>JAIUSX010000018.1:1302916-2605833 GCA_026573805.1 Hesperophylax magnus
TTATTTGTTTTATTATAATACTTCACACAGTAAATTCGAGTTATTTAACACAGAACCTCACTTTTTCAAACCTAAAATCAATAAATAACATTCACACAATACATGTTTCTCAACACTTACTAGATCCATCCCCTTCTCCTCCCTCAAACCATCCCATCTCCATAGACTAATGTAACCTTTTTCTATTTTAGATTTTTCGGAAAGATGACAGCAAATCTTAAAAAAATAACTTATATATTATAATAATCATAGAATCTAGGCCAATTATGAAAATTCTGCTGATATTAAATTGTGAGTGACAATATAAATTAAAAAGGGTAGGAGGTAGGGGAAATATAGGTTTAGGATAAAGAGATGAAGGACGGGATTAATCTATAGAATTTTTTTGTAGGCGTATCCGTGTGTCTAATAATTTTCAGTGGCTATGTGCAGAAACGGGCGATCCGTTCAACAGATTCCCCCATCATCCAAACGGATTGCAATCTTTGGAACACAACACAGGCGGGAGTTCTGTCCCTAATCTACCGGTATTTTAATGGAAGTTTCTTCTAGGAACTTTCGTCACTGATCCCTGTGACGCTAGTGCATAACCGGGAAACACGTCAAACGCGCGCCGAACATCTGTACCTAAACCGTTTTTTTTTTTTTATTTTTCACATGATAACGGATCGTTTCTACGAACCGTTCTTGACTTCAACAGCTCGTCTTTGGAACTGCTTACCGGCCTCTGTGTTTTCTCCCTCCTTCAAGAGGGGTCTATTACAGATTCATATTCACTCCTTCTTCTCATTAAATTGACCTCCGCACAGCATCCCCAAAGATCTGTGTGGGGATGGTATAAAAAAATGGCATGTCTGAAAGGCCTTGGAGTCGAAAGGTCTTTTTTACATTAGCTCCAAGTTTTGGGAAGGAAACCGGTATGAGGGATGGGTAGGAATCTGGGGGTTAGTATGTCCAACAGTGACGGGCGTATAAATCCATCTCTTCCACTGCGGTGCAAGGTGATGAGTCGATAGAGTCCTGTTGGAGAGGTCAAAGGGTTTCCTTCAACCAGTGTCCAGCCAAATCCAGCCCGCTGCGCAGGAGGTGGGCAGGCGCATCCGCCATCAAGATCTAGACAAACTTCGCCCCATGAACCTGGGCACCCTTGCTCGCCAAGTCGCCAAACGTAGCTAACCACTTGGAGTGACATATGGCGGAGGTGTTCGTTTTCCAATAAATGGTTCCCGGGGTGGCGGTAAACATACCCACTTTTATGGTCTTATGGAAATGGGTGAAATTAGTTTTTCTTTCAAATCGGTATTTGAAACCCTTCTAAAGAATATTTGTTCGGTGGTTTCACGGAATCTGTTGTCGCTGGAGATATCGGTACATAAATATTAAGTTATATTTTCCACAGTCGCAGTCGCGAGTTCCACAGACACTCCACTATTCTACAAACCGACTTTAAAACGAACCCACAGTTTCACGGTAATACGGGATCTGTGGAATATATCCGTACATTCGTGAGGGGAAATATTGTCTCCGCTTCTTTGTGGAATTGTTCTAAAGAAAAATGCGGAGTTGAGTTTTTTAGAGGCCAACCCATCAACAGAAACTAAATTAATTAAATTTTTAGTTTGTGATCCCATCACCGCTCTTGAATACAATAGTGTATACTGAGGGATACCACTAAGAAAAAAGTGAATTTAGTTAAACTTAAATAAAACTAAACAATTTGGTAAACGGTGTTTTTTTTAAATGTTTGGCTTTTATATTTAAAGGTGTTTTCGACCATCGTTTCAGTGTAGAAAAGAGGCGAATTCAGAGTGGGCATGTCTAAAAATATTTTATTATAAGCAATAATTAGTCGCCTGAAATATCAATACAAATTGAAAATATCTCCCATGTAAAAATAAATGCCGCCGACGGGAATTGCACCCGCACCTTCTGATACCCAGTCAGTTGCTCTGGACCACTGAGCTACGTCGGCTTATTTCCATCATGCGAAATAATTCAAAATGTACTAGTACTTCAATCAACAATTACTGCTTATTATATTTTTTTCATCTGTAAAAACCAACTTTTATTTTTACTCGGAAGATATTTTCAATTTGTATTGATATTTCAGGCGACTAATTATTACCTATAATAATTTGTTATTCTTTATGCCATGCATAAAACATTGTCTTATAAACATTATTTTATTATTAAAAAAATAAAAATAATATCTTGGAAAAATGACATTGTTTTTTCTTCATTTTTAATTTGTACAACTCCACTTTAATTAAATGTTTTTATTTTATATTCATTATTATTGACTACTATTATTAGTTTATAAACAACAGATTATTTATAAACAAGTTTAGCTGTGTAATTAGATAATATATTTCTCGTGACAACTGTTTCGCCTCCTAGAAAAGGTTATATATATATACATATAATTTTGTTTTAAAATTAACATTATTGACCGACAGATTGATCATGCCTTGACAGAATATTTTTTTATATTTTAACATTGTTAAAAGAAAAAAATATATTTAATATTATTAAAATATTTAATATTAATTAATGTAAAATGTTATTTTAATATTAATTAAATAATAATGTTCATTTTTTATTGAAATAACATTTCTCTGACTTTTGAAGGTTATTCCCATCAATTAAATAAATAAAATATTGAAGACAATATTAGTGATTTCTAAACGAAAATCTGAAACAGAAAAATCAGAAAAGGAAACGGTCACATCTGGGACTCGAACCCAGGACCCCTGTCTTTCCGGGACAGTGCTCTACCAACTGCGCTAATGGGACCCTATACTCCTCGGTCACTTTTTAACTGTATCATACTTCGAATAAGAACTACTAACATTGTCTTCATTTTTTCACCGCACATTTTTATTGGCAACTATCTTTATGTATGATCGCAAGATTCAACCCGAACTAAATGCAATCCAGACAGCGTCTTTTTAGATAAACCTATCTTATTTATTTATTTAATGTGCGACATCTGTTGACAGAGCACTGTCCCGGAAAGACAGGGGTCCTGGGTTCGAGTCCCAGATGTGACCGTTTCCTTTTCTGATTTTTCTGTTTCAGATTTTTGTTTAGAAATCACTAATATTGTCTTCAATATTTAAATATTAAAATTTGAGGTTTTACTCAATAAAGTTATTCCGAAAAATAAATATTCATTCTAGACTTGCAGAAGAGTCAACAGATGTCGCACATTAAATAAATAAATAAGATAGGTTTATCTAAAAAGACGCTGTCTGGATTGCATTTAGTTCGGGTTGAATCTTGCGATCATACATAAAGATAGTTGCCAATAAAAATGTGCGGTGAAAAAATGAAGACAATGTTAGTAGTTCTTATTCGAAGTATGATACAGTTAAAAAGTGACCGAGGAGTATAGGGTCCCATTAGCGCAGTTGGTAGAGCACTGTCCCGGAAAGACAGGGGTCCTGGGTTCGAGTCCCAGATGTGACCGTTTCCTTTTCTGATTTTTCTGTTTCAGATTTTCGTTTAGAAATCACTAATATTGTTTTCAATATTTAAATATTAAAATTTGAGGTTTTAAACCTATCTTATTTATTTATTTAATGTGCGACATCAGTTGGTAGAGCACTGTCCCGGAAAGACAGGGGTCCTGGGTTCGAGTCCCAGATGTGACCGTTTCCTTTTCTGATTTTTCTTTTTCAGATTTTCGTTTAGAAATCACTTATATTGTCTTCAATATTTAAATATTAAAATTTGAGGTTTTACTCAATAAAGTTATTCCGAAAAATAAATATTCATTCTAGACTTGCAGAAAAAGTCAACAGATGTCGCACATTAAATAAATAAATAAGATAGGTTTATCTAAAAAGACGCTGTCTGGATTGCATTTAGTTCGGGTTGAATCTTGCGATCATACATAAAGATAGTTGCCAATAAAAATGTGCGGTGAAAAAATGAAGACAATGTTAGTAGTTCTTATTCGAAGTATGATACAGTTAAAAAGTGACCGAGGAGTATAGGGTCCCATTAGCGCAGTTGGTAGAGCACTGTCCCGGAAAGACAGGGGTCCTGGGTTCGAGTCCCAGATGTGACCGTTTCCTTTTCTGATTTTTCTTTTTCAGATTTTTGTTTAGAAATCACTAATATTGTCTTCAATATTTAAATATTAAAATTTGAGGTTTTACTCAATAAAGTTATTCCGAAAAATAAAAATTTAATAAATCATTGAAAAAGAAGATAATAATAACAAATTTAAACGAAAAACGAAACACAATAAGACACAGGAAATAAAAATATAACGGTCACAACTAAGAATCGAGACACTATGTAGGTTATAAACCAATTCATTTGAAATCACTCAAAAAGGTAACTGCCAAAAGTATGGGAAAAAATAGTTAAAAATAATTTTGTTAATTCTGAATTTTAATATATGATGTTTAATAACTAGGTCGCAGTGGTCGAGTAGTTAAGACGCTGTCCCAGCAAGACAAAAGATCCTGGGATCGATTCCTAGTTGTGATCGTTATCTTATTATTTTCTATGTTTTTTTTCTGTTTCATGTTCCGTTTAGATTTGTTCGTATTTTCTTCTTCTTCAGTAAAATATTAATACATCTATTTGTATAATTCAATAGGACCTACCATTCCTCTTGTCATGTTATACTCTGATAGAACATTTGTTCTGCCGTGTGGCATCTCGAACGAGTCGTGATGACTACTACTGCTGAAGTTTTCAGGCACGTATTAGTCATATCAATAGAGTTATGTACTATGCTGAAACTAAGTATTGGAAGGTGTTTAGAGTGGGACAACTAAATAATGTCATCTAATGTTGCAAATGATCCTAAATCTAGCTTTCATAAAAATAAGAGAGGAAGGTCAACATCTACTTCTACAGTGTCTACACCTCATCCCCTTTTCCCACTACTTATATCTAATTAAAGCCCGTGCAAGGCCGGGAACTTAAGATATTTTATTTATATAAAGAACATTTTCTGTGCAGGCTTTGTGGATTTGATTTGTCAAATCTAGAGTTATATTCCGGGATTATTTTATTACGAGAAATAATAAACATTTTTCAAAACAAAGGGAAGGTCACTGTCTACATTAGATTTTGAAAAACTTTGTGTGAGGCCCGGCGTTACCCGGGAATTTCATCCAGTAATATTTATAATAATAGATTTTCGAATTGGAAGCCGAGAAGTTTTAGCTGAATTGTCATATTTTAATCTGCTTTCCTTTTTCCTTTGCTCTAGTCCCATGTCTTACTGCCACATACCAAATATGAGGGTTGGTATCAGAACTCCATTATGAACTGCTACCCTTAATGACTGTTTTATGTGATTACTATATTCAATAATAAATCCCCCAATGAATAAATTATTTCCCTGCATTCACCCAACTGTCAACGCCCATTACTCCAAAAGCACGATAATACATCAATATACCTATTTATTAACTAAATAGAATATTCATGAAAGCGTTTCAATAAATAATCACCCCAAGGGTTATCTAGTCACTTATCGCCTCAACAATTCTTTATCAGTAGACTTAACAAGGTTTGAGTTAGGTTGTGTCGATTTTTTTCTACACACAATAAAGCAACATTTTACCAACGAGCAAAAAATCCGAGACTTGTGTGTCCTTTGTGTATAAAAAATATACATTGTACCTACATAACACACTGGAGTCATGAACCAATGGGAGTGTCTTGTAGGCGTGTCCGTGTGGCAGAATATGTTTTTGAATCCCATAATTTTTTTTCCTCATCACATGAAATTGATCACACTTTGTTTTCTTCTTCCACTCTAGTACTATCGGGTCCGAGAGGATGTCCAATCGTGTCTGTCCCATTCCGTCGTATCGCATCGATAGTCGCGTCGCACCGCAGTGTCTCAAAGCTTACGAGCATACAAAACAACAGTCACCAAAAAATTCACCTCAGCCGAAAGGACGACTTTTCCAGTGCAGTGCTTGGTGCACTGTCTGGGGAAATGTAGCTGTACAATTCTACTAGCAGAACCCGGCTTGGAGCATCTGGCATTAAAATACCAGTCGAACAGGGACAGCATTCTCACCTGACGCCTGTGCTATTAAGATTGAGATCCGTTCGTTAAGATATCGGAGTCCATCAAACGGACCGCCCATTTCTGCCTAGTCAAGGCAAGGTCAAGTCAAGGATTGTTATAAGTATTTTGGGGGTCCAGACGAAAGTTGGCTGCTAAATTCAACAGCGTTTTACACTTCTAGGGATTATTTGTCTAGTGTTTGTACATATTGGATATCGGTATGGACGCGAAATAAAATATTGATAGGAAGCCTAACGAAATGACGCGTGTGCTATTCGTGTCCTTTATCCCATACATCGGCTCCGATTCTGTACATAGAAAGAGAAATAGGGATATTGCGTGGCGGGGGATTGAATAATGTATGAGTGCGGATGAAGCAAAGTATTTTCCCCGCCGGCGGCTGCTGCTTTCTCTGATTTCTAGGCTTTGAAGTCTAATGCAACCACAATAACATGATTGGATCTTCTATACAGTGGATCAAAATTTAATTAATTTTTAATTTAAAAGTTTTTTTGCAGTTCTTTTTACGCTGCTTAGAGCAGTTGGATATTTATTTATTTATATATATACGCCTAAAAAGGCTTTTAAAAGGATATATCGCAATTAAAGTGTTATGTAATTTTTATTAGAATTTTGGAAGGGGATTCAATTTTTTCATGAAACTATAGAAAAGTCCCAAATGCTCTCAACCGTCTCATGCCAGTGAGACTATTGCATCCCAAATTGGAGAATGTTTCGAGGACGAGGGACGCAGGAAGAAAAATGAGACGAGTGATAGAAAGGTGGAGAAGTACTTGACTATTCAGATCTGGTCACTAAACACGGCTAAAGCTATTTCAAGTAACGTTTCTGAATAGCGACACTAGAGAATCTTCCACTCCGGAAAGCGCCGCAAATACACTACATATAATTTTTCATCTGTGAAAAGTTTCCTTTTTAATTAAATGAGGTAAACACCATAATCTTCACATTCATAGATTGCGCTAATTAGAATATTTTAGAAAAAACAATTTTTGCACGTTATTATTTAAGATGTTAAGATGATTATTGTTTAATGGTAGGAGTGCTTACGTACGGAATACGAATATTGAATATGCATAAATGATTTTGTTTATACGTGTGAGAACTCAATTATTCTTTCAAGAGACGAATACAAATACTATTTCAGATGTATCTCGATTTGCGCCATCAGTAATAATATATTGTTTTGCCTTTAACCCAATAAAATTCACATCATATAAATAGGTGTAGGTAAAAAAAATAATATTTTTGCAAACACTTTATCGTAAAATATCACCCCAAAGCGGGTCAAAGCTAAAAATAACATGTCAGTTTTGAATTACGACCTTTTTGAAAACAAAGGTTATGACCTAAATTATAGGTTAAAACAGGAAAACCGTCAAAAAATGGATATAAACATGTACCTACATATATGTAACAATATATTACTGGATATCAATCAAAATGTTAAAAAGGTTCAGATTTATGGGACAAAATGTCAAGAAGGGTGATCTTTATTATTTGTAGGTAAAAAGTCCGGAAAACATGATATTAAAGACGGGAAAGGTTCCACTTAATTTGCATTTATAAAAAAAACCTTTTACCAAAATCTTTACAGAGGTTCTGAAAATTAAATAATAAACCTTCATAACTTATTCCAAACATATGCATACTAACTTTGTGACGGCGTTACAATAATCATGTGGAATTTCGTTTAAATATATCTGCTTTTTTTAGAAAAAAATAAACCTATTAAAAAAATGATTTTTTTACTATAATACATCTAATTTTATTAATTCTCATAAAAAAAATTATATTTTAAAATAAATATTGTTGTTTCTGATATGACGGGGGATTGAACCATCCTTTCCATTTATTGGCTGGTAACTGTGTAGAAACTGCTGACATATATTTAAATTTTGGAGACTGGAAATATTTATCAGCTTGCCACACTCAAGCGACGCGTAGCCCCCATTGGCTAAGGCGGCGAACACGAGAATTATTCCGATCCGTGCAGTCGTGGGATCCGCTTAACTTCTCCCCGCGTTCACCTTCTGATCATTTTACGTCGCGCGTACATCTTGTGTTTTTGAATAAAAATAATTTACCCAGCTGAGCCTTTACAATGTCTTTTAAACCTTAAAATTAATTGATTTGACTGAGTATTGAACCTTCCTCACTAAGGACTGAAATCAACCTCAACTGAACCAAACCCCGATTGGGAAGGACTGACATTTTATTTCGTATATTAACTTCATCCAATTTCAGAGAAATGGGTATATGTCCGCATGTGTATAAAATGCATTATCTACGACGACAAGTCTATGTGCCGTGTTTCAACACGCATTTAAATAGATGTATTTAAAAATAAATAAAGTGCCAGCTGTATCTACTAACCGCAAAAGTTATCAAACTAAATACGGTTGTCTGTGATGATGAGCGTGATGCAAAATATTCCCCACATTCAAAAACCTTATTTTCTTAGAATAAGTGTCATTTACCAAATTGGTAACAAAACTGACCATGGGTACAGTTCAGATAAGCGATGAAGTAGATAACATTTTGTTTATTTATTTTTCAATTAATTAATTACAAATTATTTATTTAAATGTGTGTTTCATTCGTTAAAATTTCTGTCTAAAAGTCTGTTTGACGTCTCTAAATTTTGTCAATAAAAAATATAATTACATTTTACAGAAATTTGACAATGTTTGTTTTGGAAAGGCAAAGATTCTCGGACAAGTATTTTATAAATAAATACCTACTTTGGCATCACAAATCTCACAGTAACATTTATTTATTTAAAAACATACGGCACAACATGTGCCATTAACATATGTATAAAATTACGTACAAAGTATGAAGTGTAAGAAAATATAAAAATACTAAAGTTAAGAGAAAAAAATTGTTAAAATGACGTATAAATGAAATATAATAAATTATTTTCCATTAATGCCAATCTGTACAAAGCCAAAGATAACTGTTACAATCAAATTACAGGTGACTTAAATAGCGAAGCTATCTGTTTGATGTCAGAATAACCACTTATTTTTTATGGTTATTTTAGACAGAAAGAAAAATTCAAAATTTTTTTTAAGGAAAATTTGAATTCATTGATTTTCCAATCTTAGCTAAATATGCATCAGTTTGTGGGTCTCATTTCGGTATAATAATAAAGTAATTAGACGCCAATACAGCTAAAACAGAAGGTTGAATCGTTGTTTGCATTATTGACACTATTTTTTTAATAGTGTTGGATATTGAAAGAATATAACTATTATTTCCAACAGCTAGTTATATATTGATACAGTACTTCTTGGTTCACCTTCTAAATGTGTTTTTGTGCTTATATTATTGTATTTCATGTTTGTATTTAAAAAATAAAATCATTGTACATGTAATCACGAGTTTGTTTTTCAGCTTCTGACAAAACGCTGTCCTGAGAGAATGAGCTTTAAAGAAAGATACTTTAAAGCTCATTTTCTTCCTATTATC
The DNA here is from genome assembly GCA_026573805.1 of Hesperophylax magnus. Lineage (NCBI taxonomy): Eukaryota > Metazoa > Arthropoda > Insecta > Trichoptera > Limnephilidae > Hesperophylax > Hesperophylax magnus. Next base: position 1,312,458 of record JAIUSX010000018.1, read on the forward strand.
ATACTTTAGGACAGCGCTATGTAAGATGGGACCTTGTGGTCTTGGGTGACATTTTACTTATGATTTAGGTTAATAAATTGGGTTTTCGGTAGGTTCCGAAGCAGAATTATATTGTCTATAGTTGCGACTTTTTTAAAAATTTCCTCTATCCTTTGTTGATTGTGTGGTGTGACGTCACCGATGGGTGGTGTCTTTAAATTTGCCAGATCTAAGGTTAAAACTTGACCAAACCAATCGTATGGAAAGAGGGTCGAGTTATCAATCTACAGATAGTTTATTTATGGATGCAAACTCACCATTTGACATAAACGTAAATTTTTTTTGGGTAACTATGCCGCGTTACTTTAGCTGACATTTTAGACAGCGTTACATTGTCCAAAATCAAGGCAATTTTCAATAGGATCTGATCATTGTGTTAGATAAATTCACCAAAGCAAAGTAGTAAAACATTTTATGCAGTAGAAATGAATCGAATCCTTACCTCAAATAGGTATTGAGGTAAGATAGTGTGAGATATGTGCGATTGGCTGAACAATTCTCCTTCACGTGAAAAAGCAGGAAAGGCAATTGAATTCAGGATGATCGAATTAAAGAAAACAGGGCATCGTTTCCTTGACAGGAAGACTTCGAATGCATTATTTAAATGCGAATACCGATTCATGTTTCTCTGGTCCAGCTGTTATGTATGCACCGAGCTTATATAAGGTTCCTCAGGATTCAATCTTTTAGGTTTTCATTTGATAAACGAAAATATAGTGTAACGAAGAACCTAGGATTGAAAACTTCTCAAATTTCTGATCAAAACTTTAATTTGCAGATATAAATGTAGAAATGATTTGAGATGTTCACGGCCAAAGGTATTATAATTATTTATTTTTGAGGTATTATAGTAATAATAATATTTGGATGATTTGTATAGCGCCGTTTTTGTGCACAATCACCTCAAGGGCGCTGTACAACTATATTATACATTTCGTCAATGACCTACGTTATTACTAACTATATATGGAGATAATATACAGTACAATACTTAACTGGTAAGTCACTTAAGATTGACGCTTAAGGCGAAGCTAAATGCTAAATCACTATTTTGATTAATCTTTATAACGAATTGGTGTACATTATGAATACCCAAAAATATGCTTCAGATAAATTGAAGGTTTTCCTATCGTTTTGCTTGAGTAGAAACAAATAAAAAAATAAATTACTCAATAAAAAATATAAATGTAAACTACTAAAAAATGTATTCTTTCGACAGAAATGTATGAACGCGTAAAGGAAACAAATTTAAAAAAAATACAATATTATAGCTAAGATTATCTGTGACAGTTTCACTTGATTAACTTTTTTGCTTTCTTATAAAATTATATACAAAATAAATAAAAACCAGTTTTGTGCTGGAAATGTCAAGCAATTTTAATGCCTATTACCTACTATATAAGGTATAGGTACCAAGAATATACACATTTTGGCTTGTAACTTCGTCTTAATTAACATTAATTAATTGTTTATTAGCAAAATTTAGAAACAGGATTTAGGACATAATTGGAAAGCTTAAAAAGGTAAGTTTTTAGTTTAGATCTGAATTCTGTTGGACTTGTTATGGATCTTAGTTCCTGAAGAAGTTTATTCCAAGCCTTCGGCCCAGATGCTCCAAAAACGCGATCACCAAACTTAGTATTATTATAAGCAATAATTCGTCGCCTCAAATATCCATACGAATTGAAAATATCTCCTGAATAAAAATAAATGCCGCCGAGGGGAATGGAACCCCCACTTTCTGATGTCCGGTCAGGTGGTCTGGACTACTGAGCTACGTTGGCTTATTCTCAACTCGCCAAATAATTCAATATCTACTAGTACTTTAAACAACAATTACTGCATAATGTTATAATTTAGATGTAGTTAATGATAATAATAGGTTTGCTCTTGAAAATAAGAATTGAATTATTTTTATGTCATCCTTCGTTGTTTATTTTGTAGGATATTCAAAGGAATACTGGTTGGAACGTTCCATCGTCCAATCTTCAATCATTATTGGCAAGTTGGAATCACTGAGTGTTATTGGGTGAAAAATGTATTGGTATATTTAGTATTTAATTTTGTAATCTTTTTTTTCGTGGATGATTTCAGAATGATATTTCAGCGTCGCCCTGGAGTGAATAAATTGAAAATGAATAAATTGTGAAACAACACAAATTTATCAAACAAAAATTTCTTACGAACGCCAGGATTAAAACCCGCGACCTTTAGATTACTAGTCGAGAGCCTCACCTCTCGACTACGAAGGCCGTCAAATTGAGGAGCAGTTGGAAATCTTATGTGATGGCTAAAAAAAAACATAAACCCAATGGGGGTGGCCCAATGACACTTGTGAGGTATTCACACAACATATAAGCCAAAAAATAAATAAGAAAATTGCAAGTTGGTAAGAGCAAGTCCAGTGAATGTTTAGACATGCGGACAATGACAAATTCCTACTCAAGCAGAACATATGTTTGTATAGTATTCACTGTATTCAGTATATAGGAATCAGGGATATAGGGAAACATGGGCCAGGGAGAGGACGGGTGTAATGGTTCGAATAGAAGTGGATTTTCCGCGACTTGAAATTTGAATCACGTCTCTCTCTTGACAGATTCTTGTCGCTTCTTTCCTCTTCACAATCTTGCAACTAGTTTTATTTTATCTGGCGGAATTGGAATTCTTAAATGAAATTCACTCCGTATTTGTTATTCCTAGAATATGACTGGCTTCCATTTCCATAGAATAAAGAAGATCAAGAAGTGCCAAGTGGGCGAGTTTTGTGATCGTGAAAGTCAGACAATTCTTCGCTTATTTTTTTATAGATAGTAGACGAGTTCAACTGCACTGAATGTAGTTACAAAAATATATGACAGCATATCTAACTCTTAAATAATAACTAATGTAGGTAATTATCTTCTATATCACTTTTATTTTTGAGAAAATTATATTATAAATGAATTTATACACACGAATTCAAGTACATGAACACTACACAAGACAATATTAATCTATACACACATTCAGCAAAGCCTGAAAGTGGTAAAAGAAAATTCGTTTAGGCCACGAGGATGTACACATATAAAATCTCCTTATCAGTAAATAGAATCACCTATTAGCTCTTAATATCAGCGAGCTAAAGTAAAATGTATTATTAAAGTTATACAGTAAACGATAGTATTTAGATTTTTATTTTTAATGTGTACTTTTAAGTTAGGAAAGAGAAATGTTTCAATTTTTTTAACTTAGAAAATAAAAAAATATACCAATGTATCTATATATATACTTTGTAAATAAGTTATATTATATATGCACTCATCGATATTTGGTTGATGTTGGTACAGCAATGTAAACAAAAACGAAAGAAAATAAAAAACAAAAAAAAAAAATTAAAAATTAGCACGATGAAGACAGTATACAGTTTTATCTATAGTATTTGCGTCAAGAGATGGATTCGGCAAGTGTGATTTTATATTATTTAAGATACAAAAATATGGTGAAAATGTCTACATAATATGTTGAATGGTTTGCAGATACGTCCCAGTAATGAAATTTAGATTTGCAATGCGACTGAATAAATCATTCGATTTCGGCGACACGGAAAGTTTAGAGAGGGTTGAGGGCTTTTCTACTCTATGCCATTTTTTCTATGATGTTTAAAATTTTTAAGTACCCAATCATAATGATCGATCGACCCGGCTGTTTTTATTAATATAGAGTTACGTTTGATTAGTAAAACAACATAATTTTGATGTATGGTAATAAGTTGGGTATTCAAGCAATAGATGGCACTAGTTAGAAAGCTTACTCCAGAGTCCTACAGATGTCGCTAGAGTGTAGCAATAGCCTGTGGGGTATCATTGTCAGATTTCAAGCTTCTAGAAACAGAGAATTACCAACCCTCTGGTAATGAACAGTATAGCTAAATCCAGACTTAGTTATTGTACCGTAAATACACGCAATTATTGTAAAGATCTTTTTACTTTATCTAGAGTTCCCAACACACTAAATCTGCAAGTAAAGGCAGAGATATAACAATAATTATATAATATTATTGTGACAATTATACCAAGATTTCAAGCTATAATTATTTTTTAAATAAATTAGACCGATCAACATCGCGTTTGGGTCCCACCGAGGCATTGTGTGTTCAATTCCTCTGCTGGCTCAAGTTCAAGTCCTCCATCACAACACAAGCAGCGTTTTCTACTTGCTGTGGTGGTAGTAGGAGATTTGCAAATATTGTCAGATTATTTGTAACTCGGGAATGCTTGTCTTTCTTTTAAATAAAAATAAAAAATATAAAATTGGTAACCATTATTAACTCATATGCAATTTCAGTTGATGTTTTAAATATGCCTCTATTGAAATATAAGGCTGTAGTGATCAAACATTTTAGCAGTGCATTCTTAACGAGGTCATTGCTAACAGGTTTTTTGTTTTTTTTTGTTCTTCATTTCCTTCTTTAATAGTACTGATGTATATTATTTTAATTTTATTTTGTCGAGTTTTTCTTTCTGTATTGTACTATGACTACCAAAAACTATCATTTATGTCAATGGTACTTGTGCCATTAATTCTAAATGAATAATTTCATACACTTTTATTTATAAAACCTCTATGTATTCATAAACTGTTTTATGCAGACCAGATTTGAGAGAACCCTATTCCATATAACCTAGAAGAACGATCACAGTAGACATCTCTATCCAACCGAGACGGCTTGACTAATCGATTAGTGACATCAATATCTGCTGACGCCAAACTAAGCTATCTGTCGCTTACGTCTCAAGTGACATTTAGTTCCGATAATAATATTATATCATTATACGCTAAAGCTTTCTTTGCAGTAGTGTTTTGAAAGTCACAAAACAAATCTTTTTTATTATAATATATAGGATCTCGGGGGTAAAGTGGGCAAACTTTGGGAGTTGATTTAAAAAAAATCAAAATTCCAATGTTTAATCTTCCATACAACAATATTTCTTCCATACAACAATATTTTTTCCATAAAAGAATATTTATTTTCCCATACAAACAATTGAACTTCTTGAAATAAAAACAACCTTAAAACGTTGGTTTTAGAAAAAAGTCATTAGTCTTTTTTGCTTGTACTATCATGTAAAATCAAATCACCCTCAGACACCATGTATTTTATTACCTAATTTATCAATTATTTTCTAGGCATTGAAGTCAATTGCAAATTTTGAGATTTTGACAATAATTATATTCATACCTCAAAGGGCTTGATGCAAAATTTTAAAACACATCTTTGGAGATGCAGAGAAAAGTGATTTCCATCAAGGCTTATGTCATCTTTGGGGATGTTGTAAAGAAGGTGTTTTTAGAGGACTTAATTTGATTTAAACCTATCAATTTGACTGTCCTGAAATGGGAAACATTCCGAGTCCAGTCAAAGCTTAATATTTCCAGAATTGTATTTTTCGCATCTAATAAATAAAGATAAATAAAAAAAAACAAATAAAAATTAAGCAACAATTCCGAAATTTAACGGACATTTAGAAATGACTAATTATTTGCTATATTTGATTCAATTAGTATTATTAGATTAGTTATTATTATTAATAGATTCACAATGGCACAATTTTGGGCCCCACTTAAATCAACACATCAAGATAACCAACGCTGTTGGTGAGTACAATATTGTGTGATACTCTGTCTTTGGTGGGGGGCTTTACAATCCTGTATCGGGATCACAAGTTTTCATTCGGCAGAGAGAGGAACTATTTATTTCATTTGACCCATCACCGTACAACGATTGATACTAGAAACTTACATAAACCAAAACATAATACTGTGAAAGCTCGTCGGTAGAATTAAATGTGTCCTCATAAATCACTTACATGGATTGACGAGCGCTTAACGTATTTTGACCCTTTCAAATTTAGGGCATCAGCAATTTTACAACGAATTTATTTTAACCCGTTGACAGAAAACAAACGTTATTTTATTACTTCTTTCCAGCAATATGGTGCCCGTCACCCTTAACATAATTCAGAATACGGATATCTCTCAGTAGTTAGGGCTCGTTAATTGCAAGTCCTAGACGTTATGCGACAAGAAAAAGGATAAAATATCCACCCCCGTTCCCGAAGGCTTTAATATCTGTTTCCCGAGGAAGGTTTATGGCTTGCGAAGGATTGTGGGGTGTAGGACTGTTAGAGTAGAGAGTGTAGGCAGAGGAAAGAACTGTATGGAATCCGGGGATGATATGGAAAGGAATGTAAGACGCTTCAAGCGGAATTTAGAGAAGTAATAAAGTTAATTAATTGATCGGCTTCAACGTCTAGAACAAGGTAAGTATTTTTACTCGTATGTGAAGGTTTTTTTATGAGATTTCCAAACCCCTTTTTAAAACCACTATGATCACAATTATTTTCAACAAGAATAAATTTGCCGTTAAATAAACCTTCTCGAAAATTTGACAAACAATGCTTTTATGTGAAGACCGGACAGTCAAAAGTATGTCGGACTAATTGGACTGTGAAATGCTAAATTTAAATATTTTGTGTGGTTAAAATGAGTTGCAAAGAGAAGGAAAACGGTAAAGGAACGTTGGGACGTTGGGATATAGGTACCTGGATATTCAAATCAAGTTCACTAAACACGGATAAAACCATTTCGAGTCACGTTTCGATTCGAATACTTGTCTTTAGTCTATAACACTTTACTCGTGAAAAACAATATAAATCTTTTCTTGCTTTATATCACTCGCTTTGGAGTTTCGCCATCATCTGGGATAATTACCTACTTCCTCTAGACTGCAGCCCGGAACATTTTAATATGTATATTTAAGCTCAAAAATAAGATACTCCCGAAATATAGGATTAAGAATGTAAATTTTAATTTCGAATACACCAGACACTGTGGAAATTTGTCGGGAACCCAAAATAATCTCTATTTTAAAGGATTTAAGATTTTCAATGACAGATATTAAAGAAGCTAAAAGCCTTACTGCTTTTTGTGGGTTTTGCCTAAATGTTATAAATGCAGTGTAATGTGTGCCTAAATTTCATAGAAATAAATTATTAGTAAAGTTTTATAGTAGATATGAAAGTGTATTTTTTCATGACTAAATAAAAACATACAAACAAAATAAAATATTTAGACTTTCAGTTGGAGACGATCAATATTCCGATTTCTTTCAACCAATTTTGTTGCTGTCACTGGGATCATCAACATTATTTTGCTGCGAAAGTGAGAAACCAGTTACTTTGGAACCATTATAACATTTTTTGGCAGTTAATGCGATAAGTTTGGACAAGTTGGACATCATCATGTTTCGTTTGAATATTTTCATATAATCTGTAAAACATTTAATAAAAAATAACAAGAAAATCAATGAAGAGATAAAGCGATAAAAGTCTATTTGGGAGTCTGTGTACCCGAAGAAAGCAAACTTTTGACCCACTTAATTAAGGTGAAATTGACCAAAAGTTTTGTAATGTCAAATTTCTTTTAGGCAAAACCCACAAAAAGCAGTAAGGCTTTTAGCTTCTTTAATCTTTTTGTGGGTTTTGCCTAAATGTTATAAATGCAGTGTAATGTGTGCCTAAATTTCATAGAAATAAATTATTAGTAAAGTTTTATAGTAGATATTAAAGTGTATTTTTTCATGACTAAATAAAAACATACAAACAAAATAAAATATTTAGACTTTCAGTTGGAGACGATCAATATTCCGATTTCTTTCAACCAATTTTGTTGCTGTCACTGGGATCATCAACATTATTTTGCTGCGAAAGTGAGAAACCAGTTACTTTGGAACCGGTTCGCGAAAACAAAAGTGAAATTCAAAGAGATGTATTTAAAATTTTTAGAAACATTTCAATAATTGTTTTTTTATGAACACCTCGCTAGTGAGAGGATTATGTAAGAATCCACGAATTATATACATTTGAAAGTATTAAGCTTACCTACATGCCATAGGGGACACCATTCATACAGTGATCAATGAGGGCAATGAGGCGGTGCTACTTTTCAGTGAAAACCTTCCAGTTGGTATCCTAAAGAACCTTATATTCAAGTTCGGTGCATTCATAATATTATAAGGTTGGATCATCGAAACCTGAATCGAAATTCGCACTGAGAGAATCAGATACAGGTACCGTCGCCTCGGGAACCATTAATTGGGTAACCAAAACCTCTGTAATAGTTCACCCCAAGTAACAAACTACGTTTGGTGATCTTGTTTGTTTGTCCAGGTATTGGCGGCGGATGCGTCTGCCCTCTAACTGCGTGGCGGGCCGGATCGGATCGAATAATCTCAAGATAACAACTATGCTCCATTTTCCTGCATCTTTTCTTTTTTAATGTGATACCTCAGAAGAGCGCCCCTATCTGTAAAGTTTAAGGACAGGGGAACTATGTCGCCAACCGGTTGGGCAGCGTTGTGAGGCGGGTTAGGGTAAGGACTATAGAGAGGGATTTATTATATAGAGGTTCAGATTATATGAAGGAGGAAAACAGATGGCGGTAGCTCGTTTCACATAAGAGCCGTCTTACACAAAAACGAGTCGAGGTAGCTCCTTAGAACAGCTTCCATTAAAATACCTGTAGAACAGACTGAGCAAGCCCACATTTGATTAGATATAGCAATCGCTCTGTTAGAATAGGATTATCAATAAGGCGGACCACCATCCTTTGCACAGATTCAAGTAGGTTTATCAAGTATTGTAAGGAAATATTTGGGACACAGACATCAGGTTGGAAAGCTGTCAGGAGCTGGTGTCATTGATCCCTTCGACACCGGAGCACATTTGAGAAATGCGCCAAAGCGCGCCATACAAACAGTGAACCAATGTTTACTGTTGACATTTTCTGGTCGCTTTTACGACTCGTTTTTGTATTCAACAACTCAGCTGTGGATGTTCTGTTCCGGGCTCTAAATATAAAATGAAGTATTTATATTTTTTACTATTCATACAAATATTTAAAAAATTATGTAAAGATCAATTGTTTAAAAAAAATAGTAAGGGAGGACATATGACCCAACACTTGGGACGAATTGAGAATTTAGGAACCTATCTATTTACTCGAAATGAGTCCAAACAAATGTTGAAAATCCTGCATTTTTAATACCTTCTTAAAGTTGTAAATACCGTATAAGAGTTCCAACTGCCCGGAGCCTGTTGGGAGTGGGGAGAAAAAGGAGATGGGGAGAGGCAGGTTATAAGTAAGTACGTACCTGACCTAGAATTGAAGATGACCCAGAGTGGAAGATACTACCAGTATCGCCCTGGTGTAAGACCACCATTCAGAATTGAAACGTTGCTCCAAATGGCTTTAGCCGTGTTTAGTGACTAGATCTGAATAGCCGGGTACTTCCCCACCTTCCTCTTTCCCTTCCCCACTTACCTTCAGCCTCACAACATCCCCCAATTGGGGATGCCATAGTCTCACTGGTTCCAGACGGGAGCAGTTGGGACTCTTGTGAGGTATTCACTATAAAAAATAAAAAAAATAATGCACAATTTTCAAATGAATTATTTTTATATTTTAGGTTTTAACTATTTATAGTAGTGTAGTGGTATGGGTACCGCTGCCTCGGGAACTTTTCATTCGATAACCAACACCTCTGCAGACCTATGGCACGCTATGGTTTGCTACGTTTGGTGACTTGGCAGGGGTATCTGGATTCTTTGGGTGAGGTTTTTCCATGTCTTAGTGGCGAATGCAGCTGTCAACCAACTGCGTAACTGGTCGGATCGGGAGACGCCGGATTGGGTAGTCTCTTTGACCTCTCCAGCTATACTCAAAATAACCTCCGCACAGCATCCATAAAGATGACATAGGTCCCGAGGGAAATTATTTTCCTCAAGAACTCCCGTGTGGAGCATTTCTTGCATACAGCACGTTTTAAACTTGTAATTCGAGTAGTAGTAGTAACTTGTAATTCGAGTAGTAGCAAATAAAATATTGAAATAAAAATTCCAGCCAAAGTAAAAAAAACGCCTCTAAAATTGTTTTGTAATTTTTTATTTTTTTATTCTTCTTTAAATTGGGCACTACTGTGCCTGTCTCGCTAGGAATACTGTAATATATGATGAGAGCAGGCGCAGTTTACAACACAATATTACAACATATCACAGTTTACAGTACAATATAACAATCAAAATAATAATTCAATTACCATCGTAGATTACAACATAACATTAAAATAAAGAGAACAAACTAGAAAACATATTCTTTTTTACGTTGTATTTTGTAACAAAGTAGGTGAAAACAGGACACAAGGTTGTTTCTCAGTGACGATTTACATTTATAGTACATCGGAATTTGTATGCATACGTACCAATTCACACAATCCTAACTGTGTGTGGTTAGGGTCAACTCTAATGGGTTATTTTCACAAACTACGAATACCGTTATAAATGTGGGGAAGATTAATAGTTTATTTTTCTGATTCTGATCATAATAATATAAATGTGCAATTTTTATATTTTCATTCATAATTATTTATATAATTTTTTTTTCAAATCTAAAAACTAAATCTCTTTTACTTTCACACTTCACTCTTCACTCATCACTTTCTCACTCATCACTTTCACTCACTTTCTGAACAGGTTCCGACTGTCTACAACATGATAATTTCATATATACCATTGATAGAATGTACATTATTGAAAACAATTTGTTTACAAAACAAAAATATTCTCAAAGATAACACAAAAAAATCTATTATAGTGTAGGAGAACCCGCTTTGTAAAATAACTAAATGTATGCCTTGAAGGCTTTTATATGTATGCATTGTTAAATGCTAGTTGTTAAGGAGTACAATAATAAGCTCAGTTTACGATATACACTTATTAAAATAATTAAAATATTGGTAATTTATTGAAAATCTGGTCAATTATTCGTATTCCTGTTAAAAACGGGACTGCAGGCCTTTAACAAATGAATTTACAGATTTCCTGACAAAATATCAGTGAAACACGAATGTGTCATGAGGAAGTCGGAATACGTTTGTCATTATATTTATTAGGACAAGTGCAGCTGCAAGAACACGTGTTCCAATATATTATAAATTTACTGATACGTTGTTGGGAAATGGCGTGCCATCATGTTTTAAGAGGATTTAAATAAAAATCAGCGGTACTCATTTTTCTCCCTGTACAATACAAGTTATTATATAAATTGATCTCTTTTCGGAAAAAGTAAAATTAATAAATTAAAAATAATATTTTTTTTAAATATGGACTAAAGTTGATGGTCAGGAAAGAATATGTATAAAAAACATATTTTAGAAATGAATGAAATAAGACTACCCTTCAAAAAAATCCATAGTTATAAGACATTGTTAACTATTTAATTACAACAAATAAAATAAATAAATAAATTGTAAGATACACTCAATATATTATTATTTTTATTTAATTTGTGATGTTGGTGCATACACAACCACAGACAAAGGGTTGAAATAAAATTACAGAGATATAACAAATAATAAAGTAAACACTTATAACAATAAAGGTAATCAACAATAATATTATTTTAGAATAAAACCTTATTAAAAACAACAACAAAAAGAAAAAAAAGTGATTAAAGGGGTATTTAAAAAATATACATATTTTGTCAATTAAACATGATTTTATAAATATGAACAACATTAAGAGTGAGAGAACATTTTTTTGGCAGTTAATGCGATAAGTTTGGACAAGTTGGACATCATCATGTTTCGTTTGAATATTTTCATATAATCTGTAAAACATATAATAAAAAATAACAAGAAAATCAATGAAGAGATAAAGCGATAAAAGTCTATTTGGGAGTTTCTGTGTACCCGAAGAAAGCAAACTTTTGACCCACTTAATTAAGGTGAAATTGACCAAAAGTTTTGTAATGTCAAATTTCTTTTATGACTCATAGGCCCCTATGTCAAAAGACCTTGTTTAAAGCTATCGAAATTTTAGTGTTTTTAATCGTTGGTACGGATGACAAATTTATGTATTTTGTATATAATTCAGTGTTTGGTATATAACAGATCCGATGGCTCCATATAAACAATGCATTTAATAATTGGAGCGAAATTTTCCACGGCATTCTAGCAGGGTTTTCAAATAGGTCTTCTGTTATTTAACTAGTTCAAACAATAACGACATACGCCGTAAAGCGCGAGCGGTTAAGGTTTTCAGATTTGGTTTCAAAGGTCACGGATTCAATTGTCCGCGAAAAAACATTATTTAATTAAATTAAACATTTTAAAATTCTGAAATACCACAATTGCGTAAGGCCAGGTACTTACTAATGTTACTCTCCTCCACCTCCTTTACATCCCCATTAAATTCAGACTCACAAAATAACTATAAAATTAGTAACCTTGTCAGGTAATGTTGTGTCAAGTTGTGAAGTAACAAAAAATAGTTATTTTACAAGCAATAATTATTCGCCTGAAACACTCATCCACATTGAAAAATCTCCTGATAAAAGATACATGACGCCAACGGGACTCGAAAAATAGCGTTGAAATACTTAATTCCATTCTAAATTAAAAATTTCATTCTACTTAAACGAATGTTAATGTGTGATAATTACTTGTCTCTTAATTTTAACATCTGACGTGTAAAAGCTGATTCATATAACCATTCAATAACCCTAAAATGAAAAGCAATAAATAAATTAAAAATAAAATAATTATTGAATTACCAAGAGCTGTACCACCATCCGGGGTAACTTCAGTTTCTCTTTCTCTCTCACTGTCAAAGTACACTTCATGCTGCAGGAGATAATCTACGATCAGCACATGACGTCCTACTGACGCGGCATATAGTGCAGTCTTGCCATCATTATATCCACTAGTGCATTTTACATCAGCATTACTACTAACGAGATACTGTACGACCGGGAGATGACCTCCTTCTGCCGCTCCATAAAGTGCGGTCTTGCCTTCATTATCTATAGCATTTATATCAGCTCCACTACTGTGAAGATATTCTACGACTGGGAGATGACCGCCTATTGCCGCACCATGTAGTGCAGTCATGTCGACAAATTTACTCTGAATATCGGCGCATCTTCTAACGAGGTACTCTACGACCGGGAGATGGCCCTCAAGTGCCGCGGGATAGAGTCCAGTATGGCCACTATAATCAATAGAATCTACTTCAGCCCCATATGTAACGAGACACTCCACAACCGGAAGATGACCCCGACATGCCGCGTAATGTAACGCTGTCCTGCCGTCATTATCTTTAGAGTTTACATTAGCACCACTTTTGATGAGATATTCTACGATCGACAGGTGACCTTCTTGCGTCGCGGGATTTAAAACTGCACATCCGTCATAATCAACAGTGTTTAAATCAGCACCATCGTTAACGAGACATTCTATGACTGCAATATGGCCTCCATATGCTGCGTAAAAAAGCGCAGTCCTGCCTTTGTTATCTATAGAATTTACATTAATACGATATATGACAAGATATTCTACTACCGAAAGATGACCCTCCTTTGCCGCTCCATATAGTGCGGTACAGCCGTCACTGTCTATTGAATTTATATCAGTACCATTTAGGACGAGATAAATTACGGCACCTAGATGACCATTTACTGCCGCTTCATAAAGAGCAGTGCAGCCGTCATAATTTTTTAATTTAAAATTAGCACCACATTTAGCAAGATAGATTATAACTTGAAAATAACCCTTTTTTGCCGCTTCATAAAGTGCAGTGCAGCCATAAATATCTTTACAATTTATATCAGCACCAGCATGAAGGAGATATTCTATGACCAAAATATGACCCCCTTTTGCCGCGCAATGAAGTGCGGTCCTGTCGTTATTATCTAAAGAACTTATATCAGAACCACTTTTTATAAGATATTCTACGACTGAGAGATGACCCTTGTCTGCCGCTCCAGACAGGACAGTACAGCCGTTGTTATTTTTAAAATTCAAATTAGAACCACTTTTAACAAGATACTCCACCACAGGAAAATGACCCTCTTGTGCCGCTCCATGAAGCGTAGTACAGCCTTCATTATTTATAGAATTTACATTTGCACCATTTTTAACAAGACATTCTACTACCGGGAAATGTCCCCCCTGTGCCGCTAAATATAGTGGAGTATTGCCTTTATTATCTGCAAAATTTACATTGGCACCACTTTTAACCAAATATTCTATTATTGAAATATGACCCTCTTGTGCCGCTAAATATAGTGGAGAACTGCCTTCATTATTTACAGAATTTACATTGGCACCACTTTTAACCAGATATTGTATTACTGAAAAATGACCCCTGTGTGCCGCTAAAGATAGTGGAGTACTGCCTTTATTATCTACAGAATTTACATTGATACCATTTTTAGCCAGATATTCTATTACTGAAAGATGACCCTCTTGTGCCGCTAAAGATATTGGAGTACTGCCTTCATTATCTACGGAATTTACATTGATACCACTTTTAACCAGATATTCTATTACTGAAAGATGACCCTCTTGTGCCGCTAAAGATAGTGGAGTACTGCCTTCATTATCTACAGAATTTAAATTGACACCACTTTTAACCAGATATTCTATTATTGAAAGATGGCCCTTTTGTGCCGCTAAAGATAGTGGAGTACTGCCTTCATTATCTACAGAATTTACATTGACACCACTTTTAACCAGATATTCTATTATTGAAAGATGACCCTCTTGTGCCGCTAAAGATAGTGGAGTGCTGCCTTCATTATCTACAGAATTTACATTGACACCATTTTTAGCCAGATATTCTATTACTGAAAGATGACCCTCTTGTGCCGCTAAAGATAGTGGAGTACTGCCTTCATTATCTACAGAATTTAAATTGACACCACTTTTAACCAGATATTCTATTACTGAAAGATGACCCTCTTGTGCTGCTAAAGATAGCGGAGTACTGCCTTCATTATCTGCAGAATTTACATCGGCTCCACTTTTAATAAGGTATTCTACTACCGGGAGATGGCCTTTATTAGCCGAGTAACTTAAAGCATTCCAACCACGTTTGTTTGCAAAATTTAAATTATCACTTCTTTTAACAAGATACTCTACTACCTGAAGGTGTCCCCTTTTCGCTGCTATGTGTAGTGCTGTCAATCCATATTTATTTGTAGAGTTAACATTTCCACGATGTTTAACAAGGTATTGTACGACCGAGAGATGACCACCCTTTGCCGCGTAATATAGTACACTTGCACCGTTTTTATCTATAGAGTTTACATAATTACCACTTCCAATAAGATACTCTACGATCGGAAGATGGCCACCACGTGCCGCTTGACATATTGCATGACTGCGGTATATATCGAGAGTCTTACCGACCATAATAGCGCAATTATTCAGAAGAAACTGTAATACTGGTAGATGGCCTTTTTGTGCTGCTAAATCGAGTGCACTGTTGCCTGGATAGTGTGAACTGAGTATTCTAGCACCATTTTTAATGAGAAACTCAACGACTGGGAGATGACCTGCTTTTGCTGCTACACTTAATGGATTGTTGCTATCGTCATCAGCATATAAAATATTAGCACAATTTTTAACCAAAAATTCGACGACTGGGAGATGCCCATTTTGTGCCGCTAAATGAAGTGCAGTTTTGTCGTCATTATCTGCATAGTTTATATGAGCACCACTTCTAAAAAGCTCCTCCACAATCAGGAGATTACCCTTTTGTGCTGCTGTGTGTAGTGAATTAACACCATTTTTATATAGATTGTTTACATAAGACTCATTTTTATTTAATAAATCTACTACCTGGGTATTACAATTCTGTGCAGTTGCGTCGTCTTCACACACAAAGTTTTCATTAGTACCATATTCAACGAGAAACTTTTCGATTGAGAGATGGCCCTCTTTTACCGCGTAATACAGTGCTGTTTTGCCATTTTCATCCATAGAGTTTATGTCAGCTCCACATTGGACCAGATACTCTACGACCGGGAAGTGGCCTCTTTTAGCCGCTTCATGTATTGCAGTACAGCCATCATTGTCGGAGTTGACACTAGCACCCCTTTTAACGAGATATTCTATGACCTGAAGATGACCCTCAGCTGCCGCTTTATGTAATATAGTCATACCGAAATTATCTTTAGAGTTTATGACTGCCCCACTCTTAACGAGATACTCTACGACCGGGAGATGGTCTTCGGTTGCAGCTCTGTGTAACGCAGTTTCACCATCATCATTTACAGAGTTGATATCATTACCATTTTTAACGAAAAATTTTGCGACTGAGAGATGGTCCTGCTCTGCCGCGACATGCAGTCCAGTGCTGCTGAAACCATCAATTTTATAAATCTTAGCACCACTTTTAACGAGGTATTCTACGACTGAGAGATGGCAATTTATAGTCGCTCCGAAAAGAACAGTTCTTTGCTCAATATTTCTATAACCGTTGACATCAGCACCATTTTTGACGAGACACTCAACGACTGGGAGATTGCCCTCCTCTGCCGCTACATGTAGTACAGTATTGTGATCATTATTTATGCAGATAGTTAAGATGTCATAATGAGCACCAATTTTAAGCAAATATTCTATTACCGCGAGTTGGCTTTCCTCTGCCGCCACATGTAGAGCAGTACTGCCGAAAGTGTCCCTATGTAATATGTTAGCACCATTTTTAACGAGATACTCTACAACCGGGAGATGGCCCCGTTGTGCAGCGTAATATAGCGCACCCCTGTCAATACTATCTAATGAGTTTATAATATCAGCACCACTTTGATTGAGATAGTCTACGACTAAGAGATGTCCTTCTCGTGCCGCGTATAGAAGTGCGGTAGCACCGTCTCTATCTAAGAATTTTGTGTTGGCACCATTTTTGACTAGATATTCTACAACCGATAGATTACCTCCTTGTGCCGCGCAATTAAGTACAGTTGGGCCAATACTATCTACACTGTTTATATCAACACCACTTTCAACGAGATGCTTCACGATCGGCAGATAACCTTTATTTGCCGCTTCGTGAAGTGCAGTCTTGCCATCATCGCCTACGGAGTTTATATTAGCACTATTTTGAATAAGATATTTTACACTCGAAATGTCTCCAATGCACACAGCATGCATCAGAGCAGTTTTGCCTAATTCACAGGGTGTATTAAGATCTGCACCGCGTTCCTTCAAATACTTTATAATGTTCAGGTTACCGCATGCGGCGGCTGTGTGTAAAGGAGTCTGCTTATAATCATCGCGCTGTGCCATCAATACTGCGAAGGAGACAGAGGTTTGCTCCGCGAGTAGTTCAACTATATTGAGGTGGCCCCACTGCGCAGCTAAGTGAAGGGCAGACTTCATCCCCTGATTTTTTCGTTTCATCATGAAACAGCCGTAACGTTCGACACTATTTTTTAATCGTTCAGATAATATTTCTCTTGCAATGTTAACATTTTTCTCTAAAACAGCATCAAAAAACGGAATCATTTCTAATTCAACTTCTTTTACTCTACTAAACACTTTTGAGAACAGCGCTTTACAGTTTAAATCACCCGATTCACCTGAATAATTTGAAAGAAAGGAATTGGAAACATCTCTATTAAATAAACACGCGAAATATATGCTTTCCTTGGTTTCATTACAACAATTTTCGATACATTGTAAGATATTTGTCATTATTTTCTTCAGTGATAAGTTATTTCCACTTTTATTATAAACTGATGGAAAATCCACTATATTAAGTGCCGTGTTACTGTTAATGTCATATTGTGTAATGAAAGATACAAATTCTTCTCGTGTACTTTCCATTTTTAATCCACTGAGTAGAAATGTGACGATGTTTTCGTTCCCTTCTTGGACTGCAATGTGCAAGGCAGTTTGGTGTTGTTGATTTCTAAATATGGAACTGTCTTCAAGCCACAGCTGAGCAATATGTAGAGCGTTTAATTTAAGAGCAGCCGCTGTCATCGGAGTTTCGATTAATTCTACATTCATAAATAACCTGATTATCTTGCTGTCTGGGTGTAGCAGTACTTGTGGCAGAAGTATTTCTTTGAGCAGTGGATATCTAAAGGAGCTATCTCGTTGATTGAGCCACTGGACGATCATCTGTGCACAGTAGTACTCTGCATACGTTCTATGAATGAATTGAAACTCTCCGTTTCTCTTTGAGTGCACCAAACCATATCTGTTTAATTTAGTTAGCCATTCATCCTTAATGGGATCAAAGTTCTCATAAAAAAAATAGAAAAGAACGTTTTAAAACCGAGTTCACCGTGCTTTTTCGTTAGGGATTCTAGATATTCTTTAATTTCGTGTTCGTCCATATTTTTACTTTTAAAGGTTTTCTCTTGTAAATAAATATCATACTTCAGATTAATAAACATCTTATATAGATTTGGTGCACTGACGATGTTTATTTTCTCAGATAATACCTCCGGAGATTGGACCAACAGGTAACTTTGCGGCCTGAAGACTTCAGCTAGCATCCTTAGCTGCAGTGGAACCCCCATGAAAGAGTCCATGTCAGAACCCAGAACTCGCTTTGCTTCTTCGAGCAGCTTTCTCGCATATTCTTCGAGTCTTCTCTCCTCTTCTTCTTCATAATTTTCCAGCTCGAGGGAGAGACAGGAACGCCAAAATTTAAATAAAAAAAATATTTGCTTTTGTGCATTGATCGTTACAAGTGACGTAGAAAATTGACTCAACTTTTTCTCCAATGATTTTTTCAAATATGTTCTTGATGTAAGGAATATTTGAACTGCCGGTTTATTTACTAAAAAAGTAAGGAGCCGCACAATTTTTTCTTTAGAGCTCTCTTTCCTTTGATTATAATCATCTAATTCATCAAATCCGTCAATCATTAAAACGATCTTCTTGGAACAAATCTGACTTTGAAGTAAATTCTCTAATAATCCGCGAGGTAGACTGCCATCAGCACTAGGGTAGCACTCACTTAACAGAAAATTGGTTACGTTTTGGGTATTGAAGTCATCTGATAATCTATCTATGTAAGCTTGGAAGTGTTTCAACTCAATGTATATAACCCAGGACGATTTAATGTGCCTTGACAAACAGGCCAGAGAAGTTGATTTCCCCATTCCTGGTTCGTCTGTTAGGATTACCAAGTTGCGTTCTGTTTGACTCAATGTAAATTCATTTATGGGCTCAAAAAAGTCCATGGATACACACAAACGCAGGTTTTCTACAGACCCGTGAGAATATTGCCACTCTAGTTCGAATTCTTCACCTTCAGTTTTTTCAAACTTCACAAAATGAATATTTTTATTGAAATTCTTCTTAATAAAATCTACCCCTCCTTCTTTGGTGGGTATAATAAGTACATTATATGCTGATAACATCATCTTTTCCTTAGGAAAACCGGTGTCCGATCCCAAGAATGGGTGTATACATACTATCAGATCATCACCGTGTTTAGTTTTATCGAATTTTCTCAGGTCAACATGTGCGCGGTGGAGAAATTTTCTAGGCAAATATAAGTCTGCATTAAATATTTGTTTGCAGTAAATATCTCCATCGGACACTTCAAGGAGATAAATAGATTTGTGTTCGTTTTTGTTGCAGGTATTTTTAAATGACAGTTCTTCATCTCCCTCGGCGAGGATGATCTCCTTCCCCCTGAGGTGCTCCCAGCCGGCCCCAGTTTCTAGCTCTTCTCTGCTCAATCCGCTCATTACCACTAGGGTGTTAGGCGATTCAACACAGCTTAAGATATATTCCATGCTTGTTTTGATGTTTGTTTTAAACACCAGCATTTGTAGATCATGAAATTGGGGACGCGTGTCTTTAATATTAATTACATAGTCTTCGTTAGTTATGATATTTTTAAAGCATTCTGAACTAACAATACGATTAATTTCTTGAATAGAACAGTTTACCCCCAAAAAGTCTTGTAAACTATATCCTTTATTTCCCATAAATATTAAACTATTTTTTCGAAATATTTTTTTTTGCGACTCGTCCGTTAAGTCCATGAAATTTATTTTTCGATCGGACATAATTGTTTTCGTGCATTCTAAAGAGTTGAATACGTCAAATTGCTGAGATGAAATAAAAACAAGTTTTTTCTTGGCGTAAGTTGAGCATTTTATGTAATTATTAAAAAAAGTGATAACTTCAGAACTTATAGTTGAGGATGAACTACCATCAACCACCATCAGGTCATTTTGATCGATCGGTGAACCGTAAATTTTGTAAAGTTTCTGTAGTCGCAGCCAATCTAAGAACGTGTAATGATTATCAACTGAATATTTATTATTGAGGGCAGATAAGTGAATGTTTTCTTTAATTTGGGAGAAAATGTTCTGAAGTTGCGTCATCTCGAATGCACCGTCTTGAGTTACTATGGAGAGAACTCGGATGGTGTCCGAAAGCAAGAAATCCCGGATACTTAAGGAGTTGGTGAAATTTAAGGTAGACTTTGGTAATGAGTCGAGAAAGCTCTGTCCCTCAAGCCGGTAAAAAGTGTCAATGGCTCGAGGAAGCGCTGTAATCTGCTCCTCCACTACCATCACAAACTCTGAACCTAACCACCGCATTAGTTGCTTCACACGTTTTCTAAGTGTTTCTAATAATTGTTCTGATTTGCAGCGTACTGTTTGATTATTATGATCGATTTCAAAATCAGAAAAGAGTTTTTTATTTTTCAATTCAAAGTTTTTCATTGAAATAAATTTATTGATAACGCTAAAATCCGCTTGGTTTTGAATAATTATTAACCGATTAAGAATTTGTAATTCGCCGTCAGAAAAAACTTTAAAATAACACTTATCCATAATTATTTCATTCGTATTGTACCTTTTAGTTTTTTCAAGTAAAGATAAATCACCTGTCTCTTCTTCAAAATCTGCATGGTAATTATTACCGTGGTTCAAAGCGTCTTTTCCGTAAACTAAATTAAATTCTTCTGTGTCCTTTGGCCAGTCCAAGACTTCTTTTATATCCGACTTGTTTTTAAAAGCATTCACGAAATTACTCATGGTGTGAGTCTTATAAGAATAGAATAATGAGGTATTGAAGTTGGACATATCAATTAAAAAACGACATGCCATCCCGAGATGCGAACCGTAAATGTTTATACGGTTTGGAGCCAAAAAGTAAACGGTGATATCCAACCTGTCCAAAACATTGGTGCCAAATCTATCATAATAATCGTCCCGTATTTTTTCCAGCATGTCCTTTGCACCTGGACTGTCGAACACTACTGTCTTGGCGTGAAGTCCACCACTGGTGTTCTTCATTAACGCGCCGGCCGACACTTTCACGGACTTGACCGTGAAAGTCGTTATCTGTGCCAGCCATCCCCCGAGCGAGTGCCCCGTTATAACAAGGTTGTAGCTCCTCCCATGTTTAGTGTTCACAAAAGCTATTACTTGCCTTATGAGTTCCACGAAAGTGACAGCGGAGTTCATGCAACCGGTATATTGGGTTCCACCGATTCCGAAAACATCAGTGAACACAGCTCCCGAGTTAGTTGCAATGGTCCCTCTGTGGGCTACCACCGTCTGTTGTAACCCGGTGTGCACGTACGCTGCTCCAAAGTATCCGTTGGTCCGGTCCGAGTTAGAGCCAGTTACCAGAAGACGCCAACCCTTGGGCAGATCCAGTCTCTTGCCGTAAACCACGTCTGTTTCTCCCGGTACCTTCTCAGTGTAGACGACGGCTGCAAATAGTGCCAAGGTGAGGTTGCTAGGGTAAGGGTCTGTGTCTAGGATGTCGAGTGGACACTTGTGAGAGGACTCGAGGAGGAAATCCGTCAAAATTTCGAACTCCAAATGCTTCAAATTATCGTCTACTTCCATTGCGGCTTGGTGTGCAGTTTAAAAGGCTCCTTTTCTGAAATAATAGTAAAACATGATACAACAGGATACCAAATGACTCCATATAACTTGATGCAAAATGATTTTTATTTTTTTTTAAGATTCCCCGGTTACGAATAACCTGACGATATTTTAAAATCTCTCTCTACTACCACAGTAATCGGAAGATGTTGCTTGTGGCATAGTGGAGGAATTAGCCAGTCTTGAATGTAATTTCTTGAAATTGAAGTTACGACGCCTGGTTTGGACACAGACGAGATGCCAGCGTCAATGATGCCACAAGATGTCTCAGTAATTAACTCAGGAGGACTGGAAATCCAATAGACCAACGTAACTTGACGAAACTCTTTGGTCTTACGTTAACCGTTCATGATAAAGTTGGCCTCTCAGAAGCTGGGCGTACTGTACAGGGCCCGCAGATACTTTATTAGTACACAACTGCTGACCCTGTACAAATCGCAAGTGCGCCCTACTCTCGAATTTGGTAGCCATCTCTGGTCCGGAGCCCCTAAATACCTGAAAAAAACCATTGACTCTGTGCAAAAACGGGCGGTCCGTTTGATAGATTCCCCAATCTTAACAAGCGGACTGCAATCTTTAGAGCACAGGCGTCAGGTAGGTATGCTGTCCTTGTTCTATCGGTATTACAATGGAAGATTCTCTGAGGAACTAGCGTCATTGATCCCTTCGGCACCGGTGCATAGTCGGGATACACGCCAAACGCGCGCCCAACATTTGTACACAGTTGACATTTGTCACATGAGAACGGGTCGCTTCTACGATTCGTTCTTAAGTTCAACAGCTCGGCTGTGGAACGAACTGCCGGCCTCTGTGTTTCCTCCCTCCTACAACATGGGACTCTTCAAGACCCATGTTCACTCCTTCCTCTCCACAAAAAGACCCTCCACACAGCATCCCCAAAGATGACATAGGCCCTGAGGGAAATTATTTTCTTCAGGGCCTCCTGTGTGGAGTTAATATAAAAAAAATAAAAAAAAATGATAAAAAAAATATATACCCTCCCCCTTATATACGCCCCTGGGTTTCGTAAAGGAGGTAGATAAAGTAATCGACCGGTCGGTGGCCGAGTAGACTTCGCGTTTGGGTCCCACCCAGGCGTAGTGTATTCAATTCCTCGGCTGGCTAATGCCTCCATCACAAGAAAGGCATCATTTTCAGCTTACTGTGGCAGTAGTAGGAGATTTTCAAATATTGTCAGGTTATTCGTAACCTGGGAATGTTTGTCTTTCTTTAAAAAAAAAAATTACAGTATTTGACTCAATGTTATATGTTTTGTTGGTTTTCGGACAGATTTTATAATTTTTTTTATCAGGAAAAACAATGTTTTTATGTTAATCCATGGGAAAGAGTAAAGTCTTCATTCCAAGAAAAAATATTCATTGTGAATACCTACATTATTGAGGAAACATAACGTTTCGTAAATGTTTTCTTTTTGAACTGACCAGAAACTAAAATTTAGAGGAAAAGTTAGAGTGGCCATGATAAATTGTTAGGGGACTGTACACGGATTAAAATAAGTATTGCTAATTTATTTAAAAAATGTTCATATTATTGGCAATCTGGTTTAAATGGTATTGCAGGCCGTTTCCTTAAAAAACTTTTAGTAAATTCCCAAAATATCAGATCACTTGCCTTGATAAAACACAATGACGAAATGCGAAAATGTTAGAATTTTTATGAACACGTGTTTTGACATTACGCTTACTAACTTATTCATATTTTACTAAAAGTTTATTAGTAAACCTATCAATTCATTCCTAAGGGAATTTAATCCCGTTTTTAACTGAAAAATGAATAATTTTAAGCGATTCATTGAGAATTTGATTAAGAGAATATACAGGGTTTTCCAATATGAGGTGTTATTTTGAATAGCCCGCTATTTCGGTAGGTGTTACTTTTAAAGCTGTCATTTTTTGACATTTGACAAGTAGAAACTACGTCATTAATAAAAATGAAAACTCAAGAGTTATTGTTGAAAAGCCTCTTTATTCTGTAACGTGTGACTGTTTGGTGCGGTTTATGGTCCGTCGGAGTCATTGGACCTTACCTTTTCGAAAATGAGGCTGGAGCAACAGTTACGGTGAATGGATTGCTTTATCGAGAGATGATTACTGATTTTTTATGGCCGGAATTAGATGGTTTACGTTTACTTTCAACAAGACGGCGCTACGTGCCACACCAGCAACGAAACCATTTTGATCTGGACAACGTTTACTTTCAACAAGACGGCGCTACGTGCCACACCAGCAACGAAACCATTAATCCCTTACGATTGAATATCAAAATAACACCTCTTATTGTAAAACCCTGTATATAGAATATATATCATATTACTTAATTAATACCATTCCTCAAAATATGTAAACATGAAACTGCTGACTGCTTAGCAAGTTTAACAAATCAATCCACCTAAATTTCACCACTTTTGCCGTATTTTAGGTTCTATAAATTTCACCACTTATGCCGTATTTTAGGTTCTATAAATTTCACTACTTTTACCGTATTTTAGGTTCTGTAAATTTCACCACTTATGCCGTATTTTAGGTTCTATAAATTTCACCACTTATGCCGTATTTTAGGTTCTATAAATTTCACCACTTATGCCGTATTTTAGGTAAAATAAGGCAAAAGCGATACCTAAAAACGTTTTTGGAAACTTGGCATAATATGCCAAATATCGCCATAGTGTAAATAAGTAATATTCAATATTAGTAGTTTCAGCTTTCTATAGAATTGCGATCAGCTGACAAGTAGCACAACATAACAGTAGGGTTTTTACGATGAAAAATTGTCCAAAATCAGAAACAAACCTACAATCGGCGTATAACAAAACGATATAGCTGTGATTAGACCATTGTTGAGGGTAACCGGAAAATTCAACATAATGACAATTAAACACACCTTTAAAAAGTGATATAAAGTCATAAAAAGTGATGACACAAAAAATCTTTAAAATTAGTTATGAGGGTTAGGTTAGGATAGGTTTTTATTAATCGCTTTTAATGACTGTATATCCACTTTTGAGAGTTTTATTTATTTACTTTTTTGTACATTCACAGCATATTTTACTTCAAGTTATATGGTTCTAAATTAATTTATACATAGTTAATACACCTCTGACGTATGTCCTTAAAATGCCTTGTTAATTTCGGTGTGAGTAATTGTTATATATCTGATTTACTTGCAGATTTAGTGTTGGGAACTCTTGTGAAAAGTAAAAGGTTCTTTAACTATAATTGCGTTTATTTACGTTACAATAAAGAAGTCTGGATTTAGCTACACTGCATTACCCGAGGGTTGGTAATTCTCTGTTTCTAGAAGCTTGTTGTCTGGCAATAATATCCTACAGGCAATTGCTACACTCTAGCGACATCTGTCGGACTCTGGAGTAAGCTTTATGACTGGTGCCATCTATCGCTTGAAAACTCAACTTATTACCAAACATCACTAATAATAATGGTGACGCCTGAAGCCCTAGAATGTCCTCCTCTGACCCCCCCACCATACGAAAGAAGAAAAAGAATAATAACAACGAATACTAAATATGAAGAAGTTGTTTGGAGAAACCTACCCCTGAAACGGCGTGATGGTTAGTAAGTTAGTTACAATTTATTAGTTAGGATAACATAAAGATATTATAATTATATTAAATGGAGTTTTTTCTGAAAAAAATATTAATTGGTGTTTTTTTTGTTGTTCAGTTGAGTCGTTTCAATTTCAGTCTATATTTGTTGTCAGAATATAATACAGACAACCTTATAGGTCTTTTCAAATAACGTATCATATGTATCGATGTACAAAATATCGATAGTTGATATTTGGGCTCGCTTATCACAAATTCTTTCAAAAAGATAAAATATTTTTTTATCATAAAATAACAATTCCTCTTGAAACTTGTAAAAATGGTTGTTTTGATTCAATAGTAAATATTAATAACGATAATTATTTTTATTAAATACTAGTTGCACTTCTTGGCATTGCTGCTGATTTATATATATTTTTTCAAAATCAAAGTTAGACAGTTAAGTTGTTTTGAAGGTCAAGTGCACAAAATTTTCAATCTCGGAAAAAAAACCACACATATATGTGAAAATTAAAAAAACCTCATATACATGTAAAAATAAAACAAAACTCACATATTTATATGTAAAAATCAAAACCTCACATTTATGCCAAAATCAAAAAAACCTCACATACATGTAAAAATAAAAAAAACTCACATATATGTAAAAATCAAAACCTCACATTTATGTCAAAATCAAAAAAACCTCACATACATGGAAAAATCTAAAAAAAACCTCACATATATGTAAAAACGGACAACCTACTTTATATAAATAGCTGAAATGAACCCAATGCTGCTCGGGGTTATTAATGGTTAGGAGTAAGGTTTTACGCTTGTGAATTCTAATAAAACGGGTGTAGTTTCAAGATGGAAATAAAAATATTTTTAATAATTAATTAAAGTGCACTTTACAGGTATATATTTGATTCACTTTATATTGCCACGTCTTCCGTTCCCCACATCATCTGCCACTATTTTCTTCGTTCTTTCGCTCTGCTTACCCAAACAATCTAAGCATGCCCTCCCTCCCTAAATACGAGTTATTCTCAATTCAGTAGGTATTAATTAACGGCATGGTAAAAAAAAAGAAAAAAAAAACTTTCAATCTTGTCCATTTCGCTTACATCATCCTTATAAATTATTACCTATGGCTCGCTTTATCACACATAAGTACCTCTATTTGTTTCATGTCTTCCTCGGATGACCTCAAATTCTTCTACCATTCACTTCCACAACAATACATTCTGTTTAGAGGCTTACACACATTTCTTTGTTCATCAAATACGTTAATAATTAATAATTATTATTATTTGGTTCACTCGATCGTGCCACATCTTCCTCGGGTGTTCAGAACGTGTTCTACCATCCACTTCCACTTCATAAATTTAATATCCTTATCAGCTAAACGGTCGCTGCAATCCAGTCTGTCATATCACACGCGAAAAATTATGCACAATTACATTTCAAGAATATGTTCTTGAAATGTTTTGTGTTTTTAATGTTTTTACAAGACAAGGTTTTAGGCAAAGCACAAAGGATAACAAATTATTATAATCAATAATTACTAGCCTGAAACAAAAATATAAATTGAAACAATCTTCCAAGAAGGAATGCTTATAATAAACTAAGTGATTATCTTAAAAATGGAAACAAATTAAATAAAAATTGAGGAGCGTTTTCAAAATGATAAATATTTTTTCTCGTGGGAGAGTTTTAAGTGAATAATTACTCGGGTTTATATTTTTTGATCATCTTTAAGTGCAAATCCACATAATTTCGATTTCTTATTAGGCATGATGAATAATAAGAAATCCAAATTCAATATCGACCACCATAATACGGGCATGTGCCTAGCATGGTGGTCGAAAAATTCCTCAATGCAACAACTAATAATTTCATAGAATAAAGAAACTTAAAAAAAAAATTGTGAATAGCCACCTTTATTAATAAATAAGTTTATTTTTTGCGAATTTGTGCAAAAGAGAAATATCTTCGTATTTGGAAAAAAAAATTTCCCAATAAATTTCGAAAAATTTAAAAAAATATGTCAAAGTACCTAATTCAACCAAAAAAAAAATATGAACTTCTTTAACACCTACCGTCAATACGTTCACACAAAAAAAATACATAAGTAATAAATAACTGGGTAAAAAAATTTTGAGGAATAAGAAATCATTTTCAAAATATTTTTCTAATTTTTATAATCATATATTTATTATTTGGATACTTAGATAAATTGAAATAATAGCTCTTTTACATTATATGAGTATGTCCACCACAACATAGTTATTTCACTTTTATACGGATGTAGCTACGTACATGTTCACATTATATATCCACCGCAACATAGTAATTTCACATTTATATAGATCTAGCAACGTAGATGTTTACATTATTTATCCACCGCAACATAGTTATTTCTTTCATCACTTAGGTCTCATTTTACCACAAAAACTTAATTGATTTGTGTCTTCCGCAGGCATTCCAGAATTTTTTTACCATTCACTTCATATAGTATTACGAAATTTACATTGTTATTGTTTAAAAAACTGCATTATGTAGACTTTAATCCAACTCTGTATCTCATGCCAGAGCAGAGATAATGCCTTAAATCTTTCTGAGCGTCCCCGACTTCTTCTACCATTCAAACCACTCTCTTAATACTCCTGAACAAAATAAATTTTAGGAATGGTGTAGGAACTCATACCGGACAAACAAAGACACACTGATCTTGAAATCACCAAAAAGGAAAAAGCCATAAAAGTGTCCGTGTTAAAAACGTGTTACAAATTTTTCTAAGCATATTTCTTCAAATATTAAAACTATTTTTATTATTTATCCTGTCAGATTTTTCAATCTTGGGATTGAAGGTCCGGGTGTTGATAAAGTTATATCTACATTAACAATATTTATAGAAGTTGCTGAAAGCATTCTATCCAAATCCTAGTTTACCTCAACCCAGGATCTCCTAGTGAGGAGGACTCAGAACATAGTAAATACACTTAATTTTTATATGTATATGTTCCTCAATACATATTTAGCTTTCCGTAATCCACACTATTAATTTGGATTTACCTTAATTTAGTCAAAAATCATAATTTATTGTAAAGTATGTAACACAACTGTATTACTTGTTATT
This sequence comes from Hesperophylax magnus, assembly GCA_026573805.1. Lineage (NCBI taxonomy): Eukaryota > Metazoa > Arthropoda > Insecta > Trichoptera > Limnephilidae > Hesperophylax > Hesperophylax magnus. Next base: position 1,340,966 of record JAIUSX010000018.1, read on the forward strand.
AACTACTTTTGTAAAAGCCCATTAGGGCGTAAATAAATAAATAAATAAATATATATTTTAAATTAACTCCACACAGGGTCATCTAAGAGTATACTGTGTGGAGGGTCTTTTTGTGGAGAGGAAGGAGTTAACTTTCCACAGTCGACCTGTTGAACTCAAGAACGAGTCGTAGATGCGACCCATTCTCATGTGACTAATATATTTAATCCTTACAAAAAATCTTCTTAAAAAAAATAGTGATAATTAATAAAAAAAAATAGATATTAAAACATAATAAAAATAAAACATGGATTAACTCACCTCAAAAATAACACCTCGAATAGGTCACTAAAGGTTACTGAACTGTCACAAGATTAACGTTAAATGAATAAATGTTTAATTTCTTGTTCCTTGAGAAGAATCAACTTTGAACTGAAGTCATAGTTAATTTAGGTACTTTTACTTAACACAAAATGATATGTAACTTTTTCGGGTGAAATTTACAGTTCTATTTTGGTTAGGTAACAATGAAAATATTTTCACTCGCCGGAATCTCATTCACTCTACAGGATCTCTACCGTTCTGTCACGACGTAGGTCGTTGTAAGTCACAGATAGATTATCACTTTTAATCGCAGCATAATGTACCTATTGTTGAAATTTTAAGCCCGATAACAAGTAGCGAGATAGATAAGGAACTAAAAAAGTAGACAAAGCTATAATTAGACTTGCGACTATCTCGAGATAAGACTGACTTGTGATTCTATTTGATATTTTTTTGTTTATCTCCATAAAGATATCATTAAGTGAGACCACATTCTGGTGTGCGAAATAATTCAATGCAATGTATTTTATTTATATTATTTAATTTTATTTTATTTTTCGGAATTACTTAATGAGTAAAGCCTCAAATTGTAATATTTAATTATTGAAGACATTATTAGGGTTCGAGTCCTAGATATGGCCTTATTTTCTTCTGATTTTTCCATTTTAAATATTCGTTTAGGAATCGCTTATATTATTTTCAATTATTTAATATTTATTTTAGTTTCTCGTTCATTACAAATTACAAAATTTAACTAACATATAAGTTTATAAATAGATTACTTTTTTGGTTTTGGTTTACTACGAATGTATTATATTAATGCGGATCGAGACGTTCATAATCACAGAGTGTTCTCTTGTACTAGGTACAGTGCAAAGACGATTAATAGTGAGACTAATACATGGTACAAAACAGTACAAAACGGTATCGCATCTTCATACATAAGCACATATTTCACCACAACCTTAGATTTCACATTTGCCCTGATTGAAACGTTGGCTAAAGAAGGAGGTAGGCAAACACGGCATAATACCCCAAAAACAAATCACTATAATACTTTTGGCCGTGAAAATCTCAAATCATACAGGAGACTAATAGTTAAGAAACAGTGAATGTTTCTATTCTTGTACTGGGTACACTGCAACTACAATTAATAGTGAGGAGAATAATAGTTCAAAAACACGGAATGTTTCTAATCTTGTAATAGGTACAAGGCAACTACAATTAAAAGTGAGGAGACTAATAGTTCAGAAACACGGAATGTTTCTATTCTTGTACTAGGTACAAGGCAACGAGAATTAATAGTGAGGAGACTAATAGTTCAGAAACACGGAATGTTTCTATTCTTGTACTGGGTACACTGCAACTACAATTAATAGTGAGGAGAATAATAGTTCAAAAACACGGAATGTTTCTAATCTTGTAATAGGTACAAGGCAACTACAATTAAAAGTGAGGAGACTAATAGTTCAGAAACACGGAATGTTTCTATTCTTGTACTAGGTACAAGGCAACGACAATTAATAGTGAGGAGACTAATAGTTCAGAAACACGAAATGTTTCTATTCTTGTACTAGGTACAAGGCAACGACAATTAATAGTGAGGAGACTAATAGTTCAGAAACACGAAATGTTTCTATTCTTGTACTAGGTACAAGGCAACGACAATTAATAGTGAGGAGACTAATAGTTCAGAAACACGAAATGTTTCTATTCTTGTACTAGGTACAAGGCAACGACAATTAATAGTGAGGAGACTAATAGTTCAGAAACACGAAATGTTTCTATTCTTGTACTAGGTACAAGGCAACGACAATTAATAGTGAGGAGACTAATAGTTCAGAAACACGAAATGTTTCTATTCTTGTACTAGGTACAAGGCAACGACAATTAATAGTGAGGAGACTAATAGTTCAGAAACACGAAATGTTTCTATTCTTGTACTAGGTACAAGGCAACGACAATTAAGAGTGAGTAGACTAATAGTTCAGAAACACGGAATGTTTCTATTCTTGTACTAGGTACAAGGCAACGACAATTAATAGTGAGTAGACTAATAGTTCAGAAACATGGAATGTTTCTGTTCTTGTACTTGGTACAATGCAACGACAATTAATAGTTGAGAGACTCTAACAGATAACAATGTGTTCTTCAATGAACTATCTAACATCACGCCGTTTCCCTGCAGGGCTAGGTATAGAGGATGGACCGCCAAACAACTCAGTCTTGGCACACACTCCTTTCTTCATTCATATTCATACACCATCTCATACTGTTCTATTATTCTTACTCTTGACATGACCCGACTTAAGTTTCTGTTTCACTTGATCGTCCATATCTTCCGCGTCTCGGAATTCTTTAAAAATTCACATTTGGGTCATATTTTTCTTACACTCGTTTCTTCGTTCATACGCTATACATGCCAAAAGCATCGGAGCATCCCTTTCTTAATCTTAAACATCATACGTGGTTTTACCGGACATACGCCTCAGGGATCTAATTTTTTGGCAAATGACTATAATTTAAGAATAAAAAAAATCAAATTTTGTTTACAATATCCAGTACTGTTTTTCAGTAATAAGTTTTATCGTGATGTTTTTATTGGCAGAAACTCTTAAAAAAATATCGTGGCAAATGATTTATACATTAAAATATCTTCTCGCCATGAGAATGATAAAAAAATATGTAATTCGTCATTTTATGCGCAATGGTAATTGGCACATAGAAATAAATATTTTTATGTTAAAAAAGAGGAAAACAACTTTTCACGTTTGGTAAATGGTCCAATACGAAATTGTGTCATAAAAAATATCCATCTTTTCAAGTTTCTGAATAAAGACATTTGTAACAATGTATTTCTCTCCGCGCGCCGGAAATTTTATACTCAATTCTGACATTTTTTCCTGCAGAAGTTTCAATCGAAAAGTTTGAATGGGATACAAATTTCTTGTGCAAATAATGAATTCTTGTTATCGCTTCAAGTCCTGCGGTTGAAAGTACTAAAAAGTGGATTTTATTCTTCTGGAGTGTTGTAATTCGTATTCTTTGCTTTCTGATAAACCCTAGAATGTTGCAAGTTTAGGAAAGAACTATATTGGGTTATCGCTAACGATTTTATTATATTTTTTCATTGTAATGGAGGAAAAACGTTATGTCGGTAGCTCGTTCCAATGCGTACCGACTTGCACAAAAACGAACAAACTACCAATTCTCACGAAGCCAATATCTACTGTGAACGGGTGTTCCGCTCATGTCCGTCGAGTTTCGCAAATCAGTGCTTCCATTTCATTTGAGCAGGTTCTGTGTTCAGGTCTGTGCGTTAGAGACGGCAATCGGCCTGTTAACAATGGATTGTCAATAAACGGACCGCCCTCTTTGCACAGAACCAAGTGGGTTTATCTGCCCAATTAGGAAATTGAAACGGATTTGTCAGGAATTCAGCTGTCTGCGCTAGTTGCGTAATAAAGATAATATTTTTTTTGAAGAAATGTAAAAAAAACTAAAAACGATATTTGGGTATTAAAAATAGTTAGAGATCCGATCAGATAAAATCGATTTTCCATTCACTTCTATAAAAACAATAAAATTATCACAAATTATGTATCCTTATGGTTGTTCATTCAATTGTTATTGTGATCGCAATAGGCAAATCAAGAGTGGGCTGTAAAAATTAATTGTGAACTTTAGAGTTGACACAACTATGGTTGGAGATGGTGAACATGGAGTAAGGAAGGAATCCGACTTACCCCTTTGATGTTCTTCAAAGATTTTAATGGTTGGTTTCACTCACAGGAGATATGATTTATTTCATACACAAGCTTCCATAACATCCAGGTTGGATAAGAAACACACTGAAGGAACCGAATATGTTCACTGCACAGGCCTTCTACCCCGAGTTGATATCAATAAAAGCACTGATCACAAAGAGATGTTAATCAAACAGGCTCCATCAATAAACTGGTTTGACAGTTGCGTTTATTGTTGTAAAATGTCACAGAAACGTGGTTATAGTCGGATAATGACAGGTACTTGTAGGTAAGATAGGATGGGAAAAGTTGAAAGGACAATGTTAATGGAAGATTAATAGTTGCGTCAACAGTTATCGATATTAAAAAAATCCGATACTAACCAACTAGTAAACCATCATTACTTTTCTCCGGAGGGGTAGACAGGACGATATTATTAGATTTATTAACAAATAATAATAATGATTGGATCAATTCTATGATCAATTTCATGACACAATCATCTCAAGGGCGCTTACTAACTACATTTAAACATTTAATCTATTCCCTCTCACTTAGACGTATATCTTCATTTTATTACAAGTGTTTTTTAACTTAGAATAATAGCTAGTGACATACAACTAAGACTTATAACAAGTGGTTTATTGTTAGTGATTTACAACTTATACTTATAATTAGTGATTTAAAACAACCATACATATTTTTATGACCGAGTGGTATTACACAGAACAGCTGGAATATGACTTATAACTATGGCTATAAACCTAGAGATTTATGACTAACATATTAATTTACTTTTACAAATACATATTGTTATGATTACTGCCCGTGCTGTCGGTGGTAGGATATAAAAAAAGTTCACGTTTAGTAAATAGTTATTACATTAAAGTGGGAAGGCAATGAAAATGGTAAATCTCTTGGACCGAGTAATGAAATACTATGTATTATTCTGGCTACGACAAGTTGAAAAGGTGGGTCTTTAGTTTTGCTCTGAACTCAGATGAGCTGTCGATCTTTCGCTAATAAGAAGGAAGTTTGTTACAAGCTGTTGGGCCTGCTACTGCAAAAGCCCGGTATCCAATTTTGGTACTCAGAATCTACCGATGACTGTTGAAGATGCTGATCGAAGGGTTGTTTGCCTAATATAAAAATCGTTTGAAATGCACAGATCCGACAAATAGAGTGGCGCCATGTCAGGAATGGCTTTAAAAACATCAAGCAGAATTTTAATTTGATTCTCTAAGGGCACTTAAACCAATGAAAAATATTATACCATAATAATATTGTACGGAAATGGATATTTTTCTTCTAGTGTTTTTTTTTGTTATGCAAGTGTAGTCTCATCAAAAGTTTTGTGTATAAACATCTTATTGAGATCGTGATAAACAAAAAATACTCACTATTTTCTACTATTCTGACTATTGACACGATCAAAATAGTTAGGATGCAGGTTAATTCTCTAAGTGATGTTTTAAATTCTCTTTTTAATTACTGTGTATCTGTGTTTCCTCCTTTATTTACTTACATATACAATACATTTACAATATATTTATAGACATTTATATTTTTACTAATTATAATTTTAATGAAAAATACCAACTAACTAACTAACCATCACGCCGTTTCCCGCAGGGGTAGCCATAGAGGATGGACCGCCAAACAACTCGATCTTGGTACACACTTCTATCTTCATTCACATTCATACATCGTCTTATACATACTCTTCTATTGAGTCTTACTCAAGTTTCTGATTCACTTGATCGTGCCATGTCTTCCTCGGGCATCCAGACTTCTGCTACGATTCGCATTTGCTCTACATGCCCAAACCATCTAAGCGACCCTTTCTTAATCTTATAATTACGCTTACATCAGCCTTGCACTCTTTGCGGATCTCCACATTTCTCACACGATCATTCATAGTTTTACACACATACGCATCAAGGATCTTATTTCTAAAGCATTCAGTCTACTTTCATCACAAAAATTACGAACAAAAAAAAAATCATATTTTTATCAATCTTTATGCAATCATACATACATCTTCGGATCTACCGGATCTGCCCTGATGATGGACACTGCAACGATGTCCGAAACGTCGGCTAAAGAAGGAGTTAGCGCAACACGGCATAAAACCCCAAAAACAAACAACAAAAATACATAAAGATGCTTTAAAAAAATTAAATAATGTTGATAACTTTCAGTCGAAGTATGATACAGTTCAAAAGTACGTAAGTTGATATGGTCGGATAAGCTCATTGGTGAGAGCACTTCCTCGGCAAGGAAGGGGTCCTGGGTTAAATTTATAGATGCGACTTTCTCTATCTTTTCTTTTCCTATCTTTTCTGTTTCGAATTTTTATATTGAGAGTCGCTAATATTTTCTTCGATGATTAAATATTGCATTTTGAGGTTTCACTCGTCCATTTCTTCCTCGGGCATCCGCGACTGTCTTTGCTTTTGTTGAATATACTACATTATTTACTAATATGTTAAACTATAAACTATAAAAATATGCGGAGTAACCAAATTCGTACTAAATAAAAATCATTTTATTCATTACGAAAATGTAGGTAAAAAACAGACAAGTTTTACTCCGACTCCATAAAGTGTTCCATAAACCAAATTAAATGAAAAAGAAACTATTACAAATCAACAGCGGTATTCACTTATAAGTCGTTTGAAGGCAAAGCGGCAGAGAAGAAAGAAGAAGACAGAGACAGGTTGAAGAGAGAAGAGAAGAAGAAGGGTGTTAGTTATGGAAGAAAGGTGTAATTAGCTTCCTGGCCACGGCCCTGTATCATGAAGGGAAGATTTACAGTTATTACTGGGACGTGGAAGTAAGGAGGAGTTTAATTGTGCGGACTGGGTTTGCTTTTTCAACTTAGCCTTCGAGAGACGTGTTGAAAGAAGTAAAGTGATTATTTTAATTTTCAATTGTATTTTTGTTAAATCTGTATTGGGATTCTGTGGCTTATAACCCATAGTAGTGTTGACGTCATAATGCATAATTACATGTAATAAAAATACTTATATCCGCTGTGGGTCTGTCTGTCTGATTCTGGTTCAATGAACTCGGATTTGCTTAAAATTTAAGGGGCATTTTCAAAATTTGAGTTATTTTTTAACGTGAAACCTCACGAAAGTCCCAACTGCTCCCAACCGCTTGGAGCCAGTGAGAATATGGTATCCCCAATTGGGATACTTTGTGAGACTAAATTTAGTGGAAAGGGGGAGGAGAGGAAGGTTGGTAGGTACCTGGATATTCGGATCTGGCCACCAAACATAGCCAAAGCCATTTCAAGCAACATTTCAATTCTGAATGGTGGTTTTACACAAGGGCGATGCTGATACAAATATGTTGTATATTATGTTACATACAGGAAGTTTTAAATACAAAAACGGGTTTCGAACAAATTTACTTCTTCTAATTATTGAATTTATAATCAAATACACTTCTCATTGCTAGCTCAATCGGGAGTTATTTATCGAGTTTCAGATCATTGATGGCTGACTTGGAAAATCACCGTTCGTCAGGAGATGGGAAATGGAGATACATAAAACCCAAGGATATTTGTAATTAAAACGATCTTTTTAGCTATAAAAAAAAATTGTTTTTTACGACTAATTTATGTTAATTTAGAACCCTTAGAATGTTTAAAATCCAAGAAAGCCGTTGAAAGCCCTCCATTGCCCAGCTGACCATCTTCTACCCCCTCCCTTAAGAATATTGACCAATAGCAAAATTATATGCGGTGTTGTCAATTCTCGACCTGGAAATATTAAATATTCTGTTCTTTATGTTAAATGTCTTACGGGGTTAAATGTTAACTTTCAGAAAATTATTCTAACTGCCATTCTGCAGCGAATTACGTATTACGTTTTATCTTTCCGATAAGTTCACCAGAGCTCGGCAGCACAGCCGTCTCATTTTTTCAGAGGCAGGACCAACCTATCAATGATCATACCTCTGGGGAAAACAACTACTCTTCTAAACTAACTTTCTTCAGAGATAGATATGTTTCCGTCAAACCTATCTGAGTCTAAAATTCTTTCAGTGAGAGCAATTCTGTGGTACAAAATTATATTTCAGCACATAAATAACCCCTTATATATAAACAGGCTAGAACACAATCATAATACTCGTTTTATGTTTAATAAAGGACTTTTTCTACCTAAGCATACAAATAAATATAGACAAAGAACGTTAAACTATATGATTTCCAGTTGTTTTAATATGTTATCTGCTGATATTAAAAATTGTGCCCAAAACAAACAATTGGTGAACTTACTGAAGACTTTGGCTTACTGAAAAAATTCATTTGTATTAGCTTACAATGATATATTATTCTAAAGACTTTTAAAATTGTTATTTATGTTTTTTTCATAATTATCTTTTGCTGTATTTCTGTACAATTTTTATTTTTTTGTTTTATACATATAATTGTTAAAATGTAACTGTAAACTCACTATAATAAGATTTATAATTTATTTATTTATTTATTTATTAATTTATCGCCCAGAGGGCTTTTACATGTAGGTGGTACAATTTTAATGACAGTTTTGAAACATGAGAAAGAAATATTAAAAATAAAAGTACATAAATTAAAAAATACAGCGATTTGAATGGCTTACAAAAATATAACTTCAATTTAGGAATAGTGTTTAAATAAGTCTTTTACGTAATCCACAAAATTCACAAAGTTAATATTAAATATATCGACATCACCTAAGTATTGGTTTCCCATAGTGTGAAACCGTTGTATTGGGGAGTTCGCAATGTAATTGCGCTTATGTGTGTTGCATTGGAATAGTGTATTTAATCGTGTTGTTATTGTAGGTATTCGTAAGTTTATGAGTTGCAGAAGTTTGCAACAGTCCAATTTAGAGTATAGAATCTTGAATAAAAAAGTTAAGTCGTTTATTTTACGCCTGTCTTCCAATGTGTGTATTTTTTAAGTATTTAATAAAAAATTATATTGTAAGTCTTCTAGTGGGATATTTAATTTAAAATTTATAAAACGTAGAATTTTTTTTTGTATTCGCTCAATGTTATGAGGGAGACCAAACTACTGAGTTGTATTCAATTATGCTTCTAACTAGAGATATGTATAATAGTTTAATGGCTTGTATGGAGTTAAAGTTTTTAGTTGTTGTAAAGAACCCGTTAGACAAACTGCTAAAAAGCAGTTTATCACGACTTTTTTGCCTTATATTTGTAAAGTGTATCAAATATAATAAAAAAATAAAATAAAAATTGTAAATGTTTGAAATGTTACTGGAATCACAGTTCGTCACAAATAAATAATAAATAAATAAATTGAACCAAAAATAAATATTGAGTCAAAATGTTGAGTGAGCTGTTATCGAAGTCCTTCTTAAGCTAAGAATCAACCGATATAATAAGAATTGTATGTATCTACTGTAAAATCTTCATGCCATATATAGTTAACATTAACATAAGCTAATAAGACACGTTAATCCAGTGAGTAAAGTTATAATTCAAATCTCGGGCCTCGGGCGAGAAGGTTTATCAGACTTAGCCTGCAATTCTCGTGTATACACATGTATTACCTAAAGAAGGAACAAAGTGTTATTGTAGTTGAAATGGACAATACCTAAATATTTGAAGTAGCAATGCAGCGGACTCAAAGGAATTGCTAATAGGAGAGCGCCTTTGAGTTCGCTGGTCGTGCGGAAGTCACTACGAACTAGTTTTGGATACTACACTGTGAATAATATACACGATGATTTACGGTCTATTATTTTAATTGTTAGAACTTTTTTGATTGGCATAATATATCTGTACGAGACAATTAACCGTCTGCACAGATACTGTAGATGAATAGGGTGCTGGGCACACTTGTCACGTATCAGTCTCGGGGAGTGTGGCGAAAGTTTGGAGTAAGGCTAAGTCAAGTGCAGAAAGGAATTGGTTTCCAGATCTGTATTGACGAAACGAATTTAATACTGGTCAAAAACTGAATTTATTTACTTAATAAAACACTTGAATAGATTACTTTGAGATTTATTTTTCAGAGGATTCTCTTTCAGAGGTAGTTGTTGAACTGACTTTTCATAGAATTTGGCTCTCTGTTTATAGGGAAAATTCAAATCGGTTTTTGGGAACATTTTAAAGTTTCGTTTTAAGTTTTAATTATTTTTTATGTATAACCTCACAAGAGTTCTAGCCATCTGGAGGCAGTGAGACAATCGCATCCCCAATTGGGGTATGTTGTGAGGCTGAAGAAAGTGGGGAGGGGGAGCAGACGAGTGAGATAAAGGTTTACCTGAATATTCAGATCTGGTCACCAAATACGGCTAAAGCCATTTCAAACAAAGTTTCAATTCTAAATAGTGGTAATTATACTACATATTGTTATGTATTATTTCACAAATTACTCAAATAAAATTTACAAGCGCCAGCTTGCTAGTCGAGACTCTTACCAGTCAACCACGGAGGCCGTCAACAAATAATACCATTTGAAAGAAGCAAAATTAAAGTATAATTATAATAAATATTTTATCAGCATTTTTGTTACAAGTAGAGATAGTGACATCCTCACTGGGATCTCCCGTGCTGAGGATTTATCTACGTTATAATATGAATCTTAATATACAGTTACTGAAGGAATTTTAAATAAATCAAGCATCTTGTTTTTAGTGCGGTCGAGTGGCTTTTGTTTCAGTCTGTATATATATATATATATATATATATATGTCGGTGTCAGTATATTTTCTTTTTCTAGTGTCCATGTGTTTGTATCCAGCTTTCTATTTGAGTTTTAACTTAACTGTTATAATGTTGTTGTGATATTTGAATGAGAGTGAGATTTTGCTGTAGAGTTTAGTACCATATTATAAGAAGCTTTTTTGTCCAAGTGTTCGTAGTTGCTTGTTGCAAGTAAGGTCATCAATCTATTTCCAAAATGTTCTCATAATGGGTTTAGCATTCGATACAAAAATACATAATTAAGTATATTAAATCACAAAACCCATAGAACTACCAGTACCTAGATTAGAAAAGAAAATTCAAGGAATCGTATAATATGTGAAATCAAGGATTCGTTTGAATTTTTTAGGTGAGTTGGAGAATACATCAATGATCACAGCTTTTTCGCTACACAAAGGACATATTCGAGAGAGGGTCAAATATCCTATATTGCTGTTGAATGTTTCCAATTAAATGTTTCATATTTTCTTGGTGGTCTGGTTCTTACATTAAGATTTAGGATTATCTTGTATATGTATTGCTGAAAGAAATGAGAAGGGAAGGGCGAAGGAGTTGGGCAAGGCGATGGTTAGGAATTTGACGGCCTCCGTGGTTGAAGAGTTCGGCTCTCACCTAGCAAATCGAAGGCCGCGGTTTCATAGCCCGGCGAGCGCGATTATTATGTAAATTTAATTTGATGAATTTGTGTTATTTCAAAATTTCAAAATTTAAAATATTTTTTACCTTCTTCTTCCTATCTCCTTCCCCTCCCAACTACCTCCAATCTCACAACTATGGGGATTTCATAGTCTCACTAGATCCAGACGATTGTAGAAAGTTGGGACTCTTTTTGTGGTATTCACATAAAAAAAAAATAATGTTTCTCTGCTTGTCAGATCTGGTCTCTAAACGTGGCTAAGGCTATTTCAAGCAATATTTCGATCTCATCGGTAGTCTTTCACCAGGGCAACACTGATAGTACTTGCCACTCGGGAACTTTAGAAATGTAATAATCCATCAATTTCCATAATGCAAGAGCGGTGTCAATCTCCCAGTGGATATGACACCGGCTGGCAGAAGATGGACTAAGTTTAGCCCCGAAGGAACCGACTTACTGTCTTTCTGACACAAGCTTCTACGTGGGAAACTCTCCACTGTATAATAAACTCAATATAACACAACTAAGAAGTGCTAGAAATAACATGTCGCAATGTTACTGCATTACCATCGAAAATTTAAATGTTTTGAAGTAATTTCGAGTTGGTTGAGTTGGTTGACCATCTCTAAAAAAATTTCCTCTTATTTACGAAGCCTTATTTAGAATTTTTAAAATATGATTTTATTTAATTAAAATAAAGTGGCTACTGCCAAAAGTTTGTAACTTATAAAAACATGTTTTGGAGTTAACTATATTAGTATAAAGTCAGGGTTATGAGAAAAATTCAATAGAGTGTTGTTTTTTAAACAATTATGCTTATTTTTACTTTCCTAACCGAATAAGAGGTGACCATATTTATTCCAGACATAGATTTTGATACGTAAACATAACAAATCATTGCCAATTCAAAATAACACAAAATGTGGTTGGCAGTAACCCCACGATATTATAATGTTTAAATTTTGAAAAAAATTGGAAAATGTATATTAAAAAAAACATATATTTTCTTAGTTCTTATTACTAGGAAATCCTGTGGCAAGGCGAACTATGATTGAGGGTTTCCAGCGATTTTTCAACTTCAATATTTGTGTAAGGTATTTTCAGAAACATTTTTCCAAATTATTTAAAAAACCTATTTGGTCCCCTTTATATAAAGTTCACTCCAATAATATAGAAAGAGTTCAGCACAAATTTCTTAAGTACGTAAATTTTAAGCTCAGAATTTCTATTGATTACATTAATTATGTCAGTTTGATGAATCAATTGCATCTAATAACACTGTCTGACAGGAGAATTATTTCAGACCTGGTTGTGTTACACAGAGTCATTAACAACTTAATTGATAGTCCTGCCATCCTTACCACTATTAAACTCCATGTGCCGACTTGGAATACAAGACAAAATATATCATTCTTCTGCAATACATACACGACCAACAATCAGACACACTCACTGACCAATAGGATGTATGATCTGGGCAACAAGTATGAGGGTGCTATTGATTTTTTTATTGACTCCATTTATAGAATTAAGCATAATCTATACCAACACTTTGTCGAATCCTACAAATTAGAGTAGCGTTGGTAAAATAGCTTTAATAACTTGGGTAAAATTTCGATCGCGCTGGCCTCGCTTATTATGAATATTTTTTAGATAAAACCTTTAGATTCATCTTAATTACTGTATAACACAACTTTTTGCATTTAGGGCGGTGGAAAATATTACAATAAAAATTTCAATTACGTAAAATTAAAATCTACTCTCGCATACTAAATCGGCGACGCGGCGACGGTCGGCCTCCATTTCTAATACTCGCTGACATTTTGTTATGTTGGTATTCCTGACACTTTACGAAGAGCTAGGATCTAGATGCTAGACAATCGTAGCCGACTTCATGCGGATACAAAAATGATTGGTATTAAAACACTACATTTTTTTTTTTTTTTTTTTTTTTTTTTTCAATAACTACTGTCTTGAAGACATATATATATATATTTTTTTTTTTCAAGATACTTTATAGATTACATTACATTACAAAATATATTTATGTTCGCAATCTCACCAATGAAGAAACTGGTTCTTGTGTTTGGTGAGAGAGTTACATTAATTATAAGAAAAATAGAATCATTATGCTATAAGTAAGTATATATATATGATAGGAACAATATATAAAGAGACAAAATCTAAATACAGTGGAGATAAGTATAGACTGATAATAAATATCAATGAAGGGAAAAACAGGCAATTATTTAGTTGATTATTTCTGAAAGAGTAACTTTAGTTTTAGTTTAAGTATGTTAATATCCTTTAATTTCTTTATTTCAATCGGAAGGTTGTTGAAATACTTTATTCCTAAATATTTATAGTTATTTTGCATTTGTTTGGTATTACATTTTGGAATTAAAATTACATAATTTGTAATAGTTTTCAAGTAGTTCAGCGGCTACGCTAGGTTTGTGTAACATGGTTTGTGATACAAAAGAAAGTGCCGCCTTTATAGCGCCTGCTCGCGTCAAGGCAAGAAAAACATCCCAGTTTTCAAGTAGTTTAGCGGCTACGCTAGGTTTGTGTAACATGGTTTGTGATACAAAAGAAAGTGACCCCTTTATAGCGCCTGCTCGCGTCAAGGCAAGAAAAACATTCCAGTTTTCAAGTAGTTTAGCGGCTACGCTAGGTTTACGCTACGGCTACGCTACGCTAAACTAATTGAAAACTGGGATGTTTTTCTTGTCTTGACGACAGCAGGCGGTATAAAAGGGACACTTTCTTTTGAATCACAAACCATGTTACACAAACCTAGCGTAGCTGCTAAACTAATTAAAAACTGGGATGTTTTTCTTGCCTTGACGCGAGCAGGCGGTATAAAAGGGACACTTTCTTTTGAATCACAAACCATGTTACACAAACCTAGCGTAGCCGCTAAACTAATTGAAAACTGGGATGTTTTTCTTGCCTTGACGCGAGCAGGCGGTATAAAGGGGGCATTTTCTTTTTCATCATAAACCATGTTACACAAACTTAGCGTAGCCGCTCAACATCGCAGAAATAGTTAACTTAAATAAAATTTGAACGTAAAAAAATAAAATCCAGCTAATAAATTTCAATCACAACGCACACAATGCATGCATATTAGGTAAATACTAATTTGACGGAATTTTTTAACATTAAAAAAAACGCCCCCGCGATTAGGTATGTCTCTAGCCACTTCTAGCCGTTCGTTTCGTCCTATAGTAACAGAAATACCAACAACAAAAAAATGACATTTGACAATAAAGTTTGAAAATGGACGGTCTCGTTTCACAAAACGAAAGCTAATTTTAATTTTACGTAATTGAAATTTTTATTGCAATATTTTCCACCGCCCCGAATGCAAAAAGTTGTGTCGTACAGTAATTAAGGTGAATCTAAAGGTTTTATCTAAAAAATATTTATAATAAGCGAGGCCAGCGCGATCGAAATTTTACCATAATTTGTCTTATATGTAGTGTTGTTGTAATTTCTTTTTTACTTTATTTTACTCTTACGTTTTACTAATATTGCTTCATATTTAGTTTATTTTATTTTATTTTTTTATTTCATAATATTTTCTCACTATACTTGTAATCACAATTTTACAATTGTGTATTTTGAATCTTCTTTACAATGGATTACATCTATTTACTGTCAGTATTTCCTGTATAATACAGATATTTTCTTATGTACACTGCATCATGTATCACTTCTATGTAAAAGCCTTTTTAGGCGTATATTTAAATAAATAAAATGAAGAACTACACTGCGCCTCGTAAAAATGAACAACTGTCAGATACAAACAAAATATGCAATTGGAAATGATTCAATGTTATGTTAGAATCTTGTAAAATAAACGGAAGCTTTAAAAACTTGATGTTTGAACTTCGTGAAACAAGTACGAGTATCTACGGAAATACGACGCAGATGTCTTTTAAAGCAATTTTGGTTATGGAAATGAGCAAAATAAATTGTTTTGAATTTGGAGGTCATTTTGAAGTATATGTCAATTAGAACCTGTCTAACTAAAGTGACGATTGTATTTTGTTTTATTTTCACCCGTAACTAAAACGTTTGTAGTAAAGCGCCGTTAATGAATGCGGTAATTGAAGATATACATTAAGGGCAATCACTCCTCCTCGCGGCTCTCGCCATCCATCAAGGTAATGGGGGTGGGAGAGCTCTTGTAGGGGGTTGGGGGTGGGGGTTGGGAGTGAGATTTATGGCTTGATATCTCAATAAAAAGCAGCTCCTGATTAATATTGATCACCGATGGAAATGTCGCTTGAATGATTGTTTGCCAAGCTGAGAAAATTAAGAGGTTAACAACACAAGCCTGGAAGACTAAAGATAGCCTAAATGATAGCGGTCATTTTGTTTTAACGATTAAAGTACATCAATGCGATAACGTCTAAATAAAAACTAAAAAAAAATAAAGGCTAATTTTTTTGTATCTTCCTATTGCCCTCAATAACTTCATTGTTTTATCTTTTTATAATAATACTAATTTCAGGTACAGAAGAGAAGGAAGAAAAGTGCACGTTTGAACTTATTTATGGACATCGATAGTGGTTCAAATTGGTTCATTATACATCACTCCAACTAAAGATTTCTATATAATGATTCTTGTAGGCAGTGGTGGCTGGCGACTTTCGTACAGGGTTTTTCAATAAGAGGTGTTATTTTGATATTCAATCGTACAAGATCAATGGTTTCGTTACTTGTGTGGCACGTAGCGCCGTTTTGTTGAAAGTTAACGTTGTCAAAATCAATATCATCAATTTTTTACCGTAAAAAATCATTAATCATCTCTCGATAGCGCAATCTATTAACCGTAACTTTTGCTCCAGCTTCATTTGCAAAAAAGTAAGGTCCAATGACTCTGCCGGACCATAAACCGCACCAAACAGTCACACGTTGAGGAAAAAGAGGATTTTCAACAATAACTCTTGGGTTTTCCGAGCCCCAGATGCGACAATTTTGCTTGTTGACAAAGCCACCGAGGTGAAAATGGGCCTCATCACTTAAGATGATTTGCATTTGATTCACTCAAGTGATTTTTAATAATTTTAATGCGTTGTTGAACCGTGTGTCGTTCCATTTTTATGAATGGCGCAGTTTTTAATTGTCAAATGTCAAAAAATGACAGCTTTAAAAGTAACATTTACCGAAATAGCGGGCTATTTAAAATAACACCTCTTATTGGAAAACCCTGTATTTATTAGAGTGCTAATATTACAAAAAATGCCATTATTGATATTGTTGTATTCGAAAATGATATTTAATTTTGAATGAAAATGTGAGAAATGTGAGGATCCGCAAAGAGTGCTAAGCTGATGTAAGTTTAATGAGTAAGATCAAGAAATGGACGCTTAGATGGTTTGGGCATGTAGAGCGAATGAGTGAAGAAAGGAGTGTTAGGAGAACATACGATGTAAATGTGAATTGTAGCAGAAGTTGGGGACGCCCGAGGAAGACATGGCACAAACATATGAATTTGATACTTGAGTCGGGTCATGTCAAGAGTCAGAATAATAGAAGAGTATGTATGAGACGATGTATGAATGTGAATGAGGCAAGGAGTGTGTGCCAAGACCGAGTTGTATGGTGGTCCGTTCTCTCTGCCTACCCCTGCGAGGAAATGGCGTGATGGTTAGTTAGTTAGTTAGTTAATGAAAATTAGGTTTTTTGTATAAAGATTTTCAGGAAATTTCAGTTTGGTCATGCGCCGCACGTATCCTGAAAATCTTTATAAAAAAACGAATTTTCAAAAAAAAACTCGTTTTCAGCTACAACAACTTCGATAATGCCATTTTTTAAATATGAGTTAAATAGATTTTAGGTACTTGGCTATCAGGACTGTCCCGCTCAAGGGTGTTCTTAGCCATTGGTTCCGTCCAAACAAAGCCTGCACAACGCGCTGAGTCACTTCTAACGAGCAACAGAACAAAATAAAGTAATTGCTAGTTCTCACGGCTCAACGCGTTTTGGGAATTACGTGGATGGAACCGTTGATTAAAAATCAGTTTTAGGTTGGTGAAGTGAAATATTCTTACCTAAAATTAATTACGTTAAATAAAGTCAAATTTTCTTTGAATTTTTCAAAATTAGATCTGATTGTGAGATAAATTTTTGATCGGCTATAATAATATTTAATATTTTCTGGCTGTAATTACACGCAAAACACTTCAATTATCTCAACCAAACGTATGTTGACAAATTTTCGTCAAACAAATGGTTGAGTATTGAAGAGTTGAGCGCAGAAATAGAAGGATTTATGCTTGCCATTCAGGATAGAGTCATTAATACTAAAAATTATAGGAAGCATATAATCAAAGATACAAACCAAATTGATGATTTATGTAGAAAATGTTTGGCTTTTCCGGAACCTTAGAACATATTATATCGGGATGTTCTATATTAGCACCGTCCGAGTATACATTTAGGCATAATCAAGTTTTAAAAATAATTCACCAAAATTTGGTAATTAAACATAACTTGATTGACTGCCGTAATGTAGTACCATATTATGAATACGAACCAAATTCATTTTTAGAAAACGAATTTTATAAAATGTATTATGATAAAACTATACTAACAGACCGAACGATTAGTCATAATAGACCCGATATAGTTTTACATGACAAAATTTAAAAAAATAACTTATATCATTGATGTCGCTATTCCAAATTCCTGTAATATTCAAAAATCTGTTAATGAAAAAATAAGAAAATACACAGATTTAGGAAATGAGAATTACCATTAAAAATATATTACCATTTGT
Organism: Hesperophylax magnus; assembly: GCA_026573805.1. Taxonomy (NCBI): domain Eukaryota; kingdom Metazoa; phylum Arthropoda; class Insecta; order Trichoptera; family Limnephilidae; genus Hesperophylax; species Hesperophylax magnus. The sequence goes on from JAIUSX010000018.1 coordinate 1,359,174, forward strand.
TATTTCGGCTACTGGCACTATACCTAGCTCTCTCATTAAAAATTTAGGCGTATTAGATCTATCAAAAAATCCGTCATTTTAAATACATAAAGGATTACAAAAGATTTTTTTAAATATTTATACTGAGGGATCAGTAGGATTTATAGGTCCAATTAGATTTTCTACCGAGTCGAACCCTCTGATATGAAAATATCTGAAGTCGGTGAATTATTTTCCCATTTGATCTCTGGTGATTTGACGTGATGTTCTTGTATTGTTTTGTATTTATTATGCTTATATAATGCACTTGCATAATGTGGATTGACTAGATAATAATTTGTGGAAAAGTGTGTGGAAGGGTTTATTCCTGTGGGGAAGATTTGACCCGGACATAAAGTCGAAAGAAATATAATTTAATAAAACTTGTATAATTCCGTTTTTGTGCAAAATTTCTTCAAGGGCACCTTACAAATATGACTTGTGAAATACTTTTACTTGTCAAATGATTTTAATTTTTTAAAGATAAATAATGTTTATAAATAAAAATAATATAAGAAATTTAAAAAATATATATCTATTATATAAATAAAAAATAATGAAATATAAATTTTTAAAAAAGTTTATTAAAAAAACCTGGTGTTATAAACAATAGTTTATCTTTAAAAAAATAATAATATTTGACAAGTCAAAATATTTCACAAACAAATGTAGATATACTAAAGCCTTTCTTTAAAAAATAAAGTTGTTTGTTTACAGGCGAAAAAAATATAATAAGCAATAATTGTTTTAAATGGCGGGTTGGGAATAAGCCGACGCGCGGCGTAGCTTAGTGGTTCAGAGAACCTGCCCGGCAATCAGAAGGTGCGCGTTCAATTCCCGTCGGCGGATTTTATAAATATTTTCAATTTGTATGGATATTTTAGACGAGAAATTATTGCTTATAATAATGTGTTATCCTTTGTGCCATGCATACCAAAAAAACACTGAAACTTATAAACTTTAGTTTATCTACTTATAAAAAAAAAATATTTTTTTGTACAGAAAATAAACTGGGTCATCTTAGATAAAAACACTTTTATTAGAAAATTTAGGCTTGGCAAAGATACGACTTTGTACACAGAGGACACTATATATTAAAAGCATTGCACGTTGTTATGATTTATAGTAGCTATTTTACTCTCCATTATTATCGGTATTACATTTATTAGATCTCTCTTATTTGCCATAATAATTGAAATACAATAAAATGTTATCCTGAAGCAAATATTTTATAAATACTTTCAGCTTAACAAATCCTACGTTTATAATATCCCATGAATTCTCAAGGGTGTGCAGTCGTGTTTATAATATTTACTGTTTAAGCTGTTTTAAGTGATTTAATTAATTCCCAAAATAATTTGAAGTTGGGAATAAAAATGGAACGGATTTCCAAAAAATGATGAGAATTCAGAAATTTTGATAATTGGCTTAATAGGCGTCTTTATGATTAATCGTTCAAATTAATTTCTCAACTTTCAGCATGTTAAAGAATCGTCTGTACAAAATTAATTTTAAATTAGTCTGCTCGGCCAATAAACATAGCTAAAACCATCCATTTAGATTTCTAAAAATGTTTGAAAAGAAAATTATAGATGGCGCTTTTGCGCACTTTTATGAAAATAAAACATTTGATACGGCTTTTTTAATTTCAAGACTTTTATAAATCATAAATGTAAGATACAATGTATGCAGTATAATATTAATGTAGTACTTAATTTTTAAAAATTTAATTTGATTTAAAGTTCAATCTTCTGATGCTGCTTATCTGTAATCTACGGTGTATCGAACATGAAAACATGATATTATTGCTTTAAATATTATAAAATTTGCAATTTGAAAAATGCATCAAAATATTCAGTTACTAGGGCGATTCAAGCCGGAAAAAAAGAAGAATATTTAACACCTGACGCTGACTCATACAAACACCTGCGTTTAGAACAGTAAACAAGTTTTTTTTTGTTGTTATTGGTGTCACAAGAATGCTTGTTGGCAAAATTATAAATACCCAGTTAAAACAAAATATTGGGTCAGTCAAATTTGAAAAATTAACACGAGTGGACGGAACACCTCCAGTTTATAATTATAAATTCCCGAGTGTCAACTGAAATCTGCAGTCGCTTCTGTTCCTCCATCACGGCACAATCATTTTAAGGATTACAACTATTTCTAACGAGCTGTTTGCGGCCGGCACTCTATCAGCTAAGCCAGACGCACCTGTCATCATTACAATAATGGGGCGTCTCCGTGTGCCGGCTCTTATAATCAAATGACCTGGCTACCGACTGAACCAGCCACAGATGCTGACAACATAAAGGCTGACGAATACCTGCTGGCTACCGACTGAACTGCCCACTGCCGGTGATCACCTAGAGGCTGGCCAATCCCTGCTGCATTAATGCTGACAACCTAGAGGCTGATGAATTCCTCCTGGCTACCGACTGAACCAGCCACAGATGCTGACATCCTAAAGGCTGACAAATACCTGCTAGCTACCGACTGAACTGCCCACTGCCGGTGATCACCTAGAGGCTGGCCAATCCTTGCTGCATTGATGCTGACAACCTAGAGGCTGATCAATTCTTCCTGGCTACCAACTGAATTAGCCATTGATGCTGAAAACCTAGAAGCCGGCCAATTCTTCCTGGCTAGCAACCGAATTAGCCATTGATGCTGAAAACCTAGAGGCTGATAAATTCTTCCTGGCTACCAAGTGAATTAGCCATTGACACTGAAAACCTAGAGGCTGGACAATTCTTCCTGGCTACCGACTGAATAAGCCATTGATGCTGAAAACCTAGAAGCCGGCCAATTCTTCCTGGCTACCAATTGAATTAGCCATTGATGCTGAAAACCTAGGAGCCGGCCAATTCTTCCTGGCTACCGACTGAATAAGCCATTGATGCTGAAAACCTAGAAGCCGGCCAATTCTTCCTGGCTACCGACTGAATTGGCCATTGATGCTGAAGCCTAGAGGCTGGCCGATTCCTGCTGGCTACCAATTGAACTGGCCACTGCTCCAGCAGTCACCTACGAGATTTGCTGTATCGTATGGCGCGATGATGCACAATGTGTCCCAATCTGAAATTATCGCTGAAGGATTTCCGACTGTCTCTGTTTTCTATCTGTGCATTAAAACCCAGTTGTATTGAAATACATATAACTATTTCTTGTGAATTGTGTTGGCTGTAAAAAAATAGGAAGTACCTATAAGCTTCACCCCTTTGTACGTTCTGTATACCAGTACAATACTTGTAATTAAAATGTGAATTTTAATTCGAATCGTCTTTCTCTTATGATGGTTTGGATAGAACACCTCACGGTGTTTTATTTAAATCATTACCCAGGTTGAGGACTGATGTGTGCCGGTGCATATTATTTACAGTCTTTTCTTGTGCAGGCAAACACGTCCCTTACATACGGCATATTAATATTAGGAATGTTTGTGGAATGAGTTGATTTACGGAAAAAAAATATTAAAAAACGCAGGGAAACGTTATTATTCAGATTTGAATTATAATACTATTATTTATGTCATTTATCACAGTTAAAACAATTTCAAAGTACCCACAAAGTATATATATAAATCACATTTGTAATAAGCATTTACTTTGTGGCTTGTCATAATTTACATTAAAAATATATAAATTTGTTTGAGACCAAATTTTAATTACACTACCGGTTTCGGAAGATACTCTACCAGTAAACCGCTCTGTTTTTACCGGAATTCCCGCAATTACCCCCCCCCCCCCCCCCTATTTGTTAACCTCCCACTCAAACACCTAAATTATATTTTTTTGTATATAAAGGATTTTCCAATAAGAGGTGTTATTTTGATATTCAATCGTACAAGATCAATGGTTTCGTTACTTGTGTGGCCCGTAGCGCCGTTTTGTTGAAAATAAACGTTGTCCAAATCAATACCATCCAATTTCAACCATAAAAAATCATTAATCATCTCTCGATAGCGCAATCTATTCACCGTAACTATTGCTCTAGCCTCATTTTCAAAAAAGTAAGGTCCAATGACTCCGCCGGACCATAAGCCGCACCAAACAGTCACAAGTTGAGGATAGAGAGGCTTTTCAACATTAATTATTGGGTTTTCCGAGCCCCAAATGTGACAATTTTGCTTGTTGACAAAGCCACCAAGGTTGAAATGGGCCTCATCACTCAAAATGATTTGCATTTGATTCACTCAAGTGAATTTTAATAATTTCAGTGCGTTGTTGAAGCGTGTAGCGTTCCATTTTTAGACGTAGTTTCTACTTGTCAAATGTTAAAAAATGACAGCTTCAAAAGTAACATCTACCGAAATAGCGGGCTGTTCAAAATAACACCTCTTATTGGAAAACCCTGTATCTATCAATATTTTGTATCATAGGTTAGTTTTAATATTCTCCTGACGAAGGAAGGGTGCTTCCTAAACCGGTAGAGTGTAATTAGAATTAAAGTGGACTTTTTTATATTAAATCCACACAGGAGGCCCTGAAAAAAATAATTTCCCTCAGGGCCTATGTCATCTTTGGGGATGCTGTGTGGGGGGTCTTTTTGTGGAGAGGAAGGAGTGAACATGAGTTTTGAAGAGTCCCATGTTGTAGGAGGGAGGAAACACAGAGGCCGGCAGAAACATAGTTGACGTCAGCTCGACTATAGAGGCAGACTCCTCCTTTGAGTCGGTCTAAAACAAATTTATATATTTTTATTGTTTTTAAATAAATCACATATTTCTTCTTCGGTAATCGCAAATTGACTTTGTGGCGTCATTTTATTTTAATGAAAAAAGATCACTTTGTATACACATAATCGACATGTTTCTAAACCAAAGGTTTCTTCGTTAAGATAAACGTGAAGCGAAAATGAATACAAATTAGAATCAACAAATAATTACACAAACATAAAAAATATTCCAATGCGCGGTGATTAATTGGTTGTTATCAAAATAATTAAAAATGTTATACAATATGTAAATAAATTTACTAATAAATCTAATTGTAATATTTTGTCGGTTTGTAATTATTTGTGTAAACTTGATTAGCTATTCTTAATTTTCGTTTTGATTTTTTTTTGATTTTTTTTTTTTTTTATATTAACTCTACACAGGAGGCCCTGAAGAAAATAATTTCTCTCAGGGCCTATGTCATCTTTGGGGATGCTGTGTGGAGGGTCTTTTTGTGGAGAGGAAGGAGTGAACATGGGTCTTGAAGAGTCTCATGTTGTAGGAGGGAGGAAACACAGAGGCCGGCAGTTCGTTCCACAGCCGAGCTGTTGAACTTAAGAACGAATCGTAGAAGCGACCCGTTCTCATGTGACAAATGTCAACTGTGTACAAATGTTGGGCGCGCGTTTGGCATGTATCCCGACTACCTGATTTGATTCATGCCGATTATTTTGATTAATTAGTGGTGTACATCAATTGATTTATTTTCATTATATCACAAATTATTTTGCGTGCAGTAATACCTGAATAAAATTCTATACATGGTGTCCAGAAACGAGTGGTATAAGTGGGCAATCAGTGAACCTACATGACGTTTGAAGTCTAATTAGTGGTACAATTTTTTTTTATTAGAGCTTTCCTTTTCGAGTAAATCGTGATCGGAGTTGGAATGGTTGGATCGGATGGTTTTCGTAAACTGAAAGCCTTAAAACCATTTAAATGTAATAAAATATACAGCCTTCAAAATTTCAGCATTAATTTGTATTATCAGACCTGAGGCGCATATCACACGGAAGTGAATTATGGTAACCGGAAGGTGGGAATATGCTTTAAAGGTTGACTTCCGTCGGAAACGGGGTCAGAATTTCCTTTATCTCCGTTTATCCTCACTTTAAAAGATAACACCCTCGCTGAGCACAGGGAGGGTTGGGCTGGGGAGCGCGGCTCAACTGGGGTGGCCTACTGCCTCTTTACGCACAGTTGATTATTTGTAAATTATTGTTGACTTATCAGTGTTGTTATTTTGTGCCATAAATAAATATTCTTTTTTTTAAATGTTACGTTGTTTTATGAATTTGTTTTTATTTTATTATTATTATTTATATTTTTTACATTTGGGCCGTGGAATGAGTACAGCTGCCCCGGGATCCATTTACTGGAAAACCAACACCTCTTCGATAGGTCACCCCAAGTTGTTCTATATGATTGTTGACTGGTTTGGTGAACCCTAGTTCATGGGGTGAGGTTTGCCTAGATCTTGGAGGTGAATGCGTTTGCCCACCCGATGCGTCAGATTGGGAGAGACTGGTTGATGGAAACCTTTAGACCTCTCCAGCAGGACTTTCTCGATCCATCGCCTTGTGCATTAGTGTGATGGATGGATTCATACGTCCGTAATTTTGATATTATACCTTTTGTTTCCGAGATCTTTCTCTCCTTAAACATATTCTTCACACAGCTTCCCCAAAGGTATTATAGACCGTGAGGGTAATTATTTTCCTCGGGGTCTCCTGAGTAAAGCTAATGTAAAAATAAAATAAAAATATATTTAACTTTACGACAGATAATACAGAAGTTACAAAAAATTACAGTGATAATTATATTTAGTTTATATTTTTGATCACCCGTAGTTTATTTTGTTCAGTAGATTATTCTAAAGATCTTCCAACACTAAGTAGGCACACTTTTGCTCATTTCGCAAGGACTTCCTGCTTATTTCCTTCACATTTTTGTTTGTTATTTTACAATGGTGTCAAACTATTGTTAATTAAAATAATCGCTTACTGATCGTCATCTATCGGAAAATAACATGCGATTTAATCACTTTTGGTTCTTTTCATTTTTACAAGTTTATCTTAAAAATGCAATAAGTTCACAGATATTTTTAGAGTTTCTGACATAAAACGCACTTTAAAAGTAGGTCAAATTACTCTTCTCTCGCATATTAATTTATCGGGAAACAATATTTGGAAATAAGTTTTGACAATGTAAAGAAAAATATACATTCTGGAAAACTTACTTACAATGATATTTTCTTATTATCTAAAATAAATTTCAAATCTAATGCCAAATGTAGAAAACCTAGCATAGTAATTTTTTTATTTTTTTTATTATTTCTGTCGTTGCCAAGTTAATTATTAAATGAATTACACGTTATCCATATTTTTATGGAAAAATGAACGAATTTGTCTATCTTGGACTCGACTCAACCAATACCAAATTATCCGGGTGATTCACAAACCTCTGAAAATGAATATTTGCAGGTACCTTTGGTAGCAGGAGTACGCCTTACATCATTATATGCCACATTTACATGTGCTTACTTTACCTTCATCGAGACCTTTTTAACAATGTATGGATTGATTCAATTAAATGTGACACCTCACAAGAGCACCCCTACCTATACAATGTAAAAATGGGGAAACTGAGGCATTGAGAGGCTGGTTAAGTAGGAGCTCTATGAAAGGATTTATTACATGAAGGAAGGAAAACAGATGCCTGTAATTAATTTTAAATTTCCATAAATCGAGACCGTAGCTTTGCTGGCAACTCGATTCTTGATCCCCGACAGTTGACCCCCGGGAAGATGATCCCCCAGACAGGTGATCCCCTGAACAGTTGATCTCCCGGAGAGTCATCCCTCATACACTTGATGCACTAGAGAGATATTTCTGATGCGCTTTCTGAGAGGTAACGTAAGTATGCAGGCATTTTTGTGTAAATCCGCTGTAAAAATATTTTTCCTAAACATAATGCCGTGTCTACAAAGCAGTATAAAGAGAAGATATACCGTCGAATAACAAAATATGACTTCATTCATTCATGTGTGATCGGCTTAAATCAAAGTGTCACCGAAGATATACGTAAAGAGGACATTTCGCCGAACACAAAAGGTGACATATCTATCGGATCAACTATCGCGGATCAACTGTCGAGGAAACAACGAAGAATCGCTGAGCTAACTTAAAAACAATTTTTTTATCTTCTTTATTCATTATGGCCCTTTATAACGCAGCATTTTTAATATTCCTTCACTTTACTATCCACAGTGCTACAATGCCATATTTATTTTCCTTGCCATGTAAAATAATATTTTTATAATGTGTTCACGCATACAAGATGTTGTGTAGAGCTCATTCACCCATATTCTCCCTTGAGACAAAACATATTCATAATGCGCATACAAGATAACACTAGCATACAGAAACCTCTTCACTGATAATGCTTTTACCAGAATCCACCAAATTCAGTTTTAGTTATTAAAATCGAATTTGGGAAAAACCAGTAATGTTTCCCGATAGAAATGCGCACATAGAATACTATTTTTATTATAATATCCCTCAGTACCTGAAGTTACATAGAAAGCTTTATATCAATTCATATTAACACGAAAAGATTACGCGCGTTAAACAACTTTATTGATTTCTCTTGGGATTTCACCCAAACTGGTTGGAATATTATACTGGTGTATAAAATGTTTCGGGTCATGGTTCAAGCAGAAACCATAATGTTTTGTTTATCTAGAACAGTGTCTGCCAAACTTTTTTTACTGTGAAGTAACACACTGACGAATGGGATTTGTTCCGCGACACACCAAATATAATGCCTTAATGTAAATGTTCTTTATTAATATTAATAAAGGGCACCATAGTAGGTAACATTATTTTTAATATTGTGCTCACTTACTAACGCTCACTCACACTCGCTACGCTGCGTCACTGTATACCAACGCCACTGAATCCCTCTCGTGCGTCGGGTCAACCATCATATACAGGTGACAAATATTTACGTAGGTGTTATTATTTTTTCTTCCACTGCTCATCTCACTAGGGAATTTATCTGTCGAGATGAGCAGCCTTACAATTATGTTGAATCAATTAAGTAAATCACATAACACATACAAACATGGATCACATCGAATATGGGGCTCCTAAGGAGATTCATGACAAAAACCACGACATGGGCAATCCAAAATACCACTTTCAGCCAGTTTAGATTTTTTCGCCATTTTCTTGAATAGATTCAACGAACCTATAGTTTTTTATATTTTCACCGAGCATATTATAAAGCAACTGAGCTTTATAAGAAAAACTCCTTTGTGCAAAGGATGTTCTGGTATTCAACGGCTGATACATTAAAGATGAACCCAATAGTGTTGCGCACTTGTTGTGATCTTTTGGAAGTTTCAATGTTGAATAGGAAAAATAATAGGAATTGTATAAAATGACAGGTTCGAGGCTTCTTCCTTCGCGGCACACCTGAGACTCTACACAGTTTGGAAAACACTGATCTAGAAACTAAACCGTAATTAAATAATTATTATTGTTTCAGTTTTATTACAATGTTACCGCTTGAACCTAACCTAACCTAACCCTTGACTCTGTGCAGAAACGGGCGGTCCGTTTGATAGATTCCCCAATCTTAACAAACGGACTGCAATCTTTAGAGCACAGGCGTCAGGTAGGTATGCTGTCCTTGTTCTATCGGTATTACAATGGAAGATGCTCTGAGGAACTAGCATCATTGATCCCTTCGGCACCGGTGCGTAGTCGGGATACACGCCAAACGCGCGCCCAACATTTGTACACAGTTGACACTTGTCACATGAGAACGGGTCGCTTCTACGATTCGTTCTTAAGTTCAACAGCTCGACTGTGGAACGAACTGCCGGCCTCTGTGTTTCCTCCCTCCTACAACATGGGACTCTTCAAGACCCATGTTCACTCCTTCCTCTCCACAAAAAGACCCTCCACACAGCATCCCCAAAGATGACATAGGCCCTGAGGGAAATTATTTTCTTCAGGGCCTCCTGTGTGGAGTAAATATAAAAAAAAAAAAAAAAAAAAAAAAAGAATTATTTTCAGATAAGGGTTTTCTGGTTGAAGGTTTGATAAGAAAAAAGCAAGCAAATGTTTTTAAGATGGGAAATTTATGGCTCGTTGTTTTAATTTTTTTCTGAAATTTCTACAAAAAATAATTATTTTATTTGATTTGGTTTTTGCATTATCTTCTTAGAATTTTAAATATTTTAGGATCGGTTTTAGTACATCAACAATCAATATTATTAGCAATTTACAAGTCCCAAGAGAGAACCAAAAGGTAAGTAAGACATAAATTCTCTTTATATTTCAAAGATAATTGTCTATACAGATTTTTTATGTCATGTAAAAAGCTAGAGAACTAGATATATTTATTATATTATCCTTTTGGCATATTATGGCAAATTTTCAAAAACCTTTTGAGCAATCGCTTGTCAAAACATGCCAAATTTATACAACCCATAAATATGTGACGTTATATAACATGTTATGTTTCTATATTAATATTTTGATGAATGATATTAATTAAATAATATGGTAAATATATATACAACCAATCACTTGAGTGAATATAATTGTCTTTATCATTATACTATTATGGGTGTTATTGCGGATGATATATCAAATAATAACTCCATCAAAGTTATTAACAAATCGATTAATACACATAATTCAAAATGATATTTAAACTAGAAGGTGGTGAGCGGACACGCAAGCACCTCGCGCGGTGCGGTAACCTCAGTAGTCAGGATGTCAGGAACTGAATTGTTCCGTTCGGTCTCGCTTGGCCAGTCGCAGTGCTGGAGACCAGTTATTTATTTATGTCTATTCTTGAATACACATTTTACAAATGATTACAGTGGTTTATATTGTAGTACAGAGAAAGAAGTACAGAAAAAAAGTATAAAAAATAAAGAACATAGGTTGATATAGGTAAAACTGTGTGTGGGTGATATTGTATGTTACGTGAACACCTCACTAGGAGAACCTGTGCTGAGGTGTTTACGTGTTTGTGATTAAGTGTGACAGGTATTTATGTGTTGTAGTGGAAAGTTTTTTTTTTTTTTTCACAGACATGAAAACACACATTTATATGTGCGTGTGTGTATTTATATATATATATAGTTATCACGTCCGCTATTGGTGGACGACTTGCTAATAGAAGTTACTCCATTGTGAGTTCGCTTCCTACCTTAGTGACCAAATTTATGTAAATAATAGACATAGATAATCAATAAATAAAAAAAACAAAATATTATTCGACATCCCCATCCATTATTTGTGGAGCGGTGGTTAGTGCGTGTCAGATTTGAGTGCTTGGATATAATTCGTAAATGTTAATATAAATATATGTAAATTAACTATTCAAATGAATTATGTATACTTGTAATTAGCGCAAAGGTATTGTTCAATTCATGATTTAATCATAGTTCTTGTTAACGAAATAAAAAAATTATTATTCAAAGTTTGAAGTTAGAAAAACGATAATTATTTTATAGAAATCTCGTGGGTGGTCAGAAACTTCAAGATAATTTCTGAGAGTTCAAAAGTTACCAAATATCACCACATTATTATATTTAAGTAAGTCGAATAATTTATGAGTTTATAGGGCGCCAGTTTATATAATCACTCGGGTGATTGCGTCAATAGCCGAATATGTGTACAGTGCTCGGCACTTTTAAGCATTCGTCTTAGAAATATCCCATAAAAAAAAAAAATTGGATGAATTTTATTACAGAAACATATAAACTGGTTATAGTTTTATACAACCAATGAAATTACCTACATTTTATCGATTATTATATATTTTCAGGTTTTAAAAAGATATATTAAAAAAATCGTTAACTTTATGAACGCGTAAATTCTACGAGTCAGCTCGTTTGAAATTGCCGTACATGGTATATTCTGGTCAACATAGAATATATTATAGGTCTGTATATTGTGAATGACGTTTTTTAATCAAAGATATAAATATATATTAGAAGACATCATTTTTAATAGCTGTTCGAAAGTTTTGAATGAATTTGGATTCGTGAACTGCCAAAATTGAATGCACTAAATTACGATATTGAATGCACTTACCACAAAGAGCTCATATTCCTTAGAGAAATTCGTTCACTGTATACTACTATCAAGAGGAATAGTCTGGATTCTTCCTTTATTTAGTTTAATAAATGGTTTTAAACACAGACAACATATTTCACAATTAAAAACATATGACAGGCGGATTTCACTACTTTGTTTTGAAAAAAATTCACTACTTTTTTAATCACATGAGTTGAAAATACCTTGAATAGATAATTAATTAAAATAATAACAGGTAATTCAATTGCAAACACACTGGTATGTAAATATGTAGTAAAAAATGTATAAAACAGACACTAACAACATTTTTACATTCCCGCGTTGGAAAACAAAGATCTGTTTTGACAAATGATTTTTAAATAAATAATGACCACGATTCTAGAATGTCCCAATAAGTCTTCAAGCTTTGGATTTGAGACATCCATCGATAAAATAAGAAAAGATTACACCAGCTTTCGGGTAGCGATAACTATGAACGGCGGGAATATTTGAAATAATTCAAATAAATGATAACAAAAGGGAAAGAAAATGCATATTTTGCCATACGATCACTCAAGACGTTTTGCAAAACTTGGCATAATATGCCGAAAATCACTCAAGTGGTTAAACATAACAAACAAGTAATTTTTTAAATATGCTACGTGATAAACTAAAATTATAAGAAGGAAAACAAATAATATGATTATTTCTTTACGAGTCGAAATTCGTTGCCTCGCCATGATTCGCCATGATTAATTCTGGTCTCCTCGTGTTTGTAACGTGTTACCTGCTGCTCTCCTGGATCTGAACGTGAGTGGTTTGTTTGTTGTTATCTTTGCCTGTACTACGCAGATTTCGGTGTTGGGAACTCTTTAATAACAGTAAAAGGTTCTTTATATAAATGCGTTAATTACCGTCCAATTTCCCAACTTCCTATTTTAAGCAAAGTTCTAGAAAAAATTGTCTTTGATCAATTATACTCGGCTATTTCCACAATAATTACACCGAATCAGCACGGATTCATGAGAAGTCGGTCTACGACATCTAACCTGGCCCTTTTCATTAACTTCTTGCATAGCAAGATGGATGACAAAGAGCAGGTTGATACTATGTATACAGACTTTTCTAAGGCTTTCGATCGTGTAATACACTCAATTCTTTTGATAAACCTTGTCTTATTTGGTATACACGGTGACCTATTTAGATGGATCAAATCTTACATTAGTAACCGTAATCAAGTAATCTTAATCAACGGCGTCTTCTCAAAATCTATCGAGGTAAAATCTGGTGTCCCCCAAGGGTCCCACCTAGGTCCGCTAATGTTCAACATTTATATAAATGACATTGGATCATGTTTTCAAAATTCCAAATATGTACTTTATGCCGATGACATGAAAATATTCAAAGTTATTCATTCTCTTTCTGACTGCGAAGCATTACAGAGTGACCTAGATAGGCTTTGCAAGTATTGTAAAGTTAACTGTCTAGATATAAACGTTTCTAAATGTCACACTATGACATTCACCAGAAATAAACTCGTAATTAAGTACTCATATTCACTCAACAATGAACCTGTCATCTCTAAAACGGAATGTAAAGACCTCGGCGTTTACCTTGATAGCAAACTTATATTTAATAAGCACATTGACTCATTCGTTAATAGGTTGTATAAAATGCTTGGTTTCGTGCTACGTGTAAGTAAAATATTCAGTAATCCGCGTAAAATTGTAATGTTATATTTCGCATTAGTCAGAAGTACACTGGAATATGCATCGCCTATTTGGAATCCGCAATATAAACTTTACATAGATAGTATAGAACGAATCCAAAACAAATTTATAAAATATATTACCCACAGATTCAACAATAATTTTGAGTGTACATTTGAAACTTTGCAGCGAAGACGAGCAGTAGCTGACTCAATATTTATACACAGAATTTTAAACAATGAGATTGACTGTTCTGAACTTTTATCCCTTATTAACTTAAACATACCTTTGAGACGTACACGACATACAGTGCTATTCCACACGCTAAATTATAAAACAAATGCAGCATCTAATTCGACAATTAACCGAGCTCTTCATGCTCTAAATAATATTTGTATTAACTCTAACATTGACATTTTTTCGGATTCACTGCCCAAATTCAAACGTGGCATCATGTCAATAATTTAAAGAATTCAATGCGCATACATACAGACACACACATACACACCCTCTCACACACACATTACACACGTCACACACACACCTATACTCTACACAAGTCACCTGGTAATTAAGGAATAAACATACCACTTAGCAGACATTACAAGGAAACATATCATAGGTACACAACATGAAGTATCTTATTCCTGTATATTGTTTCATCTCTAAATTATGTACTGTTTGTTTCAATAATATAAAATAAAAAAAAAAAATTAAAAAAAATAACCTGTCTGGCTAGCTAGAACTGATCGTTACCCAAGGGTAGGTAAAACTCTGCTCCCCAGGAGCTTGCCCTCTGATAATATAATCTCTCAAGTACCTATTACCCCCTAACGACATCTGACGGACTCAGGCGTAAGCTTTAAGACTACCGCCCTCTATCGATTAAGTACTCAACCTTATTAACAAACATCACATTTATGATCTGAACTGATCATCGAGCCAAATGCAGCTGTCACCCTAGTTGTGTTGGTACTCATCGATACGAATGCCTAGATCATCGAATCGATACTAGTAATAGAAGTCAGAGCTTGTTGTTTTAAGCCGTTACATTGCCACGAACATAATATTATTCTATCGCTTTATATGTTCGCTCAATGCCTTGATTTAAAATTTTATAGCTAGTTTTTCAGTATACTCACGAATATTATGAGTCGTATTTGGTTTGGTTTACTAACCTATAGTACCTACCTAATAAAATATGCAACCCAGTAAACACGCAATACAGATTATGTAGAAAATGTGTAAAGAACTATTTTTTTTACGAAACAAACCTTTTAAAAAGCCTTTCAACTTAAGGAACGTAAATACCTCTTAAGCCGAACTTAAACAGCAACTGAACCACTATCTCTCGCCGAATCAGAAGATATTTAGCAAATTCTTAGTTAGATATATGAATATGGAAATCAATAGAGAAAGCATAATAAAATTGAATTTATTAATTACGCAATCGAATGGAAATGTGTCGAGATGGTATCTATCTATGTCGATTAGGATTATAACAATAATATATGTATCTATTTGATTAATTTAATTGATAATATATCACAACATAATAACAAAAGTATTAATAAAACTCATTTTGAGAAAGACTAAATTGTATAGATAATGCAAATTAATTTTATTATAAGTTCAACGAAAAGCGACCATAGATTTAACAACGGACTAGACAGACTTAACACAGTTAATTGATAAATATTTCATAAACATATTAAGAACGATGTACAGAACTTAGAGAGTTTCAAAGATTTGGTCACTAGTTAACAAGGCTAATGAGAAAATAACCTTTACGCTTTTGCCAATGTTTTTTTTTTATTGGTACTGAAAGTTTTAACATTGTATTGCTTGTATATAAATGTAAGAAGTTAATTCCAAATAAAGTCGTGTGAGTAGTTGACGATAAGTGTATTTGATTCTGTGATCGTGTTTCGGGCTGTTATATGTCGAAATTAAATAAAAATTGATAAAATTAATCATTAATTAAATTATTTAATCTGTCTAACTAACTAACCAACCATCACGCCTGTACGGGACGTGTTTGCCAGCACAAGAAAAGACTGTAAATAATAAGCACCGGCACACATCAGTCCTCAACCTGGGTAATGATTTAAGTAAAACACTGTCTATCCAAACCATCATAAAAGAAAGACGATTCGAATCAAAATTCACATTTTAATTTTTTTTTTTTTATTTTTTTTTTATTTCCTTTATTTTTTCCCAATTTACATATTTCACAATACAAGTTTTTTAATAATATGAAAGGGAACCCACTAAGGCGCAGCCTGTGCGTGGGTAATATAATTTAATACATTAGATTTTTGTACCTAAAAATACATAACAGTAAAAATAAAATAAAAAACAGTAAGCATAATAAAGAAAAACGGTAGGCTTATAATAAAAGTTATTCTAAAAGATTGTGCAAGAGGAGCATATTAAAAATAAATCAAAGTAAAAATAAAGATTGTAAGATAATATATATGAATTAAAAGAACACAAAATAAAATAATAATAACTATACAGAAACAAAATAGAAAAAAGTAAAAATTAAATGAATAATGCTTCAACATTTGCATTGTACAGCCACAACTT
Source organism: Hesperophylax magnus (assembly GCA_026573805.1). Classification (NCBI taxonomy): domain Eukaryota; kingdom Metazoa; phylum Arthropoda; class Insecta; order Trichoptera; family Limnephilidae; genus Hesperophylax; species Hesperophylax magnus. The sequence continues at coordinate 1,375,310 of JAIUSX010000018.1, forward strand.
TAATTCTTTTTGGTATTGCGCTAGTTTAGTTGTTACTTGAATTTTTTTTGGTAGTAGATTAAAAGTGCGAGGTCCAATAAAGCTACTGTGAGTTTGCATTAGTTTGGTATTGGTTTGTGGGGTATAAAATACATGATTTCTTCTAAAGTTTATTTTGGGTTCATATTTTTGAAATTTATTTTGGTTTTTCATGACGTATTTCAGGCTTTGAAGTAAAAATAGTTTACGGAGATTGAATAGTTGAGATTCCTTGTACAATTGATCAGTCGAAAATGTCCTCTTTTTATTATATATAACCTTGATAATATGATTTTGTACTATTTGTAGTGGTTTTATAAATGTATCTAGTGCGCCACCCCATCCTAATATACCGTACATAATTGAGGATTGCACTAGAGAAAAATAAATCATTTTCAATTTGTCAACATTGAGTACTTCCTTAAGTCTATAAAATATGTACGTCAGATATCTTAATTTAGAAACGGTGTTATTAATTTGTGGTTGCCAGTTTAAATTTGTGTCAATATATATACCCAAATATTTGATCTTTTCAATTTTTCCAATTTCAAAGCAAGAGGTGCATGTTACTTTATTACAGTTAGCATTATGTAGTCTAATTTTAAGGTTATTGGGAGGTTTGTTTTTACTGTTTTTATAAAAAGTTAGGTAAAATTTTTTACTATAGTTTAAGAAAAGTCTATTACAAGTAAGCCATGATAAGACATATGAAATACATTTTGTTGCATTTAAAAAAGTTTCAGGCCAGGATTTTCCATTTACTATTATTGCTGTATCATCAGCGTAAGATACAATTTTACCAGGGATTACAACATTGCATAAATCATTAATATATATTAGAAACAGAATTGGGCCAAGCACAGTCCCCTGTGGTACTCCATTTTTTATCACTGTTTCTTTGCTATAAAAGTTCCCAATTTTTGTTTTTTGTAATCTGTCTTTGAGATAGTGAGTGAGAATTTTTAGTGCATCTTTTTTGAAACCTATTTGATTAATTTTCTTTATGAGTAGATTGTGATTTACAGTATCAAACGCTTTTCTTAAGTCTAAAAATATAGCTAGACTTTTTTTATTTTGATCAACAGATGTGTATAAATTTTTTGTCAGATCGAATATTGCATCTTCAGTGCTTAATTTACTTCTAACAAGTATTGTACTGGAATACAGAACGTACAAAGGGGTGTAGCTTATAGGTACTTCCTATTTTTTTACAGCCAACCAAATTCATAAGAAATAGTTATATGTATTTCAATACAACTGGGTTTTAATACACAGATAGAAAACAGAGACAATCGGAAATCCTTCAGTGATAATTTTAGATTGGAGCACATTGTGCATCATCGCGCCATACGATACAGCAAATGGCGTAGGTGACTGCTGGAGCAGTGGCCAGTTCAATTGGTAGCCAGCAGGAATCGGCCAGCCTCTAGGTTTTAGCATCAATGGCCAATTCATAAGGTAGCCAGGAAAAATTGGCCGGCTTCTAGGTTTTCAGCATCAATGGCTAATTCAGTTGGTAGCCAGGAAGAATTGATCAGCCAAGGTTGTCAGCATCAATGCAGCAAGGATTGGCCAGCCTCTAGGTGATCACCGGCAGTGGGCAGTTCAGTCGGTAGCTAGCAGGTATTCGTCAGCCTTTAGGATGTCAGCATCTGTGGCTGTTTCAGTTGGTAGCTAGCAGATATTCATCAGCCTTTAGGATGTCAGCATCTGTGGCTGGTTCAGTCGGTAGCTAGCAGGTATTCATCAGCCTTTAGGATGTCAGCATCTGTGGCTGGTTCAGTCGGTAGCTAGCAGGTATTCGTCAGCCTTTTGGATGTCAGCATCTGTGGCTGGTTCAGTCGGTAGCTAGCAGGTATTCATCAGCCTTTAGGATGTCAGCATCTGTGGCTGGTTCAGTCGGTAGCTAGCAGGTATTCGTCAGCCTTTAGGATGTCAGCATCTGTGGCTGGTTCAGTCGGTAGCTAGCAGGTATTCATCAGCCTTTAGGATGTCGGCATCTGTGGCTGGTTCAGTCGGTAGCTAGCAAGTATTCGTCAGCCTTTAGGATGTCAGCATCTGTGGCTGGTTCAGTCGGTAGCTAGCAGGTATTCGTCAGCCTTTAGGATGTCAGCATCTGTGGCTGGTTCAGTCGGTAGCCAGGAGGAATTCATTAGCCTCTAGGTTGTCAGTATCAATGCAGCAAGGATTGGCCAGCCTCTAGGTGATCACCGGCAGTGGGCAGTTCAGTCGGTAGCTAGCAGGTATTCGTCAGCCTTTAGGATGTCAGCATCTGTGGCTGTTTCAGTTGGTAGCTAGCAGATATTCATCAGCCTTTAGGATGTCAGCATCTGTGGCTGGTTCAGTCGGTAGCTAGCAGGTATTCGTCAGCCTTTAGGATGTCAGCATCTGTGGCTGGTTCAGTCGGTAGCTAGCAGGTATTCATCAGCCTTTAGGATGTCAGCATCTGTGGCTGGTTCAGTCGGTAGCTAGCAGGTATTCATCAGCCTTTAGGATGTCAGCATCTGTGGCTGGTTCAGTCGGTAGCTAGCAGGTATTCATCAGCCTTTAGGATGTCAGCATCTGTGGCTGGTTCAGTCGGTAGCTAGCAGGTATTCGTCAGCCTTTAGGATGTCAGCATCTGTGGCTGGTTCAGTCGGTAGCTAGCAGGTATTCATCAGCCTTTAGGATGTCAGCATCTGTGGCTGGTTCAGTCGGTAGCTAGCAGGTATTCGTCAGCCTTTTGGATGTCAGCATCTGTGGCTGGTTCAGTCGGTAGCTAGCAGGTATTCATCAGCCTTTAGGTTGTCAACATCTGTGGCTGGTTCAGTCGGTAGCTAGCAGGTATTCATCAGCCTTTAGGATGTCAGCATCTGTGGCTGGTTCAGTCGGTAGCTAGCAGGTATTCGTCAGCCTTTTGGATGTCAGCATCTGTGGCTGGTTCAGTCGGTAGCTAGCAGGTATTCGTCAGCCTTTAGGATGTCAGCATCTGTGGCTGGTTCAGTCGGTAGCTAGCAGGTATTCATCAGCCTTTAGGATGTCAGCATCTCTGGCTAGTTCAGTCGGTAGCTAGCAGGTATTCGTCAGCCTTTAGGATGTCAGCATCTGTGGCTGGTTCAGTCGGTAGCTAGCAGGTATTCATCAGCCTTTAGGATGTCAGCATCTGTGGCTGGTTCAGTCGGTAGCTAGCAGGTATTCGTCAGCCTTTAGGATGTCAGCATCTGTGGCTGGTTCAGTCGGTAGCTAGCAGGTATTCATCAGCCTTTAGGTTGTCAGCATCTGTGGCTGGTTCAGTCGGTAGCTAGCAGGTATTCGTCAGCCTTTAGGATGTCAGCATCTGTGGCTGGTTCAGTCGGTAGCTAGCAGGTATTCGTCAGCCTTTAGGATGTCAGCATCTGTGGCTGGTTCAGTCGGTAGCTAGCAGGTATTCATCAGCCTTTAGGATGTCGGCATCTGTGGCTGGTTCAGTCGGTAGCTAGCAAGTATTCGTCAGCCTTTAGGATGTCAGCATCTGTGGCTGGTTCAGTCGGTAGCTAGCAGGTATTCGTCAGCCTTTAGGATGTCAGCATCTGTGGCTGGTTCAGTCGGTAGCCAGGAGGAATTCATTAGACTCTAGGTTGTCAGCATCGATGCAGCAAGGATTGGCCAGCCTCTAGGTGATCACCGGCAGTTGGCAGTTCAGTCGGTAGCCAGCAGGTATTTGTCAGCCTTTAGGTTTTCAGCATCTGTGGCTGGTTCAGTCGGTAGCTAGGAGGAATTCATCAGCCTCTAGGTTGTCAGCATCAATGCAGCAGGGATTGGCCAGCCTCTAGGTGATCACCGGCAGTGGGCCATTTGATTATAAGAGCCGGCACACGGAGACGCCCCATTATTGTAATGATGACAGATGCGTCTAGCTCAGCTGATAGAGTGCCGGCCGTAAAAAGCTCGTTAGAAATAGTTGTAATCTTTAAAATGATTGTGCCGTGATGGAGCAATAAAAGCGACTGCAGATTTCAGTTGACACTCAGGAATTTATAATTATAATTAACAGATCGCGTTTTAACTGGAGGTGTTCCGTCCACTCGTGTTAATTTTTGAAATTTGACTGAGCCAATATTTTGTTTTAACTGGGTATTTATAATTTCGCCAACAAACATTCTTGTGACATCAATAACAACAAACAAATAAAAACTTGTTTACTTTTCTAAGCGCAGGTGTTTGTATGAGTCATCGTCAGGTGTTCAATATTCTTTTTTTTCCGGCTTGAATCGCCTAGTAACCGAATATTTGGATGCATTTTTCAAATTGCAAATTTTATAATATTTAATGCAATAATATCATGTTTTCCTGTTCGATATAACGCCTTTTTTGTTTCTCCACAGGAGTAGGCACTGAAGACTGACCGCCAAACAACTCGGTCTTGGCACACAGTTCTCGCCTCATTCAAATTCATACAGAATCTTCTATTATTCTGACACTTAATAATGCGCAACTCAAGTATTTGATTCACTTGATCATACCATGTCTTCCTCAGGCATCTCCAACTTCTTCTACCAATCACATTTGATATTCTCTTTTCACTCATTTCTTCGTTCATTTGCTTTACATGCCCAAACCATCTGAGCGTCCCTTTTTTAATCTTACTAATCAATCAAACATCTATAATGCTGGTTGTTTGTAAGACTTCGACCAAAAAATCAATACAATAATTCCCTAGTAAAATGAGCAGCGGAGGAAAAAAAATATCACTTTGACTTCTACAGCTAGTCTCCTTTGACCCGTACCTTGCGCCGCAGCGGGAGGGATAGATCCTTCATCCCTCACTCCTGGACATATTGATCCCTAGATTCCCACCCATCCCTCATGCGTTTTTTGTTCAGAGATCTTCCTCTCCATCCTTTCCCTTAAAAATACCTATCACACACCATCCCCGAACGAGACACACGCCTGAGAAAAAAATTCCCTCCTATATGGAGTTAATGGAAAAAAAACTTAACCTAATCCACGGTGCAATAATACTAGCCCCCACACATACAAATAGAAATGTATATTGCAACAATTCTCATATCACCAAAGCCCCTTAATCTTCCTTTGTCGGATATCATCAGACACACGGCGGATTTGCAATATTAGATTTATTTCCGTTGCCCGATTACAGAAGGCAGTCTTACAGTAGGCAGTAGGTTCTATACGACCCCGGGTATTGGGTACCCGGGAAGCAGAAGCCAGAAGGGGTTGGATGTTAAAATTTAATCCGATTGTATAACCTCGATTTGAGCCTCTCCGTTCATAAAGCTACCGACTTACTGAATTATTTCTCTCAATGTTGGGGTTAATGTTTCCAGATCTGGCGTCAAAGTAAGCAGTCGAATAGTTATTAATAACTTATTGTGATATTTAGTTCTGAGGTTTCATTGCCACCCTTTGGTTGCTTTTGTGATTTATTTAACTACTAGGGGCTGTTAAGTGTATTTGTCTTGCTCCAAATGTTTTTTTTAAATCTTATTTGACGATTTTTTTTTTGATTCTCGATGTGTACCGCCTTTTTCCAAACCATATATGTGAACACCACATGTACTCGTCGGTGTGTCATCTTGGATTGTCATGTCTTCGTGTGTGTTTTTGAACTTTTTATATTTAACTCGACTCCATGTCTCATTCCAGTGCAGAGAACATGTGTTAAGCCTTCCTCGGGCGTCCCGACCTTTTCTACCATTCACTACTGTACACAGTATTTTAACTACTCAAAAACCACATTGTATCGACATTGCTTTTTTTTCATCATGTTTCAATATTGACCATAAGAAATAGTACAAGAAAGGAGAAAAGTCCCAATAAACTACGAGTACTTTGTAATAGTTTGTCAATTTGGCTTTTCACGTTGAAAAGAAAATAACCTTGATTTACAGATAAAAATTTGACCACGTATATCACTCCAGTGCAGAGATAATGCGTTACCTCTGACGTCCCTGACGTCTTGTACCATTCAAACCATTGTACAAACACTCTCATATTAACCACAATCGAATGAATCGTATATGAACGTGTACAGGACAAACAAAGAATCATTCATGTTTCTATGTAGAAGTTTAATTGTCTTCTTGTCTTAAATTTTACAGTGATCAGCAATGGAAAAGGTGAACACACTTCTTAATTTTTTTTATAATGTAATTTTTTACATCTTTTATGCTTTTATTCGAACACAGCAGAAGAGTTCCAAGTGCTAGAAACCAGTGGGAATACGTCATCCCCAAATATTATGGTGTGTTGTCAGGCTGATGGGGGAGGAAAAGGTGATGGAGGAGTTGGATGTGGGTTGGAAAGTACCGGGTTATTCAGTGTCTGGTCATAAAAGATGTCAGTGTAAGGAACACATACGATTTAAGAACACCAATCTAGATAGTTTAAAAATACCAAGATATTTTTTGAACTGTTTCGTTTGACATGACAGTTCAAAAACTTGGTCTGTGCAATCAAATATAGAATTAACCTTTTTATTCTAAATAAAATAATTATTATATTTTCAAAAAAATATCATTTCTTGGTAGAATCAGAAACAAAGTAAATAAAGAAACATGCCAGATAATATACAATACAATTATATCACCACACTTTAATTACTGTTCAAGTATTCTTTTTCTCTGCAATAAAGAGAAAATGAAAAAAATGCAAATACTGCAAAATAAAGCAATGCGAATAATACTTAAGCGCAACATATACACACGGATAAGAGACATGTTAAAGGAGCTGAATATTTTGACGATGAAGCAAACTGTGTATTTGAATGTACTTATTTTTATACATAAAATTAACTTAGGGATTATGTCTAAGGAACTGAAAAGAAAAATAAATTACAATAACGAGATACACGGACACGGGACGAGAAATTCTAAGCAAATTAGATTGCCAACAAGAAAAAAAACAAGCACCCAAAAATCTCTGATGTACCAGGCCGTTCAACTCTATAACAAAATCCCGAAGGAAATTGCTGTGATAGAAAATATTAATAAGTTCAAAAATGAATTAAGAAAATATGTCTATCTCAATTATTAATGTTTCTTTTTTTGTGACTTTATTGAAATATTTAAAGAAAGATTATGTTTGCCAAACAATGTACATGTTTATATGTTTATAAAACTATTAGCACACACGAAGATGTGAGCTAACTTAAGATTAATAAATAAATAAAACCTGCAGAACATCACATCTACATTTATTTGTACATATTGACGGTGTACGTACCTGCGAGTAGGTATGGGAGAGTAGAGTAACTATGAAAACTTTAGCAAGAACTTGTTTTTTGTTAATGAAATATTTTACTAAATGATAAGCAAGGATTTGCGAAACTTACAAAAAATACACAAATTGGTATTTATCCCGCACATTTGGAAAGTCCGAATGAGGTTTGGAGTAAGTTAATGTAATGATCTTAAGAAATATACACTTCAAATGATTATTTTCGAGTGCACAGATGACTGGTGAATCAATTTTTGTATTTTTTCTGACAATTAATAGATATCTGGATGAAATATAAATATTAAAGAACGTATTAAAAGGTGTGGGGGGAGTCCTGACTCTAAACACTAAATAATTTACCTTGAAGAACAATGTTCGCACTATTCAAAAGAAAAAACAATTTTTTTTTTATTGGTGCCCTTTTTTACTGATTTAAAGTACGCTCTAGCGTGTTTAAATCGCACTTTATGGAACGCGCGTTTTTTAAAGTTACCATGGCAACATCAACAAATCAACAAAATGTGAAGTCTAAAATGTCAACTTTTAACTATAAATCTGACAGGAATATTTTAAACGTCAAATAAAACATTACAAATGTTTTTCATTTCCATGACAACAAGATATTGTGATGTCACATCACGAATTCATTAATAGTTCTTATTTCCAAATTTTTAATAATAATATCAAAATTTATGTTTTCAAAGTGTACCAATAAAAAAAAATAGCGTAAAGTATTCGTGGATAACTGGTCTTTAAAACACTTGCTTTATTTCCAGCACTCGGCTACGCCGTCGTGCTCGAAAAATCGCGCGTGTTTTAAAGACCTGTTTATCCACTTATACTTTAATATACTATTAAAATTCTCATTTACTTTTTAAAGTACAGCAAGCTTGAAATATATGGTTTTTTGCTCGCTTGAAGCAAGCAAGCATAACACTATATGGGCTAAAGGTCGACCAACTGCTCTTCTCTTGCATAGTGATTGCTGCTGTGTGAAGACATGGTGTCGTGTGGGATTCGCGTGATCGTTCGGCTTTACCCGCCATTCGGAGTCCCCCCACTCTCCCTTAATGACTAATCACTCTGTTAATTAATTAGATACACATGGAGAGACATTCTAAACGCGTAGCCAACATTGACAGGGTACATGGTTGACATTTTCCGCTTGAGAACAGATCGCTTTTACGACACATTATTGTGCTTAATAGCCCGCATTTGGAATGATACGCCCCGCCTGTTTTTGTTTTTCCTTCTACAATAGAGTGTTTCTTCTTCTGATGAAACAAGACCCTCCACACGGAATCCCCAAAGGTGAAATCCCATATTTATGTTGAGTAATCCCGTTCAGTATTCAATATTTACTAAATTCAAGGTTTCTCTACCTACTTCACATAAAGCCATTTAATAATGGGAAAATCATTATGATAACAGTGACACAATGCAATTGAAAAAAAAAAGTAAAACAGAATGGTTAAAAAAAAAACCGAACGAAAAATTATAATTTCACACAGCCCTCCTCATCTAATCTATTTCTATTTTTTTTTAAATATGATTACCGCACAAGAGTCCCAGTTCCCTTCAACCGTCTGGATCCAGTGATACTATGGCATCCCCAACTGGGATATGTTGTGAGGCTGAAGGGTAATGGGGAGGGGAAGGAGATGCTGAAGAGGAAGGTGGAGAAGTACCTGGCTATTCGGATCTGTCACCAAAGGCGGCTGAAGCCATTTCAAGCAACGTTTGGATTCTGAATGGTGATCTTATACAAGGGCTATACTGAGAATATCGTCCACTCTGCAATACTATAGATAAGAGAATATGTTTTTTATTGTAGTTGAACATTTTTCATTATATTTTAATTGTTTAAGTGATAATGTGTTAATTTTTATTATACATTATTCCCAATGGGTAAAAAACTCATTTCTGCGCAAACATTATGCAAATGAAAGGAAATTAAAAGGTGATTATTTGAACAAAAGAATATGAACTAAAAGAGAGTTAAATGAAGAGTGTTATTTTAAAATAGACTAAAATAGAATCAACATAGTTAATTGAAAACTATTTTATATACATATTATGAAAGATATACAGAAGTTAGAGAGTCCCAAATAAATATTGTATCACTGTTTAATAAAGTGTCCGAGAAAATAACCTTTAAGAGCTTCTACCAATGTTTATTGTTAATTTGTTACTGGAAGTTTGAGGTTATTAATAATAATTAGAACATGACAACGAAAACATAATAACAAACTGATATGAACATTAAAGGATTATTGCTTTTTAAATGAAACAATATGTTGTTAAAATTAATATGTCAGTAAGGCAAACTTTATTCCCCGCACGATGAAAACTCTGTCACCAATAATTGTACATAAAATTAGATCGTTGCTGCAACTACATGAAATCGAGCATAAAGTCTCGTGTTGCATTTATTGGATTTAAGCAAACTATAAAAACATTTTAATTTTTGTATTTCATCATTCAAAAAGCCTCTTACTTAGATTCCCTTCAACCCTCGGTCTCCTTCACGTGAGAAATGATCGCCGCCCGGTCTAGGCCGTATTCAGGTTGTATATTTAGGGGATGATAAAATCTCGCGGCATTAAGCTGCCAGCGCCCGCAAGACGCGCAGGTAGCGCTGCGGAAGAAAGGTTCGGGGGCGGGGGCGGGGGCGGGGGCCGTAACCCGGGGTGTTCGGACCAGAACGCAATTTCCAGGCGATCTATTAGGCCGCCCTGGGACACCTGCATTATTAATCAAAATAATTGCTGATGGCTGGCTTAAGCGTTTATTTGCAGAGGGGGTGAGATGTAATAGTATTTTTATTTACTAAAATAATACGCTAATACAATCAAGTTAATACATTATTTGACAGATCAAATATAATCTGGATATTAAAAACCCTCCCCAGAGATAAACAAGAAGTAGAGTTCTTAAGTTTCAACTTTAAAATGCACGTGAAAACTTCAACGGTTCTTTTGAAAATAATAGAGGGCGCCACTTCCGTTTAGGGCAATCCGAACTGCACAGTACTATAGTAATACTATCAGATATTGCTTTGACACTGCGGTAAGTTACTGATTTTTGGTACCGAGATATGAAATAAATTTATCATAAAATACCATGTGTTTATTTTAAATTAATAACTTTTGAATGGTAAGAATTTTTGTCCGCGATGCTTGGCATTTCCCTGTATTTGTTGGATGAGATTGATGGATTGATTAAACAGATTTTATGTCAATCCACCAGCGTCGAGTATACCTAAACAGATATACTATATTAATAATATTTATCGAAAATACTAAAACATAATACCTAGTAAAAGATAACGAAACTAAATCAAGGAAGAAAAAAAAGAAGTACATCGTTAGTGAGAATAATAAAGAATTAGATTAAATTAAATATATGCATCAGAGTAAACTGACTTAATAGTAACATGACAAACTAATTTAAGAGGTAAAAATAGATGGGCAGTCACTGACGCAGTTATTTTTGTGAAAACGTTATAGTATAGGTCGATGTGTAGTGTACAGAATATTAAAATAAGGGATAATTTTTTGTTTAGAATTATTTATGTCATTTGCAACAACTAAAAGTCATTGAAAACCGGAAAATGGTATGGGAAGCAGTAAAATTTCGTGTTTTGCACTTTCGTGCCCATTTTTTTGTAAATATGGTTTTAATTTGCCCTCAAGTATATAATATTGTAATAAAATTGTTCAAATCAACATCCTCGTATCGGGATACACACTTGAAGCCCAGAATGAATTTATCATAATATACACTCCTCCTTAAAACAACACTTAATTAACTCAAATAAATTGTTTCAATTTGGGAGACGGATATGGGTACCGCCGCCCCGCGAACCATTTATTGGATAACCTGCCATAGGTCGCCCCAAGTGGTTCGCCACGTTTGGTGACTAAGCAGGGGTGCACGGGTTCATGGGGTGAGGTTTGTTCAAGTCTCGACGGTGGATGCATCTGCCCACCAACTGCGTGATAGGTGGGATCGGGTGAGGCCGGTCAAGGGAGACGCTTTTTGACATCTTCAGTCGGACTCTCTCGACCCATCGCCTAACATCGCAGTGTGAGGGAAGGATTCATATATCAATCCCGGACATACTGACCCGCAGATTCCCACCCTTCCCTCATACCCTTTTCCTTACCAGAACTTTCTATCCGTCCTTTCCTTAAAAAGACCCTCCACACAGCATCCCTAAAGATGACATAGACCCTGATGAAAATTACTTTCCTCAAGGCTTCCCGTAGGGGTTTAATATGAAAAAAAACAGATATTTATTCTCCCAGATATTATGATTCCGTTTTATGGACACGTGTCGAATCCGGAAATTCGAAAATCGTGTGTTTACTTTGTACATATACCATGAAGTTCGTGGTAGTATCGGCAAAAACTTTCACCCTTCCTTCTAAATGAGACTAATGTGTGGTCATGTCCATCTTTAGATAAGTTATTGCAGTTTGAATCATTCGCTCATGATTTGACAGTCATTCACTCATTTGGGTGTGATTATCTTCCGACATCCTGCATCAATTCCTGCATCAAAGATGTTTTCACACAAAAAATTATAAACCACAAATTCAACAAATACGAAGAATACTCTAGACGCCATCGAGCAATCATTTCACGAGAATAACGTCGTTTAAAACATGTAAATCACCGAAGAAAGTGAATGAGTTTATTTACATGGAAAGCGTGTTCGTTAAAAACGGGAAGGCTGATATGGACATTGATAAAAGAGAGGATGAAAGTAATTCAATTAATGGTGAACAGAATGCAGCAGTTGTTAGAAGAACGTTACCAAAGGAAGCCAAACTAATAAACGTTAACCAACCAGTCTGCATTTAAAAATGTTAGGATTTGTTTTCTGTACCGTCAGGGTCTTTCGCGGTTCCCGTTAACAAAGAATATTGTACTTTTCCATAATCTGCAATAGGCTGGAGAGTGGCTCGAATATTTGGAATCCTCAATAGGTGGGATGCTCTCCGTGTTGGAGAGGGTTTAGAAAAGGTATTTGAGATTTCTCTACATGAGAGAGCGCGGCTACTATCAGTGGCTTTATAAAAAACAAACTTTCTTCTGGGCATGCTCGGTTTCCACCCCTGCAGCTCAGAAGAGAGAGATATGCCGCTACCCACTTTTCTTTACTGATTTTCTGGTACATAAAAAAAGGATACTAAAATTCTTAAAATTCATCAAATATTAAAGCCTACATTACCTTAAGTAACGTTTACCGAATAATTATCGTCAAGTATATCCGTGCTCTTTATACATTAAAAATATACTGATGTACCTAAATAATTAAGAAAATTAATATTTGTATCTCACATTTTACATGTGTCAAACGTGATTTAACCGAAGTAATTAAATTGCGGTTTTTTAATGCTCTCATGTATCCTTTTTAGAAATAAGAATAATTGTAATAACACAAGTAGAAAATGTTGATTTTTTACCTAATAAAACTGGCCAAATCAGTCATTGTCCGACGACATTCGCGAAGTTTTGTTTCATTGCAAATCCTTACCCAAGGTACCCCCGAGAGTAACCCGGCATTTTACAGTCGATATCACTGGCGTAGGTGTCCAGTACAACTAGCATATATAAAAACTAGCTGCAGCGGTTTGAAATCTTCAATGGTTATTTTTGAAAATAACAGATGGCGCCACTTCTGTTTGCATAAATCCTGAACAATAAATTAATACCTATAATTTTTTTCATCACTGTAACCAATGTACTGTTTATTTCTATAATACAAAAAAAATAATTAAACAAAACTTTCCTATTACGTAGAGTAAGCACCGCGTAAAATCAGTGCAGCGTAACCCTAATATAAATTAATTTCGGCGGCCCAAGTATCGAGAATGCTACTTGAAACCGCTCGAACCGCATTCAAACATAGGCCCAGAAGTTATGCCAAACTTCGGCATTCCCCAGATATGATTATGTTCCCCCAGTCTAGACTCTGAGCTCCGAACTCCAGACTATGCCGGATTGCGGATCGCGGATGCTAGTTAGAAGGGCTTCCCAACTTCAATAGGGTTTGGAAATTGGCTGCTGCCAGGGTTCTATACAGATTTTGGAGTCCGTTATTTATTTTGACAGTTGTTAAAGTAGGGATGAATTATTGCTCTCGTGAACGGAAATATAATACGTTAGTACTTCAGTGTTCGGATATATTGTACAAATATAATACGAATGTACATAATACCAGTAGTTCTTTGAACACTAGTAGAGCTTGCGTCCAAAAAAGTAAGTTTCTCATTTTCACTAAATATATGTAAGTACGGATTCACTGCCCAAATTCAAACGTGGCATCATGTCAATAATTTAAACTATTCAATGGGCATACATACAGACACACACATTCACAAACACTCACACAAACATCACACACACACACCTATAAACTACACAAGTCACCTGGTAATTAAGGAATAAACATACCACTTAGCAGACATTACAAGGAAACATATCATAGGTACCCAACATGAAATATCTTATTCCTGTATATTGTTTCATCTCTGTAAACCATGTACAATTTGTTTCTATAATACAAAATTAAAAAAATAATAAACAAAAAAGTGCTTAAAGTAACAATGTCAGCTTTTTGCATACATACCTACTTAATTATTAACCTTGCATTTCTTGCCACATTTTTTATTTATTTAAAAAAGATTTATACAATACGTCCTAAGAAACGTAAAAATCTCAATGACAATAATTTATAACTTATTTTTAATTTGTATTATTATACTTAACATAAAATTGACCACTACAACACGGGCATGTGCCTAGTGTGGTGGCCAAAAATTTACCCGTTTACTGTAATGTATAAACTTTACTGAATAAAGAACATATAAAAAAAAATATTATTTTAAAATTTCTCCGGGCAGATAGGTAGTTTTATATCATGGTAGTTGGTTCCGGATTTTCCAAATTGATTTTTTTTTATACTATCTAAGTCGTTTATCTTTAACATAACCTCAAATCATTTCTTAGAGTGTACTAACTAACGGCAAAATGAATATAATAACTCGCTAGGATATTTCATATAGATATGTCATAGGTACCGATATCTGCAATAATTTCTAAAGTCTTGTAAACTGTCTACCTCCCATTTTAAATGTGCTGTTTGTTTCCGAGTACTCATTTTTAATGGCTCATGTACTCATATTTTTAATTTTTAACAACAATTTTATGTCATTTACAACCAAACCAATTCCACGTATTTGTTTTTGTATTTCAGAGAAAACAAGGCAACAATAATGATACTGCATATGTCATGAAATGGTTGTTAATTCCTTTCCACTAGAGAAAATTAATAGATATTGCAGTAAATCTTCCAATTTTCCACTTCTCTAAATGCTGTCGTTGAAATCGCTATGCAGTCAGTCGTATCTTTTTACTGCGACGTTCGAGAAAACACAACGTCTATTTACAACCTTCCTTAACTAGCTTGCGTACCCGGCAACGCCCGTGTCTTTTCCCAGTAATTACTGTATTTAAAAAAAAAATAGTTTTTTGGCGTTAACCCCAAACAGAAGGTTTTGAGGATAATAATTTCCGTTGGAGCCTATGTCATCTTTGGGGATGCTGGTAAGGAAGGAGAGGAGATTCTGGGAAGATGGGTGAGTAGAAATCTAGGGATGAGTGTGTCCAAGAGTGACGGACCAATGATATTTTCCTCCAAAAACTTGCCTCTCCCGATTCGGTATGCCAAGCACCTGGTGGGCAGGCGCGTCCTCAACACACCTCATCCCATGAAACCGGGTACCAAACGTAGCGGACTACTTGGGGTGACCAATCCAATAAATAGTTCCCGGGGCGGCGGTACCCAAACCCGCTTCCCAAATTGAAGCTTACTTAACTCTGGCTTTGATGGATCTCTCTTACTGAGTTCCTCGCTAATGCTAGTACTACGCTTGTCAATAGAAGGCTTGTTGGGAAGGTTGCTAATGTTTAATGATACCAGGTTGTTCGAATCGATATTTTGGCATAAAATTAATCATCCCGATATCCTACCAACTTTTTCGATAGATACTTAGATCTTATTATATGAAGATTTGTTTTTCTTTCAAAAGAAGAGTTTAGTTTACGTTTTTTACTTTAAAAAGTAAAAAAAATCTATGTTAAATTATCGAAGAAAGCAAACACTTTGTGGCTTGACATTATACAAATGAAAAAAATGATTTGTTTAAAACCACTTTATTTGAGTTATATATACCGGTTTTGATTGATCTCAATAATTATCAGGACAATAAACATATAAACCGGTACATAATATATACTAAACATATAAACTGGCATATATAAACACATTAGATAGTTTACATGTTCATTGTCTTGATGTAAGTTGAGATCAACCGAAACCAGTCGATGTGTATAACTCAAATAAAAAGGTTTAAAACAAAGAACTTTTTCATTTTTAATTTAATTAAAATTGTGGAAACGATCTCACCGACTTTAACAGTGGTTTAGATATTAAATAATATCCTGAAAAATAACCCAGTACATTAAAAAAATGTTTCGTTCTGTAAGAAAAGAATAAATGTATCGTGATTACTGCCAAAAGTTGGTAAGTCAAAAAAACACGTTTTGGAGTAGGTAAACTCAATTAAAATTTGATATTCATTATAAAGTCAGGGTTATGGGAAATAATGCTAATAATGTCAATTTAAAAAAAAAATAGAAATGATTTTTCTAGAATTTTCTCGTCTATTAATTATAAAAAAATAAGTTACAAAGATTTGTTAAAAAAATAAGTATCTAAAAACCTACTTAACGACATCAATATGAAGGAACCCAAACTTATTCCAGACATAGATTTTAAGACATAAACATTAAAATCATCACTAACTCAAAATACAATAAAAATGTAGTTACCAACTTTTGCCAGTAACTGTAATGTATATGGTACTACAAACCTTATTTTTTGTGATAATCGATGATAAATTAACTTTGGTAAAAAAAAGATGAGAAAATATCATTGCGAGCTGAAAATATTTTGGTTAACCTTGAAACTCAAACCAAAAAAATGGGTTGGGTAGTACTCCTCCACTACCATTATTTTGACGAGTAAATGATTTACGTTTATCACTGGACATTAATTAAATTTTTTCTCCTCACCTTATTTATTGGACAACAACGGAAAATTATCAATTTTTAGATTTTTTTTTTTTTCATATTTGGCGACAGCCAAAGCATTTCATCAACCTGGTGGGATGGAGGCCTTTTAAAAAAGTTTTCACGTTAAAAGTTAAGCAAATTTGAGAAGAAAAAAAATTGCTATTACATTATGAGTTAACAATTCCAACTTCAATCGATGGGAACTTTTTGGACGCCCTGTTCAAAATATTACAGCGTTGAATTAAGTCGCTGCCTTATTTTGAAAGCAAAATTTTATTAGAATTTTAATTATCAATGTATACAGCTACAAAATAAAATATTCACGTCCATGCAACTTTCGTAGTAAAGCCGCCTTTAAAAATAAAGTTTCCTACACAAATACCTACTTCGCGATACGCAACTTTCGATATTAAATTTCCTGACTGGGGTATGTTAAAATTAATTTTCTTCTTGAGAACGGTTCGTTTTGTGAAAGTTTGGTATTTGGTTTGATCTGTTTGAACATTAGAATTTCTTCGGAAACACTGTACCAAGTTTACGGTTCGATCTAATTTGATATTTTATGACGATCTTTGTAAACTTAACGCGTCAAGAATAATCCAAACGACATTCTTGAGCGTTAAATTTGACGTTAGAAAACTCTGTTAATTTTATGGAAATTAACCGAACCTATCTTGCAAAATCACATAGTGCTGAAATGGCCCTTCACTTCAGCGGCCAATTGCGCAGTATTATGATACTCGTAGTGGTGTAAACTAGCAGTCTACAAAAGAGTCCTGATACCAACCCTGATGTATGGCAGTGAGGCACGGTACTAACAGAGGAATAATAAAATACAGTGAACACCGCAGGCTTTTTAAAATATTTGTTCCGCACAGGATGCTCTGAAGAAAATAATTATCTCTTTCAGGGCCCGCTAAATCTTTGGGGATGCTGTGATGATAGTTAAGAAAAGGAGCGAGAGGAAGATCAGGGAAGGAAAAAGGTATATGTGGTGGTTAGGAATCTGGCGGTCAGTTTGTCCAGGAGTGACAAACGTATGATACCAACCTTCCTACTGCCGACGGAGCCACCTTTAAGACCTAGACAAACCTCATTCCACGAACCCGGGCTTCCCTGCTAAGTTACCAAACATAGCGGAGCACTTGGGGTGATCTCAGCTATTGCCAGAAAATATATTATCTTTCGCGATGGCAGAGGTGGTGGTTATCCAATCAATGATATATTTAAACCTTTGATATTTTTAAAAAAAATATAGCAATGTGCCGTAAGTGCCGCATTTTCGATTAAAGTGCAATTAATAGTTTAATAAAGTAAATAATAATAAATAGTTATAATATTTAAAAACAAAACATAAATTTGGCGATATATTGCCACATTTTTCTACATCTTTGATATTGATTCCATTGACAAAAAGGTCACATTCCGGATATCTCACAATCATAAATATTTTACTCAGTGCGGAAGGCCTGTAAAGGAAAGGTGATTTAATGTTTAACTCAGTGCGGAAGGCCTGTAAAGGAAAGGTGATTTAATGTTTAACTCAGTGCGGAAGGCCTGTAAAGGAAAGGTGATTTAATGTTTAACTCAGTGCGGAAGGCCTGTAAAGGAAAGGTGATTTAATGTTTAACTCAGTGCGGAAGGCCTGTAAAGGAAAGGTGATTTAATGTTTAACTCAGTGCAAAAGGTCTGTAAGGAAAGTTGATTTAATGTTTAACTCGGTGCGGAAGGCCTGCAAGGAAGGGTGATTCAATGTTTAACTCTGTGTGGAAGGCCTGTAAAGGAAAGGTGATTTAATGTTTAACTCAGTGCGGAAGGCCTGTAAAGGAAAGGTGATTTAATGTTTAACTCAGTGCGGAAGGCCTGTAAAGGAAAGGTGATTTAATGTTTAACTCAGTGCGGAAGGCCTGTAAAGGAAAGGTGATTTAATGTTTAACTCAGTGCAAAAGGTCTGTAAGGAAAGTTGATTTAATGTTTAACTCGGTGCGGAAGGCCTGCAAGGAAGGGTGATTCAATGTTTAACTCTGTGTGGAAGGCCTGTAAAGGAAAGGTGATTTAATGTTTAACTCAGTGCGGAAGGTCTGTAAGGAAAGGTGATTTAATGTTTAACTCAGCGAGGAAGGCATGTAAGGAAAGACGAGATTAAATTCGTGTCATTTTGCTTTGATTCAGTGATTCAGTCCATAATTTCGTGATCTGTCTTGTGACTCGTGACCTTAACTCTCGGAATTCCGTTTCAATACATCTTAGTAAAACGACCTCAGCATAAAGTACACAAAATAGCAGCAGTTCCTTGAATCTCAACAGAGCAATATTAAATTAAATTTGTTTATTCAGAGGGTAGGTTTGCCTTCCTAGAGGCAGTAAATCCGGTTAATAATGAATCGATGGCCCAAGATGGGAAGGCCCAAGACTCAAGATTTAACCGAGAAAATACCTTAATTTGTCGAACTTTATGTCAGTTAAAAATTCACGAACAACTGAATAACTTAACAGAGTCTTCCTCATTTTGTCTTATTTAAACTAGGCACAGAGACAATGATTGAAGGCGGCTAGTGACAAATAGACCTCATATAAAGGTTTGTTTAATATTATCCTCTCCGAACAAATTGCTATCTGACAAAATCCTCACTTATGATATTCTTACAGAAATTCTTTGGATACAGACGAAAGAGAAATACATAAAAAAACAATAATATAGGGCTTTTGTTCTTGAGAATCTGAAATCCTATCAAATCGAAGTGAGTCTATCTCCAATCGTCAGCTCTTGCCAGATAAATACATTATCCCTTATCTTATTCAATGGATTCGCAGTATCTCCCCCACATATAATGCATAAATTAATTTCCGTTTATTCCGCTAACTTTTTCCAAATATTTTATATTTTATATTAAATTTATCCGCAAAATTGATCCATTGGGAAATGAAATTAATTTTGATCTATTTTTTGTTATTTTGAAAAAGAATAAAAATAATTATTAGTACATCAATGCAATTATTAGTACATTCTTGATATAAGTCAACATTTTTTATTTTTTCTTACTTTCTTATGTGCGAATATTTTAAAACCCCGGTTATGAGCCGTGCTGCTGCATTATACACTAATTGAAATTTATCAATTTGATATTTTGGAAGGCTGGCATAAATGCCGTTAGAGTAATCGAGACGTGAGACTACGTTGATAAGTAGTTTTGTTGCTTCAGAAATTTCTTCTTCTATTTGGAATATGGTATAAATATATGATTAGTATTAGCAGTGAATCTTTTCATCCCCCAAAAGTAGGTTCGATGATTTTACATCGCACCATTCGATAACCTCAGTCGCCTGATAAATTAATAATTTAGTGAAAGCTCCGATCAAACCCGCCGGGTGGCGAGTTGCCTATCAAATATTAACCCCCGACCTGGGTATTAACATATTTCAGTCCGTACGTGTTAGTTGCTAGGTATGCGTATCTATACTATATTTAAAAGGTCGCTATCTACCATATATGTGAGAAGCAGTGGTACGCACATTATTTTTTTAAGATCAGGGAACATCTATAAACTTTTATTGCATTGGTTTTTTTTTTACCTCAATCTGAGAAAGATGTTGCAAACTATTTATTGTGGACGTGTATTTGGCGACAACTTATAACAAGCGCAGTAGAAATAGGGCATATGTTTTAATTATATATTTATGTTTTATTTTTTTAATTTTAATTATAATTTAAGCATTTCGTTACACATATGTATATAGATTGTTTTTTTTTATGTTATTTAGTGTAAAGTAAAAATTATATTTATGTCCGTAAATGAGTTATGTATTATTGTGTTTCTTGAATACCACACTAGGAAAACTCTGTGCTAAGGTGTTCTCGTGATTTCGGCAAAGGGTTGTGGAGAATCGATCATAAAATTACTTTAAAAAAGAGTACGAAATATTTTAAAACAAAAAATACAGATTTATGATGAGTAAGAATATTGATGTTTAGCAGGCTGGAGTTACATTGCAAAAATCTTTATAGAAGTAAAAATACGTCCTTTATCATCCATATTCAATTAATAATACTTAAATATTTATGTCAATAACTTAAATATATATTTCGATACAATGTCATTAAGACAGACGTTATTGGTATTAGTCGTAAGTCACTATATATAAGCCTTTTTAGCGGTAAACGTTTTGTATGTGGACATTTTGGTACGAAACATTATAACTGGGGAAATTTTCATTGGAAACATTTTCACACGGAACATTATGTTTTGTGAATAATTGTAAATATATTTATAGTTAGTAGTTGTTTTCTTGAGGCGGGTATGTGACTTTATAGTTTAATTGCGCAGAAATTAAAACTAATTTATACCTAGTTACAGTTTTACATCTCCCGTTAGCGGCGATGTTGGAATCCTTGTTTTGCACCTAATAAATTCACAAGTATCTCCTGTCACAAATAAATAATGTATATTTTTAAGGACGTTCCTACCTTCTTATAAATATTTTTTAAAACCCAAAGAAAATCTATTATTTTTACCCTATCAAAGCAATTATTAACTGATAAACGGTTAGTACCTACGTTACGATTTGAAATCTACAGCCACAAGTTTTTTCTTGATGACGAAACGATTAAAAGGATATAAAAAGAAAAGAAATGGTAATGCAGTGATGATGCCACCAAAATATCGAAAAAGGCCTACCGTGTTGATAGTATCCTCTTTGTTCCTTCAGATAGCCAAAAAATTCCACGGTGAATTTCTTCGGTATGCACGCAACGCGGATTTTAACATGTTTTGGGTTAACGATACAAATGATACTGCCCGGGCACTCTTCTTCTCTCGGTGACAAAAAGATTGGACAGGCTCATGCCTGAGGTAGGTATGGATTTAACTAAAATTGTAAAAATAATAATCGGCTATGCCCGAACAACCTAATATTACTAGTAAGTTTTGATGATTGATAGTTTTTATGCTAGTTTTTAATGCACCAAATTTTAAAATAAAAGGTTGTTAACCTCTGTTCCAAAGCTTTGCCAGCCTTCCTAAAACCACCGAAAGGAGTTGAAACATTTATGGCGTTTTGAGAGTTTTGGGAGATGCAATTCCACCAGTACGTTTTACTTCAAACAGAACAGATTACGTGGATTTAAAAATTAACGAGGAATTGAAGTGTATTAACGTTTTCAAAGTGAAGGATAAAGTAATGTTCGACACCAAAGCTCTGGAATTGGTCGTTCAATAATAATAGTTATTTTATTTGTAGGTGTGAGGGTTAAAAATTGAAGCCTTTTTTATATACACAGTTAATTAGTTTATTATCTTTAATTTTTTTAAATTTAATTTAATATTGAAATATTGCAAACTAGGCAAATGCCCGTATTATGTTGGTAACACAATACTAATAAGAACATTTATAAGTAAATCATTTATGTAGTAAATCTAATCTACATAAAAAATATAAATAATAATCGTTCTATATCTTCGTTCTGTTATTTAGGCAACTGTCCATTAATTGGTGGTTGACGGATTTGGATGTCTCGGTGTTGATAGGCAAATCAAGAGACGTCATATTAGATAACAGAAGACTGTAAGACATCTTCTTCTCCAGTCTTCAAGTTCAGTTTTCAAGTCCAGTCCAGTCCTCTTTGTATACTTATATCTTTAACTTCTCCATAACAAGGTTGATTCTAAGTCAGGGTTGATCGATAATAGGGAGGAAGACGGAATGATGGGTCTATACCTTTTCCCCAATTTTCATAGCGACTCGTTAAAGTCATCGACTAACAAAGTCTGAACAGGGCGTGTGAATGTTAAAATGACACCAAAACATTTCACATTTTTTTATTAAAATATTGGGTTATGAAGATATCGAAAGAAGCATTGCTTTGTACCTTTTGTTGGTCTGCAAAGACCAAATTTATCTCCAAAGATATCATACTTTCGAAGCGATACAATCGAATGAGCTGGTGAGATGACATTACCTAATTTATAGGCCGAGTTATTGTTAGATACGCCATACCTAGAGTTGATAATTTTTTATTTTTTTAAAATTTTTTTCATATTTTGTATGTTTTTTTCAATAAATATACAATTTATACATATTATACAGTGTTATAAAGGTAAATAATAATAGCTTTTCCTCACCATAAAGAGACGAGGCTCTTGTGTTTGGTGAGTGAATCCTAGCTCAATTATATGGAATCATGTAAGTAAGTAAATAATATATTTGCAAAACCAAGGGGATAAGTAAGAAATAGGCAAGATTTATCAGTAATACAGTTTCAAGATTTGAAGGAAATAATAGTAAGAGTAAGATATGGACTTTTATAGTAGTTTTAGGTATTTTTTTAATTTTATTTTAAATTCCTGAATATCTTCAATATTTTTTAGATATAATGGAAGGATGTTGAAATATGTTATACCTAGATAGAGATAGGTATTTTGTGTGTGCTTTGTATTAAGTTTTGGGATTTTGATAGTTTTTTGATATCTTGATGATGAATTGAATTGTAAGTTATTTAACTGTATTTCTTTATAAATTTGTAGAATTGAATATTTTTTATATATTGTCTATTGTGGGTACATTGAATATTGAAAAGAGAATCTCAGTAGAAAATTTGGATGGTTTTTTCAATATTTTTTATGCTTCCGATTTTGTTGTCCGGGTTAAATCTTCCCCATAGGAAAAACTAAACCCTTCCACTCACTTTTCCACAAATGATCAGCTAGTCAATCAACACTATGCAAGTGCATTATATAAGTAAAATAAATACAAAACAATACAAGAACAACAACACGTCAAATCACCAGAGATCAAATGGGAAAAAAAATTCACCGACTCCAGATATTTTCATATCAGAGGGTTCGGCTCGGTAGAACTTCTAACAGGGCCTATAAATCCTACTGATCCCTCAACATAAATATTTAAAAAATCTTTCGTTATCCTACATGTATTCGAAATAACCGACTTTTGCATCTTTATATATAAATTTTTTGATAGATCTAATACGCCTAAATTTTTAATGAGAGAGCTAGGTATAATCAATATCTGCAGATGCTAGCATCCCATGGACTGGAAAGCTTAATAAATGTTCCTACTCGAAAAGTGGACAACAGTGAAAGTTGCATAGACCATATAATGAGTAAAACAAAAGACATTACTCAGACTGTTGTATTTAATTCAACTATAACCGATCATTATACAACTATGCTTTCAATAAAAAAACAAACAAGTCAAATAAAATGAAGAAAAAACCATTAACAACAGAAAAAACAGAAATCAACTGGAACATCATTAAACATAATCTACAATGTACCGATTGGAAAAAACTGCAAAGTATGAACAATACAAATGATGCATGGAATTATTTCATAGAACTTCTTCAGAATAACATACTATCTAATACCACAAAAATTAATAAGAAAATCTCACACAAAAATGTACATATTAAACCATGGATTACACAGAATGTTATAAACTGCATAAGAAAAAGAGACGAGTTACACAAGAAACTTAAAAAAATTCCATACGATATACACATGTTAAGATACTACAAAAGATACAGAAACATTTGCAAAAAAGTTATTATGTGTACAAAAGAAACCTACTATAAGAAAAAAATTGTAGATTGTAAACAAAATCCCAGGAAAATGTGGCAAATAATAAATGAAATAACCAGTTCTAAATCTGCCAACGTTACATCAATTGACGTGCTGAATATAAACAATGTTCCCAGGACATACGCTGATAATCCTGACCAAATACTTGAATACGTCAATAATTTTTTCATAAATATAGGATCAAATCTAGCAAAGCAAGCTACAAAATGTAATGAAGATGTACAAATAAACGAACCACCTGAGCAAGGAAATCAGCTCAATTTTAAACAAATTACAGCTGACGATATCAAAAACACAATTTCTTCTTTAAAATCAAATATTTCTTCAGGGGAGGACACAATCTCAACCAACGCAATAAAATATCTCTGTAAAGAACTTATCGAACCACTTACATACTTAGTCAACATGTCTATAACGAATAGCATATTCCCTACAGCCCTCAAAAAAGCGATTGTTATACCAATATTTAAACAAGGATGTAAAAATGACATAAACAATTACCGACCAATAAGCCTACTAAATACATTTTCAAAAATATTGGAAAGAATACTAAAAAAACAACTCTTATCCTACTTAGAAGACAATAAAAAATTATCAAAAACTCAGTATGGATTTAGGGAGAACTTAAGTACTAGTGACGCCATAGAAAAAATTACCGATATGATCACTAAAAGTTTAGACAGTGGAGAAAAAACTTTGGCAATCTTCATAGACTTACAAAAGGCTTTTGACACAATAGATCACAAAACACTTTTTTCAAAACTTTCAAAAATTGGTATGTCATGTACAACACTAAACTTACTAAAAAGCTATATGACGGAGCGTACACAGAGCGTCCAAATTAATAAGAGAAAAAGCAAACCTCTCCTAATCAACCATGGAGTACCACAAGGAAGCGTACTAGGTCCGATATTATTTTTAATATACATTAATGATATCTGTAACCTAGAAACAAGAGGAAAAATCATTAGTTTTGCTGATGACACAGTAATTTTATTTAAAGAAAAAGATTGGATAAATACCTACAAAGAAGCTGAACACGGACTTGGTCTCCTGCAAAACTGGCTTAAAAGAAACTCCCTGACGCTTAATGTCAATAAAACAAAATATCTGACATTTTCTAAAACAGCCAGAGGGCAGCCGTCAGAGGACCTTAATCTCAAATTACATTCATGCCAAGGAATTTATCAAAAAAATCAAGGCTTATCATGCCTCTGTCCCACTATAGCACACTCCAAAAGCATCAAATATCTTGGAATTGAAATTGATGATAATCTCCGTTGGAACTCACATATAGATGTAATTACAAAAAAACTAACCAGATACATATACTTCTTTAGAAACATTCGCAATATCCTCAATATAAACGATATTAAAAAAGTATCCTATGCTTTGTGTCAATCACAAATAGAGTACGGAATAACTGGATGGGGGTCTGCCTTGAGCACTCACACAGAGCGGCTCAATATAGCACAAAAAGGAGTATTAAAGACTATACTGAAAGTTCCGCTTAGAACTCCGACAGAAGAAATATTCAAAAACTTCAATGTTTACAATGTACAGAAACTATATTCGAAATTTTTTTTATTTAAACTGAAAAAAAACATATCCGAATACTCCACTGCCCAACATAAATACACAACCAGGGCAAAAAGCGAAAATATCCTGATTACTCCCAGTTTGAACACATCCTTTGGACAGAGAAATAATAAATTCCATGCTATAAAATTGTTCAATGCTCTACCAAATGAAACCAAAAAAATAAACGAAATGAGTATATTTAAAACAAAAGTCAAAACATGGCTTAGAGATCAAAGTAATAATCAACTTACAAACATTATGAAGACAATGTAAAGACAATTCAAAACTAAATACAAAAATTTAAGAAAAACTACAGGCCGCCTCAGAACAGGAAACCCTAGTGAGGAGGACTGTGAAAAAAATACAAAAAATATACTTATATTATACTTTAAACCTACATAATGTACAAATTTTGCTATTGATATTAATAAAAATAAAAATAAAAAAAAATGCCA
Organism: Hesperophylax magnus; assembly: GCA_026573805.1. NCBI lineage: Eukaryota > Metazoa > Arthropoda > Insecta > Trichoptera > Limnephilidae > Hesperophylax > Hesperophylax magnus. The sequence continues at coordinate 1,401,303 of JAIUSX010000018.1, forward strand.
GTAGCCGAAATAACGAATGGTAATATTTTTATAGTCTGAGAATGCCAAATTCTTTTTATTTCGTTTCCTAAATCTGTGTATTTTCTTATTTTTTCATTAACAGATTTTTGAATGTTACAGGAATTTGGAATAGCGACATCAATGATATAAGTTATTTTTTTAATTTTGTCATGTAAAACTATATCGGGTCTATTATGACTAATCGTTCGGTCTGTTAGTATAGTTTTATCATAATATATTTTATAAGTATTTGCTAAGTTATTAACATTATTCCAATCAGTACCTTCAATTATTATGACAGTGTCATCAGCATAAGATATTATTTTTCCATTTAATCTTTGATTGAATATGTCATTTACATAAATGATAAACAGTAACTAAATGGTTACTAAATTGTAAATAGATGGTTCAGTCGTACAACGTTTTATTCAGGAAGCTTTCCGATTCTGTTCTGCCATTTTCTATCTACCATTATGTAATTAGCTTATTAAGAGGATCTGTTTTATGCTTACTTTATTGCCGTTTAAATCCATTATATACCTTGAGAAGGAAGGCGCTGGAAGGTGTGAAAACGTTGTACACACGAAGTATTCATTTTTTGTTCTATCACTCATTTTTTGTGATCCTAGTCTTATCTTGTATCTGTAACGTATAAGACTATGAAGCTTGAAGTTGTTATTGTAGTAGATATATTATAAGTGCATATATTTACATCTAATATTTTTTTTCCTTGAATAAGAATGCCGATGGACGTATGTTAGGTTTTTTACCAATCACTCCTTCTGCAGCTTTTTGCGCCTTTGCTAACGGATCTATAATGGTTTTGGATGCACCGCCCCAGCTAAGTATTTCATACTTGATAATTTAATGGCATAATGGATCTTTCTAGATGATTTTTCTTCCGTTTTCTGTTTCAAATTTTCGTTTGAGAATCGCTAATATTGTATTCAGTGATAAAATACAACAATTTGAAGATTTACCCATTAAGGTATTCCAAAAATATAAATAACTTGAATTGTTTTGAATTTCAACGTTATGATATTTGCATGCAGCGAAAAATAATATTTGAATTTGTTTGGACAATGTGGTTCACTGTTAGAGAATAATTAGGGAGGTACTTAGATGGACATAGAGGGGCGCACCTGTCAATGCATTTTGAACTAAACGATGTACAGTGATTTGGGAGGCGGGTTTGGGTACCGCCGCCCCTGGTAACATTTATTGTATAACCAACACCACTGCCATAGGTCACCCCAAGTGGTTCGCAACGTTTGGAGACTTAGCAAGGGTGCCCGGCTTCATCGGGTGAGGTGTGTTCAGGATGTGCCTGCCCATCAGCTTTGTGGCGTGCTAGATCGGGAGATGCCGGTTGGGGAGACCTTTTGACCTGTCCAACTGTTCTCTCTTGACCCATCACCTTGCGCCGCAGCGAGATGGATAGATTCATATGTCACTCACTCCTGGACACAGTGATCCCACGATTCCTACCCACCTTTCATACCTTTTCCCTTACCTAAAATTCATCTCCTTCCTTTCCTAAAAAAAAATCCCTCCACACAGCATCCCCTAAGATGACATAGGCCCCGAAGGAAATTATTTTTCACAGAGCCTCCTGTGTGGGGTTAACGTAAAAAAGTGTACATTTTACAAAATATATTAATCAACAGGCAGAATCTATAAAGAACATAATATATTAATTTTTACGTGTTTGTAAATATTTTGTTCGTTTCTAAAACATTAGTGAAAACAAAATTGGTGAGTGTAATAATATTTATTTACACAAAACTTGCAGATTCTTCGTCTGGAACTACATGACAATAGTTGATATTTGGTTTTTCGTTAATTTTCCCAAATAAGTTAGAAATTTTCTTCATTTATTTTTCAAACTTAATTTTCACATCAATAAAGGTATTCACAGACAAAAGCTAATAGTAAAATATATTGTCACAATAGAAAGCACGTAAACACGACTAAAATTAAATTCCCTTTGCCTTTGAAGTCAACACCGCTGATTAACCCCATATCCGAATTATTCCGCAATCAGTGACCGAAACATTCTAATAAACATCTAAACACCTTCCCGCTTTGCAATTCTAATGCCACGTGCTGTCCCTGGTTGCAGGTGCGGGCTGCATGTGCAATGAACCCGCGGTGGTCCAATGGACGTCATTAAACAACTGCATTAGTTGCACAACTGCATTAGTTGCACAACTGCATCTGTGGCCAGGGAAAGGATTCTCATATGGAAAAGTGACTCAAAGTCGCTGAACAGGTAATCCATAGAACTGCGATCTGCACATATTTGTAGACAATTGCTCTACAACTAACTTGGAACTATAAAATATAGGTAGGCAGTATTGACGCAAATATATGCTTCTCCCTTTAACATATTTTCCTGCATTCTTCCACCCAATTACCTGTTAACCAATTACCTGTCCCTGTCTGACAGAGTGGAGTCACTGCATGCAGTGACAATTCAACAATTTTGGTTATACATGACCAGTCTTTTAAGAAAACTGGAGCAGTGAACATGTCCCTTCAGTGTGTTTAGTCCGGGTCTATTACGGAAGCTTTCGCAGTGATAGTCAGCATTGTCTCTTAATGACATTATATCGATCGAAAAGTCCAAGGTTAAATCAGAATCCTTTTCCAATTCTAACCGTTAACCTCAGCTCCCTTCAAAATATGCTCCTGCATTCCTCCACCGAATTACCTGTCCTTGTATGACAGTGTGGAGTACCTGTATTCAGTAACATTGCAACAATTTTGCTTACACGTGACCAGTCTGTTAAGAAAACCAGTGCGGTGAACATGTCTCTTCAGTGCATTTAATTTGAGTCTATTACGGAAGCTTGTGCAGTCATAACCAACATTGTCTCTCAATACCATAATATCGGTCGAAAAGACAAAGAGTAAGACGGAATCATTTTTCAATTTTAACTACTAACCAAGTAAAAAATATTGATTTTTCGTTTATTATCCATTTTAGTGTAGGATTTCTCATTTTCATCAGGTGCAAAGTTGGTATTTTCGTGAACAATCACCTCAAGGCCGCTGTATAGTAGATTGAAATAATTATACTAAGAATGGATGTTTTCTGTTATTTAATAAATCAAAACCAAAATATCCTCAGTAATCATGAATGAGATTTGGAAGTGGGTATGTACTTGAATACCTACTGTTACATAATGGGTATCCACGGAATCGAACCGCGTAGGGAAATAAAATATACAATATTCAAGAATACCAGGCTAGCCCAAGCAGGTTTCGTGTCTTTAGTTCGTTTGTATGGAGAGAGAACAGCCGCCTCCTATAGGTGGATAGAACAAAGGGGTTTCATGGAAATAAAACAATCTTATTATGGTGCTACAACATACCTTCAAGAAGACCTATATTACAGCACTTGAATCTACGCGTAGGAAAAGCTTAAATCTCTTTGTGGACGGTTAAAAGAATTGAAAATGATGTTAAATTTATGGGAAGAGAGCAGAGACAGAAATAAATAGAATAAAACTGGAACGATACCGCAGTGCGATGATTTTGTAGACGTCCAGGGTGGCAGCAGTGGCAAATACTGATTCTAAATATCCTAGTACTTCATTTTTGGTGGCAAACACTTTCAAAACACTGTTTTGCGAAGCAAATTTCAAATTCCAAGCGGAGAAGCGAAACAACCTGTCTTCACGAAAGCTAGAAATCTGAGAGCTGGGGACTGGGCCTTGCCCCGCCTCCCCCGATAGTGGTTAACGCCCCTAGGGGGTACACACATACTCTTTTACTCCGCAGATTATAAATTGTATGATTTCGACACAGCAGAAAAAATATTTTTCACTTTTATGTAATATGTAGCCTATCGCCTAGCACCGCAGTGAGTGGGCTGGAACCAAACGCTCATCACTCCTGGACAGCCTGAACCCCAGATTCCTACCCACCCCTCATACCTTTCCATTCCAGACTTTCCTTTCCCCTCATACCCTTTAAAAAAAAAAAATTAACATCATGAATATACAAAAAAACAAACTTAACATCATTACAGCGGCGAGTAGCAGGCGTCCCCGGTGCGGGCCAAAACTGTTGGTAAATTTTTCCAACATTCGCGGTCTGCACACTAATTTAAATTCTGTTCATCACTATCTTTTGTCCCAACGTCCCAACCTTCTTTTCCTATCCGAAACTCAGATAGCCGAGCCGCCAGACTCCTCCTATCTGGACTGCCCGGGCTTTACCCTTGCAAGCAAGTTCCGACTCAAAGGAGGAGTCTGCCTCTATAGTCGAGCTGACGTCAACTGTGTACGACTATTGAGTCTGGAAAACTCCAGATTCGACGTAATGTGGGTGCGCGTCAATCTTTCCAGAACGGCAAGATTCTACGCATGTCTATACCGCTCACCGAACCATAGCGAATCAGACACTTCCGAGCTCTTCAAACATTTGAGAGATACTATTGATGATCTCTTGCCCCGCTACCCTTCGGCCGAGTTTATTGTTCTGGGGGACTTCAATGTTCATAACGAACCATGGTTGAAGTTCTCAGACCCAACGGACTCGGCTGGCCGACAGGCGGAATCCTTTGCCATTTGCTACGGATTAGGGCAACGGGTTCAGGAGCCTACAAGGGTTCCTGATGTCCAGACTCACCGTTCCAATCTGTTAGACCTATTCTTAACTACTGTGCCACACGGTTATAAGATTGACGTTACAGCGCCTCTGGGATCATCTGACCACTGCCTAGTGACGACATCAATCCCCGTTAGCCTCAGACCAACCAATGAGAGGCTGAGGATAAAAGTGTGGCACTATAGGTCAGCAGATTGGTTCGGTATGCGGGCCCATTTCAACGCTTTTCCGTGGTCAGCTGTTTGTTTTCGGACTTCGGACCCTTCAAGATGTTCCCAGGAGATTGGTGAAGTCATCAAATCGGCGATGGATGGCTTCATACAATCGACTACTAAAGAAACTGGTGTGGGCTCAAAGCCGTGGTTCAGTCGACAATGCTCCGAAGCAGTTCGACGAAAAAACGCGGCTTACCGAGCCTACAACACATCTCGAACGCCCGAAAGCAGATCAGCATACAACAAATCGGCAAAGGAATGCAAGAGAATCATTAATAGGTCAAAATTCAAACACGACCTGCAGATCAGCAAAAAGCTGGCTGCCTGCCCGCATGGCAGCAGAGCATTCTGGTCCCTTGCGGGCTTAATAGGTAGGAATTTTTGCAAACCCAGTTTGCCACCTCTTACCAGATCTGACGGCTCACTAGCAAACACCGCCACCGAAAAGGCTAACTTATTGGGAAAAATGTTTGCAAAAAACTCGACCCTCGATGACGGAGGTGCTGTTCCGCCGTCGGTTCCTCACTGCGGCTTCTATATGAAAAAGCTGAGGATCCGGCATCGGGATGTACTCCACGTTATACGGGGGCTCGATGTTAACAAAGCTAGTGGACCTGATGGAATACCTGCCCTGGTATTGCAGAGGTGTGCTGTGGAAATAGTTCCAGTTTTGACAAAGCTCTTCAAAATGTCCCTGAAGTGTGGCACTGTGCCCTCTGGTTGGAAAAAAGCGGTCATTCACCCTATTCCCAAGAAAGGTGACCGCTCCAACCCGGCCAACTACCGCCCCATAGCGATCACATCAGTTCTGTCCAAAGTGATGGAACGTGTGATCAACGACAAACTGCTCACATACCTCGAGAAGAACAAAATTATCAACGACCGTCAATACGGATTCCGGCGGAACCGCTCGTGCGGTGATCTTCTCGCGTATGTGTCGCATGTTTGGGGGCGGTGCCTGGAACGTCACGGTGAGACCCAAACGGTCGCACTAGACATATACAAGGCCGGTCTGGCACCGAGGACTTGTCAACAAATTGCCTTCTTACGGACTTCCCGCATCCCTGTGTACGTAGATTGCTGACTTTTTAAGGGATAGGTCGATTCAGGCAGTTGCTGACGATTTCACCTCATCCTCACACTCTATAAATGCTGGCGTCCCACAGGGATCGGTTCTGTCTCCGACTTTGTTTTTGTTGCACATCAATGACCTTTTGACATGTGCACCGATTCATTGTTACGCGGATGACAGTACAGTTCATGATAGCTTTTTGTTTGACAAGCCCCCAAAAGGCACACAAACTCCAACGGCTCGGAGGGCTTTGAAGCAGAGCATGGACGGTTATCTCGAGAGTATTTCCTCCTGGGGTAAAAATAATCTCGTCGAATTTAATGTTTCAAAGACCCAATCCTGTCTGATTACGTCTAAAAGGGATCTTAATGATAATCTAGTCTCCTTCAACGGAACCAATCTTCCGAACAGGCCTTCCATTGATATGCTTGGTGTAACTATAAGTGACCAGCTCAGGTATGGGGGCTCCATCGAAGCCAGAGTAAAGCTGGCCTCTCAGAAGCTGGGCGTACTGTACAGGGCCCGCAGATACTTTAATAGTACACAACTGCTGACCCTGTACAAATCGCAAGTGCGGCCTACTGTCGAATTTGGCAGCCATCTCTGGTCCGGAGCCCCTAAATACCTGAAAAAAACCCTTGACTCTGTGCAAAAACCGGCGGTCCGTTTGATAGATTCCCCAATCTTAACAAACGGACTGCAATCTTTAGAGCACAGGCGTCAGGTAGGTATGCTGTCCTTGTTCTATCGGTATTACAATGGAAGATGCTCTGAGGAACTAGCGTCATTGATCCCTTCGGCACCGGTGCGTAGTCGGGATACACGCCAAACGCGCGCCCAACATTTGTACACGGTTGACATTTGTCACATGAGAACGGGTCGCTTCTACGATTCGTTCTTAAGTTCAACAGCTCGGCTGTGGAACGAACTGCCGGCCTCTGTGTTTCCTCCCTCCTACAACATGGGACTCCTCAAGACCCATGTTCACTCCTTCCTCTCCACAAAAAGACCCTCCACACAGCATCCCCAAAGATGACATAGGCCCTGAGGGAAATTAATAAAAAAATATGTATAATTCTTCTCCTTATTCTTATTAGCTAGCATATAAAAACTCGCTTCCGTCGTTTGAAAACTTAAGCAGTTCTTTTTGATAATAACAGAAGGCGCAACTTCCGTTTATAACAATCTTTAATTGAACAGTCATTATGATAATAATACTTTCAGATTAAGACAAAATGTAAAAGTAGAACCAGCAGATGACAAGCATATGGAAGTTTTACTGGACTACCGTTTTTTAACATGTTCTGTCTAAAATACCGTGTGTTATTTTAATTTTTATATGTTTAATAAAAATAACCACTTTTATTGTTGAAAAACCTACACGTTTTGTAAGGAATGCTTACTTCTTCAGGGTTTACTTAAAAAAGAAATTGCAAAAATAGCCTTGAAAATGTAAAAAGATTGGTGTGAGTGAGAAGGGAGGGAGAGGGGGGAATAATAGTGCGTATTTTATAGTGGGAACAAATTGAAAAATTATTATCTATAATATTTATTTAAAATCTTCTTTACACTCTTTTCAGTTTATAAAATTTAAAGTTCATCCAACTGGATACCATTAATATTACAGTGTAACAACTCGATGCCATTATTATAATCAAAAGAGTGGTTCGTATCCAATAAATTATAAGCAAACATCGACAAACTATTTCTGTTTATACAACTCATAAATTAAGAAATACGTTGAGTTGTGTACACATGTCTCTTCCAGCAATGTACATATTTTAATAATAAGGCAGAACTGTTATAAATATTGTTTTGTAAGTAATTTAACCCTTCAGGCCTCGGAAGGACATTACTAGCCACAAACATCATATTCCATTAGAGCCTCTGAAGGACAGATCTGACCGGGAAGTCAATACATTATAAAGGTATTTTTATCTTTTTTCCTATAATGTGTGATATTTTTATCATTGAAAAGATAAATAATTATTCGTCACAGTTTGTATCAAATATTTATACATTATTACATGGAAAAAAAATTGTCAAAGTGCTTCATTACGGTTTTTTGGCATTTTTTCATTGACGAAAATGAAAAAAAAAATTGCATAAACGGTATAAAACGTGAAGTGACAGTTTTATTATTTATTACCTACATAAAAGGAATATGTTTTATAAATATCGAATTATTTCAAAATTAAGGGCGTTCCGAGTCAAAATGTCCTGGTAAATTTTTTTGTTAACATTTTCATCTTTGTTAAATTTTTTTTAATCTAGTTTCTAAAATAGTATTTTTTTAAGGACAACTTCAAAAAGAAGTATTATGAAGCACATTTTTGATACCTTGGGAGCATTCTGAAATTCCGAGAAAATTCACCATGTTGCGTCGTTCGGAATTGTTAGTAAAAATATTTAAAAACCTGAAGGTTTAATAATATGCCAGCGATTAAAGGACTGGCACTAATAAATAATGTTTTTGTTTTTAATTTTTTAATTATTGCATCATTTGCAACAAATATTCCCTTGCGTGCATGGTTTGTCCAAACTATTTCCGAGTACACTTCTATCGACTTGTTTCTTCAGTGTTCAAAGCCAACTTTTACGGTGCGGAATCTTTCAAAAGCCTTTCCATAAGCTTTATTTTGAATTTTAAGTTTAGTTTAACATAACTTTCTGCTGTGAGTTTCTGCGACAGTTATTTTCAGCTTGCAATAAATATTGTTACAGTGAGCTTATGATCTTTTAATGTTTTCATGGAAAATACTACAATGATACCGACATTCGTTTCATATAAGTATGAACATAATATTCAATTGTTATTTTTGGTGTTTTTTAAATTATGAATTTAACGGAAAAATCCAGTAAAAATTAGGTAAGACAGTAAGATAGCTGATGTGTTACTATCACCTACTAATAATTAATACATCACTGTTTTAGTGGTTCAATAACAAAAAAGAACAATGAAGAAAATAAATTACATCGGATAACCGAATCTAACGTAACATAAAGCTCTATAAATAATAAGTAGATCACTGAGGATTTAAAAAAAATATATATTTGGTACAATCTTTTACATTTCTTTACTTTAGTACAATTTATAATGTTGGCCTCACTGGATGGTTTACCCGTGCTGAGGCCTCCATTTTATAATTCAAAAAATATTCATAATACATTTAAAGATAATTTTGAAAGGGATATAAGTAAAAACAAATGATAGAGGAAGCGCGTTAATATTTTAAAAAAAAAGATTGTGAAATAGGCAAAAGGAAAATAACTAATAAATTTAGACTTATTTGATATTTGAGTTAAGTAGCAATTAAAGAGACATTGTGAATGTTTCCATACCCATAACATGTTAAATAATAGCACCAGATGCACTTTTATACATTTCGGAAGAAAGTTTGCGATTTTTATTATAACGAGGGATTTCCATATGAACTTTTTAACTCTGAATAGAAATTATTTTCTAAAATAATTATATTTTTTAGAACTTAAAACCATAAAGTTGTCAAGGAAAGTACGTCGTTTGTCGGTAGAATTCAGAATCCGGGTGATGTTAAACTAACAAAACCTAAACTAACCTAACCTTACATAATATTTCACCGGCTTCTCTTTTATAACTGTGCTATTTTCCGTTTAACGTTTTAATAGGTCTCCAATATAATATAACACAATCGTCAGTTGCATTTGGACCGGTTCAGTGTTTGAACTCCACACAAGATGAATGGTTGCACTAAGTGAGCTGAACTTGCTGCCACGAGTATCTGGCGCTCTTTTTGGTAGCCAATTTACATACCAATATAACAAGCTGAGTGTGTACGCAACATGCATAACACTGCACGTGCAAGTGAATTTTCGGTCAAAAATGAGTACCTGCTTTGGGGTAATAGTTATATGGGTTCAATTATGTACACAAAAGCATATTTTTAAATTAGAGTTTTCAGTTTCTGTCTTCTTCTGATGGCTTCTTCTATCGAAAGTCAGATGTTATCACGGTACTTCTTAACCTGCCATCTAGCAAAACTCTAGAAAACTGCATATAGATTTTGTCCTGGGTTCTAGTCCAAGATGCGTTCTATTCATGATTTTTTCTTTCAAATTTTTCGTTTAAAAAAACACTGATATTGTCTTCAAATAGAAAGTAGAACTATACTAGATATAAGACACATTACTGAAACTATATAACCACCTCTACTTTAGGAGATTATATTATTGTGTTGTAGGATTCAACAAAGTGCTTATATAGATTTCGCTCAATTCTATAAAGTCAGTAAGCATATCTAAGTAAATAAATAGTACTCCCAAACTTGTTTGAAAAAAGTTGATTGATCAAACTGACATAATTAATGCATTAAATAGTAATTTTGAGCTTTAAATCCATGTTCCAAGAAATTTATGTTGAACTCGTTATTTATTGAAAGAGAGAACTTTATAGAAGAGAAGAGAGACTTAGGACGGGTTGTTTCGGAGAATTTGAAGAATTCATCAAAATTCAACGTTCATTTTCGGGTTCTGTGAAAGTCCTATTCAAGTTCTGTTATTATATCATTGTAGGCTAGTTGCTTGACAAAACTGAAATAAAAACAGAACTCGAAAAAATCTTTTACAGAACTTGAAAATGAAAGTTGAAATTTGATGAATTGTTCAAATTCTCCGAAACAACCCGTCCTAAATAAGTGAATTATTTTCCAGTTGTCTTTTGCCTAATAAAATATCTGCCACTCTCACAATCTAAGAATTTAAAATCTATTAAAGTTCTACAAAAGAAGACAAACATATTTTTTTTAGTTAACCCCACACAGGAGGCCTTGAGGAAAGTAATTTCCCTCAGGGCCTATGTCATCTTTTGGGATGCTGTGTGGAGGCATTTTTTAAGGAAAGAAAGGAGTAAAAGTTCTGGGAAGGTAAAAGGTATAAGGGTTGGGTAGAAATCTAGGGATCAGTGTATCCAGGATTGAATGACCAGTTGGAGAAGTCAAAGAGTCTCTCCAAGCCAGTCTCTCCTGATCTGGAACGCCACACAGCTGGTGGGCAGGTGCATCCTCTACACACCTCACCCGATGAACCCGGGCACCCCTGCTAAATCACCAAACGTAGTAAACCACTTTGAGTGACCTATGGTAGAGGTGCTGGTTATCCAATAATTAACCCGCCTCCCAAATTGAAATTAATGCCTTAGAGTTAGTAAAAACCAAAATATTACAAAATTGCCGAACTTAAAAATAACATTATTCAAATAAATTTACTTCATTTTTTTTTAAATACTTTTTATAATTTTCACGTGTACGGTGTTGTAGATGTGTATGTCAGAGAGATGGATGGTGTGTACGTGCGCAATGTGCAGTATGCACGTGCACTACTACTGTAACAGTGTCTAACGAGTGAGTGCACAGCGCATTCAATGTGATGACGGACGTTGAAAGCCGTGACTCGGACGTAGAGCTTGACGTGAAGGGGATGTTGTGTCGGCTACCATTTTGACGAAAAATAACAAACACAGATAAAAAAATACTTTACTCAAAAATCCAACGTGTTATATATAGAATAAAGAAACACAGAAGAGGCGTCTTTCATACAAATTTGTGTGACAACAAATATTCCATTTAGCCCGAGAGACCAGGTACTCTGTCTCTCTTACACTCGCTTGACATCGTAGTTCTCCATTCCATTTGAATTACACATCCATGTGACTACACATCTGTCCTGATAATGGACACAGCAATGCTGAAACGTTATCTAAAGAAGGAGGTAGCGCAACACGGCATAATACCCCAAAAACAAATCACTTAAATATTGTGACAATAGAAAAACATAGTTGTGAAAAAAAAAATAATTAAAGAAATTATGTAATTTTTTTTTCTGCGTTTTGCCGAATGTCACAAATTAATATTTAAAAATAAAACAAATTTTTAGTTGTTTTGCGTGCCAGTGAGAGTTCATTTCTCTTCCCGTATTTAAAAAAAAAAAAATTTCCATTTTAGCTCCACACAATTTTTATGAACACGTGTTACGACGTCGTGATAATAAAGGGTTTTCCAATAAGAGCTGTTATATTGATATTCAATCGTAAAAGATCAATGATTTCGTTGCTTGTGTAGTATGTAGCGCCGTCTTGTTGAAAGTAAACGTTGTTCAGATCAATACCATTCAATTCCGGACATAAAAAATCATGAATCATCTCTCGATAGCGCAATCCATTCACCGTAACTGTTGCTCCTGCCTCATTTTCGAAAAAGTAAGGTCCAATGACTCCGCCAGACCATAAACCGCACCAAAAAGTCACACGTTGAAGATAAAGCGGCTCTTCAACAATAATCCTTGGGTTTTCCGAGCCCCAGAAGCGACAATTTTGCATGTTGACAAAGCCACCGCGGTGGAAATGGGCCTCATCACTCAAAAATATTTGCATTTGATTCAATCAAGTGAATGTTAATAATTTCATTGCGTTGTTGAAGCGTTTGTCGTTCCATTTTTATTAATGGCGTAGTTTTTACTTGTCAAATGTCAAAAAATAAGAGCTTCAAAAGTAATATCTACCGAAATAACGGGCTATTCAAAATAACACCTCTTATTGGAAAACCTGTATATTCGTATTTTCATAAAATTTTACTAGGAAAACTATCAATTCATTCGTTAGAAGCCTGCAATCCCGTTTTTAACCGTATTACGAATAATTTTAAGAGATTCTTAATAAATTAGCAATATTCAATGTTTTCACAGCAATATAATGGTCACCCACCGAAGAATCTGTAACCAAGAAGGTAAAACAGTATTTTTTCAAAGTGGTTCATACAAGGCCTTCTCAAAAGTCAGTTTAATAATATAATATGGGATGGTGGAAAAAGGACGTTCGCGTAGATATTATTATTATTATTATGTGTAGGGGAATATCGCTTTGAACGCGCTCGGAATACAGCCTTTTATAATGAGCACTAACTTTGTCCGCACTCGTTTTCAGTGTACTCCACTCGGTATTATAGTTACTGTAACATTTACTGCTGAATACTGCAAGAGCAGTTTATTCTAGGACAGGTGGCATAGTGACGTGTCATATATGTTGATTTTCTTTTCGCTCAATGAACAAAATGTTATTTCTAAATTTATTCATTTATTTTATTTAAGCCATCGAAGCTTAAAAATGTCTAATTTATTATTAATTACATACATACATTTATTTTTTTTTATTTCCTTCGTATAGAAAACGATTTTGTGTATTGGCTTTGTCTTTTTTTGGTAAACTAATTTCTTGGCACGTTTTTGTTTTATGTTTATATAATTGTACTGTGTTGCCGGTGTTGAATATAATTTTCTTGAAAACATAATTTGGTAAAGGGTTTCTTATTATTTTATGAATAAATATCATCGTGTTCAAGGTCAGTATCTCTTTCACTGTTAGCCAATTTAGTTCCTTTAATATTTTAGTTATTTTGAAAATCAATTTTCATTGCTCTATTTTGGAGAATTTGCAAATAATTTTGTTCTCTGTCGTTACATAAGAAAAGAATCGATGAGCAGAAGTTAAAATGTGGAACAATTACAATAAAACGGACCCACCAAATTAGACAAACGCCCCCATTATGATGGTAAAATCATAATAGTTTCCAAAAAACTGCTCATTTTCTCTTATTTCATTAATCAGAACCAAACTTTTCTCTGAAATCATAAGATTTGAAAGTAGATATTTCAATACCAGCATATTTAATAATTTTATAATTAACCATGTATTTTCAGCTACATTTTTTCATGAATTTCAAATAAAGAAATATACAATTTATCCAAAAGAAACGTAATTATATGAATGACTTTCTTATTTGCTTTTCGTGGTATATACTTTCAGTATCACCCTATTGAAATACATCATTCAGAATGAAAACTTTGCTTTAAATTGCTTTAACCGTGTTCAGGAACCAGAACTGAATAGCCAGGTACTTCCCCACCTTCTTCTCCTTTTCTCCTTCCAGCAATTGAGAATTATATTGCAATTGGAGATGCCATAGTCTCACTGGCTCCGGTTCGGGAGGGATTGAGTGTGTTGTGCGATACATATTTAAATGGTACTTACGACCATCAGACTAGACACAGGTACGTATATCCAACACCTCTGACATAGGGCATCCCAAGTGGTTTGCTACGTTTAGCTGGGGTGCCCGGGTCCATGGGTGAGATTTTCCAGGTCTTTGTGGTTGGTGTTTCTGGTCACCAACTGCATTTCGGGCCTGACTGAGTGAAGCCGGTTGAAGGAGACGCTTTGACCGGGCCATTTTTTAAAATTTTTGTACGCTTAAAAATAACTGTAGCTTTACCATCTCAGATGGTAAGGACTGAGAAAGATTTGACGGCCGGCATAGTCCAGTGGTAACGCATTGGACTGCCATTCCGAAGGTCGCGGGTTCGAACCCGGCGTGCGCAAATAAATTTTATTTGATTAATTTGTGTTATTTCACAATTAATTAATTAAAATAATATATAGTATATTTGCGGCACGTTCCAGAGTGGAAGATACTACCAGTATCGCCCTGGTGTAAGACCACCATTCAGAATTGAAACGTTGCTCCAAATGGCTTTAGCCGTGTTTAGTGACTAGATCTGAATAGCCAGGTACTTCCCCACCTTCCTCTTTCCCTTCCCCACTTACCTTCAGCCTCACAACATCCCCCAATTGGGGATGCCATAGTCTCACTGACTCCAGACGGGAGCAGTTGAGACTCTTGTGAGGTATTCACTATAAAAAAAAAAAAAAAAAAAAAAAAAAAGATAATGTTTTGGTGTCATTTGAAAGTTCATGTGAACATTTCAAATCTGTATTTCTTAGGCGTCGAAAAAGTTTTTTCCAAAAACGTACGTATTCCGATTTGTTAATATGTATAACGCTGTGACCTACAAATAAGACTACTGCGCAGATAAATCATACATTCAATTATTTTCGAAGGATTTTCATCTCAAGGACCTCCTCGTATTAAGAAGAGCGAATCGTTTGCGGGTTATTTATGTTACTTTATCTCGGCATATGAGTCCTTTATTTTACTCTGTGCGGAGGATAGATTAACACACAATTCTCATAGATTTTGCGGAATATTATATTAGTTTTCTTGAAAATCAGGCTTGATGTATTTACATAAAAATATCTTTTCATGAAGATTCAATCTTCAGTCAAAAGAAAGAAGAAAATCACACACATCTATTAAGAAAATAGATTTGTGATAGTAAAATACGTTTTTTTTATGGGATATTTTTTTAATAATATATGCACATGTTTAGTGCCAGATACAAAAGTAAGGCGTCGTCTCGGCCAGGGCCGGAATTACTTCTAGGCCTGAGAGGCCCGGCTTAGAGTTCTAACCTTGGGATGGGGATCCCGGCCAGGGACCATTTTCATTTTATTTTTTTAACATCAACTCCACATCGGAGGCCCCCATAATAATACTTTGGGATGCTATGAAAATGGTACACGTTGAGGATACAGAACAGAAAAAAATTCATCAAAATATCCATAAAGTTCCAATGTCGGAGGGGGCCCTGGCTAGATACTAACTTGAGACACATTGACTACACAGAATACAAAAATCACATTTTTATGTAAGCGGAAAATATTGCTCGTGCAATTATGGAGAACTTAGTTAGCAGTGGTTTGAAGTTGCTGCGCCTGTGTGGAAATCAAACGCATATATCCACTCGGCTACTAGCTGGTTAAGCTGCATAAAGTTTCCCGTTTAAATAGTACTCAAATATTTCCGTTTTAAACAATACTTAACTATTTCCTATCATACCAACGGATTTCCGTCTAAAAATCCGAAAAATAGAAACGAAAGCATTTATTGGTTCGCTAGAATTTTTTTCAGTGAATTTGTGAATGCAATAATTCATATTCCATTCTCTACTCCCAGACCACATGCCTACCCCAATTGGGGATAATATACAAAGAAAGTTCGCTTGAAAACCGACTGAAAGCTGGCGGCACGGTATCGCTTCCAAGTAAATATGCACAAACTCGACAACCAACAATTACACATCTTCGGATCTACCTGATCTGCCCTGATGATGGACACTGCAACGATGTCCGAAACGTCGGCTAAAGAAGGAGTTAGCGCAACACGGCATAACACCCCAAAAACAAACAACAAAAATGCTTTTGGCCGTGAAAATCTAAAAACTTACCTAATTTTCCACATCCTTCGCTCTCGTCACTTACTCCAGTTTGGGATACCATAGTTCGAGAGGCTCCAAGTTTATCGAGATATTAAAAGTAATGTGTGTTAATTTTCGAAGTTTTTTTTTATGTACGTGTAAATAATCTACGCATATAAAAATTAATGCATACATTTCATTTTTATTTGACCTTTCCAAATGTAACTAAATATTTTCATACGTAATCCATAATTTATAGTGATATTTGTGGTATTTAGAATCTTTTTCAATTATTCTAATCTCTTAAACATGCTTATAAATCTCAAAATCACGATTAGGTGGCATAACACTGTACTTGCACGAACCTCATCAATAAACTTATTAAAAAAATCGTTTGCTGTTTTTCTGTAGGTTTACGGCTTTCAACAGGGGCCCCCAAATTTTTTATGCCCATGGCCCTTTCGCACCTCAAGACGGCCTTGTTCACAACCCCGAGCAACGCCAGGTACTCGTCAGCTTCTATGCAAATACTTTAAGTTTATTCTAACTAAATCCTTGATCTTTCACAGGAAGCTTTATAAAAAAATGAATTTCCCCCTAACTTGGAAGCCGGCGACGCCCCTGGTGCTTTCGTTAAAACTATAACAAAATTAAATTTGGGGAGCGGGAATGAGTCCCTCCACCCCAGGAACTATTTATTGGATTACCAACACCCCTGCCATAGGTCCCTCCAAGTGGTTTGCTACATTCGGTGACTTGCCTGAGTGCCTGGTGTTGGCAGCGGATGCGTCTGCCCACCTACTGCATGTCTGGCCAGATCTGGAGAGACTGGTTGAGATCGCCTTGCGCAGTGGGAGGGGCAGAAATCCTCTAGTAAATATGGATGGATTCATAAGTCCATCACTCCTTGATACAATGATTCCCTGATTCCTACCCATCCCTTATACATTTTTCCTTGCCTGCACATCTTCTCCTTTATTTCCTTAAAAAGACCCTCCACGTAGCATTCCCATAGATGACACAGGACGCAAGGGAAATTATTTTCCTCAGAGCCTCCTGTGTGGAGCTAACTTAAAAACTAGTTATGATGTTTTGTGCTTCTTCGCAGAGATGTTATAGTGGTAAGTGATTGGTTATCTTTTTTCCTTCCCACACATTATTTTTTGCTCTACATTTAGTTTTAACCAATAGCATCACCACTTCATTCAATTTTTGTTTGTTTTAAAGTCCATTTTTCGAGTTTGTTTTCAGCTACATAACTTGTTTAGGGTTTTCTATAAGAGGTGTTATTTTGATATTCAATCGTAAAAGATCAATGGTTTCGTTGCTTGTGTGGCACATAGCGCCGTCTTCTTGAAAGTAAACGTTGTCCAGATCAATACCGTCCAATTCCGGCCATAAAAAATCATTAATCATCTCTCGATAGCGATCCATTCATCGTAACTGTTGCTCCAGCCTCATTTTCGAAAAAGTAAGGTCCAATGACTCCGCCATACCATAAACCGCACCAAACAGTCACACGTTGAGGATAGAGAGGCTTTTCAACAATAACGCGACAATTTTGCTTGTTGACGAAGCTACCGAGGGGGAAATGGGACTCATCACTCAAGATGATTTGCATTTGATTCACACAAGTGAATTTTAATAATTTCAATGCGTTGTTGAAGCGTGTATCGTTCCATTTTTATTAATGACGTAGTTTCTACTTGTGAAATGCGAAATAGCGGGCTATTCAAAATAACACCTCTTATTAGAAAACCCTGTATAACGATTAGAATTTTCGTTAAAAAAAAAAAATTTTAAGTGTGCTATACTTGACATTGAGCACACTCCTTTGTAACGCTGCATAACGTTTTAACCCATGACCTCAACGAACTTATCATGAACTTAAAGCTAAACTATTTTTTTTTGAACAACAGGAGATCTTAAAGTTTTCCTCGTGGTACTTTGAATACATTGACTGCAAATATAAGCTACTAACCTCTTTCTTTTGAATTTTCTCTTTAGCAACGTACATTTTTGACAGTTTTTCCTACGCCTTCCCATCAAAGTCAGTCGCTGGTTTGTTAAAAATATTTTTAGCATTAAATTTAGCATCGGAGTTGCTGTCAGATGCATGTGATACGTAATATGGCAACGCCGCTCAGATATTGCTGGAAACTCCGTCCCACGAGATAAGCAATTTTATACATTTTTTTCTGTCGATAGAAAACGAAAAATGTATCAATAAACCTCCATGGCACCTGCAAAAATGTTGTAAATTGAACTCTATTTATTGGACGAAACCGTTAATTTCTTACAGGGGTAAATATTTTAACAGAAGTGATCATTCTTATATCTTTACAGTAATGAGTGAGTGATCAGATGTGAACACTTTTTAAATGCGACGGCCGGAAAGTCATTAAAATTAATTCATTAGTTCCACACTTCAACAGTGATAAGAATTTTATCAATTTATTATTCGTGTTGTCGTTGGAATGTGAGTTATTATTATTTAACAGAAAAAACACATATGACTCATCAGTATTTCTGTAATGTCCCAAGTAAAATCATCAGGCTGGAAATAGTGCCACGCGTACGGTCGGTCGACCGACGACGTAACGCTGACGAGCTAGACCTCTGATGGTTCTCGTTGGAAGCGTCCAATACAGCTTTTCATTCATTCACCTACTTATTACCTTACACGATCGACATACGCCACTGGGCATGCGACCGACGTAATTGACCGAAGCGACGTACGCGTGGCACTATTTAAATCCTATGATTTACTGTACAGATCTTCTCATTATGTATTACTACCTATTCTGATATTGAAATACCCACTGCTAGTATAGAACTCTACTATTCCCACCCAAATGTTAGCCAAGGGTCCTACTCATCGTGTTTATTGATCACATTAAGATTTCTAATTTCATCGTCCATGCTATAGAACTGGTTCATCCATTTGGCCAATGTCTCAGAAATAATATTCCGGCAGCACATTGTTTGGTGTAAATCGCTTCTCATTTTAGACATACCTTCTGTTATTCTCAATTATTTGACAAATACAAGAAAACCCAATTCACTTATCAATTTAAGAATAATAAATGTTCAATTTGTATGGAAACTAACGTGACTAATAGGAGCGCAGTTGTTATAGGCTGCACTCGGTGGGAGCTGAATATTTCCAAGTGGTCAATTACCTCCAAAAAGAAATGGGAAACATAATATTATGAACAATTGATGTGAATAAATTGCATAATTCGTATTGTGTTATAGTTTGTTTAGCACGACATGAATATAATTTCAGGTTCATCATACTTTGTTTTCACTTTTTACTCATCTGTTACTATTATGACAAACAATTTTGCTCCGAAAAAAGTTGTTTTTCCCCAGCCTCTGATCTATCCTAGTTTTTTGGGACAGAGTCTAGTGTGATTGGTTATACGTGTGACAAACACATATGAAGATTAATGATATACTCGAAAAATATATTATTATAATGGACGTCAAATAGACCTCCGTATTTCATACTATAAACAACCTCTCAGTGAGAGCGGTGTCGGAATTTTTCTATTATTTTTCATCTGCTTTTTCTGAAAAATAATATCAAATAGTCGCATACTTACCTACGTATAACCTACTTTAAAATACAAAATTATCGATATATATCAATTTTCATTGGAAATTTTCTGAGACTCCAGAGTGTATCTATTGCCATAGTCTTTCTGTCATTTGAAGCCTTTCAATAATAAATGGTCATCTTCCAAGACTATTTAATGAAGTAGTTGGGATGAATTATTATCATATTTGATTATCCAGGTTTTTTGGTACTAAAGTTGGAAATCTTGATTTATTTAAAAAAATCATTATCACAAGAAATCACCATTTTTTTTAAATTCTTGTAGCTTTTTTCTGACTCTTTTAGAAACATGGCCACACTTACAAAAAATAATTCATTAAAATAATTTTTCTGCTGGAGTTTAAATGACTGACACTAAAACGTATCGTACCATGACTGTAACCGTATCGACACGTGCAAAAAATATTCTTTCCATGACTGAATATGAAACAATGCCCATTAGACCGTTCCGTCACCGACCAACACCGTTGCGTGCCATGACCGGACCGTCAACAAATCCACGGCTAGAATATTTTGCCGGGGGCGATCCGCTCTATGCATACATACATATGGGCGTAGAACGCTGTCGATCCATTGCAGTGGGCATAGAAGTGAGTTTCGTATTTCTTTTCATTTCTGTTACGTTCATAGCAAGGTCATGGTATGATCCGGTTATGTGGGCAAACTCTTTAAGAAATCATTATGTTGCCTTTCAAAAGAAAAACGGGTTACCAAATAAAGGTAAATGAATATATCAAATTTCCATTAACATTTTACTTTATTAATTTCGTATTATGTACAATCAACTACAAATCTTACATGATAGTTTAATGACAGTTAAAAAAATCTTACTTTACAAGGGGAGTAGGTAAAAAAATGTTAGAAAACATGTCGTTCTTGTTGTGTTAAAGATTCAAATCGTAAAACCAATAAAATCATACATACATATTTACAAATAATTGACATTTGCAATAGTTAATTGTTTGCAATAGTAAAATGTTTGTTGAAATACAGATAGGAAAAAGGACGTATCTCACGCTTTATCTTATGTGATACTGACACAGTTTCCTTGTGTAATAATTAAGTAATGCAACGATTAAGTTTGAAAGATTAACCGAATAAAAAACTGTAATCTCATTTCACATTTCAGTTCACTTCCTCAGATCATTGAATTAATTTAAGATCTGAGCCTTCTCCTATCATTGAATACAGTTATGTTATTATTTTTGATCAAGTTATATCATTGATAAAATGGCGTGAAAAAGAATCACAGCTCATAAATGTCAAGCTTTGGCTTGAACTGTGATAAAATTCCATCGAAAAATCAATAGTGCAACTTCAATGCATTGATATTAAAACAATGAATTTTTTGTTTTTTAATCGTGATCGTTCAATTATTGACGTTTTCATCATTATAGTTCGATTATTGAAGTTTTAGTCATTATTGTTCGATTTTTAATGTTTATAGCACTATCGGTCGATAATTGCTGTTTTTAATTATTTTTCGATTATTGATGCCTTAATCATCATCGTTCGATTATTGATGTTTTAATCATTATCGTTAGATTATTGCTGTTTAAGTAATTATTGTTCTTATTGAACTTTTAATTAATAACAACACATTATCGATCGATAATGTTTTATTCATTATCGATCGATTATTAACTTTTATTCATAATCATTCAAAACAGATTTTTATTGTAATCGGAAGATACATTTTGTATTTGTTAACAAAATATTGTTGAAAATTATTGACATAAGGCGATGCACTAAGTAGTAATGCAAAATCATGTGTTTTTGGTTTGAAAATTTGATCGCCTAGAATTGTTTCAGATGCTTTAATTAAATACTGCGAGTAGAATACATCCTGGCCTTTGAAATAATCGAGTATTTTTAGATAAGTCTCTTTATAAGACCAGAAAAAAATAGTGTACAAGGCCTGTGAAAACTGCTTTAAAGTTCAAAATATCCTACTTACGAATCCATTTTCGGTTATGGTTTTATTGTATAATGTGGAAATTAAGTTATTTATAAAATGATCGAAAAAAAATATTAAATATTTGTGCCTGAACATCCACAAAATAAAATAAAAGCACTTTTTGGCCATGTTTTTTTCTCGCATAAATCAAAACAGATGGATGATGGTAAGTGGGAATTTAAGCCTTATCGCTATCTACGTAAGGTGTGTTATTGATAGCTGCTCGATTCAAAATATTACAGGACGTAGTGCATCGCCTTAAGATACATTTTTCGTAGTATATTAGGTTTAATAATAGTATTTGCGCAAATTTTGTAGAAATAATTTTAATTTCACGAATATTGACAAAAATTAGGCGTAATCGTTCAACTAATTTCAAATATATTATTTTATTTAATCGTTGCATTACTTTCATTATAAAGGATAAAAGTAAAATGATAACATTGAAGAAAAACGATTTAGTTCTAAAGGATTTCGCAAAAGTTGTTAAAAGTTATAACGAACAAACCTACACACACATTATGTAAACAATAATATTATTAGTTATTTATGTAATTTTTGTGTGATATCAAATATTCATTTTGTTTGATATGACCAGAATCCTGTATAATATATTATTAAAATTTGAGCAATTTAAAATGTAAGTATACTTATGTATGTACATACGTTCAATTTAAGATTTAACGAGATAAAGTATGTGTAATTTTTACCGAAATACTCGTTTATGGTAATAATTATTATCGATAACTTATACCTTATGCAATAAGATAATAATAATTCAATTATTTTAGTAGTTTACCCTCATTTAGAATCAATAATCATTTTTTTCTTATGGAGTAGTCGTGTGAACGACTTGACTCAACATTTCAGGTAGGAAATTGTATGCCACCATGTTTACTTTGTTAACAATGTCTTTCTTTGTAACTATGGCGACGATTTCATCTTCTCCGTTGCAAGGAGTGACGCTGAAATCCGTCATAGGGATGTCGCTAGCACTGGATCCACCTCCTCCGATAGTGGAGGCTTCCTCCATCAAATCCTCGAGACTCCTGGATCTAGAACCTCGCAGTTTTTCAGCATTGACGCTCTCTTCCATCACACTGTATAAGTTTTCTGCCTTGTTACTGCGGTTGTAGAATTGTCAGGACGCTATATAAAACGGATCTCTTAAATTCGTCTCATCATTAACGGTATTGCCCTTTTGCGACCATTGCTTTTGCCTATGCTTCAACCTGTGTATAATCTCATCGTGGACAACATTAAAACACATCGCTGTTAATGCTAAGCCTGACATGATATAAATTGAGCAGAACCATAATGTTGTGTTATCCAATCCTTGTTTCTTGCGGTTCGGATGGCCTGTTCCAGGAACGAGGTTTCCAAAGCCTATTGTGCTTAGAGACATAAAACAGAAATAGAATCCATCTATCGGACGAAGATTGTCCAGTCTATACAAAACCACCGTACCGATAACTATATAGATAAACATAATGCAAAGACATAGTAAAATAGGAGCTAAGATGCTGAGACCTTGCATGGAAAGCTTTGAGTCTGTATCAGGCCAGCTGAGATTATCAGCGTCTCTTGTAAGGACGCTTTTGCTGGTTGATTCACCTTCTCTGCTGTAACCTTCTCCCGTTGCTCTAACAACGTAAAAGGGTTCTTGTGGTTTTTGATTGGCTAGTGTGTTTGACGTTGTCTGTTGGGCTCTCATTTCTTCGTGTTGTCTTTTGAGTTTCATTCTTCGTTCTTTCTCGGCCATTCTTCGTTCGTCGTAGCAGCAGTAGCCGCAGTTGGAGCAGAGGCAGCAGCAGAGAGCCCTGGAGAATGCCCCCCTGGCCACCCTGGAGAGGAGTGAGCCCACGCTGGTCAGATAGAGCATGGTGAGGGGAATGCCAAGAAGGGCGTAGCCGATGGTAGCACCTTTACCCAGAGAGGTGCGGGGAGCGATGCTTCCGTAACCTGCGAAAAAAGAACAAACATTTGAATCATTTTGAAGCATTCACAAAATAGTAAGGGTTGATTTTTGGTAACAAGACTTCCATATCATTTCAATCCCGTAGTATTTATTGACTTATCAATTTTTTTAGGTTTTCAGTCAGTTAGAAGATTGTGTTAAATATTTTTGTTACGAAGTTTGCAGAAAATAATTTATAAAATTGGATATCTGACAAATCATTTTATTCGAGTTTAATGGTGGGTTGAAAAGGTTTTATCGAAAATGTCGGTAACTTGTCATGGTTTCAGAGCATGACTGCAGATAGCCAAACGAACAAACAACCGTTCACAATGACTAAGTGTTGTAAATTCATTTAGCGTTACCTATTCGTCGTAAAAGATTTGAGATTTACACGGCCAAAAGTTAAATATTTTCATGATTTGTTTTCGGTGTTTTGTGCCGTGTTGCGTTTCCGACTTTTTTACCCAACGTTTTGGATAGCGACGCAACTATCATGGCAGATATGTCGTTTGTGGTGCAGTGTGTTTATAAGTATCTAAAAGCGTATGGCCGGAATTTACTGTAATTAGTTAAAATTAATGTGAATTTCAGTGATTTGTTTGATGTAGTCTTCATGTACCGGATACCAAGAACTATCTATATTAGCTTCTTTGTGTCTTCTCTATTGTAATGGGTTTTTGTGGATTTCAATTTCCCCCTGTAATTAGGTGTGTTCAATAAGTTTTGGGTCTTTCTAGGACTCTTAAGTTCTCGTCATTTTAGAATATCATTAAAAATCATTATGATTTCCTACGGAGAATTTCGTAAACGAACAACAGCCCGGAAATAACGAGCATCCCATTTTCGATTTTATTTAAAGCCCTTCTCAGTCAACCAAGATACGAAGTTAGTCGGGAAGTTTAGTTATCGGCTGCTATGATTTTTTGTTTACCATAAATTAAAAAGTTTTCCCAGGGGTGACAGAAATTTTAAATAAGACATTTCATACCTCCTCAGCCGTGAAAGATCAAACACGAATTTCAAACATAAAATATATATCGGGCGCTCTCTTTCAGTGGCGTAATTTGAAAAGTTTCCCTGTACCAAGTACAAGAGAGGGACGTAGTGGTTTCGTATAGGGTGAATCAAATGAATATACGAGTCATCAATACAAACTATTATGATCCGTAATAACACCGACATAAGAGATGAAGTCGTGTAAAAACAATATTGGGCGCGCGTCTTGGCATAATGGATGAACCAACGGTCGACTTTGCCCTAGCAGGCCTAGTAAATCGATCTTTCCGTGGGGTTTATTTAAATTATTTCTGATAAAACGTATAACTAAAATCTCAGATATTTCTAAATGGATCCCTCGGGATGTTACTAATTCATCGCCTAGAAAAATAAAATAAGCTTATTGCTAATTGTATAATAGAAAAAAACTGTACAAAATTTTCGAACGGTTCTACATGAAATATTTTAATAGTAAGGAACTGTTTTATATTAATCATACAAATATATACATATTATCATTGAAAATTCGTCGGGATAAATTAAAATGTTAGCTTCGAGCACACCCTCGTTATTAGAGCCTTGTGTAGCCTCAACAAAGAGTGTGACACCTGACTTGGAAGTAAAAAAATGTAACAATCTTGAGGACAGCAAAATGAAAATCGAGATACAAATTATGGAATCGAAATGAACAATATGCCTGTTAGTTTTGCAAAATACATTATTAAACTTAAAAAAAGGACAATCAAATTTCCCACACATATCCTAGCTAAAAAAACACACTTTGTAATACTACACGTTTTTATTGAATTAAATAATGCCAACTAGGTTTCGCTTATTTCAAATTTCATCTGGGCTATTATATTTATTTCAATTAAAAAATGGTGTATTATAAAGTGTGTTTGTTAATTAAATAAAAATTAAAAGGCTTTAGTTTTCACTATAAGTACCTATACAGCACAAATATATTGTCTGTTAGTTGCCTGACCACATGGTGATGATCTGGCTTGTAAGTAGCACAGACCATCAGGGAAAGTAATTCCCTATGAAAAAAAGGTTGATTATTAAATTCACTCTGCAGGAGAAGTAACAACTTATAATCCAGCCACCAATTACATAAAAAGAGAAGACTCACCAGAAATAATACTCGCATTGATTTTAGCTCCTTAATCTTCAAATTCGGCAGCGGACTGGTGATCGGCACAATAATATTTGCATTCGCAGTATGAAATTATAATCTGTCACCACCAGCTCTCAAGAGAGTGAAATTTAGAATAACAAAAGAATCAACACATTGTAATTCTAAAGAACTGTCACATTATTGTGAAAAAAAATATTTTAATCATTTTAGTCTTAAATCGACAAACGATATAATTCGGATGAATCCATCTGATTAATGCAAAGATGACTGTAATTCGTTATCACTCACCTTCAGAGCAAAATCTATACAAAACTGACCAGAGATGTCTCTTCTGTCCATTATTTTAAATTTTTAAATTTAATTAAAACTAATTTTAAGTCGACTGCTTCTCCACCACAGTTCTCTAATGCCTTCAGATGATGAAATAGCTGTCACACGCGATTTTATTTACACAGCAGAACTTCTTTATAAATAAACTGTTTTGTTATAAATTGATTACAATATTATTGAGTTTACAAATAAAAATCAATCGTAGTTTATTTAACTTGATAACAATACAAAGAACATAATATTCAGGCTTGTTAATATGTCGATTTATTTGATAAATTTAGGAAGTTCAAGGCTTCAGTAATAGAAACGTGTAATAAAAAATACTCAAGTTAAGTTCTAATGCTTCATTTGCAATAAAGTTTATTTTTATTTTTATGTGATGCTCCAAGAAGGTTAAGAGCCAGGAAATCTCCATTTTGGGGAATTTTTTTGAGGCTTAATGAAGGGCCGAAATAAAAGAGGTGGGGAAGAGGAAGGGTAAAAAGAATCTTTCTACTCAGATCTCGTTACTGGGCATAATATCTAAAACTATTTTAAGCAACAAAAACTACGAGTTTCTTTCAATCCCGAATGCGGTAGAATGGTAGATACAAATATTATTTCTATTGATCTAATATTTAAATTTTTCGCAACTTACGTAGACAAACCTGACGCGGCTCGGCCCGGGCGAAAACATTAAATAGTCACCGCTACCTGGAAGTTTCCTACGTGACGAATAACATGTGACAAGCGGTGCGGTGCGGCGCGGACTTCATAGAGTCGCGCGAATTCGCGTTTATCAGTAAATTACTATTGTAATATTTTAAAAGAAGTAATACTTTTAATTTAATAATCAATCTTTCTCCAACAGTTTGCCGAAAATTGCGAAATGGGAGCGCGCGGTTGGCTCATGGGAGAGAGTTGCCGCTTCGCATCGTTTCACTTTATATCGCTCCGAACCACGTCGCAATAGCAATCGCATTGACTTTGCCTACGCCGGGAAGATTTTAAAAAAATTCATAAAATATTTCAACACCAAGGTAGTAAATTTCCAAACACCCAGTACGGCTGCTAGCCCGAGCATCATAATAGCTCTAACTTTTCAGATAAAATTTCATGGTACACCTAACCGACGAGTTTTATGAATTTCCACGCACAAAATATTATGCAGAGCTCTGTGCGGAGAGTGGACTTTTCGGTAGTCTAACTCTAACTCTGCCGATCACCGCGTGAGTGTTTTTTTGGCGTAAACGTTTCACATTCGGGCAAGTTTATGAGGTTTCTGACAAGCGCGGATCGGAGGGAACTCAACTGTGAACATATTGGACTGTGATGGAAATTTCACAATGCGGCAATAATGCTGAAAATAAAATGCTTTCGACTGAATGCCCGACTGTCAACTAAACCAAAAACTACTGTGTGGGTGTAGTTATAACAGTACAACTTTCGCTAACTTCCCGGCTTAGCTACAAAACATTTTATCATTTTTTGAACAACTCACCGGGGAAAAAATAGTATCCTTTGATTGTCTTATTTTTAGGAAGTTAAATAGATATTTAAACACATTTGTTTGACATAATTTTTAACAGCCGTTACGCCTTTTGAAGCATTAGATTGACTTTATATTTTTATTAATTTAAAAACGCACCTTTTAATTCACCACTTTTATTGAATGAATGATAGCCAACAAGGGGTCGATGGTTTTAACCTTCATCAGGGCTTATACATGAACTAATCGTAATTACATATATGCATTAGAAAATGATACGAAGAGAGAAAGAGACAAATAGAAAAGAAGATCATATTGATGACAGAAAAAGACACACATAGAAATGAGGGAAACAAATTACTATAGTAGGGGTTGGAAAGGGGAGGTGGAAACAAATTATTATTATAAAAATTGAATGATTTGTAAAGCGCCGTTTTTGTGAAAAATCACCTCAAGGGCGCTACTATGTATGGGACTATTAGGTAAATTTATTTGATTATAAATTATGTAAGAGTTATTATTGACAACTTTCTTAATTTCAAGATCTTCTAAATTATTTAACTAAATTCCACTTCGGTTTGGATGTTATATTTTAGTTCCAGATTCATCGAAAGAGTGATTAGTTTCTATTAAAAAAAATGCTTTATTATTTTAACATATGTATAGTTTTTTTAAGAATATTAACACTTATCTTTAATACACTTTGCTTACATACTCGTACGTGCTTGCAGAGTCTCCCATTGTTGTTGGTATATTTTTCATGGTGTCGCTAGCAACCTTTACGGGTGTTCTCGTTCATCGTTTCAATAGAAAACGCTTAAAGTGTAAGTGAATTTATAATCAAAAATACAAATTATTTCGTTTGTGTTTCTATTCTATCTGTAATGTAGTAATTGTAACTTTGATTCACTAAACTCGGATTTGTTTTGAATTCATCAATCATTTTCAAAATTCAATTCAGACCAGCGACAAAGTACCTTCTTGTAATATAATATTTTTAGTTTTTTTTTTTGTATTTCTTGACAAGTAAAATCGGATGTCGTGATTTTTAAGATTTTGCGTTTTATCAATTTTCAAAAAAACGTTATTTCTACTAACTCGATTTACTAAGATAATATTAATAACTCTTCATTTTTCACTGGTCTGCACTAGTTTTTTAGATAATTTAAAGAGGTATTTTTCAAATATTTCTTAATATTGGAGTAAAGTTCAGATTTAAAAGAGATAGAATATTGAATTGAGGGAAGGTAAATTATTTATGTTCCCAATAAAATGGATATGCATAAATACATTACAGACAAGACTGCAAAATTGAGGTACATGTAAGTGTAAAACGACATTTTGATGTGGCGCGTTAAAACATAGTCGTTGAATTGTCTGTAAATGATGTTGAATGCCAATGGTCAGTCTGATAGGCAGAAGTCCTCGCTTTCGGAGTAAAAAAAGTGCATGGGATCTCCTAAAAGTATACTTGTTAGGCACACATAAGTTAACCTCTTTCAATACAGGTCGATTAAGTATAGCTCGATAGATTAGTTTAAAAAAAATTAACACATTAATATTTTTCGACGCGCTTCTAAGTTGTTGAAATCAAGCAATCTTGTTAAGAAGAAGGATGGATACAGGAATGAATTGTTGAGAATAAATATTTTATTGTATACAGGTAACGCACAAGCTTCTTTCGTACTTTTTCTATTTCTAGGATACGGTTTTGTTCAAAAGGGACCCAAATAATGGAAAAATTTTCCAGGACACTAGGAAATAGGGGACAAGGCATGATTAAAAAGAGGATATATGTTTAGAGAGGGCTAAGCCACTGTTCAATTAGAATCCGGGAGTCAAGCTTGTGCATTCAAAAAGGTGAAAGGGAACAGAGCAAAGTCATGTTTTTATACCGATAAGCTTGAATATAGTATTTTTATCAATGTCGCATATGATGAAACAATAGTTTTAATGGGATAACTCTAAGTATCATGGCACGGTAAACTCCCATCATATTGTTCCAAATCCAGGTTAGCAAAAACTGAAACTACTAGTTTAATTAAACGTAATTTATTAAAACAGTTTATTTCAGAAGTTTCCTTTGAATAAAACACATTTATAATAGAATTATAATGACGATGCTTTTAACTTTTTAAAGTGCGTATTTGTGGGTTAGCCCCTTTTTCAATTTCACGGTCGATTTACGACTGTACATCGAGGAGCCAAAAAAGTTTGTAAGTAATGGCGTAATTACAACAGCTCCGTGGGACTTGCTTTATTATTTATTTGATAGCTTTGGGTATAATATGAATATTCTTCAGCTACCCATGTTCCCTAAATGGGTAGGTCGAGAGGTGTATGATTTATTTAATTGATATAATTGATTTTCGATTGATGACCTCATTTTTATTTTGCATCTACTAAATCTTATAAATTACATTTTTTTTTCTACTTCCGATTTTATGTCCGGGTTAAATCTTCCCCATAGGAAAAACTAAACCCTTCCACTCACTTTTCCACAAATGATCATCTAGTCAATCCACACTATGCAAGTGCATTATATAAGCAAAATAAATACAAAACAATACAAGAAAAACACGTCAACTCACCAGAGATTAAATGGGAAAATAATTCACCGACTCCAGATATTTTCATATCAGAGGGTTCGGCTCGGTAGAACTTCTAACAGGGCCTATAAATCCTACTTATCCCTCAACATAAATATTTAAAAAATCTTTCGTTATCCTACATGTATTCAAAATGACCGACTTTTGCATCTTTATATATAAATTTTTTGATAGATCTAATACGCCTAAATTTTTAATGAGAGAGCTAGGTATAATCCCTCTAGCCGAAATAACGAATGCTAATATTTTTATAGTCTGAGAATGCCAAATTCTTTTTATTTCATTTCCTAAATCTGTTATTATTATAATTATTAATATAATTATCATCTATTAAATCATCTACTATATATTTAATGTGTAATATTTATTTAATTATTAACGCCCTTTTTGGTTTTTACGAAGTAATGGTAAAAAATATTGTTGTGTTCCCACAAACAGTTCTCCAACTCATCGTGGAAGGAGATTATAAATAAATGGTTCTTTGTGATAAATCAGGGATTTATTAATACTTCGCGTATTACAATTGTGACTCGATAGTCGACCTAACTGAAGCTTGCTAATTGAGATCTGAGAACAGTAAGTTTGACTGGAAGCATTCCCACTGGCCCTGGCGACTACTGGCCACTAGCTGCCATCTTGCGGACTTCCACGCAAGCTCTATGCACTGCTCTCTATGAGTGCATCTGTGAAGCTCTTACTTCCCAACAAATATACAGTTTTTTTAAACTTTTTATAGATAACTGAACTGCTCCAGCAACAATCTCTTGTATTTTTTTGGTGTTTAATTGAATATATCCAATGACTCGGCATAAATTATTACCCTCCATAGTTTTCTGGGTAGTGAGGAGTACATAATTAGTCCCAGACCTTCTGCGCTGAAATAAATCCCGACTTTTGATATTACTTAATGCAAAGCAGGGCGGTCCGTCTGATTGACAATCCATTGTTAACAAACCGATTGCCACGCAATGTGGATATGATGAGTCTGTTCTAGAGATATTGTAATAGAACCTGCTCTAAATAACTAGCAGCATTGATCCCCGGTGCACCAGTGCACGTGCGTGAAACTCGAACTAAACGCCCGTTCAAGGTTGATGTTGGCTTCATGAGAACGACCGGCCTCTTCGACTCGTTTTTGTATAAGACGGTTCATATGTGGAACGATCTACCGACTGCATCTGTTTTTCCTCCTTCACATAATCCGGGCCTCTTCAATACCCGCATTAATAAATCCCACTCTAATGCCCCTACCTTAACCAGCCATCTTATCAATGCTAGTAATTCTCGACTATCAAATGAATTTTATTTAGAAATACCAAGTCAGAGAAAATCATTCTCTCCGATAATTTAAAAATATTCAGATCACTCAAAAGATGGTTGTAGTTCAACAAAATTGCTAAAATAACAATTTCAAAACTTAAACCGTACGTGTTTTACAAACAACATGTTCTTCAACAATTTAACATTTCGTGAAAGAAAAATAAACAGAGAAGAAAGGGAAAGCATACCTATACTTAAATAAGCATAAACATAAGTTACAAAAATGTACATTAAGGTGAAGTATGAGCAAAAATTGGTTAAAGTAAAAAAAATTGTGTCGCATAATAATATTTTTCTAAATATTTGCGTAACAATTGACAAAAATCAGCTAAACTTAATACCAAAATATTCAATGCTTTGACTTATGTTGACAAATCTCTAGATTTTCGACAGAGAAGAACGGTATCTACTTATAATTAGTGAAGTGTTAACTGAGGAACAGAAATTATTATTCATTGTCATTTTGGAGTCTACGGGAAAAGTTTTTAAACTGGGTGAGTTTTAACAAAGAAGGTGAGCCAATAATTCTGCAGATAATGTTGAATATTATTATGCAAATAAGATCAAAGATTTTTCTTACCTTTTCTAGAGTAGAAAAGATTAACGTTCCTGAAATAAGTTCATTATCTTGTAAACGTATTATGTTGCATTTTAGGAGGGAAAAGTGGTAGAGCATGGTATAGCTGCATTTTTTTCGTACATACACAAAAGTTTGAAAATAATTAAGTAGCTAGTATCCAGTACTAAGGGTTGTTTAGATGAGATTTTCAAGGTCACCACTCGAGTGATTTTCAGCATATTATGCTGAGTTTGTAAAACGTCTTGAAAAATGTTTCATTTTTGACTTGCAGAAATTTCGCATATCTTAGATTTTATTATATTTTTTTATAAATCCTAAAAATATAAGAAAACAGCGAAATAACGGAGTGCCAATCACTCAACTCATATTCCAGTTATTGACGCGAGCACTCGAGTTGTTATAGTGATATTTCGGGGTATTATGCCGTGCTGCACTACCTCCTTTCTTAACTTAAAATATTTCGGAAAGCATTACAGTTTCCATCGTCAGAGCAGATGTGTAAAGATACTAAGGGTTGTGTTTAAGTTTTTTATATATTTTTGAATGAATTCTACTCAGTTATTTTTTTTTACACACAGTTGGGACTCTTGAGTAACTGCCCCTATTAACTAACTATTCTGAGTCAGTGAGACTATCGTATCCCCCATTGGGGGTATGTTGTGAGGCTGGAGGCTTTGAGGAGGGGACGGAGATGAGCAAAAGAAAGATGGGAAAGTACCTGGTTATTCAGATCTATTCACCAAACACGGCTATAGCCAATTAAAAAAAATTGTATTAGTTTATATGGTAAAGTTCGTACTTTATATAAATATAATTCCTTCTTATTTCAAGTAATCTCCCAATTCTTGATGGTGGTCGTACGCCCTGTGTTAAATGTTATATTCCACTCTAGCGGTTGTTTGTTTTTAATGTTAATTTTTTCTATTCCTGCTGTTAATAGCGGAATGGTATGTTTACTACAAAATGTTGACGATTCTGTATGTAATCACATATGACCGTAATGCTGTCCAAACTGTTGGCTAAAAATGAGGTGGCGTAACACTGTAGAATACCTCCAAAATAAATCATTACAATACCCTTGCTGTGAAAATCTTAAATCATATCTGACTCTTGTCTAGTTAAGCAAAAGCGGCCGCTACACTACTCGCTTCGACGCTTCGACGAAGTCCTCGACGAAGTTAGCCGAAGTTCGAAGTGCGTGCCCACACACTCGTGCAACTTCGCGAGTAACTCAGTCCAACTCAGTCGTGATTGGTTTATTTATGTGTTCGAACTTCGGGACGCTTCGAGTCCTTTGACTCGGGCGCATTTACCGACAACAATCGGAAGTCGGGCGAAGCGAAGCGAAGTTGCCCGAAGCGAAATGAAGTTCGTGCCCACACTATCGTATTCGGTCAACTTCGATCAACATCGCGAGTAGTGTAGCTGGGCTATAACATTCAAGCCCTACCCAACGAAATGCGTAAATATTACGCGGCGTGTAAGGTCAGAACAGTGAAAAACTTATTTGGAAAGAAGGCACATCACTGACGAGAACTAGACCGATAGAATTTAGTTGTGAGCGTGTCTGCGTTGTCGGAATATGGTAAATGTTATGTTACCTCGGGAAGAATGATCAAACGTTTTCATATAAGTTTTAGATAAAGTTTTTTAGTTAAAGTTTTTCTTGAACCGGCTATTAATTTCATTGACATGTCAGTGACCCAAGATTTAAACGGTTTCATTTAAATCGATACCGATAATAAAGAAAAATTATTTCGCACACTTAAACGAGACCATTCGACTCCTAGGCCCCAGACAAGTTGATTATTTATTTATTTAGAATTTACGGCACAAGTGCCATTTACATACAAAGTTTTTATTTTATTTTTTTTACATATACCTAGTGCAGTATTATATTTTGATAAGAAAAATTAAAGAATTAAATTTAGTAAAAACATAACAAATAAAATAACAGTAAAGAAAAAAGCAATGACAATAGCCTGTAATGTAGTGACCTCATTAAAATAAGTGGCGTTAAAATGTGTTATTAGTGCAGCTGTATACTTTACAAGGGGGATATTAAAAGTATCTGCGATTTTAGCATAAAAGTTCCCAAGTATGTACAATCTATTTATAACTGAGTTATATCCTGAGACTTTGGTATAATTGTCACAATAATACATACTAGAGGACCTTGATCTAATGGTAGGTACATGAAATTGAATCAACATTAATTTGTCAGGGCTATCCAACTGAAAATTTTTAATTTTGTATAAAAATATAAGATCAAAAATTTTTCTTCTATCACTTAACTTAAGCAATTTCAATGAATATAATAAGAAATCATAATCTATTGTTTCTAAAGGAATTTCAAGCCTAAAATTAATACACCTCAAAAATTTGCGCTGGACTCTTTCAATGGTACCTATTAATGTGATGAAGACAGGTGACCAAATTGTACAGTTGTATTCTAGAATACTTCTAACGAGAGATGTGAACAGAATTTTTAATGTGATGATATTTTTCAAATCCTTGGAAATTCTTACTATAAAACCTAAAATTTTCATAGCCCTGTTAACGATAGAAGTTATGTGAGACACAAAGCAGAGTTTTTGATCAAACATTATGTCTAGGTCAAGTATTTCGATTACATTGATTAAGTCAACATTACTAACTAACTAACTAACTAACCATCACGCCGTTTCCCCGCAGGGGTAGGCAGAGAGGACGGACCGCCAAACAACTCGGTCTTGGCACACATTCATTGCCTCATTCACATTCATACATCGTCTCATACATACTCTTCTATTATTCTGACTCTTGACATGGCCCGACTCGAGTATCTGATTCACTTGATCGTGCCATGTCTTCCTCGGGCGTCCCCGACTTCTGCTACCATTCGCATTTGCATCATATATCCTCCTTACACTCCTATCTTCGCTCATTCGCTCTACATGCCCAAACCATCTAAGCGTCCCTTTCTTAATCTTACTCATTACGCTTACATCAACCTTGCACTCTTTGCGGATCTCCACATTCTTCACACGGTCAAACATGGTTTTACCACACATACGCCTCAGGGATCTCATTTCAACAGCATTCAATCTACTTTCATCCTTTCTTTGCCAGTTCCATGCCTCACTTCCATACATCAAGGTAGGTACCAGCACTCCGTTGTGGACTGCTAACTTCGCTTCTTTGGACAATTTTTTGTTAGCGCCAACGGCGTTCAGTCCTCCATTAATGGAATTACCTGCATTTACCCTTCTTTCAATATCTCTGTCAGCCTTCCCATCTCTCGTAAACATACTTCCTAAATACACAAACTCATCCACCTGCTCCAAGTATTCCTCATTCACAATTATATTGCACACTGTTTTCGTACTCTCTCTCTCAAACACCATTACTTTAGACTTACATACATTCATCATTAACTCATTCTTCATGCATACTTCGTTCATCCTAGACACGAGAGACTGTAGATCTTCTATACTATTAGCAATCAGCACCGCATCATCAGCATACAACAGGCAACATACTTTCAAATTATTCAAATTCGCGCCCAATCCCACCTCTTTCAATTCTTGCATACAATTATCCATGTATAGATTAAATAACCACGGTGACATTACGCAGCCTTGTTTAACACCTTTTGTGATATCAAACCACCCCGTAAAATCACCGTTCACCCTAACACATGCAACGCTTCCCTCATACAGAGACGCAATTGCCTGAGTCAGATTTGTATTCACTCCATACTTGGACAACACCTTCCATAGCTTTTTCCTGTCGACTCGGTCGTATGCTTTTTGTAGATCTACAAAGGCACAGAAAAGTTTCTGGTTTTTTGCCAGAAACTTTTCAGTGAGCATTAGGGTGTATCGATTTTTAACTTTTTTTTTGTTTTCAAATTCCAAGTTGAAAAAAAGTTGCTACTAGATACCACAACTTACCACAAAAAATTTTGGATTTTTAAAAAAATGTTTAGGTCTCCCGCACAAGGCCTAAAGTTTTAATTTTTTTCAAAAAATATCAATTTTTTTTAAAATTTAAAAAAATAAAATCGAAACTTTTGTGTTTATTCCAAGTTAAAAAACAGTAATATTAGGGCATAAAAATAAGTAAGGAACGATTTTTTTAAATAAAAAATGGATTTTAGGTCTCCCGCACAAGCCCTAAAGTTTGTTAATTTTTATGAAATTTTGTAATTTTGTGTACATATATGAACCATGTTTTTTTTAAGTTTAAGCCATCGGAATTAATTGTACTTTTCTTATAGAAGGCATAAAATGAGACAATATATTTATACATAATTCATATATACATATATTAAAAATATATACCACATATATACTATATAATATATAATATGTTTTTTACCTGAAAAAAGATAGTTGGACGGTGTAAATTGTATGAGAAAGGTGTTGAAAGAAACTAATGTTATTTGCTATTACTGTTGTTTATTACAAAAGTATAAAAGGTTTTAATATGTCATAAAATGTAGTATAATAACTAAGTATAAAATGTTGCTAATTACTTTCCATAAAGAAGAGTTGGCCAAACGAAACCCCAGCAACATCTCGCACGCCAGGTGGCTTACTCTGGCAAATGGAGTCCTTTGTTTGTATGTTGCCACCGATGATCCGACCCCTCAGCTAACAAAGCTTGCAGAGTTCATAATGAAGGTCTACATACCATCATGGTTCTCAATTAAGTGCAATCCCCAAATCCCGCAAGCTTCCATTCATTTTTTTTAAATGTTTCTTTTGAGCAATTACTTGGAAGATGAGCTAAGAAAAGTCGTCCATGCAACGTTACAGAGAAATGGCTCACCCAGAGCATGTTTGATTGCTATGCTGTTCGATGAACGAAAACATATCAGAGCCTTGGCTTATAAGAGAATCCAGAAAGCTTGCGCAACCGAAAGGAAAGGGGAAAGGGTATTTAAACCCCCTCAGATCAATTTTGATGCCGAAGACTATATAGATATGATTGACTGGCAATCCACTTCAGTAACCGAACCCCCTCTTGTTACTGATATGAGCCTAGAAGAGTTGGAGTCAATTGCGGAAACTGGCAAAAGTAGAAGGGTTGAATTTAGAATTCCTTCTCACACTCAAGCGGTGGAACGAATTGTCAACGAAGTCACAGAAGCTTCGAAGCGAGTATGTGGGCTGATCGAAAGAGATGGTTTTATCCGTGCCAGACTGGTAGACCGTAAAGATCTAAATACGTTCGAGACCAAGAGCCAGTACAAAACCTCTGCAAAGGATTAGAATTTAAGTAAGTTTTTTTTCGACTATTTTGTATTTATAATGTTTCTAAATAACGTCTTACATATTAAATTGAAATTTCATTTGGGAACTGTAATAACATTTATAAAATTTTCACTAGGCCTATGTAAATACTATACATAACTTTGATTTAAGGTTTTGAAGCCAAGATGAAAGGATGAATACTTAAACAAGTAAGTAATTTTGCAGTAGAAAAAGAAAACTCCCACTCATGTCGTATGGAAAGTAATCAGCAACATTTTGTACTTAGTTATTATACCTACTACATTTTATGACATGTTATAATCTTTTATACTATTGTAATAAACAACAGTAATAGCAAATAACATTAGTTTCTTTCAACACCTTTCTCATACAATTTACACCGTCCAACTATCTTTTTTCAGGTAAAAAACATATTATATATTATATATGTGGTATATATTTTTAATATATGTATATATGAATTATGTATATATATATATGTCTCATTTTATGCCTTCTGTTAGAAAAGTACAATTAATTCTG
Source organism: Hesperophylax magnus (assembly GCA_026573805.1). Classification (NCBI taxonomy): domain Eukaryota; kingdom Metazoa; phylum Arthropoda; class Insecta; order Trichoptera; family Limnephilidae; genus Hesperophylax; species Hesperophylax magnus. Next base: position 1,439,092 of record JAIUSX010000018.1, read on the forward strand.
GTGGCTTAAACTTAAAAAAAAACATGGTTCATATATGTACACAAAATTACAAAATTTCATCAAAATTAACAAACTTTAGGGCTTGTGCGGGAGACCTAAAATCCATTTTTTATAAAAAAAAATCGTTTCTTACTTATTTTTATGCCCTAATATTACTGTTTTTTTAACTTGGAATAAACATAAAAGTTATGATTTTATTTTTTTAAATTTAAAAAAAATTTGATATTTTTTGAAAAAAATTAAAACTTTAGGCCTTGTGCGGGAGACCTAAACATTTTTTTAAAAATCCAAAATTTTTTGTGGTAAGTTGTGGTACCTAGTAGGAACTTTTTTTCAACTTGGAATTTGAAAACAAAAAAAAAGTTAAAAATCGATATACCCTAGTGAGCATACGCAATGAGAAGATCTGGTCCATGCACCCCCTTCCACTCATAAAAGCACCTTGCACATCCCATATTTTATCTTTTGTTTCCTTTCTTACTCTTTCAATCAAAATTCTACCATACAGCTTGCCAACTGAACTTAGCAGGCTTATAGCCCTATGATTCCCACATTGAATCACAGCCCTTCTCCAATCTAAAGGCGTATAACCTTCCTTTAAACATTGGTTAAAAAGATTGCACAACCTTGTGAAAATTATACGGCTACCTCCTTTAAAATATTCAGCAGCAATATTGTCAAACCCGACAGCCTTACCATTCTTCATACATTTAATCGAACTTTCTATCTCATCCATGCTAATTTCGGTAGCATTCACTCCATCGTCATTCATATCTGATTCGCCCCTGGAATCACTGTCACTCACTTCGCTTTCGAAGATTTCCTCGAAATAATTCATCCATCTCTCTTTTATTTTTTCTTCATTCATCAACATTTTTCCATCTTTTGATTTTATCACTTTCATGCTTCCATTTTCTGGGCCACTCCGGGACCTTTTGACTTTTGACAACATTACACAATGAATAATTATACATTATTGGGTGTTTGATTTTGTGGAACCTCATAACTTGAAAAAAAATAATCTCGTCGAATTTAATGTTTCAAAGACCCAATCCTGTCTGATTACGTCTAAAAGGGATCCAAATGATAATCTAGTCTCCTTCAACGGAAGCAATCTTCCGAACAGGCCTTCCATTGATATGCTTGGTGTAACTATAAGTGACCAGCTCAGGTACGGGGGCTCCATCGAAGCCAGAGTAAAGTTGGCCTCTCAGAAGCAGGGCGTACTGTACAGGGCCCGCAGATACTTTAATAGTACACAACTGCTGACCCTGTACAAATCGCAAGTGCGCCCTACTGTCGAATTTGGCAGCCATCTCTGGTCCGGAGCCTCTAAATACCTGAAAAAAACCCTTGACTCTGTGCAAAAACGGGCGGTCCGTTTGATAGATTCCCCAATCTTAACAAACGGACTGCAATCTTTAGAGCACAGGCGTCAGGTAGGTATGCTGTCCTTGTTCTATCGGTATTACAATGGAAGATGCTCTGAGGAATTAGCGTCATTGATCCCTTCGGCACCGGTGCGTAGTCGGGATACACGCCAAACGCGCGCCCAACATTTATACACGGTTGACATTTGTCACATGAGAACGGGTCGCTTCTACGATTCGTTCTTAAGTTCAACAGCTCGGCTGTGGAACGAACTGCCAGCCTCTGTGTTTCCTCCCTCCTACAACATGGGACTCTTCAAGACCCATGTTCACTCCTTCCTCTCCACAAAAAGACCCTCCACACAGCAACCCCAAAGATGACATAGGCCCTGAGGGAAATTATTTTCTTCATGGCCTCCTGTGTGGAGTTAATATAAAAAAAAAAATAAAAAAAACTTGGCATTTGTTAAAATTTAGTTGCAGTTTATTACTAGAACACCATTTGAAAAAGTTGTTAAGGCGATGCACTACGTCGTGTAATATTTTAAATTGAGCCGCTATCAATAACAACCTTTACGTAGATGGCGATAAGGTTTAAATTCCCGCTTAACACCATCCGCCTGTTTTGATTTATGCAAGAAAAAAACATGGCCAAAAAGTGCCTTTTATTTTATTTTGTGGATGTTCAGGCATAAATATTTAATTTTTTTCCGATCATTTTATAAATAACTTAATTTGCCACATTATACAATAAAATCATAACCGAAAATGGGTTTGTAAGTAGGTGATTTTGAACTTTAAAGCAGTTTTCATAGGCCTTATACATAATTTTTTTCTGGGCTTATAAAAAGACTTATTTAAAAAATACTCGATTATATTAAAGGCCAAGATGTATTCTACTCGCAGTATTTAATTAAAGCATCTGAAACATTTCTAGGCGACCAAATTTTCAAACCAAAAACACATGATTTTGCATTACTACGTATGGCATCGCCTTAAGGTTCTCTTGCAAGATTATGCAGTCGTACACATCATTAATGACCCTAAACAACTTCATATCGTCAGCAAAAAGTAAAACTTCGACATTGTAGAAAATGCTGGTAACGCTATTGATGAATAGGATAAATAATAAAGGTCCCAGGTGTGAATCTGTTCTAAAAAGAAATTTGGAATTTGATTAAAGTTGATCAATTTCACTCAACGTTAAGATAATTAGTTTGACATTTAAAATCGGGCCCATCAAAGTACCTCACAAAGTCGATTGACTAAGGATATATCAATAGTGTCGATAACTGTGCCGTGAACCGTTGTTTGTACGTTATTGATCTAAGTACCCAGGTTCGCTTGTGTCTCACTTCCATCGGTTTATTTTTTCAGTGAATCTATAGATTACATATCTAGATATTTTCTTTTCGTTGGAGTAAGTACCGCATATCTTTCCATCCTTAGAAATCGAAACTTCCTTGCGCCTGGCTAAAAAAATATATATAAAGTGCCTTCATCATTCATTTCTCCGTTTGGAACACAGATGTCACTAATATACACATATAGGATGAAAACCTTTTGAAGTTTTAATTTATTTCCTTCGCTATGAAACTCCCTGTTGGCGAAATTCAGAACTATTGATTTATTATCCTAGTCATGTGTCTTTTCAGAAATATTATTTCATCGTATATTATAAAGGCATATTAAGTCGTACGTTTTGCGCGTAAAGTGGTACGTTGAAGTTTACCGAACTTTTTTGTACGAGTATATAAATTATTATAAAGAAGGCACTCTTTTTTACAATTTTGTAATCTTTTCATAGTGAAAATAAGATTAAATAAATTAATGTCTCTCTACTAACAAAAACTCAATGATTAAAGAATTCATTATGTTTTGCATTAGGCCAAAAAGCTGTTTTTATCGAATAGTGATAATAATAATTATTATTTTTATTTGGCTAATTTATATGGCGCCATTTTCGTGAAAAATCACCTCTAGGACGCTGTACAAATATATTTCTTAAATATTTAACACTACAACTACTGACTTACGTCTGAGACTTATATCTGGATACTTACGACTAAGGCCTGTAACTTCTTTCTTAATAAAATATATATTTACATACGTAGAAACTTATAACTAAAATTAACATTAACAATCTAATTTTACAAGCGCCAGAAGAAGGAGGAAGTTCTATTATATTAAGGTGTTTATAAAAATAGTTTTTATTATTAGCTGGAAATATATCTTAAATGGATGGATGAAATTAATCGTCGATCTTTAACGCATTTAAATGATTCATCTGCCAACAATTAAACCGATTGACGTGTTATGTTCCCGCTGATATTGTCCATTGTCCATTGGTAGGCAAGTCAATAGCATTTTGACTTTATCATAAGTAGTTGAACGCAATCGCTAGAGAATGTATGTGTGTGAATCATTAATTACGGTACAACAAAAGGAAAAAAATGCAATATTTGGGTAGAATGACGAATTTATGATATATTTCCAGCTAATAATAAAAACTATTGGATAAGGTAATGGATAATTTTATGGAATAGTGATCTGTATAGGAATAGGCAGGTACCGGATATTTTTATGGAATAGTGATCTGTATAGGAATAGGCAGGTACTAGATAATGTAATAGTGATCTGTATATGAATAGGCAGGTACTGAATATTTTTATGGAATAATGATCTGTATAGGAATAGGCAAGTACTGGATAATTTTATGGAATAATGATCTGTATAGGAATAGGCAGGTACTGGATATTTTTTAAGCGCTGCTGCAATCAATATCTGTAGTTGAATTACTTTTCCACGCACATGTAATCCTAGATGGCGGACCATCACGAGGTCAAACTGTCATCTCTGGCGATCACAGACTTAAACAAAGGGATAAATGGATGTCCAATATAGAAAACTGGAAGACTAATGTTCACAAGCTTAAGATAAACCATGGGGAAGAATATGTTTCAAGAAAAGGTGTAATTAAAGTAGCGGAAATCGCTTCTAAAGTGGAGTAAGGATATTTGTTAAAATATTTATAAATTAAATTGTAATAATTGTTCGGCTTTCTATATCGGTAAGACATCACGTAATGTTAATATTAGGATAAAGGAGCATCTTCGTTGCCTCAATAATAACGGTTTTTCCGAATTCGCAAATCATTTGATCGATAAAGATCATACATTCAAGGTCATAGCACCGGTGCTAACATCTTACATAAAGACGGGCATGGTAACAGACTAAACAATTTAGAGGCACTAGAAATTTAAAAAAGCTGTAAAAACCAAAAGTCAGATACTTAATAATCAATTAGACATATCAAGTAGTCCAATATTAAGTCTGTTTCCAATAAACCCATAAAAAATTCTCAGTTCTCCTTACCTCCTTACCACCATGCCAGTTGATGCTTTGTTTCTCCCGATTTATTGGTATAACCCATTAGTCTACATAATTATCTGGCGGTTTTTCCATTACTTGTGCACTTATGTTAATGTATTTATGACCGTCTTTGTGTTGCTTATATTTGTATCATGTTGTCTCCCTCTATATTTTGTTATATATATGCACACATTATGTACTTCTTGTTTAGTATTAATTTGTACCCTGATGATGCTTAAGTAAAGCGAAACCGGTCGGTTCTTAAATTAATAAATATCGTGGTTTTAAAACAAAAAAGTATTTTATTTTATTAAATATGTCAAACCACAAATTGATTGCTTTCTACAATAATAAGGATATTTGTTATACATAGTGTGTAAACTTTATCAATAAATTAATTTCTTTTAATTATTCCTTTTAATAACATTATAATTATTTTACGATAAAGTGTTTTGTCTTGTTTAATTGTATCACCTCTGTGCTATAAAATATTGTGAGGGAGAGGGAAAGCATTGGTCTTGCATCACATGTATGTAAATGTAACATATACACCGTTATTCCACCAAGTAACATAATATACATGATTTTTCCACAAGCTGTTTGTGTTGGTGTCTACGAAACGTCTAATTCAGATTTTCAAAAATTAATATATAAATATTTATCCGCGCCATGTGTTCTAAAAATGATAAAAAATTAAATAACTAGGTAAGTACATTTATGTTCGGGCATATATCCAATGATTATTTTCACAATTTTAATTTAACCCATAACTACCTTCCGCACCGACCGATCCTTTTTGACACCAGAAGACGAATAGAACAACAAGTTACAAGTTCAAATCCGCGTTGCGTTCAAAGTAAAGCAATTCGCCGTGGAGTTTTTTGGAATTCAGATGTAACAAAGAGGATATCACCAACGAGACTTTTTATTGTTCTGGTGGCATCTTCACGGCAGTACCATTTCCATTTTTTTCCATTTATTTCGTCATCGAGAATTTCTCGGCACTAGATAATATTTCCAAGAGCTATCGAAACATTATATTATAATGCAAAATACCCATTATTATCTTATTTCAATTTATCTGATTGATACAAACAATAAACTTTCTTCTTATTCTCCATCAATTTTTTTACCCAGGTATTATTAACTGTGCATCTTTTGTATGTACCTATCAACGGTAGGTAATATTTAAAAATTTTAATAAAGAATTTCAAAAAAAAAAAATTGTGTAAAAATTATGAAAAATGATACCAACGTCATCTGTTTTTTGTTATTCTGTTCCTACAGCCTACAGTTCCTACCTTAAACCGCTTCGCAACGCTGCCCAACCGGGTGACGACATTCCTCCGGAACCTTTACACGGTGGAAACAGCGGCGCTCTTGTGATGTGTCACACAAAAATTAAAAAAAAAAAAACAATTTATTGATTTTTCTCTATTGTCAAGAATCGCAATTTTCTAATACGTTTAAAAAGATGGATTTTCACCAATGAATTGAGTTTACTTGTTACCCATCCTGCAACTTAACTGAATTTGTATTGAAGATTATGATAAAAAAAAATATTGGCCCCGACTGATCTTTCACTTGATACTGTAGACAATTCTCCTTCTTTAAATCAAATTATATTATAATATTAAATGGATAATTTAGATTGCGTCGTTTTTGCGAAAATTCACCTCGAGGGCGTTGGCAAAATGTTTAGTAAACTATATATGTGTGGTTATTTTGAAAAACATTGTGCTTTGAAACTGTTTTTAGTCTCTTTTGAAGATAATGATTTTCATACATATATCCAACTTTCGGGGAGAAATTTAATTAATGACAAAGAACGTGGTTTTGAAGAGTATTCTTTCAATTTTACTAAAAAAATTTTTCAAAAAAAAAATTTTTTTTTTTTTTGTCATCCATACATTGAAAAAGCAGTCATTTTGACGAAAATTATTATTACATATTTCCACACCTTTGTTTCGCCGCCGGGAATCCAATTAATTTTGCAATTCCATTCCGTCCTTACCGAATTCAATTTTTGAATTGGAATTTTAAAATTTCATACGACGGTGGATTTTGATAAAAAAAACAATGCCCGAACAATGGCAGGCAGTATTTGCGTGCCGTATTCAAAGTCCGGCAATCAATGGAATAATTAATAAAAATATTGAATAACGAAGTGTTTTCGTATTGTTCTTGATATGTCCTTAATTAACTTAAGTATTTCATATTTATATACTTCGGGTTGATGGTTATTTCCTTCCTGAGTAGAACATACTCTCAGTATCGCCCAGGTGAAAGACGATCATTCAGAATCGAAATGTTTCTTGAAATGGTTTTAGCCGTATTTGATTTAACATTTTTTACGTGAAAACTGAAACTGCGATCGTATGGAGCCAGTGAGACTATGTCATCCCCACTTAGGTTATGTTGTAAGGCAAAAAGTGGGGAGGGTAAGGAGTGAAGTAGATTCACCACCTGGCGATTCAGTTTTCGTCACCAAACAAATCATTATAAGTAACGTTTCCATTCTGAATGGCGGTATTACGGGAGGGTGATACTGAAAGTATCTTCCACTCTGAAATTATTGCAAATATTATTTATTTTATTTCAAAAATAACGTTTACTTGCGCAGGCCGGGATTTGAACCCGCGAAATCCGGATTGCTAGTCGAGAGCCTTACCCCTCGACCACGGAGGCCATCAATGAATGGCTGTGACCTGATGTTAATAGACAGATACTTTCCAATCTTCCTCTTTCTCATCATCTTCCCCTCCCCGCTCACTGTAACCTCACAACATACCCTAATTAGGGATGCCACTGGCTCTGGACACTTGGGAGCAGTTGGAACTCTTGAAAAACTTAAACCTAGGACGCTCAAAATATAGCACAAAACTTGAGTAAGTATTATTACACCATAAACCCTTTGCTTCATTCGAATACATAAGTAGCGTAAAGAAGAAAATTATAAATGCCTAAGTACTCTTACATTATTATTTTTTTGGTAAACTAATGTTTTTAAGACAAGATTTTTTATGCATAGCACAAAGGGTAACAATTATTTTACAAGCAATAATTGTTCGCCTGAAACACTCATCCACATTGAAAAAATCTCCTGATAAAAGATACATGACGCCAACGGGACTCGAACCCGTGTCCCTTCGATTTCCGGTCGACAGCTCTGACCACTGAGCTATGGCGGCTTATCTCTTACCCGCGAAATTATTCAATATATACTAGTGTTTCATTCAACAATTACTGCTTGTTACATTTTTCACCTGAAAACAACCAACTTTATTTTATATGAGAAAGGCATTGTAAGTGCTAACTCTCTCACTAGATGGCGTCGAGACAAATTGTCTACATTTTTAGGCGAAATACTTGAACTTGTCAAATATTAATTATTATTTTTTTGGTAAACTAATGTTTTTAAGACAAGATTTTTTATGCATAGCACAAAGGGTAACAATTATTTTACAAGCAATAATTGTTCGCCTGAAACACTCATCCACATTGAAAAAATCTCCTGATAAAAGATACATGACGCCAACGGGACTCGAACCCGTGTCCCTTCGATTTCCGGTCGACAGCTCTGACCACTGAGCTATGGCGGCTTATCTCTTACCCGTGAAATTATTCATTATATACTAGTGTTTCATTCAACCATTACTGCTTATTACTGGATGAGTGTTTCAGGCGAACAATTATTGCTTGTAAAATAATTGTTACCCTTTGTGCTATGCATAAAAAATCTTGTCTTAAAAACATTAGTTTACCAAAAAAATAATAATTAATATTTGACAAGTTCAAGTATTTCGCCTAAAAATGTAGACAATTTGTCTCGACGCCATCTAGTGAGAGAGTTAGCACTTACAATGCCTTTCTCATATAAAATAAAGTTGGTTGTTTTCAGGTGAAAAATGCAACAAGCAGTAATTGTTGAATGAAACACTAGTATATATTGAATAATTTCGCGGGTAAGAGATAAGCCGCCATAGCTCAGTGGTCAGAGCTGTCGACCGGAAATCGAAGGGACACGGGTTCGAGTCCCGTTGGCGTCATGTATCTTTTATCAGGAGATTTTTTCAATGTGGATGAGTGTTTCAGGCGAACAATTATTGCTTGTAAAATAATTGTTACTCTTACATTCTCCTGAAATTGTATATCGCTATCCATTTGGATTTTGTAATCACAATCAAACAAGTTTTCCATGGAAATGTAGGACCAAATTGGACGTATATTTTGGTCACGAATCCGCGCCCCAAAAGACTCTTCTTTTGCTATTATTTATTCTATTTTTACACAAACATTGATTATTTCGGACAAACTATGCTGTTGTACTAACAAGACAAGCCTGGATTCGATTGAAATCTGGGAAACGCAGGTGATACCAAACAAGGTAATCAAGAAGAAATTTAGCTTTTTTTAATTTTGAAAAACCACTAAAAATATACGAGGATGCAAAACTATAATAATAAGAAAACCGTGTGATTATAATATAGTCTCCTAATTTATTATGAAATAAATTATAAATTGTACAAACAAACACAGAATTAGTTTAAAGGTCATAAGTACACAAATACACTTTACACGACAACATGATAACATAAATTTAAACGCCGTAAATTTTCGATGTAGCAAGCAATCCATTAGCTACGTGGAGGGCAACTGATGTTATGGCCCTCCAGACGATAATATTAAAAATAAAAAAGTCTAAATATATTAAAAAAATAATTAAAATGTCATGTACCTATTTAATGAAAAATTTAAAAACTTGCCTCACAGACGATATCAAAAAATTAATTAGTCTACTTAGGCATAATGTAAAAAAATGTTCTTTCTGAAATGAAATGAACAAAATCATTAACTTGTATAACTTTGCAATGACTTTATTTAGGTTACCTTTCTAGTTTACGAAAGTGTAATTTTCTTTTTTCTGAAGATACAAAAAAAAACTATTTGATTAATTTGATCAACCATGTCGAGCGTCCCCTAAGCTTAAACCAGTAGTAGTTAAAATTAAATAAACCTAATCAAGTCGGGATGTAGTTAGGTCAGGTTACTGTACCTGCCTTCTATTATTACCTACCTAATAAGTACATTTATTTCCCAATTTTTATTTGCGTTTCTTATGTTTTGTATAGTTTAATATCTATGATATTTGTATTACGTTATTTATTGAAGTTGATTATTTTAAGTTTATTATATTTCTATTCGGTTTTGCATATATCAGTAAACATCATATTATTATTTTATTTGAGTTTATCACCTAAGTTTATAATTATTAGTTAGCAAATAATATTAGTTACTCAGTGCCAAAGATGCTTAACCTCATACCCGATAGGTACATGGATATCGAAAAATGCATGCATTTTATGTAAATTGGTTAACAATTGGCTTCTGGACTGAGTTGAGAGCGAACATATGCTAAATTACAGAAAAACAACAAATTTAATTCGTTCGTTCGTATAATTATTTAATATTTTTGGCGTCTAGACCTAAAATTCCCACCATACTTCATCAACTCAAATAATATGTACTATAAACACATCTTAAATCAGTTAAAATAATTATTACTCCACATCACAGAAAGAGTGAAAATAATTAGGATGCTTACATAACTTATCTCATATATTGTAAACATGAAAGTATTTTCCACAATTTTATGAATTTAGTGTTATTTAAGAAATAATTTCTCCAATTTTATGGATTTATTGTAATGCATTTATGTTACATTACCTACTAGTGTGAACTAAATCTTTCAATTTGACTGTCCTGAAATGAGAAACTTTCCCAATTGGACAGTCAAAGATTCATTATTCTGTTTTTTTTTCGTATCCAATAAATAAATAAAAAAACTTGACGTGAAACAAATAATGTTAATAAAATAAATATATAAAGTTCATGTAATTTTTTTAAACACCTTATAACTTATAATAGCGCCAGTCCCCAATTCAAACACAAGAAATAATTTATCAATTGAGTTGGACAGTTTTCGTTAAAAAATAATTACTTCGCAATTCCCTCGAATTATCTGTTTTATAAATTTATTGTAATATTTTTGTATTCTTAAGAGAATAACCAAAAAATCAAACATTTCGGATATAATTTGTCACAATATAAACTTTTTTTATTTCTATTCACCTACACATATATAAGGCATTTATGTTATTAAAAAACATCACTTTCATGGAATTTTTACTAAATTCGCTCGGTAAAAGTCAATAAAAAATAATAAGTCTAACATAACCTTGCTTTTTCCGATAACATGAAATTGTATTCACAATACGACATTATTAATGGAATGAAACTGACGAAAAATAATAGTAAATGTTGTTATTAACAAAAACATTATTTGAATTATACATTACAATTAAAAAAATCAAATATGTTATTTTCCCGGGAAAGACACGCGCAAGGTAGACTGCCAAAATGCAATTTTATCAGTTTTTTCACAGAAGAGTTAGAGATATTTTTTATTAGTAATAATTTGAAATATAAATTGTACAGTCTTTGTGTAATGTGTGAAAAAAAACACCGTTTAAAGGTAGTGAAGTGTTTTTTTTTTAATTATTAAGACTGATAATAAATAACGCTGAAATTACAAATAGTATAGAATCACATCATAAAAGGCTCGCACAATCCGTTCCATTTTATAATAACATCTACATCCCGGTGTTTTGGCTCGGCGACTAGCGGGACTAGCCATAGTTTACGGAGAGAGTGCGGCTTGGCTAATATAGCCCGGTTAACAAGGAGGGCATTGTTCTATTTTTTTGTTGGTTTAACACGCTCTGATTTTGTTTGGCAAAAGCGCTAACGTGATTTATCGCCAGGGGTGGACAACTACTTATTCAAGCGTATGAAAAATAACACAATTCTATGAAAAAATTCGAAAATAATAAATTGCTTGCAAGAATGCATCGATCTTTTATATTCTAAGTGCCGGTTACCAAGTTTAAAAAGAATAAAAGTATACACTCGGGAAATGCGGCGAAAAGATGAATGCACCCACGCAGAAATGTGTAAAGGAATGATTCCGAGTTTGGTGGCAGACTGCAAACCGCGGCAGCAGACCGCAGTCTTAATACTAATTGTTATAATAATAATTATTATTAAAATTTCTGCTATCTGCCGCTGCGGTTTGCGGTCTGCCGCCAACCACAAAATCATATCCACGTCAAAGCGTGTTGGTTTTCCATCCCTGGTATTTAATAGTTAATAATAACAAAGCAGAAGTAGTTAAAACAAAATCATAAATTAATACACCTCGGAATATTCATTCATGGTTTATTAATCTTTTACTCATGATGTTTGATTCACCTTGCAAAAATAGAATTAGAAAATAAAAATAATTACTTGGTAGATTGTTGATGGTGTATTTATTGCATTTTTAGAGCTTAAGCTTGGTGTTATTGATATTGAGGTCCCGAATGAAAAAAATTGAGGAGGTTTTTTGACAAAGGAACACAGGAAGTACCCAAGTTTTTTGGCAGGGACGCTTTGGGTATAAAAACCTAAAAACTCTCGAAGATGCTGACGCAATCATTTACGATGATTTTTCACATATTATGCATCCATTTTAGTTTAGTTTTAAGACTCCGTGGTAGGCGTTCAAAAAGACGAAGAATATAGTTTGAAAGGGAGAAATGCAAATACGAATAGAAATATTAAAAAAACAAACATAATTGACAGGCGTAAGCAAAAACATTTTATAAAGCATGACTTATTTAAAATAAAGCAAAAAACGCTTAGTAAATGTCTTAGGTGGCATTTATAGAGACACCGTGAATGTTTTCATACCTATATAACCAGACGTGTTTTTAGCACAAACAAAGCACATAAAAAAATCGAGTACTACGAGTACTTTCCACGATGATTTTTTTATGACAAAAAAATTTAGCATTGCTATTTATCTTTCGATCGCAGAGTTTTGCTGCTTTCAATGGGATTTATTTTTAACAGGGTCAATGCGAGTTTTGTTTGTTTTACAAATGGATTTTCAATTTACCTACATGGAATGACATTTCGATTAAGTACAGGGTTTTCCAATAAGAAGTGTTATTTTGAATAGCCCGCTATTTCGGTAGATGTTACTTTTGAAGCTGTCATTTTTTGACATTTGACAAGTAAAAACTAATCCATTAATAAAAATGGAACAATACACGCTTGAACAACGCAGTGAAATTATTAAAATTCACTGGAGTGAATCAAATGCAAATCATCTTGAGTGATGAGGCCCATTTCCACCTCGGTGGCTTCGTCAACAAGCAAAATTGTCGCATCTGAGGCTCGGATAACCCAAAAATTATTGTTGAAAAGCCTCTCTATCCTCAACGCGTGACTGTTTGGTGCGGTTTATGGTCCGGCGGAGTCATTGGACCTTACTTTTTCGAAAATGAAGCTAGAGCAATAGTTACGGTGAATGGATAGCTATCGAGAGATGATTAATGATTTTTCATAGCTGGAATTGGATGGTATTGATCTGGAAAACGTTTATTTTCAACAAAACTGCGCTACGTGCCACACAAGCAACGAAACCATTGATCTTTTACGATTGAATATCAAAATAACACCTCTTATTGGAAAACCCTTATCTCAACAATAATACCCAATGACGGATATAGCATATATGAGAAACCTTTCCTAGTATATTAAAATATTTATAAATCATGTATGTATGTTCGATAAATTTTATTTCATCATTGAAGGTTGTTAAATGTAGTACAGTCTTTGGATTATGTTGTGATGTGTTCTCTCTAGGATTCTTTTTGTTATCCTTTCTTTCTTTCCATTTTGCTTTTTTTAATACCGATACCCGTATAGAAAATGTATCGGAACCAATGTGAAAAATCTTTGCATTACACGATCAATATTTTAATATTTACGGTATAATACACACAGTTGCCATTAGAAATAATATTTTCAAACGATACTAAATCGTCAAAAAATGGCAACACCTCGAAAATAACCATACATTTCTAGATTTGTATGTGTTGTATATGTTGTCTTATTAGAAGTTAAGTAAGGAGGAAATCCATAATTGGTTTTATTTTGGCTATATATAAACTATCGATTTCCCAACAATTAAAAAAAATAACCATCAAAGCATCTGTCTTACATACTCTTACAAATCATAAAAATTCAAAATAACAAACAGTAATACTAAACTTTCACAATCGGTAATAAAACTCACATTATAGTATTTTTTATCAACATTTAAATATACGACAAAATAAACAAACAAAAAAATTTCCACGTAACATAGAAACGTAAAACATCGACGACCGACAGAATTATGTCAAATAATGTCCGTCACTAAAATCAAGAAATTTATGGTTATTTTCGAGCTGTACGAAAATCGGTACTCATATAATAATTTCGTTTTGTTTCCATAATATTATGAAAACAAAAAAAGTATTAAACGCTAATTTATTCATCTAGTTTGGACATAAACCTCAATCATACGTCCTTCACTCCAGGTTACACTGATCCATAGATTCCTATCCACCCCTCATACATTATCCTTTAAAGAAAATCCTCTCCTTTTTTTCCTTATATAAGACCTCCACACAGCATCCCTAAAGATGACATAGGCCCTGAGGGAAATTATTTTTCTTGGGGCCTCATGTGTGGGGTTAAAGTTTAAAAAAATCTCTCTTTATTTTTGCTGATATTTAGCTGCCCATCTCATCTATGGACTAATCTTGCTTCTTTTTCTCATATACGGAGGCGACCCGATCAAGTTGGAATTTCAGCAACCTCTTAGTATTGCCACGTGCTGAGGGTGATCCCACTCGAGGTTGATCGTTATGTCATTGCGTTACTTTTGATCTGCTTGGTCGCTTTTCTATCTCGCAAAGTGAATCGTTTAATTGTTTAAATCTATATACAAAATCAACATTATGTTCCAGTACACTTATTCATTTAAAAAATGAAACGATATAATTATTGACTAGCTATAAAAATAGACAAATTCCACTAAAGATATTATATTCTTTGACGAAATTTATTCCCTGATGGAATTATTTATATTTTGTTACGTTCACGTATATATTATTATTTTTTTTCTATTGTCTGCTGTATTTTTAACAAATTTTTATTTTTTTTTTATTTATTACTAAACCTAATTAATCTATGTGATTTCTGTGTTGAGTAATAGTTTTGGTGTGAATGAGTGTAATATATAATAACAAGAAAATTAAACGGTTTTATTTTTAATTTTTTTTTTTTTTTTTAAAGAAAGACAAACATTTCCGGGTTACGAATAACCTGACAATATTTGAAAATCTCCTACTACCACCACAGTATGCGGAAAATGTTGCTTTTGTTGTGATGGAGGACTTAGCCAGTCGAGGAATTGAACACACTACGCCTGGGTGGGACCCAAGCGCGATGTCAACTCGCCACCGACCGGTCAAATATAATATAATATAACATTATAATTAGTTATAAATAAGTTCTTTTGTGTAATTATAATAACGATTGACAGCTGTTTCTCCTTCCATAGGCATTATAAAACTGTGGTGAAGCCATTTACGGAAAATCTGTTTATGTTACTTGTATATTGGTGCTTATATTGAAAATCACTGGACAATGGGACACACATGTCAAGGGCATCTATTCAATTTCCGGTGTCCTTCCAATCACAGTCCGTCCCAAATTTTAAATCATGACCACCATCCTACAAATTACCCAATAATCAACCCACACTAACATCAAGCTACTTTACAATCAAGCCATCCACAACCACAATACTCGGAATAACAATAAAATCCGTATTCCTCTAACACACACAACGAAATATAAAATAAAATCTCTTAAATATATTGCCTACACACTCTATAACTCTCTTCCAGATACGTAAAAAATAGGCAGCATAATCCGAAAATTCGAAGTTAGCTGTGTACAATATATATTTTTTAATTTAAAATTAAACAATAACTTTGTAAACATCACTTATATACTTCATCAGGGCAGTATAGCTACGGTTGTAGCGAAACCCGGTCGGCATTAAGTATTTACCTATAAGTGATGTTTACAAAGTTATTGTTTAATTTTAAATTATAATGTTACATCACAAAGTAACCGCTTCATATGAAGAAATATATTTTTTAAATATAAACGAAAATATGTCATTCTTGTCATGTTGTACTTTGTTTTGTTTCTTTCTCTCTCCTTTTCTATCCCCTGTATTCGTAATTGATTATAATCTATTTTTACCAATGAGTGGGTAGGTACCTTCTTCAAAGTTCCTACCTCGGCTTTATGCTTATGTGTATAATATCCCTGTCTGTTTACTTTTTTGTTTCTTCTTGTTTGTTCTTAACCTTTATTTTTCTATATTGTCACATAAATATTTTGTGACAAGTGTAGTTCTTGCCTAATTGGGGTTATTTTGTCTATGGTGTTTTTTTTTAAGTTTGGCATTATTTTTTGAGGAAGGAAGCACAGTTTTGTTTTTTTGAGCACTTCCTCCCCGACCAGTTTTTGGGCAGCTGCTCGCGGATCTTGTCACTCGCCATTTAAGGTGTTTTAATCTGAGTTAATCATGTGAATAGAAGTCATGCTTTTCTTTTAAAAAGGGCGCGGGCTGTTTTACCTTTCACGAATAGTTCGTGTTGATTATTATTTTAGTGGTGATTATGGAATCCCGCTTTTTATCCAGTGTTGGCCGGTGGTCATATTTGTAGTACTCGTGTTTCGGTTGTGAAACCGCAAATGGATTGGTCCTAGCTGTGGCTAGAAGTTGATGGCTGAGTGTCCCCGCGTCGCGAAGGAACGGATTGCTGTTCCCGAAGTCCTTAAGACGAGTCTGGTTGCTTGCCACGTGCTGCAGACTTGATGCTCCTACAGGCGCGCGTTGACAAGTGACAAGAGACAAGTTTTCGTTCGCCACCCGTTGTTATTCCTTCGTTTCTCGACCACGTAAAGTTAGTTTAGTTTGGTTCAGGAGTCCATCTGGTATGTGCCTACTTTTATTCCTATTGTTACATGGTTATTATTTGTACTCCTTTGTTGTAACTTTTGATGGTTTCAATATAATTTCTATTAAGTATTTACTCTTATTATTTCTGATTTTCCTCCTTACTTGACAGAGAATTAACCCCACAATCATGAGATTGAGATCTTTGCTCTACCGTATTTGTACCCTATAATTGATCCTGTAGATCTCAATATTACATGTAAACATTGGAATGTTCCTACTTTACATTTACACCGTTAAAATTTGTGTACTGTTTTGTATGTGACACTTATAATTATGATATTTTTATATTTTGGTACTGTTTTTTATGTGAAATGTTGAAGTTTATACCAATGTAAAATTGTTCCTATTAACTCGCACCTGTGTATTGTAAGTTCCTCTCGTCCTACAATGAGTGTTGTAACTCATCAGGATTGCTCTAGCAAGAAATAAAAAAATGAATAAATTTTTTATATTATTATTTTTTGGTAAACTAATGTTTTTAAGACAAGATTTTTTATGCATAGCACAAAGGGTAACAATTATTTTACAAGCAATAATTGTTCGCCTGAAACACTCAGTATGTCAGTACTCAAAATGTAACAAGCAGTAATTGTTGAATGAAACACTAGTATATATTGAATAATTTCGCGGGTAAGAGATAAGCCGCCATAGCTCAGTGGTCAGAGCTGTCGACCGGAAATCGAAGGGACACGGGTTCGAGTCCCGTTGGCGTCATGTATCTTTTATCAGGAGATTTTTCAATGTGGATGAGTGTTTCAGGCGAACAATTATTGCTTGTAAAATAAATTTTTTATAATTTCATGATTGATTTTGACAAATATTAATGTTTTCCTTCTTATAGTATTGTTTAAAATTGACTGAAGGACATTAAATTTGGGCCATTGGTGTTTTCATATTAATACCTCAGAAGAGACAGGGGTATTTACCTACGTAATTTAATACACTAACTTCTATTATGGTCTCTAATTGAACTGGACTTGACACATCCAGGAGTAGTGAACGAATTTTATTGTCTTGTTCATTAATTTTAAATTATTTTAACGGAGATGGTAATTATTAACTATGTATACATAGTTCGTGTTAGTAAACTGTGATAATATTTTTTTATATTAGTCACAGTGGAAAAAAACAAGTTTTCATTTAAAACAAAAAAATATTGAAAAAAACAAGTGTTAATTTAAAACAAAAAATTATTTTCCTCTGTACGAAAGAATGAAAGAATAAAATTCTCGTTTAGATGGAAAAAAACACTGAAAATTATTTGTCGGCATTGATTGAAGTTGATTGATGCCCCGATAATGATATCGCAATAATATGTATCGCAAGACTGAAGAAATTTATAAAATCTTTGAAAAAATCAGTTGGTATCTATAAAAAGTTTACATGTCAATCAATATAATGTCTTATTTCAGTGAAAATTGACAATTCTCTCCATTTGTCCAATTTAAATATTTTCCTGAAAAGAAACCATTACTTCGTACTATGTGCCATCATTTTTGCAAATAGCGTACATGAAATTGGTCAAATTAGCAGTAACAATAATTTCGCATTCTTCGGGTGTATCGCTCCAATCCGGTTATCAGCTAATTGTCTATCTGTCTGTAACATAAATGTCAAAGTACAATGACATATGACACAATTTGCAATAATTAAGGCACATTCACATTATGACACTACTTTTGCCTCACATTGTATAATATTTCACACATTCCAATGAGCTATTGATGTCGATTTATGTAAAATACATCAAGAACGTAGCGAAAATACGATAATTTAATTTTTGTTGTTTGTTTTTGGGGTGTTATGCCGTGTTGCGCTAACTCCTTCTTTAGCCGACGTTTCGGACAGCGTTGCAGTGTCCATCATCAGGGCAGATCCGGTAGATCCGAAGATGTGTGAATTTTGGTTGTCGAGTTTGTGCTTATTTATTTGTGGCCTGGGCCCATTCAAGTGCGAAATGCCAACGGAAGTGGCGACATCTTGTGGCGAATTCTGAAAGCTCAGTATTTATGTGAGCCTGGGTCCCGTCCAAGTGCGAAATGCCAACGGAAGTGGCGCCATCTTGTGGCGAATTCTAGAATTAGAAAACCGATTGACAGCGATTAGAGTAGATGTACCCAGTATCAAGGTATAAATGCAATGGTTTTATATTGTGTTATTATATGGTATTGGAGTATACTTAGACATGTTATTTGCGTTTAGCTTTGGTGTAGCCGTCAATTACCGGATACCAAGAGCTGTTGAGCTTAGCTCCGTCGTCTCTATTGATATTAAATGGATTTTTGTAGATTTCAATTGCCTCCATAATCAGGCGTGATCTATAAGTTTTGGGTCTTCCCAGGACCTCGGGAGCAAATCCAAAGTAATGGCCGGTTTCAATTAAGTGTTCGGCGATTGCCGATTTATCAGGGCAATCGCCGAACACTTAATTGAAACCGGCCATTACTTTGGATTTGCTCCCGAGGTCCTGGGAAGACCCAAAACTTATAGATCACGCCTGATTATGGAGGCAATTGAAATCTACAAAAATCCATTTAATATCAATAGAGACGACGGAGCTAAGCTCAACAGCTCTTGGTATCCGGTAATTGACGGCTACACCAAAGCTAAACGCAAATAACATGTCTAAGTATACTCCAATACCATATAATAACACAATATAAAACTATTGCATTTATACCTTGATACTGGGTACATCTACTCTAATCGCTGTCAATCGGTTTTCTAATTCTAGAATTCGCCACAAGATGGCGCCACTTCCGTTGGCATTTCGCACTTGGACGGGACCCAGGCTAACATAAATACTGAGCTTTCAGAATTCGCCACAAGATGTCGCCACTTCCGTTGGCATTTCGCACTTGAATGGGCCCAGGCCACAAATAAATAAGCACAAACTCGACAACCAAAATTCACACATCTTCGGATCTACCGGATCTGCCCTGATGATGGACACTGCAACGCTGTCCGAAACGTCGGCTAAAGAAGGAGTTAGCGCAACACGGCATAACACCCCAAAAACAAACAACAAAAATGCTTTTGGCCGTGAGAATCTAAAAACTTACCTGATAATTTAATATTTGGAATTGGCTATTACCCGGAATCAATCATCATTTAAATCGTTTTACAAAAATTTTGCGTCTTCTATAATTTTTTTGGCAGTCTAATAGATTATTCAAAGTTCTGTTGATCATGGTGGAGTTTTTACGATATTTCAAGAACGACAAAAAATGTTTTCCTAGAATTATTTGACCTTGCAAATTATGTTACTCGTAAAGTCACCGTTCGAGAAATTTTATTGCTTTGGAAACTAACAATTTTTAATAAATGAAAATGATAATACAATTGAAGAAGAAACAAGTTATAGACTACATGAATTATTTTGAATTTTTTAACGTAGCTCACCTAATATATATCTAAATATAAAATAAAGTAGGTACCTACCACTGAGGGTGGACGTGTCTATCCATATATAGGTAATTCGAATCAAATAGTAATCTGTCATATTACTATATATGTACCTACCTAGAATATCGCCCTCATTAATCAACAACATGGCATGTATAATTTTCAATATTTGATTGATGGATTTGTAGGTAATTGCTATATTGTTAGTTATAGGTATTATAAATTCCTTTGTCAAATAATATTTATAACTTTTGAAACCTTAATATTATGATAACACGGTTAGTCATGAAACAATAAAAGGCATTAAAAAATGTGATAATACGAAATAATTGTGTTATTTAACCCTTCAGGTTATTAAATATTTTTTCCGACATGTTGAATTTTATTTGAATTTCGGAATGCTCCCGAGATTCTTTAAAATAAATACTATTTTAGAAACTAGATAAAATTATCTTTGAAATATTTGCGCTTGAAAAAAACATTGATCTTATCAAACTCTCCATGTCAAACATGAATCAGGACATTTTGACTCGGTATATTATAAAACATATTCCTTTTTTGTAGGTAATAAATAATAAAACGGTCACTTCACTTTTTGTACCTTGCATATAATAAAAAAATATAAATAATTATCTAACTTTCAAACGTCAATGAAAAAATGCCAAAATTCGTAATTATGCACTTTGAAATTTAAAAAATAATTTTATCCGTGTAAATGTTGTGTAAATATTTGATACAAACTGAGAAAATAATTATTTATTTTTCCAATGACGAATAAATCATATATCTACGCATTATAGAAAAAAGGATAAAAATTGTTTAAAAATGTATTGGCTCCCGGTCAGACGTGTCCTTCAGAGGCTCTAATGGAATATGATGTTTGTGGCCAGCAATGTCTTTTCGAGGCCTGAAGGGTTAAAATTAATTTATTCAATTTATATGAAATCGATTACCATTTAAGGTTATCATTTGTGGGATACATAATTTTCATTTTGACTTCAACAGTTAAGTGAGATAAGGTTTATATACGGAAGCATCTGTTCACTGACTCTTTTCATCCCAGCTCTTCAGTAGCGTAAGTGTTAGTAATGGCGGTGTTAATTGTCAATAAGATTATTTAAATACTCATTTATTGTACTCTATAAACAATGCACATTATATATGCACACGATCTTTTGACAGTCAGTTGTTTTTTCACCAAAATATCACTGTTAAAACAATCCAACAAATATATATACATTTTGTTTTTATTTTCAAGTGATAATGAAGTGATTTCTTTCGACGAAAATATTGTAAAAACCAACTACTGTGTTTTTACTTATGACGGAAGAAAAATATTTTATCTAAAATATGCGAACACTTCTGCACAGGATCTCCTAGTGAAGTTTTCTCAAAACACTTCTTCTAACCAATGTTCCCTTAATTCTTCCTAATTAATTGTGTGTGCGGATCATCAACTTATCTGTGCAAGATATTAAAGGAAGAAATAGGGGTTTTCAAGAAATATGGACGTTCATGTGTAGAAAAAATTATTACACTAATAGTTCCTTTACGTTTGAGTACAGTAGGTTATTAATTGGGGACACATTTGTACAGCTACTACTAAAGAACATATTAGGAAAAATACGCATTGTTTCTGAGGTACACAACAACGAAACAGTCACAGTAAAAATAAATAGTACTTCTATGTATATGTCTCAAAAAACCGGAAAAACAAATTAATTATATGAATAAAATAACAGGAAGACGTCCAAACAGGGAATAATTCATACAGTATTTATTAAAAAAGGTAACATATTGTTCATTTTTGCGTCTAATTATGAAAAACCCAATTAATCGATTAAGTACATTTACTACAAATTGTACTTGAAGATTTCTAAATTCTTAAAATTGATTAAATTGTTTAACAATTGAACTTTCTTTATTTCGATTGTATTTGGACAATTTTTAAAAGATGTGCACACTTTAGCAGGAATATTGCTTTTAACCTATGTACATTACAGCAATTGACTATTAACTTACTTGTAAACTGTAATAATCTGTAAAATGTATGTACGAGATTAGAAATAAGTAAATAAATTAATAACTTATTCTAGCCAAAATTAACGTCTTGCTAGAATCTCCAATAAAAATAATCACCAATAACATTATGACATATTCACGTACCACGTTAAATCAGCAATCTGGTGAATCTCAAGGTGAATTAACGGTCTTGTCCAATCTGTCGGTTCCAGTTTATGGCGGAGGTAATTAGTTGGGAATACCTCCCGGTTACCAGTTCCCAGTTCCCAGTTATCGCCGGGAACTTAGTTCAGACTGGGTAGGTACTATAGTTTGACTTGTAACGAGCCCGTACACATTATTAACAGCTATTAGCCTTCTAAGTACCGAATAACAAAGTGTAATCAAATGTTAAATAGTTGGCGGATACATTTTACATAAATTAATGAATAAGATTTTTTTTAATAATTCCGTCAGGAGAAATAATTAGGTAGAGAAGTAGGAAAATAAGGGAAAAGCATAACCGTAAATAAGGCGCCATTTCCAAAACAAGTTAACTTTACTCATGAAAAAAAATGATCTATGTTTTTTTTAATGTTGTAACACACGTTGTAATACACGTTGTAACACGTATTGTAACACATTTTGTAACACATGTTGTAACAATTTTTGTATCACATGAAACATAAAGAAATGTAAAATAAAAATAATTATATGAATTATGTAATAAATGAAATTAAAAAAGATCTCAGTCCCGAAAGCGCCAGTAATGAAGTAAACAATAAATCACAAGCGTTGAAGTAGGTGTGATTAGGCAGATGTGTTGTAAATCCAGTTCTCTTAGTGACACTTTGAACTTTTTTGTTATTTTTCCACTCTCACACCCGAAACTCGATATTACACTTTGCACCGCTTGAGTTGTCGCGACACGTCCTTGCTTTCATAATTTTGTTACAAATAATTCAAACAAAGAGATTTGATTATTTTTTAAAGCTTGCTTTAAATGAACATTACTTTTTCCGAGAGAGATAAAATTATTTTTATAAATGCGGCAGATTTCCCCTTTTATAACGCCTACGTGTGGCAAATTTCAGATGTAATGCTTTACTAGGACACTAGTTATTTGAGAAAGGAGCCAAGAGAAAATGTTTTATTAGAAAAATTTCTGTCACCTCACTTTTTTCTGGTTTCATACACAAATAATTAATTAGTAAGTTTCATCTCAAATTGCGGTCGAAAACTTTCAATTCATGGAGGTGCACATTTTTAATTCTTTTGTTGTTAACTATTAGATTTGAATATAAGGATGCGAGGTGTTTTTTTCTTTCGTACACCGTTGAAATCATATTTCTCACCACGACAGTAAAAGAAACACGACGATTGCAATGAGACCATACGAACTGTCCCCAAAAGCATACAATTACTTGTCTTTACGGGTAATAGTTGTGTTCGCAAAACCGAGCATATTAGCCTAAGGGGGCAAAATCAGTCGCTCGTAATGAATTAAATAAATTTTGTCGTTAACAAAGTTTTTATTTTATTTCAAAACTACATTTAGTTTTTAAAACAGAATATTTATTTTACTTTCTTATTGTGACTATGCCACCGAGAAATTATATCTTTTTTATGAAATGATAATAACATATCTCTATTTTAATGCCCAAGAACATGTCGTCTCTATTACTACTTATGTATTCAAAAGACGAAATACTATCTGATACCTTTGCTAATGGACGAAATAATCTGATCTCTCGCAAGTCACAACTTTAAACAATTACCCACGCAATCTATATTAATAATATTACTTGGCCGTTAAGTTTCTCGCGTCTAGTGACAAGGCACTAGGCGACCAAACACTACACACTGCTGCACACTAGAGACTGGAGATTGAACCCTTGAGTCGACAGCCCCGAGTACGGTGCAAGGTAGTGGCGCAATTGGACATATATCCCAGCAAAGTACCAAGCATTGCCCGTCGCACCGGGTAATTATTCGCAATTAAATCACACCGTATTCAGAACTCGGATCTCCGTGATGCAAGCCTCGTTCAGGTCCAAAACACAATTATACAATTCTGACAATACTGAAACGAAGTATTTTATCAAACTGATGTAACTACTCGATACTCTGTAACTGTATAAAGTACGAGAGCGCGCTTTTAAGTAAGAACCGATTTTAACGAAAATTCATCAGAGCAACCAATCAAAGTCAAAAGTTAATATGTATATGAAATACGTAGGTTTAATATTTTCATTTAAATAACCTAAAGTCAGTATAAAATTCTATGGTTGAATTACTAGTTACAAAAAATATTTTTTTATCGTAGACGCAACATTTTATTGTTGTATGGAAACTTAAACATCTATCTTAAATAACAAAAGAACAACCTAGAAATACTAAAAAACTACCTACACTCATAAGAGAATATACGTACTATCCATTCCTGTATCCATCCTTATTCTTAACAAGAATGCTCGATTTCAACACGTTAGAAGCACGTCTAAAATATAATTATATTATATTATAATTATAATCTCTTGAATTATATTTAATCCACTTATATTGAAGGAGGTTAACTTATATGTGCCTAACATGTATACTCGTGGGAGATCCCTTTCACTTTTTTATACTCTATCTACTTTTATAGCGAGGACTTAGAACGCGCCAATCAACAGAGCGACTAAATAGCTTAACCATTTTGCATTGACAATTTACATTTTTATCGACTCTTACAGACAGTTCTGCAACTTTCTTTTGACGTATGTCACAAAATAGTAAAACTGCCCCTATGACCTTTTATACTTACATGAACCTCAAATATCTTCTCCGTAATATAATGGTGCATAACCGTTTTATGGATAACATGAATAAATAAATAAATAATACAACAATGGTAGTAAACAGAACTTAAACGATTAGGTGTGTTGCACTAACCGCCGGTAGTTTTAATACCTACAAGCTGGACTACCAAAAGTTTCAAAATAAGCAATATCTACCTGAAATATTAATTTGCGTAAAAACAATATAAACAAATTAAAGATGTTTTATTGTAATAATTATGACAAGCCATAGAATAAGCTTTTTACGAATATATTTACATAAATTTCAGGTAACGTTTTACATTTTTAACGACTATTACCGTAGAGTGAGGTAAAATTATACATCTATATGTAATTCTTCAACAAAATTTTGCACTGCGGCAGTTTGCGGGAAAGGATTATGTGCAAATTAAGTTTTTTTCTTTTAGTTCCCTTGAAATAAATATTCCCTGGGTACAAGATCCGGTTTTTATTGCAGCCTGAGTTTGCAACTGCAAATTATGCGAATAATTTTACTAACACGAAAAACATTTTTTTATCAACTCGACATGAAACAAACCTCCAATGAAAACGGCTAACCATAAATGCATACTTTTTCTAGTTTCATCCACATTTATACATCTCTTTTACTCTTTACATGGGTCAACTTATACTACGTACATATACGAGTTAATAGGTATTTAGGTTTATCAATTTTTTTTTTTTTTTATCTTGATGTACCCTTTTCAATTTATTTCACATAAAAAATATAAATAACGACGATAATCGAAGATGCTTCATAGAAAAAGGGTAAATTTTATTCCATACACTAATGAGTTGTAAAAAAAATTCAAGCTTATTAATTCCCAGATCAAAGATCCATTGTGCTGTATTACATAAATTGGTATCCTTGAATAAAGTTTCCAGACTTTCAAATTCATTTGACAAATAAATAATGATTTCCAATAGGAAAAAGGTTGCAGCCTTTTTTTACTAACCCTCGAAAATGTTTAACTTGAAATCAATATTATTTGAATTTTCGATGCTAAAAAAATATGGTTCTTCCGCAAGATGAATCAGTTAAATCGAATAATTTTACTGAATTAACAGAATTAATTTAATATTTTTAATGGGTATAAAAAGTTTAAAATTGAAACACCTTTAAAGTTTGTGCTGACTCTCAATTTTTAATTTATGTGCCTTGTAGTATGGAGAATCAAATCGCTTAATTGTATTCTAAATTACTTTTTACTAAGACAGTAAAGAGAATCTTAAGATTGCACTAATGATAGGAAACGTCCGACAGGAGAGTATAATGTGATGTGATTCAAAAGATGCACTTAAGATCCAATTAATTATCCCACACAGTGGCCCTGAGAAAAATAATAAGAGATGTTATGTTATGTTTGTGATGAATTGAATACTAACATAAAATAAACGAGACAAACGTACTCCAAAAAAAATTTTTGTTTAGAATATGAGAAGATTTATTGACAGGCAGGCCGTAAACACGTTCCCACGGGAAGGGAGCAGAGATCGATGAAGCAGTCGGGTTTTGAACTTGTGTACGTTGACAGCTCCGAGAAATCGATACAAATCAGAAGTGTTGTGTAAAATTACAGTTAATTAGTGAATTCAGATGGTGTTAGAAAGCTTTCCTGAATATTGAATTAAAGTGAAATATTATTGAACAGGTGTTTGTGTGAAGAAAAAGTGATTGGACTCAGTGAGAATACAATTAATAATAATAATAATTGGATAATTTGTAGAGCGCCGTTTTGTGAAAAAATCACCTCAAGGGCGCTAAGAGTTGGGCGATCGCGATTATAATATAAAATGTGTTAAATTAAACGTGATTTCGTAAATATGTAGTTCAAACTAAATTACTTGTCTTAAAAACATGAAAATAATAATAATAATGATTGCGTTTTAAAACACAGTGAACGTATTTAGGCAGGAAGTTTTTAATCGGGCTAGGAAGGAATTGATTTGGCGAGATGGCATTCTATCCGCGGAGACCGAAAACCAGAGAACCAAACAAATCATGAACTCGGGTTCGAATCCTGACAGTGATTAGGTTAAATTAGGGAGGTACAATTTTATTTACAGAGTTATTTAATTACCCTTTTATAGGCGTAGGGAGGGGACCAAAATTGAACAGATTGCAAGGATTTCGCTAAAATGAGGAAAGAAGCCGATAGGGAGGAGATCGAAAATTAAACTGATTTAGCTATATAGTGTAACCAGGTAAGTTTCACACTAGGATTTGGAGGTGACTAACAGGGTGAGTTTTTTATATTATTTATTAAATTCTATAAGACCTTTTAAATGACGGATACAGGAACCGAGTTGGCAACGCCTGCAACCCAAATAATTTTCCCATAAAAAGGAACACGCTAGACGAATTGTCAATCAGCTGTGAGTGGGAGACAGGCCAATGACCTTTTCGAGGCGCGGTGTACAGTCAGTCAAAGGGGAAGTTTTGCTAGCGTATGACCGCCCGAATAGAAAGCGATCGGATGCAACCAGACAGAACAAAATGAATACTTTTATTCTGTTATTTGACTTTCTAATTTAATACTTTTCATCTATTGTTTGACTTTCTAAGTTACGAATTGGGATGCACAAAAACAAATCTAGAGTCAAAAGAGGGAGATGGTAATCTCCGAAATAAAACTACCATCCGAACAACTTTTCTCAACAGGTACCTTTCGAGAGGTAGGCAGCCTCTTTAAATTAATTGCAAAAATCAAACCAATTATCCGTTTATACCTACCTGAGAGGATAGGTATTCAGTAGAAGTTACCCATACCTAATACACGAGGATGCTAGTAACCTCATGAAATAACTACTGGTACCAAATATTAAAATACATACAGTCCTCATCCTAAATTTGGCATTTCGAGTAAACCTTGCATATATCTCACATGATAATTGGCTGAATGGGTAGGCACACAACCTATCGATAAAAGCGGGCTAAATGTCGACAAGATCGTCGTGTGTTATATATGTTATTGACCTAGAAAGGGATGTAAATTCCCCACGACGAGGAAGTTACAACGTTTTCTAGAGGTGGCACGTAACTTAGGACCTTACGTGTCACATTTTCGCGACTAGATTCGTGACAAGGGATGTCATGGTTTTCCCCTTCTACACTCAGTAAAGTAGATTATCCTGGAGGTGTATGAGGTTGGGGCAATTCTGAAATTGGTGAGGAGACCTGGTTTTCTTTATTCTGGCGTGAAGGTTGCCGATTTGGAACAAGGGGAGACCCGGCCGGTTGTGATATCCAGACACGCAGATATCGATCGCCTTGCTCAAATTATCATCCATCGGTTTTGTTTGGTAAAGAGGAGGAGCCAATCTTAGCTTGAACAAATTCATTTCCTTTCCTCTCCTTCCCCTCCCAAAATATATACATGGATGGCGCCGACAACTAACACCATAAATTTATCGTATGTTTATCACACATATAAAATCTAACACCTTGTTATACTCACATTACCCTACTATAGATAGAATCACGTAGTTAGTTGGGGAGCAGGCGACTTAGAAGATAAGGTTTATGAAATGGCTTTAAAACACAGCGGTAATGGATTCAACTCACTCTATCTCAAAAGAACCGAGGGATACCGCACATACATAGATAACTAGGTTTCTAAACCGAGAAACAAAAAACCAACACAACGTTCGGTGAAGCCTTTTTATACGGAACCGTCACGTGAAATAATTACGTTCAAGGCCGTAAAACACGTAGACAAATTATGATGCACACAGTTGAAGGGGTGTGTAATAAAGAGGATAGAAAAGGCTTGTAAAAGGCATGGAGGAAATTCCTACCCCGGATATATACATAACCAAAGCCTTATGGAAAAGTTACCTATGGGACTTAAAGAAAATTTATCGTAGAAAGAAGAGAAGGAAAAGTTTGAAAAGGTCAGATCATTACATGTTATGTTATGTTTGATATCCAATAAATGGTTCCCGTGGCAGTGGTACCCATACCGCCTCACAAATTGTAAATTGTTCTTTTTGTGATAATTTTTTCGATCAAAAGAGGTTTTATCTCAAATATTTCAATACTACCCTTTGTCCAGTTTATTGTAGTAGGTTCATTATAAGTAAAATATTTTTTGGAAAAAAGCACAAACACATAAATATTGCTTCATATCACAAACTCAACACAAGCAATCTCGAACGAATTTCTAGACTAAAATCAGCTCGCTCAGTTATCAATTTCCCGTCACTCAACTACCCTTAGCCATTAATAATCCCTGACACCCCCCTAATCTCTATAGAGCATTGACCACCCCACAATTCTCACACCCAGTGTACAGAGGCTCTGCGGTGGTACAGCGTAGTCACCCTCCCACCCACCCCTTGTGCATAATTGGGTTTATTTTACACTGGTTCACGTAAACACGCCAGTTAGATTTTTCGCTGTAATCTGCAGTAGTATTGTTTGTTTATATTGCTTAACTTTGTATTTTAGAGTGCTTGCCAAAAAGTATCCTAATCCTACGCAAAACATACATTTTAAACTTTTATTGTTCAACCCAAAAGTTGAATCACAGTCTAGACATCCATGGATTGGTAGATAAAAGCTTTATTAAATGTGAACTTATAGGCGCATTCTCAAAATACGCTTGACAGATAGGAAAATTTACTAGTATTTCGATATATTTCATCGAATGACCAAAACTGATGATATTGTACTACATAAATTTGCATATATGATAGTGTTGTATGAACTACAAAGCATGCTACATATGTACATTTAAAATATGCTGAAAGAAATCTAGAATCAAATCTTCAGGTTGATATATGTATCTTCATACGGACGCGTGAAACTAATCCGGAGTTCTTGCACCATATGGATTTACAACGCAATGAATAGGCAACGAATAGGCAACGAATAGGTAACGAATAGGCAACGAATAG
Source organism: Hesperophylax magnus (assembly GCA_026573805.1). Classification (NCBI taxonomy): domain Eukaryota; kingdom Metazoa; phylum Arthropoda; class Insecta; order Trichoptera; family Limnephilidae; genus Hesperophylax; species Hesperophylax magnus. The sequence goes on from JAIUSX010000018.1 coordinate 1,468,956, forward strand.
GTAACGAATAGGCAACGAATAGGTGACGAATAGGCAACGAATAGGCAACGAATAGGCAACGAATACGTGACGAATCGGCAAAGAATAGGCAACGAATAGGCAATGAATAGACAACGAATAGATTTAACTTAGAAACCAGACATTCTGCTTATCTTTAAAAACTTAGTTTTTTTGGAAATAGTGCAAAGGTAACTCTATCGATAGCCTATTCCTTTCGGAGTGATTATACGAGCCTGAAAACTTCAGCAACTTCACAAAGAAAAAAAAAACAGTTATTTATTACAGTTAATTTTTAATCAAAAATAAAACATGACAATAGGTGTGGTACTACTGAATGAAATTTCTAAAACAATTTATTTGATTAATCTTTACAAACCCTAAAAAAATTAGTTTAAAAACTAAAATGTTAAAAAAATAAATTGTTGTATTTTTGATGGGTGAATGATCTGTCGTATAGTGTAAATAAAAAATAATTTTATAAAGAACTCTGACAACTTGGTTACGTCACAAGGAGCGCCAACTAAAAGCTATCTCAACTGATTCAATCTAGCGGATGATTGATGGAAGACGACCCACTTCATGGCTTCAAAAAGTACGTCACTGGTGTAAGTGCAGTTTCACGAAGGCGTTTTTCAGGTTGTAGCCTGAAGGTTGCAAAACTAATTTTAGAAATCCAAAAAATATAACTCTAGGTTTATGTATGTAAACGACGATTTTACTAATAAACGCTACCACAACATGTACAAATTTTATTTTAATATTACCTACGTCATCCAATACATTATCATGCGATTTTCTTAACTATTAAATTACCCGAGTATAGCCTGCAATAACGTCATCGCCTGTCCTGTCTTTCTAAAACCAATGAACTTTAAAATACCACCAAGAATAATCCATACTAATCGGATGCCCACAAACACTATTGTCGGGCGTTCAAACAGAAGAATGTGCAAATTGCCTGAAATCAAAACCTGCACAATTCTGACACATTCTTTGAAACATACAGTACTTTAGTAGAAAATTGAAAGCTGTTTTTCCTTAAAAAAAACTATAACATAATTTGTTTATAAATAGTGTGCCAACGTTTTATCATTTCTCCGTAAAACACTATTTTTGAGTAAATTTTTTATTAAAAAAAATTCGCAAACGTCTAATATTATTATGAACATTGTTCACTTTTTCTAAATTTTTATGTATCGAAATTTCTTTCACATTTTTTTTCTGTATTAATATTTATGTAGATTTATTTATCTGCTGTTAATATTAATCTCAATTCTCAAGTAAATATTGTCTTGTTAATAATAATACTTTTTTGTATCGATTTTTACTCGGAATAAAAAAAATAGAACTAAAAACAAATTTGGTAACGATAAAACCAAACTTCGTACCGTTCTCTTAAGAAAAAATAATAATTAGTCTTAGTGAAGTTTTTATTCATTCACTTGCCCAGCGTTTGTTTTATTATTAATTATTACACTTTAAGTAATCATTTTTTTAACATACTTTTTCCAGCTAACTGTGTTTGATAAATCTTCTTTGGTCTTAAAAATATTTATATTCAATTATTTCCTTTCAGATTAATTAGCAGGAATCCCAAAGAATGTTTTTTGGTAATTCTACATTTACAATTTTTATAAAAATGTATTTTGAATTTAATCCATGGAAATTAAATATTTTTTGTTTCTAGTAAGCCACATAAACTGACCAAAGAAATAATACAAACTTTTTTATTAAAAAAATCTCACAAAGGGAGTCCGAGTAACTGTATCCTTATCTCATGATACCTTCCGTTATGTGAAATGTTCTCCCTTCAGATTTTATAACCAATTTATTTTTTATGTACATCAATCGAAAATATAAGTAAAGGCATTGAAAGTTCTCTAGAAATGCGGCCGGATCATAAAAACCCCAGCTTTTAAGGGACAACTCGCCTTCAAGGACAAAATGTTTCACTCCACTGAATATATAATCCCCAGAAGCGTGATCTGTACTGATTTAAAAGAAAACCTTTTGACTCTTAGGTCCCAGACCGGCCAATGAAATTGATTATCAGTTTATGTGAGAATTTCGATGTTCCAATTTTTAAAGTAACATGCTAACCAATCATCACATGTTTTCATATCAATAAGAATGGACCACCAAACCACTCTGTCTTGACACATCTTTCTTGCTACATTCACATTCATACATCGCCTGTTACATGCTTTTATTATATCTTAACATTACGTGATGTGATATTTGATTAATTTTCTCTTGGCACTTTGTCTTCACAAGAAGTAGACAAAAATAATTATTAACACGTCAACTCCAGTGTATCAAAACAAAACACAAGCAACTGTGTTGGGTGCACAGATAGACCTACCTATAAAACGAAATTAAAGGATCAAACAATAATCATTATGGACATAGGTACTCAAAATCCCCATAATAACAATCACTGTAGATATATTCAACAAATTTCAAGTACAATATGTTTTTTATACAATAACCACATCTCTGTAAAAACGAAACAAGTTAATTTTATATCTACGAAGGAGAAAATAATACTTATAAATCTAAATGAAAAATGAAACAGAATAAAACACAGAAAATAAAAGTATTATAACTAGGAATCCCAATCCTACCGAGACAGGCGTCTTCACCACTCGACGATTGGAATCTATTTATTAAACGTCATATTTGTCGATCTTATATTTCAAAGTATTTATTACGCCCATCCCGGTAAAACAAGAGATCATGGGTTCCATTTCTAGTTGTAACCGTTATCTTTTCATTTTCTGTGTCTTGTTTTGTGTCACGTTTCTTTTAGATTTATTAGTATTTTCTTCTTCTTCTTCAATGATTTATTATATTGATGGTTATAACTTTCAAAACAAGCAAAAGTAAAAGTTTAACCAACAAAGTTTACTTAAATACACAAAGCACACGAAATATACGGTTTAAAACAAAGGAACTACTACCAATTCCGAAAATAAATGCACAATTTGGTAAAATAAATTTACAGTACATTCTGACTAAAACATGCCATATCTACCTGATAATTAAAAACTTTAAAAAATTTATAACTTTGGCCCAACATTGGATCATCAACAAAGTTCGTGCAACAATTAGTTAACTTGCACAAATATAAAATAAAATAAATTTAATAAATTAAAGAAGTTATCTATTATTGTCACCAAATGCCAATACCAAACTGAATTTCATATATTTACCAAATATTTTAGCTCCCAACTGCCCAAAAAACGAACCTGTCGAAAACTAAAACAGGATGTCCCTAGTGGGACAGGCGTAATAAAAATACGCGTAAATCCTACACATATATGTGCAATAAACAAAACAATAATGAACATTTTCCATTTAATTAATTTTAAATATGATCTCATGCAATAATTATTCCTCGTATATCCCACATGATTCGTGAAAGGAATTGTTAAGTTTCGATTTTTCTTTTAATGTATGTAAAGGTGTATTAAAATATTGCATGTGACCTCTAAAAACAAAGTATTGTGCTTCATTCATGCACACGGACAGTTGACACGCCCCCAGCACAATTCTACAGGTTTATCCCTTCAGTGTTTCACCCTTATTTCACAGAAGTCCTCCGCGCGAAAGCCTCCAAAAGGGTCTCTAAATAGATACTCCAACACTCCTGGCGAGTAATTCCTAGTTCTATAGGATTTTCGGTAACATAAATTCGATCATTCGGATCTCAGAGGATTCGGTGTTTGTTTCAGCAATGATTTGTATGGAAATTTTCCCTTTGTGTTCCGTATATTTAAATCAATATGGACCCAAATGTTATTACTTAGAGGTTATTTTGTGTTTTTTTTCCATTATATACTTTTATTGATTTTATTGAGATCGTCAAATGGAGAATTTCACTAAGATTTTTTTGAATGAGTTCTATTTCAAAGCTCGGAAATTGCATTCGTAGATGCAATAAAAAGATTGACTCTATTCGCAATACAGGTTGGCAATAGAAATTAGAATATAAAATCTATTTGCAATACAGTTTGGCATTAGAAAATTTAATATTGTCTTTTCGCGATACAAGTTGGCAATAGAGATTTTAATAAAGAATCTGTTCGCAATACAAGTAAGCAGTAAAGATTTGAATATTGAATCTATTCGCAATACTAGTAAGCAGTATAGATTTGAATATTGAATCTATTCGCAATACAGGTTGGCAATAAATTTTAAAAACCATTGGTATATTTGTTTAGATTTTGTTCTGTTATTATTGCTTTTTGCGTTTTAAACCCTTTGATTTGTTCAATGTTACAAAGATTGATCGATGAGATACAGATACAGATTGTCCGGGAGTAAAGTGCGCTTCGGGAGGTGATTGTACATAATGGTAGATGTAAAAAAAATATTTTTAAATAATATATATGGAATATTAAAAGATAATTTGAGAGAAGTAAAAGATATATTTTTTCGAATTTCCAATATATTATTTTCCAATTCAAAAATATTTTTTTCATCAAAGAATATATATTTTCTCTTACAAACCATTCAATTCCTTAACTTAACCTAAACTTAAAACTTCCTTAACACCTTGGAAATTTGAGAAAAGTTTTATCTTTTTTCCTTGTGAACATTAATCCCAGATAGCCTGTATTTAATTTTTGTTGTTGTTTTTAATCTTAAAAATATCATCGGTTAGAAATATATCATCTTAATTTTTAACTCTATATATGCTCACGCTTTGCTGATTGAAATCCTTCAGGTACGTGCTGTCACACCTCGTACAGTGCAAGATCGATCAAAGCTTTATCTTCGGGATGCCTACGCATTGAAATAAAGAAGATTAGTTTCTTTTGTTTTCGTATTGATCGAGTTCCCTTTCAAAGCAAACAAACCATTGAATATCTCTTATTTGTTTTATATTTATACGATAAAACTAATTACTGTCACATTAACGGATCTATAAAGTAAAAAATAAAACAAACAGCAAATTCAATAGACTACATCAGCAAGTCGGTGTTTTATTTCCACCATCCCTTTAGTACCGTTGCTTCCTGGGAAAGAGATAAAAAATTGAATTAACTTTATCAAGTTACTCCGTTAAAGAAAGCGAAGTAAGGTATAAATTCGTGTTAGATTTTGTAAAGAGACAGCCTTAGGATTACATCCCCCAACCTTCTGCCCGCCATAGAACAATACTAACATTAAAGGGAAATTTAAGAAAGCCTTTTCATGTTGATTATTTTGTCAGTATAGAATTTCGTTCCAACATTACACGTGTGGCAAAGTCATCAAATGGCTACTAAGCGCCATTTTTTTTATAGTTTCCTTTACATGCCTATTAGTCCGTTTCAAAAAAGTTAATACTCATCTAGAATCTGCGTCTAACGAGGGCCTTTCAAATATGACAATGATGTTATCTCCGAATTTCTGCTGAAAAACTGGGCCTTAGAAACTGAACATTTTCATAGCATCACAAGAAGAAGGGTTTTTGTTTAAACAAATATATTTCAAACAAATCCGAGTTCATTGAACCAGAGTTACTTCACATACAACCGAAATAAATAAAATATCTCCCCATTTTTGTCTTCAAGTTCCTACGGAATAGTTCGGAAAAACTAACAAAACAATATATTTCTTTGAATTAGAGAACTGTAGTAAATAAAAAGGACATGAAAAAATCTGTTACGTTTTATTAAATTATGGTAATGAATATGGAATTTTTGAATTTGGATCTGCTGTATCTAAGTATATACATAACCTGAACACAATTCAAAAAGGAATCATAAAGACCATACTGACCACCCATAAGTACCCATAAGAACGCCTTAGATTGAAATTTTCAATAGTTTTGATACAAAAAATATTTGCTAAAAATATAATATTGAAACTATTGAAAAATAGGGAATCCTCTGCAATACCGCGTATTCATCAAACAAGGTCAAATCACAATGACATAAAAAATATTCTAGGTCATAAAACCACATTCGGACAAAGAAATTATATTTATTTTACGACGAAACTCCACAAAATACTTCCCCCTAATATAAATTGAATAGAAAATTTGAATGATTACAAATCGAGAACAAAAATCTGGCTGTTTTATTCTATTTAATGTGGATGACTTTATATTAAGACACTGATTGTATTTTATGAGATAGACTTTTATTCTTGTGACGGTTATACAGAGAGCTTGTTAGCGTGACCACAGACGACAATACAATGTGTTACAATCACCTCTAGCACTAGTGATGTGCGACACCAATAGTGATGTTACATCCCCTTTCTTTATTTATAAAAACAATAAAAATTCAAATACATTGATATTAGACATTATGCTTACATACAATACAATAAAATCTTAAATACACTGACATTAGACATTATACCTATCGGGTTGTTTGACCACTCTACCATATCTGGTAATGTAAGGGTTGTTCAAATTATTATATTCTCCCACCTGTCCCTCATCTCCAGCTTCTGCCTCTTCAAGTGCCGGATCAGATCGCATGGACAGATGGTCATTATTAACATTTGTATTATATCTCATTTTTAAGTGAATTCTATTTCGTCTGTACGTGTTACCATAATAATCTTCAACAATATAAGACCTGTTACATTTTAATTTTTCCTTGACCACAGCTGGTAACCAATTACTTTTAGGGTTTTTCTTAAAATACACATAATCTCCTGTTTTAAATATAGACATAGGTTTTGCATTGACATTATAATATTTAGAATTTTTTGAATTATTTTTTTCAACGCAGTTTTTGTAATCTGAGAATCTTACAACCTTTGGTTTTAATTTAATTTGAGTTGAAGGAATATTCATTCTTAAAGTTCTAGACATTAATAATTGAGCAGGTGACGGTAAATTGGCTTTAGGTGTGTTTCTATAATGTAATAGAGCTATATAAGGATCTGTATTTGTTTCTTTTGACTTTTTTAGAATATTTTTTATAATTTTAACAGAACTTTCTGCCTGACCATTAGATTGAGAATGATATGGACTAGTAACTACATGTTCTATATCCCAATCGTATAAAAATGATTTGAATTCAATAGCTTGAAAAGGCGGACCTCCATCAGAGACTAAAGACATTGGTATACCATGACGTGCAAAAATAGATTTTAAGTGAATTATGACATTTTTTGCAGTAGAATTATTATTTAGGAAAGCAGTTTCAATAAACTTTGAATAGTAATCTGTTACAATGAGGTACGTTTGATTATCAAAATACATTAAATCAATACCTACTTGTTGCCATGGAAACTTATTAATTTCATAATTTATCAGTGGTTCCTTCTGATTAGAAACTTTAAATTTATTACATATTTGACATTGCTCAATTAAATTTTTTATATCTACAGTGATACTAGGCCAATATAAAGTATCTCTAGCTAATCTTAAACATTTGTTTATTCCTTGATGTCCTTCATGTATTTTGTTTAACATTTCTTTTCTCATAGTTTGAGGTACTAGCAATTTATTACCCTTAAATATTAACTCATTAATGACATGAATTTCGTCTTGAATATTATAATAACATTTTAAAGTGTAATGAACTTTATCTTTGCTATTCGGCCAACCTTCATAATAATATTTTTTTAATATTTGCATAGTTTCATCCAAAGCAGTAGCATTACTCAATTTTTTACGATATTCTTCACTAATAGCTAAGTTCATATATATTGAATTTACATGACAATGTAGATCAGACTCATAATCGGGTATATAATGATCTTTTAAAGCTGCTCTAGATAAAGTATCTGATATATACATTTCTTTACCTGGGACATGTATAACATTTAAATCATAAGATTGAAGAGCTAACATCATACGTTGCAATCTAGCTGGTACATCATGTAAAGGTTTTTTAAATAAATAGACTAAAGGTTTGTGATCAGTTTGTACTGTCACTTTGTTACCATAAATATACTGATGAAACTTATTACAACCAAATTGTATGGCAAATAATTCTTTTTCAATTTGAGCATAATTTTCCTGCGACTGTGTCATTGTTTTTGAACTAAATGCAATTGGACGGTTATTTTGCATAATAACTGCTCCTATAGCTGATTTTGATGCATCGACTGATAAAGTTAGTGGTATTTTTGGATCATAATGACTTAAAACTGTTGCATTTGAAATAGCCTCTTTCAAAGTTTTAAAACATTTTTCACAATTTTCATCCCATGACCATATAACATTATTTTTTAATAAATTTCTCAAAATTTGTGACTTATTTGATAAGTTTTCAATGAATGGGCCCAAATAATTTACCATTCCTAAAAATCTTTGTAAATCTTTGACATTTTTAGGAGACGGCAACTCTAAAATAGCTTTGACTTTCTCTTTGTCAACTTTTACTCCTTCCTTACTAAAAATATAACCTAGGAAACATACTTCCTTGACTAAAAATTTACATTTCGACTTATTTAATTTTAAGTTGACCTCTCTAGCCCTTTCCAAGACTTTTCTTAACCTAAAATTATGAATTTCTTCAGTTTCTCCATAAATTAAAAAATCGTCGACAAAAATTAATATACCTTCCAGATCTCCAAACAAATCTACCATAATCCTATAAAAAATTTCCGTTGCTGCGTTTATTCCAAACGGTAGTCTTAAATACCTGTACCTTCCAAATGGAGTTTGAAAAGTACATAAATCACTACTTTCTTCATCTAACTTCAATGACCAAAATCCAGAATAAGCATCTAGATGTGAAAAATATGCAGCACCTATAAGTTTTGATCTAATTTCATCGATGTTTTTTAATGGAAAATATTCTCTCATTATGCAGTTATTTAATTTTCTAGGATCAAGACAAATTCTTAATTTACCTGACTCCTTGACAGTTATGACAACAGAATTTACCCAAGAAGTAGGTTTAGTAACCTTTTCAATGACCTTCATCTTGTCCATGCGATCTAATTCCTCACGAAGTCTGTTTTGTAAGGCAAATGGGACTTTCCTCGGAGGATCAACGCACGGAACGGCATCTTGACGAAGTTTGAGATGAACGACAGGTGGTAAACATCCGAGACCCTGAAATATGTCATTATATTCAGTAAATAAGGTGTTATGATCATATTGAACATTAAATATTCTTTTTATAATTCCAAATTTCTGAATAGTTGGAAGACCTAAGACTGATTGACATTCTATATTTGTGACAAAAAATATTATTTTACTTATGACATTTCCATTGATTTGACATACAATATCACAATGACCAATAATAGGTATTTTATTACCTCCAAATCCTGACACTTTTGTAAAAACTTTTTGTAAAATTGTATTACATAAATTTAACTTTTTAAAGTTTGTCAATGACATTACATTTATATCAGCTCCTGTATCCAAGATACAGTCTAATGTTTTATTATTAATTATTATATCTATGTGCCATGCTTGACTTGAATAATTGTTATTATTAATATTTCTGATTGTTGCAATAAAATGACCCTCAGTGAAATTAGCACTGTCATCATTGGGTTTTGATGACTCTAAGTTTAAATTTCTGACTTTATTGTGACAATTATTTTTAAAACAATATTTAGCAAAATGACCAAAAGAATTACATGACCTGCATTTGACATTGACTGCTGGGCACTTGTAGCGATGATGCTGACCACATCTTCCACATGGATTGATATGACCACTTGACCTTGGCTGTGATGATGATGATGGTGACCCATGACGACTTGAAGATCCAAACTGACTTGATCTTCTTGAAGTTGACCCTCTTAGACTTGACTGACATGATGCTCTCGACTGTCTTGAAGTATTTTTATTATGACTGATTTGAAGAATATTTTCTGTGTGTGTTTGTTGGTTAATTTTCTCTGCATTGCTTTGTGACAATAAGATGGTTTTTGCAATTTCAATCGTTTTTTGTAATGACAATGTAGAATCTTGTAATAAGCGTTGACGGATATGATTTAAATTTGCACACATATTTGCAATAAATATGTCTCTTACCAGAGATTCTCTTAAATTTCCAAATTCACAATCCAAACTTAAATTTTCCAAGTCCAATAGAAAATTATTGATGTCTTCTGAATTATTTTGTTTTCGTGTAAAAAATGAATTTCTTATCATTGTTAAGTTTTTGTGAGGTGCAAAATATTCATCAAACTTTTTCTTGACTTGTCGTAGCGTGCTTGATTCCATGTTCATGTTAAATGATTTGAAAATTTCCATACCTTTGGAGCCAATTGAATGAAGCAGAATTGCGATTTTTCTTTGTTCTGTGGCTTCTTCCAAACCTGACGCTACCAGGTATATTTCGTAGTCTTGCCACCAATTTTTCCATTTTGAATCATTATTCATATTATTTGACAACACTTGCAGATTTGACAGGGCATGAAAATCATGTTGTATGTGTGACTTTTGCGCGTCCTTCGCCATTTTAAATTATACTTAATATTTTTCAATTTATGTTATTAACATCCAACTTCCAGTATTATTATTATTTATTATCGAGATCGCACTTCTGACACCATGTTTTATTCTATTTAATGTGGATGACTTTATATTAAGACACTGATTGTATTTTATGAGATAGACTTTTATTCTTGTGACGGTTATACAGAGAGCTTGTTAGCGTGACCACAGACGACAATACAATGTGTTACAATCACCTCTAGCACTAGTGATGTGCGACACCAATAGTGATGTTACACTGGCTAAAAGAGATTGATGAAAAAACTCTGAAAAAACATTTAAAAAAAAAGAAAACTAATAAAACAGAAATGAATAACTTTAGTTCGCCTCAGCACAAGTCACCCTAGTAAGGAGGACTAAGAAATACAATTTACTATACATATATTCAATATCATATTTTGTATGTACAATGTTTAAATAGTCGCAATAATAAAAACATAAAATAAACAACTAACAAAGTACGTAAAACATGTTTTACCTAAGCCTATTATTAAAAAAAATATCTGAATATGTTGAAAAAAAAAAAAAATTTATAACTCCTCAGTAGGTTACATGAAATAAAAAAGGACAGTAAGAACATCTATGAAGATACTATTATCTGCCTATCATAAATATGTAGGATGTCAGGGCACACTTATAACATTTATCAAGATGAATTTAAAAAAATATCAAACAGCAAATTTCCTACACAGGTAAATAGTAATTTGAAAAATTCAACCCTCAAGTTTTTCCTTTCCCGGTGAAGGCTGTCCATTCCACCCCCTCCTAGTGACTAAATGTTCATCCCTCGAGAAAAGGACACCCCTATTAAAACAATAAAAGCTGACGCTTTTCGATACTTTGATAAAAAGGGACGTCGTAGAATATTCCAACAAAATATTCACGATTGTTATTTATACAGTTTTTTGTGACAAAAGTATAATAAAAGTAATGTGATGAAATGCGCCCAAAACTGGTTCCATGTTATTTATGATACGGAATCGACGGAAAAAGGAAGTTTTTGGTGTTGTATTTTTGTACACTAAAGTGCTTATTGCGAGTATTGTAGTTTACTGCTGCGGTTAAAAACTTTTTGCTTTATTGTAATGGTTGCGTAATATTACTAACAGCATGGCATCGCCTGTGATCATTTTTTCATACGTGAAAAATGGATTTTATTTTATAGATAGTAATCATGTTTTATGAATTTGTGGAAAACATTATCTCTACTCTGCCTAGGTACACACTGCTTCTTTACTTTATTCACGTTTATACGTACATACTATCAACCCAGCGTCAGTATTTGATTCACATTAAATTTAACTATGGCAATACAGTAAGATGTCTAAAAAAATACTTTAAACAATTAGTTAAAAATGAAGCAGTGCCACATAATATTCAATTTCTATTTCGTCTTCTTAGTTATTTTATAACTTACTACGCCCAGTAGGGTTCCCTCAAAGTCTCGCCTTGGAGATTCTGGGCGAACGGTATTTAAGAAATGGAGGAATAATTGAATATGTTGTGAAATGTCCGAAGGAAACACTGGGATGTCACATGAGGACATGAGGAAAATAATTTCCCTCGGGGCCTTTATCTTCTTTAGGGAGGCTGTGTGGAGGGTATTTTTAAGGAAATAAAGGAGAGGTAGTTCTGGAAAGGAAAAATGTATAAGGAGTGGGTAGGAATTTAGGGATCAATGTGTCCAGGAGTGACGGATGAATAATTTTCCTTCCTGCTGCGGCCCAAGGTGATGGTTTAAGAGAGATCAGTTGGAGAGGTCAAAGGGTCTCCCTAAAACAGCCTCTCCCGACCCGGTACGCCACGCAGCTGGTGGACAGGCGCATCCTGAACACACCTCACCCGATGAACCCGGGCACCTTTGCTTAATCACCAAATGTACCAAACTACTTGGTGTCATCTATGGCAGAGTTGTTGGATACCCAATAAATGGTTCCCGGGACGGCGGTAGGCAAACCTTCCTCCTAATTTGTAAATTGGTGTTATGCTACAAGTATAAAATCTTTTTCCTGCCACCCAAGTAAATTAGATATTATACCTTAATTAAGCAATAGTCAATGTGTACAATTATAAATATTTAAATATTAAAACTGTACCCATAATTTGATCTAGTTCAAATCAGACGGTCAAAATATACATTTTCAAAATTGAAATTGGTTGGATTATTTATTTTGGGTTTAGACAGTGTAGAAGCGCGCCTTGGCACCGGGCGACGGCCTGGACGAGATTGTTTTCCAATTTCCGGTAACGCTGACTTGTCCCGGCTACTCTGTGGCACATGCACCGAAGCAGCGAACCCATGCACCGTTCCCTCTGTGAACATCTGTGAGGCGCTGCATCGCCAAGGTAGGGCAAACAGCGCCCTGTACGTGTCGTTATACTGTGCTCGAAGTGTGTTCTTGACACTGTGTGTGTACCATGTCCATAGTTCGTTAGAATAAAAACACACGCAGAACGTCTGGAATATTTGCTTCTTCACCGGAGGACTGCACTTATTAAATCACCTGGCGAGCAAGTTGGCTCACTCGCCCATATACCCTTCTCTAGCGTTCTGTGTCATTTTTATTATTTATGTTATATCAGTGACGACATATCCCATATATTTTATATCACTGCAGATTTTGAGATTGGTTCCGCCAAGACACATGGGCGAAATGAATGCAGAACCTGTATTTGCTTTTTAGCAGTTACGATTTTTTTAGCATTGTACATTATCAGCCCGTGACTGTTTTAAACGTGATGTGTTCTCATTGTTCATAAATTCTTGCAAACTGGAATACATATATAAGAAAATATATCTCTTGCGTTCTTATTTGTTGTACACACGATATAATAGAGAACAACACGACACAATACTCTACCTAATACTTAGGTAGTATTGAAATGTTTAATATTAAGTTAATGAATTTTGTGGATCATTTTAAAAACCTATTCCAACCGTATTCTTGAACCTTAGGTTGTCTCTTTGTAAACTCATCTGATCGCTGTATTTTTATAAATTTTCTTACTTTGATGTTTGCATTTTTGCTCTCTGTAATTTTATTTTTATTATTTCTTTCTCACGTTCTACATTATTCATGTCTAAATTTTAAACACGTAAAAGCCCTACGGACGTAAAATGAATCTAATATACATTATACAAAATTACCGATTTATTTTTAAGCCAGTAGCTCTGATCTCCTTTCATAAACCATATATAATTACTAATAATTTTGACCCGTAGTAGTTATAAATGAATTTAAGTGACCAACTAGGTAACTAAATGCAGAGCTAAGAGCTTTAAATTATTAAGAGCTTTCCATTGAATGTCTCGACTTTAAAAGATTTAATTATTATGTAAATGAGGGCAACGAGAATGAAAAACCCTCGGCGGTAAAAAAAGAATTGAATTTAACTTTGCAAGAGGACAGGAAGCAGGACCTAAACTTTAAGACGTGGCTGAACTTTTAAAAATATTTCTATCGACCGAGACTTCATTATTTTAGCCGCCAATAGCTTCCGAGTCAGTAAGCCAATGCATGGAACTTTGGCAGGGTTCTCAACTTTTTGTTCATTGTTCATTTAATTGATTTAGTCTCATATTTAATATTTCGATGGCCTCTATGGTCCAAGGATAAGGCTTTTGACTATTTATCTGGAGGTTATTCACACAACTCGAATATTAACTTTGTTCACTGTTCATTGAATTGATTTAGTCTCAGATGTAATACTTTGGTGGCCTCCGTGGTCCAGGGGTAAGGCTTTTGACTATTTATCTGGAGGTCATTCACACAACTTGAATATTAACTTTATTCACTGTTCATTGAATTGATTTAGTCTCAGATTTAATACGTTGGTGGCCTCCGTGGTCCAGGGGTAAGGCTTTTGACTATTTATATGGAGGTCATTCACACAACTTGAATATTAACTTTGTTCATTGTTCATTGAATTGATTTAGTCTCAGATCTAATACTTTGATGGCCTCCGTGGTCCAGGGGTAAGGCTTTCGACTATTCATCTGGAAGTCATTCAAGAATGGAGAAACGTCAAAAATAGACACAGTATGTGAAGAGACATATTTGTACACATCATTTAATGATTTTTGTATGCATTTGTTTGTGAATGTGTGTGTCTATTGATAAGAAGAAACTTTTCCCTACCTCATGTAACATAAAAAATGTATTGAGTGATAAGTATAACAATTGGCGTAATTAATTATAGGGATTCATGCATTCCTTCTGCTTTAGTTGCCTTGAGCTCACATCTGCTTCTTATTTGCCCTGATAATGGACACATTAAGGCCGTTCAATATATTGGCCAGAGGTAGAAGCACAACACGGTGTAATACCCTAACTTCAATTGTTCAATCACAATTCTGGCCGTAAAAATCTCAAATCCTATTTTCCAACTAGCTTCATTTGTATTGTCGTCAATTATTGTAATACACGTCAATAATTTCAAAAACAATTGTCGTCAATTATTATATTACACATCAATAATTTCAAAGTATAATTACTATCGTCAATTATTGTATTATAATTCAGTTATTTCAAAGTATGTTAATATAGGAATCTAAAAATCGTTAATTGTTTCAAAAACCAATCCAAACTTTAAAGGTATAATTACTGCCGTAAGATATTGCATTATATTTATTAATAATTTCAAAGAACAATTGTCGTCAAATATTGTTTTACATATCAATCATATCTAAGTATAATGATCGTCATCTATTGTATTAAACAGCAATAATTTCAAAGTATAATGTTTATCATCTATTGTATGACAAAGAATATTGTTGTCTATTTAGTATTGAAACAGTTTTGGATAATAACAACCATTATTCCCATCATATGCCTACTATCAGACCTACTATCCATTTATTTTCTTAAAAACAGCCTCACCCACACTTAAAAAGAAGAAGATGATTTGTTGCACTGTAAATTGTCGCAAGTACAGCAGTCGAATTCGTGTCGTGTAGCAAGAAGGTGCAATCGTACTGTCCTCGTCGTATTATTCACATGCTTTGTGCTCGGTTTGCAAATATTAAAATCATATTAAAGATTATCTCGTTTCGGAGGAAATTTCACCCCTTGAACAGTGCAAGTTCATGGAGAGCCCTATTGCCAGGATTCTTGGGATTCAAGGTAGGCTGTTCCTTAATTCCACTTTTCCCGTGATTTTTCAAAACCAATTGAATGAGTTTTACACTGTCGTTCTTCAGTTCATTTACGTGTAATAGAATACGTTACATTGTCAATTATTGTAAACACACCAATAATTACAAAGTGTTTCTAATTATTGCAGTCAACTATTATATTACACATTAATAATATCTATTTTTCGGAATAACTTTATTGAGTAAAACCTCAAATTGTAATATTTAAATATTGAAGACAATATTAGTGATTTTTAAAGGAAAATCTGAAACAGAAAAATCAGAAAAGGAAACGGTCACATCTGGGACTCGAACCCAGGACCCTTGTCTTTCCGGGACAATGCTCTACCAACTGCGCTAATGGGACCCTATCCTCCTCGGTCACTTTTAACTGTATCATACTTCGAATAAGAACTACCAACATTGTCTTCATTTTTTCACCGCACATTTTTTTTATTGGCAACTATCTTTATGTATGATCGCAAGATTCAACCCGAACTAAATGCAATCCAGACAGCGTCTTTTTAGATAATCCTATCTTATTTTTTTATTTTTAATGTGCGACATCTGTTGACTTTTCTGCAAGTCTAGAATGAATATTTATTTTTCGGAATAACTTTATTGAGTAAAACCTCAAATTGTAATATTTAAATATTGAAGACAATATTAGTGATTTTTAAACGAAAATCTGAAACAGAAAAATCAGAAAAGGAAACGGTCACATCTGGGACTCGAACCCAGGACCCTTGTCTTTCTGGGACAATGCTCTACCAACTTTTTTTATTAATAATATCTATGGAATCTCCGATTTCTCACAAATTCTCTTATTAAATAAAACTCCGGCTTCAACAAAACACTTTTTTATGTGATTCACAATTTCTCTGATATTTTAATTATCAGGAGGTTAGAATAATGTGGACTCCGAACAAGTGGTTCCTTCCTTATTTATCATACAGTCAATCTCTACAATACTCGACAGCTAAACGTTATCTATGGGTAATCTAACAGACTAATCTAGTGCCATCTACGTTTGTGCTCTTACACTAATACCAATGATTTTACAATTTCGAAGTATAATTGTCGTCAATTATTGTATGACTTCAATAATTTCTGTAAGTGTACTTGTCGTCAATTGTGTAATACATTAAGTAAGTACTAAGATTTTTTAAATCTGAAGCCTTGCTTTTATCTTGCTAAACCTCAAACTTTAGAAATTTATTTATTGAAAAATCAGTTAAAATGTTCATTACGATTTTCAATCTTTTGAAATGAAATGAGTGTATGGGTAGCGGCCTTCCCCTTCTACCTTAAATTTACCGGATAATTTACCTTTTCCTGGAAAATTTATAAAAATTTAATAATATAAAGTGCGGTTTCGCGAAAATTCGGTGAAAATTTTCTGTGGGAAATTTAAAATCTAATCGTCGATCACTTTACATTTTCTTATAACCCGTCATTTATTAATACACGCAGTGGAAAAATTCAGGATACTTTGCGAAAGTACATTTATTTATTTTATTTTATTTTTATTCCTTTATTTTTCCCAATTTTTAATTACATACAATATTACACAAAATCAATACGAATAATGGAAACCCAATAAGGCGCAGCCTGTGCGTGGGTAATATATTTAAGTTATTATATTATTGTACCTAGAAATAAACAAACTGTGGGCATATAACAAAAACAAGATTACATTTTGTCTAAGCGGTTTGAATAAAAAGTGTTTACAATAGTGTATAGTGAAGTTTGTCACGTAACGAATTGACACGTTCAAAACTCCCGCGAATTCAAATTAGTACCTATCAGTTGTAACCATTGTTCGCTGTGCGCATGCGTGCACCGTGAGGTTGGTAAACTGCACAACGCTCCACACACGCGGGCACAATCACCAACGGCCGGCCTCTCGCAATCTGGCCTCGGCCTTGATAATATGTGAGCGTTGCCGCCGACAGAGACGCAACCATAAGCGCGCCTAAATTAACGACTGTTTTTTCGCACAAGTACTTTATAAAACCTATATCAATTCTGTGCCAATTCACGATGAAGAACCGTGCGCGCAATAGCGCGTACAGTACAGCCGATGACCGCTAATTGTGGTTCAACAAGTACGAGATTCATCCTGCAAAACCCATGTAAGCTGATAACTATAATTCCCCTTTATGTGCCTTTTATGTTGAATCATGCTCACCTACAAAGCTTGCCAGCCAGAACCTAAAATACCGATAGAGATTGACCCAACGAAAAGCTAGAAATGTTAGGATGTTTATTACTCTTTTCATGTGTGTATCTGTTATGTAAATGTGCTTTTTTTTATTTAGGAGAAAAAACAGATACAGATATCAATTGACAAGAATATACAAAACATCAACTAGAGAATTTACCTGCATCCAAACTATTTCTCACGAATTGACTTAAACAGCAGTTAAAAACATTTACACATATTTTGACTTATAAATAGGGGAAAAATATATACATAAGAATATTATTTTACAAATAGAGATATGAAAGAAATGCGCAATATCCTTATAAGAATTTAATTATTTTTAAAAAAATTTAGAGGGTAAAACAAAAAAAAAATATATATATATATAAAAAGATAAACAATGTTAAACAGAAATTAAAAAATATATACATATTTAAACAAGTATGTCTAAGTTTTTTACTATGAACTTTGTAGGAAAACAGTCTTCATTTTTTTACTAAAAGTAGTGCGTGTATCAAAAAATAAGTCAGAGTCCTTGAGGTTTTGGTTCTGATTAAGTGATTCGCACATTCTTCTGATTGGATCCCTGACACCAGCATTTGTACGCGTCCTGCTAATGTGGAATAAGTCGTTAAGCCTTGTTACTCTGGGTGGTACTTTGAAGTTTATTAATTTCAGTAAGTCGGGACAGTCAATGACGTGACAGTCAATGACGTGACAGTCAATGACGTGACAGTCAATGCTTTGTGAATATACTTTCATATCCCATTCATTGCGTTTCCTTTGACGAATATGGAGTGGTTGTTTGGCCTTCAGTCCCTCGTGTAAAAGCCCAATTGGCTGACCTAACCCCTGATGTCACGGAACTCAATCTCTACCACCTGAGCTAACGCCGATTTGTTCCAAGGCACCCTTTCTACGACGGGCCCCGTGGGGAATATTGCGGCCCCTCACACTGGCGCCCCTTACAAGTTATAAGTGTTTAGTGTAATATATGGTGAATATTTTATGAGAAACATAAATTAATACAAATTAAATAAAAAAAATTCAACTGCTGTATTGAAAAGCCATAATTTTAACTCTTTTAAATATTGAGGAAGTTTAGAAATCATATGAATATTTTTCGGAAAAAGATTGAAAGTACGAATTATTTAATTGAGAGAATGAGAATGATTAGATTTGTAAGCTATATTTCGACCAAAATATCATAAAGGTACCGTAAAGTAAAGTAAAGGTAAATTAACAAATTTATGTAATTTTTTACTACATTATTACAAATCATTGATAAAAAAAAATTAAAAGTTATAAAAATATGGGATTCGAACCCGGGTCCTGCATAGCGAGTGTCGAACGCTCTGCCTCTAGACCGCGGTTATTACGTATTCGACCAAAATATCATATAGTCATTTTATCACTTTTCCTCGTATTAAAGAAATCACAAAAAGAAAAAAAAAATAGTTTAAGCGGGGATCGAACCTCGGTTCTTCACGATGAGAGTCGTGCGCTCTGCCTCTAGACCGCGAAGCTGAGTTTGGAGGGTGACCTAAACTAGGTATATAATATTAGCTAGGCTCCTATAGCGAAATGATCACGGTTTTTCGTGACGGTCATGAGTCGGTTTTACTCCGGTCCTCGAAATTGCATGACGCGCGTAAAGAAGTTTCACTTCAAAAATTAACCTAACCTACCTAACCCAGTTAATAATGTTTTTGTTTCATCACTTTCCATGACTTTATATAACTTTTTAAAGATGTGATGAATTATCATTGTGATGATTTATCCGGTCACCGAAAATATCAACGTTTAAAAATAATTATCATCCATTAGGCAAACCAGTCGCTTTTTATTGCGAATTTTTGTTATTATTGTAGTTTTAATTCTGTAGTTACAATGCAAATTACAAAGCAAATGGATAGGAACAACAAATTACCAAGCTTGCAGAAGAGTCACATTCTGTTTTTAATTTATACTCGTGTATATTTTTTGCCAAGGGCTTATTGTATTCGGATATTCAGGGAAGTGCTTAAAATTTATAAACGCTTTTAACGGATTAATGCTTCAAAAGATTTTTGAATCAAAATATATATTTATTAATTTTCGATGTACTTATATTGGACAGTAGAGATAAAATAGTTTTATAAATTAATATAAGGCCGCTTGAGTGGTGGTATTTATTAAAATAAATAGACACGCTAACCTGTTTAGATATAATTTTTGGTAAATTAAGATTTCAAGGAGTACACACTGAAAAGATCGTTCAAAGGCTTTAATTTCATGATTCATGTAATACAATTACCGCAGCCCTGGGAACCATTTATTGCATAACTAACAACACTGCCATAGGTAGACCCAATTGGTTCGCTATGTTTGGTTACTAAGCAGGGGTATCCGGGTTCATGGTGTAAGGTTTGTATAGGTCTTGGAGTCGGACGCGTTTGTCCACCTGGTCAGATCGGGAGACTGGTTGAGGGAGACATTTTGACCTCTCCAGCCGGATTCTATCTCGACCCATCGTCGTGCACCGAGGTGCATCGGTATACATCGATCCCCAGATTTCTATGCGCCCCTCATACATTTTTCCTTTTCAGAACTTTCTCTTTTAGAGGCTCAGCTGTTCCGCCCCATAAAAGCATCAAGATGTGGATTTACATTACTGACCGAAAGTCATAATCACAATTTGTTAATTACAAACGTGCTTACCAAAAAAACTATTCTTGTTTATTTTCATAAGTATCTTATATTTATAAACTCCATTGTTCAACCTTTGATATATCATCTATCTTTCATACTGGTTCGTATCAATTGTGCATCCTTTACTTGTAAATTAATTTAGCTATGTTCTGTAAAACACCCGATCAGGTCCAATAGACGTTTGTTAAATACAAACATGCTTTACAATAAACCGTTAATGTTTATTGTTATAAATTTACAACACATTGCCCTGTAACTACTTTCATAGTATCTTTAGTGATTATTTTGTACCCTTATTATAATATACAATAATTTAACTCCTTTTTATAACAGAACTCTCTATGATAACTCGTATTGCACCTGCTTATATTGTTTATACTCAGTTTATTATTATTATTTTTATTTTTTATTATGTAATAATTAAACAGTTTACAATGTATAATAATATTTGCTAACAATAATGATACATAAAAATTAGTTTTCACAATTTTATTTTTTTGAATTTTTTTGATGTTTCTCTTTATGGAAGCAGACGCTTGTGTTTAAAAGAGATGCTGAGTATCGAGATGAACATTATTTATGTAGGTATTCTTATTAATAATTTTAGGAGTTAAGAATATTAAAAATATAAGTGTATATCAACAATGTACAATTTAACGATTTATAAAGTTACATTATTTAATTGACGAATTTCGTTATTTTGATTTTTTACATTAAAATGTTCTTTGATCGCTTTGAGTAGGGTTTTGCCGTCTTCGATTTTTCTGATATTATCAGGTAGGTTATTAAATTATTTTTTGCCTAGAAATGTGTAATGATGTTGTGCAAATGTGGTGTTACATTTTTGTATTGGAAATATATGTTTTTGACGAGTACGTCTTTCAGTTGAAAAACTGTGATTTTGTTTTTCTTTTATTATTTGAATTATTATGTTTGTTTCGGATAAGGTCATTAAATTTTAGTAATTTAAATTCTTCAAATATAAGTTGAGTTGGATAATCTCTCGGTTTTTTCAATATTATTTTAACAATCATGTTATGTAATCATTATGTTATGTACAATACACTCCTGAACAACTTACCCATAACAATGTGTAAATGCAAAATCCTTTAAAGCGTAAATCAAAAAATATAAAACAAAATGAGGCAAATTCTCAAAACATGTTTTTGTAGGTAACTAAAAATACTAATTATTTTTAAAACCAATTTGAGAAAAATGCACCTACAAGCCATAATTCATGAAATATTGTAATATTAATCTCTTATTATTATGATTTTTGCATACCTACAGTCAAAAATGTGTTCATTTCAAATTAGCCGTTGGTCATTTTTTGAATACTTTCACAGAAAACTCTACGCCGTTTGTACCGCTATTTAATAAATTTTATTTATTAGCGAATAAAATAAAAAAAAAATCAAGACTGTCGACATTTTTGAAATTCCATTTATCAAGGGTATGATAAAATTTATAAAAAATACACACAATGAACACGGTACAAAATAAGTTAACAATGCAGGAAAACTTTTGTACACCGTAATAATTTCAATATTCAGATTTCCTGTTCGGAATTACAATTCCGTTCGAGAATAATACATTCCGCATACAACGATTTAATAAATGTTGGAAAATCTCCTAAAATATGACCCTATTTCCTATTCATCCTGCTCCAATAGTACTGGCTACAGGATGTACGATGAAGGATATGGGAAAAGGGAAATAGGAAGCCAAAAGGTCGCGAACGGATTTAACATTTAATTATGCATCCGATAATCAATGATTAATTTAATATTCGATTAGTACCTTCGTTCTTCGGCTTTAATAAATAAATCTACGTAAATTAGGAAAACCCTTTTTTGAGAATGTACAAGATTTATATGGTTGATTTTTCAAGATTTTTATAAATTTTCCTGAATAATTTCAGAATCGGTTTGAGGTTACCATCGTTATTTTATAGATATTCTATTTTGTGCAAACCATATATTAATTAAAAAAAAAATAGCCGGTTCTTTCGAATAAGTTCGATTGAAATACACGGAGAACAGACTCAGCGTGCCTACATTGCACCTGTGGATTAGAGATGGTAACCGACATGTTAAGCTCCCGCATACCCAACTTCCACCGGTTTATAACAAGTTTCTCGTTAACTCTTTAAGTTTTTGAGTTCCAAAAAATATGTGATTCTTTCGAAGATAATATCCATACATTTGTTATGCCGAAACATTATTTATATGAAATTACATCGATAGAAAAAATCGCAAAGTAAGCTCCGAAAATGATTAAAAACAGTTTTTTTTATTTATTTAATATGTCATACGCATGACAAAAATAACAGTGAATCTTTAAATGCAACTAAAGCATTTTTCAACGGAGTTTTGCTCTATTTCAAATGTATCGTGCATTATTAAATGTTTTCTCAATTGCCGCTTAATCATTATCATTTTTTAATATTAGCGCGCTCCCTCTAACATTCGTATTTACATATCTCCCTTTCAAACCATCTTTGAACTCTTACTACGGGGCCTTAACAACGGACAGTCAATCAGATCACCCTCCTTTTGCACTTTGGTTAACTGGTATTTATGGAACTCCAGACCGATGGCTCCCAAATTCCATTTTTTAATATCTGTATTAGTTAAGCAGCGGGTCACTGTTGAAGAATTTGCAAACCGTATACAAGACGCCCAGTTTCTTGGAAGTAAAATTTTTTCGGGCTTCTATGCAGCCCCGATACTCGAGCCGGTCTGGAATACGTACCTACACCAACCATTTAACTGGAGTCTTTTTTTGAAATGGTGCTCTCATAAATTTACACCAGACAGTAAATCTCCCTCTTTGCCGAAATCAGACACGCATTTGTTTTTCAGACGTGGAAACCGACCATGTTGGCACTACCCCAGACCAAACTTTCTTGCGGTGGAGATCAACTTTTTGTCTAAAAATTTCCCGAGCAGTTCGGACGTCAAAAACGGAAAGAGGGTTTGTCAAAAAGATAACCCTTGTGAGCGGTGCTGCAATCAACGTAACAGTGAATTGGCGCATATTCCACGAGATCGTCAATTCGCAACAAAAACAGCGTTGGTGGCAGCCAGATCCTTGTGGCACTCCTGTTTGATTTGGTGCGGAGAAGAAGTAGAGCAGAGAAGAGTAGTTGAATTGATCGTATAATAGTAACTAACCGATATATTCACCAGGTGGCAAATAAACTTACTTCAATAATTTTTTACGTTAATATTGCATTGTTAATGTGTCAGTAAATCAGTAAAAAATACTTATATTTATTTCATTATATGTAAACTAATTTCCAGTATGGATTCCATTAAAGAAAATTTACAAAAAAATTTGACTCAAAATTGTTCCAAAGAATTATCAAGTTTTTTCTTCCCTAATTAACCCACATTTTACATTTAAACAGCTAATATTCTGTTTAGTAATAAATAGACGTTATTTGTTTGGCAGCGATTTGCGCGATGCCAAGTTCTTATCATTTGGCAAGAAATTTGCCTAACTTGATCAAGAATTTGGCAAGAAGCGTAGTTTTTAATATTATGTGACTCGTTACGTTATTTGAATAAATTCAGATTTCCTAACATTAAACTTCCACCGCAAGAATTATCCAGACATTACTATTATTATTCAGAAACTATTTTCATAAATAATTTATAGATAATATTACAAGGTACATCGTTAATTTACATAGTTTAGATATTTTTCAACCGTGTTAGCAGAATCTGCTGTAATTACGAATAAGTCTCACCCATCTCACCCTACAGACCCGCTTTTTAAAAGAATCGCAATCCCAGACATTAGAAAACTATACGTTAAGAAAATTCTCATACACATAAGGAAAAATGATTTAACACTCAAAACTCAACAACATATTTGCACCCGCTATTCATCACACCAAAACTGTAAAATTCCTTCTACAAAAACAGCTTTCGCCCAGCGACAGTTCTCTTATATAGCGCCTGAAATGTTCAACTTAGTGAGTATTGATATTAAGACATCGAAAACTGATAATCTCTATGCCATTAGTGTACAGAACTGACTATTTGCTCAAGGAAGGAAATATTATAAAGAATGCTTTACATCTTAAAACTGTTCTTATTTTTTAATATTTCTCGAGTAAAAATTTTATCTCTAAATTAACTTTCAACAAAAACATTATATTACGCTGATGCGATTATTCTTATTTTTATTTCTATTATCCCTAACATTATATATTTTTTTATTTGTATCCCACCTTATTTTTATTTTTATCTTTATTTTTACAAGATTCACCTACTTCAACTCCTTCCCTGTGTGTGATCATCTACCTAATATTATATATTCAGAATTGGTTATTTATGAAGGGAAGGAACTATTTTAAAGAATGCCTGACATCATTAAATTAAGTTCATTTGCTTTATTCTTCTTTTTTTTCATTACAATTCTGTTTGAAATTTCTTTTTAAAATAATTAATTAATTTATCTTTATTATCATCTCTATCTTATTTTCAGTTAAAGTATTACCTATTTAAAATAATATATTAACAAATGAATCACGTATTACATTTATATAATTATACACAAATTTCTACTTCCATAATACGGACATGTGTCTAGTGTGGTAGTCGAAAAGCATGTAAAAACTGTATTCAAATATATTTAATGACTAAAAAAAATAATTTTTTTTTTATTCTTGTTCCCTTTTTGGTCTCCTGTGAATATATATTTTTAAATTATTAGGATTAACTTATTAAGCTTTAATCTCATTGTAAATATTTAATCTTTGAAAATAACATTAAAAACTCTCAAATATGAAATTAAATGAGACGATCAAAATAAATTTCTAGTCCAGGGTTTGTATTTATTGTTTGTGTGTACGATACGATACGATTGCACCACCCCAGCCAGGAGCACTCCTGTTCCGGTGAGACCGGTACACCGGAACTGATTGGTTCGGACTTGGAAACATCCGAGGATGGGAAGGAGGTTGGATTTTAATCGACCGTTCAATGAATGCAAAACCAAATGTTATTATCAAATTATGAAACTTTAACTAAGACACGTCCTTTGACAAATTTTAATGAGATTGAATGAAGGAGGCTCCCGATATAAAAATAATTACTCAGAGCAACCGAAATATGTCATGTCGGAACGAAACTTCTTCAACCACAAATGATAGATCGACGTTGATAAAACTACCTAGGTATGATCGAATAAAAATAAAGAGAGCAGAGTAATATTCTTTTTTAAATGTAAATACCGCACAAGGGTCCCAACCGTCTAAAGCCAGTTAGACTATGGCATCCCCCATACGGTATGCTGTGAGGCTGAAGGTAGATGGAATGCGAAGGAGATGGAGAAGAGTAAGATGCGGGAGTACAGTTAGATCAGGTTACCAAACACGTCTAAAGCCATTTCAAGAAATTTTTTAATTTTGAATGGTGGTTTTACACCAGGGCGAAACTATTTTTACGTATTTTCCACTTTGGAATGTGCTGAAAATATACTATTTTGAAATAACAAATATTCAATAAAAAATATTTTTTTTTTACGCAGGCCCGATTTTAAACCCGCGACCTTCGGATTGCTAGTCGAGAGCCTAACCCCTCGACCACAGAGGCCGTCAACTGAAACTAACATTCTAGAACGGTAAAGGCGTGTCAATTTTATAAGTCATATTTATTAATTTAACTTTTAAGAAGATTCTGGTGGTGAAGCAAATAAACAGACTAAATTGAAAATGATTACGTTACCTCAACTGTTACCGTAAAATTTTCTCATAATCTTGATTTTTATCTTCAATTTATTTTTATTAAGTAAGATAAGAAACATTAATAAGAATCCTTTACAAAACAGATTTATATCCCAACTACGTTGTTATTCGGACAATCAACACGAATTCAGCGCTAAATTCCCCGTACAGCCATTTAACCCTTCTTCACTCGCTGTGCCTCTTTATCACCGTGTGAGCGTGTTACTCAACACATAGAGCATTCGTCTCACGCCTTCCAGTCGGGATTTATTGCGGCTTGTGTTGCAATAATTAATAACCGAACAGGGCGATAACTGTTTCCGCAAGCGAGGCGATTTTGGTACATGGCAGAAATACTCAAACTTTTGTGAATTTTTTGGCAATTAAAATATTTGAAAAGAATGGACTTTTTGTAAAATTTACTATATGCCAACAACATATAAGAGCATTATGAAAACACAAACACACATATATAAAGGATTATGAAAAGTAATTAAATGGTTCGCCATTTAAATATTGGGTCATCAAGAAAAAACATCTATCATTTGAAAAATTATTTGAATCAAGCCATGCAAAATTTTTAACATTATTTTAAACAACTATAATAATAATAATTAATGATTAATAATTCGTTAGGTTAGTGTTCGATGGTTAAATGGACTGAAATGAAAAAAAGGTATATTATAATATAAATTTAAATTATAATATAAATATAAAAGGTAAAATTTTTTTTTTTAGTCATTAAATATATTTGAATACAGTTTTTACATGCTTTTCGACTACCACACTAGACACATGTCCGTATTATGGAAGTAGAAATTTGTGTATAATTATATAAATGTAAAACGTGATTCATTTGTTAACATTCTACCGGGTTAAAATTACTGGGATAACGACGAGAGATGGAGAAAACCTTACCTTTTGATGCTGTTGGTTTCATTTGATGATGTTGGTTTATTTTGATTACGTTGTTTTTTTTTAAATTTCATTGCATGGGTCACTTAAGATGTATGTATAATATTTGCCAGCGTTTTTGAGCTGACCATATTGTCAATAATATGCTGTTTTCCTGAATCTGTTTGTAAATAATAAAATTACATAGATAGAGCCTAGGAACTCGTAATAAATTGCGCCCTTGAGATGATTTTTCACAAAATCATGGCGCTATACAAATTACCCAATTATTAATATTATTACATCACCTACTTACATATAAACCCCGGTTGCTGGGCAACAAAGGTAAATTATTGAGTGAGACTGTTAGTTATTTTAGCATTATATAATATTTATAAAGATTAATTCTGTACAATCTTGTATATTTTATTATTGTTCATCGATGACATTGTTGACCAGTTAAATGATGTAGAAGTCCTCCTATTTGTTGCCGACTTAAAAACATATACAAGAATACGAAATGTATACGATTGCCAAATTTTACAAACGAACTGGTATTCTGGTATAGCCTTCAAGGATTACTACCCATTCTTATACTAAATTCGGTGTATTATTCCATGATACGTTCACACCTATTCTATCTCTTCTGTATCTGGGGAATTACCTCAAAGAAACCGATAGCTGATCTGCAGGTGGTCCAAAACCGAGCTCTCAGAAATATTCTTGATCTATAATGGGACATACATTTCAAGGACATCTATTCATTTTCCGGTATCCTTCCTACCACAGTCCTTCCCAAACTTGAAATCAAGACCACCATCCTACAAATTACCCAACAATCAACACACTAACATCAAGTTACTTTACAATCAAGACATCCACAGCCACAATACTCGGAATAACAATATAATCCGCATTCATCTAACATACACTACGAAACATGGAATGAAATATCTTAATTTTATTGTCTATACACTCTATAACTCTCTCCTAGATCTCCTCAAACACTTAAACTTAAACTCTTACATCTGCAAGTGACGTTTTAACTTTTTTAGTATCAAAAGACAGACTAATCACCCATTTTAATACAAGGTTTTTTATTTCAACACTCGGGTAATATGTATATAAAAAAAGGTTCCCTATTACCAGAGTAATTAAATAATTCTACTTTTTTAGAAAAAACATTCAATAGCACATTTCCTCTTGTAATACTAAGCTGTGCTAGACCATCCGTTCTGCATTGTGGTATCTTGATTAATGCATAGTATTCCAAATGGAATGGGCTCGCAATTGATTATCCATCATATTAAAATTAAGAATTGTAAGATTTGTACCTCTGGTTCCGAGGCTTAATCTCTTCCTTAGCTCAAGTAAGACCATGAGCGTAGTATAGTCTGTCGACACAATATAATATTAAATTGGCTGTATATTATATGTTGCACAAACCTCGGATAAGTTTCATGCATCCGTATATAATGTACAAGCTTGAGGATTTTTTCTTCTGGGTTGTTCCGGCATAGGTATTAGGTATTTATGTTGCTTAACGCATGGCGTTTGACTTTTCGGTATTTATTTTGTTACTATGCTTTTGAGAAGATCAGCTATTCAGAATTGATTAAAACCTTACTTACGAGTTCTTAGGTTCTCCATATCTTTCAAAAGCATACCTGATACCTACACAATAAACCATAGGAAAAGGTTTGAGATACAAGGGGTGCTCGCGCTGGGGTAGTAGAAACGGGGTAGCGACCGGAACATGGGAACGAACGGGGTGAAAACCAGTGTGGGGGTACAATAAGAAAATGGGAGTATTTGTAAGGGTAGAAAGGGGGAGGTGGGTGGGCCGAGATTAATCGAATGGAAAGTCTAAACCTTATCCGGAAATTGATCGATCAACTGAATCAAGGTGGAAGAAAAAGGCAGTGATTAATGTATGTAGTACCTTCTGCATCTCTGGACAATTTGGAGAATAATCAATTACATATTCACTAGGTCATTTATTATATTAGAAGGAAGTATTTGAACCATATGCATACGTTGTCTTCACAAACCTTTCTCAGATTTATAAATTCGTTTGTCAAAAGGTAATGTTTCGTTTGTATGAGAAAATGCTCAGCCAAACGTTAAAAACATGATCAATTCTTTTTATAATAGTCCAAAAGAGATATTGCATACACGGAACCGATAAAAATCCATTGAAAATCCGCTATAAGTCCACTAAAAGCCGTTTACAAAAAAATCCTTCTTAAGCGTCTTGAAAGAAAATGAAAATGACATAAGATACCAAAATGTCGATGGATATTTCACCAAACGTATGATTATTAAAAATTTTACGTTAAATTCAACCGACTCGAATTTTCAATTACTGTATCAAGAGTCATCAGTCACTTGGTGAGAGCGGATTTTATAGCGCTCACCGAGGAATGGTAAAATTCTGGTAAAAACAATGTAGGCACAGAGCGTGCATGTTAAGCAATGTGTTGACATTTCTCCGAAACGGTGACTGGATAAATCATCAAAATGATAATTCATCACATCTTTAAAAAGTTATATAAAGTCATGGAAACTGATGAAACAAAAACTTTATTAACTGGGTTAAGTTGGTTAGGTTAGGTTAGGTTTAATTTTTTTTTCATCGTTTCTAATGATTTTTATATAAAAAAGGTGTATTGAATTGTCACTGTGTTGAGTTACCGTGGAACCCTCTACCGAATATCGGAAACATATTATAACCGTGCTAGCACATATCTCTTTTTGACCATAGATGACGAATTTTATCACTATTTTATTCATATAGGACCACTCGTCCGAGCTAGACCTTCTGACAAGTCAACGATATTTTCCATAAAAAATCATTTTGATCTACTGATAAAAAGGATTCAAATTTCATATCTGTGCACAATGAAACAGTAATATTATTTACGTAAGTAGGAATCAATTATTTTTTTCTCAGATTTCGTATTTCAAAAAGAGATTTTTTTAATGATTAAACTAATAGTTAACTACCTTAAAATGCTATGTAAGGAATTTAAAAAGACTTATCTATTGAACTCTCTTGTTTGAAGTTATACAAAGCAAATAAAAATGCTTAACTTTTCATCATTTTCGAAAGGCAAATAAAATTTCCTCGGAAGTTTCGTAACCTCGGGTTTCATATTACAACAGTAAAGTTGAAGTTGACGACTTACATAAGTGTGCTTCTTGAAAACAACTTGTTTTATTTTTTTGTACCCAAGTTATAAAATAATGTTAAATAATAGAAAATCTATCTATCTCTTGACACACAAAAAAGCGCTTCCTGGTGTTGGTTTTTTTTAATAAATAATAAATAACAAATAATACATAGTAAATAATAAATAACAAATAATAAATAATAAATAATACATAATCAATAATACATAATAAATAATAAATCATAACTTATAAATAATATTTAATAAATAATAAATAATAAACAATATTTAATAAATAATATTTAATAAATAATATTTAATAAATAATGAATAATGAATAATAAATACTAAATAAAAAATAATAAATTTCCACCCCTTTACTCCTCAGACTAATTTGTTTCGTTTTGCGAACTAACAGCTTTTACCGGTGGAGTCAATTTGTTTGCTTTTCGGAACAGCTTCTAAAAATTGTTGTGTCTCCCTCAAAGTTGTTTCAGAAAAAAATAATCTATTCGTGCCTCTACATCTCATGCCCCTCCGCCAATATTCACTCTCAATTCTAAAGGAAACTTGTCTTTCCTTCAAACCCGCAACGCTAAAGAAGTATAAAAATAATTTCAAGTTCGCCAAATAAACATAGCAGTCTTGATCCTATACCAACATGGTTATAAAAATAATGTTACAATGTCTTAGGTCCGTTCTTAGTTCACGTTTTAAATAAATCTCTCAGCACGGGTGACTTTCCTGAACCACAGAATTCGGCTGTACTTAGGTAATTATCGACCGGTTTCAAATTTATTTTTACTGCACTCCAAACTACATGAATAATTTTTTAGGCGCCAATTTTTTTAAATAATTTAGGCGCCACTTCCGTTGGCATTTCGCACTTGGACGGGCCCCAGGCTAACATAAATACTGTGCTTTCAGAATTCGACACAAGATGTCGCCACTTCCGTTGGCATTTCGCACTTGGACGGGCCTAGGCCACAAATAAATAAGCACAAACTCGACAACCAAAAATTTACACATCTTCGGATCTACCGGATCTGCCCTGATGATGGACACTGCAACGCTGTCCGAAACGTCGGCTAAAGAAGGAGTTAGCGCAACACGGCATAACACCCCAAAAACAAACAACAAAAAATACATGAATAATATCTAAACCCGTAAAGCTAAATGTCAGAAGCAATATCTTCTTGGATGTCTTCACACTAGCTGAAGCTGAATCCATCTAAGACTGAGTTTACTGGGTGGCAACAAACAAACATCAACATTTCATAGACGATTCAACTATCTCTATTTGCGGCAGCGGTAAAACGGCACTAAACGAATCATCAAAATATTATTATTATTTCTGTCATTGTGAGAAATCTGAACCAAACGACGTGCGACGTTAGAAAGAGAACACACAATACTCTATATTAAAATTTAGCAGTTAACCACAGAAGTATAAAAATGTGCAGCTCTATGAAACCGATGGTTCCGAACGCAAATTGAGATAATTTCATGAAATTGTGTGGATTTAAAAAAAAAATGTATGTAACGATAAAAATGTTAAGGTCACTTAATGTCTATAATATGTTTTTCAAATTAAAGTATGTGTTTTTGCTATCCTTTATCTTATTTTTGTAATTTGACGAGAAAATGTAAAGTGAGCCATTTATAAAGTTTTTTATGTTTGCATTAAAACAATTAATAATTAGAAAATTATATGTTTACTTCTGACAATAAAAAAATGTAACAAATATAATGGTCACTATGCCAGAGGCCTGAGAGGTAAAAGCAGAATTTTGATAATTGGTTTATTTGCTTGGTGAAAATTTGACAAAAAAACAAGAGCAAAATTATTGTCTAATAATTATTGCTGGGGACTTCTGCTTGTAATCCATATAAAAATGCTAAGAGTATTTTTGAAATATAAATAAAATGTGTAAAAACTGTGCTTCGGTCCCACGGAGACGGTATATACAATATAATAACATGTTTATTGAATATAAATTACTTTGTATACAACACTATTTAATCAAAATAATCGCCATGTAACGAATTATACGTTTAACCTAAAACCACTCGATTTAAACAACATTTTATTTATTTATTTATTTATTTATTTAGATGCCGTAAAAGGCTTTTACAATATACATGATTTATGTTTACAGTGGTTCACAGGAGCGAAACAGTATTATGTTAAACAGAATAATTACAGAGAAATTATGTTGAAAATTAAACAAAAATAACATCTGGTATACATAGGTACATTAGCATTTTTATTTTCAATCCGTACAGTAGTTTAGTATTGAGGTTATTGTTACCTTCAATATTGAATTTGGTTGAATTTGCTGAGAACTAAGAGTTAGCTTTATTGAATCAGGGCTGTCAGTAAGACATCTCATAACAATTTTGGGAAAAATTATAGTTTTGATTAAGTATATAAAATTATTAGATAATACTCTTCTGTCTGATATCTGATGTAAGTGCATTGTTTAGGTTATGTGATAACTTATGAATAGAATGGTATTATGCCTAATAACATTGATAATTACGACAGAGGTATGTTATTATAGCCTTCTTATAGCTATATTCCGTGCAGTTGAACACATCTACTACTTCTGAGAAAGCATTGCCAACTGCATGCAATCTAGGTATAAGGGAGTTTTTAAATGACGCATTCCTGATATTGTTATTAAAATTAAAAAAAATTTTGGATCGAGTGGTTCTAGTGGGTATATGGAAGGTAATTAGGCTTAATATATCAGGGCTGTCTATAATACCATTGACAATTTTAAAAATAAAAGTCAAATCGGAAATAAGTCTTCTATCTGAGAGTTTAAGTAATTCTTTCATCAAGTGATTGTAATTTATTGATTCTATAGGTAGACCGAGTTTATAGTTAATGTATCTTAGGAATTTATGCTGAATTTTTTCAATAGAGTCGGAGTGGATTTTAAAGTAAGGACACCAAATAGGAGAATTATATTCGATTTGACTTCGAAAAAGTGAGGAATATAAGATTTTTAGTGTTGAAATATTTTTAAAGTCTCTGCCATTTCGGAGAATGAAGCCGAGCATTTTTAATCCTTTGTTGGTGACTGTTTCTACATGTGAAAGAAAGTTAAATTTTTAAATTATTAATTATTTTTAAATTAAAATTATTTCACAAAATGAATTTGCGATTATTGAAGACTTCATTTAATATTAATTCGAATCCAATTATCTATCAGTTGTGATGAGTGCATTTTAATACGGTCACTATGAGACAATATACAGTAGGTACCAATTACAGTAATTTTATTCCACCAACATTGTTTATATTAGTTTCGATGTCATTTACAGATAAAGTACTTAATGTGTCCGTACTGCAACCCGCGTCCGGATGTTTACCGTTAGTTAGTTTACCGTCCGGACACTACCTTGTAGCTATCTCCGGACATTGTTTCCTGGTAAGTTGTAGGACCGGACGACCCGAAAACGGGAAAAAGCCACCGGCGGACTTCCCGGAGTAATTGAAACTAACCGGGTAGGTACCAGGTACAACACACGTGACTTGACTGGTGATGAATGGCCGGATGATCCCCTAATATGGGAAAACGCATTCCTGCAAGGAAGGCAAGGGAATATAAGATAAGTGTTGACAGCTAAAGAAAACATTATAAGGCCAATTACGAGGACTTTATTTTTACGTTGTGGAATGTGGTTTTAAGTTATTTTTATTTATTCCAGAGTAAACGTAGATTATTTGCAACCCCCGGTACTGTGTGGAGGGTTTTTTTAAGAAAGAAAAGAGAGGAGGTTTTGTGAAGGAGATATGTAGAGTATGACGGGTAGATAGGAATTTAAGGGTCGGTGTGTTCCGAAGTGACGGATGTATGAATCCATCCCTCCCACTGAGGTGCAAGGCGATGAGTCTAGAAAGTCCAGCTAGAAAGGACAAAGGATCAAAGCCTATCACGCATCACATGATCCCGGACATCAAAAACAAAAAAAATATTGTAATCCTAAAAAAACTGGAATTTCTTTCAATCCCTCTTTAAAAAGTAGATATTATAACTTATATGAATTGTGATATTCACAGCCAAAAGTATGAAGTGTTTTATTTTTGTGGTATTATGCCGTGTTGCGCTACCTCCTTATTTAGCTAAACCTTTCGGACAGTATTACATTTTCATAATCAGGGCAGATGTGTCATAATGTTGGATACTGTAATGCAGTCTGAAATGTTGGCTAGCTAAGGAGGTAGTGCTGCACGGCATAATACCCCAAAAATATATCACCATAATAATAACTTATGTTTCAGAAATCCGATTTGAACATTGATTTGAAATATGACACCGACAAAAATGCCTAAAAGAAATCAGGTCGCAATGGCGAGTGGTTAAAGGCGTTTTCCCGGTAAGACAGTTGCTACCATTACCTTTTGTATATTGCTCTTTTTCACATTTCGTACAGATTATTGATTAGTATTATCTTCTTTATCATTTATAAAATAATGGAGGTTTATATGGAAAAAAGAAGTCCATTAAATGAAATTATTTACTAAATCTACCGCGCCGTTGTAATTGGTTGTCTTTAAAAGAAGAAAAATATTTGAAAGGCTCTCAAAAATATATTTTCATGAGCTGAAATTCCTTCCATTTTGCAGAATTTTACGGAAATTTCGTTTAGCAAAACCCAAAACATGCGAAGAATTTCTTACAGAATTTTTCCGCCTCCTACAATATTAAATAAGCAGAATGTTTTCGTTTTTAAAGGTTGGCAGTACCGAGTAGTCGTTTAAATAAAAATGTCCAATGAATTTCCAGATGGGTGGGGCTACCAAACTAAAGCCACCTTTAATTATCTGACAGATGTGATAAGGGATGTAAAGTGGACTTCGTATTCTACAACAAGGGGTGACAAGTTTGTATCTGTGAGCTGTTGAAAGAAACTTTAAATAGGGAAATTGTCCAATAGAAGCGTGCTTACTAAATTTGACAGTGAAATATTGACAGGACCGATTATGAAGGTCTTCGTGGTTGAGAGGTAACGATCCTTGGCTA
Source organism: Hesperophylax magnus (assembly GCA_026573805.1). Lineage (NCBI taxonomy): Eukaryota > Metazoa > Arthropoda > Insecta > Trichoptera > Limnephilidae > Hesperophylax > Hesperophylax magnus. The sequence continues at coordinate 1,504,244 of JAIUSX010000018.1, forward strand.
CAAATCTGGATGTCGCGGGTTCCAATTTTAGGTATTTCACACCCATAAAAATCACTGAAAATACCTACATACTTTTTAATATAACTTAAAATAAATTTAAAAAAATTAAATTAAACATAAACGTAATATAATTAATATAAACTTGCATTTTATGTAGATTATACAAAAATATATAAATGCTTGGAACGCAAATGTGCTGACCACAAAACCATTAAATATTATAAGAGGGGCGGCATAAAGTCATTATAAGCATGTACTGAAAAATTTAAGAATAGTGTATTTTTTAATTTTATGTACTCAAATCCGAAATGATATTTGCGGCACGTTCCAGAGTGATAGATACTTTCAGTATCGCCCTGATAAAAGAGCACCATTCAGAATAGAATTGTTGCTTGAAATGGCTTTAGCCGTATTTGAATAGTAAGGTGCTTCCGCAGTTCACACCTTTATTTTGGCCATTTCCTCCCCCCCTACTATTTTCAGCCTTACAATTTACCCCAATTATAGATGCTACAGTTCCATTGGCTTCAGATGGTTGGAAACAAATTGCGGTAGTCATATTAAAAAAAAAAAGAAAAAATTATTCAGCTCTAAGAACAGAACGAATTTTTGTACTAAAATTTTTTAAAATCAAATCAATACCTTTTGCCAGAATAATTTTTTTTATGAGATACCGTATAGGAATCAAAACCACCCGAAGCCAATCGGATTATGACATCCTAAATATGGGTTCTTCTTTAATTACGTGCTAAAGATACAATCAAGTCATTTTTGATTGTATTTGTCTTCTCCGGTTTCAAGTTTTTCGTATGATTTTTAACTAAGTACATGAAACAGTGTTTAAAAAACCAATCCTGAGGTTGTAAAAGGTGCTATACCATTAAAAATATCCCAATCAAACGCGTAAATAATGAAACAAACAAAACTATTTAATCTCAAATAAGAAAACAAAGCAATATATCGTAGAAATCCCAAAATGAATTCATCAAAAAAAGTTTTAAAAAAATTACGGAATCTTCTCTCAAAAAAATAAAAAAATCATATTAATATAACGTTACGCTACTAAGTGACGATTTTTCTAAAACTAGCACACCAGATAATATTTTCGAAAATAAGTCTTCAAGTAAAAGCAATTATTTACTCAAAATAAAGGTTTTTATATTTTCGGGTAGACCGTTAAAAACCATTATAAAATATAAATCATAACTTCAGTCAAGATACAAGACAGAGGAACAACAAAAAATTTATAAGATTGCGTTAATTTGGTAAACTTTCTCATCATGCTTAATTAGTCAACAAACAAATAGAAATCAACCTTAGCATATGTTATTAATATGCTCTCCTGCTTTAAAAGACAATATAAAATATTATTTTATTAAATATTTTGTGATTTTTAATGCTTCAAGATGTAAAAATTAATTTTATTCTTATTTTGGATGTCAAGTGTGAAAATTTTTATCAAGAAGTGTTGATCCGAAAGTTAACGTGAAAATTTTCCTGGGGGAGAAAAAAAAGGGGGGGGGGTGATTTTTCGAAATCTCGTGTATATAGTGACCTTTCTCATGTATTGAAGGTCAATTTTAAAAATTTCAGCAATATCAGCATCGACCAAGTTTATCGGAATAAAACTGTAGATGTGTTTAAAAAAATAAAACCACAGCGGAGCACACATTTACATACATATTACATGGATTTATTCTCGCAAAGATAAAAGTTTTAAAAATAAATTAAGTTCACTGTAATTTGGTTGGCGGATATGGGTACCGCCGCCCCGGGAACCATTAATTGGATAACCAACATCTCTGACATAGATCACCCCATCACGTCTGGTGACTTAGCAAAGGTGCTCAGGTTCATAGGGATAGGTTTGTCCGGGTCTTGACGACAGATGCGTCGGCCTGGTTGAGGAGAGACTGGTTGAGGGAGACCATTTGACCTCTCCAGCAGGACTCTCTCAGAACATCGCATTGCACCGCAATGGGTAGAAATGTACTCATAATTTCATCACTTCTGATCTCCCAGATTCCTACCCACCCTTCATACTTTTTTTCTTTCCTAGAGCTTCCTCCCATTTTTTTTTCCTAAAAAGACCCTCCTCACAGCATGCCCGAAGATAAAATTAGCCACGAAGGGGATTATTTCCCTTAGGGCCTCCTGTATGGAGCTAGTATAAAAAAGTTTAATACTGGAGAAGTATTGATGTATGTCCCATACTTAACGGGATATTTAGAATTACAATATTGTCTGAATCGTTTGAGATAACAATAGGTGCAATTTACCACGTATTAATCTCAGCCTAGAGGATATAATTTTACGACACCAATAGGTGACATAAGTCTTGCAATAGTTGTACGATTATATTATTCCACTTTTATAAACCTAAATAAACTTAACATTATTGTGTAATCACACAAAGGCAATGTAATTATTTACCTTGTTTTTCATAAGGAAAAAGACAAGAAAATTTGATCATAAATTAATTAAATACCTGCTTTGATATTATTTAAGACTGATCGATATTTATTTGGCCCGATAAGGGTCGCATACTCCGATGCCAGAAAATGAGGTTTAAATTGAATCAATAAAGCAAATGGACTCGAAAATCTAATCCATTAAACATTTATGACGTCCCCAAAGAAATACCTTTTATTATATTCGGACCATAGATTGGGATCACTTATTGAGGCGATGGACGTCCGAGATAAAAACCATAAAATACATATATAAATAAAAGGAGCATTAGTTTGATGGTATTCCGGATTTATACGAGCCGATCTTAAAGTGAGATAGGCTCGTTTTCGGAATAAGTATTTGTGTACAACGGATTCACGCAGCGCGAAAGTACATTGTTGGGAAGAAAACGTTTCTCCCGAAACCGTGTGAAAGAAAACCAATGAAAACCTTTAAAAAATCAATACGTTTAGTAAAAAATCTTTTTATTATAATAGATCTATTTTTAAGTGTCTTCGAAAACTTTAAAATAATGGTTTGACTGACAATTGAACCTTCGTACACACCGTTTCAGCATTTGAACAATTGTAATCAGCAGAAAAAGACAATTATCCTGTTGTTAAGGTTATTAACTTATCGAAATTTGATAAAAAAGCTGAAATGCATATAGAATTGGCGGTTAACGGAGACCTTTCAAATGTAAACAAACAAAATTACCGCTAAATGGCCATTTGTTGACTTTGTCACACGTCAATTTTTGCGAAACAACTGAGTCTTGTGTCCATATTTTCTCATCGAATAGGAACATCGAGAAAACCAACGGTGGTGGTCTTTGATATGCCACTGTCACTCCATATATCTTATGCATTTTGCTCAAGGCGTCTTTTGTAATGCAAATCCATATTTTTACTTAACTTTCAAAGCCTCGTTTAGAACTTATAGACCGGCCTAGGTATATGAAGTCGTTCACCTTTTCTAGGTCTGTGAGAGCATTATTTTGTTCTTACGTGTTTCACCTGGCGATGATCATTACTTTTGTTTTTGCTTTATTGATTGGTAAGGCTAGATTACGGTTTTCTTTCTTTCTTTTAGCGAGTGGTTAATTGTTACTTTTTGATCATTGGAGGGGTGGGAGCACCGCTTTCCCAATGACATTTTAAGGAAACGTATGGTTTCCTCCTTCACAGCACACGACTTTGTTGGTCAGTAGGCCGACAAGGTGTCTCCAGGCGCAAGAGTGGGCAAGTACTACTGCACTTGTTAGACCATTCTGAGTAGCCAATGACAGATATCTTAGTGAATTCGTCCAAACGATTCTGGAAGCTGTGGGAGAGCCGGCGCGTTCTCGTCATAAACCCAGCCAGTTTTCTGGTTTTAACGCACGGGGTCCATACTAGAAGTAACGTGTCGCCACGTATTAAAATTGGCGAAAGCACGTGTCCTTGACTTGCCCCTTATCAATCTTGATATATGCATATCCAGGAGTGCAGGTTAAAGTTACAGACCCAAGTGAACAAGTTTTACATTCGTGCAGAGGTTTGAATTCCGTATTTATTGTCCAAATTGTAGTAACACATATGGTAACAGACTCGCCTATAAACAAACCGCATAAACAGAATCTCCGGTACACGATTTGAGATGCTGTGCGGATGCGGAAAGTTATGGGAGATTTAGATAACACGCTTTGATGGGCATTACGAGATGACATTGAATCTGCCCGATGCCGGGATCCACTGTCCCGGGTTGTCGGGCCGGCAGGCTACCTCACCGGGATACCCCGATCCCCCGGGATAAAGTGACCCCGATAATTCAGCCGTCTCCTTAATGACCTCGGCCATTGCTGATGATGCGGCATACGCACAAAGTCGTCAAATTGATGATTATTTAGATCTGGAACGTTAAATTAATGACAATTATGATGGGCCGTTTGTGCGTCGTAGACTTTTATTGATAATTGCAATCGCTAGCTATCTTTGATGAACGATAAAATTATTATTATTACTAACAACAGTTAGTTGATGATTTACTACGCCAGTTCAGCTTGGTTACACTTAAAACAGTTCATTTGTTATAATATTTCAGCAAAATACGGGTTAATACAAACTTATCGTTTTATTTCAAACAAACGTTTTTAGTGAAATTGAAACATTAAATTTAACATACTCGTACGTTGGCAGTCCGCATGTACTTTTAGACACTAAAAAGGGAGTCATTAATCATAACTAACTTTTTTTTCTACAAGCTGAAAAAGAATCGATTGATTACGTCTTTGATGAATTATGTAAGTCTATGGATCGTTTATACGATTTCTTTAAGCCAGTTATTTTGAATAACGAACGACATTATCCAAAAAGGTGTGCACATTGACAGTTGATCCGACACCTTTCTAGGCTGAGCTAAAAGTAACGGTTTTTGTCTACCGACTGTCAGAATCATATTCTGACCGTGTTCGTAAATATCGCTACCTGACCATAGATGACAGATTTCTTCAATGTCTTATTGACAGAAAACTTTATCGTCAGTGCTAAACCTCCTGGTATGAGATAGCCATACAGAATCGTAACTTTGCTCGAGATCGCTTTAACTTAATTAGTATTGGACCACAGTGAGATCGTTGTCGTACAATTTAGGATGGTGAAATTTATTGGCTGATGGGATGTAATGTTACCATAGTGCTTTACTAATGACCGCAACGGGGTAGCCCCATAGGGATGCAGGCCCTATGTTTGACGTTGAGGAAAGGCTCAGCGGAAATTCACTCCAGACTGGAGCAGTTGTTTTCAGAGTGGTCATTGCCGCTTTGGGTACAACCTCTTTACACTGGACCTAGTTAAGTGAAAAAACGCGCATGCCTCAGCAAAATATCTTCACTCTATTCATTATAGTAGCATCTGTCATCAATAGATATTTGCTTAACTTGAATGATGTTACGCATTGCGCAAGAATATTTCACATTACTTTCTTACCCACGCACTAACAACTGAAATCAGTACATTTAATAATTGCACACATTTTTTAACGGGTTAACCACTTTATTGAGATTAGTAAAAATATATTTTTTTTATCTTCATAAATTTTATAACATCATAATATATTTTATTACAACATAATAAATTTAATTACCCCATAATACATTTTATTACAACATAATAAATTTTATTACAACATAATAAATTTTATTACAACATAATACATTTTTTTACAAGATATTATATTACATACACATTCTTGATAAAGTTTATAATTGTGCTCGGCAGAGGAAAACTATTATTGTAAAAAGTTATTGAATTAAAAAAAAAATAAAGTTATGTTATAAAGTGATAATTTTGAAAGCACAATTTAATGTACAATTGTACAATTGCAAAGTGAAATTGCAATGTTACAAGTGAAGTTAAGTAAAAAGTTAGAAATGCATATCGGTTAGGTTAGGTCAAAGGTGTTAGAACAACAGACTAGAAAGTGGGCAAATAAGCAAATAACAATAATTCCACGTTGTTTAGATGTATATCGCTCTATTGTTAGTTGTCAATTAATATTCTATCTATTTACAACATAAATGTCAAAGCTCAATGATAATTGAGGCAATTTGCAAAAATTATGGCACATTCACATTATGACAATATTCACCTTGTATTTTATCAAGATATATAAGGACATAAATTATACTTACTGTTTTTGCACAAAGGATAACAAATTATTAAAAGCAATAATTAGTCCCCTGAAATATATAAAATTTAAATAAGCAGTAATTGTTCATTGAAGTACAAGTACATATTGAATTCTTTGGCGTGATGGAAATAAGCCGACGTAGCTCAGTGGTCCAGAGCACCTGACCGGACATCAGAAGGTGCGGGTTCAATTCCCGTCGGCGGCATTTATTTTTACTCGGGAGACATAGTTTGTATGGATATTTCAGGCGACTAATTAGTGCTTATAATAATTTGTTATCCTTTGTGCTAGGTATAAAAAACCTAGTCTTATAAACATTAGTTTATCATTAAAAAAATTCTAACTGTTCTGTTGATATATAAACCCGGTCGGCTGTCTACATATTGTATTCAAAAAAGTGTTGTTGGCGTGTATATAATTTTTTTTTCGACTTGACGGTTCCAATCATTGACCTGTGTAATAAATCAATGGTTCCAATTCAAACGGTGTGAAGTTTGGCATATTTATTTTTTTTTTTTTCTTTTATAGTTTTTTATCATATTTTACGGTTTTTTCTCATTTTTCTCATTGAGTCAACAATACACTAATAATAATATTTGTTAATTCAGCTAAAAAGCGGGGAGTGCAATAACCAATATTATATATAAAATAATACATATAAATGAATTAGATGCACATGATTGATAAAATAAAATATTTAATATATTTATGACAGCCTGGACGAGAGTATTTTTCGATTTCCGGTGGAGAAGAATACGTACGGCTTTTTTTTTTAAATATAACTACATGATAATTTCCTAATAAAATATTAGTCAGTCAGAATATATCTTAGCACTTGTTCAACGCAGGTGGCTTGTTAACGTATTTTTTTTATTATTAGTTTCATTATTTTTAAGAACACGTGTTCCGACTTCCTCATAACATATTTGTGCTGTACTGTTATTTAGTTATGAATTTCGTCAATTACTGGCCTCTAGTACTGAAAAACGAATAATTAGACCAGATTTTTAATAAATGAACAATATTTCATATCAGTAAGTGTTCTCCGTGTACTCGGTGGCGCATCAAAGCAGCAACCCTGTTCGCTTCCTCTGCGAACATTTGCGAGGCGCTGCATCATCAAGGGAGGCCAAACAGCGCCCTGCATTATACTGTATGTAGTGGGAATATGTAAATACCTCGTCGGAACATATCAAGAGTCAGTATTACAAGAGAGTGTGTTTGTGCGTGTGTGTATACAAATGTGTGCGGTTCATCTTCATTTTCTAACCCTCCCGACAAATGCTGAGATTGTATGGTAGTTGATTATTAGGAAAACTAGTGTACTATAAACATCTTTTCAACAAAATTATATTTATGTAATAAAATTTCCATTTTTTACCGCAAATGCCAAAGCGTTATTTTAATTAACTCCGAAGAACAGTTATTATTTTGCATGTATATTAACTTTAAGAAATTGCTGGAATAATAGTAATAAACTAATGTTAACTCAGCAGAAATTAATTAAGTCTAGAATAATAGTGTTAGGTTATTGTAATTATTCGCTATCAGCATTCTCCAAATAGACATAATATTGTCTTTTTTTTAAATTTTTAAATTTATTTAATATTTGTATGTTTTTTACAATAAATATACAATTTATACATATTATACAGTGTTATAAAGGTAAATAATAATAGCTTTTCCTCACCATAAAGAGACGAGGCTCTTGTGTTTGGTGAGTGAATCCTAGCTCAATTATATGTAATCATGTAAGTAAGTAAAATATATATTTGCAAAACCAAAGGGATAAGTAAGAAATAGGCAAGATTTATCAATAAAACAGTTTCAAGATTTGAAGGAAATAATAATAAGAGTAAGATATGGATTTTTATAGTAGTTTTAGGTAATTTTTTAATTTAATTTTAAATTCCTGAATATCTTCAATATTTTTTAGATATAATGGAAGGATGTTGAAATATGTTATACCTAGATAGAGATAGGTATTTTGTGTGTGCTTTGTATTAAGTTTTGGGATTTTGATAGTTTTTTGATATCTTGCTGATGAATTGAATTGTAAGTTATTTAACTGTATTTCTTTATAAATTTGTAGAATTGAATATTTTTTATATATATTGTCTATTGGGGTACATTGAATATTGAAAAGAGAATCTCAGTAGAAAATTTGGATGGTTTTTTCAATATTACTTTAATTATCAATCTTTGAACTATTTTAAGTGGATTTAATATATTGTTATAAGTTCCTCCCCAGCCAATAATACCATATTGTAATATAGATTGTACAATTGCATAGTACACACTTTTTAGGTTTTCTAGTCTAAGAATATTTCTAAGTCTTATAAATATATAAATACATTTTCTAATTCTTTTGACAAGTTCACAAATTTGTTTTTTCCATTTAAAATGTTGATCTATATATATACCAAGATATTTAATTTCCGAAGTTAGACTAAGTATAGAACATTCTTGATTGCAATTAGTTCTGTTACATTTAAGTTGATGTATTATAATTTTTAATTCTGGTATTAATTTAAATTTGTTGATAGAGAATGGGATACATTTTGTTTTTTCAGTATTTAATGAGAGGAGGTTTTTATCGAACCAATTTTTCAGTATATTAATATCAGTATTTGCTAAGTTATTAACATTATTCCAATCAGTACCTTCAATTATTATGACAGTGTCATCAGCATAAGATATTATTTTTCCATTTAATCTTTGATTGAATATGTCATTTACATAAATGATAAACAGTAACGGTCCCAGGACTGTACCTTGAGGTATGCCGAAGTGACTTGTTTTTTGTTGACTAAGTACATCGTTGATTTTTACGACTTGAGGGCGTTTGAAAAGGTAGCTTTTTATCCATTCTATAGCTGTACCACTTAATCCAATGTTTCTTAATTTACTTATAAGTTTGTCGTGTGATATGCTATCAAAAGCTTTTTTAAGATCTATGAAAATTCCAATGCATTTTAATGATTTATCTAATGAATTATGAACAAGACTAGTTAATTTTGCAATTGCATCCTGAGTGCTTCTACCTTCCATAAAACCGTACTGATTTTCATTAATTAATTTATTACATTTTACAAATTGGTTTATCCTTTTTTTAACTATCTTTTCAAAAATTTTTGCTATGTTCGAGATTACTGATATGGGTCGGTAATTGCTAACTTCTTCTGGGTTACCAGATTTAAATATTGGAGTAATGGTAGTTTGTTTGTAGATTGATGGAAACACTCCGCTTTGGAAACTTACATTTATTATGTGTTTTAACGGTTTAGAAATTTGATTTTTAATATTTTTTAAAATATTAACTGTTATTCCATCAAAACCCGGGGCAGAACCTCCTTGCATACCGTTTATAATTGATATTATTTCGTTCTCTGTGGTGACTTGGAATGTTGATATATTACTGTCAGTATCAATACTACAGTCTGGAAATGTTATATTTGGATCAGTGTGAATGAGATTGGCAAGATTTTCCCCTACGTTCGCAAAGAAGGTGTTAAATATGTTTGCAGCTTTTGAGGGATTTTCTTTACAACATGTTTTCATGTTGTCATGAGATATAGTAGCGATGTCGTTATTCTTGTTTTTTTTTCTTGTCAATTATTTCATTTATAACTGTCCACACTCTTTTACTATCATTTTCAGCCTGATTCAATTTTTGTTTATAATACTTTTGTTTTGTATTTTTTATAATATATGAAAGTTTGTTTTTATATGCTTTAAAATGATTTAGTAAATTTTTATTATTTGGTTGTTGAGTAGTTAATTTGTAAAGAGCTTGCTTATGTCGTACAGATACTACTAAACCATGAGTAATCCATGGTTTTATAGGTTTCAAGTTCGACACTTTGGATTTGGTTATTATATTATTATTTGTCGAGTCATTTATGCATTTAGATATTTTTTCTTCAAACATTTTACAACATATATTGACATCATTACATTGTAATAATTTATTCCAATTTTCTGATTCTAATTGGTGTTTTAATGTATCCATATTAAGTACTTTTTTTGAGTAATTATTTTGTTTAAATAATGGCAAAGTTGGATTGCTTAATTTATAGTTAAAAATACATGAATAATGATCAGTGATAGTTGTATGAATGACAGCTGATTTTATATTTTGGATATCAGGAATATTTGTAAAAATGTGATCTAAGCATGAGGGGCGTTGACCTTTGACATTTCTAGTATAAGAATTTATGCACGATAAATAATTGAGTTCTGCTAACATATTTAGATATGTGTCTTTATCTTTACTAGAATAGTCATTTGCAATATTTAAATTCATATCTCCAACAATAATAGTATTTTTATTTCTAAAATTTAACAGAATATTTTTTAATTCATCTATAAATTGAGGTACTATCGATGTATGCGTACGATAAATAGCAATAATGTTATAATATTTATTTACGTCTTTAAATTCTATATTTAATATGTTAACATTACTAACATTAATTATTTCTTTAATATTGAGAACATTATACTGGTTAGAAATAAATAATCCGATACCTGAGTTTTTGTTTATTTTGTTTATTGTCGCATGGTATGTGTAGCCTGGAATAGTGTAATTGATTTCGCCTGCAGAGTGTGTCTCTGTTAAGACAATCAGTCTGTCTAGATAAATTAAAATTATTCATGCTTTTCAATAATTGGTATACGTATTAGCAGATTTTTTTATGTGGCTGTTCGTAGTGGGGAGTGGGAAGTGATGGGGAAAAAGGAAGATGAGGGACTACCTAGCTATTCAGAACTGGTCACCAAATACGGCTAAAGCTATTTTAAGCAACGTTTAAATTCTGAATAATGGTCTTCCACCAGGGCGAAACTGAAAAAATCTTACATACAGATTAAATTAAACAATTGTGAAATAACAAAAATTATTCAAATAAAATTTATTGCGCACTCCAGGATTTGAACCCGCGGCGTTCGGCTTGCTAGTCGAGTGCCTTACCTCTTGACCACGGAGGCCGTCATTTTAGCTATCTAACAAATAATGTATCAAGTAATTTGTCAAATACAGACAGCTTTTTGTTTTGACTAAGTTAGTGATCAATCAGTGATTTGAACTATATCATTGTCTTAAACCTTGAATTATCGTAAAAATGTAGGTTATATGTAGGTTTATTCTGGATGGCACAAATGAGGTTGCTTTTTTGGTACATTTCGAAATATACTTCGTAGTAAGTAGGTACATAAATTCTCGGGAAATTGAAAGCGTCTTTGGGTTTCTTCTGCCAGAAAGAAAAGTTGTGCAAATTTCCAACTCCAGGTTGCTGCTATATAGGTTCATATAATTAAGCTATGCAGTTAAAATTTGTTAAGTGAGCCTGATGAAATTTTGTAAATGTATATACAGGGTTTTCCAATAAGAAGTGTTATTTTGTAGGTAGATGTTACTTTTGAAGCTGTCGTTTTTTGAGATTTGACAAGTAGAAACTACGCCATTAATAAAAATGGAACGATACACGCTTCAACAACGCATTGAAATTATTAAAATTCACTTGAGTGAATCAAATGCAAATCATCATGAGTGATGAGGCCCATTTCCACCTCGGTGGCTTCGTCAACAAGCAAAATTGTCGCATCTGGGGCTCGGAAAACCCAAGAATCAATGTTGAAAAGCCTCTCTATCCTCAACGTGTGACTGTTTGGTGCGGTTTATGGTCTGGCGGAGTTATTGGACCATACTTTTTCGAAAATGAGGCTAGAGCAATAGTTACGGGGAATGGATTGCGCTCTCGAGAGATGATTAATGATTTTTTATGGCCGGAATTGGATGGTATTGATCTGGACAACGTTTACTTTCAACAAGATGGCGCTACGTGCCACACAAGCAACGAAACCATTGATCTTTTACGATTGAATATAAAAATAACACCTCTTATTGGAAAACACTGTAGTTTCTTCCAGCTTGGAATATAAAATAGTTTTGAACCGATAGGTGGCGCAGTTGTAGAGATCTTCAAAAATAATCATTTTTTCGACTTTTTTTCATATTTCTCATCCGAAAATAGATAAAACCACAAATTTTAACTTCCCTACAGAAGTCATTATGTGGCAGGACAACGTTATATATTATAAAATGCATTCCAAATGGTTGAGTTAAATTCTAACCGGTTTCTAATCTTAATATATAAAAATTTTGCCTGCGTATGTTTGTGCTCGCTAAACTAGAAAAGTAGTCAACCGATATTGCTATAAGGTTTATATATATATAATACAGGATATTACATTTGTTGAAAGTAGAGAAAAGTCGAGCAACGCCAAATACATGTCAGCCAGTCTTAATATATAAAAATTCATCATGATTTTGTTTGCTCTCGCAAAACTCGAAAAATAGTCGACCGACATCGGTGAAAATTTTAAAGTTTGTTGTTACTAGTACCGGAAGTGTTTAGGGATGTTTAAATGGAAGAAAAAGTCGGAAGCGCCCGAGAAAGACATAAGCAATAGCGAAGCATTCCTGGGTTTACTAGTATTATTATAAATTCAAATGTGTGTTTGTTTATCTTTCTTTCACGTCGCAACGTATCGACCGATTGACGTATTTTGTTCGCCTAGGTATAGTTGGGGAACTGAGAAGTGACATAGGCTAACGCCGAGTGGTTAAAGGCGTTCGATTCCCAGTTGAGACCTTTTATTTTTTCGTGTCTTGTTCTGTTTCATGTTTCATTTATATCTATTAGTATTATCGCCTTCTTCGATGATATAACACTGTTGTTTAGTATTGAAACAGTTTTGGATATTACCTACTATTTTTCCATCATATTCTATCATACCTACTATCCATTTCCTTCCATAAAAACAACCTTACCCACATTGGAAAAAAGAAGATGATTTTGTTGCATTGTAAATTGTCGCAAGTCAGTACATTCGTATTCGTGTCGTGTGGAAAGCAGGTGTAATCGTCGTGTCCTCGTGAATTGGAGTCGTGTAATCACATGCTTTGTGCTCTGTTTGCAAATATTAAAATCATATCAAAGATTATCTCGTTGTGGAGGAAATTTCACCCTGTGTACAGTGCCAGTTCGCCGAGAGTCCTACTGCCGGGATTCTTGGGAATTCGAGGTAGGCTATTTCCATCATTCCACATTTCCCGTGATTTTCAACTCAATCCAATGTGCTTTATATTGTCGTATCCTTATTGATTTGATTTACAGTCCATTTCCGTGTAATAGAATACGGTACATTCTGGTCCTTCGAGCCGGATTTTAAATTATTTATCTCTACCACTATTATCTTAGAAAGCCAAATGTGTAATTGTTTGAGGCGACACACTAAGGATAAAAAAGCCCGAAAACCATCGTTTCCACTCTATTGAATTCCAATCCCACAAATTTTCCTCCAACCAAATGAAAATAAAATACACCGGAATCCCACTTCTGAGATGGTGGAAGGGTTCCTGAGCACCGAGAGAAGAAGTAGAAAATGTTTCGCACCGTTACTGTAGGGAACGAAGTAAAACGATCAAATAGGTGCACGATGAAATAATAGTTCCATGATAAAACAGAACATTGAAAATAATATAAAAATGAAGAAGAAAAAAACTAAATCTATAGTTATTTATTTTTGGGTTATTTTGCCTTTTTTGCTACCTCCTTCTTTAGCCAATGTTTACGACAGCATTACAGTTGCATATGTATATACCAGTATATGTGATACCGCGACACGATACATTCATAAGTACAAACTTCACCACAATCTTTATACATCTGCCCTGATGATGATGATGGACCCTGTAATGCTCTCCAAAACGTTAGCTACCGAAGAAGGTAGTGAAACACGGCATAATACCCAAAATAAATCAATATAATACTTTTGGCCGTGAAAATTTCAAGTCATATCTAATCAAAAGTAACCTAAACTAACTTAAAATAACCTTTAAATTTAAGGAATATTACAGATTAGAAAAATTGATGTATTTCAGACAAATGGTATAATTAAAAACCAGAAAAGATGTAGACATTCTCTTTCAAATATTTTCCCACGTAACCATGTTCCCCTTGCAACAACGATTTGCTTCCCTAATTAACTCCTCTACTCATAACTCCTTCATCAATTCTTCTGCCGATTTGGGTTTACCCATCTCCCCCCTCCCGCTTTTTAACCACTCCCCCAAAGTTAATCTAATAGTCGTCCCAATGAGAAGACCATTCTCTTTCTTCTCCGAGGTCTTTTGAAAACTTATTATCAGTTATTAGTGATTATTATATTATTAACTATTCAGTCCTACATGAAATTAATAAGAAGATATTCAATATTGTTTTTGAGGCTTAGGAAATTCGTCAAGTGCCTTCGAATATCCAATATTCTTGTTTAAAGTGAAGGAATCGCACCCATATCTCTATTTTTATGAGAGTTGAAGAAATTAATAAAATTATACGGAACCTGGGAATGTTTATCTTCCTATGAAAAACACGATAGTGATCAAAGCAAAGTTCATTACGTTACAAACGGATGCAACCGATTCTTCATAATTCGTTCATCATTCAAAGAAGCAAGAAGAAAATAGGAGAACAGTTGAAATGGCACAAGAATAAAAATGGGCGAAGAATATAAAGATAAGAAAAGAAACAATAATGGCAAAAAGTTCCCGGGAGCCTTTGAGGTTCGGCGAAGTGGTAAAGGAACTCATTATGTGCTGAGATGTCCTCAGATCTCCCGTTGAATGGACCGGCAAATTGTTTGAGATGTCCCCCGTATCAATCAGTGCTTCCGCAGAATGATAGGGCATTATGCTGTTAATCGATTTGCCAGCGAATTTCTAAACAAAGGTACAAAGCTTGTGATGAAATATATCTGGAATATTGGTTAGCTGTCGGTTGTAGAAAGGCGGAACTCTGAAACTTTATTTGGTTCTAGGGACATTTGGTTCCTTTTTCTGAGTAAAGCAAAGCACTTGAAATGTATAGATTTACGAAAATATATTAAAATATTGAAGACAATATTAGTGATTTCTAAACGAAAATCTGAAACAGAAAAATCAGAAAAGGAAACGGTCACATCTGGGACTCGAACCCAGGACCCCTGTCTTTCCGGGACAGTGCACTGTCCCGGAAAGACAGGGGTCCTGGGTTCGAGTCCCAGATGTGACCGTTTCCTTTTCTGATTTTTCTGTTTCAGATTTTCGTTTAGAAATCACTAATATTGTCTTCAATATTTAAATATTACAATTTGAGGTTTTACTCAATAAAGTTATTCCGAAAAATAAATGAAAATATATTAAATTATCTAATCAGAAACTTGCTCTGATCTATCGAAGTGAGGCATGAAACTGACGGAGGTAGGACGAAAACAGACTTAATGCATTATTAATACCTATGTCAATAGTGGGGCGTTTAGGACGTAGAAAAAGTGTCATGAGAATATTTGATGTGCAAGTCGGTGGAAGAAGTCCAGGATGTCTGGAATATGATTTGATACTGATAGGTAAATGGCAGAAGTAAGAACTCAATTTTGCTAGAGGTTTTATTCTGTGATTTTTAAGAGTAAAGAAAGGCACTTAAAATCTTGTAATATTTATCCTTTTTCTGATACTTACACAGATGCAAGGACGAAAGTAGACTAGGTGCATTAGAAATATTTGTAAAAACATTAAAGTTAAAGGAATATAAAAAAAGTCTAAGGCTTTCCTGGAAGACATGACACAATAATGCGAATCAAAAACTTCACTGAGGTTTATTCAAAGAGTCAGAATTACGGAAAAATTGGTTGAAGACTAAGGTTTTTTGGTACTTTGATAGACCTTTACTCTACCGCTATGGCAGTATGCAGTAGGCTGGAGATTTTCTCACTATGCCCTCACATAGAAGTTCTCATATCGCTCTTAGACTCTGACGGCAAACTGTTTTGAATTACTTTTCAAATAATATATAATATGTAGGTACTTGATAGCCCGTGGGATGAGATGTTCGTCTAACAGTTGTATAATATGTAGGTACTTGATAGCCCGTTAGATAAGATGTTCGTCTAGCAGTTGTATAATATGTAGGTACTTGATAGCCCGTTAGATGAGATGTTCGTCTAGCAGTTGTATAATATGTAGGTACTTGATAGCCTCTTAGATGAGATGTTCGTCTAGCAGTTGTATAATATGTAGGTACTTGATAGCCCGTTAGATAAGATGTTCGTCTTGCAGTTGTATAATATGTAGGTACTTGATAGCCCGTCAGATGAGATGTTCGTCTAGCAGTTGTAAGTTTGTTAGGTTTTAAGATTGAGAGAAGCAATGAATGCTCCTCAGGTGATCTCTCCCAGGACGGCCTTAGAAAACAGATGAGTACGCGCAAACCCCACCCTACCTGGGTCTGAAGGGCGACCTAAATCGTCTTACTGAAGCATTCGAAGCAATCGGTTATTTGAAACAGTGTCTTCTGAACCAGGTTCCAGTGACAACTTTGCGTCCCCAGATGAGCCAGGTAGGTAATGTCAAGGTAAGTAACCCCGCACACGCCTGCGTGCTGAGGAATCCCTTACAGCTCTCAGTGTTGTCGATACGCTGTTTGACGTAAAGGTCTTTGCCCTCATATGGTCCGATATGGATAAGATTACCTCAACCGTCACTGATGTCAGTAATAGAGTCTTGACTTGTGTGGTAAAGGAGGAAATCATATCTTTCCTTGTAACGCCATTGGGAAAGTTATGGGGTCCCTTCCAAAGTTGTAAGGTATGATATCGATAATCACAGCGGGTTAGTTTCTTTTCAACTTAAATTATAGCGCAGAAAAATGTCAGTCCTTTTCACAGAAATAATCTACTATTATAATATGAAATTTATCTGATATTTGAATATTATTTATTCCATATTCAGCCATACCAAAATAAATGTCTAAACGGTGTAACTATTTCAGCATCGGCGGTCCGTACGAAACGGTATTTTCACCGCCGCAATATAGTCGGAGGGGATTGCCACGAGTTGTGAGGTCGTTGGGAAAATAAAACGGTATTTATCGGCCGCAGATGCGGGGCTCGTGTCCGTAAGCCACCCTCACATAACCCCATATGCTCCATACGTCCTGCTACGGGGCAGGAGAGAGCTTAAAGACTGCGGGGTGGGAGTGATGGCTGATTATGGGATGAAATAATTCTAGTTGAATTAGTTTTTTGTTGTGACCCTTTTTGTTGTTTTTTTTTTGGTAATTCATTCATTTGTCGGTCTCTGATGGAGGAATTATTTATAACCTGAATTAGATATCTCAAAATGGGTGTTTGATATGTGGTGTATTTTTATTGTATTTGTATTTATTACATTATATTTGTAACATTTCACTATTGCTACGCTAGCTTGTGCCGTGTTGTAGCAAGTAGTCTACGACTTGCAAAATGTTCAAGCATTCTATCAAAACGAACCTATTCAATACCCAATACTATGGCGTAAATTGAGAGAAACCAGGACTAAGTAAAAATACGAACCGAGACGAGACGAGGGGAAAGATAGAGTGAATTATCATTGTCGCTCAGTAAATTTATTACATCAGTGTGATCATTTACTATCAGTGTGGCCATCTGTGAAAATGAATAGGTCGCGATAAGAGATCGCTACAGAACTATTGAGTTCCCTTATAGTTGGGTTAGGTAGCCACCTCTGGTCAGGAGCCCCTATGGTACTTTTATGAAAATAAATATTAAATTTATCGTCTGTTTTCGAAATGTCATTCAATCAAATTACTCTATGCTGTGCTAGAACACCTGTTCTTCCGTGTGGTATCTTGAACAAGTTGTGATGATGATGACTACGTATCATCAGCATTATGTGTTTTTGTTACACATTTTTAACTGTCATTACCACCCAAGAATCCCAACTGTTGGGATTTTTTTGGGATTGGAATCCCAACCAATTTATGATGAACTATGGCATCATAAATTGAGGTTATGTTGCGAGGCTGAAAGGAGGGGGGATGGGCAAGATTGGGAAGTACCTACCTGGCTATTCAGATCTGAGTAACTAAACACGACTCTCGCATGGGTGAACTTTGACCAGGACGATACTGAGAATATCTGCACACCTAGTTTCTACTAACTGTTTCCAAATATACATTATTATGAATTTTTGAAATTTTTTAATAATATTCAGTTTAATTTAGCTCAGTTCTACTTATCTGTCTATTCCCTCTCTCTCTTTCTATTTCTTGGTAAAACAGTAAGTTACCTCTAAAATTTATCCCTAGGAGCCAAAAGCAGAGAGCATTTGCCCTCTACATTCCGCTCTGGTCTAAGAAACATGCCGAGGAAATAATATTTCAAGGAGACAGACGTCCTAAAAACACAACTGCCAAAATCTGCCACAGAGTAAAAAGATTCAAACCACCCAAAAAAAATTTCTAAAACCACTGTAGCATAGGTATATTTTTTGGTGGATGGCAATCATTACTTTCTAGCGAAGTGATTTTTTCTGGCAGGAAAATTGACGATGGTTATTAAATTCAAGGCTGACGCATCAAAGTTTGACGTCAAATCTTTTAAATTAATAAAATTCTCCTTCGTTTCTAATGAGGCCTATTCAGTTTTCATTACTTTGTTGAAAGTTGTACAATTTTTTGTAGTAAAATAAAAAAAAAAATTGTAATTTTGATTGCGAATTCTAGCAAACTGAATTTGTAATGAAATAGTTAATTCGCATTAGGCAACCATCTTGAACTTTCGACATTAGAATTTTAGACTTGTTGAAGAAGACTATGTTTTATTTTGGCCTCTTGAGTTTTTTTTAAAAGTATTTTTTTCTTGTATTAACTTGTTTACATCAATATTTTTGCTTTGGCCGAAGGCTAAACTAACGTCTAAATAACCTTTAATCTCGAAAGTACTTAAGCTGCATTTTAACATTGTGTTTTCGTGCTTTGAAGTGTTTATATTTCTCCCTAACCGCTCCACCCAAACCTCATATGCATAATAATTTATCTTTTAATTTCGTTTCTTTTTAAATCTGAAATGTTGTTCTCATTGTTGTATTAAATGAGAACGACGTTTATCAGAACAGAATAGAATGTTATATCTTAGACGGTTGTGTCGACTGAAGGTGAACGAGTGACAGGACGAGATAAACATTCATAGGCAAGTAAAGCCTCTGACATTTTGCAAAGTGCTTATCATATGTGAGCTATTAGAATGCTGATTGCGCAGAAATTTTATATATTGCATTCGATTCCAGATAAATTTGAAAGTATTTAAAAATAATGTACGGTTTTTGAAAAGCGATAACAAAATTCTTTTCAGATTTCAGTATTACAAATTGACATATGAAATTAAAAATGTAAAAATTTTGAACGCATACACAGAAAAGGTTTTTGAAGTCGCGTATTTTTTTTTACCGTGTTAACTGTAATTAATTATTTACACTTTTTTTCATTTTACACAAAAATATTCATTAAAAAATTTGCAAGTATTAATAATCATTTTTCAATGTTTCATAGACATATTTAAAAAAAATTCAGGAGCGTCTATGGTACAATTTTATGTAGAAACTGAAAGCACGGTTCTCTCTCTTTCTAACAGTGTTTAAACCACATATCTCAACGTAATGAGAGAGGGAGATATACTTTTCAAAAATATTGGGTGTTTCTTGTATATTATGAAGACCTCCCAAAATTGCCCAAGGGGTTAAACCAACCCATTTGAAAGGGTAGATAAAATTATTGACTCTTTAACACTTATCACTGAAAAACCTTGATTTACTATATTGACAAGATGTTCTAAACATCTAAGGGGAAAGAAAGTAACGACAGTAAAAAAAAAATCAATAATCATTTCAGAACTTGTATATATTAAAGACAAGGATATCAATTTTCAGAGTTTTTACCTCATTATCTATGGCGAATAAAAATTGGCCGTTTTCGTTTTCCAATTGCTGGGACAAATGGCTTTACGCTTTTTTTTGTTGTATTATTTTAGCTACTATTTGAAATATGATTATTATATTTAATCTCGAACGTTCTTCCGTCGGATTTTTTTTAAGTGTAAGTTTTGAAGGTGATTTATCGGTTCCATGCTAACTTAAAACAATGAATATTCATAACATCTTTAAAAAATTATAGTCATTAAAAATGATGAAAAAAAAGTAACCTAACCTAACCTAACCTACTTAACCCAGTTAATAAAGTTTTTGTTTCATCACTTTCCATGACTTTATATAACTTTTTAAAGATGTGATCAAATATCATTTTGATGATTTATCCGGTCACCGTTTTTTGTATAATTTTTGTGAACATTTTTGCTATACAGTGTACGATTTATCATTTTATTTTAAAAACGTCCTCCGATACCCACCTTTCTTTCAAATAAACTTTTTTTTTCAATATTTCTACCAATTCAAGCATCGAACATGTTCTAACATTACCAGTTTTAATTCAGGTCTAGAAGAGTTAAACGCTCATACCAAAATGGTACGGACTTTCTTTTTCATCTTCAGGCTTAAAACATCTTCCTCTTTTCGAACAATTTCTCGTCCGTAAAATAATTCAGCAAAAATCTACCACAAATTCCGAATTTAAATTGGCTTATACCTTCGCGTTAAGTAAGGGTCCCCCATTACGCGGAGGTAATGCGCGCTATAACTTGCCGCACCGACCTGGACTTTATACATCGCCGGGATTTTCGACACATTACTTAGAGGATCTCAAGTGAAGTATTTCTTATTCCTTTCCCAACGAAGTTACATTGATTTAAATATGGCCAGAATATTATAATGCCGGGAGCGAGTGTCTTTACAATGATGTTCTGAAGGCTGGAAAGATTTATAAAATTAATTTATCTTTATTATTTTTTTAATGATAAACTAATGTTTATAAGACAAGGTTTTATGCATAGCACAAAAGATAACAAATAATTATAAGCAATATTTAGTCGATATTTCACCAACAAATGTAGATATAATATGTCTCGACGCCATCTAGTGGGAAATTTAGTACTAACAAAGCCTTTCCTACAAAAATAAAGTTCGTTGTTTACAGGTGA
Organism: Hesperophylax magnus; assembly: GCA_026573805.1. Lineage (NCBI taxonomy): Eukaryota > Metazoa > Arthropoda > Insecta > Trichoptera > Limnephilidae > Hesperophylax > Hesperophylax magnus. Next base: position 1,525,334 of record JAIUSX010000018.1, read on the forward strand.
AAAAAATATAATAAGCAGTAATTGTTGATTGAGGTACTAGTACAAATTGAACTATTTGGCGGGTTGGAAATAAGTCGAATTAGCTCAGTGGTTCAGAGCACCTGGGCGGATATCAGAAGGTACGGGTTCAATTCCCGTTGGCGGCATTTATTTTTACTCGGGAGATATTTTCAATTTGTATTGACATTTCAGGCGTATAATTTATCCTTACTAAATCACAGATCTGATCTCCAACATGCAAATCAGCGCTTCATCGAACGTTAATATATATTACAAACACACATAATACTAATAATAGTGGTTATCCTATGAATTGTGTAATTATGTATGTATGTAAAGACTGTGGAACAAAGAAGAAAACACGTTGCGAAGAAAAAAGGACTCGCCAAGTATTTTAAGTGAATTCTCTGCAGGTAAATGACGCGTGACACTCGACAAAAAAGCGGGCGGCCAACTTATTAGGCGATAGTTTATTTTGCGAAACTACGCGTGTTTTGCGGTAAGATATTGCCGTAAATAAACCACTCACGATATTACCAATAAAAGATCAGCGAACGCTGAACTAGTAGGTACGAGCAGTGAGATGGGAAGTGAGAGGGAAGGCTGGAGACAAGGTATTTTGGAAATTATGGAACATACAACAATACCATCTACGAAATACAGCGGTCTTGTATGTATGCGTGTTGTGTAGATGTGATATGTATCGAGTAAATGGCGTAACCAATAACCAATTATATTTTTATTTTGTAATGTTACCAATTTGACAATTAATTTTCTCCCTATTCTTGACGGCTTTCGTGGTTGAGGGGTGAGGCTCTTGACTAGCAAGCTAGAAGTCGCAGGTTAGAATTCCGGCACGCGCAAGTATTATGTGATATAAAAAAAATTACTAATAAAATATTTAATACATAGCATATTTACGGCGCGTTCCAGAGTGGCTGATACACTACCGGAATTGAAACGTTACTTGAAATGGCTTTGGCCGTGTTCGGTGATCAGATCTGAATATCTAGATACTTTCGCTACCTTCCTCTTTCCCATCTCCTTCCCCTCATCACTACATTCAGCCTCACAATATGCCCTAATTGGGGATGCCATAATCTCACTTGTTTAACCTTTCCCTTACTGTGCTAAAAAAATCCACGCGTTCCGGTGCTGTGTAGTCAATACACATCTATATCGGATAAATATGAATATTCATAGCTAATCGCCTATGTTTATTATATTTTATATTAAAAGTGATAGTAATTGTAATTTAACTATTTTCGTAGAAAGCAATCACTTTGTGGTTTAACATTTTAATGAAATAAAAACAATATTTTTTGTTTAAAACCACGAATTTTAAATTCGTGGTTTTAAACAAAAAATATTGTTTTTATTTCATGTAATTTAACTGCTGAAAACATGAAAAAACCATCGGCAAATGCTTAAAAAAACGTGCGAGGGGTCCACATCTAACGACGGTCCGCGACCGACTAACGGCCGGCTGGCACAACAGGCGCTGGACTGCACACACACAGCTATGCGGTCGTAGGTATATATATAGGTTGTAGGTCTAAATCAAAATACAACTGCGGACGTGTGGATTTCTCATGTTCCCGCATAGCGAACTAAAGCGGGACATCTATAGCGTGTCATTTCCTCGCACACTCTTCGCGTAGCAGTGTCACACGGTTGATTGTATTGGTGTATTTGTTCCCGATTTTTAACAAAAATCTCTGATTGTTAATTGAATTTGAAAACTATGAAAAATATTATTTTGTAATTCAGTGCATAAATGTACAACGGAGTAATACCTAAAATCTGAACCCAGAATTTTTTATATTTATAGAGTTATTAAAGTTATTAGAAGCAATGTGTAATAAATACCCACCACAGATGAGGAAAGGTTAAGACGGTTGGGAACAGTTGGACCTCTTGTGCGGTTTACAATAATTTTTATAATAGGGGTTTTAATTGATTTTTAGTAGGTTGGCGTATTATATGAAGCCTATGAGTACTTATTGTTTTCAAGTTTAATTTGTAGAAATCCATAATAAATTACAGGTATTCTTTTAAATATTCAATAATATGACAATTCAAAAACACTTTATTTATAAACAAATCCTGCTGTGTAATTATTAATACGAGTCACACACAGACATAGGAATTAATAGACGAGAAGATAATGGCGAGGGGTAAAATCAACTGTTGAAGAACGAAGGGAGTAAGGCTGACTGTGATTCGTCAATAAATCAATCTGACAGTAAATAGGCATCTCGCATTATAATATCACCATTTAGTTCTTAAAAGTAAAATCTGCTTTTGAATGAATAGACATTTCTACATGGGAGCGCAAATTACTCGCCACGTTATGAACTAATTTGCGAAGTCCAAATTCGGCAAAGTAAGGCAGCTTCTATTTTCAGAGTCATAGTTAGTTTCAGAGTATTTAGTTAAGACACTTTTACAAATGTCTCATAATTTACTTACCCCAGTAAACAACGATGAGCACACTTGAGAATCGCTACATTGTGATGTGATAGTATATGTTTCTAAAACTGATCCATATAATACGGTGTGAATAAGCTTAAAATAAAGTAAAATAATGCTTACTTATGGAATGTAATACGACAATTGGGTTTATTCTCTTTTTCACATCTATTTTTACAAGTTTTCATAGTACAAGTCAACATTTTGCCGTGTTATTTCGTAAAATGAACCGATGATGCCTCGACCATAGTTCGCACAAGAATGATGACGTCACGTTTTCAAATTTCACTTGAGGCCATATGCGAGCCCAGCCGGCTCAATTGAACCGGTATGGGGAGTGGGGATAATACGCTTTTAATCACTTAGGGCAGGTCTACTAATATTCATATGTCTATGGAGTCACAGCTTTTTGGTATTCTTTTAAATATTCAACAATAAGACAATTCAAAAACACTTTATTTATAAACAAGTCCTGCTGTGTAATTATTAATACGAGTCACAGCTTTTTGCCTTCTGAAGGCATTATCAAACTGGGGCGACAATAACGGAGGTTTGCTTGACGCTCTAGCATTTTAATTATTTCTAATGAACACATTACTAAAATATCTTTCTAGCAGGACTCCTAATGGCGGATAAAAGTTATTTGTATTTAAGAAAAATAAAAACAGGACTTTACAATAAAATCAGTTTATTTTTTTATGTAAATCGGTTTGAAATTTAATATTAATTAAATATTTGATATAAAGTTTTTTAACTATAAAATTAGCGGTAAGCGAGGGATTTTATATTTCTAGACGACGAATTAGTAACTTTCCGATCTCTAGAAACATTTCATATTTTTGTAAAACGTTCATCAGAAATAATGAAAATAAACCCTACGGAAAGATCGATTTTCTAGACCTGCCAGGGCAAAGTCGGCTCTGAGATGTGGAACTAATCTGCAAGAGTAAATAATTTTTCTGATATCAAAATTTTAACCAAAATATGAATAAATTTAAACCCTATTTTAGTAACGTGATATCACCTAATAAATGTATAACTATACGAAAAGTATTTAAATAATTGAATTTGGGAGCCATCTCTGGGCTGGAGACCAAAAATTGTTGATAAACCTATTTGATTCTTTGCAAAGGAGCGCGTCCATCTGATTGATAATTCACGTTAACATTGGGCATGCTCAGTCTGTTCTATATGTATTTTAATGGAGCCTGCCTCAAGGAGCTAGCAGCATTGATCCCCCGGTGCACTGGTGCACATTCGTGATACTCGACGTATACGAGCGGGATACCTGTTCGCGGTTAATGTTGGCTTCATGAGAACGGGTCGCTTCTTCGACTCGTTTTTGTGTAATACGGCTGTATGTGGAACGAGCTACCGGCATCTGTTTTTCTTTCTTCATTTAATCCGGTGCTCTTCTAGACCCGCATTAATAAACCCCCACATACAGCCCCTACCAAAACCCGCCTCACAACGCTGCCCAACAGGGTGGCGACATAGCTCTACTGCCTTAATACTGTACAAACAGGGGCTCTCTTGAGAGGTGTCACATAAAAAGTAAAAATTTAATAAAAATGACTTTTGCCGCAGGATAATTTTCTAGTATATTGCCTTCAAAGGACGATCGGAAATTAACCTTTAGAACAAAAACCAAAAAATTACCAAATCTGTCAAAAAATCAAAAAATTCAAAACTAACAAGCTTTTCAAATACGTTATTATTAATTAATAACATAATTTGGTACCTACTTTATCGCTCATCTGAAAATCAAATCAAATCCCTGTTATTGAGGTCATTGAACCGAAGATACAAGGAGATACGCCTACTTACTTACTTTTATAATATATATATTGAATAAATTCTCTTTGAAACATAGTTACATTGTGGTAGAATATAATTAAATTAAACTGTGCGCGTACATTATTATTCATTAAGTACATCCACAAAGTGTTTCAATTCACAAATAAATAATACTAATTTGAGTTCAATAATTTATTATTAGGAATAACTTATTGGAGATTAAACCTCATTGTAATATTTAAGCAATGGAAATAATTTTATCAAATCTCTTTGAAAATATAAAAATAGTATAAGACGGCTTTCGACTAGAGAGCTGGAGGTCGCGGGTTCAAATCCTTGTGCGCGCAAGTAAATTTCACCTGATTTGATTGTGTTATTTCACAAATTACTCATTTAAAATAAAATAAAGTATATTTGCGGCACGTTCTAGAGTGGAAGATACTCTCAGTATCAGCATGGTAAAAGACCACCATTCAGAATTGAAACGTTGCTTGAAATGCATTTTCCGTGTATAGCTAGGTACTTCCTCACCTTTCCCTTCGCTCCTTCCCCTCCCCATTACCTTCAGCCTCATAAAGTACCCCAATTGGGGATGCCACAGTCTCCCTGGCTCCAAGCGGTTGGGAGCAGCTGGGACTCTTGTAAAATAATTACGCACAAAGTTATTAATATTTTTTTTACATATTAAATCAGTTAGACTTCAAAAACTTTTTGTGTGTTTTTAAAATATTAATGCAAAAGTTCTCCTGCTTATCACATCCGGGTTGCTGTACATCACTGAAAAAAGATGCTCCTTTGGGGGAGGGGTAATTAATACCATAGACCAGAGGTTTACTCTAATTAATGCTCTTCGCTTGAATGAGTTTCTGTGGAAAATAAATGGATTCAGAGCCTGTTATTTGTAACTGTATTCAAATGAGTGTCTGAATGTCCAAGATTTGTGAATTTAAAAAAAACTGGTTTTCATTTATAGAAGACTTCTGAGGTTTTCTTGTGATAAATCCATTGGCAAATAACGTCAACTTTGAAAAGAGCTAGAATTTCTTTACATTTTATAAATAGATCGTAAATCAATTCCAAGTAAGAAACCAAAATTTCCAATAGATTGCGGAAAGCCGAAAAAAATTGGCTTACATTAACTCTTTTCAGTTCTATTTTTATCAGCAAGATAATTCCAGTAGGCCGGGATGTATTAGCATCGCTCAAACTACATCATTTCTTTTGACGCTTTGAATACTTTAAAGTACGATCTGAGACCATTTTTTCACGGCATGATAGCTAACGCACGCGCGTTTCTAGAAATGTTTCATGTCCGTAACTTTCTATTACAACACATAAATACCTGTCACACTTCATCACAAACGCGTTAACACCTCAGCACAGGTTTTCCTAGTGAGGTGTTCACGTAACATACGATATCTCCCACACACAGTTTTACCTCATTAACCTATTTTCATTATTTTATGTTCCTTTTTTCTGCACTTTTTTTCTGTATTACAATATAAACCACTGTAATCATTTGTAAAATGTGCATTCAAGAATAAACATAAATAAATAAAATATTCTCCTAATGAATTGGCCATCATTTGAAAGAAGTCTATCGCCACATCAATATAATAGTCTACTGTTTCTGTATAAATTTCAGTTCACTGTTCTCTAGGGATCCTGAACAGCGCATCAATACCAACAGTTCAGTTTGCATTAACGTAAGCCGCGATACTATTCAAGACGTAAGATCTAAAAAAAATGAGGACCCCCAAGGATACGCACTGCAAAAGATTATAAATGCGTTTGGAATATGTGAGTATATAAATCAGTAATTCGCTAGATTTTGAATGCATAAAAATATTACTCTCTGTGAGTAGACCAAAGATTCGGGTTCTCAGAGTTGAATAAAACGCCACATTAAATGCAAAAAATGAGGGGTACAAAAAATTGTTTTGAATACACTTAGTCTAAGAAATTCAAAATAAATATTACAATTGTTTAAAAGATCTCACCTATTGTAGTTAAGACTGTGAGGGAATAGAAGAAAGCCTTGGCAAGACTCCATTCTCCCTCATCATGTCCATAGGTTAGCTCCCCATACGGCTGAGCAGCTCCCCCGAGAGCCATCTCCTGGTAGACAGCGCCATACTGAGCTGCCATCTCTTGAGCTACCCTCTGAACTAACTCGTCTTGGAACTTGGAAATCTCCTGACCAGCGAGTCTAGTCCAATTCTCCCTGTACAAGATATTCAAAGACACTGTTATCTCCCAGATGTTTTCAACCGTCCTTGCGCGTGCCTCAGCATTCACGTCACTCAAAAATGAATAGTTTTGAATCTTTTCTGCAGTGTCCAGAAATTTAATTTGTCGTCTGGAGTCTTCGGGGATTCTCTGATCTTCTTCTTGACTGCTTTCGTTAAATTGCCTTTCAGAACTGGCTTGATCAGTAAATTGCTTGTCTGGTAGCATTCTCGGTTTGATGAGTTGGTTGTTTCCACCCTCGATGGCAAGGAATAAGAAAGAACCCAAAAATGTATATCCCAAGAGTAGAGAAAAGATCCCTAGATTCGTAAAGAAGCTTACGATGTATTGTCGTCTTCTTAGTTTTGTGGTTTTGAAACAGAAGCAGCAAACTATTCGACTATTCTGTGAGACCTTCGCATCAGAAGTGGATTCGCCACCTTGCTTATGTCTCGGAACTTCTCCGTTCATGGTGGGTTTTGCAATGTCGATCCCTGAAAATGGAGCATATTGGTAGTTATCTACGTCTTCTTTCTCATCAAAAATTACTGGATCCATCTTTGAAACATTAAAAACGCTATTAAATTAAGTTTCAACACTTTATATTTTAACTCAAATATGAATATCTTGATATAAACTTTAACACTGAACTGTTTTAAGCACACATATTAATTTTATAATCCAGCTAACCCCACTTTCTTAAACAAAAGCTAATATTTATTTTGTTTCGAAAGTTAAAATTTATATTTATTAATTTTGGACACTTTCTTAAGATCATTTTGCAGTAAAATGATTTTTTGTTATTTTGTCTATAAACCACAGGCAAACACCACAATCTTAATTAAAATTTTACGAACTCGTTTAAACAGATTCTATTGTTACACTTTTATAGTTGTAGTTTATATTGGAGACTCCGCATTGAATTTCTGAAACAAAAGAAAAAAACGTTTCAATTAACATAAAAATATATTCACTCTAATAATTCTTATTAAAAGCCTTTACAAGAACGGGAGAGGAAAACTACATGCGTGCATTAAATGGATGAACTATCTTTAAATTCTATTTTGCTGTAATGATGCCGATGAAAAATTGCTTCACTGTTTTGATTTTTGTTTACTTTCTAAATGTATTATTATTGTAATACCTTCGGTTGGTTTATATACGAGAAAATAAAATTTAATTCACGCTTGTCTGTTAGTTCTCTCTATACACTATCTCGTACATATAAAATCCTATACCACATGAACAAAACCGATGTTTGAACAGTTTCAATGATACATAGGATGCTGCGCGCAGTTATTGTTCCATTTCCTTTCACCTTGACCCTTATCTTTAGATATGGCACGATCAAGTAGATCATAAACTAGAGTTTGATCGTATAGGTTTACTATGTTCTAACTAAGGCGTCGCATTAATATCTGTTGTATTAACTGGTATATTTCTTTAAAATGCTGTCAGAAAGTCAGAGAATTTGTGTCTATTTCCGCATTTCAATGAAAATCCATGTAAATGGGATTTTTCTGAACATATTCGAAAACTAAAAACTGTTTAAGAAAGGTGATAAAATACACATTCACTTTTGTTAATAGAAATAAAGATTTTTGTAATATTATAATTTTGAAATCAGCATATAAAAGTTTTAAAAATGGTCCACCTTTATTCGTCTAAACACTGAACAAAATTACTAATAATGAAAAAAATACGTATTATATTAGAACATTTTTTTTAAATAATATTGTCCACAACTTTTTGCATCGTATCATTTGAAAAAAAATTCAAAAAACTCTCAAAGTTTCATAAATTTCCTCAAAGTTTCATAAATTTCCTCAAATTTCAGTCGGAACCTTTGGTTTCATAGAGGTGTACATTTTAATTATTCCATGGTTAACTTCCATATTTTAATTTTAAAAAAAAAGTTTGTTCTTTTTAAAATCGTTTGGTTTGTATTTCTAAATATATCGGTAAGGGAGACAACAATTTCTATGAACTACATGCGCTGTTTAGAAAAGCAAACAAATTGAGTCTATGCGTAATAATTGTTTAATTAGTGCGAAGATGAACATTTTTGTAAGTAGTTTCATGATTTCATAAAGTTTTTTAACCTCGTTCATTTATTATGATTAATGATTAAACTTGATTTTACATGAATGAATTGACGGCTTCACAATGATCTCAACAGATGAGTCTTTGCACTTATCAAATTATGACTTAAGACCAGATATTGATCCACAGACGAAAAAGCCTACCATCCAGATTGACAGCAGAATCCATCAAACCTCCCTGATTATGACATCACGTCTCATCACGTCGGGTCACGGATCGTCGCATCACGCAGTGTCACACTGCGTCAATGCCACGCCGCGTCACGAGTCACAACCACCAGGAGTAATGACTCCGGAGTTAATTAATACCAGATTGGAGGTAAACAGCTTTTAATGACGTGTAACCACGTGGCTAATCAGCGTGGGCTTATTCCTTGTTCCCATGGGAAACTAACGATGAACTAATAAACGTACATGATTTCGCGTGAGTACATAACACGCTCAACTCATATATTATGTATTGTTATGCTCTAGGTAGCAGCGGCGTCTTCGTGTTTATTTTTGAAAGGAGGTGGTTTGAATATTGGAATAAAATTTGTAACAATATTGTATAATCATTACGGAATGTGAATATCACAATATTAGTATGCCCGTAGAATGTGTTTTGCTAGATAACACGATTTATAAAAATATATAACTAACGTATCTACTGGCTTTATTATTAGTTTAAAATTTGACAGAAAACAACTGTTTTATGTTATTCGTTTTCAAGAAATTAAAGATTGTTTGCGTAGAAAACACACAGAGATAGTTTTTCACACTTATAATGCTGTATATGTACGTACACAATATGGACGTATTCCACATTCAAACCGCGTGATAACGGTGCTTTATTAAGCATTTATGATAATGCTTAATAAAGTTTACGGAGGTGAGTGCGGGTACCGCTGCTACGGAAGCCATTCATTGGATAACCAATATCTCTACAATAGATCAACCCAAGAGATTGAATATGTTTGGTGACTTAGCGACGGATGCATCTGCCCAGCTACTGTGCGACGGGTCGAATTTGGAAAGACTGGATGAAAGAGGTCTTTTTACCTCTCCACACTCTCTGGACCCATCACTTTGTGGGAGCGATGTATTCATACGTCCGTCACTCCTGGACACACTGACTTCCAGATTCCTACCCATCCCTCATCATTTTTTCTTCCAAGATCTTCCTCTCCTTTCTATTCTTAAAAAACCCTCTAAACATTATCCATACAGTAGACATAGGCCCTTGGGAAAATTATTTTACTCAGGGCCTCCTGAACCTAACCTAACCTAACCTCACCGTAAAAAGCAAGAAATTTTATCGTAACTTTAAATTTGGGCACTAATGAAAAAAATTTTTTTTATGAAAAATCACCTTCCAAAGTTACGCGGTATGAGCATGAAACTCGATATACATTAAAAACATACGTTTCAATAAAAAAATACCTGTAAGCATTACCTCATATGTACACACAAAAAAAAAGACTATCGCTAATTTATTAAGAATCTCTTCAAAATATTGGTAATCCGGTTAAAAACGGGATTGCGGGGAATTACGAATGAATCAACAGGAGACATGATAAAATTTTAGCAAATTGAGAATATATTATCACTATGTCGGAACAAGTCTTCACGAAAATCTGAATATTGTTGCATTAATAATATATCATGACGAAATGCAAAATTAAATGATATCATGATAATGTATTTGAAATTTATTTTCTTTATCATGAAACCTGTTAATTGGTTCCTAAGTCCTGTTTAGTTTTTAACCGGAATACCAATAATTTGAAGGGATTCTTGATAAAATAGCAATAGTCATATTATTAATAATCTTATTAAATTATAACAAGCAACTAGCAACTATCAATCAATACAACTATAGAATCTCGAATGAGGCTGTTTGATGGGCAGTAATTTGGTGTAGTAATTTCCAGAAGTTCTCCAGGGGTTTGGCTAATATCCGTTTCCTCCCAAATCAAGGCTTTCCTCCCTTTGTGGGAACTTATTCTTAGGTTTCCTTTAACAAAAGATCTACATTTAGCCTCTCTGGTCGGCTTTTTCTTTATTTTCTCAGCAAAGAATCCAAATCCGGGAGAAAGATTTACTTATTTGTGTCATGTAAAACTAACTAACTAACTAACCGCAGGGGTAGGCAGAGAGGATAGACCGCCAAACAACTCTATCTTGGCACATACTTCTTGCCTCATTCACTTTCATACATTGTCTCATTATTATTTTTGTATAAGATTTACTAGATTCAGGCTGGTATTCTAAGCCAATATTGCCATCACACAACTAATAACGGCGTATTGAAAACATATTTATTTATTTACACCCAAATTCAGCTTTTACGTTTTTTAACAATTCAATCGGTATCTCCGTGTTTTATCACAAACTCTCTTAATTAATAAAACTCCGGCTCAACAAATCAAGTCAGCTAAATGCAAAATGTCACCAATATAGCAAGAGATAAAGACTTTCCAATTCGGATATGCAATAGTAATTAATATTAGTAAGTGAGTTCCCATAGTTAAATTTGAAGTTGTCGAATTGAATCTCGTTAAAATGACTATTGAGTTCAATTTTGATCAGTCAGAGGATTTCCCATGGAGAGAGGCACAGGGGGTGGGGTGGAGAATATTTTTCTCATTGTTTTAGAGTGCAACTTTGCGAAAATTCAAATGGATAAAAGTTAATATAATACTTATATTAAATCAGGGGAAGGTTGAAATGATAAGCAATGGAAAGTTTATTGGGCAGCGAGAGATAGGAGAGATTTTTAAACTAATGAATGTAGCTATAATTTTGTAGCTATCCACCATAATTAAATAAAACAATAACTTTGTAAATAATGCGTTATTTAATGAATGATGACCGGTTTTGGAACAAGCGTTCTTAACTCAGCGCAAATTATATTTTAACTTAATACGAATAAAATTACAAAATTATTGGTGAACATAATTATAAATAAAGGGATTAGTGAAGAATAAGGAGAGGAGATAGAACGGGCGGTGAATGAGAACATTAACCTAATACGGCGCTGTAAGAGAGGGTTGAGTGAGGGGTAATTCAGTTACCCCACGCATTATATAATTTTAATAACACGTTTTCATAAATTTTAATATAAATTGTTCATGGCTTAGGTAACCACACATTTAATATGTGTTCGTGAAATAATTATCTTGAATAGCATAATTTTATACAAAAAATCTCTCCATTCATCAATGAACGTGGCTTCCAGAGGACGGCTGGAGTTCTGAGATGTACTGCTCACCTTGGTTTCAGGATTCAGCTGTAGAATGGTTCCAGCTCCGGAAATATTGTTTGTGGCAATTAATAAAAATTACCTACATATAAAAGAAAAACTGTTTTATTCTAGCTGTTCTCTATGGTAGATTATGTTGACGCACCTATAAGCGTCCCGCATTCCCCACCCAATGTGTAACCTAATTACCGTCCTTATATCATTACCTATCTCAAAAAATTATTCATACCTTGACATTCTATTAAGAAAACCCGTGCAGTGTACACGTTAGTGACCCTGAGTGTGTATTATATCAAGTCTTTTAATAAAACTAAATATTGATTCGCAAGGGCTTCAGAAAATCAGGGGTAAGTCAGATTCCCTAATTAATTACAGTCTACCACAAACCGATTCACAAACAATTTGCAACCACAGATTATGTGTAGGAATAAAAAACATTCCAAAATTGTAATGTCTCTTTTGAAAATTATTCACATAGGATTTATTATAAGTATAATATTAGAGATTTCGTATACCCCTGTTGGCAACAAGATGGTTAAAATTTCAACAAAATTCAGAGAGAATCTCAATACAACCACAACATTTATTACAATATTTCCTAGACAGCAGTCTGACGAATTGCGAGTGAGAAAAAGTTTCCTCCCAGGAGTACAGCAGTACGAAGAGTCAGTCAGTACAATATATACGACCTCGAGATCGAATAACTTATCGATGGTAACAGGACCATATCCATTCGTTGAATGGGATTTTTATCTATTAGGTCGTTCGCTTTGTTTTTATGATTTACGATGAAATTAGTATTGGAAATATATAAAGTCGACGGCGCGCGTAATGAAAGATTTTAGTGATACTGATAGATTAAAAAGATTAAAAAAAAACAAATAATTCGTTCGTAAAAGTCGTGTTAATGTTTAAGCGAACTCATTGATTTTGTGTTATTTTTAAAATGTACGAAAAATTTCTGTACCTTGTGTTTTATCCAGACCAAAACATTATTATATATATATTGGTGTATTCCTACAGGGTGCAATATGGCGCGTGTGGACACACACAGTATGTTTATGTCTTGGATATACTCCTTGTTTCAGTCACATTCGTACATCGTCAATTAAATATTGTTGTTGTTATAGTTGACGTGACCCGACCCAAGTTTTTGACTTAAATACTAAAAAAATCTATTTATCAAAACTTTTTTCATGATTTTCATTTTTAAATGGTTTTTCTACACAATATTCATACAACGTTGCAGACCCTGCATTTCAAATACTTTATCTGAAACATGATTTTACTCTTTGAAACATTATGAGACAAACTTTTGTTTTTATCGCCTCCATTTTTAGGTTCGGGCCTATAACCTTTTCTCCGCCAACTTCAAAGTCAATAAACTAAATATCCCGGCACTCGCTAATAAATTTGCTTTTATTTAATTAAAAAAGTTTTAATTATCAGGCAAACTTTTAGTCTATATTTTATATCACTCAGTAGAGGGCTAAAGAAGGAGGTAGCGCAATAGGAATAATACCACAAAAATAAATCACGATAATAATGGCCGTGAAAATTTCAAATTCGGTGCCACTCTGCAGCAATTCAAGAGATTTACAGGGAAATTTTACTTCAACGTCGAATACATGAAAATCCCGTTTTGAAATAGAGAGGTTAAAAAAGATTTTTTTAATTGACTGAATGAATTTAAAGTTCTGTAAAAATTAAAATTTTTGATTCCATAAATATATATTTTTTATTAATGTGTAAGTAAATATAAATCGAAGAAATCAACATTTATATCTGTAATTTTTCTACCTTGTGTGTAAAAAGTTTTGTGTGAAAATATGTGTTATTTTTCAATTTTCCTTCATGTTTGAATTTTAAATATTCCAGTTTATAAGTATCAAAGTATATTTAAATTTAAAAAAAAAAACACATAAGAGATTATTTTCTCTAGTTTTTTTAAAAAGGTATTTGTTTTTACGACATTTATAAAAGGAAGAAATATATAGAACATTTAAAATACCTTGAAAATATTCCGAAATGCGATGAGAATTTTAAGGTTTATTCAACAGACAAATAACCCTATTTAGCTGTGTTAACAATGCATTTATCTTTCAATGAACTATTTTGTGTCAGTTTTTATATAAGTAATGTTTTTACATACACGGTCATTTGTCAAATGAATAAAATTTTCACCACGTTTTTTAGAAAGCCTAAGACTTTAAAACTATGTTAACTATTTTTCCGATAGTTCAAATCTGTGCTAGCTAAATTTTTTGGTGGCTCAGTCCTCCACAATTGCACGAGTAACATTTATCATTTCTATTGATAATTATTTAAAAAAAATAATACTTAATTAAAAAAATCTATACAAATATATATCAATATACAATTTTTTTTGTATAAACCACCTGACTAGGCTGAGCCAGTTCCTAGGTGGCAGAAATGTGGAAGGAAATAAACAAATTAAGAAGCACTATATTATTTTTTAATATAAAAACTTACTTACATGTTACATAACCTAAGGGCCCCAAAAAGATATGCCCATATATATGCCCATCAGAATACAAAGTATACTAATATATGTAAATATTTTATATGAGGATGACTGATGACTGATGACTGATGAGGTTTCCTTGATTTGTATTACAATTAATAGTGTTTTAAACGAAATTTATTAGGTATTCTCGTTTAGATTATTTTAAATTCACAAAACATTGACAGTTTATTTCATTCTTGCTTGTCCAATAATCTGATTCTTAGCACGACCCCACTCACGTAGTTTATTAAATCATTGATTCACTTCATCGTACCATGTCTTTCTGTGGCGTCCATGATTCTTTATTTCTTCCATTAGCGCTTCGCATACTCACCTGACATTTTCTTCTCGAGTGCCCTCTGTCACCTGCCCGGCAGGCGAAAAAAATCCTCATGTAAAAATACGAACCATTAAAATTATTCTGAAAAAAAACCGACTGTCTCTAAAAGTTCACTGTACGATACTTCAAGTTTCAAGTAGCTACTGTTAGTACCAGAGTTATGTTTAGATTTCGAGAGGATCCAATGATTGAATAATGTATTGTTTTATACTTAACTTAGTGCATACGTACTTACTTATAATTATTTTCACGATTTCAAATAAACGATCTATGGTTAATCAAGAATCAGATGAAGATAATCTTGACCCAAACCAAGTGCACTTAAGGATTGTACGTATTTGATACGTATTTAGAAAACAGTTCCGTCAGTGATGTTCTCGCTTACAATTAAGTCTACAACTTTTTACAGGCGAGAAAGAGACGTAAAAGCGTAGATTTACATTACACTCTTCCAGCCTAACTTATAAACGTGGTTATACTTTAATACAAATGATAAACAACCGTATTTGTTAAACCTTACTAATAGAAACGTAAATTAGACAATACGAGATTAAGAAAAGTAATTTATTTTATGTAGGAAATCTACAAGAATACCGTCACTTCACTTTTATCTTGTTTATACAATTGAAAATCAATAAAAATATTATTATTCCCAGAGATCAATTAAAAACCCAAAAAACATTTTGGATCATTGACGAAATTTTAACTTTAATTTATTGGTATTATAATTATGTACATATAATTATGTCTAAGGAATTAATTTTCTTAAAAATATCACTTACTTGGATTTCTTTTTAAATTCACGCAGTAAAAATCAATTAAAAATTAATTTGTCAGAAATAACATAGCTTTTTCAAGGCGTGAACTTCATGTGTCACTCAGCCAAAATGCAACGTTGCCAGCTCTTCCGCAGCCAAATAAAGACTTTTTATTCGTTTTTAAGAGTTTGTAATAGATATTGTACAGTATTTATCAAATGTGCAACTTAACACCGTTTAACGGTGGGAAAGTATTTTTTTATTAGTAAGTCTGTTAAAAGATAGTTTAAAGAAAAACAATAACAGCATTTATTCCCATAAATAATTATCTTCTGAAAAATAAAGAATGTCAAAATTAGAAATCTTGCACTGTAACTCGATGAATAATCTATATTCTATGGTACAATTCGAACTAGCGACGAGTCAGGTATGATTTATATTTAAAGTATTATAGTGATTTGTTTTTGGGGTATTATGCCATGTTGCGCTACCTTCTTCTTTAGCCAACGTTTCGGACAGCATTCCAGTGTCCATCATCAGGGCAGATGTGTAATCTAAAATGCAATGCAAACGTTGGCTAAATAATGAGTAAGGCATAATATCCCAAAAACAAATCACTATTATATAGCCACGAGTCGTTCATAAACGATCCACACAATTGAGTTAGCTCTTTATTATAAGCAATAATTACTCGCCTGAAATATTCATGCAAATATCTTTAGTGCTATGCATAAAAAACCTTGTCTTATAAACATTAGTTTATAATTAAAAAAAATAATAATATTGGACAAGTCAAAATATTTCACCAGCAATATTAAATATAATACGTTTCGACGCCATCTAGTGGGAAATTCATTACTCACAAAGCCTTTCCTACAAAAATAAAGTTGGTTATTTACAGGTAAAAAAATATAATAACCAAAAACTATTGATTAAAGTACTAGTACAAAGTTAATTATTTGGGAATAAGCAAATGTAGCTTAGTGGTTCATAGCACCTGACCAGCAATTAGAAGGTACCGGTTCAATTCCCGTCGGCGGCATTTATTTTTACTCGGGAGATATTTTCAATTTATTTGCATATTTCAGGCGAGTAATTATTGCTTATAATAATGTGTGCTAGGCATAACAAACCTTGTCTTATAAACATTAGTTTATCATTAAAACATAATGAGCTGGATCTTTTTGATGAGCCGTATTCGTGACAATCGGTAAAGCGTACCATTGCTCAATTGAACGGCTACTATTTTTTATCAGGAGATGTTTTAAAAAAATAGCGCCATTAAAATAATTCATATTGTATTAAATGTTAAAAAATACTCAGAGACGTGAACGGAATCTGACTGAGGAATACTGGTAAAGAGGTGTATGAATATCAAACGACCGTAGAATTACAGTCGATAATAGGTTTATCTGTGTCTATTTTAATAGGTTTGTACCAGTTAAATATTAATTCAATGTATCTGTTTTGATAAGTATCCTCCTTAACTCCAGTTGCTATGCCTAGGCACACATAAAGGAAAGGGTACTTTGCATGACAATGCAGTTCTGAGTAGTTGGTGTGGAATTTATGTAATAAACTAAGAGACGGATGTAATATGGGAACAAAGCCATTAAGACGAAACTCAAATCTTTGAGAGTTTGACGTTGTAGGGTGTACAGTACAGTGTACATTAACCACTAGTTCTATGCAGGCATGCTTCCAGAGTTACAGCATTCTGGAGTTTCAGGCATTAGTTAACAAGCCAGAAACCACATTCTGCATACTTTATAACTTACTTCACTTTCAAACACCACATTCTTGTTATTAACCCCCTGAAAGCCGAGAACTTTGTTCGCAGTATTTTTAATAAAATTGTGAGCACCTCACAATAGTACTTATAACTCCCCGTAGCCAGTGTTCTTATGATGTCTTTACTAGGTGTGTGTTTTTATATTTATTTATCATTAAAAACAATACAGGATTATACTATTCCAGTTAACATTAGATAATTAGAACAGTTATAGAAAATGTGTTTAATGGCACAGTAATACGGATACAATAATAGTATGTATTTTGAGGTTGTTTTGTATGAATGATATTAGGCTGACCTGCCAACTGACTATGTATGTAGGAATTACAGCGAATTCATCAACTAGTTGGTTTTAAAGTAAAATTAAACAATAAAAAACCAATTTTACATTAAATGCGAAAAAAATTCTTAGGTTCTAAAAGTGTGTTTTATTTTTTACATAATAACAAAAATAATTTTTTATGATTTTATTTTAAATTTCAAAATCTTTTATGCTTAATCATTGCTCCTATAAGTTATGAGAAAAAATACAAAATTTTATTGAATTTTATCTTTAGGTGGCGTGGTTAAAAATTACAAAAAACGGTTTTTTTTTACATATTACAAAGGCAATTTGAGAAACTTGTATTATTATTATTTATGTTGGCACGTGTAGAACTATTGTTTCTCGCTCGTGCTAATCTTGATAGTAACTTCCGTTAAAACAAACATTTTCTTAGACGCGAAGCGCATGAAATTTAAAATCACTCCCGTGCATTTTCCCACTTTCTTGATGCCACACCTATTTTCGAAAATAATTCCTAACAAGAAAAAACATTTTTTCGTGTCACAGGCTTAAAATATGCGTTTTTCTCTTATGGTGTAGGCTTGCAGGTGGGGTCAATAATTTAACATAACATACAGGGATTTTGAAATTCCAAAACTAAAAAATCTGGCCTAACATAAACAGTAACCTACATAGCTATAAAAAACGATCGTTATTGATAGTTTTCGCTTCTTATTTAATTATTCATTTTCGGGAAATTTACAGTTTACATTTAATCAGTTTGTACATTAGTATTATATAGTAAAATAAAACCAATTATGGATTTCCTTCTTGTGACTTTAACTGAGACAGCATAATATGGAATAAGTTATTTAAATTTGTGAGAAAGGAATATGAATTAAAAAATTTATACAAAATAAAAGATTATATAAAACGAAAAGTTTACAAAACAATACATTTATAGCCATGGAGAGAGGTTGTAGATATAAATAAAATCATAATAGAGATATAAACAAAAGATACATAAACATTATTCACAAACCATCAGAGAAATATAACGTGAACAACGATCAATCGTTGCAGGCATCCAATGGGTTAATGCTTCTACTACGTAAACCTAAAACACTCTTACCTATATTATATTTATGCGAACCCACATTGCCGTGAAACTGCATTTGAGGTTGTTTCATGTGTGCTTTTCGGAAAGAGCTTTTTACCATAAGTTTATATGAAGCGTTACGATAATTTATAGCACCTTTTACGCGACGTAGGTAGGTACTCTAAGATATCATGTATGCTACAACTTTCCATTTGAATATTGTATTTTATGATTTTTTCCTTTCAATGGTAGAAAAATTTTCGCTGATATTTAAATTTATTATATTATATATGATTCATTAACTATTTCTAGGAGACAATATTCAAAATATTGTAAATTATATTTATCTGTAAGCCCCAGAAGTCATTAATTATATTCACTGTTTCCGATCCACTTGATGATTCAAGCTTCAAAAATCGAAAAACCGATCCACTTGATGATCAAAGCTTCAAAAATCACCATGCAAATTTTTATTAATTAACGAATTCTAAAAAACTATGGCCGTTACAAGGAAAAACAAATTATATCTGGAGTTGTATTGTGAATATTTTATTTTTGTGTTAGTCCCGATTTTCTGGGCGCAGTAGGACTACAACGCCCATAAATGTGGTATGTTTCGAAGTTGACAGTTTTCTGATGTGACTTATAACCTTCACGAAAACACGAGATATTGAATGATAGATTTCATAATTTTTTATTCGAATTTGGTCGTTTGTGTAGACGGCAACTCAGGTAGCAACAAAATTATAATTTTTGAATTGTTAGAATACTAATTATCACGCTTAGGTCGAAGGGGACACAACATTATTTAAGGCACATTTTATTGTACTTGAATAGGTGTGATTTATTGAATTAAGATAAAAGAAAAATACTGATCAAAGGCAGGAAATCTTCAGTCCTTGACTAAATTAGAAATTTGGCTTTCTTGGAAAAATAATCAATATGTACTTCATCCATACCTGTAAACTTTTAATAATAACCTTTTGACGAGAAAATGTAGGCAACCGCACAGTTTTGAAGTGTCAAAGTAATTTCAAACTTCAGTAAATCAGCTTAAAATAAACATAGCGCTGCCATCTTAGACTCGCTTTAGCAAAAATGATGTTCGTTTATGCAAGTACGTTAAGTTTCAAGTTTGTGACGGTCGGACGATGGGCGGACGTCATAAATTTTGAACCACGATTTTCGACTTTCTGGATTCGACACGTGTCCGTAAATCGGATCGGATCATCAATTATTTGTTCCGAGTGAACACCAGCTGTTGAAAGTATTTCAGCAAAAATTTAAGTCCGTGGTTGTAGACTGAAAACTGACATATTACTGCTTAAAAAATTCCAACATAACAAAAAGCAAAATTAACCTATTAACAAATTGGCGAAGGTAATAATTAAAAAAATATGTATGTTTCTATGAGGACGGTAGGTAATTTTTATAATTCCCCTTTTAAGGGAAAATTAAAAAAATAATTCATAATCTTATCGTTCGTAGATGGCGATAATTAAATTATTTTAGGATAAAATCCCTTTTGCGATATGTGCTGTTAAATTTTAAAATGAGTTATTGGTTTACGCTCGTAATTATGCAATATTAATATGAATAAATAGTTCTTTCCGTATGAAAACTCAATTTTTCCAAGAAAGGAATGCTCATACAATATTGGTTTGAATAGCCGGTACAATATTGTATTTGTATGCCTTTATTTAAAGAAATAGGTTTTTATAAGTAGTACGAAATTGTATTTTTAGGAGTAATTGCGTGTTGTACCAATAATAATAATAATATAACATAGTATGTATCTAATCTATGTTTAACATAGTATGTATCTATATGTATGTATCTGAAAGATTATAATAAATTTAATGAAAGTAATAAACTTTTTACTCACAACTATCTAATTAAAATAATCGATATGGTTCGAAACGAATTGTTTCTTCGTCAAGATAAATATATAATGAAAATTTAAAAAATGTAATAATGGACAAACAAGTATAGACAAATAAGTACCTCTGGACAAAAATATTACAATGAGCCGTACCTATTTAGTTATTCTAATCAAATAAATAAAATGACTGTAAAATAGGTCATTTTTGCATTTATGTTCGGATCAACTTCTAAACATTAATTAACAGAACAGCCAGAAACTCAATGAGGGAACTGGTAGGGTTACTGACTAGATGATGCCATCTCAGATGACAAATGCAGTTGTTGGGAGTGGAAAATACCAATAGATGTAGGACATGTTGAGACGATGAAGAGACTCCAATTCAACTATGATGCCAATATACCGCTCTGTTGGTAACAAGGCTCAGATACCTCCAAAGACACATTATAAAAAACAGAAGACATATCCTCATATCCAATGACAACCTTGGTGAATTTTATAACTGTGGCTGTTAAAGGAATGAAGTAAAATGGGCTTATAACCTAGGTGCTCACGGTAACTCAGCGTTAACAACTGTCTCCTCTTCAGTAAATAAAGAAACACAACGGAACCAAGGAGTAAGCCATATGTTTCAAAACATATCGTTTGTGTATGAAAATTTAAAAAATACGAAGTGAATTTGTGATTATTGAATAAACTATATAAAATGCTCATTATGCATAAATATACAGAGTAAGAAATCGGTATGCTTAATCATTGTAAAGTGCAGAGAGAGAGAGAGAGATAGCACAACACAGCTTAAAACCACCAAAATCAACAAACCTAACAATATATTATCATTGGCAGTGCCAATCTTAAGCTGTGTTGACGCTGATTTACAGTTCCTTGTTGTCAGCAATTGTCAAGATAACGGCAGTATAATTTATTGTTGTATTGATCTCGAGCATTGATTGTAATATTCGCTGGAAATAGCTCAAAACATTAGACACATCATCACGTCAAACCTCAAATATATACAACTTTGGAGAACGTTTATTGGATATTTGTTACAAAGAAAATAGGTTAATAATAATTACATCAACAGGTTGGTCACAATAACTTTTTTTTAAATTACTGTTGACTCACAAAAAAACTCCAAAATTTGCCTCTAAAATCGTGAATAATCGACTTTAATAATTTTTAATCTGTTACATAAATAAATAAGTTATACATATCAGTTTTAGACATTTGCCATATATTTTGCTTAAAAAAATAAATTTCCATTTTTGTTTAGCATTTTGGGCTCATGTAAGTTTTGAAGAGAACGACCGCGCAGTATTAGAAATATTCACTAGTACATATCACTAACATCTATCGGTGGGCACAAACCTTTAAACAGCTTCAGTATAGAGGAAAATGTTGTTGGAAAATGAATTAATAATTACACATTATGGATTCTCGCTACACCACTATAAGATCAGTAATTAAAACAGTTGAAGGCCTCCGTGGCGTGAGGCTCTCGTCTAGCAAGCCGGAGGTAGCGGATTCAAACCACGACGAGCGCAAGTAATTATTATTTTTTTAAAAACGATAAAAAATTTCTGGATACGAATAACTTGAAAATAGTTGAAAATCTCCTATTACCACCATAAGAGAAAAATGTTGCTTGTGCGAAATGGAAGTCACAGCCAGCCGAGGGATTTAATGCACGACGCCTGGGTGGTTTTCAAACGCGTTGCCAAACCAGCCACTGACCGGTCTGTCAATTAATGGTAAAATCGCGCGTAATGTAAATATTCGAGTAAAAGAACATGTCAGGTGTTTAACAAATACTGGTTTTTCAGAATTTGCCGAACACCTAATTAATACTAATCATACATTTAATAGAACGACATGAGTTCAAATACTACATAAAAATAAAATAGGAATACGTCTCAATAATTTAGAATCATTGGAAATATCAAAAGCAAATAAAAATAAAAATAATTTCCCCAATTTTAAACAAACAGATAGAACTAACTAAAAGCCCTATTTTAAAGATGTTTCCTTTCTCCCTGGGTAATTCCCACCCCTCCCCGACCCCAGTACCTACTCCGCTGCCCTGATGCTCTCTCCCTCACATTTATATACTTTCTCTTTCTTTATTGTTTACTTAATAATCTTCCTCTGTATTATATTTTAGTTTATATTTGTACTGTCCTGATGAAGGTTGAGTTCAACCGAAACCGGTCGACGTATATAAATTTAATAAAGTGGTTTAAAACAAAGATATTCTTTCAGCTTCCTTCGATAAAATAATATTCTTGAGTGGAAGACACTCTCAGTATAATTCAGCTTTAAAGCCACTATTCAGAATTAAAACGTGGCTTGAAATGGCTTTGGCCATGTTTGGTGACCAGATCTAAATAGCGAGGTACTTCCCCACCTTCCTCTTTCCCTCCTCTCAAGACCCATTTTCACACTTCCCTTCCTCAAAAAATCTCTCTACACAGCATCCCAAAAGATTAAACACTCTGTGGAGTTAACGTAAAGTTAAAGTTGTATCAATACAAACTAAATTGGAACTTTTATGCGCGTTTTCGCATCTCTGTGTCCTAAATAATAGTTGTTGTTTCATGTAATAATTATGTTGAAACTAAGAGTTATTTAAATAATTTGCGCATATTAAGATGGAAGTGGAATCCGAAAATTTTACCTAATTAAATATTAAGTTAATGAAGCAGAACCGAACAAACAATCATCAGGCAAACAGGTGTATACAGGAGTGTTGATTAAATAAATAATAAACAATTTCAGAGGAAACAAAGCCTTCGGGAAAATACTATTCTCTTGAAATCCTTCCATTTATAATGAGCCAAGTACATCATTAGAAGAATGAACAAATTCAGAAATAAATTCTCCTTGATTAGCCACTTCCGTCCACATTACATCACAGGGGTGGATCAATGTTATAAATTTTTTTTTTTGTGGAGCTTAATTATGCATAATTACTTGTAATTTTGAGTAAGTACATATGCAAATAATTAGCTTGCCCTTTCAACTAGGGGTAAACAGGGAAGACAGAACGTCACAGTTTTCGAACGTCATTGTTTTACCAATAATTCCAGCATAGATGTTTGTTAATTCCGCGAAAAATGCGGATATTTATGGTGTAATTATTTGATAAAACAAATTACGGAATGTTAAAATAAATATTATTTATCGTTTCATAACGGTGAAAAACAATTTAACAAAACACACAAAATGGTTAAATAAAGTGGATGGCTTAGCAAAAGTAGTATAACATAGTTTAAATTTATAACTTGCGACACACACCAGTACGGTAGAGACTTTCAGTATCGTCTTGGTAAAAAACCACCATTCAGGATTGATATGGTTTTACCATGTTGTTGACTATATCGTGTAAGCCAGGAATCTGCTTCCCCACATTCCTATGTCCCATCCGCAATAACTTCAACCTCAAAAAATACCCCAATTCGAGGTGCCATGGTCCCACTGGGCCCAAAGGGTTGGGAGCTGCTCTTGCGCGGTATTTTTTTGGGGAATTGCATATTTAAAACTGCCCAAAGACTATGGAATTACGGCAACTTCTATTGTGTTTGTTTGGAGACCATAATATGGGAAGAAAATGAAAATGAAAAGAAGGTTGGAAAGCAGGGTTGGCCCTATGCAGGCGCAATTAGAACAGTTCCCCCGGGCGCCGACTTAAAGGAAAAAAGGGTTGGGAAGAAAGGCCGGCCCTGTGCAGGCGCAATTGGAGCAGTTCCGCCCTGGCGCCGACTTAAAGAAAAAAAGGGTTGGGAAGCAGGGTTGGCCCTCTGCAGGCGCAATTGGAGCAATTCCCCCGGGCGCCGACTTAAAGGAAAAAGGGTTGGGAAGCAGGGCCGGCCCTGTGCAGGCGCAATTGGAGCAGTCCCTCCGGGCGCCTACATAATGATAATAATTTACATCTAAAATAGCATCCTTGGAATTTTTTCGAGTGCCAGGCGCCGTTTGTCTTAGGGCCGACCCTGTTGCCCAACGTTTTGATTCACAAGAACGGGGTCTAACCAGAACATTTCTGAGAGTATTATTTACTATTAACTGACAAATCGTATCAATTATTCTTAAGTAAAATAAAATTCATCGTTCAATATTATTTACTTTCATAAAAATCTTTATATTTTCTGTTTTTTCAAACGTACAATTGAAATATAGTTAATGTCCAACGAAATTAATGTATGAATAAATATATACACTAGCTTTTATGTGTCGCATAGATATTATGTTAATGCAACTACTAACTAGTATGTACATAAAAACTTAACATTTTTATAAACAATTTTCATCTTTATACCTTAGAAGTAGGCATATTCTTATTTTCTTACAACAGGCTTATACCTACAAACTATCATCATTACACTTGCTTTTGTATGTCAAATGGTGAAGGTTATATTATTGCTTTACTATTCTATATTTATAATCTTCACAGTATTTTTTATATAAACTATGTAAAATGGCAGACCGAACGCCCTCGATTTAACAAGCCACGTCAACCTGTCAAACGCTCTATACTTGTTAGCAATACTGCCAATAATTATTTCGTTAGCTTTCTAATTCAAAGGCCTCATACACTATGTGTCGTACGGTATCATGTTACTGCTGCCACTACCTAGAATTTACACAGAAACTTTACATTTCTTTTTCATTAATTTAAGTTTGTATAACTTAGGAGTAGGCATATTCTTATTTTTGTACAACAGGTTTATACCTACAAATAATTATTGTATGCGTTTACTATTTACTTGCTGTTATAATATGTCAAATGGATATGGGTGTATGTATTTTTACTGTTACTATTGTGAACTTACAATCTTCAGAATATTATATTTTTATGAACTATATATGTAAAAGCCAAATGGGCCTATAAATAAATAAATAAAATAATGAAATGTTGGTATTTTTTAAGTTAGGAAATGCAAATACGTTAATAAACAAATTTTAAAACACAGAATTATAAGATATTCCACATGAATTTCGCAAAAATACTGTTCTACATCTTGATAAGATTCAATATAAGAATGTTGGAAATGTTTTCTTACTGTTTTTAAAACTTCCGGTTGCTCAAGCTGTTTCCGGTTGACAACAACTTCTGCAGACGACGACTAGATTCAACAAAAAAAGTAACAGACGTACTCGAAGCTACAAATCTTTAAAAGAAAGTTTGTATTGGAACTAAGCGCCATTGTATGGTAAAAAATAAACGTTTTTTATTCACAATTTTTGCATTTCTTCGACATTAACTACGTCATGTGTAATTATTTCTAGACTTTTTTTTAGGAGAGTTTAATTTGATAATTTACACAAGATTCTGGTTTGATTTTGTTTTTATGTGACACCTAACAAGAGCGCCTCTGCTTGTACAGTGTAAAGACGGGGAAACTATATGGCCACCTGGTTGAGCAGCGTTGCGTTGCGGGTTAAGGTATGGGCTCTAGTTAGGGTTTTTTTTTAATGAGGGTCTTGAAGCCTGGATTATATGAAGGAAGAAAAACGGATGCCGGTAGCTCTTTCCACACATGAGCCGACTTACACAAAGACGTGCTAAGGAAACGATCAGTTCAATACGACAGACTGCCCTCCTCGCACGGAATCAAAAAGGTTTATTAATGACGGGTTATTTCACGTAATCTGAACGATCCATCAAATTTCAAAGTTAAATGAAGTTCTGTGAAAATTCTAATAAATTGTTATTTTATCTGTTATTTGTACTTGGATAGGAACAGAACATGAACAGGACTTTCACGAGACTTGAACATTAATATTTCTTTAGAAAATATTTCAAATAATAATTACCAGCCCGAAACACCCATATAAATGCTGCCAACGGGAATCAAATCCGCAGCCTTACTGTTGCCGGTCAGGTGCACTAAGCCTCTATACTACGTCGGCTTATTTAAACTGCCAAATAATTCAATAAATACTAGTATTTTATTCAACAGTCAACAGCTGCTTGCACACATTTTACACTTATATTCCACATTTTATTTTGTTGTTTTTTTTTTTTTTTTTTTTATTTATTCTTTAATATATTTGTTATACAATGGTATAGTATATTGTCCTCCACGCTAGGAGTTCACCTGTGTTGTGGAGGACTTTTTAAATTGTAAAGTTATAAATTCTAAAACAATACAGTGGAGTTGGTTACACAGAGAAACATTAAAAATTAAAATATAAAATCGATTTTTCCATAGTTATAACAATAGTTTTTCCATAGTTATTCCAAAAAAAAGTGAAATATAAAAAATTAAATATTAAAAGGATTGTAGCCAGTTCCATATGTGTTTTTTGTATTCTGTAAGATTAGATGTTTTATATTGTGTTGGAAGTGAATTGTATAGTTTTATAGCCTGGAATCTGTAGTGTTTTTGTCCAAAGGATGTGTTGGTTTTTGGTATTAGTAGTTGGTGTGCATGTCTTGTTCTGGTATTGCGAGAAGTTTGTGAAGTTTTAAATGTGTTTAGGTTCTTGTAAAGGATAGTAAGTATTTGTTTAGAATATAATTTTTGAATCTTCAACACTGGGAATTTTTTAAATATGGTTGAAGTGGGTGTTCTGTGTATTCTCATTATTTGTCTGTTATTTTAAAATATGCGATGTATTGCATTGCACTACCTCTGCATAAATTCTGAAATAAACTCTTATTATAATTATGATTTCGTATTGGATTATTTAAAATAAGGAATGTATTGCATTGCACTACCTCTGCATACATTCTGAAATAAACTCTTATTATTATTATGATTTCGTATTGGATTATTTAAAATAAGGAATGTATTGCATTGCACTACCTCTGCATACATTCTGAAATAAACTCTTATTATTATTATGACTTCGTATTGGATTATTTAAAATAAGGAATGTATTGCATTGCACTACCTCTGCATACATTCTGAAATAAACTCTGATTATTATTATAATTTTGTATTGGATTATTTAAAATAAGGAATGTATTGCATTGCACTACCTCTGCATACATTCTGAAATAAACTCTTATTATTATTATGATTGCTTATTGGATTATTTCACCTGGAAACAACCAACTTTAATTTTGTAAGTCAGGCATTGTTAAATTCTAATTTTTCTTCTAGATCTCGTCGAGATATAAATATCTTTATTTAATGGTGAAATATTTTGACTTGTCAAATATTATTATTTTTTAAAGATGAATTTATGTTTACAAAACAAGTTTTTTATGCAGAGCACAAAATAACTATATAAATATATTTTAAAAGGATGATGTTTAATATCCTTTGTGCTTTGCATAATAACCATGTCTTGTAAACACAAGTTTATCTTGAAACAATATGAAATTTTATTCCACTTATTTTATTTTTTTACCGTTAGCGATTTCTGCTAATTGTAGCAATTTTCAGGGTTTTTGTTTTTGTTTATTTTTTATTTCTTTTTATAACTTTGTTATATTATGTATACTTTTTTCGTGTCAACTTGTTTAATCTTATAATTTTTCCTTTCTTTCCGATTTGTGCCATGACTGTCAATAACTTTCATGTTTGTAATTGGCATTTGTGGTATTAATTCTAAAAAAATAAATATATCACTTAAACCTTGAAATTTAATTAATTTTAAAAATTCTCGGAAACAACCCTTCCTTAGTATTTTGAGGGTTGTTAGTTATTTTTTGATAATTTTCTGGAGGGTTTTGACAAATTATAATTATTTTTAGCATTCTCGTCTACAGGCGATAATAAAAGTGCAAACCTTAAAATAAAGCAATGTTTGGATGCCATTTCACCGCACGACCGTTAAGTTTGAACAAAGCTCTTTCGGCGTCTTATCGCGGAGGAATTTAAATTACAGGATCCTTTTGTTTTGTCCACATTGAAGTTTATAATCGCGAGTTAAATGGAAACGGATGCACTGGGAGGAGAGGGGAGGGGTAGATTGGGAAGTCTGGGCTATTCCGTTACTCCGTTTGCCACCTCATTCGTTTCGAGTTTCTCTACAACCTTTCTACACGTGTTTGTTAGGGGTCGCCAATATTAGGTTTTCAAGAAAATTTGCCATAAAAATCTTCACAACCTCCACCTATAATTACTATAAATTTCTTTAAGATTTAAATCTTTATACAAGATTTGAGCTTTTTTGCTTTTTTAATAAGCTTATATTAAAGAATATTATTTCTTCCGCCAGGATAGTGAGACGTTTTAAATGCTCCGCTAGAAATTAACATGCGAAATCAAAGCGAGAGTTGAGCGACTCTCCTTGTGGTTATCGACAGTAACACAAGTCACATTGAACGAATCTCCTTGTAGCTTAAGTTACTATCAAGAAAATAAAAATTCTGTGGTATTGAGCGACTCTCTTTGTGGCTTGTGTTACTGTCGATAACCAAAAAATTATGTCATATTGAGCGACTTCCCTTGTTGCTTAAGTTACTGTCAAGAAACTAAGAAAAAACAACAAAATTCTGTCACTTTGAAAGACTCTCCACATTGAGCGACTTTCCTTGTTGCTTAAGTTACTGTCAGAGTTAAGTTAAGTAACTTTGAACGACTCTCTTTGTGGCTTGTGTTACTGTAAAGAAACAAAGTTCTGTCATATTGAGAGACTTTCCTTGCGGCTTAAGTTACTATCAAGAAACATAAAATTCTATGATATTGAGCGACTCTCCTTGAAATTTCCAGTAAAAACGTCACCCTGAATCCTTCTTCTAACTACAATCTTACAATGGTAAAAAATATTCACCCGTTTCAAATAGACCCGTTCTCATGAACAATGAAGTCAACTGTTTTCGTGGGATTATGTGATATGTATTAGAATAATTTTCATGAAATATCATCAAATGACATAATAAAGTCACATTTAAAGAGCCACGAGTACTCGAATGCAACTGCATCTGTAGTGGAATTGTTTTTTTTTTAAATTGAATGAAAGAAATATTGAACATTTAAGATTTAGGTATATTTAAATCAAAAACATTCGAAGATTGAATTATGTGTTGCAAAAATTAGTGCTTGCTTCACAGTAGTAATTATTCTGCGAAACTGTACGATTTGGCGGGAATGTTGAAGGCGAACTTGATGGCGTGCAGGATTAAGCGGTGGAAGCCAGATGTCAAGAAAATGATCCTTTTTCGAGAAATCGGGGCGCCTTGTCATCAGTTATTCTTGTGTGAAATGCCAGTCTGGACCCAGAATGAGCAGATATCTTCCAATTTCAAAAATCCAAGGATCAAGACTAGTTTTAAAATAATAACACAATTAGTGAGCAAATTCATTGATTATCAGCCAATAGGGTTCCTACTGCTCTGGGCTATTGAGCAAAGATCATATATCGTTCCAATTTGAACTCTGAATTTCGGTAGATCCATCAAAGGTTAGGTAACGGCAGCGAACCAAAAATCTAGGATTTGAAATATGGCATTCATCAATGGTAAATGCTTTAATGAAGGAAGTGGAAGTGGAAGTGCCACATACCAAAATCATAGACAAAATGTATGTAAAAGGATCCACACAACTTGTTACAAAATCTTATATATTACATTTGGATTCGGAGCAGATATATTTGATGCAAAAAAAGCCAGTAAAGGGGACGTAGATGATGTTTCCAGTTTTTAAATATGGACGAGATTAGCAAGTGGATTCATCAATCACCAGCCAAGATGCCCACGACCATGCCCACTGCTCTTGCAAAGAATGAACAATTTCTCCGATTTGAGATCTGAGGTTCAGTGGTTTGATTACAGTTTTGGCAACCGCAGTGACCTAAAAATTCAAGGTTGACAATATGGCCAACACACAATGGTAAATGCTTCAATGATGGAAGTGCCACACTCCGAAACCATAGATAAAATGCATGTAAAAGGATCCACACACCTTGGTACAAAATACATTTTGTACCTAGTACCATTTCAATTGTGAACCGGTGTTCCACTCGTGTCCGTCGAATTTTGCGTACGTGTTATTTTTTGCACGAGATATACATAGATGTTATTGCTAATACGAGTTACAATGTCTTACTTATACATTGAGTAGTATTAGCACTAGTTATATAAATGGAAATCGTTCGTTAAATTTCCTTTGCCTACCATAATATATTATAAAAATGGTTTTAGTGCTTCTTCCCAAAGGGTTGGCAATGCCTCCAGTAACGGGTAGCGGGTAACGGGTAACGGCTAACGGCTGGCGGTTTCTGAGGAAGAATGGAAAACATTCCGTCTAACGGCCCGAAAACGAATTGCGCTGTTTAACGGAATAAAACAACCCGTCGTTACAGTCTTGTTTGCGCCGTTATAACATACAAAATGGCGAGAATTAATTTCTTAACTAAGGGAATATAGACTTTAATAACAGTAAGTATAATGTTAAAGGAAATTCTTTATTTTTTTAAATTATTTTTATCGTCCCATAAAACATATATTTTAATCCAAATTCTCACAGTGTTTTTATGCAATTGTGAAATATACAAAATTTACCTACCTATATTATGTTTGTAGTATTAGGTCAATACAGGATTTGTTTATAGGAGATACTAGTAGTACTGTCAACAGTAGACCTCGCGTAATATTGATTAATTACTCCGGCTTGACAGCTCGCAATAGTCACAACGCTTATGCGCTCTGGCGGGAAATAAGATACTATTGAACACAGCTACCACGTTAACAGAATTGACTGAACATAGTGAACACCGACAAAATGCTAAGTAGTCGGGTCAAAACAGAATTAAAATTATACTACATAAAATATTTAAATAAAAATTGTTACTAGTAATTGACAACTTATAATGACTGAAGAGAAGAGTACAAGGATAATGTATTGCCTGAATGTAGATAATAGAAGTCGGGGACGCCCGAGGAAGACGTGGCACGATCAAGGTCAACCAAATACTTGAGTCGCTCCTAGTCAAGAGTCAGAATAACAGAAGTGTGTTCCAAGACCGAGTTGTTTGGCGGTCCTTCTTCTCTGTCTACTTCTGCGGGAAAATGGTGTAAGGATTAGTTAGTTAGTTAATTAGCCATATCAAAGCTTGATGACAAGCAAAACCTGAAAACCAGTTCATAAAATATTTAAATGTAGTATGACTGTTGTGTTCGCACAAACAGGTCACCAACTCGTCGTGGAAGGAGTTTTATAAATAAATAATAGGTTATTTTAGATTAATCAGGGATTTATTAATACTCTGCGTATTATATTGGTGACTCGATAGTCGACCTAGCTAGAAGCTGGCTAATTGTAATCTGCCACAGTGAGATTCTGAGAGCTTTCGCACTAGCCCTGGCGACAACTGGCCACTGGCTCCATCTTGCGGACTTCCACGCAAGCTCTATGCACTGCCATCTGTGCATGCATCTATGAAGCTCTTACTTCCTAACAATGACAAAACGGTTTTAAAACAATGTTACGTTGTTTAATGTTTACAGATTATACTATATTATAACGAGATATTATAAATGTCCACAAACCGATGTTGGTATTTGTATTGTAATATATTATAGACACTAAGAAAAAGATGTGAAAAATCTTAACGAATTCCGTATCATTACCGTCACTCTTTGTAGTAAAATCATGACTCGCTCTCGCAATTTATTCAAGTATAAAAATTAGTGAAAACTAAGAACTCGAATAGTGCGATATATTACGTCGCTCAGTCCAGATACAAATCTCATAGAGAACAGAAAGTTCCAGTGAACCGAAAAAAATAAGTTCCATCATAAAGATTGTATGGATTAGGATATACACTCTTTTACTTTTTTCCATTATCTCAGACGCAAACCCTCGCAAACTGTATTTTTTCTACATGGAAACGCTGATTTGAAATTTTCTTTAAGCAATTGGCGATAAACTGCGGCGGGTAAAACACTCCCAGCTGTAGGAAAATATTCGGGGGCAAAAAACATTGTATGTTGAAAGAGATAACATGTTTTTCCAAAAGAAAATAATATCGCAAAGGTCCAAAGTTATGAGACCTCATTGTGTGGACCCAAGAAAACATGTACTAAAATATAATTTTCCGCTTGAAAACTTCATTACGAAAATATTTCCGGACGGTTTGTTTTTGTAAGAAATATTTAACTTTTTTGATAAAGGACTATCTACTAAAATGATTTAGAAAGTTTACGCAGTAATTATTGGTTCAAAAATGACGTCCTTTTATTTATTTATTTATTCATTTATTTAACGCCCAGAGGGCTTTTACATGTAGGTGGTACAATTTTAATGACAGTTTTGAAACATGAGAAAGAAATATTAAAAATAAAAGAACATAAATTAAAAAATACAGCGATTTGAATGGCTTACAAAAATATAACTTCCATTTAGGAATAGTGTTTAAATAAGTCTTTTACGTAATCCACAAAATTCGCAAAGTTAATATTAAATATATCGACATCACCTAAGTATTGGTTTCCCATAGTGTGAAACCGTTGTATTGGGGAGTTCGCAATGTAATTGCGCTTATGTGTGTTGCATTGGAATAGTGTATTTTGTCGTGTTGTTATTGTAGGTATTCGTAAGTTTACGAGTTGCAGAAGTTCGCAACAGTCGAATTTAGAGTTTAGAATCTTGAATAAAAAAGTTACGTTGTTTATTTTACGCCTGTCTTCCAATGTGTGTATTTTTAAAGTATTTAATTAAAAATGATATAGTAAGTCTTCAAGTGGGATATTTAATTTAAAATTTATAAAACGTAGACATTTTTTTGGTATTAGCTCAATGTTATTAATGTGAATTTTGTAAGAGGGAGACCAAACTACTGAGTTATATTCAATTATGCTTCTAACTAGAGATATGTATAACAGTTTAATGGCTCGTATGGAGTTAAAGTTTTTAGTTGTTCTTAATACGAAGCCTAGCGTTTTCATGCCTTTGTTTACAGTTTGGCGGATATGATTGGCGAAACTTAGTTTTTCATCCAAAATAATTCCGAGATCTCTCATTTCAGTGACTCTTTCCAAAGCTGTATTGTTAATGGAATATTCAAATAAAACAGGATTTTTATTTCTGCAGAAAGTCAGGGTTTTGCATTTGTCTACATTTAAAAACAGATTATTTTGTACGCACCAAATCTTTAAGCTTATTAATATTTGACTGTAGTATTTGGCAATGATTTACATCAGTTATTTTTTTGTATAGCTTGATGTCATCAGCAAAGAGCAATACCTCGACATCGTCAAAGCAATTTGTTATATCAGGTAAGTTTTTAGATTCTCACGGCCAAAAGCATTTTTGTTGTTTGTTTTTGGGGTGTTATGCCGTGTTGCGCTAACTCCTTCTTTAGCCGACGTTTCGGACAGCGTTGCAGTGTCCATCATCAGGGCAGATCCGGTAGATCCGAAGATGTGTGAATTTTGGTTGTCGAGTTTGTGCTTATTTATTTGTGGCCTGGGCCCATCCAAGTGCGAAATGCCAACGGAAGTGGCGACATCTTGTGGCGAATTCTGAAAGCTCAGTATTTATGTTAGCCTGGGTCCCGTCCAAGTGCGAAATGCCAACGGAAGTGGCGCCATCTTGTGGCGAATTTTAGACATGTTATTTGCGTTTAGCTTTGGTGTAGCCGTCAATTACCGGATACCAAGAGCTGTTGAGCTTAGCTCCGTCGTCTCTATTGATATTAAATGGATTTTTGTAGATTTCAATTGCCTCCATAATCAGGCGTGATCTATAAGTTTTGGGTCTTCCCAGGACCTCGGGAGCAAATCCAAAGTAATGGCCGGTTTCAATTAAGTGTTCGGCGATTGCCGATTTATCAGGGTGGCCAAGTTTACAAGCACGAAAATGTTCTGCTATCCTTTTGGAAATCGTCCGCTCTGTCTGGCCTATATAAACCTTGTCACAACCAGAGCAGCTGAGTTTGTACACTCCATCTGCTTCCAGAGGAAACTTAGTCTTTGCAGACCTCAGTAGGTCTTGGATTTTGGTGGTGGTTCCGAAGACAGTTTTGATGTTTTCTTTTCTCAACAGCCTGGCAATTCTGTCTGTCACATTGTGAACGAAAGGCAGGAAAGCACAGCCTTTTGAGTCTTGTTCAACTCTGTCTTCGTTTGTTGTAGATTTGGCTCTTAAAATTTGCCTAGTCTGACTTGCCGGGTAACCGTTGCGCTCCAGTACAAGAGACTAGCCATATTTTGAAAAGGGCTGAAATACCCCGCCCAAACATCACAAAAGGAGAGTTTGCGGCCCTAAAAGAATTGCGCACCAATGAGGAAATCTTGGTTCTGCCAGCCGACAAAGGAAATGCCACTGTCGTGATTAATACGGTAGACTACATAAAGAAGATGGAAGACCTCTTGTGCGATTCCGGTACCTACAAGAAGATCAAAAACAATCCTACTAACAAGATTGACTTAAAGACAAGGGAACTAGTCAAAGCATCTAGCATCAGAAAAGAGGATTGGTCTAAGCTTTTTGTAAAGGCCTCTAGAACTCCTGCCCTGTACGGTCTCCCAAAAATACACAAAAAGGGAATCCCAATGAGACCGATTGTCAGCGCTATTGGTGCACCTACATACAAACTGTCCCAACACCTCTCGAGATTACTGCAGATGCAAACTGGAAAAACCGAATCGTGGATTAAGGATTCAACAGATCTGATCAGTAAACTTAAGCAGGTTAAGACTGAGGAAGGAGATATTTTGGTCAGCTTTGACGTCGTGTCTCTTTTCACAAATGTGCCTCTAGAAGACTCAATGACAATGCTCAGTGAGATATATGAGGAAGACATCTGCAAACTTTTTGAACACTGCCTCAAAACGGGATACTTTGCGTTTCAGGGTGAACTTTTTGAGCAAGTGGAGGGAGTTGCAATGGGCAGTCCGTTATCGCCAGTAATAGCCAACTTCTTTATGGAGAAGTTTGAGGAAGCGGCACTTGATACAGCTTCAGCTGTCCCTAAAGTATGGTGGCGCTACGTCGATGATGTCTTCGCCATTTGGCCTCATGGAACGGAGAAACTTAACGAATTCCTGGACCATCTTAATTCTCTCCACAGCAAAATTAAGTTCACAATGGAGCTGGAAAACCAAGATAAAATCCTGCCTTTTCTAGATGTGGAGGTGATGCGAAAACACGATGGTAGCCTAGGACATACCGTATATAGGAAACCAACTCATACGAATCGATACTTACACGCTGATTCGCATCACCACCCAGCGCAGAAGAGAGGACTTATCCATACGTTGGTGACCCGAGCGACCAGAATATGTGAAGAAACAAAACTTGGAGCAGAACTTATAAAACTGACCGATGCACTGGAGCGCAACGGTTACCCGGCAAGTCAGACTAGGCAAATTTTAAGAGCCAAATCTACAACAAACGAAGACAGAGTTGAACAAGACTCAAAAGGCTGTGCTTTCCTGCCTTTCGTTCACAATGTGACAGACAGAATTGCCAGGCTGTTGAGAAAAGAAAACATCAAAACTGTCTTCGGAACCACCACCAAAATCCAAGACCTACTGAGGTCTGCAAAGACTAAGTTTCCTCTGGAAGCAGATGGAGTGTACAAACTCAGCTGCTCTGGTTGTGACAAGGTTTATATAGGCCAGACAGAGCGGACGATTTCCAAAAGGATAGCAGAACATTTTCGTGCTTGTAAACTTGGCCACCCTGATAAATCGGCAATCGCCGAACACTTAATTGAAACCGGCCATTACTTTGGATTTGCTCCCGAGGTCCTGGGAAGACCCAAAACTTATAGATCACGCCTGATTATGGAGGCAATTGAAATCTACAAAAATCCATTTAATATCAATAGAGACGACGGAGCTAAGCTCAACAGCTCTTGGTATCCGGTAATTGACGGCTACACCAAAGCTAAACGCAAATAACATGTCTAAAATTCGCCACAAGATGGCGCCACTTCCGTTGGCATTTCGCACTTGGACGGGACCCAGGCTAACATAAATACTGAGCTTTCAGAATTCGCCACAAGATGTCGCCACTTCCGTTGGCATTTCGCACTTGGATGGGCCCAGGCCACAAATAAATAAGCACAAACTCGACAACCAAAATTCACACATCTTCGGATCTACCGGATCTGCCCTGATGATGGACACTGCAACGCTGTCCGAAACGTCGGCTAAAGAAGGAGTTAGCGCAACACGGCATAACACCCCAAAAACAAACAACAAAAATTTGTTATATCGTTTATGAACAAAATACAGATGGGTTATGAGTTATTTGTCTTATTCTGTCAGAAACTTGGATCAGGCCTTCTTTTAATAACAGAAAAACAAAATAATATTATAAATACTTTTAAATATATGAGTATTTCTCAAAAAAAGTGTACATTTTGGAAAAATAAAGTGTGCCTACAAACAGTTCAAAAATTTCACATGTTTTTAATTAATCATACAAAAAAATATGCACCATTTTGTAGAATAAATATTAGGCTTTAAAATATCGAAAAATAAACATTACAATCGTATTAATTCGCAAATATTTTAATTTTTTTTAAATATCGATTTTTACCTTCCATACAAAATAAAATTGCCACCCTACCCACCTCATTTGTTTATACTTCATAAAATGCGATAATAACGTTATAATATGTGATTTTTTGTAAGTTTTAGGGTCTTAATTAAATGTAGTTTCTGTAAAAAGGTAATTTTCTATGGGGTTTCATAATAAATTAATAATTTATTCACAAAAAACAAAGTGAGACATCATCATTTACTTTTTAGTAACTACTCTTTAGTTACGTTTTATTAGTACTTCCACCGTAATTTTTTAACCCATTCGTAAAATTTAACATGGGCAACACTAGCCTCTTTCTGATTGGTTGTTGGTCTGACTTCTCCGCCATAACATTAATTGTTAAAATCAGTAACAACGTGTTTCTTTAGTGGGACCACTATTTCGTAACAGGAAATATTTTAGCCTTTTTTCACAAAACGGTAAGTCTTTTTCTACTCATCTTTTTGTAACATGTGCGGTACGAACATTGCTAAGCTTACATATTAACACTTTTAAATTTTATCAAACAATTTACTTTTTATAACATAAATTCTTATTACAATTTCGTAACGTTTCTTATAAATTTCGTAACGTAACGAAAAAGTTCAATGTAAAGCTGAGTGTACACAGTTACAACGTGATTAAGAAAAGTAAGTATATTGTAAGTGTGTCTAGCATTTTTATGAAAGTCTTATGTAAGTTTAGTAATAATGTAATATATTATGCACAATGCACAAATATACATATGTATTTAGTATAATAGGAAAAAAATAAAATTTATTATACCATAGAGCAGATCTGTTGATGGCGCTGGAAAGTAGGTAGGTTGTAATACATAGGATGCGCTGGAAATTCCTGATGGTCAATGGCAGAGCAGGTGTCGTCGGACTTGTATGTTTTATTATCGCGATTATATGGCATTATACATAATGACAAGTACTTGAAGATCAAGCTGAGCCGTCCAATACCGGTTTTATTTTAAATAAGCTTGAGGCACTCATACACACTATCCGTTCTACAGGCGCTCTATACAATATTTATAAGTACCTTAAGTTTTTTATAAAAGCTTATTTAAATATAAATTTATTTTTTATTTACTCTGATAAAACCATAACTACAGCATAACTTTTTTTTAGGAATGCCCCCAAAAACCAATGCCGAAAGGCAAAAAGCTTACAGAGAAAGACTGAAAAAGGAAAAGCCAAATAAATATGAAGAAATCCGAATTAAGCATTTAACAAAAGTTATATAAAATATCAAAAATAAAAAAGAAATTCTTACAGAAGAAGAAAAAGAAGAGCTACGACAAAAGTGGAAAAAAGCCAATGATAAAAGAGCTGAAAGAAAGAAAAAGGCTAATCCTACGACACAAGACAATAATACATTTGAACGTAGAAAAAATAATAAAAAAATCCTAAAGGAAAGACTACAAAAGCTGACTGAAGAAAATACTCGATTAAAAAGTCGAAATAAGAATTTAAGACAGTGCTGTAATCGGATGAAAAGGCAAGTGAATATTCTGAAAATATTATTGCATAAACAAACTTAGACTAATAATGATGCTATTCCTATTGAAACTGGATTATATAATAAATCGGAGATGTTATAATAGGAAATAATAATGCCATAGAAAATAACACTGATATTGAAAATATGAATAGTGAAAATGAAGATTCTAACAAAATCAAAAATAAACCATGCGGAGTGACTATCTTAAAAACGAAAAACTGGAAAATATACATACAAAAAAGAAAGTGGTTTGTAAGGGCCTTATCTCTAAATCTCTATCACTAAATGACTATATTCATGCGCCAAAGCGGAGTGATAAACCAAAGACTGAAAAACTGACCAAATGTGTCTCGGAAAGATTTCAATTATTATAAAGATGAGGAGTAAATTTATAAAACGCTAATGGACAGTGATTCAAACTAAATAATTGTATGTTATTAAATTTTTAATAGTTTAAACAGTGCCTGTTCTTTAATTTCTTAAGATTTGTTGAATATTGTGTTAGGTACTTCAATTTGGGAGCTGATAATTTGATTAAAAAACATTTATTTATACTCCCTTGTTTTTTTTACCCCTTTGGTATAACAAAATACAAATATTTGGGTCGTGAGTTTATGTATGTTTGTAGTATGTACAATAAATAAAAAAGTAAAAGATAATTAACTACATTTAAAAAAGACGACAACTAATTAAATTTAATAAATAATAAAAAAAAGTTAAATAAAATTTGCCATTGTGTAAACAAGCCTTATGTTTACTATTTAGTTACGTCTTATGACTATTTCGTAACTACATTTTCGTTACGTACATTTATTTTGAGAAAAACTCATATTCCTTTTTTTCTAAAACTGTTTTTACTGTTGTTAGCACAAAATATGATTATATATTACGGTATATTATTAGGATTTGTGAAGCCGAAATTATTGATGAAATATTTGCCTTGGGATCATTGCCTTTCAAAAAAAAGAAATTTACCCATCGAGTATAACAAATTGTCACATCTATCCAAAATAAAAGATATGTTTTATTCATATTAATCGATCAACAAATGTACAAGGAGGCGGGTATGGGTACCGCCGCCCCGGGAACCGGGATGGCCAAATCGGGAGAGACTGGTTGAAGAAGACCTTTTGACCTCTCCACGACTCTCTCGATCCATCGCCTTGCACCGCAGTGGGAGGGATGGATTTATACTTACATCACTCCTGGATACATTAACTACCTGATTCCTACCCACCCCTCATACCCTTTTCCTTCCTAGAACTTCCTCTCCTTATTTTCCATTAAAATACCCTCCATACGGCATCCCAAAGATGACATATGCTCTGATGGAATTTTTTGTTCCTCAGAGCCTACTGTGTGGAGCTAATGTAGTAAAAGTGATAGCCATTCAAAGAATACGTACATATGAACGGACCGCTAAAATATATCTGCTGGACCTAGTTCAGTGAAACTACGTGTATTGTCTCAGTAACGTATCTTCACTCTATTAATGAATCTAAGCATTTGATAAAAAATGCATAATAATAATAAGTTTATCTTGGAAGAATTTTACCCACTTAAGTGTAAGCTGTGAAGAATTTGTACTGAGATAGGGACCTCGGCAGAAATGCAAGATTTTATTTTCCTAGTAAATAACGCATCCGAATGCACTCGCTCTGTTAAGCATTGGAGAAATGGGGTGACTTGTAGCCGCACAGAACTTTCCTCACTAACTTTCTCATATATCATGGTTTTCTAGCTTTACAACTTCTGGGGAGGTAACCTGAGGAGAGTTTGAACTTGGTGTAAGAATAACACAGGTCAAACATAATGTTTCAAAGTCTCTATCGTATATGATTATGACCAAAAGGATTTTTTTTTTATTAATTGCCGGAAACCCGGGCGTTTATTACAATAACATGATCAATATTACAAATATGAAAGTAACCCGCCTCACTAGAAGATTTCTGTTCTGAGGCGGGTACATATATTTGCTTACACATACATTTATACAAATTCCATATATAGTTATATACATATATAGTAACATGAAAACAGGATTTCATAGGAACATTAAATTTAATTGAAGCAATATATTATAATTATAAAGATAATAATATTTGGAAATTTTTTATAGCGCCGATTTGTGAAAAAATACCTCAAGAGCTCTGTAAAAATATATATATATACAGAGTTTTCCAATAAGAGGTGTTATTTTGATATTAAATAGTAAAAGATCAATGGTTTCGTTACTTGTGTGGCACGTAGCGCCGTTTTATTGAAAGTAAGCGTTGTCCAGATCAATACCATCCAATTCCGGCCATAAAAAATTATTAATCATCTCTCGATAGCGCTTTCCATTCACCGTAACTATTGCTCCAGTCTCATTTTCGAAAAAGTAAGGTCCAATGACTCCGCCGGACCATAAACCGCACCAAACAGTCACACGTTGAGGATAGAGAGTCTTTTCAACAATAACTCTTGGGTTTTCCGAGCCCCAGATGCGACAATTTTGCTTGTTTACGAAGGCACCGAGGTGGAAATGGGCCTCATAACTCAAGATGATTTATATTTGATTCACTCAAGTGAATTTTAATGCGTTGTTGAAGCGTTTAACGTTCCATTTTTATTAATGACGTAGTTTTTACTTGTCAAATGTCAAAAAATGACAGCTTCAAAAGTAACATCTACCGAAATAGCGAGCTATTCAAAATAACACCTCTTATTGAAAAACCCTGTAGTATACTTCTATAATACACTAACTTATTACTACTTACAGACTGAAAAAAAAACTATGATCAACATAATTATAGCCAACATATTGCATTCACCAGTACGTCAATCACTAATGCAAAACTATATGTA
Organism: Hesperophylax magnus; assembly: GCA_026573805.1. Classification (NCBI taxonomy): domain Eukaryota; kingdom Metazoa; phylum Arthropoda; class Insecta; order Trichoptera; family Limnephilidae; genus Hesperophylax; species Hesperophylax magnus. The sequence goes on from JAIUSX010000018.1 coordinate 1,566,627, forward strand.
CAATGCATTCCACCAATAAACGTGATGTAACACTAAGAATGTACATATAATTATTACTTATTTACCTATATTCTGTTCACGCAGATAATATTATACACGACTATACTTACCTTAGAGGTCATTGAAATTAAAACTATTTATTGATTATTAGAGAAATATAGATACAGTTTTCACGCACAGGACATATTTACATACACTTGTTATTGGAAATGCCATTCTTAATTCTGGTATTTATTTTAATTACTTGTATTTACGTTCTTTATTCAGCGTGTTTAAGAGATAAAAAGCAAGTTTTATGATGGGTAGAACAACAATACAATACAAGGGCTTGAATAGAATTTATCTCGTTTGATTAAAATGTGATTTGTCTCTCGATATGAGACAGATCGCATTTCCAATTAAAGGATATTTTGATGCTGACGAGAGTGTAGAGGTGAAAAAGATGTAATATATATTTTTGGGTAGTACCTGGATATTCACACTTAGTTACCAAAACACTACTAATAATTTTACAAAGGATCTGTTTCTTAAAGGTATTCATAGCTTTTCACCTTTTTCCATAAGAACTAATTATTTACACTGAACATTTTGCAAAATATTAAAATTTTGCTGCTTTTCAAAAATATGTTATTTAAAAATTACGTAGGTACCCAAAATGCTTTAGTTTTTTATAATAAAATGATCAAGATTAAAAAAAAATATATCGAATGAATTGTAAGTAGCCATTTTACCAATTTGTTGTATTTACTTATATATATCCAGACAAACTTTTAAACTTAGAACTTTCCACTAGACGTTGAAAACTAATTAAGTAATTCACCAGAATACAAATAATTTAACTTCGTGAAATTTTACTTAAAAAAATATATTTCCAAAAAAGTTTACCTAGAATTCAAGACTAATGTCAAAAAGACAATAAAAGTCAAATATAAGTGATACTTATATAAGTTATATAACGAATACAGATATAAGTTATGGTGACATTGTCTGTGAAATTTGATACACATTAGTTTGAAACTGAATGCAGTCTTTCGAGACAATCTTTTCAAACATTTTTATTTTTGAAAAGACAAAAAAACATTTCGTTTATTAACTGCTGTAATATCATCCAATCAGAGAAATGAATATATGTCCGTGTGTGCGCGCGTGATTGCCACCAAAAGTTGATAGAATGCATTGTCATCGAAAAACAGCCTATCTGCCGAGTTTTAGCTAGATCGAAAGTTGGTTAATTTTCACTTCAAAGATTTCGCTTCATTCATACATTCATTCAAGATAACAATAGTGAAATTCATAGAGATGTATTTAATAATTTTTTTAAAATTGTTCATCTTCACGCGAAAGAAATAATGTTGTGAAACATGAATTCATGAAACATGAAGTCGATGGTGTAAATGTTTTTACCTTAAGAATGTTTTTTTCCACTGACGTCTTTAATTTTTCTTTCAATATTAGGTCCAAGCATAAGAATAAGAATACTCTGCTAGAATAAGAAAAATCATGTCTCTCAGAAACCCAGTTTTTTGGGGATGCTGTGTTATTTTTATGAAAAAACGGTTTCAATCTGAGTTTGAAAAGAATCGTTTTGTAGAAAAGAGGAAACATATTCAATTTAATTTAAATTCAATATATTTATCAATTTTAAAAACATTACAAAATTGTTAATTTGAATTCGTTTTTAAATACATTTGTTATGGAAAATTCTTACATAAATATATACGGTGGGTATATCAACTATACCAGAAAACCAGAGCTTGCTTTTTGAAGGTAGCTTCATTGATGCTAAAAATTACAATATCCGAATTGATTCTGTTCAACAGCAAGATTGCTCTCCCCACCGGCATGACCATTGGCAAGTTAATACTGCAGGCCGGGAGATAGAACAGTCTATATATAGCTGCAAGCAACCAAGCTATTGACGACAAGAACGAGTAGTAAAAATGACCGTATATAAATGTTGGACCGAAGGGACCAATGACGATAGTTTATCGAAGCATTTTCCGTTAAAATACCGGTAGAACAAGAAAATTCATTTCAAATTCCAAACTGACATCTTTGCTCAAAAGACTATGATCTGCTCGTGGAGATTGCAGCACCTATAAAACTGACTATGTAAAATATAAAACAATTTGCAATAATAGTTTTTTTTAAATGAGAACCCCACAATACTTGATAAACCCACCTGATTCTGTGCAAAGGAGAGCGGTCCGTCTGATAAACCTTTGTTGACAGACCAATTACCATTTCTAATGCACAGACGCAATGTGGGCATGATGAGTTTGTTCGACAGGTATTTTGATGAAACCTGCTTTAAGGATCTAGCAGCATTTATCCATGGTGCACCGGTGCACGTGCGTGAAACTCGACGGACATGAGCGGAACACCCTTTCACAGTTGATATTGAATCCTTGAGAACGGGTCGTTTCTTCGTTTCCTTTTTGTGTAAGTCGGCTCGTTTGTCAAACACGCTACCGGAATCTGTTTCCTCCTTCATATAATCTGGGCCTCTTCAAGAACCGCATTAATAAATACTTTCCTACAGCCCCAACTAACAATGCTGGCCAACCAGGTGGTGACATGGTTCCCCTGTCTTTACACTTAATAGACGCAAGAAAAAAAACCTATCTCATCAAAAATACTTCGGTTGTGGTCTGTGATTGAACTATGGGTCAAAGAACTCTTGAAAAAAGAATTTTTTCTGAATTTAAGTATCATTTTCAAAATTTTTCTCGTGTCTAGTATTGTACCTGCTTATATTATCCGTACTCGGCCTATTATTTTATGTAATATACACTCATTATTGTTCTCCTGATCAGTTTACCTTAAACATTGTATACGTCATTTATAAGCCTTCATGGCGTGAATAAATAAGTAAATAAAAAATATTATTATAATAATGCGCTTCTGTATTTGGTTAGATTCGTCGAGAATCCCAAGTCTGGAACATAGATGGTGTCACATTAACAAAACCAAATCATTTGAAATAGGAGTTTACAGGAGAATCCTAAGGTTTATGTTGTGTTTCTAAGAAAACTGAATACAGAAGCCGACGACAGGAAATGTGAAGCGTGAGTCTCCATTCCTTGGTACAACTACAAAGGTGTGTTCAATAACACCAGATGTATTCTGAAGGACAATATATCTGGCAGCAGAGTATCGGAAAACTAGCAGAAGGAAGATGGATAAAGATATGACTATATTATACCAGTATAGCTGCTGACGGATTCTGCAGATAAGATGAAGAATATAAAAATAGATTGGTATTAGTCCATTTCAACACGATTACGGCGCATGAAGAAGATGAAAATGATAAGGATTGTAATAATAATGCTGATCGATGATCTTCTAGGCAAAGAGGTAAGTTTTTTGGCACCAAGTCCAAAGATCGAAAAGAATATATACATTTTTGTGTAATTTCAAATAAGTGTTACATTTAAAAATTGAAGTATTTCTCAGGCATCGCCTTTGTAAAAGACCACCAATAATAGGTATCTTCAGACGAGTCGCATAACGCACGTGAGCAACTCCTAACTAGCAGATGAACAAATAAGCTATTAAAAGGGCAAAATCGAGGGCATGAAATTAATATGTATTAGGGCCTTCCCAATAGAAAGAGTGTTCAACATTTCTTTCACTAAGATTGCACAATCCCTTTACAAATGCAATTGTACTCATGACTTGATGTGTTTGACAATTTTAAAAGTATCAACTTGTTGTTTCAATAATAAAGTTTAAATTGTTATAATATTATCCCACGATCACACGAGATAGCGATATAAAAAAATGTGAAGCAAAATACTATTAATCCACTCTTAGCTCACATAGTTCAGTCGAGCGAAATCATTTAATCAACGACATGCGCCTATTTATTGTTTTTGTGTTTAATTCGTAGAACTCCATTTAATTTTTTTATAAATTTAATTTAGATAAAATTTGATAATATTATTATTAAGTTCTGCAAGTGTTTTAGTTTTTTATTATTGTGACAGCTGTTTCGGCTTTCAAGGCCATTTTCAAACTGTGGTTAGTCCACATTGAGACGACGTATTTATACTATTTCAAATGTAAATTTTGAAGGTGCATACATTGATTTATTACTGTTTAAACCGATGACATGATATATTGTTGGTTAAACCAATCTATGTTTTCCCCTCAGTAAATGGTAATGAGTTCTTAATTATTTACTGATGACTTTATTGCTATGAATTATTTGGGTGCATTATACTGCTTGGGTTTTGTGAAAATACTGAGAAGTGGTGAGTAAATTATTTTCCGTACTTTATTAATTAGTGTTAAATTTGGGTCATTCGTTCGTTTATTGATTTCTAATTGTTCAAGTAAATTTAATCTAATGCCCTTTTTTTCCATATGCAATGGTTTAGGACCCTTGTTGTTAAGTGGGGTATGATTATTCACCAAGAGATGTTCTGCGAATTTTGAGGATGTGTTTTTATTATTATAACATCGTATATGTTCTTTGAATCTAGTTGAGAATGCCCTCCCCGTTTGTCCGATGTAAGTGGCGTTACAATCGGCGTGGTCACATTTACATACACATTTACATATACACATTTACTGATGGGAAAACATAGATTGGTTTAACCAACAATATATCATGTCATCGGTTTAAACAGTAATAAATCAATGTATGCACCTTCAAAATTTACATTTGAAATAGTATAAATTATCAAATTTAAGCTAAAATAAATTTATAAAAAAAAAAAAAAAAAAAAAAAAAAAAAAAAAAAAAAAAAAAAAAAAAAAAAAAAAAAAAAAAAAAAAACATGCGCTTAAATTTGATACCTGCACAATCAGACGAAAGCATAGTATCAAACACGAAGAAAAGGATTAAAAGGATTCTGCAACACATATCTTTCTAAAAAGAGCATCTAAAATCCTCGGCGAATCCAGCACAATGCATAATGCCGCAATCACACTAGTTATAAGATCATATTTGCAACCAAAAAGATGATGGTAATGGATGTTTTAAAGAAAATTGTTTGGATATACAAATTATTTTTAACAACAAGCAAAATTGCAACATGATTCGACGAATTTGCAGAAAAAGTTTAAATATTTCACATAACCTTAGCTTTTGTAAAATTCCGTGGGTCGATCAAATTACGCGCGACCTCTTACGAGTATGATATAAAAGACGATGCGCGTGCGAAGATTAATATGCTAGAGATGTTTACACAACATAATATAAAAAGTGTTCACCGTAGAAGAAGAATACAAGAAATGCGTAATGGGCGTGTTTCGTGATCCTAAAGTGAGTTAATTCTTGTATTAAAACTGTGTTTCATCATCATTACGAAATTTTCATTTCTATCAAATGGGATAGCGTTATACGATGCCAGTTAATATATAAGAGAAATGCGCCTTAAATGGGCTAGAACCATAAAGTACTAACGGACGTTTTACACGATGCTTTTTTTCATACTTATTCTAATATGGAAAATCTGCTTTACACGATAATTATTTTCATATTTGAGATTTCATACAGATTGACGCGAATGGAAAAGAAACAATATTTTGGCAAGTTGCTTAGTGGTAAAAATGTCTTGACAAAAACCATATATTTCACGAAACCATCTGTAATTTTCCTTTTCCGTTACCGTCAACAGATCAAAAAACATATCAATGAAATTAAAATACCAGGCAATATTAAATTATAGTCTGTTATGAATATTTTATATATATCACGAAATAAACATGCAAAATTTCAACATAATATAGTTACGCAAAACGATGTCAAGCGAGAGATACTACATATATCAAATAATGTCCCCTATCAACTGTGTAAAAATAGGTGCCAATAGAGAACACGTCCTTTTTTCATCCTGAATCCAGAATCTTGAAAAAACGACCCATATGGAAAGTGTATAAAAATAGCATCGTGTTCGGTAACTTTGATTTCCATTTAAATCTATATGGAAGGCATTTCTAGTGTGAATTACAAATATGTTCAGTGGTGTATACATGAACATGTCGGAGATATGGATATGAATCCTCGAGTCGCTCTCTGATGAAGATGTAGGTCGTCCCGCCCTTTGTTGTGCTTTTTATCCTCGTGACACAACTGGAAGCTTTTGTGAACTGCGACACGGAATTTATTGCACAAGAGACCGGAATGGTATTCATAAAAGATTGGTTATATAAGCAAGCAGTAGTAGATAGCTTCTTACCGGCAGCAGAGCATGTCTTTGACAAATGAAGTTGTCGTGTCTGACATAAATAGGCAAAATTATAATGAAATCACTATGGACATTGTCCAACGTTTTCAAACTTCTCTGGTATTTGATGAATTGGAGTTATTATGTAATGAAACATGTATATGATAAAAGCGCAGTAACAAACTTCTTTGGTATTTGATGAATTGGAGTGCAGTATGCAGTGAAGCATGCAGATGACAAAAGTGCAGTAACAAAACTTGTTGAGAAATATAAATTTTTGGCTTGTTAATAAATTAACAATGGCGGTTCTTCAGTAGGGGACGATCCACATCAGATAAAGAGTTAGGTACCGCATAATATTCCAAAAATAAATCACTATAAATATCCTCAAACTAAAGTAAAATTACAATTTTTAATAAATGTCTTTTTTTAAGAAATACAAATATTTACGGGTTACGAATTACCTGATTATATTTGAAAACCTCCTACTACCACTACAGTAAGCAAAAAATGTTCCTGGTGATGTGATGGAGGACTTATTCAGCAGAGGAATTGAATTGAATCGCCTGGGTGGGACCAAAACGCGATGCCAACTCGGCCACTGACCAGTCAGTGTTTTTTGATGTTTTTGTTTTCATGTGAATGAATTAATTCTTTTAAAGTAAAAGCAATTAACATTTTCAGTTATATGATATAAAAAATAAAGACACCAACGCAACAGGCGCTTACTGAACTGACCAATTGCTAATAATTAGGAATAAAAAAGAAGGATTTAATTGTTCGATCCTTGACTGTGAATTCAGAGGTCGTGGGATTTTTTTTTTTCAAAATGTTTCTGTCTTTCTCCCTTCAAGGGTGTTCTAGGCCATCGCTTCAAATTATGGAGAGAGGGAAATTAAATTGATGTATTAATTTCGTTTAGATTGGCAATTTTCAACATAATGTGGACGAGTGGAGTCGAATTCAGACTTAGAAGAGATAACATGTTGAATGTTGAATAAAGGAGAGGGAATTTTAGATAAGGCTTGAAAGAAGACAGGATATTTTTTTATGTCGGGTTCAGATTGCGATTTCAGTACAAACATTGAACAAGATTTCGTTCAGACGTTTCAGTTTAATAATATCGAATCGATATTGATAATCAATATGGCGTCAACTGAAATTATTCGTGCATGCTTCACCATAATTTCTGACATTTTGCAGAAAGAACTTGAGAACATTGAAAAATCTGAAAAACGTCATATTTAGGTTAAAAAATGTATTCTATGAAGAATTGAATTTTGACAACGATGGCATTACAATATTAGAGCGACAAAGAGTTATTTCACATTTGAATAATATATTATATTGTATATATGAGGTACATTCAAAAGTAGTAAATACTGTTTGTGTCGTTTTGGTGAAACATCCCCTTCGGAACGAACCGTTGGAAGAAATGGTTTTAGACGCGTTTGATAACTGTATTCAAACAGCCAGGAGTTTACCAATGTAACGGTTACACAACGAAATTACGCAAGCGTAAATTTCACGTAGATACCAATATAAAATTACTAGAATTACACACGGATCTAATTACACATGAAGAGAATAACACCTATTTGAATTACACCCAACAAAAAACCTAACCATCTCCAAAATTTAAATCTATTAAAAAATGTTTAAAGATTTGACTATGTGGATAAGTGATCAGAAGTGGAATTGCAAATTAAAAGTCAAATGGATTTGCTTTAGATTTCAAAATAACTTAATTTTATTGTTTCAAGGTTTCTTTAGAAAAATGTAAATAGATTATCGTTTTAAAATAAAAACAAAAACATTTCCAAACAACCAAGACGAGTTTTATTATCTGTAAAAAGTTACCGTGAGGTGCTTATCAGTATGTTTATTTTTTTAATGTATTTATTTATTTCATTTTGTACACTTAATGAAAAAAAATTGAAAAATAGATTCATTTCAAGCTTAAATCCGACAAGCTCTAGTTAAAAATATATGCCACAGGGCGTCAGGGGCATTTACAAACTGGTTGATAAAAGAAACTGCTCTGAAAGTATTAGTAATAAATATTTCTAAATGTCAGATGGAGCGCTGGCGGGCATAGAGTTTTATTGATTTCATTGTGGGGCTTGTTTGGAACATCCACTGAAGGGATAAATTGACAGAATCACATTGTGGGCGTGTCTGTGTGCCCGAAGTAACTTTGCGTGAAATTGAATTCATTTTAAAATAAAGAAATAATTTCTTGTACATGATATATAAAACAACTACAAAACAAGTTAACGATGCACTAGTTCGTTTATCTCTTTTTAATGGAACGAGTGGCTGGGGAGGAACTTACAAAAAATCGTAAAAACCCCTAAAATCATGATTGTTGCCCGTAAAATCAAAAATTACCCGTCCAATGAATACAATTGTTCCACGAAAGTAATAGGTATTTTGGACCTGAGACAAAACCGTGACAGTCAATATCTCAAAGTTATTTATACGCGTCCAAAGAATTTCACAAAATGTCAAATCGTTCTAGCCAAACACATGACACTAAACTTGTCTGTAATATGCAATACGCTATTGCAAAATCAGAACACAAGACATATTTATTTTACTGCCCCTTAATTGTAAAATTTCCTACTAAACTTGCAACTTTTGAAGAGAATTTATTGCGTCAAAACATATATCGTATATTCGAAGTCCTCCGTGGTCGAGGGGTAAAGCTCTCGAATAGCAAACTAGAAGTCGCAGGTTCAAATCCCGGCGCGCGCAAGGAAATTTTTATTTTATTAATTTGTGCTATTTCACAAATCATTCATTTAAGATAATATACAGTACATTTGCGGCATGTTCCAGAGTGGAAAATACACTCAGTATCGCCCTGGTGTAAGACCACTATTCAGAATTGAAAAATTCTTTTAAATGGCTTTGGCCGTATTTGGTGACCAGATCTGAATATCCAGGTACTTCTTCACCTGGCTCTTCCCCATCTCCTTCCTCTCTCCGCTATCGTCAGCCTTACAATAAAAAGTCTGTAAAATATCTATTCTATAAAAAGTCAAATATATTTTCTAAAATGGCTGAAGTAGATATTTCTGTTGTTCTTATTATAAGTCATAATGGTTGTCTACAGTATTTACTCATACACATAATGCCATATTTTTTGTTTAAACTTCGCCGTTTTATATATTTTTCCAATAAACTGATTAATTTTTACAACCTAATATTTTTGGTTCTATTTTTCAAACTTAATCATAAAAATATTATAGAACCCAGTTTCCTTACATCTATAGATAAATATTTTTTTAATTTTCAGAAATTTGTTTTTTATCCGTTATTTTCTTTTTTTTCCTCTTTTTCTTTCCATTGTATTGATCATTGGTTATGACAATGATTTTGCATTTTTCGTTGCATTGTTTATCATTTTTTAAAGTTTAATTTCTTGCACTCTGTAAGAAGCAGGTTTATTTCAAATTCGGTATAAATCACAGATCTAGGTATTTTGTGTCCAGTGGAAAAAGCCTAATATTTTTCTGCACACGATCCGTTAACTTTTCAAATCCACCCGTTTGATGGCGCTGAAGAAACCTGAAAGAAACTGAAATGGACTAAAAAGGAACTGAAAAGAATGGTAGGTTAAAATAGACCGAATCGGAAATGAGGACGTAAACAGATTTTTTCCAGCTTTTCTACTTTATTGTGAACATGAAATTTGCTTCACAGGGAAAGGGTAGAAAATGTGAATTCCGTATGTGAAATACTTCAGATTATTTGCCTGGCTTTACACTCTCTGATTTCATTCTCGCTAAAGTGTTTTTTTCACGGGAAATTTTTCAATTCCATTCCTTTTAGGTACTGTGAGCTTCTGAAGTTGTGGAAAGCTGTCGCTAGAGAGCGTGTAGCGCGACATTGTTATGATTTCATCGTAATTTTCAACATTTCTTTTATGGTAACAAAGTGCCGGGATATAGAAATCAACGGTGGCGGTGTAAAGCTTATTTCTTCCACAAGGAATATGTGACAATACACAAGCACATGAAAAATTTGACTATGTAAGAAACCTACTTGTAACCAAATTTGTATGAGACACGTGTCTTATGATTCGTAGAAATGCTTTAATTCTCTACGAAAGTCAAGTTTATGTCAACACATACGTATATTTTCACTTTCTTATTTAGAGCACTGCGAATATTAGGGATTTTTATTTCGTAATAATTTTAATAAAGGGTAATAATATTATATTATTACGACATTATTATCGCTAAGTGAGCTTCACTTTTGAAAATAGTCTAATCACTCTGTTTATTTACATGCTTGCAGCAAAATAAGACACAAATCAGAAGTAACAACAATTGCCGCCATTTGCAAACTGTCAAAGCTCGGTGGTACTGACTTAATCACGTAACATTTCGATGTCCATTGCGTGCCCATGCCTGTAATCTAGTCGACATTGTTTGTTGATCGTATATAATACTACCTGTACTCCGTCACACGTTTCTGTGGCTCAGTACGTCTAGAAAAAGAGAAATAATAATGCTTTTAGATTGTACGTCCAACAGATGGCGGTGTTTATTTTGACCTGTCACAGGTGATATCTAAATAAAGAAAAAAAATTTCATCGTTTCTAATTACTTTACATCACATTGAATTGTCACTGTGTTGAGTTATCATGGAACCGTTTTAAACACGTCTGTTTGAATTTCAATTTCGTTTTCATGAATTGGAAGTAATTTTCTCACTTCCCGATATCAGATCGCGGTGAAACTCGGAAGATAGACTCGTTGTCGATGAAAATGCATTCTACCAGCAATGGCAGCCATTAAGTAGACACACTCTGACATAAACACATTTCCCTGAAATTGAAAGACATTACGGTATTAAATATGCTAAATAAATGGGTGACCGAATAAATCATCACAATGATAATTCATCACATCTTTAAAAAGTTATATAAAGTCATTGAAAGTGATCAAAAAAAACTTTATTAACTGGGTTATGTAGGTTAGATTAGATTAAAAATAAAAATTTCATTGTTTCTAATGACTTTATATCACTTTTTAAAAGTGTGTTGAATTGTCACTGTGTTGAGTTATCATGGAACCGATTTTTTACAGTTGATGATTGCAAAATTAAAATTATGCATAGTTCACCAAAATAACTGCTGATACGGTTTAATATTGACACGCAGCGCAGGTAGAACTCAATGTAAAATAATGCTTCAGTTTATCTGCTAATAATCATTTTCATGACTCATAAACGGAAATGTTCCACCTACATTATATTGTAACTTACAATGATAGGGTTCTAACCGCCACTACATTAGTTTCATGATAATTTTAACCTAATATTAGCACTAGGTAAGGGAGAGACCATCCTTCAAAATTATAACATACGACTTTAAACCACTCGGGTCACGTAGTGCTATATCTGTCACCAAGTGATACACACTCATAAAACTTATTCTATTCCGGACCATAGTCCGATATATAGTATAAACAAATTTAGAAAGAAAAAATGCCAAACTTTCTCTTTGCATTCTGTTTACCACAGTTGCTTCCGTAAAATTAAAAATAATTTTATTAAACGGAAAACCGCCAAAAAGTAGTTTGCCTGGTCAAGGATTGCCAATTTGAAAATAATATTCTTTCAAAAGGTAGTGATATTAACCTTTGTAATACGTTTGTCTGACTAAGTGTGGTTTTTTGTTTCGTTGGTACGAAATTTCCCATTATCATTTCCCACTTTATAGTGGGAAAAAAAGTTTACAGGAAAAAAACCATCGTCAAGCATTTTAAAAAACTTTAGCTATATTTGCGGAAACAGTTTTTCATTTTGGGATGCATGTTAAAACAGCGAGTCTATTTGTAATTGAATGCCTTTCGGGAATACTTGATGACATGTCTAGAAATGATAGCCGGTTAAATTAGGTACCACATCTGTACAGCCGGAGGTAGGTACTTCGAAGTCTTCAACTTTCCCATCTACTTCCATTCCTCACTTCCTATAGCCGGTAGGTAGGTACTTCCAAATCTTCAACTATCCCATCTACTTCCCGTCCTCACTTCCTATAGCCATAAAGAATATTGATTTAGCTGGGCATTTCAGCTGATCGAAATTTGTTCAAATGGAACAAGATGGTCATCAAATGTGAAGAGAGTTTGAAACACAGCAATATATTTTTTTTCTTCCGCTTAGGAATATTTTTTTACCTAGCCTAACGTTGGCTAAGATTTGAAATGCGAAATAAAGATTTTAAATGGAAACATCATAAAATTACTGAAACATTTTTTCAGTTACAGTTAAGTAAAAAATACTGTTATTTCAAAACCACTGAAAAAATATCGGAAATTCTTTATATCACTGCTTTACACTCCGCTAACAACCGAAACGAACCATATCCATTTTACTAACTCGGTTAGCGGTAAAAAAATGTATTCTATATTTCGGCTCATAACCGAAATGCCCCATATCCATTTTCCCCACAAAGAAAACACACAAAATGGCACAGGTAATTATAAAACCAATTATACATTCCTGACACAATCTCACTTTACAAATCTCTCTAAATGTTATCGCTAACTTCACTCCGGGGAGGAGAAAAGGGATATTTGTATAGTATCAATTGATGGTACCATCCCATGTAAGGGACACGTTACCTACTGTTGGATGGAGTTTACTCAGGATACCAAAGTGGTGTAAGGGATGCCAACCTTTCTAAACTAATAATAGATCCTCGAAATGGTTCAATTTTAAGTTCTCATTCGGGAACTCCCCTCTCTGATTATAATAATAATAGGATAATTGTACAGCGCCGTTTTTCGTGTAAATCCACGTCAACGGCGCTGTACAAATATGATATAACTTGGATTTATCATAATATGTACAATAAAATGATCAATTATACATAATTCATTACATTCATATAATTATTCATCAACTTACAAGAGAACGGGTGCTTCTACGACTCGTTCTTGAGTTCAACAGCTCGTCTTCGAAAAATATTGGCCTGCCTCTGTGTTTCCTCCCTCCTACAGGATGGGTCTCTTCAGAACCATGTTCACTCCTTTCTCTCCTCAAAAAGACCCTCCATATTGTATCCCCAGAGATGACATAGGCTTTCAGGGAAATTATTTCCTTCAGGGCCTCTTGTGTAATCGACTCATTTGGGCACTATTGCAAATCGTCGTTCATATTACAACACCGTGTATCTCAAAAGATCTAAATATTTTTTTTCAATTTTCTTCAAGTATTTTCTTCTTAATTTTTAATTATGTGATGCAAGTTGTTGCCAAACATTGTACAAAAATAGCGGTGTTTGGTAAAAACATTAACACGAAGTATGATACAGTTAAACATGACCGAAGGAGATAGGGTCCCATTAGCTCATTTGGTAGAGGCGAGGTTTCTGGGTTCAAGTCCTAGATGTGATCATTTTCTGATTTTTCTGTTTCAAATAATCGTTTAGAAATCGCTAAAATTGTCTTTAATGACTAAACTAACTGCCTGGCTTAGCGACCTTAATTAGGTTTGCAACTCTACCATTTATGGATATGATTTTACGAAGATATGGTTTTTTTGCTTCGTTTTGAAATATGTCGAGTCTTTAATCATTTTTAAATTGTGTGGCTATTCTGGAGTGCTGTGAAATCGTTAACTTTACACTATCGGATTTATAGGCGAAACTTCCGATGTTTCTTTACCGATTTCCCGAGAACGGTCTTGCTGTTGATACCCAGACCGATGTTGATAACGCAGTCAGAATTCGATATAAACCCTGCCAATGCATGGGCATCTCTTTATGAATTGACATTCCTAAACTTCAGACTGCTAGGTAGAAGTTAAAAATACTGATAAATTTATAATTTTGAATTGAAATATTACTTTAAATATACATTCGTAGTCCACATGTACTTTTTGATACAAAAAAGGGAGTTAATAAGTTCATGATGTCAAAAGTTAACTGAAAAGTTCATGCTGTCATTAGTTAACTAAAAACTTTTGTTTCTGGTCTTAGATAAAATGTCTAAGTCCATAGTATAAACGATTTTTAACAGTTCTATGACCTTGGTTAGTTCATTAATAATTCAGCTTAACGAATAACATTATCTAAAAGTTGTGGATAGCTTATCCGACTGTTGAAATCATATTCTGATTGTACTCGCAAGTATCGGTAACTGACTATAGATGACGGATTTCATCGGTAACGTATAGACATAGGGCTTTATTGATCGTCCGTGTTAGACCTCCTGGTATGCGATATTGTTCCTTTAACCTTCCGATAGCTGATGACGTCGCGTATCGAAAATGTCGAAAATTGTATATTTCAGTTATCCACAGTTTTGAAAAGTAAGCCGGAGCCATTCTATCAATTGACTTAAATACCATCCAGCAAAGCTTGTATTGTATTTTTTATTACTTTAAAAGAACTTATAATACCATTATCGTGATTAATTATTTGAGTTACTATGCCGTGTTGCACATCCCTCTTTAGCTAACGTTAATAATGTTTCTTTGCTTGAATGATATTCACCTCCCTGTACCATGCGATGTTTTTGATGAGATCTGAATAGCAATGTACTTAACCTAACTCTTTCCTATCTGTTTCCCCTCCCTACAATCTTCAGCCTTACAATATACCCCACTGGGAATGGTATACACTCACTGGTCTCCAGACGGATTTAATAGTTCTCTTAACGAACACAATAGTTATAACTCCTTTCAAATAAAGACTAAAAAAACTCCTTATAATTTAATGCAGGTTTATTACGTTTTTTTTTGGCAGTTCATATGATAAAGGCGTGATTTAAGATTAGCTCTCCTCAGTACGGAGACGATTCGTATCTCAAAGCGCCCCTTCATAAAACGGTACGATGGTTCAAACTCGACAGGTTCGACACTTCTGGTGAAGGGTACCTGACTTCGAAGGGTGCTTATAAAAAGTTTACAGTGTTAATCATAAAGATAAATTACACAAAAGCGTTTATATAAAATAAAATTTCATTGAAAATGAAATTATTTTCTTCAGCTCGGTTCGTCGGTGTCGAATCGTAATAAATACTTTAAAACTTGAATAAGAAAACAACAATCAAAATAGTATTGGTTCAAGCCCATAACACGAAATAAATTTATTGTATACTATTGATGGACTTTTGATTCTCAGGTATCTAAATAAATACGGTCAAAGAACTTTAGGATACGAGGTCACAAAAGTTTGCAAATATGGACAAAATGTTTACTTGAAAAAATTGATTGACTGATTTTGGAGTCCAATATTTGCAATATTGTACGCGAATCTGCTGTGGTTAACAGTTGGAATTGGAAAGGATTCTGACATACCCCCTGTTGTTTTCGAACGATATTATAACTTTGAGAGACACTGTGTGGTCATCACTGCACAAACTCTGTAATAAACTCGAATTAAGCGCACTGAAGGAAAACTTAAGGTCACACTGCACAGGTTTTCTTAACAGACTGGTCTTTTATAAATAAATCGTTGCAACTATCAATGGTGTAGGTACTCCATACTGTCAGGCAGGGCAGAGAATTGGTAACATGTTATATGGGGAATGCAGGAACATATGTTACAGGGAGATGCATATAGTATATTCACGTTTTTTTATCTTTCAGATTCTATTACTTATTTTGTGTCTTTATTTTTTTCTCTAAAAGTATCTTATTCCGTGGTGAAATTTTCAGTTTGGCAATACACTGCAACGATCTCCTGATAATTTTCATACAAAAAAAAGAATTTTCGGAAAAAATAAAAAAAAACGTTTTCGGCCATTACGACATCAATAGTGCCATTTTATTACTCCAAAAAGTCACGAGCCGCCACTGATCTTATTTTTATCATTAAAATAATTATATATATATACGTCAAACACCGGTTCTAAATTTAAATATTGATTATTTTTAAGAACCCGTTGACAAACTGCTATCTAGCAGGTTAAAGAGAGTAAATTGCAATTATTTCACATTTAAATCAAAAAATACATTTTTTATATGCATGGGGAATTCACTAGTTATTATCTTTATTCCATGATCTACATTCTTATAACCTCTCAAGTATATTCCGTTGTTGATGCGAGCACTTGAGTGGTTAAACAGAAAATGTGATACATGCTCTCAGGGGTAATAAACATAAATAAGTTGAATGAATTGCTTCCATGTATTAAATGGATAAAATCGTGGTTTGTGAATAAAAAGAGGGGGTGAGAAACATTGTGATATAATTATTGTAAAATGATGAGAACATTTTGGAAATTATGTGATATCTTATTATTTTGGAAATTACGTGATATCTTATTATTCTGGAAATTCCGTGATATCTTATTATTTTAAAATCACATGTTATCTTGTTATTTTTGAATTATGAGTTTTCTTGTTATTTTTTAACGATGTGATATCTTATTATTGAAATTATGTGATATCTTATTATTTTGGTAATTTTGCGATATCTTATTATTTTAAAATTATGTGTTATTTTTAAATTATGTGATATCTTATTATTTTGGAAATTTTGCGATATTTTATTATTTTAAAATTATGTGTTATCTTGTTATTTTTAAATTATATGATATCTTATTATTTTGGAAATTATGTCATATCTAATTATTTTGAAAATTATATGATATATAATTATTTTTATGAAAATAAATCGGCGAAACTGATTAAACGTACAAGTATTAATGAATAAGAAACATTTATGTCATTTAGATCAAATTTTAGAACAAGCAAATAGGTAACTCACATAAATAAAAATCGGACAAATTTATCCAAGACACTATCTAGGTCAAGGCTGCCCAACCTTTTTAACAGTTGGGCGAAATTAACGATTTTGAATCACTGGCGGGCCACTGAATACCTGACGGTTCCTATTTCCATGGGGGGGGGGGGCTTGTTAGAGAATTTCTATAAAACATAATTCCCCACAAAAAAAATCAAAATGAGTGCTCCCCACAAAATATTTGAAATTCATGGGGGGGGGGAGGGGTTGTTACGGAACTTGGCTGAGAAAAAATTCCGCGCACCCAAAAACATCATATGTGGTTCCCCACAACAATTTTTCGAATTCCATGGGGGGGGGGGTTGCTACAAGATTCCATTTCGGACGCAAAAACTATTTATATCAAAAACCGATGTATTTTTGTTTAAAAAATGAGTTCAACAGGTTAGATTTTTTCGTCGCTGATTCTCGTTCTGAGTAGCCTAAATAGCGATATCGCCTTCGTTGGCAACACTGGTGACCGCGCGCAAGCTGCATTGTTTGTTTTACCTCGGGCCCGCGACACTTTTTCAAATTGGCGGATTGGCGGGTTTTTTGAAAATAGTTCACGCGGGCCACTTATAATTCGTTCGCGGGCCACATTGTGGCCCGCGGGCCTGGGGTTGGGCAGCCTTGATCTAGGTTATAGTCCAATTCTTTCCAACTTTCTGATTGTTCAAAAAGACAGCTGCCAAAAATGGGAATAAATAATTGCAAGACGATATTGTTAATTTTAAATTTGAAATATAAGATCGTAACATATGACGTATAGTAATAAAAAAAGGTCCCAATAGTTAAGTGGATAAAGACATTGTCCAAGCAAGACAGATATCCTGGGTTCGATTCCGAGTTGAGATCGTAATTTTTTTTGTTGTTTTTGCCGTGGTTTCATGTTTCGTTTAGATTTGTTAGTATTTTCTTCTTCTTCATTAAATATATCATATTCAACGTAAAAGAATTATAAAAGTTTTTTTTCCAATATTATTAATAATTCAAGTTGCCTTCCATAAGAAATTAAGGTTAAGGAATGAATCTTCATTCTTAATTCATACTTGATACACACATTAACTAATTCACAGAATATGCAAACCATTCAAAGACCCTCAATCAATTTTAACCCTTTATAATGCCTAATAATTATTGCATATCTTTGTATAATTTTGTCGTTTGAATGAAATGCACATTACTTCGGTTTAAATGTAGATATTATTGTTGTAAGGTTTTTTTTTTTCATTTGCCTGCGGGCAGTGAAAACTCTTGATTAGCTATTGTGGGATAATAAAGTCAGGTGTTTGACTTCGTCAGTGTAAAGCGAGACAGACTCTGTGATCTTAGATATACTATAGTAGTATAAAAGACCATGCATTAGCTTATTAGCTTTATCTTTCTCTAATATTCCAGCTCGCAACCAGAAAGCACGCATGCGTAATCTCTATACTCGGTTTAAACAACAAACTAAAGTAATCTGAACTCAGCGTACCCGTTATATTAATAATTCCTCCACAATGTTTACAACAGTTGCACAGCCAATATAAAATTATAATACCGTGTACGCAATTTCGATGTCCGGATTTAATACATCATTTTTACTATTCAATTCTATGTAATTTTAAATTATGGTTAACTTTGATTGTTACCCTTTGCGTCATTAATATTTTAACACGGTGAATAAATATCACGTGCCAGATATTAGTCAGAGGTACAATGTCTTACAACTACGCCTTGGAATTTTAACTAAAGTGTTCCCCTGGCAGCAACTTACAATTATTATTATTAAACGTGCATTTAGAATTTAATTAATTGTTTAATTTGCTATACGAAACACGAATGTTAGTAGCAGAACCGCCGAATCTTAAATCTTTATTATAATTCCGGGTAAAACTTGAATTACGGAGTTTTGCAGGTATCTACTGAATACAAACGTGATTAAACTCCTACTGCCGAGAGATCCATTATAATCTCTCTTTCTATTGAATGTATCGTTTATGCGGAACCGCGAAAGGTTACAGAGTGCTATCAGTGGCAGGAACATAGCTCGTTTGTCTTTGGTATGGACATTCACCGATAAAACATGCTGTAATGTTGTTTTTATCTAATGGATTAAATTGAGTGAACAGATTGATTGTTATGGAATTTAAAAGACCGCATTCTTAATATTATTTAACCTGTCGACTGTGGATAGGACACCGGTGTCCTCCATACTAAAATCGATGGCATTTTTTTAAACAAATTTTGCACCTTATGTGCAAAGGAACTGTATGAAGAATAAGTTCAGAGTCGCTTGCGCTACATATTTCTTTCGAAAGTACTTTTTATTTGATGTATGCAACTTCTCTGACGGCTTTGGAAAAAAATATCTCTAATTTAATTTTTTCTCAAAGTCATGGAAGTCACCACAGTCACAGTCACAGTCACAGTCACAGTCACAGTCACAGTCACAGTCACAGTCACAGTCACAGTCACAGTCACAGTCACAGTCACAGTCACAGTCACAGTCACAGTCACAGTCACAGTCACAGTCACAGTCACAGTCACAGTCACAGTCACAGTCACAGTCACAGTCACAGTCACAGTCACAGTCACAGTCACAGTCACAGTCACAGTCACAGTCACAGTCACAGTCACAGTCACAGTCACAGTCACAGTCACAGTCACAGTCACAGTCACAGTCACAGTCACAGTCACAGTCACAGTCACAGTCACAGTCACAGTCACAGTCACAGTCACAGTCACAGTCACAGTCACAGTCACAGTCACAGTCACAGTCACAGTCACAGTCACAGTCACAGTCACAGTCACAGTCACAGTCACAGTCACAGTCACAGTCACAGTCACAGTCACAGTCACAGTCACAGTCACAGTCACAGTCACAGTCACAGTCACAGTCACAGTCACAGTCACAGTCACAGTCACAGTCACAGTCACAGTCACAGTCACAGTCACAGTCACAGTCACAGTCACAGTCACAGTCACAGTCACAGTCACAGTCACAGTCACAGTCACAGTCACAGTCACAGTCACAGTCACAGTCACAGTCACAGTCACAGTCACAGTCACAGTCACAGTCACAGTCACAGTCACAGTCACAGTCACAGTCACAGTCACAGTCACAGTCATCAGTCATTCTGGTTTGCACGAAAAATTGCAATGAAAAACGAGGTTGCCCCACATAAATATTTTTTTTATTTATTTCACAAAGAAATAACCACTTTTAATGATTTATTCTTGTTAAAGAGGGTCGTAAAATATTTCAAGATATAATCACATAAACTATAAAATGCGTTCTTCGCATTTTACAAATAAGCAATTATTATGACTTATCAAAGTTAAGATGCGTGCCTGTTAATTAATATGTCTTCATTCAAAATATATCTAATTTCTATAATGCTGTAGTGGAAAAGTTTTTCTAAAATTTATTTTGTTTCTACATAAGCTGGAACAAATGGGACGTTCTAATTATCCTTTTTTGTAGAGTTTACAAAATTATTTCAAATAGAAAAGCTGACATGTGAATATGATACCTACTACAATGTGTGTCATTTTTTGTTACAACCATCCCACATTGAAGTATGACTATCGACAGAGAATGACAGCGAGAATTGATTTTTGGAACAAAAAACAGAAATGGCTTACGTTCGTTTCGATATAGGAAATATGAACTTTACTCACAAATTTCGCTGATGGATCCAATAATAACAGGTCAAGACAGTTTTATATTGACAGATTGACAATGAGACCGCTAAGTCACCAAACCTAGCAAAGCACGCGGGGTGACCTAAGGCAGGGGTGTTCGTTATCCAATGAAGGGTTCCGGGGCTTCGGTACCCATACCCGCCTTCGAAACATGATTGGTAAAACTTATTCCGTGAAACCAAGATGCTGTAACATTATGTATTTTATTTCATTTATAATATAGACTATAAAATAAAATTATAATAATTAACTAATAATAAATGCCAGCACATCAAAAATGATGTACAACAATATGAATAAAAAATAAGCATTTAAAACAACAAACAAAAACGAGAGTCAAAGTTTGGGCCAAGTGAGATCCTTTAAAAAGCAACATGCAATGCATAATGCAATCCAACGCGAATTTGTCGTTTGGATGGCAATACGAACATGCAATGCACTCGTCTGGACGCGGCTTAAGAGGAAGCTACAAGCCAAAAATGTATATATTCTTGATATACCTTATATCGTAGGTAATAGGCATTAAAATCGCTTGACAAACAGAGTCTAGAATCGTTCGATTTCAACCATAAAACTGGTTTTTATTTATCTTGTAAATAATTTTATAAGAAAGCAAAAAAGTTAATCAAGCGAAACTGTCACAGATAATCTAAGCTATAATTCTGTATTTTTTTAAGTAGTTTCCTTTATGCGTTTATACATTTTTATAGAAAAAAAAAAATTTTTTAGAACTTTACATTTATATATTTTACTGAGTAATTTATTTTTTTATTTGTATTCTATTCAAACGAAACGATAGGAAAACCTTAAATTTATCTAAAGCATATTTTTTAGTATTCATAATTTATACCAATTCGTTATAAAGATTAACCAAAATAGTGATTTGGCATTAAGCTTCGCCCACAGTTGTACAAGATGTTGTGAGACTTATTACGTTTTTGTAAAATGTAACGTCTTACCTCATATTGTGTTTATATATTGATAACGATAATAGTATATAACGTACCATAAGTAGTTTCCACAGAATAGTTCAAAGAAATCATTCTTTGACTGTGCCACACCGTATGCAGATGGATACATTGGCACTAGAGCGATCGAGTTGTTTTTTTTGAAAAGGAATATGGAAAGTTTTGGGGTTACATAGTGATATTGATTTCGATTGTGGCCAAGAGGAAAGATTCTTAATGGTTATTTATAATTTTTAAAATTTATAATTTTTTTTTCGTTACGTTTATTTAATTGTACTATGTGCTTTAATATCAAATTGCTACGATTTAATTTTTCATAAATCCACGTTTAAATATTACGTAGTTTCTTCCGCAAGAACGTCACCACTTCTACCAAGTCCGCTTTGCTCGGCCTTTATCGGACCTACAATAATACTTTCCCGACACCATTAGAAAATTTGTGACGGCTTTTTCCAAATAAATCACTAGAAAATACAGCCTCGACTTGCAGCAGTAGTTTATCATATTGCCGGACGTTAAATCACCCACTGCCGTACCGGCACTAGCGGTAGATGTTAATATTGATTTTAAAATGAACCACGAATAAAAAAGGACTGCATATTTTTTTAACGTCAAGAGTTACCCATTCCTAATCCAATAAATAAACTTAAGCTCACCTATTCTGATCAAACATCACACAACCGAAACAACCTTGTTTCATGTGAATACCGCACAAGAGTGATTTTTTCACAAAAAAGGGTGCTGTATAAACTATCCGATTATTATTGTTATTACTCCATGGTAACCGGAGCGAGTGAAACAGTATCATCCTAAATAAGTAGGGCTCTTTTGAGACTGAAGGGTATGGGTTTGATATGAGAAAGAGGAAGGTGGAGTATTCTGACTATTTAGATATGATCACCAAAAACGGTTAAAACTATTTTATGTAACTTTTCGATTCTGAATTGCGGACTTTTACAAGGGTGATACTGAGGGTAGTGAGAGTATCTCTACCACCTAGCGCAATCTTACCTTACTTATCTTAATAATAAAACATTATAATATTTATCGCTATATTGTAACCTAGTTTTACGTTAAATGTTACTTGTGAGTTATGCTTTCTTTTCAAGGCAACTAGACATACGTTAGTTATACCGTTGATACATTAAATCAACATTTTCAGGTAAACTAGTTAAAAAGATGTTCATGTTCATGTTCATGTTCATCACGCGGAAAAATGTTGACTGTACACGAGTATTTACATATGGAAATCGATAGAAAAACGTACTTATCTTTGCACAGCAGAGCAGTATTTGTGATTTTTTTTATGTACGGAGAAAAATTATATTTGTAGGTATTCTCCGCTTTTTAGTATTTTCAAGAAACCGAAACAATATTGTTCTGTAAAACAATTAGGTTAGAGATTTACCAAACACTCTTAAATCTTATTCACTACTGGATAATAACGAATGGCTATTGACTGTTGATTAAATGAGTATTCACGTTATCATGAAATAATTAAAATAAAGATGTCATAACTAAATGGAGTCGCGAAACTGCGATTCCATTGTCCATTAGTTGGTGTTTGCAACACACTCAAAGGACAAGTCCCAAAACTAAGTCAACTGCTACTATATTATTTGGGAAAGTTACATTTTTACGCATCTCTTAAACCGATGGACAGTTTTCCTTAATGTTTTGAATCTGGGATTCTGGAACATCAGAGAAGCTCAGATTGGATAATGGGAGAAAAACCCATCACAGTTGTGGCCACAAAATCTTCAAGATTCTGGATGCCTCCGTAGTAATATGAATGTTAAATTCTCAATATTTCATTCCGCGATCTTCTTCATATTACACATCAACCCTCATTATATGAAGTATTATTTTACACTGAGCTAAGCATATTCAGAGTCACTTTAAATGGTAGGTTTGACATCTTCTTCTTCTTACAACAATTATTACGGTCAAGATGAATCATTTTAGAATGGACACATTGGATTGATAGAACAAATGCAGAATTCGATTCTATTCAAAACTTCGCGAAAACACCCGAAACTACTCCCACATATACTCCGAGAATAGAGAGAAAACCTAAATTTCAACGGTAAGTGCTTTACACAATTGATTTTCTATTTAAATTTTATCGTAATTCGAAGTAAAGCAGTTTTACCGAAAATATTAAGAAATCACTTTAAACATCAAACAAATAAAAAAATGGTAGGGATAAATAAAATGATACAAAATTAGTCATCTAAGCGTGACACAACTACAGTTTAATAGCTTTGAACACTGAAACAGCTGTCATAATGAAAAGAAAAGTCCTTGCAGAACTTAATAAATAATTGATTTACTTTAAATAAATGCCGTTAAAATCCAAAAAAAAATTGAAGCAATTAGGTTAAGAAGAACAAGACGAAAAAAAAAACATTTTATGTCAATTATTCAATAACCAAGTTACACTTAAAGCGAAAGTGCAAAATTTTTTAAAAGAATAGATTTTTCGGTCGCTTTTTCAGCCCGAACAAACTAAAACAGAATAAACGCAAATACGGAAACAATAACTTTATTCGTTTTCATTTGTGTTGATGGCCTTTTTGCGGCTTTCAAATTTAAATAAACGTCATCAAAATGCAGCAAACAAACAACAAAAAATGGTTTGTTTTTGGCGAAAGTCGTTTAGGCGTGAAAACAAATTTGTGATGGACAAAAACATTATTTAAAAACTGTGTCCTGATCGACGGCTGAATTTACCCGAAAAATTTAATCAGAGTCCGGGTCAATGAATTGAAATTTTCAATTACATCCTATCCGGCCACAATTAATTAACGAACTATTTCATCTATACTCTATCTATTTCTGACCGGAACTTTGATGGTAATCAAATTGTGTAATTGTTTTGGTCAGAAATCTTTTCATTTTGAAATTTTTCATCACGGAATAATTGTTTCAAATTAAACAAAAAATAAAAGACTTTGCGTCAATATAATCGTCGTAGGATACGTGATTTTATGTGGTTTTGATGTAAAGCGTATTAATGAAATTTTAATTTTAAAGGTCGGTGGCTTTGTTGACATCGCGTTTGGGTCCCACCCAGGCGTAGTGTGTTCAATTCCTAGATTGGCTAAGTCTTCCATCGCAACACAAGCAACATTTTCCGCTTACTGTGGTGGTAGTAAGAGATTTTCAAATATTGTCAGGTTATTTGTAACCCGGGAATTTATTATATAACTAATATCGACAATTCGTAAAAATACTTGTACTTATTTTTAATGTACTTATACAGTTATTCCAATATTATTATTTTGTCATTTTTGCTACATACGTATACGTGTATATATGCTCGTGCATGTATTATCTAATGTAATATATTAAAATAAAAATAAATAAATAAATTAAACTACTTAACTAAAGTACCTCTGTGTAATTATAGACAAACACATTTATGAACTTATCAAGCGCATTAGGTAATGTATTTATATATTTATTAATTAATAAATATTCTTAAGTTAGATAATTTAAAAAAAGTATATTACGCCCTTTCAATAGTCTAGTCAATATGGAATATTTAGTATGGAATTATTAGATGTAAATGTGCAAAATTGTAAACCAGTACAAAATTGGTATAAAAACTAATTATTTAAGTTTTTTGGAAAAAACAACCTACAATCCTTTCAGCAACGTTGTTAAAAATTTTCCAAGTACCAAAAATTGAGACATCTATAAAAAACACTCAATATTACAAGTATTCAAAGATCATTGAATTAAATAAAACTTAATTCAATAAGACATAAATATAGCATCCAAATTTCTCTATTTTCCACACAAATAATGCACAATATTTATATTTACAAATGGACAAAATATTTTAATAGTCTTCAATATTCAAGAAAAAAGTAAAATTATATTTAAAAAACTGAATACGCGTAACATCGTTAACAAAATGCAGTAACTTCATTTAGAACCATATTTATGTTATATAATATATTATCACAGCAAGTAACCCTGCTCTGGGTACCAGGACATAAAGGTATTGAGGGCAACGAGCGGGCTGACGAACTAGCAAGGAAAGGGGCGAAAGCACCACTTGCGGGATCTGAGCCGGCCGTAGGAGTAGCAGCTTGCCACACCAAACTACATATCAAGAGGTGGGTCAAATCCCAACACTGGAAGGAATGGAAGAAGGCACCCGGAATGAGGCAATCTAAAGTACTCATAAACGGACCGGACCCTAACCGAACCAGGCAACTACTCGATATGGACAGAAACTCACTGAGGGAACTGGTAGGACTATTAACGGGACACTGCCATCTCAGGAGACACATGCAACTGTTGGGAGTGGAAAACACCAACATCTGTGGGAAATGTGAAGAGGAGGAAGAGACTCCAATTCACCTATGGTGCCAATGTCCCGCTCTGCTGGGAATAAGGCTCAGATACCTGGGAAGACACAGTGTGGAACCAGAAGACATCGCCACATATCCAACGACAGCCCTGGTGAACTTCATTAAAGGGACCGGGTTACTGGCAAGGGAATGAGGTAAAATGGGAGATAGTACAATGGGCCTATGGCCTAAGTGCTCGCGGGGAACGTAAGTAAACCGCCTCCGACTATAAAAAAAAAAAAATATTATCACAGCATATACTATCATACGCTCTGTGATATTACTCTTTACTTTTACACCAAACTCAACTAAAAAACAGAAATTAAAAACATATTTTTTCACTGTTTGGTTATTATGCCATTCGCTATGTGTTTTTATAACCATGTTTTAATATTTTTATAAGTTATGTATCTTAAAAGAATATATTGTGAAAATACTTTTACGAGATAAAAAAAAATTAAAAGGTTTTTTTGGTGTTACCGTCAATACATATGTTTGTTACAATGCTATCAAAGAATCCTTGAAGTAATATTTTACAAATGGCGCTATGCAAATTAGCAAAGTATTGTTACAATCTGTTATAAGTCATAAATGTCTGCTTCTGTTGAAGCCGGAAAAACCCTTGTACGGTGAGCGCTGAAAATGTGAAAATCGCATGTTTTGTGTGAATACCGCATAAGAGTGCCAGCTGCCCCCAATCGTCTGCAGCCAGAGAGACTGACATTCCCAATTGAGGAAGTTGCGAGGCTGATGGTAGAAGGGAGGGGAAGGAGATGACTAAGAGGAAACCAGTGGAGCACCTGACTATTCAGATCTGGCCACTTAACACGGCTAAAGCCGTTTTAAGCAAAGTTTTAATTCGGAATAGTGGTCTTACACCAGGGCAATACTGACAGTATCTTCCACTCTGGAACGTGCCGCAAGTATATTATATATTATTTTAAATGGATAAATTATGAAATAAAATACAAATCCATCAAATAAAATTTACTTGCGCACGCCGGGGTTTGACTCCGCGACCTTCGGATTACTAGTATCGAGCCTTACTCCCCGACCACGGCAGCCATCGGTCGACGCACATATAAATATATACTTTGCAATACCTACCATTTCTAACATTAGCTATGAAGCTTTGAAATAACTGTCGAAAATACGCCATATTGTTTGATTCAATTGATAATCGATTTTTTCCTATGGTAATTCTTCAGCTATTTGCACGTACCATTTTTGTCGTTAACATAGATTATTTATAAGTTTTTCCGAGGGTTGAATAATTTAAAGAAAAAGTTTGACTAATAAATGTCGAAGAAGACATCAAACACGCAAACTCCAGATCAAATATTTATATAACTCGGTCACTGAGGGCGTTACCGTCAGATGGCGTGATTTTACGATGAAAATAATAAAAATGTTGTATTTTATTTTCTCTCTTCCACTTAGCATCTTCCTAACAAACTTATCACGCAGGACGCTGTTGCGTAATATGTATTTTTCAGTGAAAATGTGGAAAAAATAGCGCTCCAATATGACGCGAGTTATAAATCGCCCGAAAGAGGTTTTCTGGAGCTGAAAATACTGTTTTCATTATTGCCGCGGCCTCGTCTCGTGTTTTTCCCGAAATATCTTACCCTAATCCGCGCACTCACCCCTCCGCTACATTTCACGCTAGATAGGGCATAGAAATAACACACATAAGATTGGTGATTGGAGTACTAAAACCTAACCCATACTGCTGATAGCTCCGTTGTTGCATCTCCCTCGTATTTCACAAACGATGTATGCATAAGAGAGGTGGAGGTTACAAAATGCTTAATAACATGACCACATTAGATTGATAAATTCGGACAAATTTTATCACCCTTGCGGGAATCTAATCTGCAAATCTAACAACAAACTGTAACATATAAATGTTTTATAAATAAATTTTCAATGTTAGGTACTCCAATTAAGTATTCTTTATTTTTTTTTAAAGAAATAAAAGTAAATCGAAGTTTTCTAGTGTGGCTCGATAGTAAATTGCTGACGCTATATTAGGAATATCAACAGGGTGTAATAATTTATGATCAATTGACGAGTATAAAAGAAAAAACACAACTCTCCATAGTGATTGACAAGCAAAATACATACTAGGCAACGTATTCAAAGGCAAAAACATACTCAAACACATTCAATCATATTCCTATATTCATTACGCTGAATGTGTTGGAATATGTAGTGTGCTTTTGAGAACGTTGCCTGTTTTAAATCTATCTATGCATTTTGCTTGTCAATCGCTATGGAGAGTGGCATTTTTGCTTTTGTACCCCTCAATTATTATAACACATGTTAAACATTAAAAAATTGCTCTCAGAGAGTAAACGTGGCTAGTGGAAGAATATGGATTTTTTATTTTAATATTTTGTAGACAGGTGCATAAACTGTGGCGGAATTTTTCAACTTGCTAGATAACTAGATTAATTTTTAAGCAGATAATCCGGTTACAAATATTTTATTGTATTTATGCCGCACAGTTCGAAATCAGAAGTAACAAAAAATCGTATTATTTTGATAACGTAGATCACGTAGAACCATTTGGATTAATTTTACGGGGGGAGTGGGTCATCTAGAAAATTAAAATTCAAACACTTCAGCGGAATATCAGCTTTTATGGCCATTGAGAAGGGGGTTTTCTTGCAACGTAATGTGTGGATTTAAACGGGAAGAAGAGTTTCAGCCCCATTAATCCGTTCGCTCATTTTTCAACACTTTTCTGGCACGTATTTTTTCACCCAAAATATATTATCTACGATGTTTGTTTCAGCGTAGCACGTTGCTTACTGGTCCAGTATTAGTATTCACCCTTTGCTATGTTATACCCAAAAACTTACACAATAGACTCACAAGTTTATACAATCGAAGACACATCCGTTGAACGAAAATGAACAGAATATGTGGACGATGAAACTTCACACACACCAGTATAATAGAATTACAAAGTCCTTTGAAAAACTTAATAACAATAATATGTAAAACGGATATGTGATAGAGAGGGATATGATAAGAAAATTATTAAAGTTTCATAAAGTATTATATAGTTCTTTAAAAACGGATACCAAAAACGTTTTACCAAGTGTGTACTTACAATATAACCATCCTTCATGAAATAAAGGGATTTTCATAACAGGTGTTGGATGATCTGTTGTTTGAGAAAATTCTAGAATGTGTTTATATTTAAACTAATTAAAAAATGAAAACTACTAATTAGCGTCTAGGTTAAACCAAATGTTAAAATTTAAGCTTTTGAAAGTACATAATTTTATTTATTTATTGTTTTTATTTTAGTAATTTGTACATTTAAGTTTACAAATGACTAATTAATTATTACATACAAATATACTATGTTTTTTTTTCTTGCTTGATGTGGCTCCTACACAACATCTTGAACTTTTCAATTGGGGCAGATTTAAGGTTTTCCGGCAGCGCGTTATAGTATTTCATCCCTTTATAAAATATAGTATTCTGGGTATTCGCTTTGTCCTTCTTTGGTAGCCTAATTTGATTGTACGTCCTTGTTTTATGTTTGTGTATGTCCTTGTTGTATACAATTTTATTTGAAAAATATTTGGGTAGCAGGTTGTTTACAATTTTGTGTAAAAATATCATCGTGTTCAAGGTCAACATCTGTTTCACCGCTAGCCAATTTAGTTCGTTTAACATTTTATTTACTTTTGAATACCTATTTCGTCTGAGTATTGTTCTCATTGCCCTATTTTGGAGAATTTGAAATACTAAGATACTATGTACCAAAACTATGTCAACTGCTATTATATTATTTGAGACATTTAATTTCTACGCATCCGCTAAACTCGTGGACAGTATTCCTAAATATTTTTAATCTGAGTTTCTAGAACAAAAGATAATCCCAGATTGGAATAAAGGAGAAAAAGGGCTCACCCGTCGCAGTTGGGGCCACAAAGTATGCCGCTTTAGGATGCTATATTCACAAATTTACTATAAAAGGTAGTGTTCGGGTATATATACCGATAGATATTTTCAACTATTATATCCTACCTACCCGTCCTTATAACCCTGTCACCAGGAGTGGAAAGGTTCGTCAGTACATGACCAGTACAATTTCTACACCGCCGCTGTAAGGTTGCATTAAAAGTGTTAAGTGCAATTTCGCCATGAGTTTCTTTACGTGCTGTCCAAGAAAAACATTGGAGACACCATAACCAAGGTACGAATTTTATTATTCTGGTGGCATCCTCTTATAGATCCCGTTCGTTCCCCTTTCGCCATACAATATTCAAGGAAGAAATTCGCGGCTGGAAATATATCCGGTTATTTCCAAGAGCTATCGAATCAGGTAAGCTTTGACATTTTCTTCTTATTGAAACAATTATTCCGGTCATTGTAACATTTTAGGATGGGTGCCTTGGGTAGGTAAGACAATTGCAGAGAGTGATAATATTGTTAATATAATTAACTGAGTAAAAGTTATATAAAAGTAAAGTAGTTGTTCTGTCAATAGTTATATTATATATTTGTACAGCGCCCTCGAGGCGATTTTGCACAAAAACGGCGCTATACAAATCATCTAAATATTATTATTATTAGACCTTTAATGCCTCTTGTGTGGAGTTAGTGAATAGTTAGTAGATCTTCATTTCTCTTATTTATAATCAAAACCAAAATTTCCTCTAAAAAAATCATGAAATTTGTTAATAGGTCCCTATTTATATACCTACATACTAAATTAATAAACACAAAGATTTCAAATTGAAAAAAATCTTAATTGAACAAATAAAACGGCAACCATTTTGAAACCGGAACCAGAAGTGAAAAAAGGTGACTAAATATTTGATATATCAACTGCTACATAGAGTTTTTTACATGAACTCCACCAAGAGGCATTGAAGAAAGTAATTTCCTTTAGAATCTGTCATCTTTGGGGATGCTGTATGGTGGTTTTTTTGGGCCAACAAATCATTCCGAAAATGAGTGGAAACCACCCGTTCTCATATGACAAATGTCAACCGTGTACAATTGTCGAGCGTGCGTTTGGCGGGTTTCCCGACTATGCACCGGTGCCGAAGGGATCAATTACGATAGTTCCTGCATATACCATTGAAGTAGCCGCAGAACGAGGACAGTATTTCCACCTATACTCTAAATATTGCAATTAAACCTAAAAAAAATAAATTGCATCTAAATATTTTATTTGCACACTGCACAAGAGACTCAACTGCTCCCAACCGTCTGGAGCCAGTGAGACTAAAGTATCCCAAATCGGGGTGAGTTGTGAGGCTGAAGGTAGGTGGGAGGGGAAGGAGATGGAGTATTTGGCTATTCAGATCTGATCACCAAACACGTCTAAAGCCATTTCAAGCAACGTTTCAATTCTGAATGGTGGTCTTACACCAGGGCGATACTGAGAATATCTTCCACTCTGGAACGTGTCGACAGTAGGTATAATATATATTATTTTTGAATTATTGTGAAATAATACAAATTTATCAAATAAAATTAATTTGAGGATGCCCGGATTTGAACCCGCGACCTTCGAATTGTTATTCGAGAGCCTTACCTTTACCCCTCGACCATTGAAGCCATCATTAGAGGTATTAGAGTATTGTCGCCATTTTTTTATTGCAATTTCGATCAACCATTCGAGAAGTTAACATACAAGGTAGAAATTTTTCGATCCACCAAAAATATGTGGTTTTTAAAAAGTAACCTTGTGGAGACTCAACGTAGTTATTTGTTACAGGGTGAGAAAAATACATTCCTTTTTGTTTTTTACTAGACTACTTTATATGTTTACATCTTCTCACCGTTAAAAAACCTTTAAAGAAAGGCTTGACAAAGTTTACGCACGTTCTTATATTTATCGCACTAACGTTCTTAATGGTAAATAATGTGCGCAACTTTCCAGTCTCACATAGTAAACAGGGTAGATAAACAACCGCACAACAAATAATGTTGGGAAGAATAAACCTTCTCAAGTATCTCCAATCTTCAAGAGTATGCTGTTGAGCAGTGTTTTTAGGCGTGGATTACGCAATGCAACTCACAAACAGTGCGTAATTATTATGCAATGCAATTAATGATAAACAGTGTGTAGTTACTACGCAATGCAAATAATAAACAGTGCGTAGTTATTAGGCAATGTAACTGATACACAATGTGTAGTTATTACGCAATGTAATTTTTTTTTGTGTATTACAGACTGTGTGTCCATTTACAATACACATGTAACATTAACTACATATAGATGATACGAAACAATGAAGGAAAAAAGAACAGAAATAACAAGTTATAAATAGTGATTTTTGGCATTGACATGCCTCTTGAATTTTTCAAGGCTACTATTAAAAATATCGATAGTCTTGGAGGCGTTGTTTAACAGCGCCATACCTCGTGTCATGCTAGGCCGAGCCAGTACGTCCGTTCTGCCATAGCAGATTATGGTGCCGTCCCTGGCTGTAGTTGTTCGGTACGAACAACTTATAGCATTCCAGAAGGTATGGGCTATCTATTAAATTATTAAGAATTTTGTACGCCGTTACTGCAAGGGCCCCACTCCTCCTCGAGTGGAGAATTTGGTAGCGCGTTTCGGCAAGCAAATCTTCGTGATGCATGAATCGCGGGTACTCTCCGTGCATTCTCAAATACATGTATCTCAAAAACTTTTTTTGAATCTGTTCTAATTTTTTAATGTATTTTTGTTGGTATGGGGCCCATACAGCAGAGGCGTATTCAATTTTAGTCCTTATAATGCAGTTGTACAAAGTCATCATTGCCTCGGGATTGGAAAATTATTTGCAGAGTCTTATGACAAATCCGAGAAGCTTGTAGCATGATGTCGTCAACTGCAATATATGATCCGAAAACGTAAGTTTGGGATCAAAGACTACCCCAAGGTCCTTGATGGATTTTACTTTTGACAATATATCATTTTTGATGCAATAATCGAATTTGATAGGGTTTCTCGAACGTGTATAAGACATAGCGACACATTTTTTTTATTAAAAAATAATTTATTTTCATCAGCCCATGATGAAATTGAATCTAAATCAGTTTGCAATTTGACACAATCTTGACCATCAAAAATTTGATAAACAGTGCGAAGTTATTACGCAATGCAAATGAGAAACAGTGCGAAGTTATTACGCAATGCAACTGATAAACAGTGCGTAGTTATTACGCAGTGTAACTGGCAAATAGTGCGCAGTTATTACGCAATGCAACTGATAAACGGTGCGTGTTTATTACTCAATGCAACAGATATACAAACAACCGCCATACGCACGAAGTGCTAGCTACAAACTTTGTGCTGCGCTCCATAATTGAAGTCAAATGGGAAATTAACGACAGTTTGAATATGGGAATTAAATTTGAAATTTTGAGCCCTTCGATTTTCAGAACGGAAAAAGCTGAAAATTTTGTCTTCATAAAAAAATTAAAATCGATATGCACTCATAAACATTCATGAATATCCAAAATAATCCAACAACTATCCATACATATTATGTGTGGGTGGGTAAACTTAAATTATGCAAGTTTTGTTGGCTTACTTGTTTTGACAGATTGAATTATATTTAACTTAATGTTTTATCAAAAAATGCTTTACAAATTGACAATTCTTCTCTTTGACAACTTAATAATATTATTTTCAAAATTTAGGTTAAGCGTAGGTTGTATTCGTTAATTCTTCGTGTATTACACCTTATTATTACATATTCTCGACAAAGGGTATATTAATTGAGAAACATTTCATTTCTTGGAATTCATAAGGTACAAGTAACAATTTTCCATTAGACGCAGATATAATTACACAATTATTTCAGATCACATATTTAAAGGACTATGAGATTGTAATATTCGGGTTATTTAATATATGCCTTAAATATTTGCAAGAGGAAAACGCTGTAATGACGAATTAATAAAAAGGTACATACAGTTTTTAAGAAGATATTTTTTTCATTATTTTTATTTGGTATAATACTTAATATATTAAAAAAACATTATCTCATAATGTGGGCCTCACTGGGTGACATTAATAATATTTGAAAAAATATATATAATACGGAAAGAAATAATTAAATCATAATAAAACTGAATTGAAATAATATTTAAAAAAAATCAAATATTCAAGGCGGTAATGAAAAAACTCTAATTCTGGTACCTTTAAGGGTTTTCCAATAAGAGGTGTTATTTTGATATTCAATCGTAAAAGATCAATGGTTTCGTTGCTTATGTGGCACGTAGCGCCGTTTTGTTGAAAGTAAACGTTGTTCAGATCAATACCATCTAATTTTAGCCATAAAAAATTATTAATCATCTCTTGATAGCGCAATCCATTCACCGTAACTGTTGCTCCAGCCTCATTTTCGAAAAAGTAAGGTTCAATGACTCCGCCGGACCACAAACTGCACCAAACAGTCACACGTTGAGAATAAAGAGGCTTTTCAACAATAACTCTTGGATTTTTCGAACCCCAGATGCGACAATTTTGCTTTTTGACGAAGCCACCGAGGTGGAAATGGGCCTCATCACTCAAGATGATTTGCATTTGATTCACTCAAGTGAATTTTAATAACTTTAATGCGTTGTTGAAGCGTGTATCATTACATTTTTATTAATAGCGTAGTTTCTACTTGTCAAATGTCAAAAAACAAGTTTTTAAAGTAACATCTACTGAAATTGCGGGCTATTTAAAATAACACCTCTTATTGGAAAACCCTATAAGGTTTGGTTGTACATAATGATGTGTGTGTTGCAATGGTGTTGTATATTGGGGATGCCATAGTCTCACTGGCTCCAGACGGGAGCAGTTGGGACTCTTGTGAGGTATTCACTGTAAAAAATTTAAAAAAAATATTACGTTTATATGTTTTATTATGAAAAATGGCTGCCATGGATGGTGCGGCCGTTCCCTTTTTTGGAGCGCGATCGGTGTTGAAAACAAGCCCTGGACAATATGCCGAGAGCCACGCTGTCATCGTCCCGCTCATTTGTACGCAGTTGGCTGAGAAAAGATCGGAAACAGATTGCCGCTTGATTCCCGAACACGAGGGATGGACCTCGTTACTTTCATTCCAGAATAAATCCTGTAAGAAAACGCCTGGTAGAGAATGCTACCTTCAAACCAGAAGAACATGCCTGGAAGAGAATGCTACCTTCAAACCAGAAGAACATGCCTGGAAGAGAATGCTACCTTCAAACCAGAAGAACATGCCTGGAAGAGAATGCTACCTTCAAACCAGAAGAACATGCCTGGAAGAGAATGCTACCTTCAAACTAGAAGAACATGCCTGGATGATAATGCTACCTTCAAACCAGAAGAACATGCCTGGAAGAGAATGCTACCTTCAAACCAGAAGAACATGCCTGGAAGAGAATGCTACCTTCAAACCAGAAGAACATGCCTGGAAGAGAATGCTACATTCAACCAGCAGAACACGTGTTGGTAAATTCCTTTCTGTTTCTCTTTCCCTGGTTTTATAATATATTGGTAGTTGTTTTTTTATGCTTTCATTAATCAAGATGATGAAATGTTCCCCCCTCTGACTAACAGTATCGAGTTTTTCCAAGAAGTTAATTTGCTCAGATTAATTTGCTTAATGCTTTAGTTAGATTATCACACGTAAAAAGTAGAGTTA
The DNA here is from genome assembly GCA_026573805.1 of Hesperophylax magnus. Lineage (NCBI taxonomy): Eukaryota > Metazoa > Arthropoda > Insecta > Trichoptera > Limnephilidae > Hesperophylax > Hesperophylax magnus. The sequence continues at coordinate 1,602,225 of JAIUSX010000018.1, forward strand.
CATTTTTCTTTGTCATATTATTATGCGTGACAGTTTGTAAACTTAAATGTACAAATGGCTAAAATAAAAATGATTTTCCTCACATTTAAAATCAAATAATCACAAATCATAAGCGCCTGAATAAAGCCCCCTTTATCGATTCGACTAGCAAAAAGACACAATTACATAAAGCTCCCGCTGGCCGGGCCTATGTACCGACGTCGGCTGAGTTACCGTGCCAATTTGTCACACCCTGATTGCCGCGGAGCGAGGGGCTGGGGTAGTCCCTCCTTTTCCAGCGTTTAATAACTCTATTCCTAGTAATGTATTAGGTTATGTGGAAAGGGAGGAAGTTCAAAGGCGATGTGGGTCTTTTTTTAAGTCAAGTTAGATTTTTCAACAAGCAAATAGATTTTTCAACAAGCACGTAATGAGTTTTTCAAATGAATATATTGTTAAAGCTTAGACTAACTGTTAATCATGACATTTGCTAGGCATTAAGTTATATCAATCACAGCTCGCTTTTAACATGAGAAACTTTAATTCTTATTTGAAATAACTTTTAGTGTGAATAAATCACTTGTGAGAAACACTATTCAAAATATAAAATAATCCTGTTTGTTGCATCCGAAACTAAAGTGCGGAACACTATATTGGGTTCTTATTTAATGTATCAGCCGGTGAATAACAGAACATCCTTTGGACAAAAAAGTTTTTCTTATAAAGCTCCATTGCTTTATAATATGGTCGGTGAAAATATAAAAAATACAGGTAAAAACAATGGTAAAAAGTTCCATACTGGCTGAGGGTGGTGATTTTGGATTGCCCATGTCGTGGCTTCTGTCACCTTAGTAGCACCATGTGTGTATGTGTTATGTGACTTACTAATTTGATTAAATATAATTTAAAGATACTCATCTCGACACAGAAATTTCCTAGTGAGATGAGCAGCGGAAGAAAACAAATTAACACTGTTTGGAAGGAAGGAAAACAGGATGACCATTGACCAATCTGAATCACTTACCTCAGGGAGCGAAGGAGTACAAAACTCAATCACAATATAGTGAGTTTCATCGCGTACATCGAGATTATTATCGCTACAACAAAACGATGGAGTACTTACGATATAATACGCACTTTCAAGATAGTCAACTTCCTTCTTTTTGCTTATCAACGTAATTACGTACACGAAAAATACCAATAGCTTGCTTTCAAGTAGTCCCAATCCTTTTCCTGTATTTGCAATCGAATTTGCACTTTGTTCTTGCTATTGTTCTGAATTTCAAATACTTTTCCAGCAAGATGGTTAGGTTAGGTAACTGGATAAATTTTACATATATATATTTTACACATTTCTACCCATAATATATATATATATTTTGGGTAGAAACTATGCACAGTTTAATTTTAAAACATCTGTGACAAAACTTCTCCACAAAAACAACATTTATCTAACACTTTAATGTAAAAGCAACAAATCCGAAAATTGATGGTTATAAACTTAATAAATTGGAGTACGCAAAGTTGTGTGGTCTAATGCATAAATTCTGTTCGTTTGTTGATGAAAAACTATAGATCAGCGAGCTCTGGAGTTTTGAAATTTGCATAGCTGTTTAAATTAATGTACTAACCTATTCTCAGTCGTCATTCAGTTTATCAGCTGTTTTTAAGAATTATACTTTTTATTGTCAAACTGTAAAATATAACGCCACATTGTTAGATATACACGATGTCCGGAAATTAGTGGTACAAGCGGGAAACTGGTGAATCTACATCACACAGATAACCCAAAATAACTTTTTTTTGTTATTTTATTTCAGCAACCAAGGGGTAAACAACTTTTGGTGCCCTTCGTTGCATTTTAAAAGACAACAAACAGTTGAAAGAAACCCTGCCGATTTTCTTAAGATTTGACCAACTTCGGACTCGATTTACTCGAAAACGATTGCTCGGTTCCATGATAACTTAACACAACGATAATTCAACACACCGTTAACAGTGATATGAAGTCATTAAAAGCGATAATACAAAAAAACTAACATAAACCTCACCTTTGTTGTTACGTAGTTAGTTAGTTCAATATGTTTAATAACATATATTGAACTAACATATAAACCTAACCTACGTAACATATAAACCTAACCACCGTAAAATATTTTACTAACATATAAACCTAACCTACGTAATATATTTAACGTAGTTTTTGTTTACTTTTCACGACTGTATATCATTTTTTTTAAGATGTATTGAATTGTCATTTTGGTAAGATATTCAGCCACTGTTATTATGAACCAATAGGTGAATCGAAAGAATAGTTTCAAGAACGAAGGTGGGTGTAGTGAAACTAGTATATTATAATTTTCCACACAAATTTTCATGATATAAGCTCGTTTATCAGTTTGGCATTAAGTAAGATACAATCAGCTGTTACGGCACTAAAAAGTAACATGGATTGTATTGTTCAATTATTGGGAATTACAAAGCAATATTGGGAACAATCAGACCATTGTTTTGTACATAAAACCCATTCTCGGGTATCTACTCGGTCCTACCCTAATCCCAACCCAACCCAATGATGAAACATCCCGCTTTGGCCCACAACTATAATCTTGTTCATACAATTCTAATCCAATTAAGAAATTCAATAAGCACTGAATACCAATATATTATTCCACTAATATGCTCATTGCTTAGCAAATTGAAATGTAGTTTATTAAAACCATATATGGTTATTTGAATAATTATTTGTTCTAGTTGTTTGTTGTTCGTGCTTTTAAATTATGAGACCGCATCTCTTTGGCATGCCCTTTTAAATTCTAGTGATTCTAGTGAATTTTTTTTTTCATAAATCGGCATTTTATGTTTCCAAGTTATATTTATATGAGAATGCATGGTGAGTACCAGGATTAATGCATTACATGGATTTAATTTTTGAAACTTGTATTCAATCTAGAAGGAATTCGGCCCTTAGTTGCTGATTTAACACGTGCACATAAAATTTTAAACAATTCCGAAACTGTAACGAACTTCTGTCTTCAATTAATTTTTCAGATGCACACGACATACAACGCTATTCCACATTTTAAATTAGAATCATGTCAATGAAATAATCTGTTCAATGAGCATACATATACGAGTACACACACTCACATACATAATATACACTACACAAGTCTCCTAGTAATTACTAAATATATATACCACATATAAAACATTTCAAGGAAACATTTCATGGGTACCCATATACCCACCTTTGAAATATTTAACATCTATAAATTGTTTCATCACTGTAACCAATTTTCTGTTTGTTTCTACAATATTAACAAAATGTATGTTTTTAAAAATACAAATAAAATCTGTTATGTGTTACTGATTAGAAAAAAAAATCGTGATTCAAAAAAGAGCACCCTTTTGCCTTATTCAAGTCAAAATATTATCAATCTAAAAAATGGTTGCAATTTTTCACATCGTTACCCCCCGACATTTTGCAATATGAAGTGGTAGTATATCATTTTTAGTTAGCATTTAACGCAAGATTGATTCGCTTTCCCATCGCGCTATCGTTGTAGGTACTTGGTAGACAACTTTAGGACCTGCTAGGCTGTATCATAATGTACACCTTAAAGGTTGTTTCCGTTAAATTTTACCAATATATATCATAGTAATGATAATAATAAGAGAACATGGCATTTTTATGGTGCAATTCTTGTAAAATATCACCTCGCAGGCTGCCGTAAAAAAACTTAATATTGATAAATGACCTTATAAATATTTAGCTACTCGCATTGATTAGACAAGGCATGAAAAAACAATGCAACATAATTAAGAAATTGTTAGTGCTTGCGCATAAATTTAATGTGTGGTTCATTGTTTGAAGTTGATAGTTTCAGTTTACAATGCTTGGTTATATTATTACAAAGGTTGTAATATATATATATATAAAAATTATATGTTAGCCAAATGTAAAAGTTACAAATTCTAATGGATAATAATTTAGGAAGAAAAATATAAATAAGACATAAAAGCATGATTATAGTGTAAATAAAAATCAAGTTCTAGTTCACGAAATATTTTTTTTTATTTTTTAAGATTGAAGTAATAAAAGGACTCTATATATGTTTCCTTTAAATCTCAAGGGTGGTCAGAAACTTGAAGATAATTCTTCAGAGTTAATTTACAAAATGTCACCACAACTTCATATTTAAGTTAGTCAAATAATTAATAAATTTATAGGGCGCTAGTTTGTTTAAACACAACAAACAAGTATTTAAATTTGCTATATTAGTATATTTAAATTTGCTGCATTACAAGAAGGAAACTAAAGAATATGATTAATTCTTTACAAGTCGAAATACAATGAGTCATGTCCGTAACTTGTTCCCGTCGCAATATTGCAATTTTCTTCCTTGTGCTTTAAGTACTTTTTTGTGATTACCAATTAAACCTTAGTCCTCTTACTATTTTAATTATCAAAAATAATTTTTTTTTTTCGTAGAAAGGGATAATTTTGTGGTTTTGCGTATTTATTATATTAAATGAAACAAAATCTTTGATTTAAACCAAAAATTTATTTAAATTTAGAAGCTTCGGAATATTGTAATGATAACGTTTCCATTTAAATCATCAAAATTTCTCACTACTTACCTTTTAATCACTTCATCCCTTGGCGTTCCGACTTTTTCTTTTGTAGGTATATGTTATCCCATATGTTATAAAAGGCAATATTAACCACATACTGCATTGTGGAATCTTGCATCATATATAAAGATAACAGCCAAAAAATATGCGTTTAGAAACCGAAGATAATGTCAGTTGATCTTATTAGTCGAAGTATGATATCTACTGTTAAACATTAGGAAAGTAGTGGTTAATTATGGAAGAGTGATTAATTATGGAGGAATATATTCTTTAAAATCTGCGGGAAAATGGCTAAAACTATTGATAAACAAATTCCATTTTCTTTGAAATTTGACTAGACTTAGCAATTAGGTCATTTCTGGTACTGGTAATTGTCCATCCCAGTGAATTTTAAGTCACCGGTCAGCTGGTTCATCGTATTTCCATCTGGCATTCGGTCCTTGTCAGGTTGTTAAAGTCCTTTTGGCAGTCGGGAGCTCCTGGAATGATTTATGTTGTATTGGGCATTGATTGATTGAACACCTTCCGGTGTGGAACCCTTGAAACATAAAAAATCGGCGTTTTATGCACCACCAATGTTTCCAGTGTAGTGCGAAAGGACGGGCGATAAATTCATGGGGTTGACTTGGAATATCAACCGGAATATTTTTCACTGTAGCAGTTGGAACAGTCACCGTTTCTGACATGGACTGTGAAGTTAACTGCAACTGATTTTGTGAATGGTAGATACATATACTTTGTGTGTAGCCTTGGTGAAAGACCATTATTCAAAATCGAACCGTTAATTAAATTATTTATTTAGCTGTTTTAAGCGATTTTATCTAAATAGCCAGGTAATTCCAAACATTCTCCTTCCCATTCTTCATCTCTCACTCCCTCTAGCTTTACAGCTCACCCTAAGTAGGGATGCCATAGTTCGCCTGGCTCCATGCAGTTAAATCTCTTGTGCGGTACACAAATAAAATCTTTTTATTTATGTATTCCTTCAGTATTCAGTATATTCACAGATAGAACTTATACATTATTAATTGTTTATTATTCATTACTTTTGTTTTCGATTAATATGGCTCCTTCCAAACAAGCTTGAATCTATCAATAATTGGTGCAGACCTTAAAATTTTAGGCAGCGCATTGTAATATTGCATTCTTTTGTATAGTGAACTATTGTGTGCATTGGCTTTGTCCTTTTTTCGTAGTCTAATTTTATTGCACGTTCTTGTGTTGTGTTCGTGAATATCCTTATAGTATATAATAATTGTAATTAAAAATTATGTTGGTAATAGGTTTTTTATCATTCTACGTGTAAATATCTTCGCACTGTGAGCCAATTTAGTTCATTTAACATATTAATTAATTTTGAAAATCCATTTCACCCAAATGTTATTCTCGTTGCTATATTTTGGATAATTTTCATTTTATTTTGTTCTCCTCTGTCATTACATAAGAAAAAAATTGTTGAGCAGTAGTTAAAATGATGCTCTCCAACCAAGAAGGATTTCCGTATACGGACAGAAAAATCGTGAAAAAAAATTGGAAATTAGCTAGAGGTATTATTATGTTACACATATTATACAAAATGAGGTGATATTTTTTTGGGCTTTTTGGCCCTCCCTGAATCACACAGCCAATCATTGACTAATTCACGCGGAACATTTGAACTTTTTGATTCACATATATGATTTTGAACAATTTTGAACTAAGTATGAAAATGTTTTTCAGGTAGTAGGTGGAACTTTTGGGTGCCTGAATAGAGAAAACAGTGCCAAGAGAATATATGATAAGAAAATAAATGGTTCAAGAAGTCCTGTAAAGGTTCTATTCGAGTTCTGTTATAATATCTTTATCGGCCAGTTGTTTCATATAACAGATCTAGAAAAAAACTTTTACAGAACGTGAAAAGTGATGAAATGTTCGAATTCCGTGAAACAACTGGCCTTAATGTAAACATATTAATTTGGTGTTTTATCGTACCACAAAATCGTGAAATTAATTATGTTTCCTAAAAATGTAAACAAGTTTATTGTTCATTATGAATTGCTGATATACAGCACTTAAGTACTTTGTATACCAATAAAGGCGCACTGTAAATATAATTTCAATTCAAAACACTGTTGTAACAATATGCCGGTAATTATTTTTAGAAGATAATATTTATGCTACAACAAAAGGGCTTAGCCCGCAATCACAGTTGATGTTGGCAGCATGTAAACGAGTCTATCATATTACTTAAAACTTTCTTATGATGAACAAGTAACTGGCGATATTCTATTTTTCCTCCATTATCATTCGCCTCATTCGAATGAATTTCTACCTACATTCATTAACAAGCTTCATAGGGTCACCCAACCAGATATTAAAATATTCCTGGTCATACATAATGCAAACAAAGGACCTCTTTCAAGATTTCAAAAAAATTGCCTTTAAATTAACATTCAAAATTAATCAACCCTAAATACGAAAAATTGCTGTCTTTTAATTTGCTCGTAGACACGAAATTATGAAATTCCCAGAATTATTTTTTGTTTCATTATATTTATTTATAAACCATAAATGTTATTCAACATTTCAAAGAATTCAAAACATCCTGACAGAAATTCAGACCCCGTCAACAGAGAGTTTATCGCAAAACGTTTTTTTGACAGCGTAGAAAAAATGTCAGTTTCTTGGTGCCTAGAAATTCTCGAATCCTGCGACATCACGTAGATGGCGAATACACGGACAAGAACGCTTTTTAAATCCGTAGTGTAACATTCTCATTATTATGGTAATTTACAGAGTAAGAGAGTGAATTTTAACGACAGACGAGATAAAGAAACGGTGAAAGATGGAGAGAAGATACGTGTTTCATGAATCTTACGGAATCTTGATTCTTACGCGTCCTTTTTTATATAAAACAAAATTTTGGATTTGAACACAAAATACCATACGATTATGAGTAATTATTTTACTAAAATCAAAATTAGGTTTTGTATGGAACGCCGTGCAGCTGTTCTTCTTAAGAGGATTTTATTATATTAACTTCCAAAGGTTTTTTATTCTATTATACTATATGTTAAAGAAATGTGTTATTGAATATTTCGTTTAACCGTTTATTGAATAACCTGTTAATCTTTTTGTAGTGGAATTAAATATATTTTCAAAAATAATTCTCTGTGTCAAAATACATACTAACTAGATGAAAGGGGTATCAAAATACCATTTACATATATATCAATCTCCCTAATAAGCATCAACGTTTTCAACAGAATAAACTCTTGATGTTTAAGTACTTTGGATCGATGATACAAGAACCTCTCGTGCGATGGCTATCCAAATGTAGGTAGGTGACTTTTATAAATTATAAAATGAATCGTAAATTTAACAATTTAAAAATATATTTTATTCCCTAAAAATATGTGATAAATGTTGGTATCCTGGATTCATTGGCTTTAAACCGTAGTAAGCAGTTCATATGTTACGTATTAATATTCGGAGGTATGATATTAATGTAATCTAATGGCTAAATGCTGAAGAACTGAGATCCCGGAGGCATACGCGTGTTCAAACTATGTATGATCGTGCGAGAAATGTGGAGATCCGCAAATAATGAAGGCTCTAATGAGTAAGATAAAGAAAGGGACGCTCATATGGTTTGGGCATGTAGAGCGGCAGACCGAAGAAAGGAGGGTAAGGAGAATGTCTGACGAAAATGTGAATGGCAGGGGAAGTTGCGGACGCCCGAGGAAGACATGGCATGGTCAAGTGAACCAGATCAGACCGATCAGAATAATATAACAGTGTGTATAAGACGATATATGAATGAAAATTAAAAATTACTGGGGTTGATCGGATAAAACATCTGTGATTACTTCAATACGTCTGAAATGTTTTATGCGAAGCTTTTGAAGACGCTAAATTTATAATATCTGTTAAAGTTCCATGGAGTCCTCTGCAAATATCCCAAGCCAAGGAATAAATACAAAGCGAGGAGAATACAAGTATTATAAAATCCAACTTGTTCACTTATTTTTCCCTCGGGCCAGAAAGCATAAAATAGAAGACTTGTTTTAAAGCAAATTAAACAGGACTAAAAAGTGATGAATAGTCCAGGGTAGGAACTAATGCGCAAAATAAAATATATAGCCAATTAAAAAAATGCTTATTTAGTAAACAGTTTTATGGCCTAAATTGCCCAAACGAGAAAGACAGGTTGATATATGGCTTTACAGGTAGAAAAATTCTGATGAAATAAAAAAGCCTTTTATTAAAATCTAACAAAAATAAAAACCATCAAAAATATTCATAAATTGTTTGCATTGTTTTCTGTTTTTTTCTTTATTTTTATGCGTTTAATATTGTTCTTTATGAAAAATCAAGATGAGAGATCCATGTAGTCAGTTTAACATGAGTCATTATGTATTGTTTGTAATATTTATTTTTTATCGTTTATTATAAAAATGAATGTTTATTTAGACGATTTGATTAATAAAACTATTACTACCTAGTAGATCTATGACCTCGCGTTTAGTAAAATATTTTTATAATTTCCCCTTATTAAATCAAAACCAAAAATTTTTCTGAGTAAGATTAGTATATAGGTACTTGAATAACTACCTACTTCATTATTAAGCATACTATGATAGTGATTTGTTTTTGGGTATTATGCCGTGTTGCGCTATCTCCTTCTTAAGCCAACGTTTCGAAGAGCATTGCAGTGTCCATCATCAGGGCAGATGTGTAATCAAAATAAAATTATTATAATACTTTCAAATCTCTAATCATACCTAACCATATTATATATATATATATTTTTTAAATAAATTATTTTTTTACACAATTTTATTCAAAGATACGTCACTATCTCAAAGACAATTCTTTTTCAAACTTTCTTCAGGCAGGTAGGTGCCATAATATTGAAAAAAATCTAATAATAAAGTCCAAATAAAACTACGATTTGACGGTTCAAAAAAAATTGAATAAACATTTTGTCCCGTTTTAAAAATGGATGCTCTACGGCCCTGTTCACCAGTGTTCACAACGCCGTTTTAAAAAGGGATCCGTTTTAAAATCGGATCATACTTTACGAAAACAAATAATTGTCAATTCAACCAAAAAAAATTATTTGCTCATTTTTCAGTAGACGATCGTGCGCAATGGACGATGATGAAGCTCTTGTTGTCATGTGGTACATATTAAAAAGAAAGAAAAAAATGAAAACAAAATTTTGGGTGAAAGATTTTTGTAGGAACTTTCCAAGTGTTAATTGGTGAGTTGAGAAGTGATTAACTAAAGTTAAAAAATACAAAATTGAGAGAGTGCATTTGTCCTGAAGAAAGGCTATCGATATTTTTAAGGTAAGAAAACAATTACAACTCAAATATGTTTTTATGATGTGTTTATTAAACTAATGCGCTCTTCCGTGCATCGTGCAGCTCATTTAAGCTTAAAAATAAAGAAAAAATTAAAATAAGTAAAGTTTAAAAATAAAAAAATAAATTTTGTAACATGTTGATAATTTTGATATAAAAAGTTGTGCACACCAAGCGTTTTGTTTTTATTTAATTAAAAATAAAATATTATAGTTTGTTGACTACTGGATCTTCCATTGGCGGTCCGTGAATTTTTAGTGAGCTAGATTGCTAGGATAAAAAATACGTTTTCATTTATTTACTTAACAAAATAACCAAATACAAGCACGCAGCATGCCTGCTTCCTTGCGACTGGAGTAGGCGGGGAGGGGTCGGGGTGTGGCGGGGACTCCGGAATGACTAGGCGATAAGTGTGAACAGCTCCATATAAAACTATGAGCGAGCGAGTTCCGACACGATTTGAAAACGGACGCGCGGCGCTGGCGATCCATCTGACAAAAAATGCCGGATCCGTTTTTAAATCGTGTCGGACAAGTGTGAACAGCTCCATACATCCACTACAGCCGCTAGGGCATCCGTTTTTAAAACGGGACCCGCCTCCAATTTGAAAACGGAAGTGGGAACGGGGCCTAACTCGGAAACAAAAACTATCTACTGACGTTCGTACGTGCAATAGCAGTTTTGTGTTTGTTGATATCGATTTTTTTTCAGACCTGTTTTGAAAAATTAAGACAAGCTGATTAAGAATTTTTCTAATGTAGTGTGATTCCGCATTAAGTGTACAAAACATTGATATCACGCCTGAAACGAATGTTACAAAAATTGGTTTTCCCTTAAGCTTTTAGGGATAAAATTATCAACAAAAAATCCCTTCTTTATCACCACCTGAACCTATTACTGTTGTTATTATGACCACACGATGTGGGGGCCGGAAGGTCTAACGCAATTATTAGGGAAAATGATTTATAGAGAGATACCGTGTTTTTGTAAGCCGCGAGGTTTAGGGATGTTGTGTAGAGGGATGTAGAGGGATAAGGTTGGGGTGGATTTAAGGGTTGAATGGGGCAGCCACTGAGCCTGGAAGTGGCCTGTTATGACACAGCCTTAATCTCCACGTGTTATTTTTACGAAGCTCCGAAAGTAAAATGCGCGAACAATATTTTGTAAGTGAAAAGAGATTTTGAAACATTAAGATTCGTTGTATAATATTTACTGAGGGTAAATGTGATAATAATTTGTTTTGAGGGATGTTTACACCGATATAGGCTTTTTATGTTTTTGGAGAAGGTTTGCGGTTTAAAAATGTAAACAAATTTTTTTTAAAAGCTTTGTTCTAAATCACTCTTTTCTTGTACCTACTTGGTAGAGTGGATTTCCCTTTGATACAAGCTTCTTTTAACCTTTGATAAATATTTTCTCTCTTTTTTATTGTTTTATTATTTACTAGTTTAATTTAAATATGTTTCAATCAAACTATTATAACGCCAAGATCAAGCAAAATCATGTCGGCGCATCAACATTCAGATATAGAAGATGTTTTTCTTTAACGAGTTTGAAATAATCCATTGGAATATTTTTCAGGGCCCCTTCGATTGAAAGGGGCCAATTATGACAATTATGAAGAGGGGTGAGATTTGATTTGTAATGTTTGCAACTATAGGTAAGTTTATTTAAGTGTTTCAATTTTTTTTTGCTCTACCTCTTTTACATTTTCTACGCATTGTAGTTCTGTAATAATTTTTGAATGTTTTCAGTGAAGGTTCAGGCTGAATCAAAACCGGATGGTTTATAGTTTATATATTTCTTTACACATTTGTTAATATGCGAAATAAAGTGGAATCCAAGCAAACTTATTTTTATCAAATCATATGCATATTCACTCAGGAAGTCATGGAACAATCAAGTAAACTGAATTCATTGCTAAAATAAATGCAAATGAGACCATGAAGAAAAGACGTGTATAGTGAGTGCAACAAAGAAAAGTTTTACGTTATACTCTTGTTTCTTGTGCCTACTTAAATGTTTATCTGCCCAAAAGTCTCTTTTGGAAACTACACAAAAGCTCACCTGAAATAATGTTCGTTGTGCTGTTAACCGGTTTTAAACATTATTAATTTCAGGCGTATTTAATCAGAGTTCTTGAAAGTTTTTTTGGACTACGAGATTACCGGTTTTTTTCATCACCGGTAAAGATTTTCACCTTACAGCAAGCAACTTTTCGTTTTATCGAAACATTTTCAAAAGGCCAGACGTTAATCAAATGTGCAAATAGGCGAGATGATCGCTAAAAATTAGCTCATTATTCGTTGTTGGCATAAAGAACTCTGATTGAAATACAAAATATACGTACAATTGAGCAAAACCATTCAGATTCAAATACCGTCGCAACATTTCGATCCGAACCGGTAACATTTTGGTCCAAATAGGTAACATTTGATCGAAATAGGTAACATTTTGATCGTATTCCATTTATCTGCCCTGCATGTTAGCGGTCGGTTGAATCCAGACCCATGCGGGAGTTTATTGGGAAATAATAAATATCCTTTAAGGCTTTAAGGTCTGCAGCAGGGCCGGGGGCTCGGAAGGCTCTATTGAACGGAATTAATCGATTCAGGCTCCGAACGAATCATCCACCTCTTTAGTGTTCACAGAGCGCATTGAAACGCCGAGAGATATTCGCCACAAAGGAACCGACGGAGGTTCGACGCAAAAACCTGTTTGCCGTCTTCGGATTTTTTGATATCGTAGATTTTTATTGAATTTCTGAAGTATTTGAACAGATATGTATTGCTCAAATTTTCTTATTGTTTTTTTTATTTAACAAACTATCTATACAAGCCTTAATAAAATAAAATTTCTTAGTATTCTAAAATATCTGCTCAGCAAAAAAATGATTATTGACTCGTAAAAAACCTTTATGACAAGCATCAAAAATTCTCGGAACTTATAATATTTTTTTGTATTTATGAAAATATATTAAGTTCATAGAAGTACGTTTGTGATTTTACGATTAAGTCGGATATGAACCAGATATTGTTAAACTTATCGAGATAATTTATCATGATTCTGAAATTGTCAAATAACACAAATTAGTTAAAATAATATTTATTTGCGCACGTCTGGATTTGAACCCGCCACCGACTGATTTGTAGCCATGAATCATAACCACTGTACCATGGAGGCCGTCGAAATATGATTATTAATCGACTGAAACATTCAATGGATTGAAAAAAATGTCATATCAAACAAAGGCGAGTTTTAAAAGTACATTTCAAATGAAACAAATGATGTTCGCACAGTTCAACTCACCGTGAAATTAGAACACTACGAATTCATGAAAAGTCATTGATACAATGTTTTGTTAATTTTGTACATTGAGACGAAATTGGTGGATGAACCTTCTTCTGTAGTTCGGCGAACAAACCTCATAGGGAACGTGGTAGACTCTAGAACAATTTATTTCAATATTATTTACTTTTAAAATTAAAATAAATTCAACCAATGAACCATAAATTAATTCAATTTTACTGGAATACCTTTGGAAAGTTATACCCATCAATAAAATATATCATTGAAGAAAAAGATATTACTAATAAATCTAAACCTCATATGAGACAGAACAAGACACAGAGAAAAAAAGGTAAGGGTCAAAACTGGTACTACTACTACTCGGCCATTAGTTGAAGATAATAGGGTTATTCTGAATGTGAAATATGAAATTAGGTCCCAATGCCTGAGGGGTAAGAGGGTGTTGTGCCGATTGAGATCCTGGATTCGATTCCCAGTTGAGAGTGTTACCTTTTTTTCTTTTTCTTTGTTCTGTTTCATGTTTCCTTCAGATATATTAGTATTATCTTATAATCAATAAATAAATTGCTTGAAATGGTTAAACTTTGTTTTAGAATAGATCTGAATAGGCAGTATCTTCTCAAACATCTTCTTTCCCACCTTCATCCTTCCTAATTTTCTTTAGCATCTAAAAACTAGCCCCAATGACACAGGACGCTATAGAATGTTATCAGAAGTATTGTAGTTTACACAAAGACCAATCTGCCAGAAAAAAATCATTGTTGAAAATATCCAACTAAAATTGCATTAATATTTTCGTGTGAATTAAATTGTGATGAATGATTGCCTTATTGTTATTATTGTTACAAGTCGCGTTTTTGGAATTGTCAGAATGTGTATTCATAACAGCATTAAGGATTTATTGTTTCGGATTTATCGCCACTGAAGCATATTGATGTATGGAATGGTGCCATGAATTATTGGAATGGCACATGCTACAATAATAATTCCCTGATTCTTTATTAGCGAGTGTCATTTAAATAATTTATTCTTTACCAGATAAAACTGATTTATGGAATCACGTGTTCATTGTGAAATTTAAGTGTTCGTGACGGTGACATTATAAGCTATAGACATGTTGTAAACATCTCAAAAGTGGCGGACAAAAGACACGGTAGTTGTCGTACTTTCAATTCAGCGGTTTTAGTACTAACATCTCGTGTGCTATCTCGTGAATTTGCCAAAATACCATAATATGTGATGATAAAGTGTTTCCATTACACGGTAAATGCTAGTAAAAGCCATTGAAGTATTTAGTACATTAATTTATTTAGATGGGGCATGAAGCGAAAAAATAAGTTCCACTTTTTTAACCTCCAACTGACCTCCAACGATCCTGATCCTCTATCTAAAACCACCGAATCGGGTCAACGTGCACCGTTTGTCGCGTTTCTAATCGCGAAACACGTTTTGACGAGATATTAATTAGCACGTAATAGCTTCTTAAATAGAATAGCTATATGTTAAAAGTCAAGGACCAACATTTCATAAATAAATACACGCAAATGACGTATATAAAAATATATATAAAAAATTTGGGGCCTCAGCACAGGTAAAACACCCAGTGAGGCTCACATTACCAAATCATATTTTATAAAAAAAAATTCTAATGTGTCAGTAAACTAAAATAATGAAAAGAATAAAATTATATATATATAGGGTGTACGGGGGTAAAGTGCGCTAATTTTGGAGGTAATTCTACACGACCGTAAAAGTAAAAAAGAACAATTTTTTTTTTCAAAAATTAAATATTTGTTTTCCCATGTAAAAATATTTTTCCATAGAAGCATATTAATTTTCCCAAACAAACTATTCAACTTTTAATTCTAGTTTTTAGTTACCTTAAAATATTGGAATTCCAAAAAAAGTTATATTTTATTTTATTTCTAAAATCATGTAGAATCACCACCCTAAGTTAGAGCACTTTACCCCCGGACACCCAATATAATACAATATTATTATCCAGAAGAAGGTTAGGATATGACCGAAACTAGTTGACATAGGCAATGTAAAGTTATGGATTTTCTATTTCGCCACAGAGTATTTTCCTAAGCCGATAATAACTTATTTTGATTAAATTATGCCATTGAAAATTGTGTTACTGATCTTCGACCCCCGAGAACTATATATCTCATTTACAGGCTCTAAATCCAAAATTAAAATCAAATATCTATCGCAGTGGAAAATAAACGGCGGGCTGGGCGTGTTTTGGCTGCGGAATAGTCCTCTCCCCCTCCCTTCCCCAAAGCCATAAATCCGCAAACAAATGGCCGAATGTAGCAACTGTTTGATTATGACATTGTAAAAATGATTAACGTGAACGTAGAATATGCTAAAATAATCTATTGAAACTGAACGCAAGATGGGAAGTGGAAAAATATGATAAACTTTTTTTTTATTTCTTCGTGGAGGAGTACCTACGATCCTTGGCTGTGGATTAGTGGTTTTTCCACAATAAATTTAAATAGTCGTTAAAATAATACCTATGTTTTATTTGAGTTTCCTTCAGAGCCCTAATTATTATGATTTGCTTGCGGTTTTGTAAAATTTAAACATGATTCTGATAATATCGGTTAAATAAATGGAACCCACAATTATTTACAACGTTCAAATACATAGCTTTTCCAAATACCCAAACTTCTTAATTTTAAATAAATAGTTTTTATGGTTCGGGTTTGTATAATTGTAATTTAAAAAAAAAATTAAAGTCGTTTTGTGTGCTCTTCCGTACGAATTCTGTAAAGTCGTTTTGTGTGCCTTTCTGTACGAATTCTGCAGAGTAGTTTTGTGTGCCCTTCCGTACGAATTCTGTAGAGTCGTTTTGTGTGCCTATTCGGACGAATTCTGTAGAATCGTTTTGTGTGCCTTTCTGTACGAACTCTGTAGATTCGTTTTGTGTGCCTATTCGGACAAATTCTTTAGAGTCGTATTGTGTGCCTATTCGAACGAATTCTGTAGAGTCGTTTTGTGTGCCTATTCGGACAAATTCTTTAGAGTCGTATTGTGTGCCTATTCGAACGAATTCTGTAGAGTCGTTTTGTGTGCCTATTCGGACGAACTCTGTAGAGTCGGTTTGTGTGTCTTTCCGTACGAATTATGTAGAGTCGTTTTGTGCGCCTTTCCATATGAATAAGCAATAATCCAAAAATGAGGTGTTATAAAAAAAATCCCCTAAAACCTCAAACGATGATGCAAAATATTTTTTTAAACAGTTATTTGTTTACATTTTGTTTTGTAAGTTTTATTTTATTTTATTCATATTAGTAAGTTTGCACTGCTTTCTTAATAACGTGTTGTAATATTTTAAAATATAAAAGTGATTTAGGTTTACAGGTACTTGAAAAATAAATCTACTTAAATGGAAAACAAGCGCGAAAAGAAGCAAACAAATCCAAGGATTGACTTAGCGAAGAGTGAAGAAGATTTTTCTGTGGAAGCATTCGGATTATCTTTGCTATTAACAAAACTCAAACTTATGGAGTAAAGCTGTGAAAACCAAGCAGCGGTGCACAGTACTTATGTACTCACACACTTGCTACTACTTGGTACTTACGTAAAAGAAAATAGCAAGACACAACATAATATGTTATTTTAGGCCTTTCTTCCATAGGGATACGCAAGTACCCGAGTTTCGATGATTATCGGATTAGCTTGGCGATTACCGCCATTCATGAGGTTCGTACACAGGCGCAAATGGCTGATATTTTATAAACTCGAGCACAACGCCACCAGGTGAGGTTATTCCCACTCACGTTGCGTCGTCGAGACTTTAAACATGGCGTCACTTGTGTCAGAAAATTTAAACTTTAGACTTCAGAATAATACAGTCTACAAGAATTTTATTTATTTATTAATTATACATCCATATCTGTTGGTTTTATATATAAAAACATTCTGTGTCGAGACAGGCTAGTTAACAAATAGTTTATTTCAATAATTGGAACCTACATACAAAGTTAATTTCTATAGGTACATTTTTTTGACAAGTTTAAAGTAAAAATATTTAAATATTGAAGACAATATTAGTGATTTCTAAACGAAAATCTGAAACAGAAAAATCAGAAAAGGAAACGGTCACATCTGGGACTCGAACCCAGGACCCCTGTCTTTCCGGGACAGTGCTCTACCAACTGCGCTAATGGGACCCTATTCTCCTCGGTCACTTTTAACTGTATCATACTTCGAATAAGAACTACTAACATTGTCTTCATTTTTTCACCGCACATTTTTATTGGCAACTATCTTTATGTATGATCGCAAGATTCAACCCGAACTAAATGCAATCCAGACAGCGTCTTTTAGATAAACCTATCTTATTTTTTTTTTTATTTAATGTGCGACATCTGTTGACTTTTCTGCAAGTCTAGAATGAATATTTATTTTTCGGAATAACTTTATTGAGTAAAACCTCAAATTGTAATATTTAAATATTGAAGACAATATTAGTGATTTCTAAACGAAAATCTGAAACAGAAAAATCAGAAAAGGAAACGGTCACATCTGGGACTCGAACCCAGGACCCCTGTCTTTCCGGGACAGTGCTCTACCAACTGCGCTAATGGGACCCTATTCTCCTCGGTCACTTTTAACTGTATCATACTTCGAATAAGAACTACTAACATTGTCTTCATTTTTTCACCGCACATTTTTATTGGCAACTATCTTTATGTATGATCGCAAGATTCAACCCGAACTAAATGCAATCCAGACAGCGTCTTTTAGATAAACCTATCTTATTTTTTTTTATTTAATGTGCGACATCTGTTGACTTTTCTGCAAGTCTAGAATGAATATTTATTTTTCGGAATAACTTTATTGAGTAAAACCTCAAATTGTAATATTTAAATATTGAAGACAATATTAGTGATTTCTAAACGAAAATCTGAAACAGAAAAATCAGAAAAGGAAACGGTCACATCTGGGACTCGAACCCAGGACCCCTGTCTTTCCGGGACAGTGCTCTACCAACTGCGCTAGTGGGACCCTATTCTCCTCGGTCACTTTTAACTGTATCATACTTCGAATAAGAACTACTAACATTGTCTTCATTTTTTCACCGCACATTTTTATTGGCAACTATCTTTATGTATGATCGCAAGATTCAACCCGAACTAAATGCAATCCAGACAGCGTCTTTTAGATAAACCTATCTTATTTTTTTTTATTTAATGTGCGACATCTGTTGACTTTTCTGCAAGTCTAGAATGAATATTTATTTTTCGGAATAACTTTATTGAGTAAAACCTCAAATTGTAATATTTAAATATTGAAGACAATATTAGTGATTTCTAAACGAAAATCTGAAACAGAAAAATCAGAAAAGGAAACGGTCACATCTGGGACTCGAACCCAGGACCCCTGTCTTTCCGGGACAGTGCTCTATGTGCGGTGAAAAAATGAAGACAATGTTAGTAGTTTTTATTCGAAGTATGATACAGTTAAAAGTGACCGAGGAGAATAGGGTCCCATTAGCGCAGTTGGTAGAGCACTGTCCCGGAAAGACAGGGGTCCTGGGTTCGAGTCCCAGATGTGACCGTTTCCTTTTCTGATTTTTCTGTTTCAGATTTTCGTTTAGAAATCACTAATATTGTCTTCAATATTTAAATATTACAATTTGAGGTTTTACTCAATAAAGTTATTCCGAAAAATAAATAAAAATATTTAATAGATTTATGTAAATTAGGTTTGTATTGGTATTGAGTGACACTGGTGTGAGTTGACTTATTATTTCACGACCATTGTTGATGATCCAATGTTTTGCCGAGATTTGTCATGTACGAGTAGATTATTTAATGTATATTTTAGTCGCAATGAACTCGAAATTTATTGGTCCAAGTATTGTATTGTTTTAGGCATGATGGGATATAAAATGAAAGATACAGCAACTGTTTGGTTGTTAGCGAGGTTATTAAATCGTTTCAGTTTTGACGTTTAGGGAATTCGACATTAATTGGTGGCAGGTCTCGTGGTTTCAATAACGAAGTTTACGGTCTGTGCGCGACAAGTTGTTTGCGATATGAGTACACAACACGAGTATCGGATACTTCTGAATTCCCGTCGATAAAGGACCTCATTAATGAATTATATTTTTGGTCAAAAAAATTCGTTCTTTTTAGCGTTTATACTATTTTGAAAAGTAGTCCTAACATGTAATAAAAGAGTAGGTAATGCGGGTTTCTTAATATTCTAAGAAAGTAAAACCGAAAATATAAACATATTTTTAAAACTCGTAACACATCTAATAACAAAATAATAGCATTTCGTCTGGTTCCCAGAGAGCAATAAAACCTTTTTTATGGATTTTTAGTAGAATATTACACGTTTGCACCCCCTTTCCCTATTCATTAGGCTGTGAGCTGCTCTATGTGATTACGAAAAAACCAAAGGTATCATTTTATATCTGTTCCTGGCTAGCTGGACTTCATTATGTAATTCCCTTAAAAACCGCAGATACTGGTTTGATTAATACGAATCTTTCAATCAAATTTATATTTGTTGTATAATTGGCTAAATAAATATTATTTACTTTACCCAAGTTATTGTTAATGTACCGTTCATTGTGGAAGAATGGTCACTGTCACCCATCAATATTATACCAAGCAAATACGACATACATCCCATTTGAATGCTTCGTGATAAATTATATTTCAACTCTACCTGATACTAATATAATATAGACTGGCAAATTATGAATTCTGTCAGTTTTTGTTGAAAGGTCAAAAACAGAGCTTCGAATACACTTTTGAGTCTGTGCCGTTAAATGAAAATAATTTAACAATAGCAATGGCGATGGTCAAGTGCGAGGGTACAAAAGCTAATTAAAATGAAATACCTAGTAATAAAGTGCTCGACCTATAAAACCGTACAGTTCCAAAGCATTCTTGACCTAGCCAGGGCAGTTCACTCAAAGGGCAAAGAGTAATTGTGTTTATTAATTAATCAAAGTTTAATTGGATATTTATTTTTGTGTAGAATTAAAATTGAGCAATAGAAAATTACGTGCCTTAAGCTTTATTATTATTATTGTTAAAGAAATATAAGTATTTCACTTTCTAACTAACTACTAACATAATTACAAGCTGTAAATTATAAATGCACTTAACAGTAATAATTTTACCTAAAATAACAATTATACATAATATTTTATATACTGTATTAGTGTACAATTTATTATGTTGCCTTTTATAGTGTTTCTTTCTCTGCGAATTTTGTTCGGTTGTTTCTGTTCGTGTCCATTAAGTATTTTATAGATTAAAAGGCATATGTTATGCACGTACATTTTATAGATTAAAAAGTATGTGTTATGTACGTATATTTTATAGATTAAAAGGTATGTGTTATGTACGTGCATTTTATAGATTAAAAGGTATGTGTTATTTATGTACATTTTATAGATTAAAAGGTAAGTGTTATGTACGTACATTTTGTAAATTAAATGTTATGTGTTCTGTACGTACATTTTTTAAATAAGTTCATTTCTTCATATTGTTGCATTTCGTATAACTTTATTCTGTATTATTTATAAATCGTTTAAGTATGTAATGTGTGAGTATCCACATATTCAGATAATTTAGGTGGGACTGGATTAAGTCAAAGTATAAGTTTTATTTTATAATGTGGTCAAAACAGCCATATTATAGAAATCCCTAACATTTTCTTCTTCTAGGGTCGGTTCTTTGATACTGAACCTGAACATGGAAGAAATACATATTATTCCTCCGACGCACTGAAGTATTTTCAATCAACGTAAATAACCCGGTGTTTAATTTTTTGCCTTTTTTTTAATTTTTCATAATAATTTATTATTTTAAGCGTTGGTGATTGATTTGTGGGTTAAAGGTTCAATGGCACTAACAAAAATATTTGGAGTCAAATTGAAAATCTCATTTTGCTGTGCGATGATTTTATTTATTTTCAAATTTAAAAAAATGATCATATGTCGCAACTGAGTAGTTGACTACAGCCTTCAAGTGATACGCACTCCGTCTCATTTCAGCAGCACGGTAACGACGAGACAGAGCGCGTATCACATGATTCCGTCGTGACGTATAGTAGTATGATCAGTGGCGACGTGTTGTAGAAAAATATTGTAAAAAATATCATCGGAGACCAAAGATACGTTTTTACTCCGAATATGACCAGAAATCACAGGTTAAAATCCTTCGGGTACAAGCGGTTACACCCTTTATATCATTATGCATTTCTGTGCTTGTATTATAATAACTCTTTTTTTAGGGAATTTTACATATGAATAGTTAAAATGAAAAAAATATATATTTATTACACATAAAACTTAACTGCCTCAGTAACAATCTTTTGTCTTTTTTTAAGTGATAAAAAAGCTATCCACTGACTCTGTGTAATTATTTCCTTCCATTAGTACCCAGGGCAATGAGGAATACATATGGTTGTCAGTCAAAGAATTTTTGCACTGACATAAATCCCAACTTCTGGATTTAATTAATTACTTAAAAAACTTCAACTGTACTTTAACTCAACAGTAATTAACATGTCGTCAATGGGAATTAAAAGAATGAAAAAAAAAAAAAACACTCTAAAATTAAAATGTATAGAAAAACCCACTCTTTTCCGTTTTCATTTTCCAAGTTTCTCTTAGTTTGTGAGAAGGTCTGTTCTATGAAAGCATTGTTTGTGGGTTAGATTTAGTAGAAAAATAAATAATATAGTTTAATTCGTAAGTAAGTCCCCGTGGAAAATAGGAAACATCTGCTAAATCTGTAAAACTACAGTGTTTAGCTGTCCCTCAGCGCCGGCATCCTGATTTAGGATTATAAGTTTGGATTTGCATGCGATGTCAGCCATCAGGGGCATGGGGCGGGGGGTCGACGTATGTAAAGAGGGTGAAATGGGATGAACGGGTTCGGAGAGGGAGGGTACGGAGGGACGAGGGTTTCGGGCGGCAGGTTTTTACGACAAAGATCGAGTCTTGTTTAATTTGACGTACAACCGGATAAAATGTGTCAGCTTTTGGTCCAATTTCGCATTTTATTGAGAGGAAGCCGTCGGATCCACGAAAAGTACTATTTTGCTCATAAAAAGGGGATATTTTTATTCAAATTCTTTTTAAATGTGAATACCGTACAAAAGTTGCGACTGCTCTCAACCATCTAGAGCCAGTGAGACTGTGGCATCACCTATTAGGGTATATTGTGAGGCTGAAGGTGATGGGGAAGAAGAAGGTTGGAAAATAACTTCATTTCTGATGGTATTCTTTCACCAGAGAGGTATTGAGATTATCTTACACTCCAAAACGAGCCGCAAATGTAGCATATATGTATTATCCATTTTAAATTATTTCATTGTGAAAGAAAACAAGGTACTTAAATTAAATTTAGTTGGGCACGCCAGAATCTACCCGCTTTTCACATTAAACATTACTGAGTAAAATGTTGGCATCTCGTCACCAATGTTATTGTAATGAAAGAATGTACAAAAATATATTTATGGCCGCACTTGATAAACAATTTACCGGCATTTAAAAACCTGAAAGAAATATATATTATACAATAGATATATTATTCACTGGTTGTGATATCAGAATTGTGGGATTTAGCAGTTTCAGTCGTACCAACCAAGCCGTGTGTTTTAATGGTATGTGTTTTATTGACATTACACAATACATCTTAGCAAACGTATTGAATAGAATAATCATTATTGCACTTGACTAAGTAAAAACATTAAAAACTAACTCTTCGTTGAATCCGAGAAATTTTCTCATCTTTGAATAAAGCGCCGTGAAACAAAACCAATTTCCATTCTCACAAGAATTACCTACTAGTGTGGAGATATTTTAAAATTGCTAAAGTTTAACTATTTATGGTCATAAGTTACTATAACTTTACTAACAGAGCCAGTAGCTGCACTTGTTCCAAGTACCTACCCCTACTTCAATGGGCCATAGTGTGAACCACTGAATAGTAAATTCATAGAATTGTGTTAAAGTAGAAACTTCATCATAAATAAACTTGTCGACACAATATTATATATCGTCATGGATAATCAACTAACAAATTCATTTTTAGATTATGTAGTGCTGCAGATTATTTAATTTTCAATGTGATAACCTCACAAGTGTCTCAACTACCCGAATTATTTAGTATCTACCTAACTATGGTATCTCTAATTGGGATACGTTGTAAGATTCAAGGGAATGCAAATATGAAGAAAATGAGAAAGCACAACGCCCTTTAGTTGATTTTTACAAAAACGGCGCTATAAAAAGCTTTCAAATATTAGTTTTATTTTATTAGGAAGGTTATGAAGTATCCGGCTAATCATGTTTGGTCACCATACATGGCTACTGCCATTTCAAGAAACGCGCAAAGTTTTGACTATAAATGTATTTGGTTTTCAAATGAGAATAAGTTAATAAGTTTAAATAAGTTTTTTAAATAAGTTCATGCTGGAATGTCATTTATCAAGTTCCTACCTTCCCCTAACCATCGTCTTGCCGTAAAAGTGTTTGAAATAATGGTAAGAAAATAGTGCAAATTATTTTGAAAGCAGAAAAACGATTAAGACTATCTTGGAAACAAGTTTTAGGTGTTTTTTGTGTACATAATCTTGTTGAAAAGTAAAAAGAAGGAAGTTGACTATATTGAAAGTGCATAATATCGTTTTAGGTACTCATAGGTTTTATTGTGGCGATAATTACCTCGAGGTATCGCGGTGGAACTCGCTATATTGTGTTGTGTGCTCCTTCGCGGAGATACAGTGGTAAGTGATTGGTCATTCCGTTTTTCTTATTTCCATACTGTGTTCATTCCTACCATACTGTCACTAAATTCCAGCAAATAGCAAATCACTTCGTTTCGTTTAATTAATTTACTGTCCATTACAAGTGCATCTGAAGCTGTAATTCGTAAACAATTTCGGATGCAACAGGTGTTTTTTTGCCAGGGCAATACTGAGAGATATTGACAACTCTGAAACGTACTGCAAACAAACATATGATTTAATTTATAAATTATATTATCATATTATCTGTGCGAAACAACAAACATAAAAAATATATTATTATTATTTATTTGCACCACACGGGTCGTATTAAGCCGATTTGAATGAAAACTGATGTCTCTAATTATTATAAAATGTAAAAAAACTCGTGGAAAGTCTCACTTTACTTGTCAAGGTTAACACTAAGCATATAAACAAAAGAAATACACAATTCAAATACTTACAAAAGCGTAAAATAATTTTCTGTTTAAATATTATAAATATAACATGTCAGTACTTTGGCGCGTGTCTGAAATCTTGACTCAATCATTTCCAATTTTAAAAATGACAAAAATTAACATCTTGACCGCGAGCGTACCCTTACGGATACCATAAAAAGCAATTCTCTGATAAAAAATCACTATTTTGGGGAAACTATACAAAGAAGATTAACTATTGAACCATCATTTGCAAAAAACCTGCAAGTTATTACGACAGTAAAATCAGCTTGTGCGCGGCAAAAATTAAGCTTCGGCCATCAAGAAGTTAAATTCAAAACAATTACTTCTTTGAAACAGAGTTACAATCTCTTACTGATGGACCCACAACCGAAAAAGTATTTAAAAAACAATCAAGATCTTGAAAAGACCAGAGAATTTAATCGAATAAAGAATTACGATATTTGAAAGTATTTGATTAAATTCTGTAGAAGTTAGATGTATATAAGCTTACTTCGGGCAAAAAAACATGCTCAAAATACACTTCTGTTGATAATTTCTTCAGTGGTGTGAACAGAAGAGGTTATATTCTACTATACCGGCTCTGGGTTGTCCTCCTTGGAAAAAACTGTATAATGTGGGAACTACGTAGGTAATCATATCTAGGGATGGGTGGTATAAAAGTTTGTTTTGAAACTTATCTTTTTATAAATGTAAAAACCGCACAAGAGTCCTAACTCTTCCCAACCAGTTAAAATCTTAGTAAATAAGAGCAGGTGAAATTATATCTTCCCCAATCGGGTATGTTGTAAGGTTGAAGGCAGTAGGGAGGGAAAGGAGAAGTATCTGGTAATTCAGGTCTAGTCACCAATACCTCTATAAATTGAAGAATCAGTTATATTTAAATTTCAAAATTTTCCATAGAAAAACGTTGAAAGGTAAGAACTAATTTTCGGTTTTCTAGAAAAACGATTATCCAATATTTTGTCTACAAATTTGTAAATTAACTAAATTAGTAAATCTAATTTATTTATTTCTTTTGACAGCAATGAAAGAGTGACATACGATTTACTAAATTTATATATTTAACCTTCCCAGTAGAGCGATAAAATCTTTGGATCTTTAGACGAAAGCTTACGAACTTTTTATGCTATTTTCCGAAACAAAATGATTTTAATTGAGAACGAATATTATCGTTTAGTACCATTTTACATAGAAAAACAAGATCTATTTAGCGAGGCACTTTCTCAACCATTTGCTATCAACTATATACTGTCGGCCTCTGCGCTTGAATAGTTACGATCCTTGGCTACATATCCGGAGGTTGCGGGTTTAAATCCAATCAAAAGTTGAGCCCTTGCCCGAAATAAAATACCAAATACAATTTTTCTTGTTTTGAAAAAGATGGAAAAAATTAAAAAATAATGTTTACTTACTTTTTATTTTTAATAAACAATAAATAATTATTTTGATAAGAGTTATGCTATAAAATGAGTTTTCCGTCAATAACTCAAAATTGATAGATTTATTGGATAGAACATTATTAACATTATACGATATTTACGTATTTTATACATTCAGTATCAACCTTGCAAAATACCACAATTCTTAATTGGAACATTGCTTGAATTATCCGTGCTTGGTGGCCAGATCTGAATACCCAGGTACTTCACCACCAGCCTCTTATCCATCTTCTTCTCCTCCATACTACCTTCAGCCTCGCAAGGTACTCCAATCGGGGATGAAATAAACTCACTTTTTCCAGATATTTGGAAGCAGTTGGAACTCTTACGTCATTCCCTCTTCATCTTTTCCTTCTCCATTTTCATTTTGATCTAGTCTCACGGGATCTCTTTGTAGTGTTGCATTCGCATCAAATATGATTGCAAATGGCAACATTTGCTTGCATAAAAATAATACTGCTATAAAAAAAATGACATTAAAATCTTGTCGCTTGAGGGAACGATCTCCAGAAGTTTGTCGCTTAATACTATGAAACCAAGCTGTGCTGGAATTCCCCACAGGGTAAGAGAGGATTGTACCGATTTCAGAAGAAATTTAAGACGATGTAGGAATAAGAAATTCGAGAAAAGGAAGATTATTCTGAAATCGAGTTCTTAAACATCGGTTTACAAAAGAACTGTTGTAAATACGTGGAAAATCTTCATGAATTTGTATAATCGGCACTAAGCACGTTTTTGAAAATTTTCTTTCTAAAAATAGTAATAAGTGAGGTGAGTTTTTGTAATAAGAGACCTATTCATATTGTGTTCTGCATATTATATTTGCGTGGCAAAGAAACCCACGAATTTACTTTTACAAAAGTTTTAAAAATATTCGAAAAACTGTTTTACATAAAAGTATTTGAGAAATAAGAATACGTTTTACTCAGGAAAAGAAACAGGAATAAAAACCTGACCTAAGAAATAAGTATAAAAGCTCTGAATAGAATACAAAATATAATACTAAGCTTTTTGCTTGTAGTTTTTTCAAAAATGTTCAAATATCGAAGTTGTTATGAGAGCCCCAACTGCTCCCAAACATCTGTATCTAGTGAGGCTCTGATATTACCCAACTGAGATATTTTGTTAGGCTGAAGGTAGTAGAAAGGGGAAGGAGATGGAAAGGGGATTGTGGGGAATTACCTGCCTATTTATATCTGAACTCCAAACATGGCTAGAGCAGCGTTTCGATTCTGAAAAGTAGTGTTTTACAATGTTTTACGTTAACATTATTTACCACTTCCGAACGTAATAATAATAATATTTGGATGATTTGTATAGCGCCGTTTTTGTGCAAAATCTCAAGGGCGCTGTACAAATATACAATACATTTCTACAATAATCTATGTTATTAAAAACTATATATGGAGATAATATACAATACAATACTTACCTGGTAGGTCAATTGAGATTAACACTTAATTAACATTAACTTATTGTTTATTAACGAAATTTAGATACAGAATTTAGGACATAATTAGATATAACTGGACTTTCTCTCAGGAATGGTATATTTAATTTAAGGGTATGACAGCTTAAAAAGGTAAGTTTTTAGTTAAGAACTGAATTCTGTTGGACTTGTTATGGATCTTAGTTCCGGAGGGAGTTTATTCCAAGCCTTCGGCCCAGATACTCCGAGAACGCCTACAGCTGATGATGTTGCTGATCTAAGAGTTGACTACCTCAGACCAGTGTTTTCCGGGACGCATAGTTTAGAGATGTAGGGTTGGGCCATTTCATTGATGGATTTAAACACCATCCAGCACAATTTGTACTGGATTCTTTCAGGGAACTTGAGCCAGTGAAGGTTACGTACGGCAAATATATCTTCGAAATCCTAAATCTCCGATAGTTCTTCACCGATTGCTTTGAAATTTTGACACAACATTACATTTGAATACGCATGTGTTGTTATATACCTTTATTAGATAGATGTCACCTGTGGCAGATAAAAACTTTTTAAAGCGAATTAAGACAAATCATCTGGAAACCAAAGAGGAGTGAATAGGAGCCATTAGGATTTCCAATGACAAACCTGGTTGACTTTATAAAATGGAACGTGCTAATAGGAGATAGCACAATGGGCTTATCGTCTAATTACTCACGGGAACTATGTATAAGTCGTCTCCGTTCTATAAATAACATAAACACACAAATAAGTAACACAAAAAATTAAAAATCTCGCAGGCCGATATTTAAACCCACCGACCTCCAGAATCGTAGACAGCGAATGTAACCACTCAATCCCGTAGGCTGTTAGGCACGTATTTTTATGCTATTCAGAGAGGATCTACCTTCAAGATTTCATTACTTCTCAATTTATACAATTTTTTAGATACATAATTACGCAATGTTGAATCAAAATCATCGTCGGTACGAGATCAATAAGTAATAGCAATTATTTTTATAAGCAATAATTGTTCGCTTGAAACACTCATCCACATTGAAAAATCTCCTGATAAAAGATACATGACGCCAACGGGACTCGAACCCGTGTCCCTTCGATTTTCGGTCGAAAGCTCTGACCACTGAGCTATGGAGGCTTATCTCTTACCCGCGAAATTATTCAATATATGTTAGTGTTTCAGTCAACAATTACTGCTTGTTACATTTTTTCACCTGAAAACAACCAACTTTATTTTATATGAGAAAGGCATTGTAAGTGCTAACTCTCTCACTAGATGGCGTTGAGACAAATTGTCTACATTATTAGGTGAAATACTTGAACTTGTCAAATATTAATTATTATTTTTTTGGTAAATTAATGTTTTTAAGACAAGATTTTTTTTTATGCATAGCACAAAGGATAACAATTATTTTTATAAGCAATAATTGTTCGCCTGAAACACTCATCCACATTGATAGTATAGTAATATATATAATATGTAATAGCAATGTTAACAAACGTAAGTAAGCAAAGAAACCGATGGCTTCTGCAACACAAAGATAACTTGCATTTATCTATTATTTCTAATAGACTGCAAATAATAAAACGTCGCCAGGGAATAATGGGGACCGAATGATAATAAAGCGCTCCAGCTGTTTGCATCAGACAAATACCATGGTAAGTATTCCCAAGAGCTCTAAGGAAAGCATACCGAACGCTCTACTTATTTTGAAAATAGCCTGGGAAATACATCTGTGCAGTGGTTTGATCAAAATAAAAGTGCCTTCATCGTTCAAAGAATAAGAAGCCTTAATTGAAATTATTTCATGTAACAAATCAACTTCAGGTGGGTATTTAAAAATATTTGTACATACGCGTAAAGTACCTACATTTTAAAAGGTCCGGTTTTCGATAATCGTAGTTGATTTACTCAAAATATGCATTCCTCTTATTCTGTTCAATTATGTATTCTCAACCATAAAACCATATACTAACATCTCAGTGTTCTAACCCGTAACTAGGTATGCAGTTAGGACAGTCATCGCGCGCTGTTGTAAAAATCTCTGCATCAACTGATCATCATCTATGTACACCACCTGTATTTTTCGTGTTATGTAAAATGTAATAGTGTTTTGAAAAAAGAGTATTTTTTTAACTGGTAATAATCAATCAATTAATAATCAATAAATCATTTTATACATCATGAAAATTGAACTCGGGCAGGGGTAAATAGAATCACATAAATAAGTTGTCTCAACTCACCCTTGGCCTAACCACAGTTTGTAAATGGCATTTAACACCGAAACAGCTTTCACAATAGTAAAAACTAAAATACTTGTCTTAGTTATAACATTATTAAATTTAAAAAAAAGAAGATCTACGAATTAAACACTAAAACAATTAAGAAAAAAAAACAGTGTGTTTTGGAAGTGCTGAACTGTGGCGACGACCATAAAAGCGCCTTTGAGGTGATTTTTCACGAAAACGGCGCTATATAAATGAGCCAAATATTGTAATTATTATTAAAAAATTTCCTCTTCTTTAATTATAATTATTATTATAAAATTTGGTAGAGGGTAAGTCTATGGTCCCCTCCTTTTATTTTCCCTTCTCGGACAACATTATTATTATTCCATATACCTCGCAAACCAATATCGAGGAAATATCTTCCGTTTTATTTTAGTGATAATCCAATAGACATTGCCATTACTTAAAGACCACTGTAAACAGTAGTTAAGTAGTTATTGTATATTTTAATTATCTTCGGACACGCCGCGTGACAATCCAATGGACATTATTTAAAGACCTCTGTAAACAGTGGATAAAATGAAAGATGTTAACGACTCGGTATAATTATTTCCCTCCATAAGTATTCTAAGCAATGACGAATACATATGGTAGTTAGTACCAGAATTTCTGATGTGAAATTTTTTTTTATTTTTTTTTTTTTTATTGAAAATTTTTTTGATACATATATATACAGGTACATACATAATAACAAAAAATAAAAGAGAGTAACAAAAAAATCCCACAAAGGCGAGGCCTGTGCGTGGGCATTATTATTTGTATGTGGATATTTAAAACAGTGGTTTAAATAAAAATAAAATATTGTACATGGTTATTGATTTTACCGTAATTTCAGTTATATATAAATCCAGACTTCTAATATTACATATGTTTGGTTTTATCATATAGCATCGCCTTGGTTCCTTGGCTACTCGGCGCCTTAGCAAGCCGACGCGACGTCAGGAACGGTCTGCTCTAATTGCGTATGTACACTGTACAGGCCTGGCCCTGACAATGCGTCTTCTTTAGATCAATGCTAGGAACAAAACAGTCAACAAAAAATGACAGGATTGACAGCTACAGCATAGTTTGGTTTAGATTGAGGTTATGAAGGTTTCTTTTGATTTAATTTGACATTTCGGGAATTCAACAATGATGATAAAGTTTTTGGGACACCTATTAATAATATATCCGAGACACTTTCCAGTTTACAAATCAATCATTTAGAGCTGAATGATTATATCATTCGAAAAGATGGAAACCAAAAACATGGGAAGAAATAGTTGAGTATAATATTCTTAATTCTGAATTAGGAATATAGGCTCGACAAAAATGACGTCAAATTATTAAGTCCCAATGGCCGAGTAGTTAGAAACGTTGTCCCGGTAACACAGAGATCCTGTGTTAGATTTCCAGTTGAGACCGCTACTTATTTTCTTTTTTCTTGTTCTTTTTCTTATATTATTAGTTTTATCCTATTCTTAAATGATGTTTTACAGTGATTGGTATGACCTACAAAAGTTATTAAAAGAAAATTTATTAGACCAAAAAATTAAATGTAAATTCGTTTTCTTTAATATCTTTTCTTTGAGATCTACGTGTTTTGCCTGTTAAGGCCATTTAAAACAATTTAATTTCAGACAAAAATTGAAGCAACTATTTTCCGAGACCACCACACTGAGAGAATAATCACAATTTCAGAATAATTTCGCAGTTACAAAGCGGTCTTAGAACATTGTATAATAGCACAATGTACACCGTCTCCATTCTCCACGCGAGTAGCTATTATACCTGTAAGTACCCGCGATCTGTTGGAGATTTACAGCTGTTTCAAGTTGGTGCTGGAGAGACTTGTTTTAGAAGTTGCTGGAACTCGTGAATGTGGAAAAATAAGGGAAGGGACTTGAAGTAAGGTGACTTGGATTGGAAACTTAGTTTATTCCTCTACACTGTCTAGCTACGATTCGAACTGTTTTTATATTAGCGCCATACAGGAGGCTCTTAGGAAAATTATATCCCTCAGGGTTTATGTAATCTTTCGATCTTCCTTTTTTTTTCGGAAGATCTGGGAAGGAAAAAGACATGAGGGATGGGTGGGAATCTGGGATTTAGTATGTCCAGGAATCACGGATGTTTGAATTCATCCCTCCCAGTGCGGTGCAAGGCGAGGGGTCGATAGAGTCCTGTGGGAGAGGAAAAGATCTCCCTTATTTCCAAATACGCTACACAGAAAGTGGACAGACGTATCCACCGCTAAGTCCTAGACAAACCTCACCCCATGAGCCAAGGCACCTCTGCCTATTCACCAAATGTAGCGAACCATTTAGGGTGACCTATGGTAGAGGTCTTGGTTAATGGTTATCTAATTTGAAAGGCATAAACATATAGAACCCTAAATCACAATAATTGCATTAATGTAATTGTTCTTTTAAGGAAATTTCGTAAACAAACAAGCACAGACCGGTAAAAAATAGTGGGCAAATATTTAAAAAAAATATTTAACATACTTTTTAATATATAAAAAATTTATACATTTTAAAAACCTTTGAATATATAAAAATATAAAATACCTATGAATATATAAAAATATAGAAATTAGAAACAAATAAAAGCCGAAAATCAAACTCCGATCAACTGCTTGGAAGGCAACTAATTTAAGAAAGGCGGCATAAAATCATTATTTTCTGAAAATGATGAGAATTACTTGTTATCGAATTTTAGAATGTTACGTATGTACTCACATCAAAACTGAAATTATGTTGTTTACCACCGCAGACCCATGAAAAATATTGGATAGTCAGAGTTCTTGACAAATCAGTTACAATTTTGAATTGCAATTAAATATTTTTTGGAAATAATATTAAAATATATTATAGATTAGGAACATACCTACTTTATTGCTAAATTGGATTTTTTCACACAATCCATTCCAAATGATATAAGAAACACAATGTAGATAAAAAAACTTAAAATGAAAACAAAAAAACTTCAAGTAATTCCAACATAACTAACAGTCAACAAAAATGAAGATTTTTTCAATATAAATTATATTAAATGTTTTGTGGAAAACAACTAAAGTGAAGAGGAACACTTGATGGAAATCATGATGTAACACCTATACAACAAGCTACAGTTCGCCTCGGAACAAGAATACTTAGAAGGATTATGAACAAACTACTGTTATTACTAACTACTATTTATTTATTTATTACAAGATAATACATTACAAAATGATAATAAATTTATAATGTATTATTTCCAGTGAGTTTACAAAACTCATTTCGGGAAAGACAACATTAGATTATAGACAAGACAACATAAATACATTAAAATAAATAAACGCAAAAGTTATTTTGTAGTTCCAAAGAAAAAATGTGTCAGTCATTAATAAAACTGCTGAGGAAATAGCTTTTAAGAGTTTTTGCCAATGTTTTTTTGTTCGTTGCCGGAAGTTTTAGATTACTAGGTAATGCGTTATATTGCTTATGTGCAATGTATTGTAAGGAGTTAAGTCCAAATTTAGGCATAATACACTTATCGTCATTAGTAGATGACGATAAGTGTATTTGATTTTGTGATCGTATTTTGTGCTGGTGTGTGTTGGAATTAAAGACTGGTTTAGTGTTAGGGTGTGAGGAGTGTTGATTTATTTGTAGAATGGCAGTTGTGATGTTATACTTTGGTAGAATCGTAAAAGGAAGTATTTGTGTCTGTGAGTATATATCTTTGACATGTGTATCTCATGGTAGATTATATATATTCAGTGTGGCTCTATTTTGTATGACTTGTATTTCGAAACTTTTTTTTTGGTAATGGTGCCCCAGATACTAACTAGATAACTCAGGTGGGAGTGAATCATAGCATAATATGTGGCAAGCAGTAGAGATGTGGGGAGCATACCTTGAAATCTATACAGTACACCGGTTATCGGGGAAATTTTCGATTTTACATTCTCAACATGGGAGTTCCACGAGAGGATAGAGTCTATGAGTACTACCCCAAATATTTTTTTACTAAAACATGTTGTAATTTTTCATTTTAAAGAATGATAGTCAAACCTATGTTATCTTTTTTCTCGAAAGATTAATTAAAAAAAATAGTTGAAGACTTCGTTTGGAGCAAATTTCTATTCATCGAACCAAATTTCACACAAGACTAACTAACGCACAGCACAGACAACCAAAACTATTATGTTTGATATTATGTCATAAACAATATTAAAAATGTCAGGGTTAGGGTAACGTAAAAAGGGTTATTTTTTCATCCTCCCTTATTGCACAAGGGTGATAAATATAAGAAGACAGTGCCTTCAGGCTGTAAAATATGATTGTCATTATTTACGAATGAAAAACTACATGGTAAACAGTTGTGTGTGCACAGCCCGGAGCCAGGAGAGGTCAGATCCTGGGGAGGGGGAGAGAAAGGGTTGGGGTTAGATGGGGAAGGGATGAGGAGGGGAAGAAGTAAGTAAAACTGAGAAAAAATAAGGGTTTAAGTGTCGTGTAATACAGGAAACTGGAATTTATCAAGTGGACATACATGATAAACTCATAGACATCAAAAGGCAGAAACGAGTAATCCCACTTTTAGGAAAAATCCAGGGTTTTAAATCTGGACAAAGTAATAAATTTCTTTTTTTATTTGTTACTTTTATAACATATATTTTTGTTTTCATTTAATGTTGTGTTTTACTTTTGTTAAAATAAAGACATACTTTTCCGGGTTACTAATGAGATAACTCAGCTTTGGGACAAACCCTACTCCCTTCAATTTTGTGAGAAAATGTTACTTGTGCAACGGTGGAGAACTTAACTAACAACACAGGGGTTGGAACCGCGACGAGGGAGACCGATGCCTCGAATCACATCGTTACCATTGTAACTATTTTTTCACCATTTTTAGTGTTTTCAATACGTTGATGGCCTTCGTGGTAGAGGGGTAAATCTCTCAACTAGTTATCCGGAAAATGTTATTTAATTAATTTGCGTTATTTGATAAATTATTCATTTAAAAAAATGCAGTGATAGATACTCACAGTGTCGCACTGGTTTAAGAACACCATTCAGAATTGAAACGTTGCTTTAAATGGCTTTAGCCGTGTTTGGTAATCTAAATTCGTAATTTGGTAAGATTCTTTTCTACCTTCATCTTGCTCATTTTCTTACTTTCTCTGTTACATTCAGCCTCACAACTTCAACCCCAATCGGGGATGTTATAGTCTCACTTCTATACGGTAGGAAGCAGTTGAGACTTTTGTGCGATTCTCACAAAAAATCAACAATAAAATGTATTATAATACACAGTTATAAATACAAAATAAAAATTATAAACCTGCAGTATTCAAAATGTATTTTTTTTAAATATATATAATAAAAGCTGATTTTCTTTAAAGATAAACTTTTTTATTTAATTTTTATTGCTTTCTATGTAAATGTGTTGATGTTGGAATGGAAGGACTGAATTCATTAACCTTTCCTTATCTATGGTGTGTATTTACTACACATTGCTTCTAATAACTCTATTAATATAATAAATGCTGGGTTCAGATTTTAGGTACTCCTCCGTCATACATTTATGTACTGAATCAAAAAATAAAATATTACATAGTTTTAAAATTCAATTAAAAATCAGAGATATTTGTTAAAAATCGGAAACAAATACACCAGTACAATCAACCGTGTGACAATGCTACGCGAAGAGTGTGCGAGGAAATGACACGCTATTGATGTCCCGCTTTAGTGCGCTAAGCGTGAACATGAGAAATCCACACGTCCGCAGTTGTATTTTTATTTAGACCATCGATACCTACGACCGCATAGCTGTGTGTGTGCTAGCACTGCTAGCCGCCAGCCAGTTGGTCGCGGACCGTCGTAAGATGTTGACCCATTGCATGTTTTTTTAGCATCTGCCGATGGTTTTTTTATGTTTTCAGCAATTAAATAACAATTATTATCACTTTTAATATAAAATATAATAAACATAAGCGATTAGCATGAATATTCATATTTTTCCGACATTAAATCGCTTATTTTGAGATGTGTATTGACTACACAGCACCGGAACGCGTGGAAATTTTTAGCTCAGTAAGGGAAAGGTTATAGGACCGGTCAAAGTTCAAACCAATGTAAGTATTATAAATCAACGATGACTTGAAACGACGAAGGTCGCCCAGTCAGCAGGGGCAGCCGTGATTTTAATACTTTGTTTCCATAGATCGTAACGTTCAAAGCATGCTAGTTAATGCTTTCACACTTATGTAATAATGAAATAGACATTAGAAATAGACATGAAATAGACATTTTTAATGACCAATTTAAACACTTCAAAAAAATGTATTACCTTCATATTAAGCTGATATTGTGATGAAGCCCTTTATCTAAAGAGAAGCAACATTGTACCTACCTAATCAGTGTCTCACCAGGTGTGACAATAACAAATCGTTTATGAACATATTTGTATTTACCTTTTACCCATTCTTATTTGTTATTTACTTCTGCATATTTAGCTTATTCATTTTGTTACTATTTGTGTTATTATCATTTTGTTATTATTATGTATTTAAACATCCATGTATGTAAATTTTTGGGCACCATGCCTATTTTATGTACTTAAATAAAAATAAATATGTTTTAGCTAACAAACCTTCAAAACTTTACCCAAAAAATAATAAAAAAAAACTTTTGGACAACTCGATGGTACCATGCCGAATCAAAATTTTAAATACACTTTACCTCGAACTAATTTGGTTTTATGGTAAAAAATAGTATCCATTTTAAAATAAATTTTATTTTAATTTTCTGTTAAATTATTACATAAATATTAATATTATTACATAGTTTTTTTAAATTTTTATTCTGTACACATCTTCATAATTTTAGTATTTATATGCATGGTAGAATTCTCAAATATATTTTTTGTACAAAACTCAAGACGACACTTCCTCCCTAAACAAGAGTTATTCTCAAATAGGGAGGTATTAATTAACAGCTCAAAACATATATTATATATTTACCCTTGAAATAACATACTGTTGTACAACAGTTGGTACATATACTTTGTAATTCTCCTAATGTTAACTTTCTGTCTGCTGTACCCTTCCTGATGATCTTATTCTATCAGCATGTATTATATGTTATCACTCTGTTAATAAGTATATGTATACATTTAACATTCATATTTTTATAAAGTCCAAATAAAATAGGTTACTCGTTCTTATATAAAATATGTTTCAATGGAGATCTTCGAATGACTAACAGAAAAATGTAGATATGGGTGATGTCAAAAAAAAAAAAATAAAGTCAGTTAGAACCTTTTCCAACTGAGATGAGATGAGACAAATTATCAAAAAGTAGGGGGTGAAGTTTGCCTTAGTGGAAAGATATCTTTTTAATGTTGTTTTATTTTTATTGGAGACATTTATAGTCTTACAAATTCTCAATTTTTCCTTTTTTTAAAACAAAAACGAAAATTCCCGGGTTAAGAATAACAATATTTGAAAATCTCCTACTACTATGAGGAACTAGCCAGCCAAGGAATTGAAAACATTACGACTTGGGGGTACCCAAACGCGTTGTCAACTCAGCCATCGACTAGTTTCTAACTAGGAATATTCTAGGTTCTAATTCTAGGTTCTTAGAACGCGATGTCAGCTCAGCCACCGACCAGTCATAAGCTAAATACTAATGTTAAACGTTTTATTTTTTTCTTTAAAATGTATTCAAACTAGTTTGAAATATAATCTGCATAGATGTGATACAAGTTAACATTGAATAATTTTTCATGTGAAATACTCGGAAGATGGTAGATTGATTTAAAAACGCGGTGGAACTTTTCAGTAGGTGTTGAGAATACCTAATTATCCTTTTCGCTAAAATAACGTTTGGCCAAATAAGTTTTTGATATTTTGCAACAAAGTTATACAATGCACTTCCACCGACCATTAGATGGAACATAAATAATTATGCAAAACATAAATTTGATACCGAGTCTTGGATACCACCCTTAAGAATGTGCATTATTATCACCACAGGTGCATACGATGTGGATTGATATTTATTTTGATTAATAATAATAATAATAATTGGATAATTTGTAGAGCGCCGTTTTTGTGAAAAATCACCTCAAGGGCGCTTTTTCACAAATACTAATATACAAATTCAATACTAATCATGTGAAGTGTCCACCAGCTGTGTGGCTTGCCAGATCAAGAGACCCTTTGACCTCTCCAACTGGTCTCTCGACCCATCGCTTAGCGCTGCAGTGAGAGGGGCAAGTTCGTATGTCTGTCACTACTGTACACACTTATCCGTTCCCAGAACCTCTCCATCCTATCCTTAAAAAAGACCCTCCACACAGAATCCCAAAAGATGACATAGACCCCGAGGAAAATTATTTTCCTTAGGGCCTCCTGTGTGGAGTTAAATGTTATTATAAAAAAATACCTCGCCAATACGTTATTATTTTTTTGTATTCCTCTTTAAAATGATAACTTGTTTGTTTCCTTTTTGTACTTTCTCGAACATAATGAAAAAAAAACTACCTCTATAAAGTAATCCTAAAAAGGTGAACTGCCCTGGGTAAACATCATTTTCGGTAAACTTAATTGTAAAAATTAAAAATTTGGTGACGGGACGCCGCTGTTTGTTTGTGTTATTAATAATGCAATAGAAGTTATTCATTTAAATGGCACAAAAAAGTAGACAATTCATCCTAATGTAGTGGTGGTTTTACCCCCGGACCCCAAGACAAATGACCCACATTAAAGGTTACGCCGCTGGTTCTTACTTGAATTAAGCACATATTACTATGAAAACTCGCTTCATGGGCGTAACGGATATATCAGCTTCACCGGAGGGGCTGGTTTTTATATTCTGGTCATTTATAAATACAAACAATGCAACCAAAAAAATATTCTGTTCTCCTGATTCGTTCATTCCCATGAATATGTTACGTCTAAATGATTAAGCTTACTCGCGATAGATTTCCAACAATACAATGTTTTTGTACTATTTTCAACAATTTTTATAGATTTACATTTTCAAGGTATTTTTTTTAGTTTTTTGATGCATAAAAAAAAACATGCGGTAGGATATTTCATTTCACAAAAAGATTAAATAATATAATCCAAGAAATACAGATTACTAATAAATTATTCATATAAAAGTAACTAAAACGTAATCTTATCAACAATTACTTTAAATGTAAAATATTTGCAGCTGATTTAACATTTATTCGTAGAATATTGAATAATAACATCGACTGTGCCAAACTTCTGTCCCTAATTAATTTTAACATACCTTTGACAAGTATACGACACACAAAACAATTTAAAAAATAAATACTGCATCATTCTCTTCATACGTTCAATAATTTTTGTCTAAATTCTAATGTCGACTTTTTTCGGATTCACTGCCCAAATTTAAAAGTTCATAATGTCAATAATATTATAAACTGTTCATACACTCACACATACAAAAACACACACACACAAAACTACACACGTCGCCCGGTAATTACTGAATATACACACTACATATGAGTCATTACAAGCAAACATGTCATAGGTACCCACCATGAAATATTTAATATATGTTGATTGTTTCATCACTGTAACTAATAAATAATTTTTTTACAAATACGCAAATAATTGTGAGACTTGTAGCTACCATTACGACTTTCGGAAGGTCATTTAAAATGTTTTTTTCCTTATCAACCATGCTGCTTTGTTTGAACTTAAGTTTTAGTTTTGGGAAGCCTGAAATTTCGACAACTTCTCGGACGTTTGATAATTGTGAACATTTTCGTATTATATAATAATATTAGTTTGTAGATATTTTGTTTATGAATCATTGCTACCTATTATACGCATGTTGTTCGTTTGAAATAATATTTGAGTTGTGTACAAAATTATGAAAAGTTTGTACTGTAAACAGATTCTTAGCGTACTGATATTCATAGTATTTAATAATTTTCATATGATTTTCGCAATTTACCGCAAGACACGACACATGTTATTTTGAAGGCAGCCATAAAAGCAAATAAGGATCAAACGAAATATTTTTTTACTCCATAGATTTTTTATTATGTTAATCATTTAATGAATTAAAGATTTTTTTTCACTGACCATATTTATAACTATATATACACGGATATGGATACCCGGGCCTCTGATTTAACCCCCGAGTTTTCGTGTAAACCTTTAGCCCTGAAGTGTTTTTTTGCTACAAATAATATGGTTTATATTGTAAAAGGTAATTTAAATAAACTACTATATAATTTCGTCCTTCTTATAATCTGGGCCTCTTCAAGACCCGCATTAATAAATCCCTACCTTGACCCCCCTCACAACGCTGCCCAACCGGGCGGCGAAATAGCTCCCCTGCCTTTACACTGTATAGTCAGGGGCGCTACTATAAGGTTTCACATAAAAAAAATAAAGTAACATTAAAAATCACCTTTATTTAATGCATTTTTGGTATCACTAAAGAAATTTGAAAATGATATCCCTGAAGCGTATGTGCAGTATAACCATGTATGATCGTGTGATAAATGTGGAGATTAGCAAAGAATACAAGGGTAATTTTTTTTTTTTTTTTTTTTTTTTATTAGTAAAAAAAAGATACACGAATTACATAATATAACAATTACATAATATAATTACACAATATAGTACGGTTATTAATTACATAATATAAGTATTTGATGTACCCCCATAAATAAGCAGGGCTTGTGTGTATGGGGGTGTTGTTATATTGGTTTATATTTGGTACGATTCAGTTCAACTGTTCGGAATACTTTTTAAGGTGGCTTTTGAATTCGTTTATATTTGCATTTATGTTTCTAATTTTTTCTGGTAATGAGTTAAAAAATTTAACTCCGAGATATTCATGGTTGAACTGTCCTATTGTTTTTTTACATTTAGGAGTAGGAAATATTGACGTTTGTCTAAGAATTCTGTTATTTTTAAAGGGTGTAATTTTATTTTGAATATAGTCTTTATAAATTTGTAATGTTGCATGGTAGAAGTATAATGCACTTAATTTTCTGACCTTAAATTGTTTGAATAAAAGTTCGGACGAATATGAATAGGGTTTTTTTAATATGGTTTTTATTATTAGTTTTTGTGATATGTAAATTGTTTGAGTTTGATTTTTATATGTACCGCCCCAGCCTATAATGCCGTATTGTATAATTGATTGACAGAAAGCGAAGTATGTGGTTCTAAGTAATTTTTCGTTTAAAATATCTCTTAAACATCTAAATATATATGTTAGTTTCCTTATTCTGTTGTTCAGAATATTTATATGTGGGGACCATTTTAAACGCTGGTCTATTGTTATGCCTAGGTACTTAATATCGGTCTTGTTTTCTATGTTTGTGCATAACATATTGCATTTGTGGTTTTCTGTATTTTTCACAGAGTGGATAATTATGTTTATTTCTTTAGGTGTTTCTTGTTTTTTAATGAAAAATGGTAAATAATAAGTTTTTTTAGAATTTAAAGTCAACAGGTTTTCATCAAACCATAATTTTAGTTCATTGATATCTGTATTTGCCATGTTATTTAGTTCTGACCAGGTGTTTGCTTTTAGTAGTAGGACTGTATCGTCAGCGTAAGAGACAATGTCTCCATATTTGGAAATATTGAATATATCATTGACATATATAATAAATAACAATGGTCCCAAAACCGTGCCTTGGGGTATTGAAAAGTCGCTATATTTTGAATCGCTGACTTGATTGAGTAATTTTACTTGTTGAGGTCTTTTATATAAATAACTAGTTATCCATGCTAAGACTTTTCCACTAATCCCTACTGATTTTAATTTACTTATTAATTTTTTATGTGATATGCTGTCGAAAGCTTTTTTGAGGTCTATAAATATGCCAAGACATTTTTTATCGGAATCTAGGGCCGTATACAAATAGTTGGTTATATTTGCTATCGCGTCGTGAGTACTTGTATTTTTTTTTAATCCGAATTGGTTATAATTAATTATTTTATTTTCTTCTAAGAATGTCCAAATTTGTTTTTTTACAATTTTTTCATATATTTTTGATATATTCGAGAGAAGTGAAATCGGGCGATAATTTTGTGGATCTTTACGACAGTCTGTTTTATAAATGGGGGTTATAATTGCTCTTTTATAGTTATTGGGAAATTCGCCATTTGCTAGACTTAGGTTTATTATATGTGTTATGGGGTGAATTAAGTATTCTTTCATCGATTTTATTGTTTTAGTATCTATGTTATCAAAGCCGGGGGCAGAATCTCCTTTTAGTTTCGAAATAGTTCTGTCAATGTCGATTTCTGTGACTGGGTGAAATTTATTAATTTGACATTGTGTTATTTGTTGTGGATTAGATATATTGGTCTTATTTATGGATTTTGCTAGGTTTTTTCCCACGTTATTAAAATAGTTATTTAAAATATTACAACATTTTTTTGTGTCATTTTGTACGTTATATATTATTTCTCCATCTGAGATTTCTGATATGTGCTTATATTTTTTCTTTTTATTTATTATTTCATTTATTGTTGACCATATTTTTTTATTATTGTCTTTAGCTTCTGTTATAATTTTTGAGTAATAGTCGTTTTTCGTTTTCCTTATTAGTGTAGTTAGTATATTTTTATACTTTTTATAGTATAATACAATTTTATTGTTAACTAGTGGCCTTTGTGTTATTTTATAAAGTTTATTTTTTTTCCTAGTGGCTTTTATTAATCCTAGAGTAATCCAAGGTTTAATTTTTTTTGTTTTTGAGTTGGTTACGATTTGTTTTTTTTTTGTTGATTCTAAAACGTGTTTATTTAAAGTGTTTTCAAACAGTAATGCACTTTGGTTGGCGCATTTATTTATTAAAATTTCTTCCCATTTTTCAGTTTTTAGTGATTTTTCTAATAATTTGTAGTCTATTTGAGAATATGGAAGATATAATTTGGGTTTTGTATTTAGTTTTCTATTTGTATCATGTAGTATAAGACACGCGTAGTGATCAGTTATATTAGTTTTCCACACAGTAGATTTAATATTTTTTATTTCATTCAAATGTATATTACACCAGATGAGATCTATGCATGATGGTGTTTGGTTTTTAATTTGTCTAGTGTTATTATTGATAAAAGATTTAAAATTGAGGTGCGTCATCATGTTTATGAAATTATTTTTTTCAATGGAGTGATGGTTTGCAGAAATATTTATATTGAAATCACCACAAACAAAAGTAAGTATTCTCGGTAATTTGCTAAGATATTCACATAGTTCGTGTGTAAAGTTAATTATGTTTGATTTGTGCGTTCTGTACACTGTTAAAATTCTGTATAATTTATTTTTTAATTTTATATCTATTTTTAGACAGTTTACATATTGTATATAAATTTCTTCAATGTCAGTAATTTCACACTCATCATTAACAAATATAATTAATCCACTATTTTTGTTAATCGGTCTTGTTGTAGCGATGCCTTTGTAGTTTGGTAGCGCATTTATGTATTGATTGTCATTACAGTGCGTTTCCGTTAACACTATGCAGGTGGGTGATGTATGCAGATCATTAATATTTATCAAGAATTCATCTAGGTTTTTTGCTATGCTTCGGATGTTCATATGTAATATTAAGAATGGGTTATTGTTTGTAATACACCATTTATTGACTTCCGTAATATTTTGACATATTTCTTCGGTTATTTTGTATTTTTCGTCAATTTGTTTTATTATAAATTCGGCCATTTTTAATTGTAATCAATTTTTTCTTGAGCGAAGGTAAGCATTTTCATCCTGTGTTTACATTTTTCACTATTTGATTTGTGGTCTGTTGGATTTGTGGTTTTGAATTTTAAATTAAGTTCTGTGCAATTTATGCATTTTGGTGTTTCGTTTTTACTGTTGCAGTCTTTAATGTTGTGCTCACCCGCACAATGAAGGCATTTTGGTTTGGTGGGAAGTTGAAGACAACGCATTGCTGTGTGCCCATATTTTTGGCAATGGTAACACTGCATTAGAGGGTTGCAATCTTCAACTTTTATTTGGTAAAAACCAAGGTTAACTTTTTTTTTCGTAATTAGCAGATTTCTCAAATCTCCACTGGTTTCGAGGATGATATTTTTTTGTAGAATTTTTTTAATTGGTATGGTTCCTTTATATTTTATTTTATTTGGATCCTTTT
Organism: Hesperophylax magnus; assembly: GCA_026573805.1. NCBI lineage: Eukaryota > Metazoa > Arthropoda > Insecta > Trichoptera > Limnephilidae > Hesperophylax > Hesperophylax magnus. The sequence goes on from JAIUSX010000018.1 coordinate 1,646,056, forward strand.
CATATATTATTTTTATATCTTCATTTTGCAGAATTAGATCCGATATAAATTCTTCATGTGTGTATTTTTCGTCGATTCCTTTAAATATCATGCACGGTCTTTTTTTATCAATGCTTTCAATTTGTATTCCTTCAAGTTTTAATTTTGTGATTTCATTTTTGATGTTGGCCATATCATCTGCTTTTTGTAAATTGATTATTAATTCATTTTTTGATGTCTTTCTGATGCTATTTACTCCGATTCCTAGTTTAGATATTTTTACATTCTTCATGATTGTTCTTTTATGTCTTCATTTTCGTTTTTAGTTTTTATTATTACGGGGAATACTGGAATTTTAGGTGTCGTGTATTTTCCACTTGTGATGTTAGCGTAACTTCTCGTATTTGTTTTATTTTCGAGATTTTGATATTTTTCTAAGTTTTGATTTGTTGTGATTATTTTTTCTAATTTTTGACTGTAGTTTTCATTATTAATAATTATTTGGTCTTGCAATTGAATTATTTTATTTTGTAGTTTTAATTGTTCACATTTTATTGCTTCTTCCACGTTTTTAATATTGTTTTCCAAACTTTGTTTTATTTTCGAGTCTTTTACAGTTGTTATTTTATTAATATCGATTCTTATGTTTTCTATTAATTCCTCCATATTTAGTTCCGTTCACTCGTTCGGACGAGTGGTTATTGAATTTACATGGCTTATTAATATCGAATTACAATAAGAAATAAAAGTTTATAAAGAGATGCGTCAGCTATTCGCTTGGTACCTAATTGATACCTAACCTCAAATCACAAAAACAAAAACATCACTTTTTGACACAATATCATTTAAAGTATACGATTTACACAGCGTAAATAAAGCGAAATTGTGTTTGGTCGCGTCAGCACTCCGGTACATGCGTTCAATTTTGAATTTTACTTGTTTTTTTTATAAATTTGCGCGAACATTTGACAAAACGTCAGACGAACTCATAAGAGACCATAGGATAATGTAAGCGTAATGAGTATGATTAAGAAATGGACGCTTCGATGGCTTGGGCGGTTCCACGATAACTCAACACAGTGACAATTCAACCCACTTTAAAAAGTGGTATAAAGGCATTTGAAACGATAAAAAAAATTTAAACCCAACCTAACCTACTTAACCCAGTTAATAAAGTTTTTGTCATCACTTTCCATGACTTTATATAACTTTTTAAAGATGTGATGAATTATCATTGTGATGATTTATCCTGTCACCGGCTTGGGCATGTGGAGCAAATTAACGAAGAAAGGAGTGTAAGGAAATTATCCGACGCGAATGTGAATTGTAGAAGAGGTCGTGGTCGTCCGAGGAAGACATGGCACGATCAAGTGAACCATGAAGTGAATACATGTAATGAGTCAGAAGGGTATGTATGATACGATTTATGAATGAGAATGAGGGAACGAGTGTGTTCCAATATACTGATTGTTTGATGGCCTGTCCTCTGCCTACCGAAACGGCGTGATGGTTAGTTAGTTAGTTACTTAACTAACTAACTAACCATCACGCCGTTTCCCCGCAGGGGTAGGCAGAGAGGACGGACCGCCAAACAACTCGGTCTTGGTACACACTCCTTGCCTCATTCACATTCATACATCGTCTCATACATACTCTTCTATTGTTCTGACTCTTGACATGGCCCGACTCAAGTATCTGATTCACTTGGTCGTGCCATGTCTTCCTCGGGCGTCCCCGACTTCTGCTACCATTCACATTTGCATCGTATATTCTCCTTACACTCCTTTCTTCGCTCATTCGATCTACATGCCCAAACCATCTAAGCGTCCCTTTCTTGATCTTACTCATTACGCTTACATCAGCCTTGCACTTTTTACGGATATCCACATTCCTCACACAATCATACATGGTTTTACCACACATACGCCTCAGGGCTCTCATTTCAACAGCATTCAATCTACTTTCATCCTTTCTTTGCCAGTTCCATGCCTCACTTCCATACATCAGGGTAGGTACCAGAACTCCATTGTGGACTGCTAACTTCGCTTCTTTGGACAATTTTTTGTTAGCGCCAACTGCGTTCAGTCCTCCATTAATGGAGTTACCTGCATTTACTCTTCTTTCAATTTCTCTGTCAGCCTTCCCATCTCTCGTAAACATGCTTCCTAAATACGGTTCCTAAAATACGGTTGATGTACACTTGAGCAATCTACTGAACTGGGAACCAGTAAAAATGTTACCTATTATACACATACATTGCATGTAAGAAAAAAAATACTTAGATTAACAAGTTATCAAATATTACATTTATATAATTATATAAACCTATGTATATAAATTTCGACTACCATAATACGGGCATGTGTCTAGTGTGGTAGTCGAAAAGCATGTAAAAACTGTACACATTAATATTTCATGAATAAAGAAAAACACTGTTGCACACTGTTTTCGTACTTTCTCTTTCAAACACCATTACTAACTTAAACACAGTTACTTACTAAAATAATTCATTGTTTTTGGTAAGATATTAATTATTACGATACGAAAACGTTTCAGAAATATAAATTATATTAGTATTTAACTTGATAAATTTAATTTTGTATATATACTATGCTGTCTTCAAACTTCCAAACTAAATAGTTAGGTGCTAAATACATTCAAATATACGCGCAATATGTTGCCGAACTATATTTCTGACAAATTACACGAGGTAAAACTAGAAATAGGCATCAATCACCCTACCGAACATTCGTAGAAGTTTGTTTTAGTTTGAGTGATTCGATTAGTAATGAATTATGTATTTATTTTTATTCGAATAACACTCAACTTGCGCAGCTTGCGAACTATATTTAGGTACTAAATAACAAATACCCTTTAATATTGAAAGTACGTCCAACTCCAGTGAAATAGTTGCAATATCAACAACTCTAGTCGCTAGAGGGGCCTAGTGTAGCATTTTAACTTTGACATTCCTTTCAATTGCGGCAAATTGAATTCATTTAGTATTTGGTGGCGGTGTTATTTTTTTAAAAAGTGAGTTCGTTAGTTAAGTTTACTAACAAATTACAAAAACACTTTCAAGTCATTTTTAAAAATGCTGAAAATCGTTCACAGGTTAATGTTAACGTTGATGAAATGATTTCATTAAATCCTAGCAAATCAAATGTTCTTGATTTCGTAAAACATAGATTAAACAATGAAAATATGATTATAAAATAAATCAAGTTAATTAAGCAAATCTGTGTTAGTTACATGTAGCATTCCGTGTTCATGTTGAAGTTATAAATTATCGTCAATGTTAAAAAAAAAACTAATATTTGTTTTGAATCAATGCAGATTTTTGTAAAATGTGCTTTGAATTATATTATATATATTGAAATCGTCATGTTAATGTTATCGTCATGTTAATGTTAATCGTCATGTCATGTTAATATATAATATTAATGTAAAATATATTTCTTATGTATTCATATTATTAAATATTTTACTATATTTTTATTAAATGTCTCAAATAATTTACGTATTTTATTAGCCAAACCATAAAAGACAGAGTTAATATCCACTTTATTTTTTTTATGTTTAAGCAAATAAGAGCAGTAAGGTCGGTTTGGAAGTTACCTAATTTCAATTTTTTAGATTTGTATACTTTTTTAACCTAAAATTAAAATAAAAATTATGTTTCACAAATGTTTCAAAATCTATTAAAATGGTTGAAATAAAACCAAGGCGCATAATTCGTATCGCTAGGAGGCGCTAGTGTAGCAAGTTGTCATCAGAAATTATAGGATATGTAAGAAGTTGAAGGTTTTATCAATAATATGGGGTATTTGCAAATACTCAAATTTTGTTTAAGTACATTTAATTTGTAGTTATAAATAGTTATGATAAGCTTACCGTCATTCAAAGGGTGATTTTTCCTGAAACAAATAAAGGTTTATTAGTAAAACAAATAAGGTATAAAGAGTTCTTCGGTGGAGAAGTACTTAAGGATACGGTATTAATGTCCTTTTATCCCCATCACGTGACATTTTAAAATGAACGTATTAAAATGGATCGCGCGCACAGACAAGATTACAAACTAGAAAGAATCACTTGTAACTTGAGTTCAAACTTTTGCTTGCAGCTTGATCTGCGTAGAACCAATAAATAATATTAACACAGTAGATTACAACAGGATTGTAGAATGTAAATACTAAAAAGGCAATGGGATCAAAAAAGCTTGTGTCCGTAATAAGTAGTTATTGCATTCAGGTCCTCCATTTATTTAAAAATATAATTATTGATTTAACCCTCCAGGCCTCTGGCGTATTGACCATTATTTTTCTTAAAGACGTTGTCAGAAGGTAGAAGAATTTGTTTGTATTTTCGCTATGCAATAAAATTCAAATAAATGGAATATTTCTGAACGTATTCAAAAATTTTCAACTGTTTTGAAAAGTTGATAAAATAAACTTTCAAATCCTATTATTAGAAAAAAACATACAACTTTTAAATATTCAAATTTCTAATGTAAACAGTGTAAAAAACAGGGTTTTCCCATAAGAGGTGTTATTTTGAATAGCCCGCTATTTCGGTAGATGTTACTTTTAAAGCTGTCATTTTTTTACATTTGACAAGTAGAAACTACGTCATTAATAAAAATGGAACGATACACGCTTCAACAATGCATTGAAATTATTAAAATTCACTTGAATGAATCAAATGCAAATCATCTTGGGTAATGAGGCCATTTCCACCTCGGTGTCTTCGTCAACAATCAAAATTATCGCATCTGTGGCTCGGAAAACCCAAAAGTTATTGTTGAAAAGCCTTTCTATCCTCAACGTGTGACTGTTTGGTGCAGTTTATGGTCCAGCGGAGTCATTGGACCTTAATTTTTCGAAAATGAGGCTGAAGCAACAGTTAAGGTGAATGGATTGCGCTATCAAGAGATGATTAATGATTTGTTATGGCCGGAATTAGATAGTATTGATCTGGACAACGTTTACTTTCAACAAGACAGCGCTACGTGCCACACAAGCAACGAAGCCATTGATCTTTTACGATTGAATATCAAAATAACACCTCTTATTGGAAAACCCTGTACAAATCAACTTTTTTTTAAAATGGCTCACCTTACGTTTTTCGTCTAAACTATGACATTAAGGGATATACATCCAACGATTTATATGAGACCTCATTTGGTCTCTTCCCAAAAGCGAACAAATGGACTCTGCAGTTAATAGCTGTTTGTTCGCAAAAGCGAACAAATTAGCCTGGGGATTAAAGTCAGTGGTTTAATGCACTATACTTCACTCATATGGTTTTAATGAATAAAAAAATTAATGTACATATTTGATCCGTGTTCGAATACCAGCGAACTTGCCAAACGCGTGCTGAAACAGTCGCGATTAGTATGACTTTTTATCGTATGTAAAAGACAAGTTTTTCGGATTTTTTATTTTCTCGCTTTCACAGTTATGCCGTTAAAAACAATTTCATGAGATATCAGTGTTCGAAGAAAAACAAATTTTTTATCTTTTTTTTTGTTATTTCAAAATATGAAATGTTGCATCTGCACCTTCATAGGTACATTCTGGAATAAACTATTATTATTATTTAAAACAAACTTCGGAAGGTGATTCTACATGATGGTAGAAGTGAAAATGAAAAGTAATTTTTTTCGAAACCTGTTGTTTTTTTTCATTAAAAAATATTTTTCGTAAAATGAATATTTTTTTCCATACAAACAATTCATCTTTGTACCTGAAAATCTGCTTAAAACTTTGAAATGTCATGTTTTTGTATTATCGCGTATAATAAAGTTTTTGCAATTTACCCCGGTAACACTGTATAATATTTACTGGTAGTTTTTTTTAGCAAAGTGATTGTATACCATTTAGTCGTTTGTATATTTGTATTACGAAAGATAAACAAAAATAATAAAAATACGAAATATAAAAAAAATATATTTAAATCATACATTTGAGAAGATACTTGATATATTTTGTTCATCTGTATTTTCCTGGCAATCATCGTGGATTACGTGGATAATTCAAGGCAAAGATATAAATAGTGTATTCCCGACATTGCGAATACGAATATATCCTGCAGGATGTTTTAAAGGCCGGGCAATGTGCCAAATGTCCCGCATTTACTGTTAGCGACCGTATATCATTTTCGCAGAGGCTTTAATAATAATTTTTATTGCAGCCCTTATCGCCAGTACAAATATTACGGTTTTATGCGGATCGTGAAAGCTCAGATCATAATGTTTCAAAGTTATTGCGGCCGATTTATCAACGCGAAAAACACTACCACTTTCTGCAGCGTACTGCAATCAAAACAATTGTGAATTTCATTTGTAATTTTGTATTTGATTTGTAGTTTTGTATTTGATTTGTAATTTTGTATTTGATTTGTTATTTTGTATTTGATTTGTAATTTTGATTATGATTTGTAGTTTTATATTTGATTTATAATTTTGTATCAGATTTATAATTTTGAATTTGGTTGTAATTTTGTTTTTGATGTCTAATTTTATACTTGATTTCTTAATTGTTTATGATTTCGAATTTTTTATTTAATAATAATAATAATTGGTTGACTTGTAAAGCGGTGTTTTTGTGCAACATCACCTTAAGGGCGCTGTACAAATTTATTTTATTTTCAATTATGAATTTACTTTGTAATTTTGTAGTTTATTTTGATTTTGTATTTTCATATTTTCAATTTTGAATTTACTTTGCAATTTCTTAGTTTATTTTTAATTTTAAATTGATTTGTAATTTTATATTTGAATAGTAATTTTTTTTATTTTATTTTTAATTTTGTATTTGATTTGTATATTTGAATATGATTTAATAGTGATAATAAATTCTTCCAGATTATTATTATTTGATTTGTAGTTTTGTATTTGATTTTGACTTGTTATTTTGTTTTTGATTTTTAATTTTGTATTTAATTTGTAATTTTAAATTTAATTTGTAATTTGCATATGGATTCTAATTTTCTAAAGGATTGTTTTCGGACAGAATTATATTACATTATGATATAGTCAAAGAATTAAGAAGAACACGATGTTGATAAATGCGATGTTGAACACATCCAAACCAAATTGATTTTTCTGCAATAATTTATGAATGAAAATAATTTTAATGCGAGAAACGCTGAGAGCTGTCAACCCACAAGGATGTTTCTGATTAATTTACACAGAATTTATTGGTTTTGGGTTAAAAAAATCTTCAAAGAAGATTACGTTGATCTTTTGGGTTGGATGTCTTCCCCAAATGATGAAGAAAGTTTCATAAATAAGTCAAATTTTGTAAATTGTGGGTTGGATGGTTTCTACGTAACGCGGTCTAATTTATGCTCAGGTTCTTAAAAAAAATCTTTATAAAATGTATTTTCATCATAACAATGGATATAAAAGTCGAATAATATTATAAAGGGATATTTGCAAGAAAGTTCACAGTACCTTTCATAATATTTACACACATAAATATTCAGAAAAATATCATCAACAGCAGCTTTTATTTTTTTTATATTTCCTTTTGCCACATAAATAAACATTTCCACGGGAATATATTGGCTACCTATGATGCCCTTGACTCACTTTTCAAAAACAGACGTGTCAGACTTTTTATTTATTAACCTAAACGTGTATAAAGAAAATATGCGAAAACGATTATATTTTCACTGGCGAGCAGCCTAAAAGTTTCACATCGGATTCAAAAGAAATACATTTTATATATCTGTGAATTAGCAGAATGAAGAATTTTTATTTAAAAAAAATTAATGTAGAAATAATCTCAAGTCGGAAAAGACGTAAAGTGGTTAGCGGTAGATCAGGATTCAAGTCCAGGAGGTCTAGCACGGACGATCGATAAAGCCCTATGTCAATACTATATTCACCATCTACGATTGACCAGAAATGTTCCGACGGCTGATGTACAAATTTTAGCGCGGCTTCCGTAGTATCATATAAGTTTTGGTTATCTCTCAATATCAATATATGTTTTCAGTTTGTTCTGCGAAACAACTGGTTTATTAACAAACGGAGTTGAGCTAACGAAGTTCTAAGAATTGAAAGAAGTAGTATACGCAGTTGAATCCGTTCGGGCCAGTGACGCTACATTGGTTCGGGCGGAGATACAAAATTTGTTCTCATAACAAGTTCAACATTTTCAATGTATTAATATGTTTACATAGTTGTATAATTTTTGACGATTCGGAATGTCAATTGATAGACAATAGCTCCAGTGTTTCCAACATATGTCGATTTTTTGTTTATTGCATTATCAATATCGGTCTGGCTATCAAGAGCGCGACCGTGCTCGGGAAATCGGTATAAAATCATCGGTAGTTATGCTTATCGATCCGATATTGAAAAATTATCGATTTTACTGTGCTAGACTCCCCAGATGGAACCATTTTCTCTTTTCTTTGTGTTTTTCAATTTTTTTCATTTGAATTGATGAGGTTAATAAACGAATATTGGTGCACACGCACTATTTCTACATTTGTGAGGAGCTGTACTGATTTTATCGAACTTAAGAAGCCTAATTCCATCAATATGCTGATAAGAATTCACTGGATGACTAGCGGCAACTACCTATCACCTGGATGACGAATCGGTCGAGTTCAACAGAGGTTGATGGAATTTGGACAAGATTATTAGACATAATATTGAAGTTCTACGGAGGACAAAACTCGTCAGCAGTATAAGTGGAGTGGGGGATTTTTATTTTTACTCTAAATGGCGTAATTTTATGTAATGTAATTCAGTACCTACCTACCTAGTTAAAGAGTGGAAGATACTCTCAGTATCGCCCTCGTGAGAATTGAAAAATTGTTTGAAATGGCTTTAGCCATGTTTGGTGACCAGATCTGAACAGCCAGGTACCTCCCCATATTCCTCTTCCCCATCTCCTTCCCATTCCCCAGTACCTTCACATTTACGACACACCCCAATGGTAATAACATAAACTCACTGCTTTTATTTAGTTAATAAATGCACTCTGCGTAATCGAAATGTTGACATGGTAGCCAGCCAGCTAATGACATTAAGGCGATGCCATACGTAGTAATGCAAAATCATGTGTTTTTGGTTTGAAAATTTGGTCGCCTAGAAATGTTTCAGATGCTTTCATTAAATACTTCGAGTAGAATACATCTTTGCCTTTGAAACAATCGAGTATTTTTTAGATAAGTCTTTTTATAAGCCCAGAAAAAAATAGTATAAAGGCCTATGAAAATTGCTTTAATGTTCAAAATCTCCTACTTACGAACCCATTTTTGGTTATGATTTTATTGTATAATGTGGCAAATTAAGTTATTTATAAAATGATCGAAAAAAAATTAAATATTTATTCCTGAACATGCACAAAATAAAATAAAAGGCACTTTTTGGCCATGTTTTTTTCTTGCATAAATAAAAACAGGCGGATGGTGTTAAGCGGGAATTTAAACCTTATCGCCATCTACGTAAGGGTTGTTATTGATAGCGGCTCAATTTAAAATATTACATGACGTAGGGCATCGCCTTAATAATATTTTTCGTAAATTGCGTATTAATTGAAGTGTGGAGTTTGACTTATCGAGAAAATAGTTATGATTAAAAAAAATATTTTTTTCTTATTTTTTCTGCCAACAAAACATCTAGTAGTTTTGAAAATCAATTTAATATGACATTTAGTAAATCAACCCGTATACACATTTTTTATCATAATATATCTATTTTTGACAATATTTTTCTTCAGTTCGGCTGACGATTGAACCTTCTTACTTGGGATCTTAAGTCGACAACTCTACAACCTCGCCAAATGCCATTCGGTTAGGACCGACATTTATTTATTATATTTACTGTTGTAACATTATTCAATTTCAGAGAAATGCGTATAAGCTGCGTGTGTATGCAAGATTGTCACCAAAAGCATTGTCATCTGCCGAGATTTAGCTTAAATTCATTACAAATAACAAAAGTGAAATTCAAATAGCTGTATTTAAAAATGGACCATTTGTCGTAGTACCTTGATAAAGTATAGAATTATTGATAGCACATTGGAGTTATAAAGTATGAATAATTATTAACCTTACTTTACGATATATTTTTTTAGAGAATAATGATTCGCTTAGAACAGTGTCGAAACTTGGGCGAAGCCGGGAAGAATGTGCTCAGGAACTAGTCCAGCCATTCGTATAAATCGATAATATTAAAGACAATGCGGACAAATAAGCTTACCCTAAGGATAACCTTTCGGAACATACCTACACAAGGTTGGTTAAACGTAAGATTATCAGTTCCATTCGCAGCTTTCCAAGTTTGGAATTCCAGACCACATTACATTAGAATCCGACAAAGATCCGAGATATTCTCAGCTGCCTTAATGTGTCCGTTGTTCCATATTTTATCCGCTCCATAATAGTGTATACCGTTCATATTATATACCCACTAATGTATCCTATTGTTGAATGAAATACATTCAATGCCACATAACATCACATGAATGTAAGTGCTTTGAGAAGTTATTTTGAACGTATAAAATAAATAAATTAAAATATCCATATAATTTTATTTTATTATGAAGAATATAAAATATAATAAAATTTTATTTCTAAAGTCTTTTGGCAACAGGTTTTTTTATATTTTTTGTATAAATATCACCGTGTTTAAGGCTAGAATCTGTTTATTTATTTTATACATTCAAAATAACTTCTTAATGCACTTACATTCGTGTGATGTTATGTGGCATTGAATGTATAAAATAAATAAACAGATGCTAACCTTAAAAACTGTTTAAGGTTAGCATCTGTTTCACAAGCCAATTTAGTTCTTTTAACATTTTAGTTACTTTTAAAAATCTATTTTGCTGTACTTTTTGTTGTAATTTAACAGTTTTTATTGATGATAAATATTTCGTTTAGTATTAAAAAAACACATAACGTATTTGTAACAAAAAGTTTAAATAAAATAAACAACTTTGTAAACACGACAATTTAATCAAAATAATAGAATTGACTTTTAAATTAACCATTGGTTCTTAAAAAATATCGATCCTTTTTGATTAAATAGTGGCGTGTACAAAGTTTTTATTTTATTTTAATTAAATCGACTGTAATCGAAGCAGTAATAATAACAGTTTCTTTGAATTCATAAAATCGCTGAAACACAAAAACATTTTTGCAAACAATATCGCTTAAAATTAAAGACTCTTAGGAAATGATTATCGTCACATTATTAGGCAATAATCAATCAACCTTGTACAAACTGTCTCTTTGTGTCTATGTTTATGTTTTTTTCGATTTCATAATATTTGTGTTTCTGTATATATTCATAAGACTGCAGAGAATAGAGATACTTAATTATTATGTTTCAAATATTTAAAGTACTTTGTAGGATCTTATTTATGAAGAGCAATTTTATTTTTATTTTTAGTGTTCAAAACTAACTGGCTGTTATTAAATACGTCGTTTCAAAGGAACATTATTTTATCGTTTTCTAAAAATTTTACCACATGGCTAATTGCTCATACTCTTGAAAATATTGTATAAATTCGTTATAGTTTATAAGCATTCGACTAAAAACTTCGATGCGAAGGATAGAACGAAGTACGTAGATTGTGGCTCGATTTGCATTGAAGTGAGTGAATTTTTTACTTCAATGGTTTTGAAGAGGTTTGAGTTGTTATCTGCTCTTTATCTCCAAAAGGAGGACACCATTTTTCGCCATACGCTAGATTCTTTTCATTATAAATACATATTTATCTAAACGAAAAAGAAAACTTTTTTATTTATTTTTGTATTTTTATTTTTATAATGATTCATATTAATACTTAATTTTTTGAAACCGGTACAGTAAATGTTTTTATTTTTTTACATTAGCTCCACACAGGAGGCCTTTAGGGAAAAAATCCTTCAGGGCCAATGTCATTCTTGATGAAGCTGTGTGAAGGTTTTTTCAGGAAAAATGAAGGAGAGGAAGTTATGAGAAGGCAAAATTTATGAGGGTGTGTAGGAATCAGAAGGTCAATGTTTCCATGGCGATGGGTCGAGAAAAAGTCTGGCTGGAATGGTAAGAAGGGCTCCTTTAAACAGTCTCTCCTAAACCGACCCCCACGCAGAAGGTGGACAAAACCCAGTTTCCGCACGGCGGTAACTATACCCCCTCCCAAATTGAGATATTTACTAAATAGGAATTTGGAAAATAAAATCTTTATAATTATTTCGGATCTGATCTCTGTCCAGTGCAGAAAAAATCAATCTAATAATTAATTCTAAAATAAATAAAAATAAAGGGGTAGTAATTGCGAATTGCGACGCTTATGTTTTATCTCTTTGGAAGCCTTCAGATTTGAATCACTGACTGAAAAGGCCGCCTTAATCCTTTGACTCCACCGCCATTCAAAGGAACCTTCGCTTATTAAACCACGGAAGGACCTCTGCTTTGAGGGCCTGGGAGATCTAACTGCCGCACAATGATGGGCCATTTGCTTTAGGAGCGGTGGGCCCTTTGGAAATTTCATTAAAATAATCAAATGAAATAAAATTAGCTACTAGGTAGGTACTAACTAACTAACTGTTGTAAAATTTTGGTTTCCCTTTAATGTGCGATCAAAATATTTAATGAACATGTAAAAGATTTTTTTTGTATGAATTCTGCACATGAGTCTCAACTGATTCCAACTATCAGGAGCTATTACGTACTCTGGCATCCCCAATTGAGTTAAGTTGTGAGGCGAAGGGAGCGAGGAAGGGAAAAAAATATGGAAGTGGATGGTTGAGAATCACCTGGATATTAAGATCTAATCATAAAACACGTCTGTAGCCATTTCAAGCAGACAGCGTTTCGATCTTGAATGGTGCAATTTAATTAATTAAAAAAATAACGGATAAAGACGTTGTCCCGATAAGACAGATATCCTAGGTTCGATTCCCAGCTGTGACCGTTATCTTATTATTATTTGTGTTCTCTTGTTAGATTTTTCTTCTTCTTCAACGATGTATTACATTGATGGGTATAACCTTCAAAAGTTCCAATAAAAACAACAATATTTTGTTGAAAAAAACTATGAAAACTGTTTGACAAAAGGAACTTACCTACCCAACTTTTATTGAAAACATCTATGAAAACTATTGGACAAAAGAAACTTACCTATCCAGCTTTCGTTGAAAAAAACTATGAAAACTGTTTGACAAAAGGAACTTACCTACTCAACTTTTATTGAAAACATCTATGAAAACTGTTTGACAAAAGGAACTTACCTACCCAGTTTCTGTTGAACAAATCTATGAAAACTGTTTGACGAAAGGAACTTACCTACCCAGTTTCTGTTGAAAAAAACTATGAAAACTGTTTGATAAAGAGAACTTACCTACCCAGTTTCTGTTAAAAAAACTATGAAAACTGTTTGACAAAAGTAACTTACTTACCCAGCTTGAGAACTAAAGGATGTGTGATTATATGAATTCCACCACTAGTCTTTCGTAAATTCCCTTTTCGCAAAGCTTTTATGTATTCTCTTGTGAATTCAAAAACTACCGCAAATTCTTCGAAATCCATTCATCACCTAAAAACTACATTAATAAGCAAACAACACCGAAATATTAAACAAATTGAATTAACCCATTGCCATTTGTCTCGTATTTGTCAGCGGTCAAAATGATTGAGCGAACGTCGCCTTTGATCAATGGTTTGGTAGTCATCGGTCCCCTGAGTTTAGTGTTCTGCCGGCATCGGTATGCCGTGATTAATGATTAATTAGCCCGAGTTGGACTGGCCAAACAGGCTGAGTTATGAACCGGAATGCCGCCGTGGCGTGTTAAGGGTTAAGGTTAATTAAGGTTTGATTGTTTCGTAGCAAATCTGAAGCAGTATTGAGGGAATTCGTGAACTATTTGAGATTTCATGAGCTTATCTTCTGTAATATTAGCATCATCTTCAGATGTTTAGGAATAAACTCAACGACATAGGAGTAAACTGAATCTAGAGTGTAGATACTAATAATCTCAGCACAGTTGATACGCATTCCTTGCTTTATTCACTTGCTTCGACTCATACATACTCTTGTACTATATCGGATCTTGGCAGTACGTAACTCCTCTCAAGAGTTTGATTCTCTTAATCGTGACAATTAATACATGCCTCGGGCGCCCATTTTTTCGACAATCATATGTATTGCTCAAGAGTCCTAACTTCCAACCATCGGAGCCAGTTAGGCCATGGAATCGCCAAATGGAGTATGTTGTGAGTCTAAAGGTAGTAGGGTGGGGAAGGAGATGGGAAGAGGAAGTACCTGGCTATTCAGATCTGGTCACTTAACACGGCTACAGCTATTTCAAGCAACGTTTCAATTCTGAATGGTGGTCTTACTTTTCCACTCTGCGGCAACGTGCAGAAAAACAATTTTAACTATTTATTTTATGTTTTTCATAAAATATTATAAAGGATAATATTTCACAAGGACTAACTCGCCGGTATCGAGGTTAACCATTACAAAAATTGAGTAAAACAACGTATGTAAGGTAATCTCTATATAATCTAAAATGTAAAGTAATGGATAACAAAAATTACAAAAAAATTGGAACAATGCATTGTAACACCAACATCTCTGCCATGGGTCACCCCAAGTGGTGCGTTACGTTTAGTGATTTAGCAGGGTTCCCGGGTTGATCAAGTGAGGTATGTTCATGATGCACCTGCCCACCAGCTGCGTGGCGTTGAGAGCCATTGTGTTGGGAGAAACTTTGATCTCTCCAATTGATCTCTCTTGATCCATCGCCTTCGCCGCAGGAAGATGAATTGATCATTCGTTTGTCACTCCTCGATACCCGATCCCTAGATTCATATCCACCACTCATCGTTTTCCCTCCCAGAACTTCCTATCCTTCCTTTCTTTTAAAAATACCCTCCACACAGCATCCCTAAAGATGACACGAGGGAAATTATTTTCCTCACAGCCAACTGTGTGGAGTTAATGTAAAAAAAAGCATAAGTAAGTCATTATTCACAAGAAGAAACAAAGTAAATATCAAAACAACTGAGGTGACACATTTTAGCAAATTGAACTAAAACAAATAAATTATTTAATAATTATGTAAATGAATTATAAATATTAATAACATTAATTATTAATTAAGATTTGAACCCACGTCCTATGGATTTGTAACCACTAAACCAAGGAAGCCGTCTTGAAAACTTGACTATCGAAACTCTACCTTTGTAAAATGTTGTTATCGCGAAGCACTACGAAGTTGTGAAAAATATTTGAAAATTTGATTGCTTAGAATTTTTTTAGGTGCCTTTGAAATAATCGAGCATTTTTCAAGCCTTTTATATAAAAACTGATTTAAAGTATAAAATCTTTTACTTACCAACCTCTTTTCAGTTATAGTTTTATTGTATAGTATGGCAAAATAACTCCTCAAAAAAATATCGTAAAACATTTAAACAATTGAGCCTGAAAATTACAAAATAAAATAAAACTCACTTTTTGGCGATGTTTTTTTTCTTGCATAAATCAAAACATGCGGCTGATGTTAAGAGGAAGCTACAAGCCAAAAATGTGTATATTCTTTTAATACCTTTTATTGAAGGTAATAAGCATTAAAATCGTTTCTCAAGCGGAGTCTAGAAACGTTCGATTTAAACACAAAACTGTTTTTTTAATTTATTTTGTAAAATAATATAAGAAAGCAAAAAAGTGAATCAAGCCAAACTGTCACAAATAATCTTAGCTATAATACTGTATTTTTTTAAAGTTGTTACCTTTACGCGTTCATACATTTCTATTGAAAAAAATATTTTTTAGTACTTTAGATTTATATTTTTTATTGAGTAATTTATTATTTTATTTGTATTCTACTCAAGCGAAACGATAGGAAAACATTCAATTTATCTACAGTAATTTTTTTGGTATTCATAATGTACACCGATTCGTTATAAATATTAATCAAAATGGTGATTTAGCATTAAGCGGGAATTTAAACCTTATCGCCATCTACATAAGGAATGTCAATGCGGACCGATTTTAAATATTATAAGACGTGGTGCATCGCCTAAAGTATTTTTTCTAGAATTTTGTAATATAATTGAATTTGGAGCTGGATTTATTTGAATTGTATAGTTCGAAGAATAAACCTTAACCTAAACCAACAGATGTGATGGAAAATAAACAATTTTCCCAAAGTTTCCAAAGTGTACTGCCTGGAGCGATTATGAATTGGACTCGCATTAATAATGAATGTTGTGCGTGGGAAAGAAGCTGAAATTGAAGATGAAAATTCAGGTCTAGTTCAATTTCGAGTCTACAAGCTAACGTGATAGTGTTATGATTGAAGTTTGTATCCATTAATACTATTCCGCAACTGTAAGATGTTGTGTGGCAATTTTCAGATCTATTTAGTTTCACATATTTGCGATTACCCATAGATACACATTATTACAAAACAAATATGAGCAAAACGTTTAATGTAAGGACCTTTTTTATTCCATGGTCCATTCCTCGGCTGGCTAATTCCTTTACCGCGTTACAAATTAGCAACGCAAACGACGGCCTTTGTGATCGAAGGGTTAGGTTAAGGCTCTCGACTAGCAAGAGGTTGCGAGTTCAAATCCTGGGGTGCTCAAGTTATCATTTTTGAAGTGAAACTTCTTTAGGCGCGTAATGGATTTTCGGGGACGGAGTAAAACCGAGTCAGGATCGACACGAAAATGCGGGTACCCCCACCACCGCTCACCGTTCACCGTTCACTGTTTTCAGTAAAAGCAACAAATCATTAGCATGCGCATAAAAGTTTTTATGTGTTTTATTTAAGTACTTTTTTACTCGGTAGTATAATTTTGTTTGGCGCATGCCTTAGCTGTGGTACAGACGTGGACAGGGCTTTCCTGTACCGTCCGTCCGCCGTTCAGTCTGGTTTAGTCGTCCGTCGAGAGCGCTCGCGTCGCGCGCTTTGCCGTTCCATTCGTATTCCAGTATATAAATATTGTTGAAGTGAAACTTCTTTAGGCGCGTAATGGATTTTCGGGGACGGAGTAAAACCGAGTCAGGATCGACACGAAAATGCGGGTACCCCCACCACCGCTCACCGTTCACTGTCCCTCTCTCACCATATGCGCTTGTTGAGGTGGGGGAGCCGCTCACGAACGTTCTCTCTCTTCTCTTCTTTCCTCTCTCTCAGACACCAGCGAACTGCGCCACGCCAAGCATCAGCTGCTTGGTTAGTATACTGCGTCGTGAGTGTAATACGAGTGAAATACGTAATTGATTGTGGTTCATACGGTTTGGTACAGAATTTCATTTTAACCTCTAATTTTCAAACTAACCTAAGAGAGAAAATAGAGATGATGAAATGAAAATAGAGAGAGAGGAATACTAGAAGTTTCACTTCTGTCTTGCGTAGGCTTGACACACCCACTTTTTTTTATTAATTTGTGTTATTTCAGAATTTATTTATGGCTAGGTTCTTCCCCACCTTTCTCCTCCCAATCTCATTCTCCTGCCCTCTACCTTCAGCCTCACTATGTACCTCAATTGGGGGAATTTAAACGGGCTTTAAAAACAAAATTATTTAAAAAATCTTACCATTAATAAATCTTAATTTCTTTTCATTATTTTATAATAAGCCATATTCTAAAACTTCCGGTTATTGTTTGGTTTTGGTTGCCTCCTTCTTGTACCTTTTTAAAATGTCTGCTCAGAAGATTCTCATTTCTGAGCACAAACTGCCTCCTGTTTTATATTATGTTTTAGTTTTAATATTCTTGTTTTGTCTTGTCCTGCTGTTATTGTTATTTTAAGTTTTGTTATCACTTTGTATTAACAGTGTATTCAGTGTTATAATATTAGATCTGTATTGGGTAAGGCACATTAAAGTAATAATTTTAAGAAGATTACCACTAATACTGAATTAACGTTTTTAAGTTGGTTATAGTTAAGCGCACTTGAAGTGAAATTACACTAAACTGCGCTATATTGTTATTATTATTATTAGTGCATAGTCTCATTGGTATTCACGATGATTTTTACCACAAATCAAATATACATGTTATTAAAGAAAATATTATAATCACTTTAGTTGTGATAATTTCACAGTAAGTTTTTTTGTTAGTTAAAGTATATTTTCATATCTTATTATTGAATTTTCCGGAGAAAGAAATACCTCCCTTCCATTTCATAAATAACATCAGAGATTGTTGTACAATTTTAATCAAATTAGATATAGATACATCTGTCTAAACGTTATAAAAGATTGATTATATCTACACAAAAATCGAAACATATCAAATTATTTTCATCTCAATTTCAAAGCAATTCAAAATATTACAGATGTGAAACCACATATTACTTAAAAAAATTATTATTTGACGATTTTTTTCCTAATTTCTTCGAATAATAAATTATTTTTAATTATTCGACGATTTTTTTCTTTCCTAATAAAGAGTGGTTTTAATCTTTGCCAGATTTTGAGAACACAGATTTTTTATGGAGGTCATAGATTTATATCAGAGAATTTTACATTAAAAAATCTCGATTGGTTTCAGATAGATTCATTAAAATATAAGCACTCCGCTTAGAGATTACTTTGCTTCTAGAGATTAACTTTTTAGGAAATGAAACATCTCACAATTTTCTGAAACGGCTTCTAACCTAGAACTAAAAGCGATTCCTGATAATGATCCCTTTTAGGAAATTTTTTTGTTTATTTTTTAATCTGGAGTTTTGTGAAGTGTACAATTTTTATTTTTATTTTTTGTATGT
Source organism: Hesperophylax magnus (assembly GCA_026573805.1). NCBI lineage: Eukaryota > Metazoa > Arthropoda > Insecta > Trichoptera > Limnephilidae > Hesperophylax > Hesperophylax magnus. Next base: position 1,664,775 of record JAIUSX010000018.1, read on the forward strand.
TCGATTGAAAATGGAAGGGTGGTTTAAAATCACGTACAGCCATATTTAATATTCTAATACACATTTAAAATATAGAACAAAAATACATTTTGGAAAGCAAAAATCTTCATGGTTGAGTGGTTACAATCTTGATCGATTCTAGAGGCCGCTGGTTAAAATATCGCAAATTGATTAAATTTCATTAGACTGTCTTGGGCTCTTTCAGAAGTCATTTGGTAAAAAAGGATATATTTTATAGGTTCAATGATAGATCAACACATCGACAATTCAACACACCTTTAAAAAGTGATATAGTCATTAGAAACGATGAAAAAAAAAATTAAACCTAACCTAACCTACTTAAGCCAGTTAATAAAGTTTTTGTTTCATCACTTTCCATGACTTCATATAACTTTTTAAAGATGTGATAAATTATCATTTTGATCTTTTATCCGGTCACCATTATATACTATACCTCTGGATGTAATTTTCAGTATCGCCCTGATGAAGGGAAAGACATTTAACATTCAGAATTGAAATGTTGCTTGAAATGGCTTTAACTGTGTTTGGTGACCAGATATGAAATTCCAGTTACTTCCCCATTCCAACTACAGTCTCACAATATGTTATTATTTTTATTTTTATGTGAAACTATACAAGAGTCCCAACTACTCCCAATCGTCTGGAGCCAGTGAGTCTATGGTATCACCAATTGGATTATGATGTGAGGCTGAAGGTAGTGGGGAGGGGAAAATAATGGGGAAGAAAAAGGTAGGGGAATACCCGGCTATTAAGATCTGTTCACCAAACACGGTCATAGTCATTTTAATTAACTTTTGAAAAAAAAGGTGGTTTTACAGTGCGATAATGGGAGTATCTTCAACTCTGCAACTCTCTGAAATAACACAAATTATTCAAATAGGACCCCAATACCCCGATCGGTGATGCATTAAAAAGACAGTCTAGTGAAATAATGTTATAATATAAATTTACAATATTATATGAGGCAAAAAAACAACCGTGAAGTATAAATATTACAATTTTTTAAACTTTTTTTTAACTCATTTGGGGATTGTTATGAGGCTGAAAGGAGTCGATACAAGAAATAAATGAGGAGGTGAATGTTGGGAAATGCCCGGAGCACTTAACACGGTTAAAGCCATGGAAACCTGGAAAGCAGAGCATAATATACGGGTATATAAGTAAATAATAAAATCAGCCTTCCGACACTAACAATCTAATTATACATAATTGTCTGCAGAATTGTAATTTCTACCCCTTGGAAAGTGAAGACTGTATCAGGTCTCAATTTGGAAGATTACGGGTATAGAAACAGCCACCAACACCCTGCCATAGGTGGTTTGCTACGTTTGGTGATTTAGCAGGGGTGCCCGAGTTCATCGGGTGAGGTGTGTTCAGGATGCGCCTGCCCCCAGTCGCGTGGGGTGCCAGATCGAGAGCAGCTGGTTTGGGGAGACTCTCTGACCTCTCCAACTGGTCTCTCTTGACCCATCGCTTTGTGCCGCAGCGGGATAGAAAGAAAATACGCCCGTCACTCCTGGACACACTGATATTCAGATTCCTACCCACCCCTCATCCCTTTTCCTTCACATAACCTCCTTTCTTTCATTTCTTTAAAAATACCCCTACACAGCATCCTCAAAGATTACATAAGCCCCGAGGGATTTTTTTTCCTCATTTCCTCCTATGTGGGGTAAATTTAAAACAAAAGAAATCTTTGTTGAAATGTACAAGAAATATTAACGGGCATTTCTTTTTCAGATACCGTGACCAATAATTTCGTACGATTTTTTGCGGGTTTACGAAGCCACGTCATCTAGATTCCTAGCCGAGGATCTAAGCAGCGGTCACGGACATCATCTTATCTATTCTGTGTTACGCCTTTCCGCAAACGAAAGAAGAAACATGATAAATGCCATGAACTCATCTAATAAATAATGACAAGCTTTATGTTATCATGACCAAAAAAACCATTACATTTTCTTTTTGTTATCGAGATAATTGAGATATAAGATTCTAAGTTTGGTGACTTAGCAGGAGTGCTCCCGTCCATTGGGTGAGGTTTATCTAGGTTTTTGCGGCGGATTCGTCTGCCTACCTACTAGAGAGAGCCAGATCGGGAGAGAGTGGTTAAGGGAGACCTTTTTGATCTCTCCAGCCGATCTCTCTCGACCCGTTGCCTTCCACCGTAGTGGGAGGGATTGATTCATACGTCAGCCACACCTGGACACACCATACCCTAGATTCCTGCCCACGCACCGTACTTTTTTTCCTTTTCAGTAATATCTTTCCTTTCCTTAAAAAACGACCCACACAGCATCCCCAAAAATGACATACGCCCTGAGTGAAATTATTATCCTCGGGGCCTCCTCAGTGGAGCTAATGTTAAAAAAGATTTATGAATGTAAACGAAGCAAAGAGACTATGCTAAGACAGTTTTGTGGCATTCTATCATCTGGTTACCCTTACGGGGAATGGTGTGATAGTAGCATGTTAGTCAGCAAGTTTTCTACTGATGAATAAATTATTAGCAACTTTCTTTTGACGAATTTTTGTAACTTTATTAATATGTCACAATTTTAACAATCCTGACATCATTTTGTAGACTTAATTCTAATAATATTTTTAATATCTTAAGGCAACCATTAGTTCAATGCCACAATTTGGTACAGAAAAGAAATCCTGCTCGTTTATTATATTCTTGAATTTAATCCGCAGCGCGTTGTCATGGATACGGGTGACATTAGTGAAGTCCCAAAAGTATAGAATTCCAGGTTTCCAGGTAGATGACAAAGTGTTTAATGTCCTTCGGGAAAAGGAAAATATGTTTACCCCACCACTTTATTTCGAACCCTTTTGGGTATAATGAAAAAAAATAGAAATAGGTTTGCGAAAATGAGATATCGGGTTTTAAGGATTCCTCATAAAATTAATCGAATACAATTTTTTTTTAATATTGAGAACAACATAACTTATTTTGAATACCACTTTATTATATATATCTTTAATATATAAAACCAACCGGTTTTGATTATACCTGAACTTTTATGAAGGTTACATAAAAAATATTTAAAAAATTACAGAGTTACAATGTATTTGTATGTAACATACAAGAGAGAGAACATCAACTTTAGATAGTATAAGAGTAGGTGTAGGGAAGGGGAAAATGTTTAAAATTTGTCTATTTGATACATTTAATTGCTTGTTTAAAATGGTTCTATTAGATACATTAAATTGTTTCATTAAAATTGGTTATATTTATTATAATTGAAGTTTTTTTTCTAATTTCAAGATCTTATAGATTATTTGACGAAATTCTGTATAATGCATTTCTACAATTAATTATATTATTACTAACTATAGACTAGTCAAACTATTATCAATTTATGGCCAAAAGATTGCGTCCAACGGTTCGTCGTTCACCAATACAAAACTATATGTACAATGATTTTGATTAATATGAACGTGATGCTAGAACGTAAATACATTAATGTTATTTATATTTTGTACCGGCAGATAATATACAGGACCATACTCACCTGGGGGGTCACTTGAGATTAACACAGTTTATTGTTTATTAGGGAAGTTAAGATACGATTCGCACGCAGGGGACATAATTGGAAATGCCATTGATAATTCAGATTTTTTTCCAATAATATGTATTTATGTTCTTTAATGAGCTTGTGTAGAAGAGAAAATGCATTTTTTTCTTTGGGAGTTACAACAGTATGAGGTTTTGATCAAATATTATCGTTCTAAATATGATTCGTCCCTCGGTATGAGACAGATTCCTAAAAATCCAATAAGAAAAGAGTGATTATAAGCTATAAAAGAATGCTACTCTCATGCAGATTTATTTAATTTGAGGATGTGGCATGACTTATAAAAACCTTTTTATTAAAATGATGGGGATCTGCCTCAAACATCCACATGAAGCAGCTTATTAAAACTCAAAAAGCAATAATAAAAATAATCCTGAAAGTACCCATAAGAACTCCATCAAAAGACAGTTTTAAAAATTTTAAAGTGTTCAGAATTATAAAACTATACTCAAAAATGCACTAATCAAATTTACAGAAAAATATGAGTACCCTGCTGACCAACACAACTATATTACAAGGAAGAAATCCTCAAAACTACTGAACATCCCAAAATTAAATACGTCTTTTGGCCAGAAAAATCATCATTTCCATGCTACAAAATTATATAATGCCCTCCCAATTGAACTCAAAAACACAACGGAGACACAAAAGTTTAAAAACGAAAACAAAGTAGTTTTTGTAGAAATTAACAAGGAAATCACGATCTACACCTATACAAAACCTACAGTCCGCCTCGGAACAGGAATACCTAGTGAGGAGGACTGCGAATAATATACTTGACTTTGTAATTATAATTGTCGTTAATAAAAAATAAAAAAAAATCATGATGAAAGAGAAAGGGTCCATTTTGGCCCGAATCTCTGCATGTCATTATTTCAAAAAGTCAAAGTGACTTTAATCATATGATTTGATGGGAGACGTAGCATAGAAATTTAAGTGACTGGTACGAGTGCAGTTCCGCAGAGTTGTTACCGTTCTACTGCGCAGCGTATTTTTTTTCTGTGCGCTTCATATGATTTTTTTAAAGTTTAGCTAACAACGGTCCGAAATAAGATATCAATTATAATAAATCAACAAGCGCACAAGAACTTTAAACTCAGTGGAGCGAAGTCTGTTTATGTGGAAACTTTTCCCCCAAGAAGCTTTGATCTTATAAAATTCGTTAAACACAGATTTAATTACAAAACTCTCAATTAAGAAATTGGTGCCTATTTTAATTATTTTTTTTAATTACTTAACGTTGTTCAATAGGTAAATAAAACTCGGAAAAAGTTTTTTATGTGATTACCACACAAGAGTCCCAACTGCTTCCAACCGTTTGGAGCCAGTGAGACTATGGCATCCCTAATTTGGGTATGCTGTGAGGCTTAAGTAGTGGGGAAGGAATGGAGAAGTGGACGAGGGAATTGAGGAAGTAACAAGCTATTCTGATCTGGTAAATTTTGAATTCTTACCTGGTAGTCTTACACCAGGACGATTTTGAGAGTGTTTTTTAATCAAGAACGAGCCTCAAGTATACTATGTAATATTTTAAATTAATAAATTGTGAAATTACACAAATTCGTCACAAAAAATTGCTTGTGCACGCTGGCATTTAACCCGCGACCTTCGGATTGCTAGTCGAGAGCTTTAAGAAGAAGTTACAAGTCACGATATATTCTTGGTATGCCTTATATTGTCACCAATTTAGGTAATAGGCATAAAAATCGCTTGACAAACGGTCTAGAAACGTTCGATTTCAAGCACAAAACTGGTTTTTATTTATTTTGTAAATAATTTTATAAGAAAACAAAAAAGTTTATCAAGGGAAACTGTCACAAATAATTTGGCTATAATACTGTATTTTTTAAAAGTTGTTTTCTTTACGCGTTCATACATTTCTAGTGGAAAAAAATATTTAGTAGGTTTTATTTTTATTTTTTTATTGAGTAATTTATATTTTTTATTTGTATTCTACTCAAGAGAAACGAAAGGAAAACCTTTAATTTTTTTAAAGGATATTTTTTGGTATTCATAATGTACACCAATTCGTTATATTTTCGATTTTGCCTTAATTTTTTTGAAAAGTGGCATAAGGCAAGGAGGAAGCATGTCTCCAGCTCTATTCAATACATACACTGATAAATTCAAAAACTCAATAACACAAACATAGGTTGACATGTTCAAGGAGTATGTGAAAGTAATGTTGTTTATAATACGTCCAAATCAATCGTTATGGTTTTCAAATGTTAGAACGAAATCATGCAAACACCTTCAGTATGGCAAGACGGAAGGAAAATAGATGTTTTCAGACGACCTGAAAGGAGACAAAGAAGAGCGATGTTCGTAGAGGGAGGAGTGCACTCTTTCAGAGCTCATTTCACTCTTTTTTTATGTTTCTTTCCTATTTTTTTTTTATTTTATCCTTCCTCCTTACCCTCATTAATTACAACTCTTTCATACATTATAATTCCGCCCCCATACACATCGCTTTTGAACAAATACTTTCCCGTGCATCTTACGTCATGTCAGATTTTTTCTTTAAATAATGTGAAAATAAAATAATCCATTCGTGATTTTTATTTGAAATTAGGTACCTACTTAAAACACGTTTGAAAATGAAACCGTAGTATAATATTCAAATAATTTATTCTCAGTTCCTTTTATAGAGAGGTGCTTTTGTTCACAAAGAAAAAACTGTTGCGAACTGTTGCACTCGATTACACCTAACACCTTATTTTTATTGCACTGATTTTCGTCTTTAAAGAAATATTATAACTTTGCATTTAAAACAAAAGTAATAGATTGAAAGATTTTGTGGTGCAAATAATTTTTTAACCAGTTAAAATGCGTGAAATTGTCCATATGCAGGCGGGGCAGTGCGGGAACCAAATTGGTGCAAAGGTAAAACAAAATATTTTCTTCAGTTTTAATATTCAAACAAATCTTTTTCCCGACCCATGCTCTTTCTCCACGATTTCTAAAATGCATTGTAGTTTGCAGGCGTTCTATCATATTTATTTTAAACGTCGGTATAAAAAAATATCTGTAATCGGGCAATCTGTTGCCTTTTTCGGTATATTATTTATGGTCGGTTAATTTTGTTTTTGTTTCGCCAACAGTTTTGGGAGGTGATATCTGATGAACACGGCATTGAACCAACGGGAACCTACAGCGGAGATTCAGACTTGCAGTTGGAGCGCATTAACGTTTACTACAACGAAGCCATCGCCGGAAAATACGTCCCTAGGGCCGTTCTAATCGATCTGGAGCCTGGAACTATGGACTCGGTGAGGTCTGGACCGTTTGGGCAAGTCTTCCGCCCTGATAACTTTGTATTCGGCCAGTCTGGAGCAGGTAACAACTGGGCAAAAGGACACTACACCGAAGGCGCTGAGTTGGTTGATTCCGTACTCGACGTCGTACGCAAAGAAGCAGAAGGCTGTGACTGCCTGCAAGGTTTCCAAATGACTCACTCTCTTGGCGGTGGAACCGGTGCCGGTCTAGGCACATTGATCATTTCCAAGATAAGAGAAGAGTACCCCGATCGTATTATGAACACTTTCAGCATTGTCCCGTCTCCTAAAGTATCGGATACTGTTGTGGAGCCGTACAATGCAACTCTGTCTGTCCATCAGCTGGTTGAAAACACCGACGAATGTTTCTGCATTGACAACGAAGCTCTATACGATATCTGCTTCAGAACTCTGAAACTCGCAACTCCTACGTACGGAGATTTGAACCATCTGGTTTCAGCAACCATGTCCGGCGTGACCACCTGCCTGCGTTTCCCTGGACAGCTAAATGCGGATTTGAGGAAGTTGGCTGTGAACATGGTGCCCTTCCCCCGACTGCATTTCTTTATCCCCGGGTTTGTTCCTTTAACTTCTCGCGGAAGCCAGCAGTACCGCGCGCTGACAGTGCCCGAGTTGACCCAACAGATGTTCGATGCCAAGAACATGATGGCGGCTTGCGATCCTCGCCACGGCCGCTACCTCACCGTGGCAGCCATTTTCCGCGGCAGGATGTCTATGAAGGAAGTAGATGAACAAATGCTCAACATTCAAAATAAAAATTCTTCGTACTTTGTTGAATGGATTCCTAATAACTGCAAGACCGCAGTTTGTGACATTCCGCCGAGGGGTTTGAAGATGTCAGCAACGTTCATCGGTAACTCCACCGCGATTCAAGAGCTCTTCAAGAGAGTTTCGGAGCAATTCACAGCCATGTTCAGGCGCAAGGCTTTCCTGCATTGGTACACCGGAGAAGGTATGGACGAGATGGAGTTTACTGAGGCAGAGAGTAACATGAATGATCTGGTTTCAGAATACCAACAGTACCAGGAGGCCAGTGCCGAAGAGGAGGGTGAATTCGACGAAGAAGAAGAAGGCGGAGAAGATTAAACGAACACCGTTTTACTTTTTATTTTCCTTCTATGGATCTTTTAATAACTTAATTCCTTTAATACGATATCACAATGGATGTATTGGATTTTTTTGTTTTTAGTAATTTTCTTTATTTAACATCATTATTTGATTTTATTTTTGTTTGGTGGTCAAATATTAATTGCCATACACATCCGCGACGCCAAAGTACGGGTTGTTTCTCACAATTCAAACAATTGATCAAGTTAATTTTTAAGTTCTGTGAAAGTTTTATTACTTCAATTTTGTCAAGCAACTGGCCCGTAATGATATGACAGAACTTAAGAATTTGATTTGAAATCTGATGAATTGTTCAAATTCTATGAAACAACCCATCCTAAGTATTTAAAGTCTTATATTTTATTTTTTAACCAAACTCGTGTATTTGTTTTGACGCAATTAATAAAAAATATTAAAAAAATATTTGAGTTCATTTTCGTTTATCAAAATCTTATATTTTTTAAATGGTTTTGAAATACTACCACTGTACCAAAGAAATTAGTTTGACCTTTTACGACCGTCAACTTTGTATAAAATTTGTAAACGTAGAGGTATCATTTGGTAATTCGGACCATGTTATAGGATCTCCCTTGCTATATAAATTATTACCTTTATAGTTTGCTGCTTTCTTCCGATGCATATTCGGTTACCGTCCTCACTCCTTAAAAAACGTGTCTTCATTCCTCTGGTTTGCAGTGGAAAACAATTTCATGGCCTTGAGCCCTGGTGAGATGTCATCATTCAGAAATGTAATATTACTTGAAATGGCACATTGCTTGAAAGTTCTATTACACAATATTCTCTTTAGAGGGGTGTCAAAGTCATCTCATTTATTTGCAGAGAAACGCTCTTCTTTTGTGATGTCATACTACACAATACATTTATTTGTTTAAAATCAATCATTTAATGGAATTGGAATTTTGGTTTCACCATTTATAATGAATGTTATAAAGTTGAAAGCAAAAAAGAGGATGGTTGGGAGATCGGAATGACCATTTACGGAGGCTGATAGTTTGAGGTTGACAGTTTCAAGGTTGTTGAGTACATAATTATACCCTAATATCCCTTAATTACTTATAAATAAGTAGATGTGTACATACCTTTATGTTAACTTACATTTTTAGGCTATTATACCCTCAAATCAAATAAACCTACCTAAAATTGGTATTCTTGTATTGCCTATAATATATTCTTATCACACATCACTCATTGGATTTACATTATTCGAAGACCTACTTCTCAATATATCTCATACCGAGAGACAAATCAAAAAAAAATTGTAAAATTTTGCGTTTCATTTCTTAACACGCTTATTACAGAACTCGAATATTCGTTATTAAAATAAATACCAAAATTGATAATGACATTTCCAAATACGTGTGATTTATTTATGTCCTCTGCGTGGACATAACTGTATCTAAATTTTTCTAATAAACAATAAACGGTGTTATTCTCAAGTCACTTCCCAGGTAAGTATGAACCTGTATATTATCTGCCTGTATAGAATATTTTACGTATATTCTCACGTGACAACACGTTTATTGGTCAAATGCTTCGAATTAGTGATCGACAAACCGGTGGATGTAATGTGTTAGCCATACGTTAATAATAATCTGTCTAGTCAATAGTTAGTAAAAAGATAGAGCAATGTAGAAATATATCAAAGCCCTTGAGGTGATTTTTCACAAAACCGGCGCTATACAAATCATCCAAAAATGATTATAATTAAATTGCTCAAGCATTACCATAAAATGTATTTAACCACAATATAATACGATAGTAACTTCCTTAATGTTAACCGACAATACAGATCGTTAAGTTGCAACCCCATCAATTTAATAACATCGATACCACAATGTGTAATTCTGATACTTCCATCCGTCCACCCACCCCTAAAGCTCTCCAATCTCTAGATCTAGTAGCTTACGTAAGAAGCGGTCTCGACAAGATTCCTCCCTTACGAGCTAACATCGTTAATACAGTCTTTTGTGAGGAAGGGTTGTTTATCACGCGAACGAAAGCCTATTAAAATTTCACAAAAAGGCCTCGATACCTACCCTGACTTCAATGCTGTTTCTTTACAATATTTATCCTCTTCCCCGAGCTGCTTAAGAGACGTTTTTTTACAGGGGTCTCTTGTATTTATATAAGAAATTTAAGCTACCGAATTTCAATGGAGTTTAAATTTGCTCTGACGAGAGTCAGCGTTGTTTTTGTCGGTGAAATATTTTTGGAAGTAATCAAGAACGAAGTTTTCGGATTTATTCTCAGAAAGCACGCAAGCTCATTATTGAATTATAATTTATTTTTGTGGATTCAAAATGAGCACATTTGTACAGCGTAAATAAATTGTTGGTATAATTCACAGAAGTCTTGAAAATATTATTAAAAATTCTACGAATATAAAATTTACAGCAAATATCATTATTGTGTGATTATTTACTAATTAACCTGTTTTTAATTTTTAATATTGTTAAGTAAGGGACTCCCGAGGTAGACAAGGCACGATCAAGTGAATCAGATACTCGAGTCAGGCCATTTCAAGAGTCAAAATAATAGAAGAGTATGTGTGAGACGATGTATGAATGTGAATGAGACAAGGAGTGTGTGCCAAGACCGAGTTGTTTGGCGGTCCGTCTTCTCTGCCTACCCCTGCGGGGAAACGGCGTGATGGTTAGTTAGTTAGTTGAGTAAGAGGGTTCGAGAATAACTGTCTTATTGAGATTGAGAAAAATAAATTAAAAAAGTTATAAGAAAAAATCATAAATGCATCGAAATTCCATCGATTGAAATTTCTACTCAAATGAGTAACCAAATGGTTTGAACTGCATATCCCACATTATCCTACAATCGGAGGCACATATCTATGCGAGGCTATAGTTATATACTGTACTCTCCAACAACCTCTTTCCGGAATCGCGGAAACATAACTTCCGGTTTTCCTGGACCCATTCCAAATAACCAGCACATAACGCAGCCTTATATCCTGATATACTTATAGCCTTCGGAACCAATGATTTGAATATCAAGACAAATAATAAAATCACGAATAGGTTCAGAAACTCGACGTCACTTATATCGGAAATTAGATTTTTGAACGATTTTGAAATCTTTCAAAACTCAAAAATGAAGCAAAAAAACAGTTGTGGCGTAGAACTTTAAAAAATCATAAACAAATGCACAACATATTTCATCCAGTCAGTTTCTCAATGGTTTTATTTGCTGCTTCAGAATGACGGAATATGCCAGAGCCTAAGCCTAAATAATTGCGATATAACTCAATTAACCACATAACATATAATATAATGACAAACGCCGGGATTTGAAACCTCTACCTCCGGATTCGTACGAATGATCCTAGGATGATAATGACATGTTATTATATTTCTCTTCCCATTATTTCACCGAACCACTGACCTAATTTGCATAACTTAAATTAAGCCTCACAATTTACAATTTGGCCTAAATTCCACGACGTCTCAAGATTAAACTTTAAGTGATAACTTCATCTTATCGAATAAACTTCTCACTACTCCTTTATATTTTATCCTTCCTCCTTACCCTCATTACTTACAACTCCTTCATACATTATAATTCCGCCCCCATACACACCACTTTAGAACAAAAACTTTCCCGTGCATCTTACGTTATGTCAGATCTTTCCTCGAGTTATAAACTTGCAAAATTTTACTCTATGTCAGTACGTTACTTAACCCTCAAGTTTAAACAAAAAAATATCATGTCATCAAATATATTAATTATCCGGATATAATTAAATTCGCTGTTCTTGAACGTGTCTCAAAGTGATACATCATTTTTGAAAGTATAGTATTAGCACAAAAGACTTTTTGATTTTAATATTTGAAACTGACTTAAAATTATTATGCAATTAAAATATTAAAATTTTGAACGCAAATGATTTTTTCGATCAATATTTTATTTATAAAACACTCGTATTATATAAACAATCATTGTAGATAATATAAAGGACTCTCAAACGAAAATTTGAAACAAAAATCGGAAAAATGTTCTGTCGCATCTAGGAATAGAAACCAGGATCTCAGACTTGCCGGGGTATTGCTCTACCATTGAGTTTATTCGACACCATCTCTTTAGTCATATTTTATTTAAATATACCAAATTTAATAAGTATCGTACTTCTACTACAACGACTTGAGGGCAACGAGCGGGCTGACGAACTAGCAAGGAAAGGGGCGAAAGTACCACTTGTAGGATCCGAGCCGGCCGTAAGAATAGCAGCTTGCCACACAAAATTACATATTGATAGGTGGGTCAAATTCCAGCACCGTAAAGAATGGAAGAAAGCACCTGGAATGAGACAATCCAAAGTACTCATAAAAGGACCAGACCCTAGACGAACTAAAAAACTACTCGATATGGACAGAAACTCGCTGAGGGAACTGGTAGGACTACTAACCGGACACTGCCATCTCAGGAGACACATGCAGACATTGGGAGTAGAAAACACCAATAGATGAAGGAAATGTAAAGAGGATGAAGAGACTCCAATTCACCTATGGTGCCAATGTCCTGCCTGGTGGGAACTAGGCTCAGATACCTGGGGAGACATAAGGTAGAACCAGAAGACATAGCCACATACCCAATGACAACCCTGGTGAACTTTATTAAAGGTACCGGGTTGTTGTTAAAGGATTGAGGTAAAATGGGAGATAGCACAATGGGCCTATGGCCTAAGTGCTCATGGGAACTACGTGTAAACCGTATCCGCTTTAAAAAAAAATGTAATTCGACTAAGAACTGTCAAAATTATTTACATTTTTTTAAAGCAATTTTTTATTGGCTGCTATCTTTCTAAATATGACCGAATGGGATAGGGTCTTCGACAATTCGTTAAGTAGTAGAGCAAAGACCCGACAAGGCTGAAGTCCTGGGATCGAATGTTAGATGCGACCTAAACATGTTGTGATTTTTCTGTCTCAAATTTTTCATTTGAGAATCGCTAATATTGTCTCTTGGAAGATTTAGTTATTTTGAAACGTTAACTTCGGAATTGGTAATAAGATACATAATATTTTCGATCAAATCAATTGCTTTGGATTTGAAATAATTAAAGTTATACAAAACAATAATTTAATTTAAATTTAATATTCTGACGAACCGGTTTCGCTTTTACCAAGATGTCAAACTAGTGATTAAATCATTATTTCCTTTTTGTCTTGTTTTTTATCTCATTTTTTTATATCGGCTGTGGTTTGGTAAAACCACAATTTGAAAAACTTACAGGAGGCAATTTAAGCGATTATCTTAAAATTTATTAACAATCTTGAAGTTAATTTGAATGTGGTTATTAGTTTTTCCAAATTTTTGTAAAATAATTACTAGGGGAGATTTAAAAGTTGAGCAATTTCTTTTGCGGTTTTCTTGAAACTACCTAAAAAAATTAGGCATAATTTTTTTTTTAGTATTAAAAATGCCTTAATCGTAAAAACTTCCATTACCATATTGTACTTTGAAAACTATTCTGTATGAATCTTCTGAAAAGTAACATTCTAAAAAAATGTGCCTGGAATCTGTCTCTATCTTACAGTTATATTTCTAATTTATTTTTTCTTTCCCTTTTTGTCTATTTAATGTACAAATCATCTCATTACGAGAATTTCTTGTTTTATTTATTAATTAAATACATCACAAAATGATAACAAATAATGTATTATTCTCAGTGAGTTTACAAAACTCATTTCGGGAAAGACAAGACAACATAAATACTTAAAATAAATAAACGCAGAAGTTATTTTCGAGTTCCAAAAAAAGGATGTGTCAGTCATTAATAAAACTGCTGAGGAAATAGCTTTAAAGAGCTTTTGCCAATGTTTTTTTGTTCGTTGCCGGAAGTTTTAGATTACTAGGTAATACGTTTAATAATACTATCTTGTTGATTCTTAACTAAAGCGAAACCGGTGTGGTTTAATACTAGTATCATGACGTACTTTTAATGCTACTAACTTAATATACAGTAACGATTTAAACGAGGTGTTAAAAAAATAGTGTCGCATAACATAGTTTTTTTTCATTTCATGTCAGAGAATAATACGAGTATTATTTATTTGAAGACAATATTAGCGATTCTTAAAAGAAAATTTGAAACACTAAATATACGGTCGCATCAAGGAATTGTACTCATTGTCTTCAATAATTAAATATTACAATTTGAGGTTTTACTCATTAAGTTATTCCAAAAATAAATAATTTTATACTTCGGGACTAAAAACATAAATTTTATCGTAAACAATCAAAATTTAAATACTTATTACAAATCGAATTCCGATTCGAGCAGAAAGTTGTTTGGTAATTGGCAATATAAAAATAATTTCTTAGAATTGAAGTTAATTAATGCTTTTGTACAGTAACTAATAATTATAATTCCAGGAAATAATAATAATTAAGCCTTGTGACTTGAAGGATCTACCATTGAAATCGTGAAAATATCTATTTCGAAATATACGATAGAAGAAACCTCATTAAATTTACACAATTAATTAATTATTAACACAATGAGCTATTGTCTTTCATCGCGTCACGCTATATTCAGCTTCCTCTGTCGACTAATTCAAAAGGAGACTGATACAAAATTATACGAAGTGAAGTGTCACTTTCCTTTGAAATGCGAATAGATTCAACGTGTAACCTCTTGTTCATGAACTAATTACTAGTAAAATTACTTGCGATATAATCTACTATGGCACAATTTTTCAACAAAAAAGTTTTTTTAAAAAGAATAATTTAATGAACATAATAATTTAGACCAGAATAATTTAATGAACAAACAATTTACTATAGCACCTCGCCTAGTATTTTTTAAACAACCCAATTTAAATTTCACTTTCGTTTTCGTAAATGAAAATAAATTTTGGAAGTAAATTAACCCACTTCCCAACATCCAATCGAGCTGAACTTAGCATCGTTATCGATGATGTCGACAATGCATTTGGTGGCGATCACTCACAAATGTAGACATATAAGCAATTCTCTGAAATTCGATGACTTTACAGAAATTAACATACACAATAAATGACCGACTAATCCAATCAGTATTTGGCTCGGTTGCTAGAGTTGTTGACTTCCAGTTCTTGGTTACGAAAGTTGAATCCTCGTTCTAAACAAAAACAAAATTAAAGTCATTGAAGACATTTGAAAATAGATGTATGAAAACGTTGTTTTTTACTGGTTGATTTTGTTAATTTCGAAACTTCCTAGAAAAAATGGGACTATGGCATTCCCAAATAAAGGTATGTTCTGTGGCTGAAGGGAGTGGGAAGTGACCGAAAATATGAAAGGGGTAGGTACAAAGCTGTTCAGATCTGGTCACCAAACAGGAATTAATCCATGGCAAGCAACATTTCGATTCTGAATAGTCTTTGAACAAGGCAATACTGAAGGTATCCACCACTATGGAACTTCTTCTGGGGCTAGAATGGCTACTAGGCATACAGAAAAGAAATTAAAAATATCACATGCAATCTGATTTCGAATCATTATTTCTGTTAAGAATAGGTACTACAATCAGATTGGAAAAATTAGTTTGAAATAATTTGTGTGACTAATTTTATTTTAAAATGTGAGAAAAAAGTTGTTATCGTGACTCCTTTTTAGGTTTTATGCACTATTGCACTTTCTTCTCCTTTGCCTTCTTCAATTGTGATGGAAACTGTGATGCTGTCCGAAACGTTGGTCAAAGAAGGAAGAAACGCAACACGATACAATGACCCGAAAATTAATCACGATTATACTTCTAGCCGTGAAAATCTAAAAATCATAACAAAACGTTGTGATGTTGAAGAAAATGCTTGTATTTTTTTACAGTATTCTGTTTTTCTGGAACGTGGTCCTAAACGAGTAAGCTCTGATTTCTCTGGTTTTAGCGAGATAAAAAAATTTATTTCAACAATCGTCGTAGTTCCTAGGGAACGATGGAGGAAGTTATTGAGATTTTTATACAAAACTAGCTGACATGTATCCGGCGTTGCTTGACTTTTCTCTACTTTCTACAAATATAATATGAATGTATTATATTTATATAATTCTCTAAACCATAGTGAAATCCAATCAAAATCCATTTCGTGCAAAGTGCATAAACAGACAGACGCGGATAGCGACTTTGTTTTATAGTATTAAGTTTTATCTGTTATGTGTGTTTTATAATAGATGTAACGCGGTGTAATAAATATCTTGTCAAAAGTTTTTTCGGAAACTGATGAAATTTCTTACACTTGTCCTTCAAATCAAGAGTTAGGTCGCTGTATACATTTACTATTACATCTTGAAAACCGACTCCCATCCCTTTTGAAATCCCGTAAATCCGAATAAAGCCCGGTAACGCCGGGACTTTGGCCAGTTTAAATAAAAATTATTTCTCGTTTTATATTCTTATGAAACAGGTCCAGCAAAAAAGGTCATAGTCTTTAAGGCTTTAAGAATTTTCTTTTTTTCTGACAGGTAAACTACTTTTTTTTCATAAATCTAGTGGAGGGAAAGATAAATAAAATTAAGTCGACAATATCAACGCAATTAATCTTAAATGTAATAACTACAAGAAATTGGACACATAAAACAGTAGATCTCCTAAAAGTCGGATTTGTAATAAGTTTTCAACGCCTAATGACGTTTTTTGTATTTTTTTTTAAATCTTGTAAAAAGTCCATTAATCAGTTCAAATATCATCCCCAAGTTAAATAGTGTCTTGTGTTGCATGTAAACAGAGTTCGTGTTGTGAAAATCTAACATTGATGGTGTTTGTATAAGGTGTACACCTTGAAAGTCCATTTTTAATACCAATGGGGTATCAAACAGGAGAGTCATTTTAAGGTGTTCAATTTATAAAAAAAATATTCTTTTATAAACAAATTCTATTAATAAATTGGTTTTCTTCTGAGGGCATTATCAAACAGTCAATTGACATGAGCAATTGAAATGGTGTTCTAAAATTGAAAATTGATAACAATGAATTACTGCGACATAGTGATGTGAAATTTATTATCATTGTTGCGTTGATAATCCCTGGGAGGAAGTTCCGTCAATTCTAAGGACGGAAGCAGAGTCGCCAGTTTCAGCAAGTGGTAAAGAAACTTTCGGCAGCAACATACCGCGAGAGTGCACCACCCCCCATAGTAAACACGCAGCTCAGGCTAATGGCGACAACGATGAAATAGCTGTCATTATGTAGAGAATAGCGGTAATTAATTTATTGTGTTAATTTAAAAAAAAATCTATTAATTGTCTCTGTGGTCCAAGGGAACCTGTAAAGGAAAGTCAAGACTCCAATTAAATTAGAAACCAACAATGTAAATACGTAACATACTCGATATAAATTTGTTTAATTTGAAATCCACGAGATCTAATTTTGACTAATAAAATCCAATTAACTAAGAAAATAAGTTTTGAAATTAAGATGACCGAAAAAATTCTTCATTTTGGAATAAAATTTTAGTTCATCTCCCTCATAACCTCCCCTGCACAAATTTTGAACCAAATCTCAAAAATTTTAAGATGGCTTCCAAATTTTTCACTTTTGACTTCAGATTCTAGTTTATCTCCCAACCAACCTCCTGTACCTATTTTGAACCAAATCGAAAATATTCAGATAGGAGAAACACCTTACTTATCATAGAAAAAGCAGATGCTTACTTTTAATAATTTAGGAAAACTTCAACACTTCTCTTTGAAAATTGTAGACCATGCATGGCGAGTGCGTAAGGAAGACAAATGCATTAATACATCCAGATTACTTAATTAAAATCTTTCATCACAAAGGACATCCAACAATAAATTGTATGGTCCAAGACTGGTAATGACACTGCCTTGGATCCTGGCTTGATGAGACGGGGGAGGAGGTAAGAGGCCAGGAGACCAGGAAGACAAAAGGGTCGCTGAGAGCGGATAGACGAAGAGCTTTGTGTCCCTGATCTGACGGGTGCAGCGGAGAAATGTCCTTTCTTCTGACTGCTGGAGATTTCAGCTCTGGGGAATTGCAAATTGCAATTAAATACTCGTCATTTATATTATTTTCAATTAAATGAGAATGAAAACGAAAGACAGATTGCATCATCTAAAAGACGTACGGGACGAGGGAGAACGTTTCGGATGCTCCCTCTTCATTGAATCTTACTTCAAATGCAGTAGGAACAATTATTCTAAACAAATAACTACATCGCTTTCTTAGCATCACCCCATTTCCGCGCAGGGGTAGATATTATATATAAACTCAAACATAAGTACCGTAATATGGGGCGTCTTTGTAATCTGGGGGCGACTTTGATCATCGCGGATATTTGCGTAATTCTCGCCACTTAAATTATAATTTTTTTTCAATAAATCCCTCGACGATTGTAATAGTTTCGTTTTATTTTTATATTGTAAAGCATACTTAAAAATTCAAACTTGAATTTTATTTTAAAGAAATCTATTGTTATGTTCAATAATATTTGCAATACATATGATAAAAAAAAATTTCGGCACAAATATCTTCATAAAAAAGTAATTAAGTTTCAAATATTGAGTCTCCCCATTTTTCGGTACTTGTTCCTTCCTTCATACATATTACCCTTAAATATATTTTACGTTATATGCTCTTCTGATACTCATGAGCAAACTCTCTCGTATTTCATTGACTTATGTAATAATACTATGTCTTTCTCAGGTGTCCCCGACTTCTATATCTTCTCCTGGCACTCCTTTCTGCATAAAGTCATTTGCAGCGTTTTATTAAATATCGAATTTTTCCCTGTAGGCAAGCCTCTACAACGATGCTCTTTAAGTACTGAGTTGTACCTAACTTTGAACTTCTCAGAATTATATGAATCTCAAACCACCACCTTCATAATACTCTTCCTCCTAAACTTGAAAAGTTCCAGTAAGGGTTGAGTTGTTATTACGAGCGGGGGGTTGTTACCTATTTGGTAAAGATATTCTGCAACAAAGGTCACTGTAATGATTGTTACCAGAAACTCTGGAGCGGAATTCGACTAAGTCAAGTTACTGGTTTTCATACATAATATTCCACAAGTTCTGTAGTACTTTGTTGTGAAGTGGACGTCACAACTTTAAATAACTGGAGTTCTGCAACTCAAACATGAACCACATAATATTACTTGTGTTTAGCCACTGGTTATGTTTATAAGTTGCATTACTTTTCGATCATAATAAAAATCTATTTTTGCCAATGTTTTGTTTTGAAAACCTAATAACGATCTCCAATAAGGTATACCATTTAAACAGAAAAAACTGATCATTTAAATTTTCTTGAACTTAAAAAGAATTTTCGATATACGAATTTATTATTAGTAGGTACTACGTTTGCGTAAAATAATACACGCACACGACCTGTTAGAAATGGCCATGTTCAGAGTTGATAAAAACCTAGTAGAAATACAAAAAGTAGAATAGTTCCATTTCGTGAAGAATTATTGTATTGTACAAAATTTGCAGCTAAGGGTGCCCGCACACGAGAGACTAGTCTCGGCGATAGTTGGAAATCATTCAAAATTCGTCCCGGTTTTCCAATAAGAGGTGTTATTTTGAATAGTCCGCTATTTCGGTAGATGTTACTTTTGAAGCTGTCATTTTTTGTCATTTGACAAGTAGAAACAACGCCATTAATAAAAATGGAACGATACACGCTTCAACAACGCATTGAAATTATTAAAATTCACTTGAGTGAATCAAATGCAAATCATCTTGAGTGATGAGGCCCATTTCTACCTCGGTGGCTTCGTCAACAAGCAAAATTGTCACATCTGGGGCTCGGAAAACCCAAGAGTTATTGTTGAAAAGTCTCTCTATCCTCAACGTGTGACTGTTTGGTGCGGTTTATGGTCCGGTGGAGTCATTGGACCTTACTTTTTCTAAAATGAGGCTGGAGCAACAGTTACGGTGAATGATGAACAGTTACGATGATTAATGATTTTTTATGGCCGGAATTGGATGGTATTGATCTGGACAACGTTTACTTTCAACAAGACGGCGCTACGTGCCACACAAGTGGCAAAATAATTGATTTTTAAGCCCGCAACTGTTGTAACGCAACTACTGTCTCCACGGCTAAAGTCTGTCTATGTATACAGGGATTTCATAATTTGGAGGAAACATATTATATATATAATATATAATATTTTTAAATCCGGATTACTGAAATAAAAGAAAGTTGAAATTAATGAACTCTTAGTTTGAACCTATTGTTATGGTACTACTTCACGTATTTTATTATTTTCAAATTTGTATTGTTGATTTATATTATAATCTCATTATACTTATAATCTTTGTCGTATGACTTTATTTAAATATATATTATATTTATTTGTATTTAATTGCACTTCAATTAAATCTATTTGCATTATCATTATTTGCTGAATAAAACTTAATTTATGAGACTGAATTCCACCTTAAAAAGTTCATTGCTTCCTATATCACTTAGATACGTATATAAAATAAAATAAAATAGCAAAACATTCCCATTCTTTTCACGGATCTGTCAAAAGTTGTTTGTTTGTAAAGAGTTATCAAACTTTATTTAGAGCGATTTTTCATTGCTGCAAAAACGAATAAAATATCAAATTCACAAGTTTTCGCTCCCACCTATAAAGTTGTCAAAAGTGGAGTTAACAAACTTCGACTTTAATTTGTAAAAAATGATTTTTAAAGGGTGTTTACTTTACAATTATTTGTTTAACTTGAATGTGTCAAAACCTATCTGGGGTGTCCCAAACCTTTTATTCATACCCTATCGATTATAAGAATATGTATGAGACTGGGTGTGGAAGCGAATTTATGAAGTGTTATAGGTTAACAACGGGATTATTTTGAGATGGCAGCTTCTTTCTGCCTAAGGAAAAATTATAATAGATAATTTATTAGTAATGTAACCACTCAATTAGTAAAATGAGTCAATGAATACCTGCTCCATTCATTTTCCACCGGAATTGATAAGGTTTACCTCAGGTCCTTAACTGTCTTGATTATGTTTACCGGTCGATGCCTCAAGTCCTTAACTATCTCTCAGACCTACACAAATTCTTTTTTAGATACCACATCATATTAACCAATTAAATGTTTCACTTGGACGTCAAATAATTTTCTAACGCCCCTGTATTCCACCAACCGCTCGGCGAACTCTAAAACCACCTAAAATCCACTACAAAAGATAACTCATGCTTCCTAGAAGGTAATATATAACGCGTAAGAACTAATTAACCGTTTCTCCGCTGGGGTAGGCAGAGAGGATAAATTCCCGTTTAATTCTGTCTTGAAACACACTCAGTGCCTCGTTCATCGGCCAATATATAAACTCATTTGTTTTTCTACTCTTGACATAGCCGATTCACTTGATCAAATCATGTCTTTCTCGGGCCTACTCGACCTTTCCTTTCACTTCCGTGTTACTAAGTTACGTTCTAAGGTATCAAATATTCTCATTTCTATCGTATGTATATGCATCAAAAGCTAACAAAACCCACCTTAGCTTCATTAGAAGACTTACGTAACTGCTAGCATCCTAGAAGATACTTATAATAATTCAACTAAATGAAAGGTAACTTTATTAACAAACGTGAAAGTTTAAACCGCACTTCTAGTGGAGTAGCATGTAACTTCCGTCTTAGCATTTCCGGAATATTACATTTTAATCAACCCCCACCCGCTGAGACATTCCGCTAAACGTGAACACTGAACAGGACTTTCAGGATTCAGGCTGTATAAACTGTGTGCGCCAAATAAGACTTCAATTACATTTCCGGCGGCATGAAATTCGTTTGGATTAGATTACTCAAGGTGTTTCATGGATTAATTTACTTGTGTCTTTGCGAGTCAAGCTCCAGAACTCCAACTAATTTATATTATTAAATTATGACTTCACGATGTTTTCAGAAAACGTTAATATTTTAACTTGCAATTAAAAGTGAGACGTTCTATTCACACCTTGAACTTAGGATAAAGATATTCTTAGTAGGTACCGCCCTGTTACAATACCGCCCAAGGCTAAATCTCATTATAAAGGCTTCAGTTATATCTTGATAGGCAGCTAACCACTTTCCAACCTTTACCATACCTTTTTCTACCCTTGCTTAACTACTTTCAGTATTACAACATTCCTTTAAATGTGGATAACATGGTTCCACTGACCCCGAGTAGTCTTCTTGTTCAGTATACCATAAAAGTCTAATGTCCCGAATTGTCATCACCAAGGTGAACCTTCATCCATCATGCCTCTGGAAGAGATTATAGAATTCGAGTGTTTTTACGCTTTGCAATAAAACCAAGAGAAATTCAATGTTTTTTCACGTATACAAAAACTAAATACAGATTTTTTATAAGTTTTGAAATAAGCTTTTAAATTTTATTGTCAAAAATTAGCACATAAAATTCTAAATATTCAAATTTTGAATTCAAACATAAACAAGTCTAAAAATGGTTCACCTTACGTTTCACTGAACTAAAATTTATAATAAAAAACGCATGTTCTACTGGACAAATATATTTTAACTGTTTTGTGATTTTATCTATAAAAATATAAATGAAATTGTTCGTTTGTTCAAAATCTTAAATCACCGTATATTTTTTAGTAAAAATTAAGCAGAGTATAATTTTAAAATTCAAAAGTTTTATATTTTTTCTCAAATTCAGGTCGGAACTTTGGTTTCAAGAGGTGCACGATTTGATTGTTATGTATACTTATAGATTTGAATACAAAGTCTATTTTTTCTCTTTTTCACCATTCAGATCATATTTATATAAAATTCCCAAAATTTTACAAATTCACTATAAGGGCAATAGATATTTATTCGCTAAACCAAACAAATTAGCCTATGGGGTTAAATGTATCTCTTAGGATGGGCAAATATAATTTATTTATTTATTTACTTTGGATTTAAATTTTTCAATTTTTGCCCTGCAACAAGTAAACAAATAAACCCTACAATTTGTGACCTATAGTCGTCGATTTAATATCTCTGCCACAGTCAATAACTGGCCAATTAAAACACAAACAGAATAACACATTTATTACATCTGAAACATGAATCTTTGAATTTATTGCAATGCTTATTCTTACAGCGCCAATTTTCTTCAGGCAATAACGGGGGATAAATTCAATTTGAACTCAATTCCCATCGAGTTTGCCTAAAAAATACGTAACGTATTGTTGTAATATTGCGCGAGGCTTTAAAACGCAGGCTGTGTTGGAAGAGCAAAGAAAACAGATACCAACCGAGCTTCGTGGAGTTCCCATCGAGCCTTGGTGCTTTATTTGTCTCGAGAGGCGGTGATTAATATCGTTACAGTACAAACAAAGGGAGCTTTTTATAATTCAAAACAATGGCACAAAAAGGATCACAAAAGATGGTTTGCGAGCCGCATTCTATTGTTAGGGAACTTAAAAAGGGAAAAGATTGAAAACAACTCATTAGTGTTTGTTTATTTTGGTTGATAATTTATTATTTTTTGTTTTAAAGGCTGTAAGGCGGTGACGACATGAGTTGCAAATTAGACTCGAGTTACTGTAAACAGTTCGCCATAATTAATCTTTTAAGCAAATTTATTTTTAACATTTTTATTACTTTCGTCAAAAAACTTTTACAGCGTGGCTTGCCTTAGTTATTTACAAATCAACATAGATCTTATTTTAAACCACTGTAGAGAGAGAATCATCACGTAACAAAATGATTTTAACCGGCGTTACCTACAATTGAAAATGTAGATGTCATTTTGCCCTTCTTTTAATTAAAAAAATATATATGTTACGTCTTATTAGAGCATGTATATAAAGCACGCCCTCTGTCTCGTCAGCTGGAAAGAGACGGAATACGTATCGAGTGACTTAAACTAGAGGTGATGTGCCATGGAATGTCTTAGTTGTTATTATTTAAATTGATAATTCTTTTTTTGAAACTTCAAATATGTCTCGAATCGCCGGTTAAAATCCTCCTCGTACGTCCTGATGCAACTTCTGCAAATGAATACGAGAATATGGTAGTTTTTCTCTATTTTTTTTTTCTTGTTCTGAATACTCAACAACTAGCTGGCATTTCAAAATATTTCTTATATTTTGGTAGGTTGACTTTTAGTATTCACTTTTTCAACAATTTGGAAGGCGGTTAGGCGGAAGGTGGATACCACCGCCCCGGGAACAATTTATTGAATAACCTACACCTCTGCTAAAGGCGACTTAAGCGACCTTGAGGTGATTTTCTCGCGAAAACAGCGCAAACTATCTCATCATTATTATTATTAGCAGGGGTGCCTGGATTCATCGGGTAATATCATATAGCAGATAGACAGGCTGGTTTGAGGAGACCATTTGACCTCTCCAACTAGTCTCTCGACTCGTCGTCTAGCGCCGCAGTGGGAGGGATATATTCACATGGTGTCACTCCTGGACATACTGATCCTTTCATTTCTATCCAACCCTTATACCTTTTTACCTTCCTTAAACTTGCTCCACTTTCTTTCCTTAAAAAATACCCTCCACACAGCATCCCAAAAGATGACATAGACCATGAGGGAATGTATTTTCCTCAGGGCCTCCTGCGTGAGGTTATCAAAAAAATTAAAAATCATATATTTGCGTAGTGTAAAATTCCATGTGCTGCAGAGTTCAAACTGGCCAAACAATATGAAAACTACAAATCATCTTATTTTTATAACAGTATTTATGAATTTAATACAAAATACATCATGGCTGGTCTGAAACAAGCAACAATACCCTAATAGCTTACTGAATCTGTCATCTCACGTCGCGTCGTCGTGATGACTGATTCCATATTTTTTGTGTATGATATAATTTGAAAACAAATATTTTATCAGTACAGAAAACACTTTAAGCATTTAAAATAAGTGTTGTGTCTTTCACAAACTCTCTTATTCAACAAAACACTTGTACTTTATTGTGATAGATTGACAATTACTTCTAATTTCTTTCGAAATCTTTTCTATTATCTACATAATTTATAATAATTGTTGCACACATTTTTTTAAATTTGAAACGAGAAAAAAAATTGAATTTAAAAATTCACTTGATTTAAAATAATACTTTCCCTGTGCTTAAAATCCAATCAGATTCCAGGTAAGCAGGTTTAACAGGGGTTGCCAAGGGTAGGACTATTCTGGTCACCTGTTAGTATTGTGATCCAGGATAATCTCGTCCCTGCATGCCGTTGCCCATCTACACTAAAACGTCTGCGAGCGCGGAGAATTAGAATTGGGCAATGGGCAACAACAGGACAGACATGTTTTTCTGACTTAATTGGCAGAATAATTTAAAGACCGACCCATGAACATAACAAGTACCGTAAGATGGGATAGCTTTGATAAATTTTCAACCTTAAAATAATATTTTTTGTCTATTTAAGTTATATATGTAAAAAGACGCATGTTAGGAAAGGATAAAAAACACATAAAAAAAATTGATTGCAAATATACAAGCAGTTATATACATCAATAGACACTAATATACTTTAGATTATAAATGTGACGAAACTATTATAATCGTTCGGGAATTTAAAACGTACTTATTTTTGTCTGTG
This sequence comes from Hesperophylax magnus, assembly GCA_026573805.1. Lineage (NCBI taxonomy): Eukaryota > Metazoa > Arthropoda > Insecta > Trichoptera > Limnephilidae > Hesperophylax > Hesperophylax magnus. Next base: position 1,690,329 of record JAIUSX010000018.1, read on the forward strand.
TCTGAAAAAGCTTCACAATTCAACCATGAACACATCATTGAAGAAGATAATACTAGTGAATATATCGTTGAAGAAGAAGATAGTACTAATAAATATAAACGAAACATGTAATAGAATAAGACAAAGATATGATAATAATTACAAATAAAAGATAACGGCCACAACTAGGAATCGAACCCAGGATCACTTGTCTTAATTGGATATATCTAGAAACCAACTAATATGACATTTATTTTCAAAGCATCATTGTATGAACGTCACCCAAAAAAAATCATTCAAAGAAAGAGAGTGATTTCTGAGTGAAAGCGAGAATTATGCAGATATCCGTGATAGCAAAATGACCCCATATTACGGTAGATTGGCTATTTGCTGTTGGCTTGCTGTTTTTTACCGTAATTATGCACTTTGGAAAAGGCAGTTTTGTAAATAATTAACTAACTAACCATCACTACAATTCCCCGGATGGACCGACAAACAACTCGGTCTTGGCACTCACTAATATACTTATAGATAAAGTATTTGCTGATCTATTTTGAAAAGCTTGTAGGTTTTAAGTTCTGCTGTATTATGATTTGATAACAACCTTAAATGTCACAAGAATGGTGTGCTGATATCACTGGCCTAGAAACGGACTGCGAACTACTGATTTGTTTAAAGTATTGTTTATTGTTTCCTGACATTGCATCATTTCTTACATAAGAATTTTTAACTTTACAAGGATAAACCTGTGTTGAGGTTAATAATTTTACAAAATAATAAAAATAAAACAAAGATTATATATCAAAAGAATAATAGTGTGACATTGATGTTTCTATAAATAGGGTACCCATATTTTACCTATTAAAGTAATTACAGCCAACTCATTATAATACAATGTAGTAAGCGTGTAGGGTGACTATGTTTTGGTAATTGATTGTAAAAAAAACATAATAAACTATTATATTAAAAAGGACCAAGATGAAAAGAATAAAAAAAATGTTTTACATTATGCTATTAATTTAAAAGGACAAAGATGAAAAAATATACATATTCAACAAATTATGCCATTAATTAAGTATGATTATGTTGTTTGTTTTACACTTTTAAGGACGTCTCAGTCGAATTATACACTTTTACGCAGAGTTTTTCGAAAACAGATGTTAATAGAAAATTCCACTTACTTTGAAGGTCGATTGTGCAAATTTTTTTTATAAATCTCGGAATAAAACGTTAGATTCGTATAAAAATCGAAACCACACCACCTGCTACTGAAACTTTGTTTCAAGTAGATAAAAGATAGATAAGAGACAAATTGAATAAAGATAAAACGTATATTTATATATATTTTATATATTTAAAATGATGACAAAAATTCCCAGTTTACGAATAACCATTCAATATTAGAAAATCTACTACCACCACAGTAAGCGGATTTTTTGATTTTTTTTTTTTATTACAATATTTTATTTTTTTGCAATATTTTATTTTAATATTTTGGAGCCGTATAACTTATTGAGTAAAATTTCTAATTGTAATATTTATTCATTGAAGATAATAAACGAAAAATGTGAAACAGGAATATATTAAATATTGCTTGTGTTGTGATGGAGGACTTAGCCAGCTGAGGAATTGAACACATGGCGCATGGATGGGGCTCAAACGCGATGTCAACTCAGCCACCGACCGGTGAATATAGACAGAAGGTAGAAAATATAAATATTGAAGATATGTATAAAGTATATGGATGATAGATAGATAACAGATATAAGATGGAGAGAAAATAGATAGAAGATAGACAGAAGATGGACAAAAGATAGATAGAAGATAGGTTGTAGATATATATACATACTCGTATATATATATAATATGGACCTAAGGAAGATAAATAAACGATGGATAGCAGGTAGATTGAAGGCAGATATAAATTATATGAAAGATAGCTAGAAGATATATAGAAGATAGATAGATAGAAGATGGGTAGTAGTTAGATGGAATGTGGATAAAAGATATATAAGACAGACATAAGATAAACAAAAGACAACCAGGATATAGATGGGATATACGAGTAGAAATAAGATAGATAAAAGATAAATAGAAGTCAAATTAGAGATAAATATCAGATAAGGTACGTACTCGTACATATATATTCAATTAAATAAAACAATATTTTTTGTTTAAAACCACGAATTTTTATTAATTTTAAGACCGACCGGTTTCGCTTCACTCGAGCATCGTCAGGGTACAAAATTAAACTAATCAATAACACAAAATGTGTCTTTATATATACATACAGAGGGAGAAAGTTAAAAGAAAACGATTAGTGTATATAAATATTATAATAATAGAGAATAGGCATTAATAATTGTAAGGTGATTAAGGGATACTGGGAATTTTACAGTTTACAGGGAATATTCCCAGTATTGGGCTTTTTGACAAATCTAATTGATTATTCAGAATTAAACTTTTGGTTTTAATGGCTTTCTTTATTTCTAGCGCCTCTAGGTTATTCAATTTGTTACTATGGTCTATTTTGTGGAGAATCTTAGCACCGGTGCTTTTATTGAAGGAATGATCTTTTTCAATAAGATGATTGGCAAACTCTGAAAAGCCAATGCTGATTAGTTTAATTTTGTACCCTGACGATCCTCGAGTGAAGCGAAACCGGTCGGTCTTAAAATTAATAAAAATTCGTGGTTTTAAACAAAAAATATTGTTTTATTTAATTAAAAAGTTAAACCACAAAGTGATTGCTTTCTACGAAAATATAAAAAAAATAATAAAAAAATAAATAAAAAAATAAATAAAAAATAAATAATTAAAATAAAAATAAATAAAAAAAATCATATATATTCAGTTTGACTTTATAACGTCTAGCCATTATGTTAAAAGACGAAGACAGACAGAGGTGTCCTTTACTGATAATGTCTAAAGAGGGAAATAAACACATAAAATATAAATATATTACTCCTCTTCTTGGTTTAATCAACCCACAATTAGGGTAAATAAGATGATGGTTACTTAATTGGTTTAAGACTCAATTTCACCCTACGTACTGTTTCGTATTAATAGCTTGCCAGTTTGTATTATATTCGCAAAAGAAGCATTATTTAATTAAAAACATTTATTAAGTTGTCAGTTGCTTAATCCTCCCTAAGTAGGAGGCAGTGGTTATTTAGGGGATAATTGGTGGCGGCATTAATTCAGCGGGAGCATTACGTATATGTTTACAGGACCACGAAAAATCCTCTTTGGTCAAGCGATAAATTTTAATACTGCTCGAGCGTGTTTTCTGCGGGCATAATTCATCTGTGGGGAGGTGGCGTAATTCATTGGTGAGGCAGACTTATGTTATGCTGCTCGTGGATTAAATGACATCATGGCAAATTGGAGTCATCTAGAATTTGAATTAAATGTTAAAATTACTTGTGAGCCTACCTATATGATTGGGCCAGTATAATAGTGCCACAGAGGCCGGCAAAATCCGTTTATAACTTGGCAATAATTACTAACAAGATTAATTTGAGGCGTGAAATTATTATCTACAACGTAAACACTATTAAATTAGCATATTTATCTATATAAATATTCTGATGTACTTGCGAGGTACTCACCTAAAACTAATTTTAAATGGTATCATAATAAAAAAGTATGAGCAAATTCTGTTAAAGGATATAAATATAATAAATCATTTTGTGGTTGTTTTTGTATTATGTTTGAATTTTTTAAATTGTTAACTGCATTGTAGATTACATTTAATAAACACAAAGAATATCAATTTTTCAAAAAAAACAAACACATTGTGACTTGACATTTTAAATAAATGAAATGAAAATACTCGGTTTAAGGTCACTTTATTGATAAATTTTACCGTTGTCTACCTTCATTTCATTTATTACAAAAAAATATCATTTTTTAAGGCCAAGTATAATAGGTACCCTGTTCAGAACGAAACTACAACAATGCCCCCCAGCGGAGAAACTAGGTTTTACTAGCCATTTAAAGACAGTTCTGTACTAAAAAAGTTCTGTTGAAATTCGTAAGATGTCACTAATTATAACTGACTTATATTGTATGTCAATATTTGATTTTTTAAAACACTTTCCCACTGCAGAAGGCTCCGCGCTGACATAAAAAATACAATAGGTAGGTACCTAGGTAGGTACATCAATGTGCTCTGACCGTAATAAAAAAACGTGCTTGAAGACTATTCAAGAGTAAAAAATGCATGTTTTGAAGGATAACAAAAAAACATGCTTTTTGTAAGCTTTTTTTAATAAGGATCATAGAAGAAAACAACGGTGCCTAAGTAAATAATATGTAATGCATTATTAAAAACAATGTCATGACACAAGTAAAAATAAATGACTACTAAATTGCTACTTATAAATTCACATATTTATAAGTAGCATGTGATAAAAAAAAATTAAAAATTATAAAAATATGGGATTCGAACCCGGGTCCTGCATAACGAGTGTCGAACACTCTGCCTCTAGACCGCAAAGAGAGGTATCTTGCGCGACGAGAACCGCGTATACGACGTGTACTCCTCAATTGACTTGTCCCGCGCAATTTTAAATTTTGAAAAACTCACTTACGGCTGTTTTTTTACTAAAAAAACTTGTCACGCACATCTGCGAGGGTAATTAGTCGCGTTATCGGCCTTGAGTCACTTGACGGTCATGAGTCGGTTTTACTCCGGTCCTTGAAAATGCATAACGCGCGTAAAGAAGTTTCACTTCAATATATAAAAATCGTATGTAAAGTACATTAAATTTGAAATAAAAATTATGAACGTATATAGCATGTACCAAATAAGAATCAGCTAAGCACACCTCACAATAAATGTAATATTATTTTACTTATACAATAAAATGTTGTGAAGACGAATCGTATCAACCTAACTCGATGAACATCTCTGATGCCTGTCCTCAAAATCAATGACAAAACATATTTACATAATATACACAAGTGTGTGTGAGCATGTCCACGTCGAAAACTAACACATGTATAAACACGTGCACAGCAAGACCGTTTGTCAATTTATAAAAAATTACTGGCAAACTTCGTATATACAAGTAGGTATTATCTTCGCTGACTGATGACACGAAAGATTTTGTTGAAAATTCCAAGTGTCGTTCCGTGATTAACGCCATCTGTTGACATATTTAAAAATAAGCCTTCAGTTCTAATTTCTGCCGTTGTAGCTGAATTAATGTCGCCACTTTACGGCAAAATAATTTATTATTTTAATAAACTCGAAACTCTTAAACAAATGGTAATTTAAAAATGTGAAAATAATTTTAAAAAGTGGACAAAAATAATAGAAACTATTCCTCGTTCCTTTTTTTAGAATAAATTTAACCAAAGTTTAGTAAACCGCATTTCCAAAAACATTAAAGATAGTGCCTAGGAAATAATTATACCACAACCTTATTCTTTTTTTTTTTTTAAATTTCTGAACGAAGTCTTGAAGAAAAACCTTCAAGGTATTTTTTGATATATTCAAAATTTAAAAATATTTTTTGAACAATACGAAAGGACGGCCATAAAAAGGTCATATTTCTGATTTAATTTTGATAAATGCTAAGTCTTTATAAATAATAAAAATTTATAATATTTTTTTTTCCGGCTAAGAACATCATATTTACCGTATTGCGTAATAATATGTTCATTATTTCGAATTGGTAAATTACTAGACACCGCCTTAAGTCAGGCTTATATATGTATTAATTTTCAACATGGAAAAACTCATTCTTAAACAATATTTAGCCGCTTTTCTAGGTACGTACTACCTACGTCCTGGCTAATGGTATATTGCGGATTGTGGTTTCAATACAAATGTTCGCCGTATCTGCAAGTGTCAGGTAATTAAGCCATCGCCAGTTTTAGAATAACATTCGTTGGCTTTGTTGTGTCGCTTGCCGGTTACGTACACGTGTACATTCTACTCGGAGTTGGCACATAATAATACAATGTGGACGTCACTTGATTTGTAAGCAAGCTGTTATTTTTGATAACATACTAAGATTGTGTAGTATTTAGCTTATTTATTTCTTAATGTTATAATCAATTATAAAGTGTACTAATATGATAATTAAATTCCTCTCAGAGAAAATTACAAGTTCGAATTTGCAACCAGCTGTCAACTGAGCGAAATGTGACCAGTGGCATCTTTCAAGGATCAGTTCTGGGTCAGATTCTGTTTATTTTATTATTTCTTTTTGGTAAACTAATGTTTAAGACAAGATTTTTTATGCATAGCACAAAGGGTAACAATTATTTTACAAGCAATAATTATTCGTCTGAAACACTCATCCACATTGAAAAATCTCCTGATAAAAGATACATGACGCCAACGGGACTCGGGACTCGGAACTCGTTTCTGCACAGAGTCAAGGGTTTTTTTCAGGTATTTAGGGGCTCCGGACCAAAGATGGCTGCCAAATTCGACAGTAGGGCGCACTTGCGATTTGTACAGGGTCAGCAGTTGTGTACTATTAAAGTATCTGCGGGCCCTGTACAGTACGCCCAGCTTCTGAGAGGCCAGCTTTACTCTGGCTTCGATGGAGCCCCCGTACCTGAGCTGGTCACTTATAGTTACACCAAGCATATCAATGGAAGGCCTGTTCGAAAGATTGCTTCCGTTGAAGGAGACTAGATTATCATTTAGATCCCTTTTAGACGTAATCAGACAGGATTGGGTCTTTGAAACATTAAATTCGACGAGATTATTTTTACTCCAGGAGGAAATACTCTCGAGATAACCGTCCATTCTCTGCTTCAAAGCCCTCCGAGCCGTTGGAGTTTGTGTGCCCTTTGGGGGCTTGTCAAACAAAAAACTATCATGAACTGTACTGTCATCCGCGTAACAATGAATCGGTGCACATGTCAAAAGGTCATTGATGTGCAACAAAAACAAATTCGGAGACAGAACCGATCCCCGTGGAACGCCAGCATTTATAGAGTGTGAGGAAGAGGTGAAACCGTCAGCAACTGCCTGAATCGACCTATCCCTTAAAAAGTCAGCAATCCACGCACACAGGGATGCGGGAAGTCCGTAAGAAGGCAATTTGTTGACAAGTCCTCGGTGCCAGACCCGGTCTCACCGTGACGTTCCAGGCACCGCCCCCAAACATGCGACACATACGAACGAGCGGTTCCGCCGGAATCCGTATTGACGGTCGTTGATAATTTTGTTCTTCTCGAGGTATGTGAGCAGTTTGTCATTGATCACACGTTCCATTACTTTGGACAGAACTGATGTGATTGCTATGGGGCGGTAGTTGGCCGGGTTGGAGCGGTCACCTTTCTTGGGAATAGGGTGAATGACCGCTTTTTTCCAACCAGAGGGCACAGTGCCACACTTCAGGGACATTTTGAAGAGCCTAACTACTGATCGGTCGAATACCTCCGCGAACACAAAAAAAATTGATAAAACAGGTTTGCATCCAATCCTAGGAAACATTCCTTGAAAATAGTGTAGTGGATGCATGCAACAAACTTCCACAGCATGTCATCGATTCTACTAATATAAACCAATTAGCTTGATTGGATTCTTATTTGGAGAGAAAAAAGGATTGACTTATTTTAAATTAAAAAAAAAAAATTCAATTACTGGTATGATTTGGAATTTTCAGAGACAAATGTAGGTATTATAGTGATTTATTTTCTTTAACCAAAGGTTTCGGACAGCATTACAGTGTCTATCATCAGGGCAGAAGTGTCATATCAGCCCAAGATGCAAGAAGCGCAACCCGGGATAATACCCCAAAAATAAACCACTATAACTTCAAGTGCTGTAAAACTTATTGTGAAATCAGATATAAGCGCATCAGCAGAATTGCTGCCTGCACGTTAGATAATAATAACATTTTACACCTAAAATTTATAATCAGGCAACTTGAAACTAAATGTTAAATAATAACTATTTTTAAAAAAATGTGTGAAGTTCTTTCAGTGCAATAATATCTGCATACCTAGGCTTTGTTTCGTGGTATAGGGTTAGTACAGGTTTTTTTTTTATATTGGTACAATATGTATTACATTTCAGAGTTATCCACTAATGTTGGCCTCACTTGGTGGCTTACCCGTGCTGAGGCCTTCATTTTATAGTATAAAAATGTAACATACATAATAAATTAAAAATATAATCTTGTGTGTTTGTGATTGATGTGTGTTTTATATTGGTTTTGTGTGGTAGGTGTAGGTTTTTTTAATTTTATTTTATGAAATTTTGGTAATATTGTCTTTTTTGTTCTTTCATCCATTTTGTAATTTTGTGTCTGAATTTATTTTTTTTTTCCTCAAGTCTTAGACTGTTGAATGCTTTTATACATGGTATTGGTAGTGTCTTTGTCCAAAGCTTGTATTTACTGTCGTAGTTATTATGTTTTCTTTGTACGCTTGTCAAACTGGTCTGTTAGTGATATTTTGTGTGTATTGAAATTTGTTTTTTGTCAAAAATGTAGTGTAGTACTGTTTTAACGTATAATCGGCGTGTATCTATAAACGAATTGGTATTCACATTATTGTTACAGTGAAATATAGTTTTAGTTCGTGTGACTATTGGGAACATGAAATTAAATCGATTGCAATAATGCAGGCTGTCAATAGGAAAATTTATGATTTTAAACTTTACATATCAGATACCAATCTTCTGTTAGACAGCTTTATTAATTTTAGATTTTTATTAGACAGTTATAGTTTATATTTTTAATAAAAGTATTAACTTTATAATTTTATATCTTCAAAATTTGTGCTGTATTTTTTCAATAGAATTTGAGTGAACCTTGTAATGCGGTGAATAAATAGATGAGTTATATTCTATTTGGCTCCGAACTAATGAAGTACACAAACATTTGAAAGTAGGTAGATATATTACAAAAGTCTTTGGCAATTCTTATAATGAAAACGAGCATTTGCATCGCATTGTTCATAAAAATATTGGATAATGTATTGTATTATTTGTTAACTATCCTTCATCTCTTCAAATCCAATCTCCATATTCGCTTACAGCTCCAATCTATAATATTAACTAGATCTTCAACTAACTGCGCTCTTTAATATCCCATTTAAATCCATCCACCGACAAACACATTATTTTTACATAGTACGCAATTAAACTCTATAATCAAATACCTACGTCATAGAAATACTCTACACAGAACAACACAATATTATTAAATATATACTTTCGGTATGAATAAAAACAAAATAATTCACCCTTTTCATAACATAACACAATAAAATTTTATTGTAATTATTATCTGCAGTTTTTGTCTTTCTTATAATATTTGATAATATTATTCGCCAATACATAACCATTAAAATATCATCGTAAATGTGCCAGAGATCTGATATATTATAGAGTAGAAGTTATACGAGTTCAAGGGAGGTTAAATTATCCAATAAAAAAGTTATCAAATATCAAAGCATCTTCTAAGAGCATTACGTGGGCACACAAAAACACTTCTTATATTTCTAACGCATTAATCAATACCACCAGACAAGGTTTATCATTTACCACTTCAATAAATAATTTCTTGTCATGCTTGTAATTATTTCTTGTAACTATTTCACAAGAGTCTTAAAAATTTGGGAGGCGGGTATGGGTACCGCCGCCCCGGGAACCATTTATTGGATAATCAATACCTCTGCAATAGGTCCAAATTAAATGATTCGCTAAGTTTGGTGACTTAGCAGGGGTGCCCGGGTTCATAATTTAGGGGTTTTTAATTTAGATCCCACTTCTGACATCATTTAATGTTTGTATTTGTAAATAAAACAAATATTTATTTTAAGTGCAACAATAATCACAGTGACAACTGTTCGTGTTTACTTTGCTCTCGCAAAAAATCATAAAAAAGCAGAATAATTCGTGTGAAAGTTGTGCTTGTATGGATGATACAAGTGCCAGAGGTTTTGCGTTTTTGAGTTTGTGAAAAAAAATATCTGTTTCACTGGATTTTAAACATGTTTAACAACATTTTGCATCTTAACCTAGGATCGTGTTCTTGTGTTCTTTGAAATGTCCAGCCCAGTGCAACCCTTGCCTGATGAGTGCAGCAATCGGCGGAAAAAACGAATCATGATGTCCTCAACGTCCTCATCACACAAAATAGCCTCGGAACTGATTTCTCCAGTGTCTGAAAACGAGGAATCTGACGGCGAATCTGATGATTCAGACGTATCTGAAAAGGAGACCCATAGTATCCCAGTGTCCTCAGTGCAGATACTAAACGACACACAAGCCAGTCTTAGAGCACTCCAAGATGTCCTTGCGGAAAAGCAGTCTAGAGTGTCAAAGGACCAACAGCTACGGATAAGCGGATACATATCTGAAGTTTTCCGATCAGTATCACAGCTGTTGTTAGAAAGAGAGGCTTTCAAAGCTGATCTGGCAACAGCCAATGCCAACTTAATGGTAGCAAAAGGAGAAACTACCATTGAAAAAGCCGAAAACCAACATAGGCTTCAAAAAATCTTGCAGCTGGAGTCGGATCTGGGACCGGTGATGCGCAGAGTAGCTGATGCCACGGAGGCAAGCCTTTCATTTGCGGACATGGTCAAAAATGATCCTCAGAAGACGGCACCACCAATCAACCGCTCAGGACCTAAAGTTGGGACCCCCAAACCAGCTGTATGCATCTTCCCAAAGTTGGACTCTGTAAAAGACAGTGAAGGTACAAAGCAGCTTCTAAAGGACGTGTTGCGACCATCAAATCTTGGGATACGCGTTACGGGTATGAGGAATATCCGAAACAAAGGAGTTGTGATCCATACTGCCACTAAAGAAGATCAAGAAAAAATTTTGAAAACCCCTTGCCTAACTAACTCGGACACTCTGAGTGCCAGATTACCTACAAAACGGCATCCACGAGTGATTTTTTTCAACGTTCCTCGTGATTTAACAGACGAGTGCTTCCTGAAAAGTGCTTTAGCAGGAGTACAGGACAAAGCAGACCTAGAGTCCACAATCAAAAATTGTAAGCTTAGTCACCTAGCTGGCGCTCGAACAGGAACAACTTGCCACAGAGTCTACGAGGTTCCTGCTCGCACACGACATGTGTTGGTGGAGCAAGAGAAGGTTTTTGTGGACTGGAATGTGTGCCGAGTCCACGATTTTATTGGCCTTACAATATGCTCCAAGTGCCAATTGATTGGACATTCTTTCAAGTTTTGCAAGGACAAGCAAAGATGTGGACACTGTGCAGGCGAAGGTCACGCCAGGATAAACTGCCCAAAAGCTGCCGCCGAGCCAGTTTGTGCTACCTGTACCAGGTTTGGGAAGCCCGCAGCACATCCGACTGGAGACAAGGACTCATGCCCGGCCTACAAAGCTGCCCTTTCCAAGGACTTTGCCACTATTGATTATGGCCGATAATTATGTTGAAGAAGATGACGAGGTAGAATTCGATAATACTAATGATTTCCAGGATTGGCTAAATGTTCATAGTAACTATAGTATGGAAAATATTAATATTGTTCAGTTGAATATTAGATCGATTTATAAATACTGGAATACTCTGAATGTCTACTTAAATTCTTGTTGGAAACATATTCATGCGTTAATGTTATGTGAAACGGCTATAACATCAGAGCTAGTCTGTCTGTATAATATTCCTGGATTTAAATGTTACAATTATTGCCGAAGTAAAAAATCGGGTGGAGGTATATTGTTGTACGTTCGAGATGAACTCACATTTCAACAGAAGTCAATAGAAACAAATCATTTTGAATGTGTGCTTGGCTCTATGATACTTCCAAACAAGAATATTTTAAACATCATAGCAATATACCGCCCCCCCAACTCCAACAAAGTTCAATTTCTCAATGAAATATCTTCCATTCTGTCTAATATAAGACCCAGAGAAAATATTGTACTTATAGGAGATGTTAATCTAGACCTTTTAAATTATCAAAACCCACTTATTATGTCCAATGTGAAAATATAATGTCTGACAATTATTTAACCAAATGCATTTGTAACGTAACTAGGGAAGCGGTTTTAGCAGGAAAAATTACTTGTTCCTGTTTAGACCATATATTTGTACGTTTTAATAGCGGATGTCAACAAAGCAATACTCTTTCTTCATGTGTATGTAATAATATTAACATAGCGGATCATTTTTTAACTGCAGTCAATATTAAATATATTGAAAGGACAAAGGTCGTAGATCACGGGGAAAAAATATCGATCTTATCCCAAAACAAAATTGACAAAAATATTTATAATTTTAAGTGGCATACCTTGCTTGAGGAACAAGATTGCAATATGTTATACACTAAAATTAAAAATAATTTTCAGGATTTGTATGAACAAAGTGAAATCGTTATGTATTATAAACCCAAAAAAAGACCCCTCGCAATAAAATCTTGGATAACTTCTGATATTTTAGAAAACATTAAAAAAAAAGATTTACTGTACAGAAGGTGGAAAAATACTCCTACCAATAAATTCTTTGAATTAGAATATAAAACTTACAGAAATAAGGTTACAAAAGAAATCATTAAATGTAAGTCTATCTTTTTTAACAATAAATTTAAAAATTATTTCGGAAATACCAAAAAAACTTGGGATGAAGTAAATAAAATACTAGGACGCAAGTCTAAAAGTAGTTGTGACGAAATAATCTCAAAATATATGTTAAACACGCAAAATGAAGAAACCGTAGCAAATAATTTTGTTGAATATTTTACGAGCAGTGTTAGTTCTATGATACATAAATGTGATTATATAGCTTCGACCGTCAGACCGACAGAAGTTCAACATAGTATGTACCTACCAAGAGCTACCTGCGAAGAAATTAATATCATTGTTAGCAAACTAAACAATTCAAAGTCACCAGGGATTGACAACATTCGAATGTTTGACATTAAGAAATATATTCATATTTTAGGGCCTGTCATAACTCATTTTATCAATATAATTTTAAAACAAGCAGTGATTCCAGATGAACTTAAAAGTAGTATCATTAGACCGATTTACAAAGGCGGCAAACATACAGATGTACAAAATTATAGGCCAATTAGCATTTTGCCAGCCCTAGAAAAAATACTTGAAAAATACATTTCTACAAAACTTAACAAATATTTAGAATCCTTCTCCTTGCTAGATCCCAACCAGTATGGTTTTCAAAAGAAAAAAAGTACGGAAATGTTGCTTCAGGAATTTTCAAATCACGTAAATCATGAATTAAATTTAAAAAAACATGTGTTGGTTTTATTCATAGATAACTCGAAGGCGTTTGATACCATTGATACAAATAAACTTTTAGAAACAATGGATGCAATAGGAATATGAGGAAAGCTACTAGTTTTGTTAAAAAATTTATTATCAGATCGACAAATAACAGTTAAAATTCAAAAAAAATTTAGCAAAAGAAAATATATTTCAACAGGTCAATCAAGGGTCAATCTTAGGGCCAACCCTGTATATTATATACGTCTCAATTATGAGTAAATTATTTTCTTTCGTTAAACATTTTGTGTACGCAGACGATACGGCACTCGTAATATCACACGAGGATTTGATTACTGCAATGAACCTTATGCAGCTTGATTTTATTGCTCTCCTAAAATGGTCTCATGACGCGGGTCTCATAATAAATGCCAAAAAAACTAAAATTATGCACATAAGATCACCACACGCGAGATACAATTTAATCCCTTCGTTATATACACATACTTTTGACTGCTTACATAGAAATGTTGCACAGCCCTGTTCATGTGAAACCATCGATTTCGTCAAAAAATATGTATATTTGGGCGTTTCTATTGACTGCCACATGAAATGGGATGTACACATTACTAATGTTTGTAAACGTCTACGGTCTATTGTGGGTAGAATTTATAAAATAAAATATTTTGTGCCTGTAAGTACTTTAAAATTAATCTATCTATCTATGGCTGAATCCACAATCCGTTATGGAATCACTTCTTGGGGACATTCTTGTAAAACTAATATAAGTTATATCCAAACATTACAAAACTCCCTTACAAAATTGTTAATCCATAAATATACCAATGCACACAGAAACGACACTAAATTAATATACAAGTCTCTGAATGTTTTACCTGTCAGAGGATTATTGTTTTATAATATTGTAAGTCAACATCTTATATTGTCTGATTCCTTGTATAGGGAAAGAGTTTTCCATAAACATAATACAAGATTCACCCAAAATGAAGGATTGGTGGTCCCGAAATGTACCAATAAATACGGTGAAAGAACCCTAAACTTTATTGTACCCAGAATATTTAATAAACTGCCAATGACAATTAAAAATATAAACGTTTTTAGAGCCAAAGTCAAATATAATTTAAGGAAATGGCTATTAGATACTGAGGATTTATATTGATGCAATACTGAAGACCTTGTTTTCCTAATTGGAATTCACATTCTAGGGAAATGAAAAATCGTTATAATTTTGTATTACCTTATGTATATTAAAACCATAGAAGTACTTGTTGATTATTTCACTTGATATTTTCATTTTGTTCATATTAATTTCATTTGTGCTTGTTTTTGTTATATGAGGCTTATACTGCTTCTTACATATTTATATTTATACAATTCTGTAATTTAACCAACTTGTCATTTATTGTTAATTTATCATCAACATTATACATACCTACATACTGTTTTACCATTGTACCATGTTATTGCAAAAATGTTGTCATTATGTACCTGCTGACAAACTACATAAGTAGTTTAGCAGGTTTGAATGTTAATAAATAAAAAAATAAAAAAGTAAGATTTATTAAGAAGGTCACTTCATGACATAATTACAGACAGTGTCCGTTTCCAGATCAGACCATTGACAACGGCGGAAACGTAATTGGGCCATAGAGCTACAACTATACATGAGCAGTAATGGGTACTAATTTCTCGTCGAAATTTGTTCTGGTTGTGTAGACTGGTTTCGGTAGTTTTAGTTAGAACGTTGGGATAGTTGGAGGTCAGTTGGAGGTAAGTTGGAGGTAAAATCTAAATATAATACATTAATGAGCCGGACCTAACCTCACACTTAGCATGAAAACTATGATTTTTAAGAACCCTACATGAACGACTATGGGCCAATTTAATTTGAAAACTGCTGAAGTTTGTACCATCAGTTGAACCATCTGCCCATGATTTGGAGCTAGTATTTTTGTCGAAGGAATGTAAGTTTTCAGTAAAAACTATGGTCAAGTCATCCTGTTATTCAATATTTTTTACTAATTTCAATAAGAAACATTTACGTTAAATCGAATATTTTGCGTTTCTATTTAGGTTAAATCGAAAATATTTTACTCTGTTTTTCTCTTCGAAAATTGCTTACATTTTCATAATTTCTTGTGAAATAATCAAACATTTAAACATTTGGTAATTATTTTTTGTAAAATTAATAAAACACTGTTAAACGTTTAATCTGAAGTAATAATATTTTTAATGAAATCAATCAATCATTTTAATGTGCGGTAATTATTTCTCGTGAAATTAATCAAACATTTAAATATGCGGTAATTATTTCTTGTGAAATTTTATTATGTGGTAATAATTTCTTGAACAGAAAATCAATTTCATTTTCTTGTCCGGGGTCTAGGAATAGAAAGGTCTTATGTAATATCTAAATTATGGGAAATTTGAGAATTTTTTGTCAAATTACGAATTATTTTTCGAAATCGTATAATTTTCCCTTCAAAATGAACAATAAATTATGTATTATTATTCGTTTACTCGGTAATTGCTTTCCAATAATGGAGTGTTTCTATCTCACTACACGAAATCACTTTCATAAAATCTCTTCATTATTATTAAACTATTCTAAAAGTAATTCACTAAATCATTTTCGTATATAATTCACTGACGAAAAAGCTTTTGGAAAGTTTTCCCTTGTATATTACCTATTGCTTTTAAGCGATTAAATAATAAATAACGTGAATTTAATTAACTACTAATGAACAGCGGAAAAGGAGTGTAAGTATTTATTATTTGGTTACATAAAATTTTAGCGGCAATCTAAATAATAATTATTAAGCCTAATTAATTGTCCTTTGGGAGCTTTTACAAAAATTACAAATTATTATTACTGCCAAGCATTAGAGGTCAGTTAATAAGTGCTCACGAGAGCCGAACAACCTACAAAATTTCCGACATGGCTAATCACAATACAAAACTCGGTTCAGTATTCATATTGAATACATTTCACAATGATCTCATGCAATAGGTACGTACTAAGCGAGCGTAACTTGCAGAGCAATTGTGCCTATGTTCGTAGCAATTCGTTTACGATTGGTATCCAGAATGTTACTACTTTGCTTGCATATTCTGTGGAACATTTGATTCTTTCGGAATTTTTGCCTATCACGGACGCCGTCCGTGATAGGCAAACAAACCATTCCTTCCGATGCTAACACATCGGAAGGAATGGTTTGTTCAGTAGCATGTGTGTGAACGATAACGCGTGTGTGTGATATTGTGTCAAAAATTTAACATCTACTCTTTTTTAGCTGATTTTTACATTCCAGCTTTCTTCGATTTAAGATAAAAATGTCATTATGAGATGAGTGATTTGTTGTTCTCAAGCATTGTCTCGGGAGATGTGCCCAGATATAGGCGCTTAGAATTTTGATGGGGGAAAGGGAGTTTTTTGGAAAATGGTACGAAATCTAGTGAATTTAGAAAGCTGGTGAACCCCCACATATTTTGTCCACCGGCCGCCACTGCTGCCCAGGTGCTTCGTTTTAAGATAATTAAATGAGCTTCGCCCTTATGGAACTTTTAAATGTTTCCACTGAGAGAATAATGTACTAAAATAATATCCTTTAAACAATGTTTGCATAATGAGTGTAAGTGTTCTGTTTCTAATGTATTATAGTAAGTGCTAGTGAGATTTTCATTACAGCTTACAATATTGAAAACTTTTTTCTAACTTTGAAAATGATGCAAAGAATTTATTCAATAAATAAATTTATTGTTTTTTGTTAAAACAATGCAGATATAAACTTTACTGACAGAAGCGTGTTTTGGGCGTGTTTATGTGCCTAGACGATTCTCATATTTTCATAATTTCTTGTGAAATAAATCAAATAGGTAATTATTTCTTGTGAAATTAATCAAAAATTTTAACATGCGGTAATTATATCTTTTGAAATAAATCAAACATTTTATTATGTGGTGATAATTCCTTGAACAGATAATCAATTTCATTGGCTTATCCGGGACCTAGGGATAGAAATATCTTACTTAATATGTATCTGCGACTCCAGACTGGTGATGGAATGCAGGACTATCCTTATAGAACTGGCGACCATCAATAAAGTAACCCTGCTCTGGGTACCAGGACATAAAGGTATTGAGGGCAACGAGCGGGCTGACGAACTAGCAAGGAACCCTAAACACCACTTGCGGGATCCGAGCCGGCCGTAGGAGTAGCAGCTTGCCACACCAAACTACATATCAAGAGGTGGGTCAAATCCCAACTCTGGAAGGAATGGAAGAAGGCACACGGAATGAGGCAATCTAAAGTACTCATAAACGGACCGGACCCTAACCGAACCAGGCAACTACTCGATGTGGACAGAAACTCACTGAGGGAACTGGTAGGACTATTAACGGGACACTGCCATCTCAGGAGACACATGCAACTGTTGGGAGTGGAAAACACCAACATCTGTAGGAAATGTGAAGAGGAGGGAGAGACTCCAATTCACCTATGGTGCCAATGTCCCGCTTTGCTGGGAATAAGGCTCAGATACCTGGGAAGACACAGTGTGGAACCAGAAGACATCGCCACATATCCAATGACAGCCCTGGTGAACTTCATAAAAGGGACCGGGTTACTGGCAAGGGAATGAGGTAAAATGGGAGATAGTACAATGGGCCTATGGCCTAAGTGCTCGCGGGGAACGTAAGTAAACCGCCTCCGACTTTAAAAAAAAAAAAAAATGTAAATTAGTTCCTCCTAATCGGTAAAAATCACAATTATATTAATTTTATAGATAAATAAAATAAAAAAAAAAACTTTTTCTTATTTTCACATTACGTAAATAAAAAACATAATAATGATTCAAATATTTTCATTGAAACATTTTTTCATTGTCAAGTCGTTGATTTTCTGTAAAGAAAGTGGATAAATAAGACAGCAAATTTGAATAAATTTCGTTTAAAAAAATTTGTTTTTTCATAATAGTCTGTATTTTTTAAATGGCTTTTTATTGTGAACTTTGTCCATATTCTCTGTCGTGCTATGTAAAAATATGTTGTTGAACTCTAAACCGTAACTGTGATAAAATTTTATTACATTACACACGGTGATTTTTGTATGATTATAAAACCTTTTAGAATTTTCGGGATTAATTCAATAAAATACGTAGATGATACAAAATACCGACCAGTATAAAAGAAGAGGCAGGTGTTTATTTTAATTTAAGAAAGAAATGAGTAAAGGAATATGTGAAGAGTCATTTATTTATTCCCCTCAGGCTAATTTGTTCGCTTTTAGGAACATCTCATATGGTCTCATATATATCATTGTGTGTCTATGAAATCAAGAATTCCGTCCGCAATTTCATAAAAAAATATGAATCTTCTTGATTTTTATATGAAACGACTAAAAAGTGACGACTGTAATGCTTAAAACACATTTATCTTATAGAATAGATTTAAGTTTGGTAAAATTGCTGACTGTGAAAATATGTAAGGTGAACCATTTAAAAAATTATCCGTTTTTCTCATAATAGATAAAACTGGTTTATAAAAACACGTTAGTAGAAAACTTTACTCATAATCACGGGCTTGCGTACTGCGTATACTTGCCGTTATACGACAATATTCGTAGTTGAAAGATTTTTAAACCGCACGACCCCCAGGTAAAGGAACGTATTACGATCATAGTAAGACGGAGTTGCGGACGTTGTTAACTACCTTGTCAATTTGACAAATATCGATCGGTCGCGCGATGAAAATGTAAAAAAACAGTAATACCCATTTGCAGCACTGTCAAAGGAATATACCATATATCGATTTACAAAATCAAATGAGGAACGCATAATCAAATTGGCCGGATTTCAAAGCGATTCAGAACAGACCAGGTCAATGATAAGAAACGTTGAGCACAAACTGCTTTCTGTTTTATATTATATTTTAGTTATAGTGTTCTTGTTTTGTCCTGTCCTGTAATAGCACTGTTATTGTTATTCTTTGTTTTGTCATCGCTTTGGATAAACTGTACATTTATATGACCGGTTGGTGGCTGATTTGACATCGCATTTGTGTCCCACCCAGGCATAGTGTGTTCAATTCCACCACAACACAAGCAACCTTAGTAGTACGAAATTTTCAA
The DNA here is from genome assembly GCA_026573805.1 of Hesperophylax magnus. Classification (NCBI taxonomy): domain Eukaryota; kingdom Metazoa; phylum Arthropoda; class Insecta; order Trichoptera; family Limnephilidae; genus Hesperophylax; species Hesperophylax magnus. The sequence goes on from JAIUSX010000018.1 coordinate 1,709,636, forward strand.
ACATTTTCAGGTTATTTGTAAACGGTTAATGTTTGTCTTTCTTAAAAAAAAAAATTGTTCTGTATTATTAGATCTGTATTGGGTAAGGCGCACTGTAGGAATAATTTAAAGAACATGACCACCAATACTAAATTACCGTTTTAAGTTTGTTATAGTAAAGTGCACTTGAAGTGAAATGACACTAAGCTGCGCTATATAAATGCTATGTTATTGTTATCATTATTACAACTGTCATCTGAAAAATCGTGTAATTAACAACAAAACGCGAAATGCGAAAAAAACCGTATTTTTGAGACTTTGAAATGGTGGTGCCAGCCTAAAAAAATCTGAGTTAAGATTTTAACCCGAGCAGTCAACGTCCTTCTTCACCGTATAGCTATATCAACGCTGCAGCGGTATATTACGGAAACTTAATAAGTATAACTGTATAAGTTTATTTCTAATACCAAAATTTAAAAGCGTATTCATTACCTTTCAAAAACAGTTTTTAAACGTTCGTTTAGGGATACGTTCAGAAGTATTTGGATGTTATTGCCAAGCTTCCTACTCCATACTCAAACCTTCAGACAGAATACGCCAAAGGCCTGAAGGATTTTTAAATTTAAGTATTTTAGTTTCTAATATTGATGTCTTCATTTTGTTTTTATTACCACACATATTATGTAATCATTACGTATTATGAAGATACTATTGAAAGTTAAATTAATAAAACAATACAAAAATTTAAAAAATAAATTTACAGTAAATAGGAATTTTACGCAATTTGCGAATTAATGAATACAGCTCTCGGCATTTACAAAGACTTCAAAAGTTTATCAGAATACCGCCTTTCTCAAAGTAACCGAATATGAGTGGATTTTTTACGTTTTAAAGAGGTCAATTCAGACAGTAGTTGTCAACACTTACATTCCTCCCCGCAAGCGATAAATGCGGTTTCTCCCTAGGGAGTACCGTGTCTCCAAAATCGTTTATGGCCCACCAGACTTTTTTCTAGCTTTCTAGTCTTTTATAACTTTTTATTAGACAATTCTCCAAAGGACAGAGAAAAACCAATAGCTCTGAATGGTTCAAAACTAACTAACAAAACTGACCACAACGACGTTTCCCTGAAGAGGTGGCATGGAGGTTGGCCTGCCACATAACTGTATTTTAAACATGTTCCCTACTTCAATCGCGTTTATTTAAAGAGATATCTACACGATTTCTGTATCTGAAATACAGTAATCCTGACTAATATGATAAATGCGACCGATCTATGTGATTTGTTGCATAGGGATAGTTGGAGAACTGGGAAGTGACATAGGCTACTTTTCATCCCGGAAAAACGTTTCATTCCCGTTGGAAAATTCTCCCTAATTCTCCACACGAGCAAAGCTGCAAGTAAAAGCCAGAAATGTGTAATATAGTAAGAAAACTTTTATTTTTATTTTGTTTTAATATCTATTAAATTGTGTTTTATTTTTGATTATTGTTTATTCAGTGATAAAGTACTCATATTGGTAAGTTTTTAGATTCTCACAGCCAAAAGCATTTTTATTGTTTGTTTTTGGGGTGTTATGCCGTGTTGCGCTAACTCCTTCTTTAGCCGACGTTTCGGACAGCGTTGCAGTGTCCATCATCAGGGCAGATCCGGTAGATCCGAAGATGTGTCATCTTCGGATCTACCGGATCTGCCCTGATGATGGACACTGCAACGCTGTCCGAAACGTCGGCTAAAGAAGGAGTTAGCGCAACACGGCATAACACCCCAAAAACAAACAACAAAAAAGTACTCATATTGTTTTCATGTGCATATATTTCTGACATATTATATATAAACAAAGTTGTGGCTGCAAACGTTCAATGCCGGGTGATTTAACTTATAAGAAATATTATTATTGTAAAATGTGCGCGTATATGGGTGTTGGTGCATTGACTCGCCGTTATAGACATCAAATTTTATATTAATGTTTTATTACTTAATTATTTATTTATTACTTATAATTTGAATGCTAATATTATTTGAATACTAATATTTTTTGTATTACATACAAGCATGTTTTATAAATGTGCAGTTTGTGTCTCAAATAAATGAATAAATAAAAGGTCTTATACATACTAACTATTTCTGATTCTGATTTATGACATGATCCAACTCAAACATTTGATTCACTTTACTATGACGTGTCTTCCTCGGATGTCCCTGACGTTCTATTGATTGATTTATCCCTCCATTACATGATTTATTTTTAAAAATGAGAGAACTTTGAAGTTAAACTATAAGGGATTCCCGTTTTGGGACAGTCGAATTGGCAGCCTAGATCATATTATCCATATAAATAAAAATGTTCGTTTGTTCAAATTCTTAAATCTCCAAAGTTCTTCACCGATTGCTTTGAAATGTTGGCACAACGTTGCATACTAATACGCGTGTGTTTTTATATACATATTTTATAAAGATGTTACATGTGACAGGTATAAAACATGTTTTTTGTTGGACAAACATGCATTTCTAATACAAAGCGAATGATTTCACTGAACTAGGTGCCGTTCACAAATAGTTTAGAGGCCCGTTCATACACCTCATATTCTTTGAATGGCTATTCTTTTTATAATCAGTGCTATATTTTTTGTTCGATTAGTATGAAAATAATGTGTCTTTTATTTGTGTAGTGGCATTGGACAGATGTCGTATTTTTACAAGCTTACTAACATTCGGTTGGTAAATTTCTTTTTTTGAAAAGCAATGATCCTGAGGCATATATTTTTTTATTTAAACTTTCATCTTTTGAAATTGACAAAACTATTTAGATAGCTGGTGAAAATTTAGAATTGGGAAGGAATTTTAATTTACCCCCGATCTTCTGTTACACGTATTGTTGCAAATCGATATTCTTGCCCTGGGGGACACCGCGGGTGGTAGTTACTGCAGCAGTTTCAGTAATATATTCGATATCATACACCCTGAGGGAGAATTCAGGATGTTCACGGCACAAGCTTTCTTAACAGGCAGGTTTGAACAATTGTTGTAATGTTACTGATATAGGTATGTACTCCACGTTTTCAGACAGGGACAGCTAATTGGGTGGAGGAATGCAGGAATATATGTTAGAGGGAGATTTTGGCTATATAGTACACAATATGTACAAACTGATAAAATGTAACCTGCCGATTTCCGTAAAATTAATAGATAATGACATCTCGTGATTATGACCTATAAACATATTATTCCATCATATGTTTATCACATTGTCAAACGTACAGCGACAATTTTTTTTAGATAATAATTTTAAAAATTATTACATTTTTTTTTTTTATTGCACAACAGATAGATTATCCAATTACTGTACAATTCTCAATTTGACAATCTTAACACCTATTAAGATAATTGTTATACAAAAAAAACTTTAGGCTATTTAAAGAAGAATTATATATATCTAGTGCTTCTGAGATTTCATTCAATAGCACCATTCCTCTTGTCATGCTATGTTGTGCTAGAATATCTGTTCTGCCGTATGGTATTTTGAATAAGTCGTGTCGACGACTACGGCTGAAGTTTTTGGGCACGTATAAACCATAGCATTCCAAGAGGAACGGGCTATCAATATAGTTATGGATTATGTTAAAACTAAGTATTGCAAGATTTGCATGACGTCTAGTTTCCAAGCTAAATCTATTTGTTGCCTCAAGTAAGTCCACATGGTGCATGAACCTTGGATAAGTTCCACGCATCCGCATATAGACATACCTGAGGAATTTTTTCTGGATTTGTTCCAGCATATTAATATACTTAGTTTGGTGCGGAGTCCACACACCACTAGCATACTCCAGCTTACTTCGTATGACGCCATCAAACATGGCTATCATTGCATCTGGGTCGTGAAATTGTTTACATGTTCTGGTGATAAACCCCAGGAGTTTGTAGCATGCTGTAGTAAATCGTGATATGTGGTCCGAGAATGTTAGTTTGGGATCAAAGACGATACCGAGATCTTTATAGCTATTGACTCGGCATAATTTTTTCTCTTTAATGGTGTAATCAAAAACTACGGGCTTCTGAGAGCGGGTATATGTCATTGTTACGCATTTTTTTATATTAAATTCTAATTTGTTTTTATCTGACCATTCTGCTATAGCATCAAGGTCAGATTGCATTTTTAAGCAGTCTTCGTCAAATATTATTTCCATCAAAAGTTTGAGATCATCCGCAAATAAAAGACATCTGCTATATTTTACACAGACCTGGATGTCGTCTATAAGTATTAGGAACAACAGAGGACCAAGGTTTGACCCTTGGGGAATACCTGACAAGGCGGGGAATTGTTTAGATTCCTGTCCATTTATTGATACATATTGTCCTCTGGATTTTAGATATGACGCGAAGAAGATAAGTGTCAGTTGATCGAAGCCAAGTTTAAACATTTTAAGTAACAAAATATCATGATTAACTCGATCAAAAGCCTTGGCGAAATCCGTAAATTTACTTAACGGTACATCATAGATTTTTTAAATGTTATTTAAACATCCTAGAAATCACATTCGAACACATTCGAAACAAATTTTCTTACTTATAGTAAGAACAACCTCGTCAAAGTTAATGTTTTAATATCCAGACGAACTTAATTACAGATAAAAAGAATTCAAACAACAGTAAAGTCTCCTTCGACAAACGCAATCTTCCCAACAAATTGACAAACTCAGTGTAGTCTGTTAAAGTAGCCAGCCCAAGTACAGACGTTCCATTGAATGCAGAGTTCAACTAGCCTCTCAGGAAATGGGGACACTGCACATTGTCGGAAACCCCACAGGTTCTAACGCTGAACACAACTGTAGACTCAGTAGGAACGAATCAAGTGTGCCATAGTATTGTGTTTTGCTATCAACCGTCTGTCCGGATGTCCTTAGAAGGTAAATAAAATCATTTACAATACCTTTGATAGATTCTCCCATCAAAAGGGAGAGAATGCTAGTAAAGGATACTCAATAGGGCTAATTCTGTATCTGTATTAACTCTCCGCTAAGGAGGTAACTTTTTTTTTCATTCTGTTGAGTAGTAAGTCTGACAGACGTGCATTTTATGTACTATTACATTAGAAGTAACGATAATTGTTTGTTAAATAGTGTTTTTTTATAAATGATCTAATTAAACTCGTTTATAAGAAAATATTAAGGACGGGTTGTTTCGGAGAATTTGCACAATTCATCAAATTTCAACGTTCATTTTCGGGTTCTGTGTAAGTCCTATTCAAGTTTTGTTATTTTATCATTATAGACTAGTTGCTTGACAGAACTGAAATTATAACAGAACTTGAAAAAAATCTTTCACAGAACTTGAAAATAAACTTTGAAATTTGAAGAATTGTTCAAATTCTCCGAAACAACCCGTCCTAAATGTTATTAATGTTTACGAAATCGTGGAATGTTTGGCACAATCGTCTTTAAAAGTGTATAAAAATTTAAATGACAAAAACAAACATAACTTTTCTTTCTTCTCGCTTAAAATAATGCACTATGTTTAAACTGATTTTTAATCAGTTACAATAAATCTGGTAGACATATATATTCGTTGATTACTGAACTTACGTCCCGTGGACAAAATCCTCGCGAGCAATCCGCAGGCGGGTGACGGGAGCTGGCTCAGGAAGGTAATGACCGAGACAGAACGATGCGCAGCAAAATGACAACGTAGTGACTGCATATTAAATTTGCGGTGTCTGACAGACATAATGTCAGTGGCAGAGGGTTAACGGTATTTTAAACGACAATTTTTTGAGCACATAACACCACTGACCACTTTGATATCAATTTTGGAAAATGCACAAAGGAATTTACATCTACCGTTGAGATTTGTCACTTGAAAAAGAAAAATGTTTTGTTATTCAATACGGTTTTTGAACAACTACTTCTGTTTTAATCCAACCTTATAAAGCCAAAATATTCACGATTAAGAGTTGATACGTTTCCTCCTCAAACGTGTCCTCATATAATATATTAAATAAGTACAACGATTTCAACGAACCGCGAATTTTTAGGTAAAATAACAACAATAAGATATCGAATCGATAATTTTCTTTTATGGTGAAAGTTTTCGTTTTCCATTGAAAGTAATGCTTCCGTAAACACGTTTCAGGTATTCTCTTTGCGTTATAATGATATTGCTCACCCGAACTCGTTAAATATTTTACATGGAAATTATAGAATTATGCAAGAGGTTTATTTTTTTGGGCACTGGTAGGGCGTTCCAAGGAAGTATTTAAAACTTTCCTCATTTCAAATACATGAATTTAATATTTCTATGTTTTTATTCCAAAAAAGGCAGAGGAGACCCTGAGAAAAAAAAACCGGGACGTACAGACGTACTCACATACTACGTCATATTTAGGGATGCCGTGTGGAGGGTTTTTTTAGGGAAAAAGAGGAGAAAAAGTTCTGGGAAAGAAAAAGGTATGAGGGGTGGGAGGGAATCTAAAGGTCAGTGTGCAGTAGTGACAGGACGTTTGTTTCCATCTCTTCCACGGAGGCGCAAGACGATGGGTCGAGAGAAAGTCTAGCTGGAGAGGTGAAAAGGTCAGAGAGGCAAACGCAGCCAAGAATTAGACAAAATCTCACCCCGTGAACCCGGGCACCCGTGGTAAGACATCGATTATTTAGTAAATAATATGTTTTGAAGTTGAAAAAATTCTTTTATACAAAAATATTTTTCTACGGGAAAACAAACAATGGAAATTTTTTCTTTTGTTACTTCTACCAACATGTAGATTCACTTCCTGATGTTTGTGAACTTTACCCCGAACACTCTGTGTATTACCATCAAAATACCGGAAAGACAAAATTATTAATAACATCGCCTGCTAGGACAAGATATTTGCCATTTCGTAATACGTCAAACATGTCAGTAAAGCATATATTACGTCTGAAGTTTTATGAAGTACCTACAATATATTAGTATTCATTGCAGAACTTCCTCTAAATTGTGTATCCCGAATACTAAAACGTTCTTCTAACTCAATGAAATACTGAAAAAACTTAGTATGTACGTATAGATATATTAACGTTTTGGCAAATAGCTCGGTTTCTTTAAATTCTTCATCTAGCAATTCAATAATTTTTTTTTTTTTTTTAGATAATAAACTTAATGGAATGTAACAATTATTTTTACAAGCAATAATTATTCGCCTGAAACACTCATCCACATTGAAAAATCTCCTGATAAAAGATACATGACGCCAACGGGACTCGAACCCGTGTCCCTTCGATTTCCGGTCGACAGCTCTGACCACTGAGCTATGGCGGCTTATCTCTTATCCGCGAAATAATTCAATATATACTAGTGTTTCATTCAACAATTACTGCTTGTTACATTTTTTCACCTGCAAACAACCAACTTTATTTATATGAGAAAGGCATTGTAAGTGCTAACTCTCTCACTAGATGGCGTCGAGACAAATTGTCTACATTTTTAGGAGAAATACTAGAACTTGTCAAATATTAATCATATTAATCAAATATTAGTCATGTATCTTTTATCAGGAGATTTTTCAATGTGGATGAGTGTTTCAGGCGAATAATTATTGCTTGTAAAATAATTGTTACCCTTTGTGATATGCATAAAAAATCTTGTCTTAAAACATTAGTTTACCAAAAAAATAATGATTAATGGAATGTGTTTTTGGGTTTCTTTTTATTTTACCTTAATATTTGATGTCATATAAAGTGTTTGTTTAAATAATTTTCTAGTTGAAAAAACACGTAAAATATTTCCTGTTTGTCGGTTACTTTGACAAAGTCCCCCTTCTCGTGGGATGTCGTGAATTTCGAGGACGTAGCTGATAAAACATTAAGAAGCCTCTTTTAGCTTAAATAACCTACGAAAATAAGTACCTCGAGCACATCTCATGTTGGTTTAATTTGTCTAATGGACGCGTGGGAGTTAAAAATATTAAAATGGATTGCCGACATTTGGTGAAACATCTGCGGCCATCGCATTGGGAGGAAGAAAAATACAAAAATAGCTTTATTCGATAATAATATGTAATCTATTTTTTGTTTACTTTTGTGACTGAAATAACTACCACAGACTCCGGTGATCGTTATAAGAACATCGATACTACAGCTGTCACCATTGATGAGATCAGGAGGTGATCTATGATTTTAGTCTTCGACAAACGGTCCCAGAGAAAGCTTTTGTTAAAAGATTCCTGGACTGGACCGGGACTGGCCAGATGCCCTCCAAAGGCGACCTTGAAGAAACATACAGACGAGGCTACATAAATTAGAATTTAAATATTATATAAATTCTCGATCGGTAAACTCTTGTTTTAATCTTTTTTCTTTTTAACAGTATAAATTACAAAGTGATTCATATTTAAAGATACTTACCGATATGTTTATCGTAATAATCACGTAAGTGAATTTAAAGTTATTTTTATCTGATGAGAACTCCTTAAGTCTCATCCACACCCTGCGATATGTATACAATTAAATTCAATCATTTAATCTATAATTAAAATGATTATTCTTTAAAACCGTAAGTTTCATTATTTTCCAAAAAAATTACTCATTTTGTTACATGCTCTTTTCTTTTTATAACCCCTAAATTATAATGAAGTACACAGATCAATAAAAACAAAATCATTGCAAGTGTTGATAGCCGCGTGCTTGCGCAGTGATTAGTGTTTTAACTATGATTATTGCTTGTGATCTATTTTATCTCACGAGCCCCACTCAAATCCACACATCAAGATAATCAAACCTGCTGGTGAGTACATTAGTGCGTAATAATTTTTATTCTGTTTTCTTACAGCCTATGATTATATCCTGCATTATATATTTTATAAAATGATATCTTGTTGAATAATCTCCATAAAAAAATTTAATATGTGCAATATTTTGTTTTTATGTAAGTTTCTAATAAATAATAATATTTTTATTCTTATAAGAGGAATAGTTACAAGGAGGAAATTCATATTTGGTTTTATTTTGGCTTTACTACACATGTACAAACTTATAAAATATATACTGTCGATTTCTCGAAAATACATAAATAAGTAATACTTTGTATTTTGATTCGGGGTAGTACAATTCTGCAGGGGTCACAGGTTTTCATACGGCAGAAAGAGGACCCAATCTTTTCCTCTGGCCCAAACTTTGGCGCGATCTACCGAGTCACCGTTCAGTTATATTTTTTGATAAAATTTTTTACATTTGATGTTCGAAATTATAGGAAAATTATTGTCTACATCTTATTTCTAAATATTCTTTTGGAAAGCTCAGGTAACGCCGGGGACTACTAGTAACATATAAAAGTGAAAAATAATTTGTTTTAATTTATAAAATAGATGCTTCTACAGTTTCTTTAGTTTTCGTCTCTAAGTGTTATGTAAACGTCGTTAGATGAATTTCTCGAGAAATTTCAGACATCCTTGTACGGGTAAGTGCTCCTCCTTGAAGTATTCCGGCAAAATTCACGTTCATAATAATATAGAATGTCCTAGTTACGCGCACTTCGTATTATTTAATCATATGAGGACACAAAATTGTACAAAATAGAAACAATTTGAGTAGTCTGGAGACCAGAAGCGACGTAAACTTTGACTTTGGTCCCTGAGGGTGGCTGTGTGGAGGCTAGACTAAAAGCCTTCCACTCGAGGCACGGGGCACCAAAGCGTGGTTCACACGATTCGTGTAATTGCGAGGCCTACACTTCTACGATATAAATGATTCGAAAAATAAATAAATGAATTGCAGCCAACAATTGTACGGAATCTGGAATATGTTATTTAACCTGTGGCACCTTTTGAGGTAAAACAAAATTAATCTTTGTGCTGTTGTATTTTTTTCAATCCTTAAGTTGGAAGTTATAGTTATTTTAATCCGTAAGTTATTAGTTATTTACTAATTAGTTTTTATTTTGTCATTAGTTTGTTATTAAATATATTGTTATAAGTAATAATTACTCACCTGAAATATCCATAGATATTTTCAATTTTTATGGATATATCAGGCGAGTAATTATTGCTTATAATAATTTGTGATCCTTTGTGCAATGCATAAAAAACCTTGTGTTATGTTTATCATTAAAAAAATAATAAGTTTGTTATTATATTACCACGATTTTTTATTAATTTATTGTTCGACCGGTTTCGTTAAGCTCAAATATCATCAGGGTGCAAATACTATTAATTTTTACCCTGATGATGTTTGAGCTAAACGAAACCGGTCGGTCAATAAATTAATAAAAAAACGTTGTTTTAAACAAAATAACTGTTTTATTTTCTTTAGTTTGTTATAAGTTAGTTAATAGTAAGTCATTAGTTAGTTATAACTTAGTTGTTAGTTACAGGCATTATTACACCTAGATATTACTGGAAACAATATGGCGGTATTTTGATATTTTTTAAACTTTTCATTGATAACCAATCAAATGTGATTTAAAGATACTCGAATATCGCAAACTAATATTCTTATTATGGATAAATACTTTTTTTTATTATTAATAAAATATTCCTATTACAGCTGAAACTATTTCAATAGTCTAAAAACCAAGGTTAAACTTCGGTGGTCCTCCAAATGAAAAAAATATTTTCTCTAACATTCATGGATCAGTATTGTCATTAATTGATCAGTATTGTCATTCATTGATCAGTATTGTCATTCATTGATCAGTATTGTCATTAATTGATCAGTATTGTCATTCATTGATCAGTATTGTCATTCATTGATCAGTATTGTCATTAATTGATCAGTATTGTCATTCATTGATCAGTATTGTCATTCATTGATCAGTATTGTCATTCATTGATTCAACTATTTATTTCCCCCAAGCCTTATTTTCATTAATATGCTTTCACGCCAAAAATAAACCTATATTTCCCACGTAACTCTATAGAGACTAGGTGGCACTTGTTTTTTTAGGCACTTCGTCAGGTTCCACATATTCAGCTAGCCATACCGTGATTTTGTGTCAGAGGATACTCTGGACCACAATCATTCCCGTGAGTGGCATATCAATGGCTAATTTCCAAACTAATGCATGTATTGGTAACACTTTGATTTAACCCACAACATTTTTTTTCTGTTTATAATAGTTATTATTTCAATTTGATGTCATCCGTCTTACGTAACTTACATTCACGTACCTATAAAACGCGTACGTGCAACATGAACTAACACATATAATAAATATTTTTTAGCTCATCCTGCTAATGCAAGTAATTGAATTTCTTAGTTTAATCCTGAAGGAACGTCAGAAAACACTACATACACTCCGCACCCCCGGCCCCTGCTGTAAATTCCTCCATTGCGAATTCTCCCGTCACCGGTACTATGGCAGAGGCGGGACGTGAGGATCCTTGGTTTTTCTTTGGAACGGAATAGTGCCACTTTAATTGTAGTTTGGAGGGAAACTTCAAGGATACTGGGTGTTTGCAAAGTTTGAATATTATTATATTTAGTAAAAATACTGTAGATATTAAGTTTGGTTTACCGAGTGTGTGGTTACTAAAAACTAACAACAAATAACGAACTAATATCTAATACAACGAATACATTGTTAAGGGAGAACTCTGATGTACAGATATATTTTATACCTTTACTGCTGTCGAATCACTTTTACACATTTATTTTACGATAAGCGACAGTATTAATGCATCGATTGCTTTGAAATTTTGACAAAACGTTGCATTCAAATACGCGTGTGTTTTTATAATTTCCATATTATGTAGATGTCACCAGTGAAAGGTAAAACAAGCTTTAAAAAAATATATAAAATCTGTTGGACATAAAAGCAACACGCGCTATTGTTTTTCTATCTGCACAGACAGTACAAACCACAGAAACGCGTGGCTAGGGGTAAAGCTAGTTTATAAATATTTAATATTTCAATCCAAAGTAACAAAGCGTGTGCTCAAATTTTATTTTAAGTGAGCAAGTGTTATTTACGGTGCTTGCGAAAACTGTTTTTCTTTTAAAATAGCTTTAAATATATTTTTTTTCATTATTATATACCATTATGGTTTGACACGAAACTTAACTTTATCAAGCATATTGAAATAATAACCAATAAAGCTTTGAAAATGTTGGGATTTATTTTAAGGGTATCTAGTGATTTCAATAATGTCAATACTGTCAAAACATTATATATGTCACTAGTAAGGAGTCATATAGAATACAATTCCACGGTTTGGTCCCCAAATTATGAGATTCATTCACATACGATTGAAAGAATCCAAAATAAATTTTTAAGAAATGTATATTTTAAAATGGGCATTCCTAGAGAAAACCTAAATTACGATAACGTACTTTGTTCATTAAATTTAATAAAATTATCTGATCGTAGAATTATTTCCGATTTAACCTGTTTGTATAAAATCATTAATTCAATGTTTGATACCCCTAATTTATTATATGTAATCACTTTTCTTACTCCAAGCAGGTCGGTTACAAGACAGTACCTACCATATTATTGTAGCAATTCTACATCAACGTCCCAATATCACACTCCTATGCGACGGATTCAACAGCTAGGAAACTAATACTACGATGTTGTTGATATATTTAGTACATCAATTTCAATATATAAGCATACCCTATTTAAGTTTTTTTCATCAAATAGTGGAATATTTTAATAAAGGTATTTCATTTGACTAACACATAATAATTTTGTCAACTGAAACAGAAAAAAATATTTTGGATTTTTTATGTTTTGTGCCTACATACTGTGTGGATCAAGTTCAGTGATATTTTAACTATATATTTATTTTTCTGCAATTGTTTTAAATAGTCGTTTCCTGCACTATTTTCGTATATAATTTCGTAAATATTTTTAATATATATGTATGTAAAAGTCTTAATAGGCGTGAAATAAATAAATAAATTATTAACAACTGTTTTGATTAATTGACCTAAGTAGGAACCCAATGTTTTATATTGACTTATATTATAAGTATATTATATATTATAAGTTTATTCAGCTACTTTTCCGTCAAATTATAGAACTTCTTGAAACTCATCACTCAAATGGCCATTAGAAGAGAATCTTTATATTTAATCGTTAAAAGCAAGATTAACGACTCTCAAGCGAAAAATTTGAAACAGGAAACTCGAAAAAGATTCAGTGCAACCTAGGAATTAAAACCAGAAACTCTTCCTTGCCGGCCGCCATGACTACTGAGCTGATCAACTCAAGTAATTCTTAACTGTATCATTCGCCACTCACAAAGTTACTCCACTATAATTTTTTTAAATTTAAGTCTATTTCTAATTTACTTAAAATAATACAGTTAGATGATATATTCTACAAAAATATGTTTTAGGAGAGCGTGCAGAACATTAATATATTCACCGATTATTTATCTTCTAAACTGTGGATCCACCTTCATGAACACCCTTGAAGAGTGAAAGCCAAACAAGATATAAAGCAAACACCTTCCACAAGTTTATCACTTCGATCTAAAGTGGAAAGTATCGTTGAAATGGGAAAGTATACTTAGTTTCACGTTGATGAAAACATGCCATTAAGGATTGAAAAGTTTTTTTGGTCTCTGCATTTTTATTGCTGGACGTGTTCTATCTAAAATCTGTGATGTCAGGTACTTTGCCATTTTTATTTTCGTATTTATTTCATTTTTTTAGTAAAAACTAATCTTATTTAAGTACTCCCGAGTCAGAAGGACCATGGCAGCCCAAATTCAGGGGCTTAGAATCAAAGGTGCCTAGGTAAAAAACTCGTGTTTTGAGTTAAGCTTGATTTCAGTAGCTCCATCTCATACATACGGCCGTTTAAGAGATACAGTTGGGCATACAGTTGAGAATATGAGCATTCCAATCTTTATTTGCGTTTATCTCAAAACATACATAGATTATTTTTACATAAGGTTTTTAGATAGGCCCCTGTGATCCTAAACCTCTGAATTAGTACGGATGAAATATTGTCAAAATGAACATAATAAATTACGAAAAGTGCGTTGAGGATCTGCAGAGTCCTCCCCCAAAAAGAGGGAGGAAGAGGGAGGAATTTTTTGATAAAACATGTTTACAAATTACGTCCAGGTTATCTAGGTATCGTTTACTATGTTTTCATTCGAGCGGAATCGAAAGATCGAAATTCAGGCAAAATAAATGACAAAATGAAGATCTCTCAGGGTCCGCCCAAAACAAAATGATGGAACATTAATGTTAATACTCATTCATACATCGTCTCTTCTCTTAATTTGACTATTTACATAGCCCGACTCAAGTATCTGATTCACTTGATCGTGCCATGTCTTCCTCGGGCATCCTCGAGTTCTGCTACAATTCGCATTTGCGTCATATATTCTCCTTACACTCCTTTCTTCTCCTCTACATGCCTAAACCATCTAAGCGTCCATTTCTTAATCTTTTCCATAACGTTTACATCAGCCTGGAACTCTTTGCCGATCTCCACATTTCTCACACGATCATACGTGGTTTTTCTACACATACGTATCAGGGATCTCATTTCATCAGCATTTAGTCTATTTTCATCCTTTCTCTGTCAGTTCCAGGCCTCATTTCCACACATCAGGGTAGGTATCAACACTCCATTGTGGACTGCAAACATCGCTTCTTTGGACATTTTTTTGTTAGCGCCAACTGCGTTCAGTCTTTCATTGATGGAGTTACCTACATTTACCCTTATTTCAATATCTCTGTCAGCCTTCTCATATCTCGTAAACAAACTTCCCAAAAACACAAACTCATCCACCTGCTCCAAGTATTCCTCGTTTACAAATATTGAACACCGTCAAGACCAAAAAATACCTCACCCCATGAATTTGGTAACCACGTGGGACATGGGGTGACCTATATGCAGAATGTTGATCATACAATAAATGGTTCCCGGGGCGCTGTTACCGACACCCACCGCCCGAATGCATAATGTTTTCAATATTGAATTTTTCGGAAGAATACAACACAACATATTTTTAAACTATTTTAAATATTTGAAAGCATTTAGAGCAGTTCGTACGCTCCTGTGTTCTTAATGCCACAAAGGGTTAAGATTGCATGCCTGACATGTTCTTGCCGTGAGCAAGTCCGTGACTTGGCACTTTAAGGGTTATTGCAGGAAAAGTCGACCCTGCACAGTCTACAGTTTACATTCTACAGTCTACAGTCTACATGTCATCCTGTAATGAGGGTGGCTTTACTGATATAGGCACCCCCTCATCCCTTTTATATCTTTCGATATAATCATTGTTAATTTTTTATACCGCACAAAATCCTCTGCACGGAGGCATCCCCGATCGGGGAATTGTGGAAGGCTGAAGAAAGTGGGAAAAGGATGGTAGGGAATTACCTGACTAATCAGATCTGATCACTAAACACTGCTGAAGCTATTTCCAGAAAAGTTTTGTTTTTGTCTGATTCTTAAAATATCTGCTTTACTCTGAAACGTGCCACTAAAACAGATAAAATAAAAGCATTTTGCTGAAGCATTTTTGCGTGAGTGAATTTTGAAGGAAATTATTTCATTGAAATCATTGATAATATCAACAACTCTCATCGAAAATATGAAACAGACCAAAACACGGAAAATAAACGGTAACCGTTACGACAACTTGAATCCAGTTCCCGTAGTCTCACTTGCTTTGCCACCTCATAACATCTAGTAATTGTTTCTATCAATACCATTCTTACATTTTTAATAACTAACATTATCCTCATCAATTATTTCCCATTCTGTGATTGCGAAATTCTACTCGTATATACAGGGTTTTCCAATAAGAGGTGTTATTTTTAATAGTACGCTATTTCGGTAGATGTTACTTTTGAAGTTGTCATTTTTTAACATTTAAAAAGTAAAAACTACGCTAAAATAAAAATGGAACGATACACACTTGAACAACGCATTGAAATTATTAAAATTCACTTGAGTGAATCAAATGCAAATCATCTTGAGTGATGAGGCCCATTTCCCCTCGGTGGCTTCGTCAAAAAGCAAAATGGTCGCATCTGGGGCTCGAAAAACCCAAGAGTTATTGTTGAAAAGCCTCTCTATCCTCAACGTGTGACTGTTTGTTACGGTTTATGGGCCGACGGAGTCATTGGACCTTACTTTTTTGAAAATGAGGCTGGAGCAACAGTTACGGTGAATGGATTGCGCTATTGAGAGATGATTAATGATTTTTTATGGCCGAAATTGGATGGTATTGATCTGGACAACGTTTAATTTTAACAAGACGGCGTTACGTGCCACACAAGCAACGAAACCATTGATCTTTGACGATTGAATATAAAAATAACACCTCTTATTGGAAAAACCCTGTATTTACAATCTAGATGGTGTCTCGGATATATATAAATTAGATTTCTATTTCAATGGGACATCTAAGGAATTTTATGTAATTGAAACGAATATTAAAATTTATAGAAGCTTAACTTCATTGTAATATTTAATCTCTACAGAAGATAAGACCTAATCAATTAAAATTTATTTTCTATGTTTTTGTCTGTTTCATATTTTCATTGAGAGTTGTTGATATTATTATCTTCAATGAATATTAATATGAGGTTTTCTATAAGTTAACCCTAATAAAACTGTTCATATCTGGCTTCTATGCCAGGGATCTCTACATAATTTTGAATGCTCATGACTTTAATTTTTCTGAACGCTCACACGATACTACAATAATATAAGTTTCTTAGTTCAACATTTACAAGTTTCCACAATGTGGAAGATGTCATATTTTTGCAATAGCTGAGCCATGTCTTAATTTCGCTAACAAACTTATCTATACTTTTATATAAAGCTGTAGCTGTAGAGTCTGATTTAATATTTATACAGATATACAGCTTTATTCATGAAATTTTGCACGCTTGATTTTCAAAAAAAGAAAAAAACCACCGTCTATATGAGGTTTTTAAGAACCACCAAAATCCCCTATTCTTACCTCTAAAACAAGACTTTTGTTAATTCTTTATGAAATTTTGCACACTTAACGTTAAAAAAAGAGAAAAATTACTGACTACATCAATGATTTGAAACAACTCTGCGTAAACCCCGGGCAACGCCATGGACTTTAGCTAGAGTTTATTTTGTCAAAACTATTTGATTTCGTTTTTACCAGTTTATAATAATGTCCTTTACAAAAATTCTCCAAAAGAAAAAACGACATATTTTTAATACATAATAGGAACTTTCGTTATAAAATGTATATAAAATTATTTTATCTCATTACTTTACGTTCCTGCGAGACGTTTTCTTACAATTTGACGTGATATCTTGTATGATAAACACCTTCAGAGCCATGAAAATATATTACTTCCGTCCCTCTGAAATGTTTTAAAAACGATTACTTTGTTTTCAGGAAAACATTTCAACTTTGTTTCAAATTACAATTATTTATACGAAAGTCTGTACCAACAATATTGCCATAGTTCTCGCTTAGCTCGGCCTTAGATGTAATTCCTATTGAATAATGGGAAAAGTTGTAATAATGATTTCAAAATTAAGATTGTCCTCATAATTTATAAACGTTTATCTTTGCCTAAATTAATTTTAAATGTTTTCGATTCACGTCTACCTACGTCAACATTAATCATCGAACGTAACCTTTAGATGACGTAGGTAACTAATAGTTTATTAGACAGATTCATCAATATGTGAGTTTAATTGATAGCGTGGAGTGAACAACGAGCTCTGGCATCCAAAACATGTGATGGTTCAGTGAGGTAATGACAAAACAAAAATTTTCATACTTAAATGAAGTTGTTTTTTTTACATAAACCCCACACAGAAGACTCTGGGGTTAATAATTTCTTCCAGGGACCATGTCATCTTTGGGGATGCTGTGTACTGGGTCTTTTTAAAGAAATAAAGTTATGGGAAGGAGCGATGGGTCGAGGGACCAGTTGAAGAGGTGAAAAGGTCTCCCCAAAATAGCCTCTTTCGATCTGGCATTCCACGCAGCTGGTGTAGTAAACACACCTCACCCGACGAACTCGGGTACCCCTGCTAAATCACCAAACGTAGCGAACCACGAATAAATGGTTCCCGAGGCGGCGGTACCCAAACCTCCTCGTTAGGAACAAATAAGTTAACTTTTTATACATTATATAAAAATAAAATGTGCGTGGTTTGATATATCTAAATATATAAATAATTGTAAAATAATGTGCGTAATGTAATGTGTAAAATAAACGTGTAATGTAATGTAATAACAGCTCAAGTTCGATTCTATCATAAGATTGTAACGATTAAACATCACAAATTAAAACATTAATGAGATATATTATAGACATAGACAAATCACACACTTACTTTCACATATTTTGGTTCCTTGGAACGGGCAATTTGCCTAGTTAGGAACCAATAATTTCGACCTGATAAGGTACAATAATCTATAATCACTAAAAATATTTTAATTATATCTTGTATCATATTGTACTGTGTGTAAATCTAAAGGAATAAATAAATAAATGTGTAAAATAATTCACTTTCAACCTATTTTATTAATTAAAACTGATTATTGGTAATTAGCGATAATCTCTAATCGCGTCTGTATGTGCGCTTAGTTCTTCTAAACTATCGGGCAGATTTTGATAGTGTTTTCACTATCATTTAGATTTATTTCGAAAGGTTTGTATATATATAATACTTGCAAATTATATTTATATGAAGTAGAAAAAAGTGGATGTTTTATAATCAAGTCATATAAAAAATATTTTCGGCTCTTACATTGCTAACGCTGTCATAATTTACTACGGAGTTGTAAACCTGAAAAAGGCTTCACAACCTCAAAACTTTACTCCAAACCATTTACAATTCTCCGAGCAACGCCGGGTACACGTCAGCTAGTATTTTACATTTAAATTGACTGAGGTCCAATTTTAACAAGACCATTTGAAATTTTATATGTTTGTTTCTTTAATGGGAAGTAGAAGGTAAATTAATAAGCAAACAATGCAAGCACACCATCCCAAAATATTGAAGCAGACAGCATTAAATTCACATTGAGACATCACCCCTTTCATCCAAACTTGTTTATTTCAGGAGTAGACTTGGTATTAATAGTCAATTACCGTCATCTGCATGTGCTCATCTGGCAATGACGTTGAATTTCCTTGCTATCAATTTATTGACTAACCATATTAAGTGGTTAGTTGGCGCTTTGTTAATTTATTTTATACATTTTAAGGTTTTTTTACGATTCCATTAGCAATTTGTAATGGAGCATGTAGCTGTAACACAAAAAAATAATTAAGCTTCTCATAACTTGACACAATAATAACAGCAATGCGGCAGAAATTTGATATTATCAAGTAACATAAACTATGAAAATAATTGGCCGAAATATTATCCGTACTACTAAATTTTAATCAAATGTAAATGAAACACTTATTATTATTAATTAATCTTCACTGAATATACATTAAATGATTCATAATATATCACCAAACAAATTTAAGACAGTTATAAATATTACACATCAACCAAAACAGCGGCTTGGTAGTTTACATGGACAACTTTTTGCTTATTATTCTTTTCCTTTTTTTTCCATATTTTTCCTTCTAATCGCCTTTCGTATAATATTTTAGTAGATAAATGATTACAATGTATTTTTTTAATGAACAATTTTATAATAGGTACGTATAAAAAATAACAAAAATAAAATCCATTAGTTTCTAAGAACAGGCACTGCCTAGTTAGAATGTATTGCAGATTATCCTCGACGTACTTTGTACTTTTCATTTGTTTAATGTCTTTATGAACATATCCATATCCAATTACATTATTTGGTCTAATATGTAACTTATACACTTTTTGTATCAAATAAATGAAAGGTTATTACGTGCTTAAACTCGACGTACACGAGTGGAACACCCGTTCACAGATGATGTTGGTTTCATGAGAACGGGCCGCTTCTTCGACTCCTTTTAAGACGTGAATGTAGAACATCAGTTTTCTCCTTCATAATATAATCCAGGCCTTTTTAAGACTCGCAATAATAAATCCCTTGCCACAGCCCTACCTTAAACCGCCTTACATCGCTGCCCAACCGCATGGCGAAATAGCTCCCTTGCTTCTACACTTTACAGGTGCACTTGTGAGGTATCACATAAAAAAAGATTGGTACTTAATATAATATCGATTATCTGAAGTTTATAAACAGTCAGTTCTAATTTTGTAAATGACATTTAAATTCAAAGCATATCCGAGTTCCAGAGTTTATTGAAACTGAGTCACATAGACACAGCTGAAATTGCATTTTTTAATGATTTTTTGAGTTTTCAGCATCCTTCAAAACCCATAAACCATGTAACTAGTAAAACGAAACAGAGTTCCGGCAACGTTAGAGTAATGTATGCATATCAAATTTACCGTCTAATTCATTTCGCTTCAAATTTTATACGAAAACACTTAGCGTTCCAAGGTTCTAAGGCGGGATTCATCCATCTCATTACGTTTTCGTTATTGCGAATGTTCCACGCGAAACCGTGGAATTTCGTAGCAGCTAACTTAATAATTGCTACGAACTACGTTCACCTCTGTAATCTACGCCTCTACGCCTCATGACGTGGAGCAGGGGTGAGAAAACTTTTTTTTTAATAGGCAAGATCGAAAACACAAGGACACCTGGGCAATTCTACTTTACAAGAAAAAATGCTGTTACGTATTTTTAAATATCTTTTTTGTGTAATTATAATATAGTAATAATAACCATACCAATATAAAAAAATATTTTTGTTGATTAATTGAAAAAGAAATAGTAAAATATTTTGGAGCATTGTGTCTTTTTTCTTCCATTGTGTGTGAATATTAGAAAACGTTACTTTGAGTTCAATATTTTTTTACTCTAACTCTACTTTGGCCCTTAATTAAAATAATTTCTAATGATATCTGGAGGGTATTTTTAGAGGAAGAGGAAGGAGTGAACGTGGGTCTTGAAGAGACCACAGATGCCTGCAAATTGCTCCAAAGCCAAGTTGTTTAGGTTCAGTAATTATGTACTATTTTCAATGAAGGAAATTCAATATTTATCAATATGATGGCGAAGAAAAATAAAATATTATTAGTAAATAGGTTCAAATCAATAATTATTTCAGTTTATGTGTGTATACGAATGAGTTTCTTGTGCTGTGTATAATCAGGACTAAAAGCCGCGAACCGAACTAAGAGTTATGGGAAAGGAACGAAGTAACCGCAAATAAATGGAAATAGGCAGCAAAACGCATAACACAGATTTAAAATTGACAATTAATGATAAAAATTTGAAAAAAAAAATAAAATTATGTACCTAGGTGTAATACTCGATTCAAAACTCACTTTCACAGCAAATTTTGAATATGTGCTAAAGAAGGTATCAAAAAAAGGCAATTTTTTTGGAAGATTAAGAAACAAACTAAATGGAAACACTACAGAGCTCATTTATAAAACTATATTTGCTCCACATTTAGATTATTTCTATACCATGTTATATTTGGCCAATGAAAGAAATTTGAACAAACTAGATGTTATACAGAATAGAGCTATAAGATGTTTATTGGGAAAAGGCAAATCGCAAAACGCAAGCATTAATCAAATGAGAGAGCAACTAAATTAGTTTCCAATAAAAAAGGGACTGCTATTTAATGTGTTAATTTTTGTGTATAAAGTCATGAACAACAGAATGCCAAAATATTTTAAGGATGAAATCGTTTTTAATAGAGATGTTCATAATTACGAAACCAGAAATGTAAATAGAATTAGATTACCACATATGGAGAAATCAAAATCACAGAACTGCCTAATGTACAAATGACTAAAGATGTATGATAAAATGCTCGAAAGTCTGAAGAATTAATGTATTTTAAAAGAAATGTTATGTTTATTGTTAAAATATTTAAAGTTACAAAATGAAATATTATCTTGTTTATAATAGTTTATATTCAAATGTTGTATAAACTAACTCAATCAATAATAAAAAAACGAAGCAATTCTTGGTTCGGCTCCCTCATCGTACCCTTCAAGAACGGACGCTTCCGTTTTTGTTTGATACCTTTGGACAGTCAATTGTTTTTTTGTAAAACTCTAGATCCATTATTAATAAGTTCGCGCGGGCCGGACTGGATTTGACCCGGTGGCCGTAGTTTGCCGAGCCCTGGCTTATGGCATGGGGCATAGGGCGGAGCAAGCTGAACCATAATTACTCACACAGGTCTGAAACGAAATGAGAGAAACTACAATGTTATGTAATGTTGTAAGTCGGCGAAAAGTGGATAATATATTTTATATGGTCCTAGTTTCAGACGGAGGGATGTGGATCAAAAACATAAATCTGAAAAGGTTTGAAAAACGAAATACAGAACTAGAATTAAATGAAATTAAGCGATTAAAAAAGCAGTTACGAATAATGTTTTTCGTAAGAAGGAAACATCTTGTGAATTGTAACAAAAAAATGTCACTTTGTCACCGCGTAATGCAGCCCTGGCCAACCCAAATTGCACCCCGGGTCCCATTGACGACCTAAAATTTACTAAGGGCCGCACATACAGACATTATACAAAAATAATTTAATTTTTTTATCACAACAAATTTCATACTTAATTCTTTTTTTGTAAGTATTATAAATAATTTGATTGCAGAGGTAATCTGAAAGTACAATCAGGTAAATGTGAAGAAAACAATACTACAGCCAGATGTGAAAAGAAAACACACATTGAACAAACAAAAAATGTTTTTTTATAGTAATTAACATGTTTAACAACAATCGAGATTAGTCAAGACACATAAATCAAACAATTTTTAATAAAACCATTATCATGACCACTTCTTTCAATGCGAGATTTGAGTTTCTTTTCGCTTGCTTAATTTTTCTAAATCTATTTCAATATTTGAAGTTGCACACCTTAACTGGTTTTCCAAATTTACGTCTGTTATTGACGCCCTATTTTTATTTTATTTCATTTTGAAAAAAAAAGCTTCGCAAACGTATGTAGATCCAAAGGCAAAAATATTTTTTTGGGCAAAACATCTTATATTAGGAAATTTTGTTGCTGTAATGTACTTACTATAAAATTCAATTTTTGGAACCGTGGGATATATATTTTTTTGTTCAACATTGCATTGTAGGTCGATGAGTTCCATTTGTAAGGTTTCTGAAACAGTGGAAGCATCGACACCAAATGGATCAAATTGCAAGCATCATCAAAAAAAAAATTCTCATACATGACCGCAGGGCCGCACGTATGGGCGCCGCGGGCCGCGGGTTGGCCAGGGCTGGCGTAATGTATCGAACTTGCAACTGACATAATAATACATTTGTCTAATAAAAAATGTGTGTATTTATATATATATATATAAATACATTTTTGTACCAGTAATTTTAACTACAAAAATTTAAAGTTAGCCATTTTAACTCTATTATTATGTTTCAAAGAAATCTTATAATATTTAAATAATATTTCTAATAATAAAATTTGAAAAAGTATTTCATCAACTTTCAAAAATATTTTTCAGTTTTCGGATACGTTCAGAAAAATTTAATTTATTTGGATTTTATTGCAAAGCGGTAATACTCCGACCTTTTGACAGTGTGGCTAGTAAAAATTCAGTATTTTCCACCTCTCCCGAGGTTAACTTAATAGGTTATCTTAACATAACGACGTAAGTCTTTTATAGTAATTAAGTTGAATCGAACTGTTTTTTAAAAAATCGTCTTAAGCTTGTCTAGCTTAAGAATTAAAATTCAAATTAAGTAAAATTGGAAGAGAACTGGAGAAGAATGATTATAAAAAAAAGTCCGTAATGAAAATTTGTAGATAAGTTTAAGCCTACTCTAAAACATGTAGAAAATAGCTTTCCCTATAAAAGACTCTATTTTATTAAATTTCAAAAGAATTTTAATTAAAATTTCGAATGTTTACATAAATAATAGGGTTAATTACGAAAAACGTCCAATTCGTCCTTTGGATAATTTGACAGTTTCTTAAGAAATTCTGCTTATTCCCTTCTGTGTCACAGTAAAGAAAATATACGTGTCCCTTTAACATACAAAAAAGTACCTATTAATTTTTTTTGCCATTAGTTGGTGTCTCAGCATGGCTACCGCTTTATTCGTCTTGTGTTTTAAAACCCTTCACAAGGACATTACTATACACAAACATCATACTTCATTAGAGCTTTTGAAGGACAGATCTGACCCGGGCGTACGTACATTATTAAAGGATTTTTTTTCCACATTCTATAATGCGGAGATATGGGATTTTTTCACTGGTAGGAAGATAAATAATTTTTTTTCTCGCTTATAATATATTTTTTTTACTTGATTCAAATGATAAAATCCTATAATTTCAAAGTTCATGATTGCATATTGTGATATTCTAGATAATTTTATATTTTATTCTAAGATGGTATTTGTTTTAATCACAACATCAAAAACAGTAAATACATTGGACATTTAAAATGCTTTACAATTCTCAAGTACGCCCAACAATTGAATTTGGGAGCCATCTATGGGCTGGAGCCCCACGATACCTAATGAACCTACTTGATGCTGTGCAAAGGAGGGCGATCCTTAATGGGGCATGCTGAGTCTGTTCTACTAGTATTTTAATAGATCCTGCTCTTAGAAGCTAGCAGCATTGATCCTCGGTGCACCGGTGGAAGTTGAAACTCGACGTACACGAGCGGAACACCCGTTCACAGTTGATGTTGGCTGCATGACCACGGGCAGCTTCTTCAACTCGTCTTTGTATAAGACGGCTCGTATGTCGAACGAGATACCGCCATCTGTTTTTCTTCCTTCATATAAATCCAAACCTCTTCAAGACCCACATTAATTAGCCACTTCTTAGCCTTTTCCTTAACCCGTCTCACAACGCTGCCCAAACGGGTGGAGTCAAAGATATTAGAAGAACGAGATGTGATATGAACAGTTCATACTGTGTGGAATTGTTTTGCCCAGTGTCGCCGGTTTTGTTCACCAATACTACTGCACACCTTCGCTTACGCTAAGGTATCCGCACTAATACATAGAACAGATTTCTGTGCGTACACGTCCCGACAGTATTCAAAGTACCCTAATTAGGTAGTACTCCGCCTAAGGTCCGGCGGCCAACATAGCATATCTCGTTCTTCTAATATCTTTGGGTGGAGTCATAGCTCCTCTGCTTTTATACTGTACAGACAGGGGCGCTCTTGTGAGGTCTCGCGTAAAATCTCAAACCATATCTCACATTGCAATTGATTGAAAGAATATGGATCAAAAGAATAAGATAAGTGTTATTTCATCAAAATTCTGCAAACTATGCACTTGAGGGCAACAGTCTTAGCCGACCTGAGAATTAGTTGCCTTTTGAATATTAAGAAATATACACTATTCATTGTACATAACTGAATTGCTTCATTAACAATATTTTATATTTGTTTAAAGATAAATTGAAGATTTTGGTGATGTAAGATGTAATTAGTGTATAATATTAATATTTGATTTTGTTATATTTTGGAGTATAAAAATAATAATTCTAACTAAATATAGAATAATATATACCTTTAAGTCTCTCTTTATTGTAATTTTAAATTATATAAGGAAGGTTTCAGAGTTATATGCACGAAGAAAACTTACTGATTTGAAATATTGCTAATGTATTAAGAATCTCATTCTTTAAACACAAGATTGCAGACACTTAACGAATTAATTGCTAGGTTTTGTGTTAAACTTTTAGTAAAAGAAAAAATTAACACGATTTTCAAACACGTGTTCATAAAAATCATAATATTTTTGCATTTCGTTATTATATATAATAAGGCATGGTGCAGGTACATAAACACGTACCCCGATATATTAGTCATCAACTAAAAGTTATCAGGAAACAATCTACCTACAATCCCGTTTTTAACTGGATTACGAATATTTTTTTTTTAAATCAGCAATACTCATATTTCTACCTTAGTTGCTCGGCTACTTAAATTTCATTTTGTTTCAATTGGAATTAAGTTTTAAAATAACTTTAATTATATAAATGAACCAAAAACAGTTTAAAAAATAAAAGGCTTATGGCAGCGTGGAGTCGCCAGTATGATAGCGATGTGTGGAGTGTAATTTACGATGGCTGCCGGTATCGTAAATCTGTGTTCAAGGAATTCGGATGATTGAAAGATAAAGGTCTGCGATCTTTGTTGAATTTATTTGCGAAAATGAATTTACAAGTTATGCGAACGCAGAGACGGTGGTAGTGGAGAGTGGTGGTCTGGTCGAAAGTTGAAACTAGAATGACGGAAAGTTCTGTTCCCGCTCGCGCCTAGCTCTTCCGGGGCTTCAGGCGGCGGAGTAATTATAAAAGTGTTACCATATGTGGGATGAGTTAAAGCAGTCCCACAGGCTTAACAAAACTTTTTTCTGTGACTCAAGGGCAATTTGGCTTATCAGAAAGAAGAGAAGTGTTTTTTTTAAATACTTAGGGGTTCCAAATAGACATGAATGGACAATGGATGACACTCAACGTTGACAAGTGAAAAGTGGTTTTTATCCTTGGACACTAATAACTAAATACTATTAATTTAAAGCGGTCTCATCCTCGCTCACTGCATAGCCGATATAGAGAGATTTGTTTTTTTTTGTGTCGCTTAAAACTCTCTCGTTAACTCCGATATTCGATTAAATTATGATTTTATCATACTGCTCTCAGAGATTAATTTCCATAGAGAAACCATAATATCTTACAATACTATATTTTTTAACGCCATTGGTTCACGCAAGCTTTGTTTTGTTCCCAGGACAATCGCAGTGCTAGGATTTAAACCTGTATTTTTGATCCGCGTAGTTATTGTATAAGCCGCATGCGGTTAAGAGTCTACATCACTAGTCAGATCACAAAATGATAAATCGAGTATGTATCACTTTTAAGAACCGTTCACTTTACAACCGGTAACTACTGATATGATCCGACGTAAACGCTCTGGAAAAAACTATAAGCATTGCAAGTGTCGTTCGCCGTGTGCTTGTGTTTTTGTGATTAATGTTTTAACGTGACTTCTGATCCGATTAATCTTAACATTCCTTTTCTCTGACTCGTACGTGGCGTGTTACATTGAACTTCTTTGCAGTTTGTTCAAGTTAAGATTCCATCCGGACAAGCGTAATTATTTTCCTATCTTACTAATTGCCCTTCAACACACTTTTAAAACTATTTCAAGCGCATGTTTTATGATATGAATTAAAATAAAAACATTTCACCAACTTTTTTCCTTTTGCCGAAATCATTATTTTGCCACACAGAAGATAAAAATATATGAAAATATTTCTACACCAGAAATGAGAATGTTTTTCTCATCCGCCTCTCCGCAATAGAATATTAAATTAAGGGATGATTGATTCACCGAGATGACGGACATAATGTTTGAAATATATTAAATTAATATCATTAGGAGCTTGTATCCTAGTTGTACAGAAAGCAGAAAATTTGTTAGTTTTTCTGTCCAGCATAAACTCTGTATTGGTGAGTGTTGGCATTAGTGAGTGACGGCCTCCTAGATGGAAGGGTGAGGCGTGATGTCTCAGGTTCAATCCCCGGCGTGCGCAAGAAAAAAAAACATTTATTTGTGTTACTTCACAATTTATTAATTTAGAATATAATATGTACTACATTTGTGTCATATTTAAGAGTGGAAAATACTATCAATATCGCCCTGGTGTAAAACCACTATTTAGAAATCAAACGTTGCTTGAAATGGCTTTAGCCTTGTTTGGTGATCATATCTGAATAGACTGGTTCTACCCCACTTTCCAATTTCCCATATCACTACCTTCAACCTTACAACATATCCCAATTGGGTATGCTATAGTCTCACTGTGTTCGGACGGTTAGGATCAGTTGGGACTCTTGTGCGGTATTCACATAAAAAAATGACATACAGTTTGAACCATAAATAATATAAGCAAGTGCGATAAGCCACCTAAGCATGATGACATTCGCAGCGCTACCACACGAGGAAAAATAAGTGTTGCTGATTTATTAAAATCCTGTCAAAGACGTGATGGCTTGCCATTTTATTTCTTATAAAATATTAATGCTTTCTGAAAATTTTGGAACACGTGTTCATGCAGCTCTTTTATGAAGAAATGCGAAAATATTAGAATTTGTATGAACTCGTGTTCCGACATCCTCGTAACACATTCGTGTTTTACTGATAGTTTGACTCTGCGATGAAAGTTTGTACGTTTGTTGCGTAGGTAGAAAGAAAGGCGGAGCGCCGCTGTCCGAAGATGGGTGAACCACGTTGGCGGATATTTTAGCTAGTTTTATCAATTTATTGATGGAATCGAGTATAAGTGTTGAAGACAAACTGAGAAAAATAATTATTTGTCGTTCTATATTCGAACAATTCACATATATTCGCGTTATAGAAAAAAAACTTTTTTTTTAACTTCGTCTGAGGATTGTACCTTCATTCCCAAGGAATGCAGTCAACCGTGTTAACAACCTTTACAAATGTCGATCGACCGAAATTCATTTTTATTTCATTTGTATTTATTTATTTATAAGCTTAATAAGCTTAAGTAAGCTGTAATTCCATCAAATTTCAGGGAAATGCGTTCATACGTATGTCCGAGTGTGTGTGCGTGATTGACACCAGAATTTGATAGAATGCATTGTCATCGACAACAAATCTATTCGCAGAGTTTCAGCTCGATAGAATTGTCAGAAAGTGTATTATTTTCCGCTTCCAATTCCATCCATTCATTCCAGAAAAAAAAATTAAATTTAAAAATTAGTTTCTCTGTATTAAAAAATAAATACTGAACTCCCGCAGTCGGTTCTGTCCTGGAGGCTCTAATGGAATATTACATTTGTGGCCAGTCCTGTAAATCCAAGGCTTTAAGGGTTAAACTATTGCGATTTTAACAGTAAGGCAAATCTACTATTCATATGACATGTATATTGTTTTAACATACTTATAACACCAAAAATATTATATATCATGTTTTAAAAAATATATATTTATCGTAATGGCGCTGTCAGTGTTTTCCATAGTGTCAAGGGCCACGGGTATAAAAAGAGTATAAAATCAAGATGTTCAGTGAAGCCTTGCCAGGTTTGATGGCATCAGATATTTATTGCGCACTATAAAAACGAAGATGTTACGAATACTTATCTGGATTTTTACATTTATTGATTGTTCCCAAACTCAAGGAGACGTTTAATGTCGGCCATTAATAAAATTATTGATACCGTTATCGAAAACAAAAACGAAAAACTGAATTGATATTATAGGGCACGCGTCACCAAATGTCGGACCGCGGTCCGAATCCGGACCGCCGACCTATTTTGTGCGGACCTTGTGTTCCGCACAAAAAAGATTCACAGATTTTAAGAAAATTCAGAATGTCGTCAAAATCCTCAGTAATATTTACTCACTTCATCCAGGTGATGAATGGAGCAATAAAGCTGCGATTATTTTTTGGAGTAATAAAGCTGCTCTCCAGCTGCAAATGATCGATATCCAAGAAAATGCAGTTATAAAACACTAAAAACAGGACGTTTCTTGTCAAGAGTTTTGCATCAAATTTGTCTGTGGTAATAAATACCCAGAATTAAAAGAAATAGCCTTGAAAC
Source organism: Hesperophylax magnus (assembly GCA_026573805.1). NCBI lineage: Eukaryota > Metazoa > Arthropoda > Insecta > Trichoptera > Limnephilidae > Hesperophylax > Hesperophylax magnus. The sequence goes on from JAIUSX010000018.1 coordinate 1,739,174, forward strand.
TTCTCACTTTGTTTGGCTCAACGTAGTTTTTGAAGCAGCATTTTCCAAGATGAAGTTCATTAAAAATAAATTCCGGAGCAGACTTACCGATGAACATCTCCAAGATTTAATGACAATAGCCTGCACAAACTTTAGTCCAAACTTCGGACAGATAGTGCAAAGCAAAAAATGTAATTTTTCTCATTAAACTTCTCTTTATTCATAAAATTTGTTTATTATTTAATAAAATAATGTTCCGGAAACCATTCTTTTTTTTAAATAATTAAATAAAATTAAATATCATAATCTCTTCAACGTTCATTGATATTGTATCTACCCATATTTAAAAAAGTACTCTTTATTATTTTAATTGTTAAGCGGGGGGGGGAGAGGTTATTAGGCTCTTTCCCTTCCGGACCGCGACGGTCATGTATTTAAAAAACGGACCCCTAATGAAAGTAATTGTTGACCCCTGTTATAGGGATTGCCATAAAAGAAACTTGGCCTAATTTGTTCGTTTTTTTTAAAAAACAGCTAGAATCATTTCGGAACAGCTCATATTATGTTCTCATACACATCCTTTTGTCTCCATTATCGTCGTAGTTAGAAATTTGAAAACGCTGATAGAAAGAAAAAATACCATGCTTTATATTCAATTATAAAAGTTAACCACAGAATAATAAAAATGTACTCCTCAAAGAAATCAAAGATTTCGACCGCAATTTTAGAAAAAATATGAGAAAAAGAATGTTTTTTAAATTACATAAAACGACAACAAAATTAGGTGGCAGTATAGTTTATAATACATTTTCGTAATGAGTACTTTCGAACTTTTTATGTTTGATTTCCAAATTTAAATATTTAATAAATTATAAGTTTATTTCTATTAATACATTTTCAAGGCGTATTTATCATCTTTCGAAAACAGTGATTAGTTTTTGAATACGTTCGGAAATATCCCGCTGATTTGAATTTTATTGAGATGCGGAAATACACACAAATACTCCGAATTTCTGACAGCATCTTTAAAAAACGTGACATGAAGGGTTGAAAAGACTCGTAAACATGCTTTTATGTTGTTAAGCATAAAATAATGTTTTTTTAGCAAAAGTTGTGGTCTACTTTGATTTGGCAAGACAAATAAATAGTGTGATTTTTTTTTGCGCCCAGCTGGACTTTTTCATGTTAATTTTTTTTAAAGGTAAAGAACATCTTATTGTGCGGAAGAACATAAAAACCAAATAGTTGACAATGCAAAATGGAAACATATGGAGAAACAAATACATTGTGACTTGACATTTTAAGTAAATGAAATGAAAATACTTGGTTTTAAGGTCACTTTATTGATAAATTGGAATGTTTTCCGGTTTCGGTACCTCTGTACCATTATCAGGACAGTTATAAAAATCCGTAAATTCATTTGAAGTCCTACATAAAAAGGGAAAAGTTTTAAGACTAAACAATTTAGAAGCTTTGGCAATAAAAAAATCATTAATAACCAATTAAATTTAACTGTCCTCCCAATTTTTAGTATGTTCCCAATTACCCCAAGTTCCCCTCCCCCACCTCTCTCCCACGACTGACGCTTTGTCCCACTCTTGTATACTGTCCTTTTCTTCTTTTTTGATTATTTGTGTACTTCTGAATTTAAGAGCATAATTTTTATAACTGCCCTTATGATGGTTCCTAGGTAATGAAACCCGTAAACAATAAAATTTATCAAAAAAGTGACCTAAAACCAAGTATTTTCATTTCATTTATTTATTTTTGGTTAGTTTTATTAATAATCTGTCATACTATCCTTCTTGTCATTGTCAGTATGTTCACCCTATGATTATGGGTGACAAGCCAACACACGTACTTTGTTGTACGTATTTAGACAGTAGAATTTTATTTTTGTCAACTTCAAATATATTGCCAAAATCTAATTTTTGTTTGAATAACTGTAGTGTTTATTTTTGTAACAAATTTGTTGGTTAATATTATATTTTAAATATTATTTTAAATTTAAATGTATTTTTAAAATGTTTCTATATATAAAGCTGCTCATCTTGGCCCAGGGATTTCTTAGTGAGATAAGTGGCTTATGATTTTATTGTAATGCTCTGTTTTTTTTAACCAATAAATATTATACTAGACTCTTAAATATGACTGGAAGCCCAGCTAAAGAAAATATAAGCCGATAGAAATGTTTTTCTAGCGTATTTGTATGCTCAAAGGAAGGTAAAATAATAAAACAATAATGTATATAATATAAAATACGGACACGAAAAATATTAAAGCATTTTTCAAAGGTTCACTATATGTGTATTATTTATTGGCTTTTACAAGAGGTACATGTACTGACAACAAATTAGTAGCATCAGGGAAGTCCAATCATGGACTGATAATTTTATACAATAAAAGAATATTTAATATTCTTCGCGTATCAGATAATTGAGATAAAATAAGTGTACTTCATAAATTCACATAATTTACAGGAAAACCAATTTTGAAATTAATAAAACGTGATTATTTTGATTTTTTTCAATTAATAAGCAATGAGAGTTAAAATGAGGAGATTAAAACGAATGAAATGTTATTTAATCTTTCTGCCATATTGTTAAAATGATATATATAATAAGTTATAAATATAATAATGTTTTTTTAAAGGTTTCTCCAAAGTTTTTCTGCCACGAAACGAAGATTCTTTTAGATATGGCAATTAAATAAGAGATTCGAGCAAAATTTTACCATTGAAATTTTTATTTAGTCAAATGTAAGTTGGTTGAATATCTGACTATTCAGACCAAGTCATGTAACAAAGCTCTCCCAGTCTCAATGAGCGGTAGACCGAGGACTCATTCTTAGGTTTTTATAATTTCTTGAAACTCTGGAGTTAAAACGTTATTGTTCACTGAAGTAGGGTTTAAAAAGAACATGAATTTACCTACCTCCAATCAAAAGTATTCTGCAATAATTAAATATTAATTGTTTTGACTCAACGTGCCCTAACCATAACCAACTAAAATACTTGAAAAACTTAATAATAACTACATATTTGACTTACATAAATATTTAATCTTACCAAATATTTAAAATGTGTCCTATTACCATTTTATTAAATACCGTTTCTTAAAATTGTTAAAAAAACATGTGAAATAACCTTTTACATTTGTAATTCTAACAAATAAAGATTGGTTAACATTTCATTTGGCTACGTCAACAATTTGTTTGAGTAAATATTCTGAATACAATCGAGAAAGAACTTCTTTGTTGATCTTTAGAAATCAAGGTTGCCAAATTACCAAGTAAAAAGACTCACCATTTGGTAGGTTATCTTATTGAGATTTAAGAGGAAGCTACAAGCCAAAATGTGTACATTCTTGGTACACCTTATATCGTAGGTAATAGGCATTAAAATCGCTTGACAAACGGAGTCTAGAAACGTTAATTTGTAAATAATTTGACAAGAAAGCAAAAAATTTAATCGTGTGAAAATGTCACAGATAATCTTAGCTATAATAATGTATTTTTTAAAAGTTGTTTCCTTTACGCGTTCATAAATTTCTATTGAAAAAAAATTTTTTTCAGCAGTTCACATTTTCATTTTTTATTGAGTAATTTATTTTTTTATTTGTATTCTACTCAAGCAAAACGATAAGAAAACCTTCAATTTATCTAAAGCAAAATTTTTGGTATTCATAATGTACACCAATTCGTTACTAACCAAAATAGTGATTTGGCATTAAGCTTCGCCTTAATTATATCCAAAAACATTTTGAAAAAAAATTAGTTTAATTGTAGTTTTTTTAAAGGTACCTACTTCTAAGTTTTGAAATATTTGTTTAAAAGCTTGTATTAATAAATGATTCTTTAAACCATTTAATTTCAATACATTAATAAAATTGTTAATCCATAGTATTAGTACAACACGGGATAATTAATGAGCCAATACCTAGACAAACTAGTCTATTGCTGTTCAAATGTTCGCTTCGCCTTAGGATGTTTAACTCTTGACAGGCCAAGGTGTCAAACAAAACGTCTGCAACCAAGTGGGTATTCCGACGACTCCATGATTTTTCTGTCTTATAGGCTCTTAAACTATATAAATCCCAATTATTCAGTCAATTACTAATGGTAACTTATGAATTTGCGCAGGAATACGTAAAATACTAAAATCATATGTCAAATATTTAAACTTATATAATGACGATAGCAATTTTGTGGCGTCGAGAAGAATCCAGATTAACTAATTAAAAATAAACCGCTCGACCTACTTAGTACCTACTCCCGAGTTACGTACTTGCAGCCGAGATCGTAAACAAAACAAAGCAACCTACCGGCGACAATACTGTCTGGCGCATTACGAGAACTCGCCAGAAGGTTCGAGTCTACCGCCTATGCATAATTGCCGCGCTGTAGAAGATTCCCGAAACACCCAGACTGTGCGAGTGTCTCAGATTTAGTTGCAATTCATCTACCTACTGTTGCCACTGGCCGTACAGTATAAATAAGCCCGACGCAGCGAGCAGTCAGTCAGTCATCAATCTGCCGTCTGTGGACAAATCACACGAGTGACGATCGGCGCGTCCCGCGCCCCCCGCGAAGGACAATACACCCGGCTTCGCCCGTACAATCATGGACTCCATCGGGACATCATCATAGCGCTTTGGCCCAGATCGCCGTCCCTGGCCAGCGCTACACGGAATACAGCGCCCTGGTTCCAGCGTCTCTGACCAGCGCTTCATCCACGCATCATGACCACCACGAGAACACGCAGCATCCTCACTGATCTACGCCGCTCCCGCTCAAACGCCTACAAGGTCCTCCGCACCTTCGGCCTTCCCGTCAGCACTGGAGTATTGATTCCCCATATCGCCAGTGCCTGACAGTCAACGAGTCCCGGTCACCAGCGCTTGGCGTCGACTCACTGACCCACGCTTGACCAGCACATCACCGCAGCGTCCGGAGAGTACCACATCTGTCCTACGTCATCTCTTCATCACGGCAACTGACTCAATAAACACTGTGAACTTCACGACCGACTTTTATATCGTGCCTCACACCTGATCCCCAAACTACTTACTCCCCCACTTGGCTGCGGAATATTTAAGTAAACTGAAAAGTAAAAATCAAGTGAATCTTTGTTAAATAAAATGAACCAACTCTGCTAATACCACCCATTTGTTTGTCCCGTTTGCCTTTCTATACCATTCTACTGATTTCTCTGAAAATTTCTTATTAGTGCCAGGAGTGTGAAAGAGTGATTTGAATGGCAGAAGTCAGATTGGAAAGACTTAACCCATTATTTCTGCACTGGAATGAGATACGGAGCCGAGTTAAAACAGACAATGCAGTTTTTAATAGAAGCAATGTGGATTTCATGATACTACATGTAGTTAAAAAGTCAGGAATGCACGAGGAAGACATGAATCAAATAATAATCCGTGGTAAAATGAGACATCGTAAGATGATTAATGAATCAAGAGGTGTAAGGAGAATATATGACTTGGAAGTGAATGGTTGAAGAGGTCGAGGACGTTCGAGGAACAAATGGCACAATCAAGTGAAAAAAGACTTATTACCATACAATAATATTATTTTTATCTTAAAAATACACCGAGTTGTCAGATACTCTAGAATTAACCTTAAAACTTTACTACAAACCATTTATGAGTGCCAGAGCAACGCCGGGTACACGTCAGCTAGTTTTTAATGACAAAGAACTTATGATCGAAGAAAAGAGTATGAGAAGATGTCGGGGAAATCATTTATTCTATAACGAGGATGAGGATAATCTTTTAAACAAATCGAGGGTCTCCACTTATTTTAATTTGTTAACATTGTTTTTATTTCAAAATTTGTAAAAGGCTTCACAGCAAGTTTTCAAAAAGAAGAAAAAGATCATGTGAAAAAGAACTATGGAAATATGAATGTTAGAGGGAGCAAATGTAAAAAAACGATTATAAATAATAGGGTCTTATGAAGCACCTAAGGTGTTTGAGTAATTTGATTGTACGAGTATTATTATCTTATTGACTTAACAATTGAGGTTTGTTGTAAACAGAAGTGGCGCCCTTTGTTACTTTAAAAAAAATTAAGTTTCTAAATTTCATCGGTTTTTTATCTGCCAGATATTATTCTGTATTTGCCAACCATATATTGGAAACACATCACTCTTGGGCTTAATAAAGGTTAAAACATTACCTATAATTAGATTTATTTGAAAATTTTAGAAATGAGAAAAAGTGTTAATAGTCAATTCAATATTAGGAATTGGGTGTTAAAAACCAAATAATTTAATTATTCAATTTAGGTGGTGAGCATCTGTAGCTGGTTCAGTCGGTAGCCAGGAGGAATTCATCAGCCTCTAGGTTGTCAGCATCAATGCAGCAGGGATTGGCCAGCCTCTAGGTGATCAGCGGCTGTGAGCAGTTCAGTCGGTAGCCAGCAGGTATTCAGCGGCAGTATGGTCATTTGATTATAAGAGCCGGCACACGGAGATGCCCCATCATTGTAATGATGACAGATGCATCTGGCTCAGCTGATAGAGTGCCGGCCGTAAACAGCTCGTTGCAAATAGTTGTAATCTTTAAAATGATTGTGCCGTGATGGAGGAACAGAAGCGACTACAGATTTCAGTTGAGGAAATTATAATTTCTCAAATTATAATTAACAGATCGCGTTTTAACTGGAGGTGTTCCGTCCACTCGTGTTAATTTTTGAAATTTGATTGTCCCGTATTGTGTTGTTTTTAGCTATTCATAATTTCTCTAACAAGTTCTTGTGACGTCAAATCATCACCTCAACTTGTTTACGTTCCAGACGCAGGTGTTTCTAGGTGCCAATAATAATTTCGTCCAGCGACTGATTTTTTCAATATTATGATTTGGAAAAGGGGTCATCAAACTTGCAGGTGTTCAGTTTTAGGCGCAATTAAAATTAAATGCAATAAAATCATATTTTCATGTTCGATACAACTTGATTGACCTATTACCATCTTTAATGCACATACGAAATGTGGACATACTGAGTCTGTTCTACAGGTATTTTAATGAAGCCTGCTTTAAGAAGGTAGCAGCATTGATCCCCGGTGCACCGGTGCACGTGCGAGAATGGCGGCTGCTCAAACCTCTACTCAGTAGGTAAGTAGGGCGCTGTCATCATTTCGCTGGGATACCATAGGAGAAAATATATTCTGTGGCTACTGAATGCGCGCGTGGTGATTGCCTATATTCTCTTCTTCAGCTTTTTCAAATACAGTATCTCGCGGCTTTCCATGGAAGAGGACTGTGTCATTTGCTACACTAATGAGGGTACCGTGACAGTTTACACTACATAGATCATTTTGGTAATAAAAACAGAAATTTAAAACGTGTTTCGTGAATGCGAAGAGAAACGAAAAGAATGATAGAAGACGAAAATAATTCATTTTGTTGTTATGAGCAGATAAATTGCTCTTTTTTTAGTCATAAAAAATGAAACGTGAAATCAGAATCCTGATGTATTAATTGTGGAATAAGTAATATCAGAATTATGTAGAGCAGTACGTGCGAATTCAAAAGGTTATTTCATCTCTTAGCGAAGAGAGATACTTTATTTGGTAAATTATCCAAAAGATAATTTAGCTTAGTGGAAAACGTTGAATTTTTCCACTTTCAAATGGAATTTATAGGTGACTTTTAAAGAGTCACGACATGTTGCCTTGATAAATTCATATTGAAGCGACATCATGGTAATTAACTGCGTACTTTGAAAACCGGCATGAAGAATTTATTTTTTTTTTGTTTTTTCACCTACAAAAATGTAGCTAAATTGAGTTCGAAGGCGTTCAAAGGATATATTAATAAGTCTGCCGCAAATTGAATTTGTTTTCCTCCACAGACATCAAAGAAAACTTATTACACACTGCTAATACGCCAAGGAAGATAAATTATTTATTCATATCTTCGGTTGTTTGAAGGATCTAAAACCGTTTGCTAATAGATGAATATTTTATTACAATGAGGGATGATATTGTGTAGGTACCATGTACACTATTTTAATGTGTTGGAGTTCAAAGGAATAGTGAAACAGGTCGGAAAATACTAAATATTCTAACGCGATTTGTATAAAATTGCTAATTCTTGCCACCATTTTAGTGACGGCCTCCGTGATCCAATCCGAATCGGGTTCAAATCCCAGCTTTCGCAAGTAAATTTTATTTGATTAATTTGTATTATTTCAAAATTAATTAATATAAAATTATATATTGTATACTTGCAGCAAGTTCCAGAGTGTATGATCCTCTCAGTATCGCCGTGGTGTAGTAAGACCACCATTCAGAATTGAAACGAGAGTAAAAAGATAATTAAAATTGGAAACTTATTGCACTCCTTTATACGCAAATCCTACGATAATATAAGGACAAAGTAATACGAAAAATATTAATTCTACCTAATGAAATTATCACATGTATTTATGTTTATTATATTTCTGCATTACGTACATTTTTTACTTGTATGACGTCTGTAAAAGCCCTTCAATAATTCAATAATTTTAGGTGTTGTTCAGCTGAAAGGAGTGGAAAAGATGAAGACCTAACATTAAACACTTTCGCCAGTGACATCGATTGTAAATGCTGGCTTCCTCTTGAGAGTAGCTTGAGTAATGATTTGCAAATGAAACACAAACTTCACAAATGTTTTCGGACAACTGACAGGTTGGGCCAGTTGCTTCCTTATTTTTTGAGCTAAAATTATACAGTTTCTCCACGTGTTATTGGGGTGCAATTATTCATTTCTCTAAACTGAGAAAAATAACCGAAATTTAATTACTACGGTTAACTCACATTTGACATTTGATACGTGTCCTGTATAAACGTCATGTAGGATTTTTCACTGTGAAGTATGTAGTAACTAATAAATATTAATTTATTTAACATCGATCTGATATCCGATGCACTGAGCTTAAACTTAAAAGAAAAAATGTTTGATACTTTTGCTTTTGTTTCTTTTCAGATATGTTTTTCCGACTTATTCAATTATCCCTGTGAACCGTTCCAACGCTTGGCGCGAGGGTTTGTCACACCAACTTCCCCCATAAACCACGTGTGATAAAACTTTACTTCTGTCTCCAAAGAAATAAAGAAACTTGAGAAGGCGCCGTAACTTTGGGGTAGCACACTTTACGGCCTTATAAGAACCCAATTAAAGACGTTATGAAGGAATTATGGAAATAATATCGCCATGAATTAAGAAATGATAAGGACTCTTGGCTATTCGGTAAAGTGAGATTACCAGGATAAACTTCATGCTTGGTATGAAGAGACAATGTTTGAATTATGCAATGCTTTACTTGGTTGCTACTATTTAATTTAATTTGGAAGAGAATGACTCAGTTAATGCGTGGCTAGAGAATTATGTAACCAATTAAGAAATTTTCCCCAAACGAGCTCTTTTGACTGCTGCCTTTTTGATATATTTTCTACATTTGAGTACTTGAAAATAGTTTTATTATGAAATGAGTAATTAAAAAGCTTTATTAATTAGCCTCTAGTTAAGAGGAATCGCTGCAGACATCTTCATATAAAACTTAAATGTGGATATGAGGCCAAAAAACTTAACCAAACTATTTTTTTTTTCAATCAAAAAGTATAGCAAATATCTAGTCTTGATTTTATTATTTTTATAAATATAGGCCATTAAAGAAATTAATTTTTCACAATTTTAGAGGAAAATTTGAAAAATTAGAGAGAGTTAATAAAAAATAATCATACACAATATAATTTGTTAATACAATGAAACATAAATTTAAAAAGTAAAATATTGTAAAAAAGCGTTTTTTGTGTTTAAATTTTAAATTTATATACGACGAATTTGTGTTCCAAAGTAAATCAATCGTTTGAAAAATAAATTTAAAGCAATCAAAACAGATTTTTTTATTATTCGTATATTTTTTTAAAATTTCATTTTATGTTCATAGTAAAAACGCAAGATTATTTTTTTAATAATTACGATTGAATCAGAAACAATTGCCATACTTGCCGCTAAAATCGTGAAAAATTGATTAAGTGCTGATTAAGTGCCTATATTTAAAAATTAGAAATAAAAATATATCAAGTAGCACGTATTATATTTTTGTTACGCCCTTTGATTAAAAAAATAATTATTCGGTTTGGGTGGGTATTTTGATCTCAAATCTGAAATGTGTAAAAAAACCGAGCAACCGTTCCACTAAAGTATTAAATATAATTAATAGTACTTTAAATTTATCAGTGCAAAACTATTCATTTCTTCAAGAATTTGTTTAACGATGGCAGATTTGTTACTATAAACAAACTCGGGGAAAACAATAAAAAAAAAACAGTACGCAGAGCCTTATACTGTTGGTTTTCTAAGTAAATCAGTAACTATATAACATTAAACATCATATATTAATAAAAAATAGGGTAAGAGTAAATATAACCATATAAATAAGTTGGTCGTCTCCATGCGGCGTAACTACAGTTGGATAATGGCATTTAACGCCGAAACAATTGTCACATTTGTTTTTGTAGTACAATTAAATTACGTTCGGAAATCAGAAAAACATTTTTTAAATTGGCTTACTATTTTTTTATGTAGTTTTGCGAATTAAACACAAATATAATAAATACGTATTCGTGAGTAAAAAACTACTAGTAGATGTTCAATAAATCAGATGTGATCGGTAGATCAATGTTCAATAGATTGGATGTGATCAACAGATCAATAGATCGGATGTTATCAAAAGATCAATAGATCGGATGTGATCAATACATGATCAATAGAATGATCAATAGATCAGATGTGATCGATAGATATATGATCAATAGATTGGATGCACTATAAGATGTTTTGCCGGCATTTGTGTTTCCTCCGTCCTACAATATCGATTTCTTTGATACCCAGGTTCATTCCTTCCTGTCCTCATAAAAACGAACCACATTTCCAAAACCTCACCTGTGTAGTAAAAATAAACATAATAAAAGCAAATAAATCCGTGTAGAACTTTAAAATCATTCGCAAAGACAACTGCCTTAAAAATATCGAAATTAATAGTAATAAATGTTACTAGAAATTTTTTTATAACAATAGAAGCTCGAAGCAAATGACTAAGTCAGACACTTTGGTCAATTGAGATAGTGTTTTCCCTAGTTGTTATAAGACATAAGGTTCCTTTTATATGTTTTGTGCCTTTTTCTGTATCATATTCCATTGAGATTTGTAATTATTGTTTTCTTTAAAAGAAAATATGTTTATAATCCATTTAATTATGCAGGTACATATGACGTATAATGGTTGTAGAAGAGAAACAAGGCTCGCTCAGAAATGAGATAGATTGGCAATCAAAAAGGAACTAGGGACAATTTAAAGAGACAATATTCAAAGCTGAAAATTAGAAGGCTGATGAAGAATCTGTTTTCTTTTATGTAATAAGGTAAGGTAAGGTAATAAAATAAAATAGTATTTACATTGTGTTTGTACATATTGTGAGATTTGAATACTAATCTTTCATGGAAGCGTAAGTTTGTGATTGGAAGAGGAGTGTACATTACATTATTTAAGTTTTTTTTAAATTAATTCATTATATTGTAGATACATGAATTTTATAAGGTTTGTTTGCAAGAGTTGAAAAACAAAAATAATTATTTTCAAGATATGTGTATTAGAAAGGGATCCACCCTTAATTCTTCCAAACTTATAGGTATTAAAGGGATGTTTCTAGCTAGGAAATTATTCAAGTAAACGAATTTGTGATCTTTTGTCTAGGAATATTGTCCTACACAAAATATTCGGGAAATGATACATTAGATAATAATATTTCGAAGAATATTGTTGGGAACTGTCATTATTGTTACAATGGATTGCGTTTCGTTGGATGGAGAGATTTTATTTAAAGTGGGAATTATGTGGATTTAAATTAAGTCGGATACAAATAATAAGGTTTTATTTAAATAAAGCTTGGCAAAAAATGGAAGGTAGGTGCCGTAAAAAAGGATGACTTTTCAATTTTCAACTTTGAATCTGAATTTTTTTTCGTCGGAAAATTTGTCATATTTAAACTATCGAAATATATGAAAAAAAATTATACAAAAAGTGTTCGGAGGATCAAACAAACATGACCATCAAAATCATCTATGGAGTTGGCCTACATTGATATGCCATTTTAATAAGCTTACGAGTTAGAATATTCAAGTGGGTAGACCAAAACACTGATATACTTTAAACTATTATAATGGTTGAAGAATAAAAAAAGTATTTACGTTTTTCCATCCCAATATTTATAAAAAAACAGCTTTACAATTCATACATCAATATGTTTGAAGATCACTATAAACACTACTTTAATAATAAACGAATTAAATTCATGAAAAAGAAGCGTATAATTTATGAGTGTTAGAGAAAATTAATAATGCAAACATTCGCGAAGTTCAAAGTTGCACCCCCCCCCCATTCAAAAGGTACACGCGAACGATTCTAATTTGTTATTATCAGATTTATTAGTCTGATTAGATTCACAACAAGATAAACTAATCAAATTACTTTTATCCAAACCATTTTTGTTGACGTTTACTGGTAAGAATATGTAACGCCAAATGAAAAATATTCCCAAAGGAGTAAAAAAACGTGTGAATTGGGGTAAGGAGAAGAAAAAATAATAGAAAAAAACACGGAGCGTGAATAAGTTAACAGTTACTTTTGAAATAAAAAAAATACCGCACAACATTCTCATTTCCCGGAGTTGGTGGGAATTTAGTATCCCCAATTATTAGGGGGTCTTGTGAGGCTGAAGGTAGTTGAACTGATGGGGAAGAGGAAAGTAGGATATCATTTGGCTATTCCAATTTGATCATTAATTAAACACGGCTAAACCATTTCAATCGAAGTTTTGATTCTGATCGGTAGTCTTTCACAAAGACTTTCAAATTGAATTGAAAAAAATCAGCATAAATTCCTAAGATTCATTAACTATAAACTCATTCTACCAATTGAAACAATAAACTACAATCACTTGATGAAAGAACTAAACTTATTAAAACTCTCAGATAGAAGACTTGTTTTCGACTTGATTTTTATTTATAAAATTGTTAATGGTATAGACAGCCCTGATTTATTAAGTCTTATTCCCTTCCATATACCTATAAGAACTATTCGATCCAAAGCTATTTTAATTGCCACAAAAATATCAGGACTGACTCATTTAGATACTCGCTTATACCTAGATTACATGCAGTTGGCAATGTTTTCTCAGAAGTAGTAGATGTGTTCAACTGCACATACCTCAAACACAATAATCAATGTTAGGAATGATAATATTCTTCTGCATGGCTCCGTGATATCTTATAATGTTAGCTAACATATGTTACATAATATGAATCATTTTATTAAAAAATATTATTTCTTATTCATAAGTATATAAGAATCGCTGACAGCCCTGAATTGTTAATGCCAAGTTGCGATGCCTACTCAGCTATTCCAAGTATAATTAATTTTGTGGGTAACAATAAACTTACTACTGACTATTATCATAGACACCTCATACTTCGACTTATGACAAGTCTTATACAAACCTAGTATAAAGTAGTTCAACTTATTGTTACACTGGTATATATTTCTTTTGAATTATGCATTGCTTGCAACACATATATTAATAACTGCATCACTTGCAATGGTGTTTTAATTTACACATTCATTGTTCTTTAATTTATTGCTATTATTATCCTGTTTACCACTGTACGCTTGTAATTCGATTATCATGTATTGTAAAAGCTATTATATGGCGTTTGAATAAATAAATAAATAAATATGGGAGGCGGGTTTGAGTACCGCCGCCCCTGCCATAGGTCACCCCAAGTGGTTCTCTACGTTTGGCGAATTAGCAGGGATGCCCGTGTTTATCGAGTGAGGTGTGTTGAGGATTCGCCTGCCCACCAGCTGCGTGACGTGCTAGATCGCTGGTTTGGAGAGACCATTTGACCTCTCCAATTGGTCTCTCGACCTAACGCCTCGCGCCGCAGTGGGAGGAATATATTCATATGTCTGTCACTATTGGACTCACTGATCCCTAGAGTCCTACCCAACCATAATATATTTTACCTTCCCAGAACTTCCACTCCTTCCTTTCCCTAAAAAGACCTTCCATACAGCAACTCAAGAGATGATATAGGCCGTGAGGTAAATTATTTTCCTTCAGGCTCCCATGTGGGGTTTATGTAAAAAATACGATAATCAGAGTATCTACCACTCTAGATGGAGTCGCAAATAAAGGTTCTGTGTAAATATTATTTGCTATTTGCGTCTCTGTATCATGTTCCAAATGCCTGAATTACACCTGCCGAGTGCTTAACCGAGACAGTTATTTCGGGCGAATGCTCGGCTGATGTGATCAGTAGTCAGTACTTGGCCTAGTAACGGGCGAGTGATTTAGGTGAGACAGTGGATAGAAGCAAGGCTCAGGCCTTCACCTGTATACTCAACTCGGCGCTTAACATGGTCTTCACTCGGTCAGTTTAAACAGCCGAGTCAGTCAGTGAAATAAGAAAAATTCAAAATTCTTGAATTTTTTAGAATTGTGTTTGATTAGTTCTTTTAAATAACTCTTAATTTTGTTATCTTTTTTCCTCCATCTCGAAACCATGTTTACAGCACTCCATTAATTTTAATAAGGGACCTATGATCTCCAATAAGTTGCTCAGCCGAGTAATAAAGCGGCTGACTCAGCCGGGAACCTGGAGCAGGTACAATTCGGCCTTCAAGTAAATAAATAATCGTTTAACGTTTCGCCTTCGTAAAGATTCGCCTGCACAACAAATATGGTAATAAGTATAGTTCAATTACCAATGTGTCCAAACAAAAATCAGTTAATTTGAAAGTTTTTAATAGTAATATTAAGTTTTTTCTTGAATTACAAACATTGCACGCTTTTTCCAACATTCGTGTTTTTTCCGACAGTTCATGTTTAAAAAAAAAATAATTAGGTACCACAAACTTAGTTTCATTGAGCTTCAACTACGTACATAGTACCTACTTACTTACTTCATGCTCTTGTTATATGTAGGTATATTAAATTCATTATTCATACTCCTTTATACAACTTTTCACGAAATGAAGGTAGACGTAAAACCTACAACTCATATCGCTATATCTGCGCACTTATATTGTACATACTTATTTTACACTAATGTTTTATGTAGGTACTATACCTACTCCTTTTATACTTCTTTGTACAACTTTCCTATAATAGCGTATCTCCAACATGAGTAAAAGCCTTCAAGGTGTGAATAAAAAAATAGATATTCATTTTATCATATTGTGAAAACACAAAAAATTGCTTATGGATGTCTGGATGTATCCGGAATCCCTGTAACCACAGACAATGATCATAACAGAACTGAGGTCGTCAAAATCAAACCAAATGAAGCCATCTAAAGTGAAAATTGCCAATGTGATTATTGAAAGAGCCTCGCCATTAAATTACTTTAGTCTCTAGAGTACTTATAATACTCAGGCTCGACTTAAAATCGAATTTACTTGAAAAAGCTGATTATTATAGTAATAAATTGAATATTTTATGACGTAAATAATAATAATCCATTTTTAAAGACTACGACAATTAGGTTTCGAAGATAATATCCTCGCTTTCTCCTCAAAAGTATTTATTTATTTATGTCTATTCTTGAATACACATTTTACAAATGATTACAGTGGTTTATATTGTAGTACAGAGAAAAAAGTACAAAAAAAGGTATAAAAAATAAAGAACATAGGTTGATATAGGTAAAACTGTGTGTGGGTGATATTGTATGTTACGTGAACACCTCACTAGGAGAACCTGTGCTGAGGTGTTTACGTGTTTGTGATTATAGTCCAGTCAAGTTAAACATGAAAAGGGGGTTGTGCTTGCAAAAGGTCCAGTCATTCTGAATTTTTTATATGTTGTTAGGACCTAAACCAGTATTAAAAAAAAAAAATTGCAACTTCGAAAGTGCTGTGCGAGCGGCGGTTGACCTAAAAAACCAGGAAATTTTCGGATTTTTTTCAGTTTTTGCTCAATATCTCAGTATAGGAAGGGTCTGACCAGTATAATTGTATACATACTTTTAAAGTAGACTAAATTTGCTATAATTTGAGACCAAATTAAGGCATACACAGCCATTAGTTTTCAAGATACAGTTCTTCAAAAATAGGCAATTTTTTCCAAAAAGTGAATTTTTTTCGAAATGGTCACTTATTTTGTAAAATAATTTCTAAAATACGCATCCCTCGTCAAATATTATATGAAATAAAGTTGTTGTAAATTTAATTAGCTTTCATTTGAAACTAAATCAATATCTGTAGACTTAACGGTTCTCTCAAAAATGGCAGATAACCAAAAACAGTCATAAGTGGATTTTGGGTGAAATGCAAATAAACTGTTCTCACGTCTTTTTATGGTTTTATTTATCAAACAGTTAACAGATTTTTGATAAAAAAAAGAAAAGATATTACATCTATCGGGAATTACGTCATCTTCAAACATTGTTTTATATTCCTACATACCAAAATGCTTGTACAAACATCATGGTACCTACAATAAGGACAAATTACATGTACACAAAAAATAAAACTAATATAAATCATGTAGGTATTGTGTCTTGGTTGCCAAATCATATCTTTCTTTTTATCTTAGCTGGGAGAGGCGCCCAGTCTGTAGTCGGGTCATCTTCATCATCCGAGCATTTCAGCTCCACATCCGGGACGTTAATGCAAAATTTGCCACCGCATGACTGACAGGACTGAGCAATGGAGCCCAGCCTTTCTACACGAGCAGCTCCCAGAGCATCCTTTATTGCATTTACACGAAATTTTTCGCAAAAGGGCAGGAGGTGCGGGATCCATCGTGGTGGGGATGGGGGTGAGTCCTTGAGAAGACAGCTTCCACCCCCATTCAGTGGGATTCAAGTTGACTCCCCGCCACTTCTGCACTTGGAGGTAGCACCTTGCTACATGGTGGCCTGCAGCATCTTCCGTCGGTGGCAAACGGGCGAGGTTTATGTTTGTTGAAGTGACAAACGTCTTATACCTCAGTAAATCCAAAGTATCCCTCGCGATGTCACCCCCATATAGAGCCACGAAGCACTTGATGCCTGCTTCACTCACGGCTTGTGGGGTAGAGTCTGGCCGAAGGAAGACCTCCACTTGCTCAGCAATTGGTTCACTCTTGCTCAGAAGTGTGCTGATTTTGGTCTTTCCTTGGCCAAACGGTGCTGAGGTGGTAGAGCACCCGGCAAACGCGTGGGTAAATAGTACCGTTCCTGGTAATTGTCGGGAGTCCTGGTTATTGTAGGAGGTCGTAGAGTAGTGACAGCAACCAGTTTCACCCTTCGTGCTCTTCTGAAGATAGACGTTTGTCTCTTCAGCGCCTAAACCATTGAGAAGAACGAGCAGGTCGACATCTTCTCCCACTATGACGACCCGATCGGCATCTGTTCTTTTTGACAACGCCATCATGACGATCTCTCGATCAGCATATTCTTCGGCAACAGCCACTTCTACTCCCTTCTTCTGAAAGGCGTCACAGAGAAGAGTTATAAGGCGTCTCTTATTGTTTTCATTGCCCAATACATGCTCTTAAGCAATTTGAAATACTGTGGATTCATCCAAAGTAAATTCGTAGCTGGAATGAGCTGCGTAGCGCCGGAGTCGTTCCGCTGTTTTGGTGTTTTCTTTTGGTAGCATCTTCGGGGTAGCCGTCAAAAACGATGGAGACGTTCTTCCCAAAGTGGTTTCGGACGTAGGTGGTATAACGCGCCAAAAGTGCTCGAACCGTGCTCTTCCGCTGCCACACGACCTTGTGCAAGAGGTAGCCAACATCCAAAATGACGTGAGTGCTGGCATCTATCGGCGTGTGGCTGGAAAGAGGAGTGAAAGCAGAGTACAGAGTAGATTTTATGCCCTTGCGCATCCCTTGTTCATTAAACAGGGAACGGGGCCAACTCATACTTGAAGTCATCCTGTAAATCCTGTTCAGATTTTTTTGCAATACACACTCGCTGAAAAATTGTGAGCGGATCCACAGCCACTCTTCTGTTTTTGTCCGGCAGTTTAACGGTTGAGGTGATCGATGCCGTTTTATTACTACCTTGTCGTACATTTTCCCCACAATTTTCATTACTCCTTCCGTTCCTACTCTCTGGGCTGTGTGGCAATTAATTTCAGGACCTGCCAGTAAACCACTACTGATAGAAATTAAACTGTCAGTTTCGGGAAATGGAGGGTGGAGAGCAAACCAGTTTTTTAGTTTTTCCACATCACTATTATCTTGGATGATTCGAGAAGGTCTCATGTCTTCATGCTGCTCTCCAGTATGACATGATAAGCTGCAAAAACTTTCCAGTTCTTCACAAATGTTCAACATAAACACCATTCCTGTTGTCCACCTTGCCAGAACACTTTCGGAGATTCCTCTTCCTTGGGTCAACCCACCGTAGGTTTTCATGGATCGCATCAGCTTCTGCTCAATTGTTAGGTCTGACCACAACCCAGACCAAAACTTGTCAGACCGGCGAATGGTGATGGATCCTTTTGTGAACATGTCGTATTCACTTTTATCCATCCTGGCCAGTGTGAGGTTTGCCAAAATGTGGGCTCGAACAGCTCGTGAATATGCGTGCCCATTCATATGGGTACCCATGGGTATAGGTACTAATGGGTACTTGAAATTTGAAATAGTCGTAATTATATTATAACCCTAGGATAAACCCACGATGACTAATTGATTTACTTCACAGCACAATAAAACCATAAAAAGACGCGAGAACAGTTTATTTGCATTTCACCCAAAACCCACTTATGACTGTTTTTGGTTATCTGCCATTTTTGAGAGAACCGTTTAGTCTACAGATATCAATCTAGTCTCAAATAAAAGTTAATTAAATTTACAACAACTTTATTTCATACAATATTTGACGTGAGATGCGTATTTTAAAAATTATTTTACAAAATAAGTGACCATTTCGAAAAAATTTCACTTTTTGGAAAAAATTGCCTATTTTTGAAGAACTGTATTTTGAAAACCAATGGCTTTATATAGCTTGCTTTAGTCTCAAATTATAGAAAATTTAGTCTTCTTTAAAAGTATGTATTACAATTATACCGGTCAGACCCTTCCTATACTGAGATATTGAGCAAAAACTGAAAAAAATCCGAAAATTTCCTTGTTTTTTAGGTCCACCGCCGCTTGCACAGCACTTTCGAAGTTGCAATTTTTTTTTTTAATACTGGTTTAGGTCCTAACAATATATAAGAAATTCAGAATGACTGGACCTTTTGCAAGCACGGATGTACATCTTGACTGGACTATTAAAGGTGACAGGTATTTATGTGTTGTGGTAGAAAGTTATTATTTTTTTTTTTTCACAGACATATGTTGAAACATGAAAACACACATTTATATGTGAGTGCATGTATTTTTGGATAATTCTTGAAGAACATGTATAATTTTTAATTTTACTTATTATATTTTGGTTATATTTGGTTTAGAATTATAATTATCTGATATTATTAATACTCCAGCGTCTGGACGGTGTAGGCCCTCTGATTGGTCAAATTTAAATTGTCTGTTTCGGTTAAATTCCGCTAACTTGAAAATTAACACGATTTGAAAATTAAAACACGATGCTCATATAATTTTTGGATAATATCGAAGAAAATATGTTTTAGAAAGTTCACAATTCATTGGATTAATTACATTACAGTAAAAATTATCCACAATTACGTATTGAAATTTGACGTTTATCATTATTCACGCGAAAGACACATTGTTCAGTGCTGCCAGCGTATATCGATTTCCAATCAATGCAAAAAGCCTTTATAGCCAGTTAGTGTCAAGCAATGTACAATGTCAGTGTAATTTTTTAAAGTTATATATATATATATATATATATATATACAAATATATAATTATAAATATAATATATTATAATAAATCCACCATTAAAAAATAATGGCTGCTAAAATAACCAGTTCCACTCGATACTTAAATACGTAATTAATTATTTTTTGATATTACAACACCGACCCCATGCGCCACCATGCGCTGTCAATGTTTGATATGTGTCATATGTGATAATTATAGAATTATTGACGTGATAACCAAGAAATTTGTTTACAAACTACCTGTGAATCGCTAAAAAGAAATATTTTGTTTTCAGATTATTATTTCAATTTAATTACTATGGCTAAAAGGAATGTGGACAATATTTTACCAGAATTGGTCGAATTTCGGAATGTTCGAATGAGAGGGAAATTTACCAAGCGAAGCGATAGTAGTGTATTCTTGAAGTGTGCTCAATAATCCTAATTATGTGCTTCTAGAACAGAATTATTTCGGCGTCATATCAAAAGAGTGTCATATAAAAAGGTAAACTGTTACATTCTTGCTGTCATACTGGAAAAATAATACCACAAATTTTAGCTTATTATCCAGCACCGAATTATTGACAGGAGATTGTAGTCAATCTAAAAACTTTAGGAATTTTATTTGTCAATACAAGAGTGCTAATAGATTTGCCTAATTTGGAGCGCAAATAGCTAATATCCCAGGTAATGGTCCATATTGTTTAAAAATTTCTGGTTAGGTTTATCATCTCACTTCCAGAAGTATACAAGTTGCAGGTGAAATGCCTTCCTATGCTCAGCTTTATCTATACGATCCTGATGAGGCTGTTAGAGTGCGTATGAGTCATCCATCTAATGCCGATTGCTATAAAAATATAATGCAAATAATTGATAGTGAAATACGCCAAATAAGCCCTCATCAGTATAAGAAACTAAAAGAATCTGTCGAGGAAGAAGAAATACGCATTGCGGCTGAGGGTGGGCAGGTGAGAGATATACGTCTATTATTTACACGTTCATCAGAGGTAAAATGCTCCAACCAGTTCTCACGATATCGCCATGGTATACGTAGCAGACAGACGGGAGTTTGCCATCGGGTATAGATATCGCTGTTTAACCTAAAAATGTTAAGGACTTCAAAGGATGGCAACTTTATCAAAGCATTTAGATCCTATGGTTTTCCCACTACTATTTCCATCAGGTGAATGTGGTTGGACCCCCGGCTTTAAGCATCATGCTGATTTCTGTACTGCTCAATGTCATACTGTAACTGCTATGTAGTTTTATGCAAGTAAATTAGCAGTGCGAAGAAACATATTTAATCCAGTCCATTATGCGGGTAAACTTTTTGAACAGTATTTAATTCATGCTTACATTATTTATCTATTATCATTATTTATGAATCTGGTCGCCTAGATTACATTAGGAAAAACCAACGACACCTCAGAGTGGAATGCTATCAAGGTTTGCAAAACCATGTAAGAAATTTAGCCACTGATAGAGGAGTATGTGCAGGTAATACAGTCATTCTTCCATCTTCATTTACTGGTGGACCACGCCATATGAATAAACTTTATCAAGTTTCAATGGCTATGGTACGTAAATTTGGTCGTCCTGTCGTCGTCATAACTTTTACATGCAATCCCAAATGGCCAGAAATACCAACCGAATTGGAACATTATCAATCGGCCGCGGACAGGCCTGATATAGTAGCCAAGGTTTTCCATCTAAAAGTCAAGGAATTTATTCATGATATGACTGAGAAACATGTTTTTGGAAAGGTAATTTGTTGGGTGTATACAATTGAACAGCAAAAAAGAGGACTACCTCATCTACATGGTGTGTTTACACTTTGCAGCGAAGATAAGTTGTATACAGCTTCTGATATTGATAATGCCGTATCTGCAAAACTACCCCATCCGAAGAATTCGGCTTTGTACCGTATTATTTAAAAAAATAACATTCATGGACCATGTGGCGTACTTAATCCAAGGTCAGTCTGCATGGTAGACGGTAAGTGCTCTAAAAAATTCCCCAAATCATTTAAAGACGCTACTGATAATAATTCCGCAGGCTACCCAGATTACAGGAGACGTGATAATTTTTCTGAAAATCACGTTATTCGGGATATACGTATCGACAATCGATTTGTTGTTCCATATAATGCATTCCTTAGCAAAAAATATGATGCTCATATTAATGTTAAAATTTGTTCCTCTTTGGATAGTATTTATTTATCTATACATGATCAATCTCACTCAATTTTACTTCTGGCTTTACATTTACCCGACAGCCAATCTGTTTGTTTTGTCTCTACAAAATAAACCTGCTCCTCCCTCCCCTCTGGGCGGGAGGAACAGGCTCTCAGGGAAGCATCTACAAGGAACACCTCTTTAACAGCGTGGTTCCAATTGAATCTTCAAGATATTGAGGGACGCTCTATTCTCTATCAAGATGTACCAAATAACTATGTCTTTACAGCTGGTAAAAAGTGGACGAGGCGACAGCGGGGATCATTGGATGAATACCTTCAATTTCTCCTAGAAATATAGAACTGTATCATTTACGGCTGATTCTTATAAAGGTGGCTGGAGCTACATCCTTTGAATCTTTGCGAACTGTTGATGGCAATTTACTATGTAGCTACTTTTCATGATGCGGCGCGTGAACTGAAGCTCATTGATGACATACGAGAATGGTCGCAGTATGACGGAGGCTTCATTGTATTTGACGCCTAAAATTCTTAGACATCTATTTGTTTTAATTTTAATACAATGTATCCCTTCTATCTTCGGCTGAAGATTTTTTTCATCATGGTGTTGCTGAAGAAACAGCTATTAATCTTTGTCTTTTAAACATACAGGATATTCTCATGAAGGAGAATTCATCTTGCAGAATGCAGGGCTTACCTGAACCTGATGAAAGTTGCAGTTTTGGACAAGTATCTGATTTTAATGTAATTTCTGAAAACACTTTAGGTGAATTGATGGCTGCCAAACTCAATGACGTACAACTTCAAGCATATAATTCTATTTTGAATAAGTTTTTTTCACATGAAAATGATGACAATAAATTTTTCTTCATTGATGGCCCAGGCGAAACAGGGAAAACATACCTTTACTAAACTTTAATTCACACTCTAAGACGAAAAGGTAAAAGAGTTTTATCAGTCGCTTGGACAGGCATTGCAGCACTCTTGCTTCCAGGTGGGGTAACGTGTCATACTGCTTTTAATTTACCCCTCAATTTACAGGACAATACAACATGTAAGGTCACATCAAAGAATCGGAAAATTATAACGGAAGCAGATATTATAATATGGGATGAAGCACCGATGGCAGGTGTAGCTTTAGAAGTAATTGAGCGTACTATACGTGATATCATGGGAAGTGATTCTGTCTTTGGTAACAAAGTTATTGTTTTGGGCGGAGACTTTCGTCAGATCCTTCCAGTGTGTCGACGTGCTTCACGAGGACAATTAATTGCCGCTTGCATAAAAGCAGCACACTTTGGTACCATTTCAAAACTTTTCAATTAAAAACAAATGTCAGAGCTTTAGAAAGTGAAAATATATTTTCTAAATGGCTTTTGGACTTGGAAGATGGCAAACTTCCTTTTGTAGAAGGAACATTAGAGTCATCTGTGCTTATTCCCAATGTAAATATTTGTCAAGATTCACTATATATACGGTGAGACACATACAACTGCTGATGCCTTAGGGTTGAGTCAACGTACCATATTGTGCCCTAAAAATAGTCATGTTTATGCAATCAATGAAGATGTACTTCAACGGAAAGCGCCCCTGAGGTGATATCTCACAAAAGCGGTGCTATAAAAATTTCAGCTGTAACTTAATTCAAGCCAAAATCATTACAGGGAACAGAAAAGGTACAGTACATTTCATTCCTAGAATTTAAAACACTTTTTCGGATGTTACAATATAATTCAATATGTGCAGAAAACAGTTTCCAGTCAAATTAAATTAAATAAATCTCAAGGACAAACTTTTGAACGGGGTGGACTGTTACTTCCTGAACCAGTATTTTCTTATGGACAGTTTGAGCGCAGTCATCGTTATTTATACAAATTCTGACTGATTGGTATACGGATAATATTGTTTATAAAGAGATTTTTTCCTAATGAAAGTGTATAATATTATGTTGCAGATTGTAAAAAATAAAAGTATAATAAATTGTACTTGCTTAAAAAGTTTTGTTTTTTGTGTCCCTTGAAATGAAAATGACTCAATTTATCCCACCTGTAAGGTTTTCGCGAATTAAGAGAGTTTTGGTGTATTTACTTTGACAATCGTTAGGTAAGAGCGTAATATTATTTCACCCAAATATGTAGATTTTTAGGACTTATCCCAATAAAATAATTCTTAATATATTTAAAAAAAATGTAATTACTTTGACAGTCTTTTGGTAAGAGTATATTATTTTACCAAAGTTATATGTAATATTGTAATATGTTGAAATTTTTTTATTTTCGAATTACATATAAATATTTTGCAATTTAATTTCGATTTAAAAATTAAATCATTTCGGTGGTATGGAAGAGGAAACATTTTTCTCATTGACGAGATTTATGTTGGGGTGAGGGGTGTTTAGTGGTGCAGAATGTCTTTCTATTATATATCTACCCAATGATCTAATATCTACCTATTAAATGTAACTGTTAGTATCACATACTGGGCGAAGCCCAATCAAGTGCCGCCCGCAGGGCCTAGCAGCAAAAACCCGCGGAGCGGGTTTTTAACTGCTAGTAAGTAGTATTATATGTATAATTGGTGACCGGATAAATCGTCACAATGATAATTAATCACATCTTTAAAAAGTTATTATAAAGTCATGGAAAGTGATGAAACAAAAACTTTATCAACTGTGTTAAGTAGGTTAGGTTGGGTTATTTTTTTTTTCATCGTTTCTAATGACTTTATATCACTTTTTAAAAGTGTGTTGAATTGTCACTGTGTTGAGTTATCGTGGAACCGTATAATTATAGTCTCTCTCTTCTTCTTGTGTTGTGTTATGTACCTTGCCGTTATGTTTTGAAGTGCCCTTTGAGGTGATTTTCCAACGAAACTGGCAACATTATCATTTATTTTCGTACTATGTTATTTTTATTTTGTTTTTTTTTTGCAGGAGAAAACATTTCATCTCATTATTTTCTACAAAAGTTTTCCATTGCGTATTGATTCTAGGTATCGGAGCTTTCGGAAAGTAAGGACCTATAACCTAGAATAAACTCTTAAATGATTTAAGGATCGGTAAAGTTTCAATTTCAGTACCGATAAATTGGCGTTCACTGAAATATGTTTTTCATTGTTTCATACTAAAAAACAACAACATAAATAGGTACTTACAATAGTTTATTTCCCACATAATTTAACTGATTTTTTCATTACCTTCTTCAATATGTGTAACCTCCGTGGTCGTTCTCTCGACTCCTCCTTTACCTCAAAAAGGCCCTCCACAAAGCATCCCCAAAAATGACATAGGCTTTTTGACGGCCTCCGTGGTCGAGGGGGTAAGGTTCTTGACTAGCAATCCGAAGGTCACGGGTTCAAATCCCGGCGCGCGCGAAAATTTTATTTGATTAATTTGTGATATTTCACAAATTACTCATTTAAAATAATACATATTATATTTGTGGCACGTTCCAGAATTAAAGATACTCTCAGTATCGCCCTGATGTAAGACCATCATTCAAAATTGAAGCGTTGCTTAAAATGGCATTGGACGTGGTTGGTGACCAGATCTGAATAGTCCGGTACTTCCTCAGCGTCTTTTTCCCAATCTCTTTTCCCTCAGCCTCATAAAATACCCCAATTAAAAATGCCATGTTCCAGACGGTTGGGAGTAGATGGGACTCTTGTACGGTTTTACACGAATAAAATCTTTTCTGAGGTAGGTGACATGAATGTACAATGAAAACGTTTTTGTGCAATTTTAATGACAGATTAGTTAGTGTTCAAATTGAATATTTTATGTAGAAGAATTTAAACATAAAAAGTAGTAACATAAAAAGAAAAAGAGTACGTTTTCATCATTTTTGTGATTAAAAAGACGATTAAAAGTTACAAACCTAATTTACATAGCTAAGCTGGCTGGTTATTTTTTACATTAACCCCACACAGAAGGCCTTCAGGAAAATAATTTCCCTCCGGGCCAATGTCATATTTTGGGGTACTGTGTGGAGGGTCTTTTTAAGGGAAGGAAGGAGAGAAAGTACCGGAAAGGTATAAGGATTGAATGGGAAACTGGGGATTAGATTATGTCCAGAAGTGACGGCTCAAAGCCGTGGTTCAGTCGACAATGCTCCGAAGCAGTTCGACGAAAAAACGCGGCTTACCGAGCCTACAACACATCTCGAACGCCCGAAAGCAGATCAGCATACAACAAATCGGCAAAGGAATGCAAGAGAATCATCAATAGATCAAAATTCGAACACGACCTGCAGATCAGCAAAAAGCTGGCTGCCTGCCCGCATGGCAGCAGAGCATTCTGGTCGCTTGCGGGCTCAATAGGTCGAAATTTTTGCAAACCCAGTTTGCCACCTCTTACCAGACCTGACGGCTCACTAGCAAACACCGCCACCGAAAAGGCAAACCTTTTAGGGAAAATGTTTGCGGAAAACTCGACCCTCGACGACGGGGGTGCTGTTCCGCCGTCGGTTCCTCACTGCGGCTTCTATATGAAAAAGCTGAGGATCCGGCATCGGGATGTACTCCACGTCATACGGGGGCTCGATGTTAACAAAGCTAGTGGACCTGATGGAATACCTGCCTTGGTATTGCAGAGGTGTGCTGCGGAAATAGTTCCAGTTTTGACAAAGCTCTTCAAAATGTCCCTGAAGTGTGGCACTGTGCCCTCTGGTTGGAAAAAAGCGGTAATTCACCCTATTCCCAAGAAAGGTGACCGCTCCAACCCGGCCAACTACCGCCCCATAGCGATCACATCAGTTCTGTCCAAAGTGATGGAACGTGTGATCAACGACAAACTGCTCACATACCTCGAGAAGAACAAAATTATCAACGACCGTCAATACGGATTCCGGCGGAACCGCTCGTGCGGTGATCTTCTAGCGTATGTGACGCATGTTTGGGGGCGGTGCCTGGAACGTCACGGTGAGACCCAAACGGTCGCACTAGACATATCCAAGGCCTTTGACCGGGTCTGGCACCGAGGACTTGTCAACAAATTGCATTCTTACGGACTTCCCGCATCCCTGTGTACGTGGATTGCTGACTTTTTAAGGGATAGGTCGATTCAGGCGGTTGCTGACGGTTTCACCTCTTCCTCGCACTCCATAAATGCTGGCGTCCCACAGGGATCGGTTCTGTCTCCGACTTTGTTTTTGTTGCACATCAATGACCTTTTGACATGTGCACCGATTCATTGTTACGCGGATGACAGTACAGTTCATGATAGCTTTTTGTTTGACAAGCCCCCAAAGGGCACACAAACTCCAACGGCTCGGAGGGCTTTGAAGCAGAGAATGGACGGTTATCTCGAGAGTATTTCCTCCTGGGGTAAAAATAATCTCGTCGAATTTAATGTTTCAAAGACCCAATCCTGTCTGATTACGTCTAAAAGGGATCCAAATGATAATCTAGTCTCCTTCAACGGAAGCAATCTTCCGAACAGGCCTTCCATTGATATGCTTGGTGTAACTATAAGTGACCAGCTCAGGTACGGGGGCTCCATCGAAGCCAGAGTAAAGTTGGCCTCTCAGAAGCTGGGCGTACTGTACAGGGCCCGCAGATACTTTAATAGTACACAACTGCTCACCCTGTACAAATCGCAAGTGCGCCCTACTGTCGAATTTGGCAGCCATCTCTGGTCTGGAGCCCCAAAATACCTGAAAAAAACCCTTGACTCTGTGCAGAAACGGGCGGTCCGTTTGATAGATTCCCCAATCTTAACAAACGGACTGCAATCTTTAGAGCACAGACGTCGGGTAGGTATGCTGTCCTTGTTCTATCGGTATTACAATGGAAGATGCTCTGAGGAACTAGCGTCATTGATCCCTTCGGCGCCGGTGCGTAGTCGGGATACACGCCAAACGCGCGCCCAACATTTGTACACAGTTGACACTTGTCACATGAGAACGGGTCGCTTCTACGATTCGTTCTTAAGTTCAACAGCTCGGCTGTGGAACGAACTGCCGGCCTCTGTGTTTCCTCCCTCCTACAACATGGGACTCTTCAAGACCCATGTTCACTCCTTCCTCTCCACAAAAAGACCCTCCACACAGCATCCCCAAAGATGACATAGGCCCTGAGGGAAATTATTTTCTTCAGGGCCTCCTGTGTGGAGTAAATATAAAAAAAAAAATATATGAATATATCCCTCTCAGTGTGGCGCAAGGCGATGTGTCGAGAGACCAGTTGGAGAGGTCAAGGGGTCTCCCCAAATTAACCCCTTCCGATCTGGTACATCCTGAACACACCTCACCCGATGAATCCGGTCACCTCTGCTAAATCACCATATGTGGGGTGACCTATGGCAGAGGTGTTAGTTATTCAATAAATGGTTCCCGGGGCGGCGATTCCCAAACCCGCCTCTTAAATTGAAATTGTTGGTATATTCCCAGTAATTTACAAAACACTATCTATATGTCATGCTGCTATTTATAATCGTTTAAAAAGCCTAAATGCTTTTACAGTAAATAACTAAATATTTTTTTCTTTATTTGGAATAACTTTATTTTTAACTAATGACGGTTGTACCTACTTATTAATGTAATATATCATCGAAGAAGAAGATAATATTTATAAAAGAAACGTGAATCAACGAAAAATAACGGTTTTTACTGAGAATCAAACCAAGGATCTCTGTCTTATCAGGGCAACGTCATTAATTACTCGACCATTAAATGTCGTTTTTTCGACTTCATATTTCAAATTCAGAACTAACAATATCTACTTGCAACTAATTTTTCCAATATTTTGGCAGCTGTCTTTTTTAATGGTTAAAAAGTTTTAAATAATAAGTTTTTACCCTAGATAGTGTCTCGGAAAAATATTATATATACATATTTGATTTATATGGGATACCTACGGACTTTTTCTAAAAGCCTAAACGAATATTACATTTTTTATTGGACCAACTTTTCTTTAATAACTTTTTAAAATATGGGAAAAATTAATTTCAAGATGATATCGTTAATTCTGAATTTGACATACGAGATCCACAAAGCTAACGTATAATAATTATGGCAGATTGGTCAAATGGTTAAAGACGTTGTCCCGGTAATCCTGGGTTCCATTCCCAGTTGAAACCGTTATTATTTTATTTTTATATACATACAAACTCAATTTTTTTTTTTTGAAAGAATTTAGTTTTTATACGGAGTTTCTAATTCATATTGTGTATTTACGGGCGCAGACAAATACTTGGTCTTAATATTTTAAATCATAACTTACAAAACATGTATTTATGTGAAATAATTAAATTAGCGCCATCTCTGAAAGAGCAGAATATGAATTATTTTTTGTTTACCCTTAACTTCTACTTACCCCATGCGTATAATCACATACCAGATATTTCAAGGAGACATGTCGTTGGTACCGATCCTTGTAATTACATCAAGTGAATTGGATAGGGTTTTAACTTAACATTACATTGTTTAGAGATATGAGATGTGAAAGTTTGCAAGGACAATTTATCATTATCTATTTCCGATATTGATGATTGCATAACTTCACTTCCCTTATGCCATTCCAAGATAGATCCACGTTCTAATTAAATATTTTCTTTAAATTATTTTAATCGAAAAAACTTTACACAAGATTGAACCTCAAAATCAGACAATTTTAAAAAGATTATGAGAACTTTTGCAAACTTTGACACCTCAAAACATGGTAAGGCAAAGTTAGAATTCCATCCAACTAATGTGAAGAACTACACTGCGCCTTGTAATAACGATAAAAAATAGCAAAATTTTAAATGTTATGTATGCTAGAACCTTGTAAGATGAAAAGCTTTAAAAACTTGAAGAAATTGAATTTTTGATCTTTGTTATTCAAGATACAAGTATCTACGGAAACACAACAAAGATGACTTTGAAAGTTATTTTGGTGATAGAAATGAGCAAAAAATGCTTTCGCACTAACAAATGTCAATTAGAACTTTGTGCAACTAAGCTAATGGCTATTAATCAATTTATTTACTTATCCACTATATAAGATTCATTTTATCTGTTCACTGTATGTTTGTAAAATAAAAACACAATCAATGACAGCTGACCTTTAATTTGACTATAGGTAAGTTGCCTAAATTACACAAAAATCATTTAAGAAAGTAAAGTGTCTTACTAATAATTATTTTGATAATGTAGGACAAAACCTTAATGGAACGAATTTCTTCAAATGTAATTTACGGTAGATTTTATTAGGTATTCACCCCTGTGGAAGTAATTTGAAATAAGAAAAGCACCCCTGAACAGATAATTATCAAAGTTAATGCGTAATATTTATAGGCTTAGCTATTAGACTAAGGAGTACTTGGGTTGAATTATTGCTTAATTGCACGGTATAAATTACTTTTTATTATCTTTATTAACACCTTTCAAGATTAGGCCAAAAATAAATAACGCTTTCAGGCTCTTCGGCGTTGTATTTTCCCTTCGGATCCTTAATATTCTCTCTACTATCCATTCCCCTTTCAATTCGCTGCAGTACTTATAAAAATGAAAAAAAAACTCACCGTAATATTTGGCAGAAAAATAATATTATTATTACGGTCGTACACGCTCCCAATTGGTTTGAAACTTCGCCCACTGCATACATAAAGAGATTGTAAACCCGGCTAGAAAACCTTTTAATATCACGGCCAGACTAGCTCGCCATCTCTGTTTATTAATTCATACTAGACCATAGCCTGCCGGTTTTAATGCCAGTCATTAATAAGGAGAAATATTATTTTATTTTCAGAGAAGACGGAGAAGACTTTGTGTATTTACTGGGCCTAAACACTGGATGATTACGAAGAAGATTTAGGCTGTTATTAATTCGGCTTTTGTTAGTCAATACCCAAAAAGCCTTACTAATAACGTGGTAAATATTTTATACAACGATTGATAAACAAGCGTGAAACGTAAAATATAAAAAAATTAATGGAAAGATTTATTCTTTGCAATTTTTATACAGCAATGGAGGGTTGTTTATGTATCGTGCAATCTTTAAATTTTGATAGAATTTCGGAATTTTTTTTAGGTATTATAAATGTTCTATACATTCCTTCCTTTGAAGAAATGGTAAAAACAAATAAAATTTCAGAAACTAGATTTTATTTTAAAATAAAATATAAAAAGTTCCCGAGTTACGAATAACCTGACAATATTTGAAGATCACCTACTGCCACCACAGAAAACGGAAAATGTTGCTAGTGTTGTGATGGAGGACTTAACCAGCCGAGGAATTGAACACGCAACCCCTGGGTGGGACCCAAACGCGATTTCAACTCAACCACCGATAAATTTACCTTTTAGATTATTTGTATTTGAAAAACAATTTCGAATTATTACTCATAAAAAATGAACATGATTGAATTTGTTTTTCATTTCTATGTAAATATTACTTTTGTAAGTTTTACACAGACGGAGACACAAGTAAAATTTTGAACACTGGTTACTTACTCAAAACTAGAATAAATTGTCATCATTAGTTGAGCTCGCCGATCTGAATATAGGTCTCTAAAAATCCATTAAAAATTGATGTCATTATATCGTTTGTAGTTATGAAAGTAACGTTTTTCGTACCTGACTAAAGCCAAATGAGTTATTTCAATTCGATTAAACAAAGTGATAGGGGAATCGTTAGCCATAAATCGCTTTCTGCACGGAGCCTATAACGAGCAAAGTTATAAATCTTAAACGGTTGAATTTTTAAATCTTCGAACCACTTTTTCAAAATAATGACTCTCGCTTCGGAAATCGTATTAAATTCGCGACCTATTTTCATTCTCGTTATGACTTTTCATTTGCAGTTTTCGCGATTCGGAATCATAACGCTTTCCATTGCTTCAGAGCTTCCAATGTAGATCTGACAATTATGCAAAACTTAGAGCTTGGTGCCCGAACACAGAAATTTTCATCTCTAAGGACAACGGCAATTATGAAACTGGGCTAGATTAGAAATTTTCTCGTAATAAAATTATCAACGAAAGAGAAGTTTGCAGTCTACGATGGAGTTGTGATACCAATTCTGACTCGCGTGGCACAACTCATGGCGTAGAATCAGAACGAAGAAATGCGAAAGTCGAATGATTGAAGTCTAAATGATTTGCCAGTGTGCATGTGTTTTAAATTTAAATTTGTGACCTATTACAAAATTAAATGATATTAATTCTAAAATGATGAGAGGTCGATGTGAGAGTAATTGATATGAATAAGTAAGTGACATTTAAACAATTGTAATTTTTGCAACACAAGGAAAGATAACCCAGTGCCAAGAGAGTGTATGATATAAAAGAAGATGGCAAAAGAAGTCAGTAACATCTCAGAAAGACTTGGCAAGAGGTACTTAAGTTAGGTTAAGTCAATAACCGGAATAGCGTACGACCGTGTGTTTCATTGTGATTGTTCCACATCCCACTGTCCTGTTTCTATTTTCAAATTTTCATATCCTTTGTTCCGCTCCTTCCTAAAAATCTTAACTGGGAAGAAAACCTTTGTCAGTGACAATCAATTGTTATTGTAACAAATCTATCAGTGGTTAACAACCTTAATATTTTCGTCGTCAATAGTTCATTATAAACGTAAATAGTGATCCATATGGTGGAATTTTCAAGAAACCAACATCACCATAAGTTAAGGCACACTTTCATCTCTCTTCGTACATCCCAATGATTTTAATCCGAACGTAAAATATTTTTTTCATTTACAGTCTATTTTAAAATCCATTTGGCGTCAAACATGATTGTAAGAACATGATTGAAGCAGGGAGCTTTCAACTGTAAGAAGACGTTTTGTATATGCCTACCACTGCAGTGATATGGTGTGAAGCTTTGTTAGTTGGTTTCAAACTGACACAGAATCTGGCTTTGAAGACATTTATCAATTAAAACAAACTCTTTTTAAAATATTATCTTATACAGGATCCAATTTACAGCACCCTAGTGGAAATGAATAATAATTATTAGGATAGTTTTACATAAAATTTGATATTGATTTGTCTGCTTATTGTCAAGGAAACTACAATCAACAATACATAATATTTCATCACGTGATCCGAGATTGGAAGAGATAAACTTTGCAATAACCGTTATGATAAATGTTTGCTAAAAACATGGTTCGCTTAGTCAGAAAAGCAATTAATTAAGCTAAGTAATTCGACTTCAACCTCGAACAAAACAGATATGAAATTTGTGCGGCTTCGATGGAAAAGTTGTTCAATCAATCAATCAATTTTGGAACGCAAATTTTCATAAAAACTTCTTAAAATAATTTATTATAATGTTAAAGTTTACTTACCTTTAATATAAAGTTGAGATGTTTAACGAGTCGCTCACTTCTACCATTTTAACAATCTGTAACAAAAATGAATACAACCATTAATGCTTCAAATGTTAACAATAATTTAATTTGTGACCGAAGCGGATAGGGTCCCATTAGCTCAGTGGTAGAGCGGTGCAACGGCAAGGCAAGGGTCCTGGGTTCGAGTCCTAGATGTGACCGTATCCTTTTCTGATTTTTCTGTTTCAGATTTTCGTTTAGAAATCGCTAATATTGTCTTCAATAATTAAATATTACAATTTGAGGTTTTACTTAATAAAGTTATTCCAAAAAATAATGTTTTTTTTACTATATTAGATCTATTTTAAAATGTCTTTTAAAACTTAGAATTGGTTTGACTGAGGATTGAACCTTCCTACCCAGGAACTGGAGTTGACAACTCTACTAACCTCGCCAAATGCCGATCGTGTAGGACCGATATTGATTTCGTATATTACCTGCTGTTATGTCATCCGATTACATAGAACTGCTTTTATGTCCACATGTGTGTAAGTGATTGCCACAAAAAGTTGATAGAATGCGTTGTCATCTACAACGTGTCTTTATACCGAGTTATAGCTCGATCGTATGTCAGAAAGTGGGTCAATTTTCGCTTCAAAACAAGAGTGAAATTCAAACACCTGTATTTAAACAAAATGATATCTTCATTAATTTATGGGTTACTATGCCAAATTGCCGCTCCTCCTTCTTTAGCCAACATCTACCCTGGTAATAAACAATGTAACGTTGGCTAAAAAAGAAGGTAGCTCAACACGGCACGATAACCAAAAAAATAAACACAATAAAAACCTTGACAATTAAAATATCGTTGTTCATTTAAATTTCTTACAATTTATATTGAAATTATTTTTTATTTCAATCCTGTAGATACTTAAAACTAGGATTTATTTGATCACATTTAAAAGAATCGTGTATTTTACATATTTAATGAAAAGAGTCAAGGACTTTCTTGAATCGATTTAGACCACACTATACAAAAGATCCTTCAAAGCCAAGGTTAAAATGATTACAAAGGCCCAAATAAGTCACTTAGCGAATTGACAATATAAACGTGCGTAAAACTTTTTGTCTCGGTAACCTGAACCTTAGCCAAATAATAAATTCACGCTTCTTTTTACTGGTCTTCTAATAAAAATAATATACTTTTCTGCTTCTGTTAATTATCTCTTGGGCCTAATCGATTCATGGCAAACTAGCACTCTGTATTAATCAAATGACAAGAACGGAGAGGACAAAGAAATGAAATAATTAAACGAGAAGGTACGAAGGAGAGAATCCTTTAATAAATAAGATTTAATAATACCTTAAGCTTCTTGTCCAATGATATAAAATTAGGCAAAATGGCCTTTAAATTACAAATAATGATTCGTTTTGAAAAGGTTTCCAATAAACACGAAAAGGTTTTTCCCTTTTCATTTTATTAATTTACTGCTTAAGACATGTACTTTGCTTGTCTCACTATAAAATCTTGTGTTGAGAGCTGGCGCAGTTTACAACACAATATTACAAGATCATATCACAGTTTATAACAGAATAAAACAAACAAACAAAATTTTTAAAAAAAATACATCGTACTATTGGTAACACTTATAAGAAGATTCGAACAAACGTCGATGTTTGATCTAACTTGGCTGGTAATCCAAGACTTGGACTCAATTTATGTTTGTCGTGTCGTAAATTGTGTTCAGTGGAAGTGCTCTATTTTTAGCGTTTTATAAAAGACAAAACTAAACATAACATATTTTTCAAACTCCATTGGTGGTTTCCTGTAAATAAAGTAGATACACATCGTCGTGGAGAAAAATCAACTTTCAAAATCGGAACGTTGCTTTAAATCGCATTAGTCGTATTTCGCCACCAGTTATGAATTGTCAGAAAGCTATTAAATTACTTATTCATCCTCACACCATAACACTTCTGGGGATGCCATAGTCCCACTGGCTTCTCCAGACAGTTGGTAATAGTTGAGACTCGTGCGGTTTTCTTATTAAAAGTTCAGGGTGAAACAAAATAGACGGTGCAGTTTTGAAGGGCCGGTATATATCATGTGTAGGAACTTAGGAGGGGTCTCATTGTGTCTGGAGGGTCATACCGTTGTTTCATATAAGATTCGTAACAAGGTGTGTGTGCATC
Organism: Hesperophylax magnus; assembly: GCA_026573805.1. Taxonomy (NCBI): domain Eukaryota; kingdom Metazoa; phylum Arthropoda; class Insecta; order Trichoptera; family Limnephilidae; genus Hesperophylax; species Hesperophylax magnus. The sequence goes on from JAIUSX010000018.1 coordinate 1,774,669, forward strand.
ACTTTACTTACATCGCATCTATGGTCTTGGTGGGTGGGACCTTTAAGTACCTACACATTGTAATTTTGCTATTGGTCAAATTGACAGCCCTGGAATTCTGACTTGGAGAGTTGCCAAACCTGAGGCAGCATGGATCTGTGATTTGAATTGAAAGCAGTCGCCATTTTCTGATCACCAGCCCAGAGCAGCGGGCTTTCCTCTTGGCTTAGGTTCGACGAACACAAACGCCAATTTTTGTGAGCATCAGCTTTGCATATGGAGCATTGACCATTGGATTGATGGAATCGGATAGCATCTGCCGATCCTGATTGGTTAAGAGGGACCCTTTTGGAGACCAGCAGCGTGAGGCTGTTTTGCAATGGACTACAGCATTATTATTTGGATAAATTATATACCGGGACAGTTGCTGTGAAGAACCGGAATCTACTTCTTCGCATCAAGAACGAACTGGTATCACACCTTCATTTTACCTATGCAAGCCCTTTGCCACACATATTATATAGAAGGATGCTAATTAATTTCTTTTTTATTATGTCGTTTTTGTGGTAATACATTTTAGTATTCTTAAATATTTTTTTTTTATTTCTAGATAATAAACCCTTCCTTACTTTTATTTGTTGCCACTTAATCCCACGGTAACACCGTTTTAAATCGTTTTTATGGTTTGGTCCGAACGACACCGAGGCTTCGCCGTCCGCACGTTTCTTGAAAATAGCCGTTCTTTCGACGCCACTTCGACGACGACTTCTTCCTGTAGGAATTTTCTGAAAACTTCAGAAATCGCCTTTCTTAATGTATCGCTGCTGGGGGACATCGTCTTTCTGATGTCATCTTCAGAACTTGATGCATAAAACGGCATGATCTACCAAATAAAATAAAATGAACCTCATTTCTACAAGTTTTGCCCTTTTTAATAGTATTCAAAACTGCACTGTATGTTGCCGCACCGTGTAGCATGATAGTTGAATTTATCTCGTTGCCAGCTTAATTTAAGCTTCTTAAAAGATATTTAGTTAAATTGGTTAAAATTCTAAATTTATATCCTATGCCATGTAAACGAGTTAAGTTAGTGAGTGCTACGTCCTCAGTTTATAGTGATTATTTAATAACTCAGCAATTTAATTATTTCCATTAACGATATTATTTTGACACAAAGGGTGGTTTAGGTTCATCAAGTAGTCTCTTTTGAAGTAATTTACATGCAAAATATTAATCCCATAGTTGCGTGTATTCAAATTACAATTTTAGCTGATTGAGAGAATTGCGATCAGGTGATTGGATTTGATTTCTGGAAACAATTTTGATTAAAAGCGTTATTTAATTCTATGTAGCAGCGAAATTGTGGAATGCTTTATCATTTTTATTACTTCCATAAAATTTGATTATTTTTCTAAATATTGCTTATTTGGGCAGAGTGGAAATATTTGATTAATGATTTTGCATTTGCTTACATGGTGTTTCTCTGTCCTCTTCCCGATTCTTAATCCCCCGAGACCTGTTCACTGAAAGTATAATAAATTAAGGAGATTGTTTTTTGTCCGGGGTGGATTCATTTGGACATTACCTGAGTGTACCCAATATATCACTTCGATAAATATTTTTCTTATTTTTTTCAATTAAATTGTTTATTTCCGGTTCTTTTTTGTGTTTTTCAACAGTTAGATTCAACTGTTATTGTTTCAGTTTTGGGGAGCCCCTGGCCAATAATCATGTAATAATAGAACTTGAATAGAACCTTCACAGAACTTGAAATTTCATCATCTTTGAAATTTGATGAATTGTTCGAATTCCGTGAAACCGCCCGTCTGTTCTCCTACTCGTACTCCTACCTATGTTGATTTGGTCATTTTATAATGTATCATCAGTAAGATCTGTTATTATTATGTCAAATAAAAACAAATTATAGGGAGATTGTAAGTGCAGAGTATGAAAAAATATAACAACGAAAGGTAGAAAATCGCAGACAATTACTTTAGATACAGTATTAAAGTAAGATCAATAATATAATAGTAACACGGTGTAAAGAGAGTCATAGGTGGTGATAGAGTTGATTTTTTGATTGATGTCAAATCGCAATTACCACTGTCATACTGACACTAATTGCAATTGCCGACAACAAAACCTTTGTAATTCAATGTATTTGGTGTCAAAAAATTATACGAGATGGCCCATTATAATGTAATTGCTTATTACTGTGTGTCTAGTGTGCTATGAATGAATGTTGCCACTATTTGCCACCCTAACATGTCCATACACGTGTTGCAAGCATAAATATGATAAACGAGTAATCATATAATCCTTTATTCATTTCATATTTGATAATAATATTATAAACATGATTTTGCGCAGAATCCTCAAACAAATTGAATATTGATTCAATCCATGGAAAACATGCAACTTAAGGCCTTACGGAGACAGAAGAAAAGATTTTTTATTAATTAAATTGAATAATACTCCGGAACTGTGTAAATATGGATTTATTGGAGTGTTAAAATTTTATGCATGATCACCAATATATTCGTAGTGTACTGCTAATTCTCTTCTAATTACCAACAAACTCGAAATGATCGCGAGTTTACACTGATTTCTTCGGTCGCTCTGAGATTACGAATTTATTTACAATCGTGAGATAATTACATTTAATTAGTAAGTAGGTCATGCGCCAGTTCTATAGGAGGCTCTGAGTTTTCAAGCGAATGAAAAAAACTCGTACTGAGCTGCTGGCCTGGAGATCGACTAACATCGGCTGTACTCGTAACCGTTCGGGTATGGCCAACATGTGGTATCTGTCATGTGGCGTTACTACTGCTACTACTTAAATATCAATAACTTAAATATACACTCAAACGAGATCTGTTGAGCTGTATTGAAATTACAAGTAATTATCAACAAGGTATTCACAAAATATACTTACCTATTGCTGGATGGAAAGTACAATTTGAAAACCATTATGCAAATTGAGTTGTTTCTAAAAAGCTTGAGAGCCGTTGGAGGTTAAAGTAAAGTCATGTGAAAATGATGTAATGCGTGCTACTTGCGGATAATAAATAGGATTGCAAAGAAAATGTACAATTATTTTTTTAAACAAGAAAACCGTGTATTGCAAGCACGCAATAATAATACTTCGAGGAAGATAGATTAGTTTTACGGAGGTTTTCATCTCGCTCTTGATTTATTACATCCGATGTTCCATGTTGTTTTGGTGAGATATACATAACTTTGCAAAATGCAGTAGCGGTGCGACCTTTCTCAATATATACCTACCGGCCAGAGATCGATCTAGCTTCTATATATATGTACGATATAAACATGACGATTCATTAAGGCATCCGTTGTGAATGAATATTATAGTGTCGTGCCTAGGTTATAAAAAGATGTTTTAAATCTGAAAAGCACAATTTACGCAAAAAGGGGACATCGTAATCCGTATAAATTTGGCGTTGATAAATCTCATAGTCACTGCGCACCCAGGGAGCTAACAGATTCCTAATGCCTGAATTACATTTTCTGAGTGCTCGGCCTAGACAGTGCATTCGGCTGAGTGCTCGAATGATGTGCTCAGTAAAGTCAGAACTCGGCCTAATAGCGAGCGAGTGATTCAGCCAAGACAGTGGATAGAAGCAAGGCCCAATGACTCGGTCGAGTAAGTACCCCCTCCACCTGCATACCCAACTCGGCGCTTCACTCGTTCTCTACTCGGTCAGTGCGATCAGCCGAGTCAGCAGTGCAAGGAAGAAGATTACAAATTTTAAATACTTTTTGAATTTTGTTTTTTTTATATGTCTTTGACGTTTATTTTTGTAAAACTCTCTTAATTTTTCTCTTTTCCCTCCATTGCGAAACCATGTTAACAGCAACCTCGATGAACTGACTTGCCCACTGTCTCTTCCACACGTAATCAACTCTACTCTCCAATAAGTTGCTCGGCCGAGTAACGAAAAGAATTAGCGGAGTGACTCGGCTGATTTATCGTAATATAATACAGATTATAAAGTCAGCGCCCTTGAGGTGATTTTGCACAAAAACAGCTCAAAACAATCCATTCAAATATTATTATTATTAATATTATTTATTATGTTGGAACTAAGGCGTTAAAAAATCTTTCGTATTTCACGACGCACAACAATATTAAAGTCACTGTACAAAATATCGTTAAAAATCTTGTGCTTAAAACAAGCTTGCGTTCAGGCCATTATGTAAATAATTATAATGCTATCGAAACATAAACAATATACGCATTTAGGTTATTCAAATTTAAGTAGTGTAACTCCCCAGGGCCAATATTAAGTTCCCTGAATCATCGCGGTTAACAAAGGAGCAGGGATTACGGAAGTCAGCATAATGAATAAGATTAAGCTTAGTATACTTTGATTGTTTTGATGTGTAGCCTACATTCACGTGGGGGAAGACGCAGGATTATAAAATGATTGTGTTGGGAAGAAAGGAAAGATTATTTGAGAAGACCGTTCATTAAACATAAGATGAAAATTAATCCGGGAGCTTACGTCATTTATAAGACATTCTATTATAGTGAACCTTCTAAAAAATAGACCCAAAATAATGTTTCCTGTTTGGAAACTTCGAGTCTACTGTCTTACTAATAAAAAAATCACTTCGCAACCGTTAAACGGTGTTTTTGTTACACATTATACAAGGACTGTATTATTTCCATTCAAATTATGACTAATAAAAAATGTCTTTCTGACTACGTAAGATCTAACAACATAGCCCTTTGGCAGACTCACACATGCGACATGTTTTTAACGGGAAAATGACAACTTTGATTTTTCATATGTAAAGTGTGATTTAAAACATGTTTTAGTTAATAATTTCTATAATAATGAACAATTCACTTTTCTATTAGTATAATACAATATATTAAGTATTATTTATGTTATTTTTCGCCAGTTTTAATCCATGAATAATGTTACATTGTGAATGTAATTTCATGTTATCGGAAAAGATAAGTTAATTCATACAAATCATTTTTTAATTGACTATGAATTTAATAAAACTTCCATTAAAGTAATGTTTTTTGTACTGGACAGGAGTACGCACAAGACTTTAGATTTTGGCGCCGGGTCCAAACCGTGTCTTCAACCGATGGGAACGCTCCTTTACGGCCGATAATGATGATAGTGGTATATTTTATGGCAATCTGCCTCCCGCACACGGTACTCGCTGAATGTTGGGCACTGGGTATGCTGTCGTCTCTGCTCGCTTCTGGCGTTTGACGGTTTTCCTAGGCAGGGCCGGCTGGTCTTGAAGAGGTAACACCACAAGATTTGGAGCAGAAGACTAGGCGAGGTGAGGCAGTTGGGACGGAATCACTTGTCGAAGTAAAACACTTGTTTTTGATGGTAAAGTTGAACTGATTTAATTTTATTTTTGTCGCTGCTTATATCCTATAAGGTCGACTCGCAGTCGACATTTGGCTGTCGACCGAAAGGGGGTGGGGGTTTTACCCGCGCCACATATGCGTACAAAAGCCACCGCAAAATATTATATATTCATTTTGTCGGTGGGTTAGCTGAAGGCAGATGCTTGAAATTGAAACTTTGCAAAGATTTTGCAAGCTCGCCTGTATTACAATTACATAGTCGTTATAAGGATGTGTATCTTGACAATTAGATTTTTAGTTTATCAAGATATGACAAATAATAAGAAATGTTTTTAAAAGAAAATTCTAAAAATTATCTTGAAGCGATCAAATTTGCAAAAGGGTTATGGCAGTATTTTTCGCAGGTTCCCAGTAACATGGCGCTCCGAAAGAGGAAAGATTCACTATGCTACGAGGTTCTTGGATTTTTGTAGAGACAAATATGTAAATTAATTATAAAAAAATGGTTACATTAAATGGTTAAAAAAGGCATTTTAAATATCTCCCCAGTGGTAGCATATCGCAAATAGTTTTTATTTGAATACCGCTGAGGAGATGTACAAGTTAAAACAGGTATTATTAACATTTTGTAAATTATAATTTAGTTAGTAAAATTTGCATACAAAAAAACTGAACATGTACCGCTCCTCCGGGGTACGTGCGCGATACAGTATCGATGCTTTTCGGGGTCAGAATTTTCGGGAAATTTCGGCCAAAACGGGATATAAATGAGCAGTGGCGGGGAGTGAGGAATTTGCCAATGGCGCGGAAATGGAAAAATGTGGCCAACAACATCCGTTACATTTTTAATAACATAAATGCATTCTGCATATATATGTAGATGCAAATTCAGAAAAATCATCGTTTATATTGTGCCAAAATATCTGATTTTTTTATCTTCAGGGAATTATTATTATTTTTTTAATTGAATTAATGAGGTACAAAGTGAAATGAAAATTTTCTTGTAATTTTTTTAAGAAATAGAACTGTTTATTTTGAATTTTGTAATTTGTCGACATTTTTTAAAAAAATGTTTGTGATGTGCTTTTTTTACTTTTTCATTTTTGAAATTAAAACATTGCACTTTTTTATAATATGAAAGTATATTTTAAGTACAAAAATTTAAAAGGTGTTTTTATCTAGTTTCTAAAATAGTGTTTTTTTTTTAATTTAACGAGGTCTTCAAAATGAAGAAAAATATAAAACATTTAAAATACCTTGGAAAAATTCCGGAGTGTAAATGAATCTCCTCAAGACTCATGTTCACTCCTTCCTTTCCGCAAAAATACCCTTCAAACAGAATCCGCAAGGATGACATTGGCAATAAATGTTTTTTTCCCCCGGTGCTTCCTTTGGCTGTTAATGAAAAAATAATTTTCTTAACAGTTTTTTCACTGTTGCTTCAGGGTGACGAAAAGGCGGTAAAACTTTATGGGTTCTAATTTATCAATTCATTAAAATGAATTCTCCGAAAATTTCATTAACAATATGTCATGTCATCTCACAAATAAGATTAGTAGTGAAACGTGCATTAATTTTCAAGTCTGCCATCCGAAGTAGAAAATAATAATATTTCACGAGACCTGCAGTCTAATATAAGTTATGTTTTCCCGGTAGAGCTGTGACATGGCTGCTGGAGTCATCTCCAAGGCAAACTTTGACTTTATGCCTTTTGTAAGACAAAGCATCAAATTTAATAGCTTCAAACACTTCTCCACGTTTCACCCATGAATATGTTATACGCGTAGGTACATTAATGCACTATTATATTCCATGAATGTTATCAGGACTTCAGAGGTTATCAAAGCAGTTTTCCATACAAATTAATATTTTGATATCAACTAAAACCTAAATCGCATATAAAACGAGCTCGCAGCTTTAGAGATATTTCGGGAATTTAATGTACGATCTTTAACAGAATTGTATAAAAGAAACGCCGTATATCAAATTTATAAAGGATATTTCATGAATTAAATTCACCCCTTACAATAGATTCAAAACAAATGGCGTAATTGCCATCGTAATGCTAAGATCCACCACGGCTCAGCACCACTACTTTTTTTAGGTATGAGATGATACAATATATTATTGTCCAAAAGCAAAATGAATTTTACCAAAACCTTGAAATATGAACTATTCTAAAAACAAAATATCTTTATTTATTGTTATTAAGTTTTTGTAGAACTCCATTTTAATTTTAATTTTTTATAAATTCAATAATATTGTTATTGGGTTTATAAAAACAGTTTATTTTTAAATAAGTTCTGCTGTGTAATTATTATTACGCGTGACAGCTGTTTCGCCCTCTGAAGGCATTATTATACTGTGGGTAGCCCACTTACAGACGATAACTTGATAATGCCTTCAGAGGGCGAAACAGCTGTCACGCGTAATAATAATTACACAGCAGAACTTGTTTAAAAATAAACTGTTTTTATAAACCCAATAACAATATTATTGAATATATAAAAAAAAAAAAAAAAACAAAACAAAACAAAAACAAAATATCTTCTTGAAATTGGAGAAAGAAATATTGTATCCTTGATATATTTTTATACATCTCTATATTTGTTTACTATATCTATATAGGTTTACTATATCTATATGTGTTTACTAAATCTATATATGTTTCCAAAACCATACATCCTTACTAAATCTAAATACGTTTAATAAATCTATATACGTTTACTAAATCTATATACCTATGCTTACTAAATCCATGTATGTTCACTAAATCTAAATATAATCTTTATATGTTTACTAAATCCATACATGTTTATTAAATATACATATATACACTAAATCTATATATGTATACTAAATCTATGTATGTTTACTTAGGGCGGCTTGCACCGACTACCGCAAAGTTTTATCTTAAATATTGTTTAACCAAACGAATTTAAGACCCTAAATACATTTAACTTAAATGCGTTTAGTTGCGTCCTGCACCACGCAGTTCGGCAATCTTAGGCAATCTTAGTTAAACATCATTAACGCGTCGGTAAAACAGTTACCGCCACAAATAAACCAATCACCGCCTGATTACCGCCATTAGCGAGTCGATAAAACAGCTACGATGTTTCATTTTACTTGAAGTGTCAACATATTTTGTGATTGTGTGTGGTTTTAGTGTGTTCATTTATTTTATGAAGAAAAAGTTAAAGCATATAGACATAATGATGAAATAAGACAAAAAGAGCTTCTGTTGTTGAAATTAAAAATAAAACAATTATCCGAGTAATTTTGTTTTTTATTTCTTTTACATATTACATTGTTTTAAAGTATTATAAGAATGCTAAGATAAATTCTAATAAGATGTACACCTCGATAAGGAGTGTTAGCTCTAAGTTACGATCACCTCGCTGATGTTTTTATTGGTGTTGAATTTTAACTGAGGTTCAATTTCTTGCACTAATAATGATGTCGTTTCTTTACTGAGATGAAATCTTCTTTGAAACTTCTCGGCACTGAGTGTTTCAAATAAATTTGTTATTGTGTTTACTTCTCTGACTATAAACGGTCTACTTATATATTTATATAAGCATAATTTATATAATTTTATAATTTATATAATATAATTTCTTCATCATCGTTAGAATACAAGTCCCAAATGTTCATTGTGAATACAAATAAAAATGAGATAGATTTTAACCACATTCAGAAATAGAAGGGATAACCTAAAAAAAATTGACATTACTGCTTTAGGAGTAGGGCTAAACACGTTTAACTCGGTTAAACAGCCCCTTTTGGGTATTTAACTTTGACAGTTCTTTAAACGCATTTAACGATTTAAATTTTGTGGTGCAAGACGCCAAGTCGACTTAAATCAAATAATGTGTTTAAAATGATATTTAAACCAAATTTAACTTATGGTGCAAGCCGCCCTAAATCTATGATATATAACCTATAAAAAAACACTACCTATTATTATAATTATAACTAAAATTAAATTGTGCATATGGAATTACGTTTGAAATTATTTTGAATCTTGAATTATGTTAATTTGTATGTTTACACATTTACACATGTAAGCATTATTTTCTTTTTGCATGTAAATACTCCTATCATCATCACGAGCTTATGTAAATTATTTAATGGAGTAGTAGAATGATTAGAAAAAACATGGTTAGTTTTGCATACCATTATAATTTGAAATGTTGTAAGATTTAATAATAAATAAAAAAAATTGCTTTGTCTTAAAAAAAATTATTTGTGCAAACATTTGAATTTATTATATGGAATATATTATTTACAATAACTTCGTGCTCAATTCTGTTATGGATATAATATATAAAGTGGGCAATTGACTAATAGATTTCGCTGATTCTCCGGTTATACTCGGATGATTTTTCTTTTCATTTCTATTCGCATTCGTCATTTTTATGTAGCATACACAATTTAAAACTATTCTTTAACCTTATAACTTCCAGTAAAAAAATTACTTTTAATCAAGTTATGGCATATCATACGTCTCGTAAAATGTTAAATATACATCGCACACATTTTGTCTACATTAATCAAACTCGCATTACTACTTTACAATACCTTTATTTTTATTATTATTAAAAGGAAATTTTGGCAATATCTTATTTATGTTTTACAATATGTCTTCTTTAAGATATTTTCCACTGTACCCTAAAAACTTTTAAAAACAAATTAACCTTAAAATGTACCTTTATCACAACGATTATTTTTTATTGTTCGCCTATTCTTTTAATTATATTTTTTACCAATGTCTTTAAATATCTATTTTCTTCCTAACCTATTAAAACAAATAACTATAAAAAAGATTGTAAATGTAAATTAGCTGGTCTATCTTATATTCAAATAAAATGTATAATTTATTCACATGTACAACTGTCTGTTTCCTAAATTAACTAAAATAAAAAATAAAATAAAAATAGTTTCGATTTAAATTTTGACACAATCAAAGTCATCACTCTTTAGTTATTGCGAATAACAAGTAATCATATTTTATGCATATGCAGTATTGGCAGTTTATTTATTTATTTTTATTTTTTTATTTATAACATATATGTTCCTAGGGTTCTTTGTAAGCGTGATAATAACAATTTTTTTTATTTTTTTTTCATTTATTTTTAAAGATATGGCGTTATTTTCAAATTTAATTTGTAATCGTTATGAAAAACCCCAATAAAGCCGTTAATAAATATTTAATAATTTACATGTATTTTCCTGTTTCCCATTTTTAATGTTGCATTTACCTTAATTACAAGAATAGAATCATAATTTTTGATTTTTCACAAATTATTCATACAAGATATTTAGTATATTTGCGCTTTGTTCCAAAATGGTTGACACTTTCAAAATCGCCTTGGAGGCAGACCACCATTAGAATCGAAACGATATTTGAATGGAGTTTGGCCATGTTTGGTGACCACAACTGAATAGTCAGGTACTTTTCCACCTTCTGATTCCCCGTTTCCTTTACCTCCACAATACCTTCAGTCTCATAACTTACTGAAATTGGGAATGCCATAGTCTCGCTTGTTTCAGACGATTGGGTGCAATTGGGATTTTTTTTCATATTGAACGGTTCTTTATCTAATCAATATGAATACAGAAAAAGGAACCGTCCGGAACCAGTAGCACTATAGCATTACCAATTGAGGTATTTTGTGAGGTTGATGGTGTGGGTAGTGGGAGGTGATGCGGAAGAGGCAGGTTAGGCATTAGGCACGTGGCTATTTAGCTTTAAATGTGTCAATGGATGGTGGTTTTTCAATAAGAAATTACTAAGAGTATATAGATAATATATAGTATTTACCACTCTTCATAACCACTTGAAAAATTAACTCAACTATAAAGAAATGAATACCATCATTTAAAACCCCTGCAAAAGTACATAAATGTGTCTTCTTAAGATGCGCAGGATCTTAGATCGTTGATAGAAAAATATTACTTCAGAATCAAGAGAGTTAGATTTGCCAAAATGCTTTTGAAATATATTCAAGAATGTCAAACAAAGAGTAATTGTAGCAAAGTTTAGCTCCGACAGTCGGATTCGATTAATTGCTTGGCCAAGCAGTCACTCTCTCCACTGAAACAGTTGGGGAGATCCATCAACTTTGTTTGATACATTAACTTCCATGCGAGTTTTCGAGTAACTGACTTTCTTACTATCGAGGTATTTTATCGCAGAGATAGACAGAGAAGCTGGACCACAACACAATTCTGTTTTCGAAAACACTTCTTGCTTCATTTGCATTCATACATGTTCTCATACATACTCTTGTGTTCAACTAACTTTGGACAAATATTTATTTGAATTTAGTGTGTCTTGGGTTACTTGCACGTTCCTCTTATTGCATTTACTTTCGCTTCATAATACAGTCGGTTATTTATTTAATTTTTAAATGTTAGAGGTTTAAAGGTTGAGCAGTTACCGCAGCTAGAGTGCCAACAGCTCCCAACCAGTGAGAATATGGTATCTCCCATTGGGGTTTATTGTTAGGCTAAAGGTAGTGGTAATAATATCGTCATTAGTAAGGTAGTGGTAATAATATCGTCATTATAATATAATATTAGACGATATATCAAATATTGCCTTAAAAAAACTTGTATCAGAAATAACCACTCCCTTAACAAATCTTATTAACCTAAGCATCCTAAAAGGCCGAATCCCCGACAACCTAAAACACGGAATCATAATCCCAATACATAAAGGAGGCTCTAGAGCGGACATAACGAACTATCGTCCAATTACATTACTAAATTCACTATCTAAAATGAGCAGAAGGAGATGGGGAAGAAGATGATGGGAAAGTACATGGATATTCTAAAATGGGCACCTAATATGGCTAAAGCCATTTCAAGAAACCTTTCAATTGTTAATCGTGGTTTTACATACCAGGACGATACTGAAAGTATCTACCGCTCTGGATGATGCTTATTATACCATAATATATTATTTACTTGCGCACACCAAATCATCCCATTGCGTAGGCGGCATTGAGAAAATCTATAGCTCTGGTCACAGGTTCGCGAATTTAACACCCACTTTAGATTTCTAGCATTATTTCTAAATAAAAATTACAGTTCAAATATAATTCTCCATTTGTTGCAATCGTTAAACGGTCGTATGTGGTTACGTCACAAATACATATTTCATAAGACTTTAAATAATTAGGACGGGTCGTTTCGGAGAATTTGAACGATTCTTCGAATTTCAAAGTTAATTTTCAAGTTCTGTGAAAGATTTTTCAAGTTCTGTTATTATTTCAGTGCTTACAAGCAACTAGCCTATAATGATATAATAACAAAACTTGAATAGAGCTTTCACAGAACTCGAAAATGACCGTTGTAATTTTATGAATTGTTCAAATTTTGCGAAACAACCCATCCCAAGTGTTCTAAATTTAGTCGACGTGAACTATTTTTTGTACATTAGGGATCCGCAGTCATGCTCGGCAACGATGATAAGTTATCGAAATTATCGACAAATCCTTTATTGATCGATCATGCTAGATACCAGAAATCTCTTACCAACATTATTGTCTACTTGAGATATTCTTCCTCAAGTTAGCGTCTATTTTCTTCAGTTGGCGCTGAAATTTCAGAGGCTCCCCTGAAAACGGCGCCAAATTTCCGCGGATCCGGAAGTTTTCCTTTCAGATCATTATCTCAGCTGAATGAGACAGGAAACGGGCGGAGCCTCCGAAACTTCCCCGTGAAGCCTGTGGGGTACCTACCCACATAGGTACCTACTTCTCGGCTGGTGATTTGTATTTATTCTTATTGTACGTGAAAAGGCTTCTTTGGCGAGGAAGAAACTTCAAAGACTTACGTTTTAGAAGTTGAACATCGAAGTTCTAGATAAATACGTAACTGATATAAGAGATTGTGAAATGTAATGATTTTACGTGATTCTGTAAAAATGCAAAAATTTACGGTTGTGAGTTATATTCTTAAATAAACAAAACTTCGTGCCGGTGACCTTTTTCATGTGAAACCGTACAAGAGTCCCGACTGCTTCCAACCGCCTGGAGCCAGTGAGATTATGTCATCCCCAATTCTGGTATATTATTAGGCTTAAAGTGGTGGGGAGGAGAAGGAGATGGGGTAGAGGAAGGTGGGAAAGTACCTAGCTATTCAGATCTATTCACCAAACACAGTCAAAGCCATTACAAACAACGTTTCAATTCTGAATGGTAGTCTTACACAGGGGCGATGCTGAGAGTATCTCCCACAAATATACTGTACATTATTTTTAATGAGTAATTTCTGAATTATCACAAATGAATCGAATACAATTTACTTGCGCTTACCGGGGTTCTACCCCGTAACCACCAGATTGCTAGTCGAGAGCCTTTTAACCCTCGACCGTAGAGACCGTTGGCTCTAAAGTTCTTTTATTCTAAACTCAATAAAAATTAATAAAAAAAATAAGTATTGAATGGATTGAGGCGTTTTTTCTGTAAGAAAGAGATCTTGAGTGCGATTGTTGCGACAGTCAACTTTTTCATTTTCTTTGCCTTGTTCTGATTCATGTTTCATTTGGAATTATGAGTATTATAATCTTTCTCATTATTAAAGAATAAGTAGTTTTTTTTTACTTTACTGAATCTAAAAATATTTAAATCTAAAGCACTTCTGGGCTTTTAAACCTATGTGACCCTTTTTAATTAGTTTTAATTAGCTTCTTCAAGTATTTTCGATTTTATTATTATGAGAGCTGTTTTGACGTTCAAGACCATTCATTATCGAACTGTAGTTGTACTATAATGAGACGACTTATTGATATATGATTTTTATTTTTATTCATATTACCTTTTTCTATTTGCATAAGTGATTGATTGATATATCATTAAAGAAGAAGATAATACTAATAAATCTAAACTGGGAATCGAACCTAGGATCTTATATTTTTAAATGATTTCACATTTCTAACGAAATTATTTGTTACCGAGAAAGTGTCTTAGATAAACATATACGATTTTTATTCATACAGGACTCCTATTGACCTTTCTCAAAAGTATAAATGAATATTCAACTTTATCGGAATACATTTTGAAGGTAATAGGTACTAATAAATTTAAGTTAATCATGAAACAGAACAAGACACAGACAAATAAGACAAGGATTCTTAGCTGAATTCCCAGTTACAACTGTTACCTTTTTACTTTTCTTCTATGTAATTATCTACTTCTTCAAAAATATAACAGTGATGGATATAACCTTCATAAGTTATTGAAAAAAAAAGATTTATTAATATTTTCGTCAAAAACAGATTTACTTATAATCAAGTGTTTGAGAAACTTACCGTATTTTGTTTGGCTGTCCTCATTTTATGGTGGCAGATATTTATTATTGTATATAATGAATGAAAATAATTGTCAATTATATATTAACTAGTCAGGAAAATAAATTTAAAGGTGTTTCGTCAATCCCTGAATTATTATCAGGAACTCTTACGCTGTTTTCAAATAAAAAGCGGATTGAACTATATCTGAATATATATAAATAAATTTCGATTACTAAAAATATATTTAAATAATAAAACTATCTGACGTGTACCCCGCGTTGCTAGACTTTTTTCTACTTTCAAATAAATTAAATATCCTTGTACAGGGTTTTCCAATAAGAGGTGTTATTTTGAATAGCCCGCTATTTCGGTAGATGTTACTTTTGAAGCTGTCATTTTTTTAACATTTGACAAGTAAAAACTACGCCATTGATAAAAATGGAACGAATCACGCTTCAACAAGGCATTGAAATTATTAAAATTCACTTGAGAGAATCAATTGCAAATCATCTTGAGTGATGAGGCCCATTTCCACCTCGGTGGGTTCGTCAACAAGCAAAATTTTCGCATCTGGGGCTCGGAAAACCAAAGAGTTATTGTTGAAAAGCCTCTCTATCCTTAACGTGTGACTGTTTGTTGCGGTTTATGGTCCGGTGGAGTCATTGGACCTTACTTTTTCGATGAAAATTAAATGAGGCTGGAGCAACTGAATGGATTGCGCTATCGAGAGATGATTAATGATTTTTTTATGGCCGGAATTGGATGGTATTGATATGGACAACGTTTACTTTCAACAAAATGGCGCTACGTGCCACACAAGCAACGAAATCATTGATAATTTACGATTGAATATCAAAATAACACCTTTTATTGGAAAACCCTGTTTTATACATATAAACCTTTCGGAATAAATTCTCTAAATGATAGTGAAAACCCTATCAAACACCGTTGTATAGTTTAGAAGAACTTAGCCCACAAACAGACTGAATTATTTTATACTATTAAGAGATATTGTGAAATTGACCTGCTGAAAGTTTAGCGGGTGCTTGTAAAAAAATAAAAAATAAATATTAAGAAAACTTAAGTCAAACTAATTGTCTATAAAAAATAGATTTTCAGTAGATAACAGATACATATTAACAGCCCTTCACGAACTTCGAACAAATGGTAAAAAAACATTATGAAATAAATGCATTCCTACATTTTTTGCTGCCACTCTTTTCATTAATTTATTTTACAACACTTTAAATTTTGCGAGTATACTTGGGTAAGGGGATTGAATTAAAATTTCATCTTGTTCGTGTCAACAAGTCCTGCTTCACGTTGAAAACTTCTAGTACTAAGATCACATGTTTTATGAGTTTTCAAACGTAATTAAAAGCACAGCACACATTCCTAATAAAACCTCTGGATGCTGTACTAAACCTTGCAGCCTCAACAACGTCATCGTTATTTCCAATTAACCTACTAATTAACTACTTTATTATTGTTCATGAAGCAATAAATTTAGCTAATATTCAGTAAGTTGCTGAGTTTCTTCTTGGTAAATAATACGCTTTGCTGTTTGATGAAATCCAAACGCCTGATTCAAAGTTTTAATATACCCATTTGCGAAAGGGTTGTGATATTTTGAAACAAGAGTAATATAAAGCCGAATTTAGCAAGAATACAATCATTGTAATAATAAATGAGAGAAAATATTTCCAACTCAAACACACCTTTCGAGAGGCGTAGCTTTTGCTAGTGATATTTTAGTTATGTGGCTCTTTATTTTAATATTAATTCCTTTGAGGTCTTTCTTTAATGTGACTACCGCACAAGAGACCCAACAGCTCCCGACCGTCTGGAGCTAGTGAGACTACGGCATCCCAAATATGTATGTTGTGATGCTGAAGGTAGTGGGGATGGGAAGGAGATGGGTGAAATGACGATGGGGGAGTACCTGGCTATTTAGATCTGGTCACAAAAAAAGGCTAAAGCCATTTCAAGCAACGTTTTAATATATGAATGGTGGTCTTACACCAGGGTGATACTGAGAGTATATTCCACTATGTACATGTGACACAAACATACTATATATCTTTTTTTATTTTTTTTTTTTATTTAATTAAAATCAAATTTAATAATAATAATATAATTATTAAGTTCTGCAAGTATTTTTTTGGTTTTTGTCAGTGTTACAGTTGTTTCGGCTTTCAAGGCCATTTTCAAACTGTGGTGAAAAAAACTGTTCAAATGGCCTTGAAAGCCGAAACAGCTGTAACACTCACAAAAACCAAAAAATACTTGCAGAACTTAATAATTATATTATTAAATTTCATTTTAATTAAATTTAAAAAAAAAAATAAATAAATAAATGGAGTTCTACGAATTAAACACAAAAACAATAAATAAATACTATATATCATTTTAAATTAATAATATGTCAAAAAACACAAATTCATAAAATAAAATATACTTGCGCACGCCGGGATTCGAACCCGCGACCTTAGGATTGCTAGTGGAGAGCCTTGCCCGTTGAACATATGTCATATTTGGGGATGCTGTGTGTCGCGTCTTTTGGGGGAGAGGAAGAAGTGAACATGGGTCTGTAAAAGATCCATGATCTAGGAGGGAGGTAACGCAGAGGCCAGCAAAGCTGTTGAACTCAAGAACGAGTTGCAGAAACTACCCGTTCTCACGTGACAAATATCAACCATGTTCAAATGTTGGGCGACGGTTTGGCGTGTTTCCCGACTATGCACCGGTGCCGATGGGATAAATAACACTATCGCCGAAGCGTCTTCCATTAAAATACTGGTAAAAACAGCATTATCACCTGACGCATATGCTCTAAAGATCCGTCCGTTAATCCATTTATTAAGACGCGAAACGCGCTGCCAATTTCCACGGAGTCGAGGATTAATGTCTGTAATATCAGATAAAAATCTACACCATTATTTTGCAGAAAAGTTCTTTTCTGAATAGGGTTATATATTCATAAGAAATGAGATAGGTATGTAATCTATTACTGATACCGAAAATTTGTGGTGGAAGTCCATTCTAATTATATATTGAAATATTTTGCAACTTTGTTCCACTTTTAGGATTTTTTTTTTCATGTAGAAAAATTTTTTCAATAAAAAGTATTGGTTATTACTGTGTATTAAAATCTCACCAAGAAAGGAAAATAAGAATTTTACTTACGTAACATATTTGGAAATCCCCATAAACTGATCACGTGATATTATAAAACTGATCACGTGATGATACCTTAAAAAAATATGCAACTTTCATTGTATGCAAATTACTGTTCAATTTTAGTCTCAATGTTCAACTTTTACGGACACAAGAACTTTACTCTTAAAAAATGCGTAAACCTTCTTAAATGATACCGCAGTACGCAATAGTTCACATTATTTACGTAAGTACTTTTTAAACATAGTGGTAATACTCATTTCTCTGCGGTAAAAATCAAATTGGAATCAAACGTTACGAGAAATTGCTTTAATCGTGTTCATTCACTAGATCTGAAGAACCGGGTACATTCCAATCTACATTTGTCCCAAATCCTTCTCTTTATTAAATCCTTAAGCCTCACGATATACCAAATTAATATCCCGCAGTCTTAACAGCGCCAAACAGTTCGGACCAGTTAATAAAACAATATACATTTCTATAATAATTAAAATAAAATAACTTTGTTTGAATACCACTTGGTATTTATTTTAATTAGTAGATTTATGTTTACCCACAAAGTGTTTGCTACAATACAATAGTGAAAAAATAATATATATTTCTATTTTTGATACTGACAATACGTGGTGGAACACTTATGAAAATATTTTCAAATGTCTTTTAAAACATTATTTTTTGCTTGGTGTAGAGGGATTCAGTATTGAACTTTCCTTACCAGAAACTGAAGTCGACAACTCCAAGTTGTGATAAGAAAGGATTGAATATTTCAAACATTAACTGTACGTTTGGGTACCAAATGCCTTGGCCGAACTTCAGCTCGAACGGATTTCGAGAAGAAATTAATTTACTAAACAATTGTGAAATTAAAATATTTTTTGGTATATTTTGATTTTGGTATTTTAAATAGGTGTATAGTTATTTATGTCCCAACACAATCTTTACATTAAAAATACTTTTTTAGAAACCAATCAATCACATACTTTCGTAACTTATGTTTAAAAAAAATTGTTTTCTTCTTATTTAAAAAAAAATGGAGAATGTTTTAAATTACAATTAACAATTAAAATTATAATATTGCTCTTCTCTTTTAAGCAATGATTGAGTAGAGAAGTAGAGTGTAAAAGGTATATAATGTACCTGCTTACATAATAACGATATTTGAAAATGTTACATAATAAAGTTAAAGAGTTAGTTGTTAACATTATCAAAAATAAATACGAGTACATAATAAAAGTTTTGATCTGAGAAGTTGTAATATGAAATATAATTCAAATATTATATTAATCGAGATAGCATAATGGAACAAACTTATATGGGTATGAAATATTGTGTGTGTTTGAATTGGTTTTTAGTAGTGTTTGACTGTCGGAATTTTGTGTTTTTTGCTAGCATTCAAATTTTGAGAGATGATTACATAGTATCTTTTATAAATCAACATAATAATTTATTTAGCCATCAAACATGTCTACATTCTCCATCTTTCTGAAGAGATATTTAGATACTGCGCAGTTTAATAAAACATTTCGGGGGTTCACGCAAAATTGTGGACTTTGGTATGTATGTTTTTTTTTAAAAAATTTTAATGGAAATACCGCACAAGACTTCCAAATGCTCCCAACTGTCTGGAGCCAGTAAGACTATGTCATCCCCAAATGGGTTATGTTATGAGGTTGAAGGTATTGGGGAAAGGAAAGAGACGGGGAAGTGGAAGGTGGGGGAGTGCCTGACTATTCAGATATGGTCACCAAACATAGCAACAGCTATTTAAAACAACGTTTCGTGGTCTTACACCGGGGCGATTGTTTAGTATTGAAACAGTTTTGGATAATACCTACTATCATTTTCCCATCCATATACTATCCATCTCTTTCCCTAAAAACATCCTTACCCACATTGGAGAAAATAAGAAGATTTGTGTTGCACCGTAAATTGTCGCAAATCAGTCGAATTCGTGTCGTATAACAAGAAGGTGCAATCTATCGTCGTTGTATTATTCACATGCTTTGTAAAATATCAAAATTCTCTCGTTTTTCTCGTTTATCTCGTTGTGGACTAAAAACTAATAATTATTTTATTCTTAAAAAAATTGTTAACTCCTTCACATTCTATGATATTTTGTAATTGAAACTAGAAATTAACAACCCTCTTTGCCTTGGGGAGAAGTAGTGAGTTGCGCGGTATTATCCCGACTCCTTGTAAATCCATGTGAGTTAAGTTATACAAACTTTCCTTTATATCAAATGAAAAATACACTTTGTAAAACACCACTTTTATTTTGAATTAATATTAACAGCCAACCAGGTTTCGCTTAGCTCAAGCTTCATCAGGGCTTATTATATCAACTAAAGTTATTTTCATACAGACACATATATATATAGAAGAAAATAAAACAATGAGTGAAAGAGATAGAAATAAAATACAGAAGTGAAAGAGATAGAAATAAAAGAGCAGACACCTTATTAGTGCTAGAACGAGAAAGGATGTATACTGATTACAGGATGGGTAGGAAGGGAGGGGGGAGGGAGGAAACAGTTTTATCAGAGGTTAACGGAATAAATTAAATATTGGACTATTAGTTAAATTGATTTGATTGTTGATTATATTTGATTTATTATTGACGGCTTTTTTTATTTCGAGGGCTTCTAAATTGTTTAACCTAATTCCAATTCCATTTTTATGTAATATTGTAGTCCCAGAGGTTTTATCAAATGAATGGTTAGTTTCTAGTAGATGATTCGCGAATTCAGAAAAAGCATTATTATTTAAACACCTCAGATGTTCTTTTATTCTTATGTTTACGTTCCGGGCCGTTTTTCCGATAAAAACGGCCCGGAACGTAAACATAAGAATAAAAGAACATCTGAGGTGTTTAAATAATAATGCTTTTTCTGAATTCGCGAATCATCTACTAGAAACTAACCATTCATTTGATAAAACCTCTGGGACTACAATATTACATAAAAATGGAATTGGAATTAGGTTAAACAATTTAGAAGCCCTCGAAATAAAAAAAGCCGTCAATAATAAATCAAATATAATCAACAATCAAATCAATTTAACTAATAGTCCAATATTTAATTTATTCCGTTAACCTCTGATAAAACTGTTTCCTCCCTCCCCCCTCCCTTCCTACCCATCCTGTAATCAGTATACATCCTTTCTCGTTCTAGCACTAATAAGGTGTCTGCTCTTTTATTTCTATCTCTTTCACTTCTGTATTTTATTTCTATCTCTTTCACTCATTGTTTTATTTTCTTCTATATATATATGTGTCTGTATGAAAATAACTTTAGTTGATATAATAAGCCCTGATGAAGCTTGAGCTAAGCGAAACCTGGTTGGCTGTTAATATTAATTCAAAATAAAAGTGGTGTTTTACAAAGTGTATTTTTCATTTGATATATAATGTCACATCACAAAGTGTTTGCTTCCTTCGATAAAACTTTCCTTTGGTCAAGCACTTGATATTAAATTTATTAAGTGAATAGTTTCAATTGATTCGAAGAACGGGATTAGCGGTCTACGTTATTCACTCCTTACCTCACCCCTAAGAAAACCCAAATCTTTCTTAGTCGTCATTCGACCGATATTAATTAAAAGATATAATTTAATTTTTTGGAATAACATAATAAGTAAAACCTCAAATTAAAATAATTAATGTGAACTCAGGTCCTGAGTTCAATAATATGTGACCGTATCTTCTTCTGATTTTTCTGTTTCAAATATTCGTTTAGGAATTTCTATTATTTTCTTCAATAATTAACTATTACAATTTGAGGTTTTACTCATTAAGTTTTTCCAAAAAATTAAATATTCATCCTAGACTTGAAGATAAAGTCAATAGATGTCGCACAATAACATAAAATATATATTTATCTAAGTCACTGTCTAGATTGCATTTAGTTCGAGTTGAACCAAGCGATCATACATAAAATGAAGGCAATCTAGGTAGTTCTTATTTGAAGTTAAATATGACGAGTGTAACCACTCGTGTGTAAGTGGGAGATAAAATATAAGAATATAAAGTAAAGTGAAAGAGAAAAGCTTATTTAAGACGAATAATAATAAAAAGTGATTATAATTACTAATGTGATATATTACACGATGCTAATAATAATATAATTTGTTATGTAAAGTGATATTGTCTATTTTTTTATTTAGCATAATCTGGTTCTAATCTCAGCTCTATAGCTAGTTGATTGACACACCACTCCAGTGTGTTTAACACATCACTACTACATGTACTAACGTGTAGTAGTGATGTTAAACTGGTATGCATTAATGGAGTGCACAAGCCACCCATTGTGCTTTGTCTACAGCTCTCAACACGCACAATGGCATGGCGCAACTTGTATGAAATATCTTTGCGTATTTGAAGTAGCATATTTTTATAAGACTTTTTAGCGATGAGACTGAAAGTCTTGAAAAAATTGTGATTATGAATAATCTCATGGTTTTAAAAATTAAAATATTGATTACTAGTCTTTGAGTAATTTTCTACAACAGCAATGAGGTTTTGTAGTTTTTCCCCCAGCCAACGATTACAAATTGTATTATTAGAGCATAGTATTAATTATTTATGTATTATTCATTAACGCCCTATCGGGCTTTTACAGAGGGAATTGACAATTTATGTATGTAAGTGTAATATAATACATGGATAATAGCATAACAATAAAAATAAAAATCAAATGCTAATACTAAGATATATTATTATATATATTTTCAGATTATAAAAATATTACCATTCGTTATTTCAGCTACTGGCATTATACCTAGCTCTCTCATTAAAAATTTAGGCGTATTAGATCTATCAAAAAATTTATACATGCCATATTAATGGGGACAGTTCCAATATTTCCTGATTTTTATGTTTACGTTGTCTCTACTTCTAAATAACTTGGATATGATGGCCATTCCTTCATTATTTTTGTTGCTGGTATCACCACTGACACTTTCAAGAAGTTGCAACACTTGCAAAGTGCCACATACCTCGCAAATTTAAGGTTTTTCCACGTGGCCAGCATTTTTGTGAAAATGCGTGATTGAAGTTCTGGTAAATAAATATACCTACATAATAATTATATTTACGAGTTTTAATAGTTTAGCTTTACAAAATTGTAAGTAATTATTAATTATCTATTAATTTTGTTTTTTTTTTCATATCTTATTTCAGTGAATAGTTTTTCCATATTGAGTCCAATGTTCTGTTTTTTCAGTATGGCTAGGTCATCAGACACGTCCCCAAGAAAATTTTCGGAAGTGAAGACACTATTGTTAAACACTCAACATTCCCAAACGGAAATAGCAGCCATTACAGGTATTTTAAAATTCTGTGGTTAACAGGATAAATTAGAAAATCAATCAAAACCTGCCCCTTGAATTGGATCACAATGGGAAATGTGGCAGAAAACGAATCACTACACCTCTTACTGACCGCAAAATCAAAGACGTCTGTCTCCAAAACCGCAAAAAGAGTGTGGCTTGTCTGACTTTGATGATCAATGAAGATGATATCGAAGTCTCCCAAAGGAGAGTCCAGAGGAGATTGGCTGAGGAGAACCTCATTGGTCATCGGCCAGCTAAAAAACCTCGCCTCACAGTAGATATGAAGAAAAAACTACTGGAATGGGCCAACGCACACCAAAACATGACTATAGAGAACTGGAATATGGTAATTAACATTTTTGTGGTTATCAAACTTTAAAAAAATTCCATTAGTTTGATTATGGCCCCTTTTTTAGGTGTGCTTCTCTGACGAGTCCATATTCCAAATTTTGTTGGATAAATCATCGTTCGTTCGACGACACCCAGGAGAGAAATTTCAACCGGACTGCCTTGTGGAAACAATCAAACAACCTACCAGTATCATGGTGTAGTCAGTCATCTCTGTTGTTTATTCAGCCGAATTAGTAACTCAACGTTAAGTAATTTAAAGTTTATGTCAAATTCACACTAGATAGGTAGGAAGTTGCTTAATTTCACTGGTGAAAGCTCAGGGTGAGTTTTCTTTTTAAATCAGGCTAATATTGCATTCTTTTTCACCCGGAACCCCTTCACATTTAAAAGCATTTTCCCGCAACCGGCCCGCGTACAATATTAATCCGGCGAGAGTGGTTAAAGCCCAGTGCAGTCGTTTTGTGCCACTGGGTTTTGAGGCACAGGCAAACTTTGCAAATGCCTCCTAATAACTATAACATATAGCCCCATTCTAAGCGAAATGAAAGCCGGGTTGGTAAAATACCAAGGAAACTTTCTGTTTTCCATTAAACTTGGCGGTGTCTTAAATATTGATACGTTTAGAAGGTGCCTTTTAGTTTTCGGGTCTGGTTTTGAATTCCACGCATTTGTCCAAACAATATTACTTTGTTTAGTTGTCATTCTGTTGTCCAACTATTTCAGTATGTTGTACCTTCCAACACCTCAATGTAATTTATTCATACGGACAAATTAATTAATTCTTTTAGTTTGTCCTTTGTCCTGGGATAATAAATAAAAGTGAGAATTAAATTGTTATTTTAGGATTCTGGCAAACATGTCAGTGAGTATTTTTATATCACTACAAATAAAATTGAGGATAATATTAACCGTACAAATAAATCCAAAGTTTTTCTGTATTCATAATCCTGGGTGTTCGAAAAATGGTTTAATGGTATTAAATCTTGATTTAATAGCATTGAAGTTTGGTGATCTTTAAAGTTGTCACAAATAATCAACAAAAATATGTAGGTGGTAGATAACTTAATTCGACAGTAAGTAAGATTAGGTAATGGACGCTTAGATAGTATTTGTAATTAGAACGAATGAACGAAGAAACGAGTGTAATGAGAATATATGACGCGAATGTGAATGTTAAGTCGAGGATGCCCTAGTAAGGAAAATATATGACGCGAATGTGAATGTTAAGTCGAGGATGCCCTAGTAAGGAAAACATATGACGCGAATGTGAATGTTAAGTCGAGGATGCTCTAGTAAGATATGAACAAAATTTAAGTGAACCAGATACCTGAGTCACGCCATGTCAAGATTCGAATTCCTTTTCTTATCTGTGGTCTGTATTTAATACACATTGCTTCTAATAACTTTAATAACTCTATAAATATAATAACTTTTGGGTTCAGATTTTAGGTATTCCTCCATTATTCATTTATGCACTGAATTAAAAAATAATATTTTATATAGTTTTCAAATTCAATTAAAAATAAAAGATTTTTGTTAAAAATCGTGTACAAATACACCAATACAATCAACCGTGTGACACTGTTACGCGACGAGTGTGCGAGGAAATGACACGCTATTGATGTCCCATGACATGAGAAATCCACACTTCCGCAATTGTATTTTGATTTAGACCATCGATAACTACGACCGCATAGCTGTGCGTGTGCCAGCCGCCGAGCCGCCAGCCAGTCGTTCGCGGACGGTCGTTAGATGTGGATCTCTCGCACGTTTTTTTAGCATCTGCCGATGGTTTTTTCATGTTTTCAGCAATTAAATTACAATTATTATCACTTTTGATATAAAATATAATAAACATATGCGATTAGCTATGAATATTTATATTTTTCCGATATTAAATCGCTTATTTTGAGATGTATATCGACTACACAGCACCGGAACGCGTGGACTTTTTTAGCACAGTGAGGGAAAAGTTAACAGAAGAGTATGTATGAGACAATCTTTTTTTTTTTTTTACAGTATTACCGCACAAGAGTCCCAACTGCTCCCGTCTGGAGCCAGTGAGACTATGGCATCCCCAATTGGGGTATGTTGTGAGGCTGAGGGTATTGGGGAGGGGAGGGAGATGGGGAAGAGGAAGGTGGGGAAGTACCTGGCTATTCAGATCTGGTCACCAAACACGGCTAAAGCCATTTCAAGCAACGTTTCAATTCTGAATGGTGGTCTTACACCAGGGCGATACTGAGAGTATCTTCCACTCTGGAACGTGCCGCAAATATACTATATATTATTTTAAATTAATTAATTGTGAAATAACACAAATTAATCAAATAAAATTTATTTGCGCACGCCGGGTTCGAACCCGCGACCTTCGGATCTGTAGTCAAAAGCGTATACCACTAGACCACGCCGGCCGTCAATCTATGAATGTGAGACCAAGAAGACCGAGTTGTTTGTCGGTCCGTTCACTCTGCGTATCGCTGTGGAGAAACTGCGTGGTGGTTAGTTAGTTAATCTTAATAATTAAAGTTTTTAACATACATTTAGAAATGAGTTAACTCATAGCAGAGCAAACAACTTGAGTGCAAAAGAAGAGAGCAAAAACCATTACAAAAAGTTAACATTCATTTATTGAACGCCATAATACAGAAATTATATGTCAGAACATACACATAATACATATCAAGACAATAAATACATTTCATTTTATAAATATAATACAGAAACGACAAGTTAAATCACAGCTAAATATTTTTATGCGATGTAGGATGGAGAGATTTTAAATATATGAAAAAGTATAATGTATTGGCAGTTTGGTGAAATCGCGCTAGTGGGCAGTGATATGAATAGGTTGTCACAGTGAAAAAGGTGGTGGAGTGGATTAGATTTAACAAGGACTTGAATATTAATAACACTTAACATTTGAGGTCAGTCTATGAAATTATTCAGTAATTTAAAAGTTAAAAAATATCATTAATAATTCTCCGGGTGGAAATTAGGGGCAGTTTAGATTAGGCATTAATATTTTGTAGCAGATATCATTCACAGAATGTCTCAATTTTTATTGAACGTATCTAATTAACTTCCTTTATACTTTCTCCAAGCGGTGTATTTTGACAAGTGAAAATTGAGGCCAAACAGAATATTCATATTCTAGATAAAATAATTTCAATGACTCAACGTTATGAAAAATCCTTGTGATACGTATTACGAAACATAACATTTGCAAGGCCTTATTGGAAATTGTTTCGCAGTGAAGATCAATGTTAAGATTCCTATAGAAAATAACGCTATGTATGAAAGAGAAGAGAAAAAATAATGCTCCACGTCATTTTTTTATTATCCGTGTATAACATTGCATATTTTTAGAATGCGAGTTGTTTTAAACATTACATGAATTGATAATTAAGCCCAACACATAATTGACTTTTTCAAAACACATATATTTTATGTGAATTTTAATTATGCTTTGTAATTTCTATTACTTGCGTATTTTTATTTCTATCTTAAAATGTCAAATATAAATATTATAAATATTCATTAAAATGTTTAGTTTGATCGTTCAGTTTAATTATTGTTATGATTTAAATATTTTTTCCTTTTATATTTACAATTTTTTATTCTAATATTATTCTTTTTTATTTTTTATTTAATTACATTGTAATATAGCCTACATTCTACAGTCATGGTAGGAGCAAAGCTTAGTATGGTGTTCGAGATAATGGAAATGAATTGTTTCGTGAAATTTATATGAAATAATAAATGATCTAATTTTATTCTTTAAAACCTTAAAAGCCTTAAACACATTACGCTATTTTATCCGCGCATAAATTGCGAGTAGCATGTACGTATTATATGTTGGGCTGACACACTAAGGTATAATCTTCCTCTGGAGAGGGAGTCAGATCAATCGGGGGACTGCTGCGGAATATCATTTATTTGTACCGAAGCAGTCACTTTTCAAAAATAGCCTGGCTAGCAGATCACAGCGCATATCTTCACCACGCCCACACTTATAGCATATTAGCACATCTTAATAGGTGTGACAGGTCTGTATAGGATTGTATGGCGAGCAAAATGGAGTTATATAAAAAGTCACCCCCTTTAAATATATCCAAAAATATATTGATAAAAATTAATTTTAATTGAAGTTTTTTAGAGGCATTTTCTATTAAGGTGAAATTTTGTTTAAAATCTCAATAAAACAGATAATTGGTTAAAACATTTAATTTCAATACATTTAGAAAATTGTTCATCTATACTAGTGTTACAGATAATTATTGAACTAATACCTAAACAAACTAGTCTATTGCTGTTCAAATATAATGTTGTTTTTTCATAAATGAAAAAATCTTTTTCAATTTGTAAAATAGCTATTTTAAAAAAAATATTAGTAGAGAAAGGTTCTCTAAATTCTCAAAAATAGTGGCATATTCTACTACTAAATGCTAATTTTTTTTTCTCAGTATCTCAGCGAAGAAAGACCAACATTATGAGTGGAAACTTATTACTTGAAATGGGTTTTTACGCGTTTGGTGACAAAAACTGAACAGTTATTTAATTTCCCATCTTCCTCGCCGTCATCCCCTTCCCCTCCTCACTAAATTGAGCCACATAAAATAATACTCTAACATTTAAAAAAGGGATGCTAAAGTTTCACTAGCTTCAGATGGTTGGGAGCAGTTGGGCCTCGTATGCGATATTCACATAAAAAAGGCGTTTTTTTTACAAAAGCGGTGCAATGTAAATCATCAAACGAACCGTGATAAAATGTCAGGAAGACTGTCAATGTTTTCGTATTAGGGTGAATAAAATATTAATTTTATAGTGGAATTATTGGGAAAACCCAATATGTGTACGTAATTTAATAAAAGATTAACAGGAAATACTGACATTGTCAATGCCAATTCCTTTGAATTTATCCTTAAAGCATCCTGATACTCATTCGTGTTAATAATTATTGGTAAAATTATTATTAAACAAAACTAAATACGAACAAAGACATGACGTACCAAAGTCATTAATATTCAATTCTGTAAATTTATTATCTGTTAAAATTTTATATGTATTTAAAAAATAACTGTTAAAAGAACCCGTTAACAAACTGATATCAATCAGTTTAACGGGACTTAATAGTAAAAAACTGTATTTTTGAAAGTTGATAAATTAAAAATTCATTCATGAGAACTGCAATCCCGTTTTTAACCAAAATAACGATAAATAAAATGCAGAAAATTATTAATAACACAGAATATTTTTTAATAATAAATTAGCAGATCAAAATTATATTCGGTCCGTAATAAGAAGTTTTACCGCCCCGTGACCTACAGTAGTGTACCTTCAGGATATAATATTTATGAAGTTTTTTAAGTGGCATTAAGCCAGACTATCCGCTCTTAGCTCCCAGGCGCGATGCACATTTCGGATTAATTAAAAAGCCGGATAACCTCCCCCCAGTTAAAAGGTTCCAGTATTTTGTATATACCTAACTGCAGGCACTTCGCAGTATGAAAGTACAGCCTCCAAGCTAATGACGAGATCAGGAACTGCAAACATCTATAGACTATCGTTTTGCAAGACAGTAAAGCAGAGGAAAACCGTTTAATAACGATCATAAAATACACATTTTACAAGGCCAAACGAAATCACCGTTTTCGATTAATATTTAGTACGAATCGGTTTACGAATAAAACTCTTCATCAAACCCTTTTCTAGTCATTTCAAGCAGTTCTGAATGGTGGTCTTTCACGAGGGTGATACTGAGAGTATCTTCCTCACTGAAACGGCAGCAAAAATATTTGTAATGCTTTATGTACATAATGAATTACTCAATTAATTTTTCAAAGTCAAACGTGATGATTAAAAGACGTTTTTTCACACCTTTTCTTGGAGAAGGAGAACGCTCAAATAATATAAAGGGGTTTGAAATATATTTAAAATACGTCAATTTTGGAGGTTGTATGGGTATCGGCGCTCCAGTAACCATTAGTTAATATACTTATTTAGTCAGTAGAATGTTATTGTTTCCAACTGTCCAGCTGTAATTTTAGTTTGAATAATTGTAGTGTTTATTTTTGTAATAATTTCTTAGGTTTGCATTCTCAATATTAAAGTAAGTTCACATCTACTTTTAGATATTGTTGCGTATCTCGATGATATCCCAGTGAGATGAGCGGCTTATGATTTTATTGTAATGTAATTTTTTTTATTAATTACAAATAACCCCCTACAGGTCACCCTAAGTGGAAAGCTACACTTGGTGTCTTAGTAGGGGTGCCCATGTTTATGGGGTGAGGTTTCGTCTAGGCATTCGCAGTGAAGTGGGAGAGATGGATTTATACGTC
Organism: Hesperophylax magnus; assembly: GCA_026573805.1. Taxonomy (NCBI): domain Eukaryota; kingdom Metazoa; phylum Arthropoda; class Insecta; order Trichoptera; family Limnephilidae; genus Hesperophylax; species Hesperophylax magnus. The sequence goes on from JAIUSX010000018.1 coordinate 1,804,514, forward strand.
CGTCACTTCTCGACACACCGACCCCCAAATTTTACTTACCTCTGATACCTTTTTCATTCCTAGAACTTATTATTCTTATTTTCTTCAAGACCCTCCCACGACCCACACAGCGTCAAAGATAACGTTTTATTACATTGACATACAGGAGGTCTCGAAGAAAAGAATTTCCCTCAGGGCTTATGTCATCTTTAGGGACGCTGTGTGTAGGGTAGGCGACTAAGGAGTGGAAGGTCTTAGAAGAAAAAAGATATGAGGGGTGGGTAGGAATCTCAAAACATCTCTGGTCAAACCTCACCCCTTGTGAACCCGGGCATCCCTACTAAGTAACCAAACGTAGCGAACCACTTGGTGTGACCTAAAACATAGGTGTTGGTTATCCAGTGAATGGTTCCCGGGGTGGCGGTACCCATACCCGCATACAAAATTGAGACATTAAAGGAAATAATTATCCTCTGGGCCTCTCGTGTGAGCTACTGTTATGTATTTTTGAACGTTCAGGAAGGTTATTTTTAGACGCCATGTATTATTTTGAAAAACATATTTTTCTTCCAAAATAATTTTATTACACACGGTGCTGTTAAAGGCGAAAGTACGAAAATATAACTCGCGCTACTTAGATATTAAAATGCTCCTAACTTGTTTCAACAAGCATCTACGTGCACTTACCAGCGCTTCCTTGTTCATTTTCCTGAAATTATTCGTAGAAATTTGCAATGGAATATATAATACCAAAAAGTTATAAAAGGAAATTAAATTTTGTGAAAGTTCTTTGTCGACTGAAACGCTCCACTGACAAACAAAACCGCATAAATATATTGCACCTACTGGAATTCTATTCCACTTCGTTCAATAGCTTACTCCTTTACGTTATATTCCCACAAAAATGTTCGGAGCAAAATGTAAAATTGCGAACGAAGTGAAAATTTTATACGTTATTGACTCGTATCTCGGACTTGAACATCGCATTTTGTAGTGTGCTTAGCGTTTAATTTATATGAACCAGCGAATTTGAACGCCATTCCGAATAAACTTAAAAATATGACCCATCAAATTGAAACCGATAATGGTTTTTTTGCATTATCTTGACGACAGTCTGTTGAGTGAGAATTAAATTGATTTATTGGTTTGAGTTTATGTAGATCGAAGAAAGAAGTTTAAATGCTGTGTTTATTTTTATATAACCTGACGGATGTGCCGTTTTTTTTAATTCTACGTCCCGTTGATCCCGAGGAGAGTACATGTTCCTTGGATCGTGATGGAGGACTTAGCCAGCCGAGGAATGACACCGGCCTAATGGCTGTCCAAGCTCCATTATAATCGATCACAAATAATAAATCCACAGTGTTTCGTTGACCCCTAGATAACGGGAGATACAACAATTTGGGAGGCGGCTATGCCTCTATGGCGGCTATGCCTCTATGGCAGCTATAGGCGGCGTACCACCCCCCCCCCAGGGTTTCCCAGGTTAATGGGGTGAGGTTTGTCTAGGTTTTGGCAGTGGGTGCGCTTGCCTACATACTGCGGTCGCGGGTCGGATCTGGAGAGACTGGTTGAGCAAGACCTTTTGACCTCTGCAGCCGGATTCTATCTTGATCCATCGCCTTACACTGCAGTGCGATCGATGGATTTATACGCCTGTCACTCCTAGATACAATGACCCCCAGACTCCTAACCACCTCACATAGTTTTTTCTTTCCTAGAACTTGCTTTCCTTTCTTTGAGCATCAGCATTCAGCACTCCCAAAGATTATATAGGTGCTGAGGGATTTTTTTTTCTTCAAGGCCTCCTATGTGGAACTAATTAAAAAAACAGGAAAGTTATCTGCGCTGGAGTTAGTTATACTGGGAAAATTTGACATAAAATAAGAATACAAATTTATTGATAAAAGTACAGAAGTATTCAATGTATATACCCTAATTTCAAACTTCATTACAGATAAGAAACTTTTGAAAATTTGCACGGAAATTTGATTGGTGGAATTATTTAAGCACTTTAGAAACCATGTCCAATCTTGATCGTGCAAACTGTCTTATAATAATTGTTGAGTATATTTTTTAAATCTGCACTAATGCACCAGAAGAATGGAAATTGTCTCTAATGACTACTTATCTCTAAACTAACTGCATGTTGGCTATGTACTACTGCAATATTAAAAACAAAAATTGTAAAAAATGAAATAAATCAACCCATAAAAAAAATCGTTTTTTTACTATAATATATCCAATAACAACCCTGGTGAACTTCATTAAAGGGACCGGATTACTGTTAAAGGAATGAGGTAAAATGGGAGATGGCACAATGGGCCTTTTGCCTAAGTGAAATACAGGGTTTTCCAATAAGAGGTGTTATTTTGAATAGCCCGCTATGTAGGTACTTATTTTTTTTTTACATTTGACAAGTAGAAACTACGCCATTAATAAAAAATGGAACGATACACGCTTCAACAACGCATTGAAATTATTAAAATTCACTTGAGTGAATCAAATTCAAATCATCTTGAGTGATGAGGCCCATTTCCACCTCGGTGGCTTCGTCAACAAGCAAAATTGTCGCATAGCTCGGAAAACCCAAGAGTTATTGTTGAAAAGCCTCTCTATTCACAACGTGTGACCGTTTGGTGCGGTTTATGAGTCATTGGACCTTACTTTTTAGAAAATGAGGCTGGAGCAACAGTTACGGTGAATGGATTGCTATCGAGAGATGATTAATGATTTTTTATAGCCGGAATTGGATGGTATTGATCTGGATAACGTTACATTCAACAAGACGGCGCTACGTGCCACACAAGCAACGAAACTATTGATATTTTACGATTGAATATCAAAATAACACCTCTTATTGGAAAAACTTGTAGGTACATGTAAACCGTCCTGCTCTATAAATAAATAAAATAAAAATACCATAATACACTTCAATTCCAGAGAAATGCACTTTTATGTGTGACTGCCACCACAGTGAGTGCATTGTCATCGACTATAAGTCAATCTGCTAAGTTTTAGCTCGATCAGATGTCGGGAAGTGGATTAATTTCCACTTCGAATTTTACATCCATTCAATCTCGAAACTAATATCTAAATTAAAACATATTCATATATTGAAAAAAGGTTTTTTGAAAACCCGTTGAATGAGTCTTTATAATGTCAAATTGAATCCATTTTGATCGATAAAGGTTTTTTCAGCAAAAACGCCGAAGTATAAATTTAGATCACCATGCCATAAATCCAGGCTTTGGTGTCTTATATTGGGAAATATCGTGTACCTTGTGCCGTGTGGCGTGTGCCGTGTGCCTTGAGTCGGGTGCCGAGTGACGAGTTACGTGTGACTTTAGCGCGAGTTTAATGCGAGTGTTTGCTCTGTTCCGCAAATAAGGCTTTGTCACAGGTGCTCTATTTTACGAGCGGCCAGAATTTCCTGCAGCCCTTACACTTATCTATCTATACCTACCCTTACAGACGTGATTTTTTAAGGATTTTTTGTCGAGATAAAATTATTGCCTTCATTATTTTGATCGTATGAAACATCTGTTGTAAATTGAAATCAAATGTACCTACCTCAAAAAGAGAAATCCAAATTTAACGTGCGTAAGAGAAAACAAGGTTTTTATGTGGTTAATATGCTATGTGCCCAATGTTGTTATTATTTTTATATTTATTTTATTTATTATAAGCGCCCTGATGTGTTTTTACATGATTTAATATTTTCAATGATTTAGTGCTTGGTACAAAGAAAACGAAGGTTTACTCATATACATTTATCAAAAAAATTAATAAGAAAGGTTGCAGAATTAAATGGTTGCATAAAATATAGTTCAATTTGGGAGTCGGGTACGGTTACCACCGCCACGGGAACCATTTATTGAATAACCAACACCTTTAACATAAGTCACCGTAAGTGGTTCGTTACGTTTGTTGTTTAATTTATTGTTATTTGTAATTAGCTGTCCAACGTTTTACGTTTCGGAATGTTAATTCATAAACAATACCTCCAGTATTTATTTTTATTTTATTTAAACGCCCATAGGGCTTTTACCTATAATAATGTACATCTTTATTTGTTTAGTTAGACAGATTACATTTAAAAAAATCAGTGTTAACAAAATATAGGTTACATAAAAAAATATCAGAGTTAGCAAAATATGTTACATAAAATATAAGAGTTTAAAAAATATTGCTAGCCTATATGGTTTTCTGTTTTATTTCATTATCAATGTTTTTTTTGACAAAAAAAAATAAATTTCAACATAAACAAAATAACACTAACAGACCAGTTAGACAAGCGTACAAAGAAAACATAAAAACTCCGACAGTAAATTCAAGCTTTGGACAAAGACACTACCAATACCATGCTATAAAAGCTTTCAACAGTGTAAAACTTGAAATTAAAATTGAGGAAAATAAAAATAAATTCACACACAAAATTACAAAATGGATTAAAGAACAAAAAAGACAATATTACCAAAATGTTATAGCATAAAATAAAAATAAAACCTACACGTAACACACAAAACCAATATAAACACACATCATTCACAAACACACAAGATTATATATTAAATGTATTATTTTATCTTATATTGTAGATTGTATTTAGATTATATTTTCATATTATAAAATGAAGGCCTCAGCACGGGCAAGCCAGTGAGGCCAAAATTACTGGAAAACTTTGAAATGTAAAAAAATATTGTACCAAATAAAAAAAATTTAAAAAAAAATTTTCATGGCTATCGACAGCACAACCGTGCTCATAAAATCAGTATAAAATCATCGGTAGTTATTATAAGGTTATCGATTTCAATGTGGAATGTTCAGTATTGCAAAGCCAGTGAACATTTTTCATTCTAAAATACGTTTATTACCAATATCAAAAAGAAAGAAAATAATCAGTATTTCATATTCCGTAACATGTTACCGTAGTCTTTATCTGAAATTTCTATACTAAAACTTTTATGGCCATTAAAGACAATCAATTTTCTACAATTTCCACATTTCTGCGACGATTTATGTGTCGAACCAACGTGGGTATAGCCGCTCGTATTTCACTCCGTACACCTATTTTAGTAATGCTTTTTGAGCACAAAGGCTAAGGCGATAAGGGTGAAATTTGCAGCGAAATATCGCTCTTTCTTGTCACTGCTGCAGCGCTTTCACGACAAATGAAAAATAAGACTTCAACAAAATTTTGCCGTTGCTTAATCACGTAAGTCAACATCCAGGAAGCGAGGAAAAACGTCATTGCAAATGGTGTGAAAAGATAAAACTGGATTTATAACCTACTTTATCTGAGAGACCAAAATAAAATAATTTGATTAAGGGATTTTTATGAATGGAACATATTTTTTATTTTTGAAAATGTGTATTTTAATTTCGATTTTGTTTTCTTGATTGGATCAAAAATTAAATTAATGAATTGAAGTGGAAATTTGGAAGTGAAAATTAACCCACTTCCCGATATTCGATCGAGCCGAAACTTGGCAGGTAGATTCATTATATCAACATAGGCCTTCCATTAATATTGTTGGTGTAACTATAAGTGACCAGCTCAGGTACGGAGGCTCCATCGAAGCCAGAGTAAAGTTGGCCTCTCAGAAGCTGGGCGTACTGTACAGGGCCCGCAGATACTTTAATAGTACACAACTGCTGACCCTGTACAAATCGCAAGTGCGCCCTACTGTCGAATTTGGAAGCCATCTCTGGTCCGGAGCCCCTAAATACCTGAAAAAAACCCTTGAATCTGTGCAGAAACGGGCGGTCCGTTTGATAGATTCCCTAATCTTAACAAACGGACTACAATCTTTAGAGCGCAGGTGTCAGGTAGGTATGCTGTCCTTGTTCTATCGGTATTACAATGGAAGATGCTCTGAGGAACTAGCGTCATTGATCCCTTCGGCACTGGTGCGTAGTCGGGATACACGCCAAACGCGCGCCCAACATTTGTACACGGTTGACATTTGTCACATGAGAACGGGTCGCTTCTACGATTCGTTCTTAAGTTCAACAGCTCGGCTGTGGAACGAACTGCCGGCCTCTGTGTTTCCTCCCTTCTACAACATGGGACTCTTCAAGACCCATGTTCACTCCTTCCCCTCCACAAAAAAACCCTCCACACAGCATCCCCAAAGATGACATAGGCCCTGAGGGAAATTATTTTCTTCAGGGCCTCCTGTGTGGAGTTAATATATAAAAAAAATAGCACTCATGCACACATGCGCACATGCCCGCATTTCTCTGAAATTGGATGACATTATAAACATTTACGGCAGTTAATATACGAAATAATACTCGGAACCATCCAAGGGGGGGAAGTACTTGTAGATTAAGAACTGTCTCACCAAATGAGAAAACTAGTCGAGAGCCTTACAATTCAACCACGGAGGTTGTCGAACCTTTGGTTGCTTCTGGGAGTTCTAAAACTTGTTTACTTCAAATTAAACTATTTAGTTTGCTTGTAATTGAACTGTTTTGTCTCTTTGTAATTGAACTGGGCCGGCGATAAATTATCCGTGTAATTGCATCGACGATCCATAAATTCGATATAACTAACGCCCACTGATGTTTTTTCTAAACCACAACACCGAGATCTACAATCTACACCCTTTTTAAAATCTAAAGATTTCTATCTATAGTGGATTTGAAACAAATGACTCGACTTGACCTTACCATTGCCAATTGTCAACAGCAAACGAAATGGTGGAGATCTATAAAAGTCACTGATAATAATTAAGCCTACAAGATTATTTGGAGCTTCTTAGAAATTTCTTCAATTAATCTTGTTTTTGGAATAAACAAAAAAGTGTCATTGTAGGACCACAGATCATGCAATGAAATACACATTATTTTGTAGCCACTCCCACGTTCAAAGGGAAAAGCAAAAGTGTATTAATAATGTTTCGAGTTTTAATTTCTAAAAATATATCCCTGTGTTGTTTGTACTGTTGCCAACTGAGAATGACAGAATAGCAATTTCAAAAGCAGTATATTCTTTTATTACTAATAGTTCATATAAAAAACACAATATATATCATTTTTGAGTACTAACTATTAAATAGTGAACGTCATAGAAATTACAGTAAATTACTAATTTCTTAACCCTTTCCGGGCCATGCTCTGTCCCTGTTCGGTATGCATTTTTCTTCCAGTCGGCCGGCATCTTCTGTCATCTTCTGTCCTCATCCGGCCGAGTTCGAACTCCATTCGTGTAGATATTTTCAGCAAATCGGCCAAACTGTGTCTGTGTTTAGTTTGAATATTTTTTCCTATCTAAATATGTGTTCTGTTCGTGACGTGTTATGTTTAGAGTCAAGTGGGATGCATAAATACACACTCCCAAAATTGTCGCTGTATTAGACACCGTTTTTATGTGGCGAGACTTCAAGTTTTTTAGTTGCTATTAGGGTCCTGACTGCGATGTTCTCCTTTGCCTGAATGATTAAAAAAAATCCACACACAGCAAGTTGTAGGGGTACAACAATGTCGGTCAGAGTTTTTTTTTTCGAAATAATATTATAGACAATAAATTACTAGCCAGTTTGGTCACTATTCAAACAAATTTTAACCGAAATCTTTCCGAACAATAACCAGGTTTCATTTCAAGACAAATGGATCTCAAATATTAATAATGTATGATGGGCATAATAGTGTGAGCTGAAAATATCTGAGTTAATTGAAATACTTGAAATCTTTACAAAAAGTCACGGTGCCAGAACTCACTGTTTGAGAGTTATTTTACTCCTACAGATTAAAAGGTACTTTTGTACTTTTTTAAAATCATTCGTTCGTCTGTCATTGTTGAAAATGTAGTGATATTAATGTAAGTTAAACCATATTTAAAAAGATAGATAAACATTCCTGGGTTACGATAAACTTGACTATGTGTATGAACACAAAGGACGCGTGTTTCGTCTTTCAGATTATCGGTGCTCAGTGCCTTAGTTCGTCGGCGGCAGTTGGCGCCGACTTGTGGACACGTACAACGCGGGTAAAATCTGCGCCACCTGTGCGGTGGCCTGACAGCAGCTGTCAGTGTAACAAAATGTCGAGCTCGTCAGACGAAGATTTTTATGCTTTTGGAGAATACTTTTTTTGAAATTAAGAAATGAAACTTGTGTAGAGTGTTTCTTTTGTCCCAGACTGGTGATTTTTTGAAAACAGCGGCAATAAACGGCGCTCATGTTGTCACTATCTTCCTGCTCAATAAAATAAGCGCTACTAACCGGCGTCACCGGCAAGTAGGAATTAAGAATTCATTCCGGTAAAGCTTATCGGCGCCGCCACGCGCGTACACAAATCTGAACCTGCCTTCACTATGTACGGTCTCATACGTTTACATATAAACATTATCGTCGGCGCTTCTGCGCAAGTCGGCCGCCTACGCGCCGACTAATCGGAAAGCAGAAACCCGCGTCCTTTGTGTTCGTACACTATGTTTTGAAAAACTACTAGGCAGCAAAGGTTGTTTGTACAAGAATGAATAACTTATTATTTTCAATGTCCCTCAGGTACTTACTTTGTTATATAATATATAACAAAGTAAGTATATTATATTGCTATATAACTAGTTTGTCCCAGGAATTTAACGATTCCTGAAACATCCACTTTACTTTTGCAAGCGTCTACCTAAATATACTTGTTGTTTTACACTACAAGCATAATTTATGTTTGTTGTTAACATCCTTTATTTGCCCTCTGATAGTTTCAGTCCTTGACCTCCCTTCACAACTGTATTTCAACGACTATCAAAGCGTTGCACAATTTGCGAATTTGTGATCCATCCAACAGTATAAATTCCACGATAATTGGTGTGGTGATCTGCCGTGTCGATCACTCAGATAAGATGTAAATAATAGTCGTTTGGATACTCCATACTATTTGGTTTATTTAGTGTTATTACTAATGTACAGTATTCGAGATGTTGTTGCAAAGAGAGGACGAGTTACAACAGACACGCCTTTTTATACGTCTCGGTCATGCTGTCTCACTCAGATATGCCTGTCTCTTTCATACCGACAGACATACGTTCACCACATCCCTCCACACTTAAATCAGCAGACAGTAACACAACATGATTATCATAATAATAATTATAAAACATACATACACATATTTAATTATTATTTTACAACATTTTCTTTTTTATTTATAACCATGTTGATTCGGAGAGTTGACTGCTGCTTATTTTGATTTCTCTGTCCTTGGTCGAAGGCGCTCCTTCCAGTTCCCCGACGTTGACGCCACTGACTGTTGACGTTGGGTTCACTGGAGCTGGAAGGAAAAAGAGGGTCACCCGTTAGATTGTCATCCGAAACAAAGTCGGAGACATCGTACTCATCGAACGATAGCCTCCTCGTCTCAGACTCAGGGATTAAAATACTAGGGTTCTTTTCCCATGATACACACAGTTTGGATAATTGATCAAAATGTCTTTTCCAGTACATGATTTTATCATTCAATTTAACCTCAATTAAATATAGTTTATTTCCCAAACGTTTATGTACTTTCCCTGGTACCCACTTATCATTGTTTTGGTCTCTAAAATCCCTAACCATAACTTTCTGATTAATCTTAAAATTCGTAGATACTTTGTTATTCCTTTTATAATAGAATTTCTGATTTTCCTGACATTTTGACATTTTCATTTTGGTATCTTTATCAATCACATTTTCCTTTACCTTCCCCCCTCTAGGTATAAAATTATTCAAATTTGACCTTAACCTTCTACCAAACATTACAACTGCTGGCTCTAACCCTGTTGTACAGTGTGGTGCATTCCTATAATCTATGAGAAAACATTCTAACTTCTCATTATAACCTGACTGAAATTTTTTTTCTAACAATATTTTCTTTAAAAAATTTTTACACGTTTTGACTGCATTCTCTGCCAATCCATTTGATTGAGGATGATTTATAGGTGTTGTTAAATGTTTAATGCCATTTCTCTCGCAAAACTGTTTAAAGTCTGCTGACATGAATGCTGCTCCATTATCAGAAACTAAGGTTTGTACACTACCGAAATAACTGAATAATCTCTTTAAGATTTTAATGGTATTATCTGAGTTAGGTGAATTTACTTCCACGCAATCCAACCATTTTGAGGTTGAATCTATGATTACCAAAAAATATTTATTTCCGATAGGCCCTACGTAATCTATATGAACCCTACTCCAAATTTCTTCCGTTATCGGCCATGGAGTTAACTCACTCTTGGGTTGTGATGGTTGAATTTCCGCACAAATTCTGCACTCTCTAACTAAAAATTCAATTTGACTGTCAATCCCTGGCCACCAAAAATAGCCTCTAGCTAGCCCTTTCATCTTGGCAATCCCTAGATGAGATCTATGCAATAAGCTTAATATCTTATCCATTAAACTTATTGGAATTACTAACCTATGGTTCCAGAAAATACAATCATCAATTATTGATAAATCGTTCCTTTTTATCCAATAAATCCATTTGCAATCATCCTTATTGACTTTATTTGGCCACCCTGTTCTAAGATAATTTTTTATCTCTAATAATAATTTATCCGTATTAGATTCTGCTTTAACTTCCTCAACATCTATTGGCATCTCGCTATTATTTTTGAATAAACACAAAATTCTTGAATCAAAGTTATTATTTTCCTCAACAGGATCTCCTACAGGTACGCGAGATAAGTAATCCGAACAATTTAATGTTGATTTTACGTATTGAACTTTATAATTGAAAGATGAGAGAATTACACCATAACGTTGTAATCTATTACAAGTTAAAACAGGAATTCCTTTTTTTTCACCAAAAATTCTACATAAAGGTTCATTATCTATTTCTAGAATGAATTCCCTTCCGTAAATGTACTCGAAAAACTTCTTAAAAGCAAACACAATTGCACAAGCCTCGAGGTCTAAAATTGAATATTTCTTTTCCGCTTCTGTCAGTTTACGAGAAACAAAAGAAATAGGTCTTTGTAAATTATTTTCATACACATGTAACAATGTTGCACCCAAACCTTTCGTTGAGGCGTCCGTAACTACCTTCAAAGTAACATTTGGATCGTAATGTGCTAACACTCGATTATCACATAAAATTAATTTTATTTTATTAAAAACTTTTACGCAATCTTGATTAAAATCAAAATTCGTATTTTTTTTCAATAATTTGTGCAAAGGATCTAATAACATAGACATATTTGGCACAAAAGATCGGTAAAAATTTACCATTCCTAAAAAACTGCGTAGCTCTGATAAATCTTTTGGTTGCGCGACTTTACTAATTGCGTTCGTTTTATCTTCCATAGGTTTAATCCCTTCCTTCGAGATTTCAAACCCTAAGAAACATACCGATGAAGCGTTAAAATTGCACTTTTGAATATTTACGCACAAACCGCAATCTTTTAACCTATTAAGAACTGCATTTAAATTAGCATTATGTTCCTCTATCGTTTCTCCTGTAACCATAATATCATCCAGGAAAACCGCTGTTTTCTTCAAACCTTGTAGACATGAAGCTATAGTTCTACAAAATATTGCCGGTGCACTGTTAATCCCAAACACTAGCCTAGTGAATTTAAATAATCCTAAATGTGTAGAAATCGTAGTATATTCCATACTTTCTTCGTCTAGTTCCAACTGTAAATAAGCTTGACGTAAATCAATTTTTGAAAATATTATTCCGCCCGAAATTTGTGATAATAAAACTTCTATCTTCGGCATGGGATATTTGTCAACAATCAATTGTGGGTTCACAGTACATTTATAATCCCCGCAAATTCTAATGCTTCCATCGCTTTTAACTACGGGCACGATAGGAGATGCAAACTTGCTATAACTAATCGGAACTAAAATTCCCTCTTCCTGTAAACGGTTCAATTCCGTTTCAACTTTCGCTTTCAAAGCGAAAGGAATACTTCTCGGATTGCAGAATTTCGGTTCTGCATTTTCTTTCAATTTTAAATGAACTTTAAATTTATTGAATCTACCTAGTTTACTTGAAAATACCTCCGGATATTTACGCACTAACGTATCGACACTATTATTGTTTACGTCGTGAATATTATGCGTGAGTATTTCACTTTTCAACTGTGAAGAAACCGTCTCGAAACCCGTAAAACCAATGTTAAATTCTTTTACGAAGTCTCTACCTAGCACAGTGGTTGAACCATCCTTTACAACACAAAATTCCATTATTTTAGTAATACCATTGAAATTAATTGACAAAATTAAACATCCAAGTAACTGTAACTTACAATTATTGTAACCCTTCAGGGTTAAATTCTTCGGCTTCAATTGTACATCTTTAAAATGTTCCCAATAATCTTTATCCGATAGGATCGATATTCCTGCACCCGTGTCAAATAATCCTTTTATGATGATACCGTTATTAACTTTTAACGATAAATAAATGGGATCGGTATTTCTTGTTAACCTTGAATTTATTTCACTTGAATTCACAAACACAGATGAAATTTCCTCCCGTTTTTTTTCGCGACAATTTTTACTAAAATGTCCCTTGTTTTTGCAATTAAAACACGTCACGTTTTTTAATCTACAATTACTGGAATCATGATTATTTAAATTACAATATTTGCACTTCAACTGTTGTATACGTTCTACTGATTTCTTTCTGGGAATTGTAACATTTTTGTCTTTCGCCCGCGCCGGTGAAGTAGAATAATTCCTACCTGCACTACTATTAAAATTTTTCTTACTTCTAGAAATGAGCCCGACACTCTCGGATTTAATACACGTAATATTTTTATGAAATGAATCCATTCCCGATGCGCACTCTAATGTACTTTTTAAAGTCAGCTTCTCTGCATCTAAAAACATTTTTTCTTTAATACGACCTTCTAATAAACCAGTCACAAAAATATCTTTTAAATTTTCTTCCAGTCTGCTTTCAAATTTGCAGAATCTTGTTAGACAACGTAACCTAGCTATATAATCATTTATAGATTCCCCAACTTTTTGTTTCGCCGCAAAAAAATTTCCACGTTCCTTAAACACATTCTTTGAAACACCAATGTGGTTTCCTAATAACAAAAATATATTATCAACCGATAATTCTGTTATTTTTTTTGGAAAACATAAATCTATCAGTAGATTAATCGTGTCTGTGTGTAGGTGGGATATTAAAACCGCCCTCTTTTTATCCTCGGATTTAAATTTGTCATCATTGACGAGGATCAACTGCTCAAACTGTAGCACGAACGTCTCCAGCCCGTCCCTAAGGTGACAAAACCTGGGTAAACCCACTCCCTCCATTTCCACACAGATTACCAATAATCAGAAAAAACAACAACAAACAGCACTCAACTCACGAATCTGATGATTGATGCTGCCGCCGATCGCCGCCCTTCCGCGTCCGACCGTCTTCTGGCTCCGTCCGGATTCCTGGTCGTCCTTCTCGTCCGGTCACCACCGCCACGCCTTCCCGTGTCGGGTCCCCGTACAAGCTGCCTGGATCCGTTTTTCATCCGGTTTCTCGGCTGCTGATTCCTTGAGCTCAGCGCCTTGAATCTCCTCACCAGTTCCTTGCCTTGATGCTCCTTCAATGTCCGATACTGTCCGTGAAGCTGCCCCCAAATTATTTTATTTTTTATGCGACAATAATCCCTTCCGCGGTGCTCGGTGGGATTATAACCAAACTATGGTTCTTTCAGCTGCGCCTACTGTGGTTCTTCCTCCAGGAAGAATTTAATGGCTGATCAGCTTCCTTTTTCGGCTGCTCCAACTGTAGTTCTTCCTCCAGGAAGAATTTAATAGCTGTTCAGATTCCTTTTTCGGCTGCTCCAACTGTAGTTCTTTCAGCTGCGGCTACGGTTCTTCCTCCAGGAAGAATTTTGCGGCCGTTCAGCTTCCTTTTTCGGCTGCGCCAACTGTGGTGATCTGCCGTGTCGATCACTCAGATAAGATGTAAATAATAGTCGTTTGGATACTCCATACTATTTGGTTTATTTAGTGTTATTACTAATGTACAGTATTCGAGATGTTGTTGCAAAGAGAGGACGAGTTACAACAGACACGCCTTTTTATACGTCTCGGTCATGCTGTCTCACTCAGATATGCCTGTCTCTTTCATACCGACAGACATACGTTCACCACAATTGGTTTCACAGTCAGAACTTTGATGAATAAACAAATTCCCATCAAAAACGAATTAAAAACATCGTGTTCAGAATTATTTTCACCAAAAACGTTTTTCAATCAATTGTGTTCACATTCCAATATACGATTTTCAAAAAGTTAGAAGTCCTTTTCGTGGTATTCATATTCATCTTTCCAAAAATAATTTTTAAAAAATCTATTTCATTGTTACTTTATTAAAAAGAAAGACTAACATTCCCGGGTTGCTAATAATCTGACAATATTAGAAAATCTCCTACTACCACCACAGCAAGTCGAAAATATTGCTTGTGTTGTGATGGAGGACTTAACCAGCTGAGGAATTGAACACATTACGCCTGGGTGGGACCCAAACGCGATGTCAACTCATCCACCGACCGGTCAACTGGTGTGAACACGCTACTTCTAGCATGGGTAATACGCGGCGCGCAAACCTTGAAATCTTCTAGTTAGTAGCGAGAACACGCCGACAATCCCACAATCCACCAAGACGCGCACTTATATAAACGCCGCGTCAGTCTACTTGAGCACTCTTGTGCCTGGCGACACACCACGGTTCAGTCCACTACTCTGCCAGTATGGCGTCTAGAACCAACTACATAGCTGCAACCTCTCTCCGGAATTTAGAACTGTTCATCTCCACCATCCACGGTATCGATCTTCGACCTAAATTCGTCATACAATCATCTCCACCTCTCACGGTGCCAAGCATGTCACTGGAAGCCCAGGAAGATCCGTGATCTTCACCACCTGCAGATCACTACATCACTGAGCACAGATCCAAATACCGACGTGATGTGCTAACTGACTTGCATTTTAACATGACGCATATACCAATATTCTAATACTCTCTACGATAATAAACATAGTGATACCAGTATCAACATCTTTCATTGCCTCCACCTACAGTTACCCCCAGATATACTTTTCTTAATATATTGTTTACATTTATACGTCCGTATATTACTTATTATATAAAAACCATTTCTTACACTAGTCAGCAACTTCATTTGTTAAACGCTTATTTTAGTCACTTTTTTTTGTAATAATATATAATATATTAGTCAACAAATTTTGGGAGTGTTTATTTTCAACTCCTACTTTGGGTTTGTATATACATATTTAATGTGAATACCGCACAAAAGTCCCAACAGACGATGGCATTCCCTATTGGGGTACGTTGTGAGGCTGAAGGTAGTAGGATAGTGGTCTTACACCAGGGCGTATCTTCCACTATGGAACGTGCTGCAATTATACTACATATTGTTATCAAATAAAATTTACCTTCGGCTTTTTAGTCGAAAATCATACCCCTCGACCACGGAGGTATATTTGTGTATAGTATTTTGTTCTTGTTGTCGTTTATTCTACTAAAGTTTGTATCAAAATACATTTATATTTTTGAAATATGAAAAATTGCATTAGGTACTTCCCACTAGTGTTATGCAAAGTCCCTAAATGATTTTAATGACTCATTGACATTATTTCTTTCTAGATGGGTAGGAACTATTTTGAAAACGGTTTTTTTTTTCTTTTCACCATATTAATTAATTAGGCCAGGTTTTTGTTTCTAAAGCGAATAATTTAATTATAAATAACTGAGCACTATCCTATTTTAAAATTTTGTAAAAAAAATTACTTTAGGAGTTCAATTCTAACGTCATACATAACATGATTACAGCTCGACACAGATAAATTTTCAGGTGACCAGAAGAGGAATCAAAGACGCTGTGATATTTATTATTCAGCTGTTAATATTTTCAATTAAGTTCCTAAGAATGTTTTTTTCTGATATAAAATAATACCACCTATATATTATATATAGGTATAATTTCTTTAAAATAATATGAAATTTTCCAAATGATAGACAGACAGACGCGGATTCTTTTCGTAAAATTATGACAAACTTATTAGCACGATATAAAAACGTACGCATAGAGCTACAATTAGAGGCACTACTGCATACTAATAACTAGTCGAAATTTGTACCACTATGAGAACGCGATAAGTGGTACGCTAGACCAGATTCGATAGTTTTAGTCAGAGCGTTGGGAGGGCTGGAGGCCAGTCAGAGGTAAAAAACCGGAACCTACTTTTTCGCTTCATGTCTCATCTAAATATAATACATCAATACACGTACGCCGTACACCGAAACATTAAAAATAAATTTATTCATATAGTAAGGCGGATCTCCCAATACAGGCGCCGTTCTAACATTATATAATATAAACACATAATTTTATATGTAGAATAGAAATATTGGTTTCCGATACAACGATGTATTGGGCCACTGATATCGGATACATAATATGACAAAAGGATATCGGAAATTTGTCGAAAAAAATTTATCGTACATTATACGAACTATGTCAGTGCGAGGGCATTGTAGGTACTACTATAGACTTATCGACATTTTGCTGTGTGAATATATTCAAGGTGAATTGAAATATATCTTTATATATTCAGAACTTTATTTTAAATCTTGTTCTCGAATATGAATACATACATAGATTTTGGTGATTGGTTTGATGGAGAATATGTATATAAAAACATATTTATATTTATCTAAACAAAATATTAATTTGTATACGGTTGACATTTGTCATTTGAGAACGGATCGTTTCTACGACTCGTTCTTGAGTTCGACAGTTCGGATTTGCTGGCATCTGTTGTGTTTCACCCCTCGTATAACATTGATCACTTCAAGACACATTTTCCCTCCTTCCTTTCCTCAAAAAGATCTTTTACACAGTATCTTGAAAGATGACATAGGCCCTGAGGAAAATTATTTTCCTCATGTGCGGAGTTAATGTGACAAATATATATATATATATATATATTTTTTTAAAGTCATGGATGTCCTTGTCACGATCAAGTCCACCAAATACTTGAATTAGGACAGAGACATGTATTAAAGGTGAGCATGTATGAATGTGATTGAAGCAGTTGAAAGAATGCATTCGAATAGATAGGATGTCGGCACGCATTTGGCATGTTTCCCGACTATGCACTGGTGCTGAAGGGATCGATGATACCAGAACCTTTGAGCATCTTCCATTGTAATACCGGTAGATCAAGGACGGCGTACCTACCTGACGCCTGTGCTGAAAAGATTGAAATCCGTTTGTCAAGATAGGGGAATTTATTAACCGGACCGCCCGTTTCTGACTCCAAAAGTGCAAAAGAAATGTTGAGGGCAAAATTTTAAACGAAACACTTTTTTTTTTAAACCCAGAAATATCTTATTTTATGAATGAATCATTATGTCTCGACAAGAATAAAATTTTAAGTTTAAAAGTACCTTTTCAAATACGCTAAAGAAAATGTATAATTTTTATTATAATTTCCACATAATTATCATGAAAGCGCCCCTTTCTTTAGGTTATATAAATTTATACACAGAAAAATATTAACGTATGGGATTTTCTGTATATTATTCAAGCTTGGTTATCTACGCTTTTACGCGAAGAAAACCAGCTCGATTCTTGTTCTTTGTGAAGAGAATTTTTCCGAAATATCAAAAAGAAAAGTCTATTCAAGTCTTAGATGAATACATTTCAAAAGAAGACGATATTAAATCATCTCAAAGAAACATTAGGGTTTTTATACCAGAAATCTTAAGAAACTGACATCATATTTGACTTTTTCCTGGTATTAATAGAATTTAGATCGAGAAAAACGATTATGCATTAAAGCAATGTATAGTTTTGTAGTTTTCAAAGACTAGTGAACTGGCCAAATGGAAGGAAAGCTAGGCTACTGCAGCCCACCAAAAATTATGATTAAGTTTAATGAACCTCAGTGAAAGTGACCTAGAAGCAAGTCGTAGAGGTGGTGGACCAATTGCATGGAAAAAAGGGACAGGACCAAAAAGTCTTAGGACTGGACATTTTTGTGGGTGAGGTCAAATCCCACTGCGCGACGCACCTCTTATTGGATGCTTACGTAGGTGTTGTCAAGCCGGCCTTTAACCATTCTTGTTTAATAATGCCATATAGGTGGAAATTCTAACACGCCCATTTATAACATGAAAATTTACTTGAAAAATACAGCTTTCGTCACTATACGTACACTCTGATCTTCCATCAATTGGATATGGTGCTTCCATAGCCGTTGTGCTTATGTTGTGCATAGGTGGCTTAAAGAGTCCGAACGTTTCTTGAAAATGGCCGTTCTATTTTCCTTCGAAATACTGTCAATATCGATAATTCAAAATCAAATCGTTGCTTTAAATAGCTTTATGTTATGTTGAGTGGCCAGATCTGAGCAACGAGGAACTTTCCAGTTTCCTCTACCCATTTTCCTTCCCTCTCCACTTCATTCAGCCTTAGAAAATTCACCAGAATTGGAGATGCCACAGTCTTCCTAGTGGATCCGGGAAGTGAATCTTGGTACGATACTACACAAGAAGAAATACAACTAATTCAATCTAATGGCGGTATTCATTAAGTTTCTTTAAACTTGTCAAAGAGAAAAGTAAAGCCTCTTCAGAAAGTCAATAGCGTAGCAGCCAACATCGAAGGTAATGGGGCTGCATCTGGCTTTAATGCACTCGCCCCGAGTGCCTTCTATTAAAAAAACTTTCCCTTTCACCCTCCCCCACTCGGCAGAGAGCGGAGCCCCACTCCGTTAATGCCTTCTTCACACTTCAAATTACTGCGGATAAAAAGCCGGGACGTAGTTCCGGTCCTAAGTGAATTGAGCACCAAATGATGGGAACTTGGAGGAAATGAAGCCATTTCCAAGGAATGTTGCAATTGCGCGAAAAAGCTGCTTCTTTTGTTGAACTGAAGCTGAATTCGTTGTGGTTTTAAAAATCTTGCATTCGTTTTCATGGCTTTTATATAGGATATACTATTTGTATAGTGAAGTAATGCAGTTTTGATTCCTTGTGTTAATAATTCTTACATTTTAGAATCAAAAATTTCAAACAATTTTCTTTGAAGTTTTCGGTTAGCAACTTAAATGATATATGTATAATTTTATTTTAACATTAGCTTAACACAAGAAGCCCTGAGGAAAAAAATCCTTCAGAGACAATGGCATCTTTGGGGATGCTGTGTGGAGGGTGTTTTAATGGTAAGGAAGGAGAAGAATTTCTGAGAAGGAAAAATGTGTGAGGCATCTGGGGGTCAATGTGTCCAGGAGTGACGGATGTATGAATTCATCCCTCCTACTGTAGTGCAAGACGATAGGTCAAGAGAGTACGGCTGGAGAGGTTAAAGGGTGTCCCGTACCCAGTCTCTTTCGATTCATAACCATTTCGTCAAGACCTAGACAAACCTTAATCCATGAGACCGGGCACCCCTGCTAAGTAGCGAACTACATAGTGTGAATTATGGCATGGTTGTTGGTCACACAGTAAATGGTTCCTGGGGCGGTGGAACCCCGCCTCCAAAATTAGATTTTAATTAAATTCCGAAAACTTTGTAAATCATCTTTGCTCGTAGGTATTTGATTAGACACATGACAAGACATTTGATAAAAGAGATTCTCACTGACAGGCCTTTTGGCACTCTGACAACCCTGATTTGATTGGAATTTTGCAAAAAGGGTGACGAGAAAGACAAACCTGGAAAAGCAATAATAAAGCACACCAGAAGGAGTCAAACTATAGTCTTGGTTCCGTATTTTGCTGGAAAAATATGCTAACTTCTACCTCGTCAGCTTTTAGAATCATACAGTTCTAAAAACACGTCGATTACAAATAATAATATAATAAAATAAAATACTTTTTTGTTTTAAAACCACGAGTTTTTAATAATTTTAGAACCGACCGGTTTCACTTTACTCAAGCATATTCAGGGTACAAATTATTACTAAGCAATAAGTACAAAGTGTGAGCTTATAAATAAAAAAAAATAGAGGGAGACAACATGATATAAATATAACAAACACAGAAAACTCATAAAATACCTTTAGGCAAGTACAAAAGAAATGGGAAAAACCGAATCATAATTATGTAGACTAATTAAATGGATTATAATAATTTATCTGGAGAAACAAAGCATCAACTGACATAGTGATAAAGAGAACTTGGACATTTTTAAGGGTTTATTGGAATTTTTTTTTTTTTTAAATATATAAGCTCACACTTTGCACTTCTTGTTTAGTAATAATTTGTACCCTGAAGATGCTTGAGTAAAGCGAAACCGGTCGGTTCTAAAAAATATTAAAAACTCGTGGTTTTAAAACAAAAAGTATTTTATTTTATTTAATATGTCAAACCACAAAGTGATTGCTTTCTACAATAATAATAATATAAGTAATAAGTAATATCAACAAAACAACATCTAAAATTACGCCTTATCTAAAACATGTATCCACTGTAAGTAGTTTTTCCACTCTACATCTGATAAGTTTAACTTTTTTATCAACTCAGAGATTGCGCTATCAAAAATTGATTTTATCTCAAGTTTCATCGCCCTCTGTTAAACTCGACCGCTTCATCAGTGACATTGGAAAATTCCTCAACGAAAAGTCGTCAACCCACGGAATTCTAGAATTATTAGTGAACATTGGCTTCTTCAGTTCAGAACAGCGTCTCAAGTTGGGTGCGTGTACTAATATTGGTTTATTAACCTTTCACACCAGACGAAGTAACTAAGAAATAGTTGAAAACGGGGAGAATATTCTTTTTTTTTTAAGTTTTTATTCTAGACAAAAGATAATTGCATTCTTAATGATTTAACTAGAAATTACTAATACATTACACAACCATATTATTCACTTTCATTGTTTTGTTGATTGAGCCTAATAGTGAACATTTTTTTTTGTCCCCCAAGGCAATTAAATATATTGCCCCCCTAGTAACCAATGCATTGCTTGCCATATTGAGCATGTATGGTGTTTAAATTTTTTTATATCGTGTTGCCGTATAAAGTGTGTGTGTGTACTTGTGACGTTTTAATGAGTTCTGTATCGGTATGTATGAGTTTATTATGTATTTTGTAATTATTTATAATATACAAACTAAAAAAAATTGCATTAGTAGAAATAAATACATATTTTTCACCCTATATGTTTACTACTTTATTGAAAGGGGTTCCTTCAGCTCTGTAAGTACCCATTATTTATGCAACAATATCATTCGTTAAATATACATATTACTTTATGTTATTTTTATTATTTTATAAAATTATTAACCTCGACACAGGCTTGTCCTAGTGAGGTTAATAATCAAAGTGTAAACAGTGATACCGCATGTAAACAAACAATAAATAAATAAATCCCCCAATTAGGCAGATTTTAATTAAATAAAAGAAATTGCTCTATAATTAGTAAATTATGTGACAATAATTTTGTAAAAAATAATAGGATTATATATTTATAGTGAATGAAATAAATAAACGAAGCTCCTCGGAAAAAAGTAACATTTGATAAAACTTTCCATTACCAATTTATTTATTTATTTATTAAGACATACACAGTACAATAAGATAGATATAAGGATATTTTTCGTTATTACATAGTTTTAGTACGTATTACGTATGTCCATAAAATATCATTATGTAATTTCGCCTGAGATTGTTCTGAAAACTAATGATTTTAAGGCGATGCACTACGTCGTGTAATATTTTGAATCGAGTCGCTATCAATAACATACCTTACGTAGATGGCGATAAGGTTTAAATTCCCGCATAACACCATCCACCATGTTTTGATTTATGCAAGAAAAAAACATGGCCAAAAAGTGCCTTTTATTTTATTTTGTAGATGTTCAGGCACAAATATTTAAATGTTTTTCGATCATTTTATAAATATCTTAATTTGCCACACTATCCAATAAAACCATAACCGAAAACGGGTTCGAAAGTAGGAGATTTTATACTTTAAAGCAGTTTTCATAGGCCTAATACATATTTCTTTTCTGGGTTTTTTAAGCTTTATCTAAAAAACACTCGATTATTTTAAAGGGCAGGATGTATTCTACTCGCAGTATTTAATTAAAGCATCTGAAACATTTCTAGGCGACAGAATTTTCAAACCAAAAACACATGATTTTGTATTACTAAGTAGTGCATCGCCTGTTAAATTTTTTTTTTTTTTTTTTAAATTTTTTAAAAGAAAGACAAACATTCCCAGGTTACGAATAACCTGACAATATTTGAAAATCTCCTACTACCACCACAGTAAGCTGAAAATGTTGCTTGTGTTGTGATGGAGGACTTAGCCAGCCGTGGAATTGAACACACTACGCCTGGGTGGGACCCAAACGCGATGTCAACTCGGCCACCGACCGGTTATAAATGAATTTAAGTTTATATTTATGTATGAGTTGGTAATAATATTAAATAAGACTATCATTAGGTCTGAACTTGAGGAGTGGAGAAGCAGATTTTAGAGTCTGCGTTATCCAGCATCAAGTCACTAAATTTGTTTACCAACACTGAGGAACCAACTCCGTTATTTTTATTTTTTTATTTTGGTTATAAATTGGTTTTAAATTTTTATTGATGTCATAATAATTTTATTGGTTTTACTATTTTCCTTTTATTTTGAAGTAAAAAAACAAGCAATTTTTCAAATAATTTTAACTCTTCTCGATAGCAGACTATAAATAAGTTATTCTAAAACATCTACTATTTATAAAAAAAAAGAGTTTCACAGGGTTGTCGCGGAAAAATGAAATGTTTAATGCGTATGAAATCTATGACAGTTAATCAAAATTTGGCAATTATGGCTGAATTAATCGGATTTTTACTCATCGATCACCTTAATAGAGTATAGATAAAGCTTTTCCATAAATAAAAGCAATTTTATTCTGTATTTGATTAATTGTTATTACGATGCGCCAAAAATAAACACACTAGATATTGAATACTGTATGATACAAATACCTTGATTAAAAAACAAGGCAAAAAAATCCTTTTTGTCATGTTGGTAATAACTATAATAAACAATATATTTTGGGATGTGACGTATATCTCATTCTATATTTCAAAAATAAGTAACTTTTACTATCAGTACATACAATAATGAATTTGTGCCGCCGTTCTCACAGTAGTTGGTGGTGTAATATTCAACATCGTTGTATTCCAAGAAGGTGATCGGGTTTCGATTTTCAGACATAATTTGTTTGTCATTATATTTGTAATTTCTATAATTTCTTTGAATTTTGATTTTGTTTTCTTGAATGAATCAGTGAATAAATAAATGAAATGGAATCTTGGAATTGTAAGTAAACCCACTTACCGACCCCCGATCGGGCTGAAACTAGGCAGATAAACTCGTTGTCAATCACAATGCATTCCACCAACCCATTAAATCAAAATTTACAGCAATTAATTTTATACGAAATAAATCTCGGTAACAACTAATTGGGATTTGGAGTAAGTGAAAACGCGATTCACTCATTTTAGTTAGTCCCCGGGGGGAAGGTTCAATCAGTCAAATAAAAAAACTTTGTTTTACCTTTTAATTTTAGTTTTATTTTTACAACGTATTCTTAAATATCTGATGTATAATATGTTGGTGCGGTAACCGGACAACTCAGCCTACCCAGCTCGACAAATGCAGATCTGTAGGACCGACATTTATTTCGTTTATTAACTGTTGTAATGTCATCCGATTTCAGAGAAATTCGAATGTGTCTGAGTGTGTGTACGCTATCGATACCAAAAATTGATAGAATGCATTGTAATCAACAATCAGTTTATTTGCAATGTTGTAGCTCGATAGGATGTCGGGAAGTGGTTTATTTCCGCTTCCAAAGTTTGCATCTTCACAAATCTTGGACTTGCATCCTTAACGACAACAAAAGTGAAAATAAAATACATATATTTAATAAAAATAATTGGTTCGACACAGTTATTATTTCGCGTTCTCGAGGAGTATTTTTAGCTTTCCATGATTTGTCAATGTCTATTCTGTTTTTGTTTACTTCACAAATAATTGGTTCGACACAGTTATTATTCCGCGTTCTGGAGGAGTATTTATAGTGATCTGTCGTTTGTCAACTTCTATTCTGCTTTTGTTTACTTCACAAATAATTGGTTCGACACAGTTATTATTCTGCGTTCTAGAGGAGTATTTATAGCAATGCAAGGTTTGTCAACGTCTATTCTGCTATTGTTTAGTACACTAATAATTGCTTCCGCACAGTTATTATTCCGCGTTCTGGAGGAGTATTAATAGCAATCCGTGGTTTGTCAACATGTTTTTTACTTCTGTCTACTTCACAAATGAGCCATTTGCAAAAAAAAAATATCATTTTCCAACAGGATGATGACTTTTGTGCCAACTTATATTAATTTTGCGTTGTCTTCTTAGGGAGAAGTTAAATTCGTTTTTCCCCATAGTGTCTAGTATATTATGTTGCACAGTGATATATTACATATTATTTTTTATGTGAATATCGCACAAGAGCCCCAATTGCTTCTAACTATCTGGAGTCAGTAAGACTGTGACATCCCCAATCGGGGTATATTGTGAGGCTGAACCTAATGGGGAGGGGGAGGAGATAAGGAAAAGGAAGGTAGGGAAGTACCACAACAAAAGCCATTTCAAGCAATAAAAATATATAATAATATATTATGTTAAATTAATATTTTTTGTGTAATAACACAAATAAAAAAAATTGAATTTAATTGGGCAAAATTTACGCCGGGGTAGCGGACTTTAGAAAAGAAAAAAATATATAAGACTATTTTAGAAGTATGTTATTAAAATGTATGCTTCTTATATTTTTTATTCTTTTCCAAATGTTACTCGTACAAAATAATAATATTACGTGATGGTAATTTTATATCGTGTTTTATTTATATCCGAATCAATTTGAATATCAAATTTATTTCAGAAATGTGTATACCTTTATTTACCCTCTGAAAAATAATTGGTTTTATATCATTGTAAAAAATTGAGATATTTTTTCCACAAACCTGACCGTTTTCACCAGAAAATACCAGATCTTGTTTATTTTACGATGCCAATGTATTTTTTTAATTTTATACTTTTAAGCTAATTAAAATATTATTTACAATAAAATTTTATTTTTTACGTGGAACGACTTTGCGAATGCGTCTCTACAAAAGGATGGTAAACATTAGCATATTGTATTTTTCGTATGCATAACTCGTCTCATGTGTTCATCAAGTGAATGTAATATACCCGCTTCAACGATGCGCTCCTTTAATGTTGTACTTAACTACTGCCTAGTGTTAACGTTACCAGAGTAGGTACTAACTAGGGTTGCGTGCTGATAAAATATTAAGAGAATTTGAAAATAAAACCATTCAGTTAGCATTCCATAGGAGCCCCAAAACATATCTGCAAACTCTGGCTGACCCTGTACTAATCGCAAATGCGCCCCACTGTTGAATTTTGGCAGCCACCTCTTGCCTGCAGCCCTAATGTAATTAAAAAACCTTTGACGTGCAGAAACGAGAGATCCGTTTGATGGATTCCACCCTCTTAACAAATATATTACAATATTTAGAGAACAGGCTTCATCAGTGGGAACGCTGTTCTTGTTCTACCGGTATTTTAATGGAAGATGCTCCGAGGAACTATCAGCGCCGGTTCGTAGTCTGGAAATAAGACAACAATTTGCCCAATAAACTACGCCCAAAATTTTCACACGAGCTCGGTTCGCTTCTACGATTCTTTTATGAGTTCAACTGCTCGGCTGTGGAACAATTTTCCAGCTTCTGTGTTTTTATTTTCTTTGTTCACTCCATCCTATTCTCAAAAAGACCCCCGATACAGCATCCCCAAAAATGAAATAGGCCATGAGAGATATTATTTTTCTTTAGGCCACTCCTGTGTGTAGTTAATGTAAAAAAATAGCAAATACAATCTGTAGATTTAAAAAAATTCAAGTTTTAGAATAATTTATTTTATGAAAAATAAACTTCGTGCTTATCTTCATATTTGGGATTGTCCGAAATTGCAAAAGATTTTTACCCAAATCGAATGCTTTGAATCATTCAGAATCTGAACATAAATGTCCGAGCTATTAGATAACTGTCCTCCAGCTCAGTAAACGCCATCTTTTCAGATTTATTGTGAGATTTTTCAACATTTCTGCTAATGGTCTGAATACATGAAATGGACGTGAAATACACCCATGAAGCAGCTACTTCATCGCCTTCTCATATGTCAGCCTATTGTATGGATGAGTGACACGGACAGAATTCTGTTTGAATAAGTCTGAATAAAAATGTCTGCCTCTCATGTTGTGGCTCAGTGCATATGATAAAAATAACAATAATAATTGTCAAATTTATATTTACTTATAGTCCAGTGGTTACACAGGGTGTCCGGGGTAAAGTGCACCAACTTTGAGAGAAGAAAAAAATAAATGTTTTTTTTTAGAAATTCCAACTTTTAGTGGTACTTTTTGGGTAAAAACGTAAAATTAGTCCGCCGTGTGGGCCTTGCATTATTTTTGCGCTGTTGCTAAATCAACCGTCCTGCGCCAAAGTGCTATCGTTACGTCAGTTTAAATTGCTGCGCTTCGTGTCAATAACTTTTTTTATAAAGAATCTGATGGTTTAATGTATTTAGCCACGTTAAACATTAAAACCTTGATTTTTTTAATCCAATCTTGCTAATGTAGTAGGTTTTTATCATATTGTGCATTTAAAGACATACTTGAAATAACATCTTTATTCAGTGCATGTTTTCTCCAAAGACTTACTTTTAATATTGTGTTTATTTGTGCGTAATTTTAATTGGCAGACATTCATTAGGTTTACGGGCTACATGATGTAAAATTTATTTGTGCGTAATTTTAATTGGCAGACATTCATTAGGTTTACGGGCTACATGATGTAAAATTTATTTGTGCGTAATTTTAATTGGCAGACATTCATTAGGTTTACGGGCTACATGATGTAAAATTTATTTGTGCGTAATTTTAATTGGCAGACATTCATTAGGTTTACGGGCTACATGATGTAAAATTTATTTGTGCGTAATTTTAATTGGCAGACATTCATTAGGTTTACGGGCTACATGATGTAAAATTTATTTGTGCGTAATTTTAATTGGCAGACATTCATTAGGTTTACGGGCTACATGATGTAAAATTTATTTGTGCGTAATTTTAATTGGCAGATTTTCATTACGTTTACGGGACACATAGAAAGTGGACATTTTGAAAATTCGTTTAATTAGTCAAAAGCAATGACATTAGTAAGTGGTTAATAATTAAATAATTTTAACGTTCAAAGTTTTCTTTTGCATTTGGCTGAAAACAAACGAATTGTAGCATAATTATAAACGTCAAACACTCGGCGTAATGTTATTGTTTACTTACGTTTCAATGGAAACTGACCATTTACAACGTTGCCACCTCGTTCTCAGCAACTTCACGGTGAATTTATCGGGTAAGTTTGTCCTCCCACTAAGGATATTTAGTAGGTATGTCTTTTTGTATAGGAAAAAAGGTTGGAATTTAGGAAAAATTCACCTTTTTTACTCCTACCATCATGCAAAATCACCTCTCAAAGTTAGTGCACTTTAGCCCCGGATATCTTGTATTCAAAAATGCTTTTAAATAGAGTTGTATACATTGTTTTGATTGTATTAATATATATTAGATCTTTGTACGATATTGATACAAAACCGAGGCATTTAAGTGCTCTATTTGAAATTACATTAATGTGATGTACGAATTTCGTCTTATCATCGAAATATTGAGTAAGAATAAATTATTATTGGATTTTAATTTCGAGTAAGACTGTCGAACGTAAAAGAAAAACGCGCTATTATTTCTCTATGTGCACAGGCAAACTGAGCCACAGCAACGTGTGGCGGGCTAAAGCTAGTGTTCTATATAAAAAAAAAACTGTTTATAAGGGAGTCAATACAGGAGTATTTGAAAAATCATTGAGACAGCCTACACATAACTTTTGTATAATTCACTGAATAAAACCACCGAAGCTACACCTAATTGGAGTCTAGAATAATTAAATAATCTAATTAAATATTTTGCTTACTTATTATAATATTGTAATGAAAAAAATGGCATAAATTAACATGCGTCATCACTGCTTATTATATGGAAGTAAGCATAGATTGAAATAGAATCTAATAAAAACAATAAGTGTTGAAAAAATTATTCATTTTAGGGGATGACATAATTTTCTGAATACACACCAATTTCGGGCATGAAAATAGTAGTAAAAGACGTCTATAAGAAAAAATCGGTGATGTCCGAAAAAAATTGGATCAATAAAGTATTTCAAAATCTGCTTGAAATGGTTATTGCAAGCGAAGTAACTGATAAGCACAGAAGACGAAAGGAGGTCGCCGAGATAAAGTTTTTTTGCTTTCTATCCTATTTTTTTACCTCTGAGAGAAAAAATCGTTATGGTAAGTACTCAACTAGATATAGGGTTATATTAATGAATTTATCCTCGGGATACGGTGGAAAGTTACTATCTAAATTTAAACTTCTAATTAAAACTGCTTAAGTGGGACGTTAACTGCAATGAACCTTTTGGAACAGGGGGCCGGGAAGTAGAATTAGGACGGTAGACACTTTAGACAGGTCAGGATGCCACCGTGTCACTTTACCTGATGAAGCAATCTCGCCGATGAGTTATGTAGTAAGCTATAATTAATACAACTTGAAATATGATAATCACAGAAAAAAATCTGGTATTAACAAATCTTATACTTGCTGCGCACCCGTGCAGCTAATAGATTCCTACACTCGCATAGTTTGTTTTGTTTTCAAGTATGTTTTGTATTGACTATTTCGTAAAACAGAAAGTCACTCAGTCGCTAATTTTGAAATGCGCGAATGTGATTCATTTTGAAGATCTCCTATTTGAATTTGAATAACGCCTGTTTAAGGGTAGTAAAATCATGATACAAATTGTCATCGCTCACGAGTTTAAATAATGTAGGCAACGGTAGTCGCCAAGATATTTGAATTGTCGAGTATCGCATACTTGTATCTCACTGTAGGTAAAATTCCTACATGGTTTCGTATTAATGCCTTTTTTACCGCATTGATCTACTTTTGTAAAAAAAATTCAACGAGATCCACCAAATTTATAAATGACATTATTTGGATATAATATTATTGCACGTGGCAAAGTATTCTTTAACACATGGGCCTGCCCTGACATAGCCGAAGAGACGCCGCTCGACACGTGTAGGCAAACATGTCTACGACTGGATGTCTGTTTTTCCAGGCATTGACAAATTACCCAAATACTAGGGCGGGGGCGGCCGTCGGAGGGCGGGGAGGCCTAAGCTGTCATTATGAGTGGCCTGGTACTGTGAACGTTACTGCGTGTGAAGCTTTAAAAATAATTTTATTCGAACACGTGTGTATTTATTAGTTTATTTAGCACAAAATCTCCAAATTGTAAAAAAAAATCGCTCTCCGTGTCTGTCTGTTTGTGCGTTTAGTTCTTCTAAACTAAGCAACTGATTTTGATGAAATTTTCACTGTCATTTAGAGAAATTTTTCCGAAAGGTTTATACATATAAAAGATGTAAATTATTTTTATAGAAAGTAGAGAAAAGTCAATGTTTTGTAATAAAGTCGTAAAAAAATATATTCGAGCGCTTACATTGCTAACGCTGGCTAAACCTTATGATATACATCTAATTAATATACTACGGAATGGTATATCTTGAACAGGTCTACAGAAAAATATAATGTCATATATGGATAACTCCCAGCAACGCCGGGTATGCGTTAGCTAGTATTGACATAATAAAACGATTATTAAAAGAAATTGTTAACTGAACTAAACAAATTATCCAAGCAAAACTTCATTGTTCGTTTTTAAAAGTTAAACGAATGGATGGAGATTTATTTCGGTGTAATTATATTTTTGGTGAATTTAGTAATTTTTAAGTCCACTTGATATTTTGAGCGAGGAAATGAATTTTGTTTCATTTCTGTTTCAAAGATCGATTATAACGGACGGGTTATTTCACAAAATTTGAAGAATTCTTCGAACTTCATAGTTAACTTTCAAGTTGTGCAAAGGTTTTCTTCAAGTTCTATTATCACACCGTTCTTGACCGGATGTTTCACAAAACAGTCAAATTCTGTGAAACAATCCTTGGTTTGTAATATGAATCAGTTTTAAGTAGATATTAAATACAGTACTGGGCGCAGAAGGTCATATATAAAAATTTAAAATAAAACAGTACTTATAGTTTATGAAATGCAAAAAACTAAGTACAATAATGCGTGCTTCAAATAAATTATTTAAAAAAAAAATTATGTCAATGGCACTTACAAACATTTATTGTAATGGTATTTTCGAAATAAGTTTTTTTTTGTTAAAGATTATACATACAGAAAAGTAATAACATTTCAAGTTTTGTAAAAAAAAGTAATAAATTTAACAATATTTATTAGTAAAACTGTACCCGTATTAACAATTTTCACAACCTACGACGGTTTATTAGAAATATTTGTTAATTTGTTTCTTCCCATTCTACTGTTTACTTTTCAATTTTCAACCAAACTGGGACTAGCCTGTGCTGAGATATATAACCTTACAAGAACTAGCCTGTGTAAAGATAAACATCCTCACTAGGACTAGACTGTGTTAAGATAAATATTTTTATAATATAACACAAAATAATATATTGTAATAACAATATTGTTAAATTAATATTCCTTACAGATAATGAGTACCTACTTAGCTGAAGGAAGCATATTGATTGTAATGTAGCAAACATGATCATTTGTTGATATTTGATTAGAGATTATATACTATGCTTTGAATTTGGGAGGCGGATTTCGGTACCGCCGACCCGGGAACCATTTATTGGATAAACAACACCTTTGCCATAGATCACCCCTAGAGGTTCCCTACATTTAATGATTTAGTAGGGGTGCCCGGGTTCATCGGGTGAGGTGTGTTCAGGATACGCCTGCCCACTAGCTGCGTGGCGTGCCAGATCGGGAGCGACGGGTTTGGGGAGATCCTTTGACCTCTCTCGACCCATCGTATTGCGCCGCAGTAGGAGGGATGTATTCATTTGTCCGTCACTCCTCTACACACCGATCCCTAGATTCCTACCCAACGCTTATACCTGTTACCTTCCTAGAACTTCTTCTCCTTCCTTTTCTCAAAAAAGACTATCCAGACAGCCGTATCAAAGATGTCATAGGCCCTAAGGAAATTATTTACCTTAGGGTCTCCTGTGCAGGGTTAATGTAAAAAAAATAGCATTATGAGATTATTTTAAAAAGGAGGAGAATGAAAAAAAACTATTATGCCACTAATTTGAAAGGATAAAGATGAAAAAAATAAGTTAACAGTACTCGGCTAATACAAATATATGAACATTTTTTTATGTACATAAAAAATTAGATGACTTGCATAATTTGTTTGACCAAATGAAGATTGGTGTGAATTGTCACCAAGTTCAGACCAGAGCCAACTCAAGTAGTAAGAATACGTAAATAGGTACCAATTTTTTTTTTTTTTAAACACCCCTTTTAATCTACACGTAGAAAAAACCACACACATATTTACAAGAAGAAATATTTTTGTGGTTATTATTGAACTTAAGTTTTGAATTCTATTCAAGCATTTATACTATGAATAGTGTGATTTAACTCACAACATATTACTAATACATTAAGTTGAAGAATGATTGCAAACGCAGCGTTGATATGTTTTCTCTCAATATAAACATGATAAATAACGAACTTCGAAAAAATAATGATAAATATACATTCTGTTATAGTACGCCCAAATTCGATTGAAATGTGTCCTAATTTAGTAAATACTCGCTGGGAATAAAAAAAAAGCACTCTGCTTTTTACGGTAACAAAGAAAAATAGTTAATTAAAGCGCTTCGCATTCACCTGCGGATAAATTGCTTCAAAAAATTCATGAAATTTCTTATTTTTGGCGCAAGTATTCTTAGGGGACGGACTAATAGGTTGGGGAAATGGCTATTGCCCTGAAATTTGGGGTTTGTAAAGTATATTGGTAACGATATCGTCGTTCTGCGGATTTTGAAAAAAAGGTTCAATGGCTTCCTAAGCCTAGTCTAACATATGTGTGATTTAGGATTTGCAACATTCTCTTGATAATTTTGAAGAAATATTTGGTAAAGTAATAAAGTTTCTTGTTGGGCAGCTTGGTAATGCTATATTTGCGCTGATTCGTAGTAAGATTCGTTTTTAGTAAAATATTATGTAACACCGTCAAGTGTCAGGACCAATATTTATTATTTATAATTATTTTCCGAATGCAGAACTCACTTTAGAAAAAATCTCACTTCCCCAATTCTTATATTTGCAGTTTCTCGCAATTTACACATAATTTCATATTATCGACATATCCATAACGTACAGTAAAAAATAAATGCACAAGTATAGAATGTAACAATATCATCTCTTATTATTATCATAAAATAATGTAAGCTGTCGATTTCCCGAAAATTAACACAGCATGATGGTACCGCCGCCCCAGGAACCAGTTATTTGATAACCAATACCCCTGCCATAGGTCACCTCAATTGGCTTGCTGCGTTTTGTGACTTGGCAGGGGTGCTCTGGTTCATGGAGTGAGGTTTTTCTAGATCTTGGAGACTGATGCGTTTGCCCACCTACTGTGCGGCAGATTCCTACCCATCCTTCATACCTTTTTTCCCTCAACTTCCACTCTTTCCTTTTTCTTAAAAGAGTTTCCACTCAGCATCCCCAAAGATATAATTTATTTCCTCAGGGCCACCTATGTGGACCTAATGTTAAAAAAATAATGACGATATATTGAAACAATTTTCTTTTTTTTTATTCTGGTGGTGACCCGATAACCGTTGTAAATATGCCTTAACGAAGATGGGAAAACACATATAATGTAATATAATCATAAGTTTCCACCCATGACACCCGATCCCCAAATGTTGTGTAAAATATATATACAACAAAGAATACCAGTCTGAAGAAGACCGTACTAGGTTTAAACTGGAAAGGGTTAGAAATAAAAAAAGTGGAAACTGTTTCAATATTCAAATCATTTTCATATTAAAAAAAAAGTCTATGTATTTATCTTTGAGTTTTAAACAGATGACTCTTTGATTCGCCCAAATTAAACAATAATTTATCACAGTGCACTTGCTCAGTTCTATTGGTAAAACCAGCTGTTCTTAAATATGAGCCATGTTATCGATCCGCTCCTGCCTCAGTTCTATCTGCCCTTAGTTGTCATAAAGCGCTATGTCTTCCTTTTACTACATTAAGGCTGGAAACCGTTAAAGCTCCGCACTAATCTCTTGTCCGTTATTATAATGGGGTGGCTTCAGACCCCCGAACCCAGCTAAAGCCTTGGCAATACTATTATTATTTCTGATTATTAACTGCCAAGGTTGAACTCATTTAATACCACTCCAAGGGCAAATCGCTCAAAATCTGTTAAATTACCTTAACGTATAATCTTAAATTTTCTCTACTTAGAAGGTCAACGTTCCCGTGTAATGAATAATCTGGCAATATTTCACGTTTGCATATATTTTTAAAATTATTTATTTTTATTTTTACATAAGCTTCACCCATGAGACCGTGCAAAAATACTTTCCCTCAAGGCCTATGTCTTCTATGGGGATGATATGTGGATGTTATATGAAGGAAAGAGTTATGATGGGTCGGTAGGAATGAAGACGTCAGTGTGTCATGGAGTGACGGACCTCTGAATCCATCCATCTCACTGCGTTGCAAAAGAATGATCCAGGGTGGCAGGAATGAGGGAAAGGATAAGAAGCTCTGGAAATATCCTCACTATGGAAGCCCGCCTCACTCCATCCTCCAGCATTGACGCACACTTGAGAAAAATACTAGCGCCTAATATAGTCACGGCTCCCTAAAGGCTTCAACTTTCTATTATTCTATTATTTTATCATCTTATTCTATTTTATTTTCAATTTATTCTGTTTTCTTTTCTTTGTTTTTCTGTTCTATCTTTTTGTTTTTGATAATATATTTTGTTGTATCTCTATATGGAATGTGTGGAACTGCACTAACCTCCCCACATACCGATTAAAAAAAAAATTAAAAAAAAGAATAAAAAAAAAAAAATAAAAAAAAAACATAAACACTTTATTATTATTATTATTATTAAAGCCATGGGTCTAGAAAGTCCGGCTGAAAAGGTCAAAAAAGAGGTCTTCCAGGCAGTAATTGAGCAGACGCACCCCCCGCAAAGACTTCACAAACTTCTTCAGACAAGCAAACCCCAACACATGAACCTGGCACCTCTATGAAGTCACCAAACGTAGCGAACCACTTGGAGCGACCTTAAGCAGAATTGTTGGTTATCCAATAAATGGTTCCCTGTACCTATTCCCGCTTCCCGAATTGAGCGGGATTATTTAGTATCATTTGCATCTTACTCCAAAAGGCAGCAACGAAGAAAATATTTATACAGGGTTTTCCAATAAGAGGTGTTATTTTGATATTCAATCGTAAAAGATCAATGGTTTCGTTGCTTGTGTGGCACATAGCACCGTCTTGTTGAAATTAAACGTTGTTCGGATCTATACCATGCAATTCCGGCCATAAAAAATCGTTAATCATCTCTCAATAGCGCAATCCATTCACCGTAACTGATGCTCCATCCTCATTTTCGAAAAAGTAAGGTCCAATGACTCCGCCGGACCATAAACCGCACCAAACAGTCACACGTTGAGGACAGAGAGGATTTTTAACAATAACTCATGGGTTTTCCGAGCTTCAGATGCGACAATTTTGCTTGTTGACGAAGCCACTGAAGTGGAAATGGGCCTCATCACTCAAGATGATTTGCATTTGATTCACTCAAGTAAATTTTAATAATTTCAGTACGTTGTTGAAGGGTGTATCGTTCCATTTTTATTAATGGCGTAGTTTTTACTTGTCAAATGTTAATAAATGACAGCTTCAAAAGTAACATCTACCGAAAAAACGGACTATTCAAAATAACATCTCTTATTGGAAAACCCTGTCGTACCTGAGGTTTTAGTGAATTGAAACTTCAAACCTAAGGCTGCTGCTACAGTCACATCAATCGTACGGAATATCGATACGCCGACGCCAACATTGGTGATGGCTGTATAAAATACATGGCTTTAGTTCTCTATACGACGGATTCACCAGGGGCTGAACGAACATGGCCAGACGAAAAGTAACACTCATGGTTAGTATTAACTCCAAACTAGGTTTTACCATTACTAATTATTTTTAATTTCATCATTATGTCTAAATGATATGGCACCCTGTAAAATCAATAGCTATTGTTTGATACTAGACAATAATTTGAACAATAGTTGGTTGTGACAATCACGGATATTAAATTGTGTGTTAATTAACTGTCAAAACATTTACGTGTTTCTTCCATCCTAAGTTGCATGAGTAATTAAATAGTCCATAACTTAATCCTACTTGCAGCAATCTAAATTTTTGAATTATTAACTTCAATACATAATAATTTTTTTGTCTTCCAAAATACGCTCTTTTATATAATAACTTGTAAAATTGATACAGTAGCTCACTGCGACACTTTGGCATTTTCGATAAAAGTAATTGTATTGTGTGAAAAAACGGTAGTTAATACATTTTCAAAGATTTTTAGAAATTAACACTTGGATAATTTTCATACGTAACTTTTCTTTAGACATTCGAATAAATTTAAGTGTTGTGTTTTTCCAGAGAAAGAAACATTGCCCAAAACTGATGTATGCTTTCACGGAATATGGAAAAGATTTATGGCGACGGCCTTCAAGGTTGAAGGAGCCCTTACAGAGGAAGATCTTCTAAAAGACGAGGGGGTGGATGCTTCAAGTCGTAGAGGTGTTTTCGACATAAAAATATTACAATACGGAGGAACTTGTAAAAGTAAGAAAAAATAAATATTTATGGTTAGCTTGAAATAAGAAAATATGCATGTTATTTTTAAATTTTTCAATTTTGGAGGTGGGTGTGGGTACCGCCGCTCCGGGAAACATTTACCGCATTACTAAAACCTTCACCTCGAGTCACCCCAAGTGGCTCGCTACGTTTGGTGACTTAGAACGGGTGCCTGAGTTCATGGGTTGGGGATTATCTAGGTCTTGGCGGTGGATGCGTCTGCCCACATACTGTGATATTTTGGAGAGACTAGTTGAAGGAGACCTATTTTCCTCTCCAGAAGGACTATTTCGTACATATTATATATTTAGAGGAATGAATTCATACGTCTGTCACTCATCGTTTTATTTGAGTAAATTTGAACTTATTACTTACTCCAGTAACATTTACCAACACGGCAAAAAAGTGCCACCGTGATTTATTTTTGAAGTCAACGATTCGGATAGAGTTACAGTGTCCATTCTCAGGGCAGACATGTGATCGAGGAATGTGGTGAAGTGTGTGCTTATGTATGTCGAAGCGATACAGTGTTGAAAACTCCCTCTAAGGGCTGGTATTTCAGTATAAAAATTTGAAAATTGTTTTCTGTGTTTAGTTTTGATGTAGCTATCAATTACCGGATACTAAGAATTATTATTACTAGGAACAAATTTCTTCAACAAACTGCCAGAAAATATAAATACAAGATCACTTGTATTTATAGATTCAAATAATTCAAAACTCAATTAAAAAAAAATACTGAAAACCTAAACAAATAATAAAAATACCTCGTCGCATTAAAAACATTAAAAAAATAAATAATACTAAAAAATAATAAAAATTAGTAAATTAACTAAATAGCCAGTTAGACTCGAGAATAATTCTCCACTAACCGGGAATTGTAATTAGTTAATTGAAATATTAAAAAAATATAAGTACTTACCTTCTTAGAAATCTTACGCTTTTAGAGCATAGACATGAGAAAGCATGACGATAAAGGTTAGGAACGGGGAAATGGCGTTGGCGTTACCCTTTCAATGACTGGTAAATAAGTGAAACCGACAGTTTACAGGCAACAAGCATTCTACTGTCACTATTAAGATCAAAAATAAAATTTGCTTACGAATTATAAAAAAAATATAATTATGCTTAGCCCCATCGTCTTCATTAGCATTTATGAGATGTTTGTAGATATCAATTGCCTCCGTAATTAGGCGTGCTCGATGCGTTTCGGGTTTTCCTAGGACCTCAGGAAAAAATTGAAGGTAAAGGCCAGTTTAAATGAAATGTTCGTCAAATGCTTATTTGCCAGAATGGAGAGTTTTTACGCTCCAAAGTGTGCTAATGAAAAATATTTTTTCTTTTGAACTTGATTTGCCTGGACAATAATTTAGAAAGGAAAACTTTCGTCAAAAAGCTCTAGATAACAAATGGAGCTACTAGATTTCGTTCTGTTCCTTTCGCTCCCTTTTTACAGCTTCAGAAATTTTGCAAAAGGATGTTATAGCCCGACCAGTTTTCAGCATACAACTTCTGTCATTGTCACATGAAACGATCATACAGATGTATCAGAGTCCCCAACTATCATTCAAAAGCTTAAAAAAATAACACGTGTCGTTTCGGAAACACCCGAACATTGAAAGGCTTTCCCGACCATTTTGCCGCACAAAGTTAAAGTTAGTAAGTTAGTCAAAGAGAAAGTTGCAGAAACACCGGCCCTTTGACGAGCGCTCGTGGTTAAGGGCTAAGGGATGGAACGCAAATGGCAGAAAATATAATTTAGAAATATTTTTGTTCTCGTAACGTAAGGCTTAAATTGAGTCTTTTTATTATACAAATACATAAAACGATTCAAGAATACATACATATGTATGTATTAGAATATTGCTTGAGATCTTTTTTTATTATATTCAATAAACAGTTAGTTTTCTAGGGAAGAGGTCGATTCAAACGATTGCTGATGGTTTCATCCTTCTCTCACATTCAATAAATGCTGGCGTCCCACAGGGATCAGTTATGTCCCCGACTTTATTTATGTTGTACTTCAATGGCTACGTCCAGAGTAAGCCGCAACTTGCAAATAAATAAATAAATTAAACACTTGAAGGCACAAAATAAGTCGTATGAAATCAATTGTGGCCATGATAGTGTATTTGGGAATTTTTATTAATTACACTTTCCCTTTTGACGGGAAAATTCCCTTTATCCTATAACGATATTATTATATCCGTTCAATAATAAAACCATTCCATGCGCCAAACAATTACTTCCGCATTTATAAAAAATCGAAATGAATAAAATGTTATATTAACGGTGAGTTTGATGGTTTTCCCTATCCTACAAATGAATTGCAATCTATGGAGCACAGACGTCTTATGGATCTGCTGTCCTTGTTCTAACATTCGAACCACTATCTAAATACTCCTGGCACTAATACAAACTAAGTTTGTTAACGGTCGACAACTTTTCGAGTTTCGCGCGCAAACATACGCAAGCTGAATTTGTATATATTAAGATTGGCAGATTTTTCTTACTTGGCAATCCATTTTATTTAGGTCGCAATCATGTATAATAATAAAGAAGGTTGTCTTTAGGTGGGTTTGTTTTTATACAAATCATCAGTTCCATAGTTATTCCGAAATCGATTAAAATTTTTGCTAACGCGACTTTGTGTACATGAGATTTTTAAAACAACACCCCCCTCTTTTTCCATTCCTTGAATCACTTTTGACGCTCAAAATAAGAAATTTACTGTTTACATCTGAGTTTGAAACACTCTTCAATACAGTCGGACTTCAGATAGTCAACTATAAAATAGATTTATAAAAAAATTGACAATCAAGAAGTCCTCAACAATAACCATATTAATTGTAAATTGATATACATAATATATTATTATTGTATATATATATGTATATTGTAAAAAGAAGATCATTCTACAGCACCTTAGAAGTCGAAAACTCTTCGATTGTTTTGATTATTGCACAAAATTTCCAACTGCCCAAACCCAGTGAGACTACGTGTAATGTTGTTGCATCCGATAGATGGTGCTTTTTCGGTTTTACAAACATAACCGAATACTCTGCTATCATTCCGACGGCCGGCAGAGGCCAGAGCAATAATCCTAACCGTAGTTAAGGCAAGTCGTCTGTGACTATTGTAAATAGTTACTTTTGTAACGTTAAAACACAACAAAACTAAATAATTGTATCCTTTAAGATTACCTAAATCTTCACGATAAATCAATCCCTTGCACAGGAATTCAAGGACATTATACTATGGTATCCTGAGATGTGGTGTGTTGTTGGTGAAGGGACTGGATATGCAATGGAGATGGAAAATTTTTCTAGGGAGATTAGTCTGACATTATATTATTAT
This sequence comes from Hesperophylax magnus, assembly GCA_026573805.1. NCBI lineage: Eukaryota > Metazoa > Arthropoda > Insecta > Trichoptera > Limnephilidae > Hesperophylax > Hesperophylax magnus. The sequence goes on from JAIUSX010000018.1 coordinate 1,843,787, forward strand.
CTATTATATTATCCATTATGTCATCAATGTTGTGTTTGTCTGTAATAAGTGATAGTATCAAGTATGTTAAATGTAATTGTATTTGCGAGAGCTTTGGTATGAATCACTGTTGACAAACCTAATCATTATTATTTTTTATCTATCGAAAATCCTTAAAATCGCATCTACAACCGACGCCACTTCTGATGTCTTTAACTGAAACCTAATTCACTGCGTACAAATTTACATTTTAATTGATAAAAAGTTTCAACAAATTCTTACGGCTTAGGAAAACTTGTAAAAATGAAAGGTAGAAACTTAATATTTAACAAGTGAAGGAGCACGTTTTAAGGCCCGTTAAAAAAGAGTGTGCTTAACAAATTCAGACTACAATGCACGAATAAATAAAGAAACGTGTCGTGAATATTTGAAAGTTGCGCATGTTGGATGGGGCTTAACCATTTATTGTCTGGAGGAACTTAAAGCCTTATCTCCTCTGCGAATAAAGCCTTCGGGAGTCTGACACGGTAGATACGTTCTACGTTTGGTATCGATATAAGATTAAGGGCTGATCCCAGACTAATGGTTTATTTATTTAACAATGTGTATTGCCCTTTTAACAGCTTTGAATTCGTTTATGTTAAAAAAGAGTTAAGTTGTTTTTGGATTTAAAGTCACAGACCCAGGTGTACTGAAACATGTGATTCGTATTGTTTAAATCACATTATTCAGGGAGACTTCTCGAAGTTATTTTATTTTATCTTTCTTTTCTGAAATGGGATAAAATACAACAGATAACGGATTCTCGTAGGCACAAATAGATAGATAAAATATCAGCGCAGAGATTGAGATTAAAAAAGCGACTTTCGAATGGTTTTTACGAGTTTTAAGATTTTTATACCGCACAAGTATCCCAACTGCATAAAGCCAGTAGAACTATGTGATGTCCATATTTGGGTATTTTGTAAAGCTGGTTAAAGTGAAGGCGGCAAGAAATTCGAAAGAGGTAAGTTATGTTAACATTTTTACCTGGCTTTTCATATCTGGTCACTGAACTGTTTCGATTCATCACCAGGGCATGTGTTTTGTTATTTTTTGTTCACGTTCTCCATAAAACTTTTATGCACCAATACGGAGAAGATTACAAAGTGTAAGTATAAAAGTTTTACTATCTTGTGACATACATCGAAAGATAGTTGCAAAACTGTCTGTAAGTGACGTTAAACACGTCAATGGTCAATGCAGAATCGTTAAGCATTTGAGTCGCGCTAGAATGGTGAGTTCTGATAGGTAGAAATCCTCGCTTTCGGATTATGAAAAAGTGTATGTGACATCCCACTAGTACAAATGTTAGGGACTTATAGGTTAACCTTTTTCAATATAAGTGGATTAGTAGGCATTAGTTGGATGGATATTTTTTATCTTAAACAACCTACTTGTTCGCCATTTAACTGTTTAAAAAACAAAATGTAATTCGTTTGAACATTCTTCCGCATTATTCCTCGATATAAACATCAAGCAATACATAAATTAATTATTAATTTCACAACAACTCGTGCTCAAAAAATCTGTGACCGAACAGACTAACTTTATAGTACTTAACTTTAAAAATGGCCGTAAAACTGCTAAAAATAATTAAAAAGATGTTTACCCCACTAAAGGCTTACAACATAATGTATAAAATGTGCCTCTCGAGAAAATACGCCTGGGCTCGAAGCACTTTCCAGATGGTCCACTGAATATTAAAGATTTTATCATATTATTACTGACAAGGATGCTGTTTTCGTCTTAAATTGTTACCCTTTACGGGCATTAAATTGTTGAATGTTGAACGGTTTAGGGGAGCACTTTGGCTCGTGAAAGAATATGGTTTAAATATTATGTTGAATAGGTAATGTACGCCAACTCGTGCGTAGGTAAGGCACTATTTTATTTATCAATCTACACGTACCCAAAATGGCAACTAACTTTATAAAGTTTCAACTCTTATGCGAAAGAACCTTATAACTTCACGTGACTGAAGAGGTACCCGGGAGCATATTTCGAATTAATTTTATTTTAAATTACGATAAATATGATCTACTATTGTATTTAGTGTAGTTACATCACATGATTACTTAATATGTACTATTTTGGATCACTTTCTAAAGTACGAATCCCACAAAATAAACTTCTGACGATGATCAATATATACCTGATGCAATAGAATGGTAAACATCGGGCTTTGAATTAAAAGGTGCTATGGGGAATATCACTGTTTTTTTTGTCTATGACAATTAAATTTGTACTATTTTCGATTTGCAGCGAAAACAACATGTTCGTTTTTATTCGTGAATATGGCGGCATTGACTTCACACCGTACAACCGTTTTAAAATACGCGGTTTTTTTAATTAATAATTATGAATAACACATTTTTAATTCGATGATTAACATCAGAAAAATAAACTTTATTTCTTTCACACTTTTTAAACGGTATTCATAGTTTGTGGAAATACCCCATTGGTGGGAAAGATGCTTGTGACACTTGATTTGATCATTTTAGTTGATGAAAATGAATTAATAATAATGCATATGAGAGCACCCGGGTAACTCTTCAATCATTAGAAGATGTACTAAAGCGTTTTCCATCCACAGCGCACCCTTCATAAACAAAATTGTTAAGTATGTTAAATTGTTTTTTTCCATAATTGTGAAGATGTCACAAGGTTTCCGCTGATTAGATTAACTGTCACATTAAAAAAAGTTCTAAAGCTAAAGGGTACCTGGGTACCCCTTCAGTTACATAAAGGTTAACCCTGGCTTACAAACCTTACTTTATGTGCACTTATTACACACGCTCGTAGTTTAAACTTCTTGGTTTGGAGACCACATTCGCATTGCCTGGTCCCTACGAAGATTTGTGGTGCCATATTCCCACTAGCTTTGGGCAGGTTGGCACTTTTTACTGTATTCACTTTTTTTAACTTTTAAAACAAAACTTAATTACCATGAGGGGCAACTCAGTTACCCCTGGCATTTTATTTTTTTGATGCCAGTTTTTGCGTTTACTAAAAATATATATTTCACATTATGCTTATGGCTCAAACATTTAAAGTGATTTCGTGAAATGATTATCATAATTAACGTTTTGTTAATTTCATTCAAAAAACGGGAGTTTTGCTGTCTTACCGTGTGGCGTTGGTAATATTTCGAGCGGCTGAGATGGCGCGCATCATCCACAAGGGCGTCATTGTGCGAGTAGAACGGCGAAAAAGCTGTGTTGTGGTTCCAACACTCAACTTGAAGAAATATAACTAGTTACAGGGAATATTCTGGTATTTTATTTGATTTTTTAACGTTAGAATTTGTTATATTTTTTAGGTTTTCTATAAGGTCTCTTTACAAAATTATACGAGAGTGGTTTTTAGTTTCAGTGATTCCTTCCTGACCCCTGTTGGCAACGGAAAGGTTAATTCTGTTTCCTGACAAATATAAAATAACCAATGTTTATTTGATGATAAAGTTTCAGAAGACACTACAGCATCGCTTGATCTATGCGCCACTTGTATTGGTGGGTTGGAATTTAAATGATTTGATCACTTGAACGAAAATAGTGTCCATGATCGGATAAAATATCGAAAAATCCATAAATATACTATAACTGTTTTGCCATTCATATTTTTTTTTATTAATAAAGAAAAAAATGCCTTTACAAAGAAATATAATAGAATTATACACGAAACCTAAAAAAAAATGTTTGAAGAAGAAGATAATACCAATACATCTAAACGAATCATGAAACAGAAACGAGACACAGAAAGTAAAAGGAAATAACATATAAATAAAACTTGAATATATTTATCTGCGACACTATCTAAGTTACAAACCAATTTCATTAGAAAATTTGTGATCATTAAAAAAGGTACCTGCCAAAAATATGAGAAAAATTATTTGCGAGATGGTATTGTTTTTTTTATGAATTCGAAATATGAGATCGACAAATGTGACGTTTGATAAATAGGTCCCAATGGTCAAGTGGTTAAGACGTCTGTTCCGATAAGACAAGAAATACTAGGTTCAACCCCCACTTTAAAAAAAAATTATTATGTTTATTTCGTGCTAGAGCAATCCAGATGAGTTACAAAACTCATTGTAGGACGAGAGGAACTTATAATAGATAGGTGGGAGTTAATAGGGACAATTTGCTTGGAGTTACTATATTAGACCAGCTCAAGTATCGGGGATCCATAGAAGCCCGAGTAAATCAGGCCTCCAAAAAGTTGGGCGTCTTGTACAAGGCTAGGAGATTCTTCAACAGTGACCAGCTGCTGACCCTGTACAAGTCTCAAGTCCGCCCAACTATTGAATTTGGGAGCCACCTTTGGGCTGGTGTCCCAAAATACTTGATAAACCTGCTTGAATCTGTGCAAAGGAGAGCGATCCGTCTGATTGACAATCCGTTGTTAACAAACCGATTGCCTTCTCTAATGCATATACGCAATGTAGGCATGCTGTGTCTGTTCTACAGGTATTTCAATGGAGCCTGCTCCAAGGAGCTAGCAGCATTGATTCCTGATGCACCGGTGCACGTGCGCGAAACTCGACGGACACGAACTGAACACCCGTTCACGGTTGACGTTGGCTTCATGAGAACGGGCCGTTTTTACGACTCGTTTTTGTGTAAGTCGGCTCGTATGTGGAACGAGCTACCGGCATCTGTTTTTCCTCCCTCCTATAATCCGAGCCTCTTCAAGGCCCGCATTAACAAATCCCTTCCTACAGCCCCTACCTTACTCCGCCTCACAACGCCGCCCAACCGGGTGGTGACATAGTTCCCCTGTTTATGCACTCCACAGGCAGGGACACTCTTGTGAGGTGTCACATAAAAAATAAAAAAAATTATACATCGGTATTTTGATATCAAAATTATAAGTTTCACATACGAAACAGTGAAAAAATATTTTAATTATAAGTGTCACATACAAAATAGTACACAAATAGAAAAAGGGGGGTTAAGTAGAACAAAAGAAACAAAAAAGGAAACAGCAACCAAGCTAAGGGAGGAATTTAGAAGAAGGTACATACCCACTAATATATTAGTAAAAATAGAATATGCTCGATTGACCGTTGTGACCGTATACTTTTTTTTTATTTTCAGTGTATTCTTTCTGTTGTATGTCTCGTTTGGATTAATTAGTATTATCTTCTTCATTGATGGGTATAACCTTCAAAATAAGTAAATTGTTCCAAATAAGTAAATTTTTATTTTCTCAAAAAGCTTTAATAATAAAGATTTTTAACTAATAAACTGAGGAAAATTATTTATTCCCCGCTTCTAAGTAATGTCACAAAACCTAAACAATATAACACATTAAAATAAATAAAAAATAGCTACTTCAACATTATTAAGCAATTAAGATAACATTAATGTGTGGAAAACAGACTGCAAAATACCCCCAAAGAATATGAAATCTATTGTCACAGTTATTTTATCAGTAAATCGGCTTAACCGGTAATAAATCATTTTAAATTGGGAGGGGGTAAAATGGAATCATAAAAATAAGTCGTCTAAACGTGGTTAAAGCCACAGTTTGAAAATGACCTTGAAAGCAGAACAGCTGTAACAATAAAAAAACCAAAAAATACTTGAAAAACTTAATAATTATACCTATTAATATATTTGATTTTAATTAAATTTAAAAAAATTTAATGAAGTTCTACGAATTAAACACAAAAACAATAAATAAAAAGCTTTGTTATAGGAAAATCTAGTTTTTCCTAGTCAGTTCATAATTAATACGAAAAACAAAAACAAAAAAATCTCTTGCGAATTGGAAGTAATTATTTTGTCGATATTGTCGTTGAAAGCGCTGATATTGGGGATATATTAAAGAATAATTTGGTTGAGAAAACGATTTAAAAAAAATGACTTGATGAATATTTAAAGGCAATCTGTCTTAATTTACCTCCCACATTAAAAGTTTGGCTTTGCTGCTAATTCCACAATCGTCTTTCTGTCTTTCTTTCTTTTGCTTACATCCTCCATCTGTCAGACATAATGTTATTTTTTTTACTTCCGCTAATCAAAAAATCTATCTTTAATGTCGGATTTTGTCTGAAAGCCGGAAATAATAATGTTAATTTTCAAATTTCCCGAAGAGAAGATCTTTTTACTAATTTAATTTGTAGCCATATCGAAAAAATGATTAATGTATACATAATCCCATACTTAGGAAGGCTTTCTGAAATCTCAACAAATCAAGTTGTTCTTTTGAAATTTTTAACGAAGAGATTTTACAAAAATGCACAGAGAAAAATGATCCCGTTAAAAAGTGATAGCATGTTAACTTCTTGATAAATTATTAGTAAGTGAGAATATATCGACAACGCGTGTTCTTTTACTGATAAATTAAATGAAGGAATGCTACAATATAAGTATGAAAGTATCAATATCCTTATTTGTATGAACACGTGTTCCGCCGTCCTCATAAAACATTTGCTTTTGGCCGATAGTTAGTTATGAACTCTTTCAATTCATTTGTTTTAAGTCGGCTTTCCCATTTTTAACAGGAAAACGAATAATTTTACCAAAATTTTTAATAAATTAACAGTATTGCATACATATCAGTAAGTTTTCTGAATTACTAATAACGCATTAAAATGATTTCCAAAAGAGCAACTTTTTTGAATACATTTTTTATTGGATTAAAAAGTCCTTCCTCATCATTTACCAAATTCTTTTAAAAGTATTGGGTGCTCTTAGATTCAATTAATTACCGAATGATTACCATACCTATGACAAGCAATCTATTGGTTACGAGTTATGTTTTTTTATTTATTTGTGTGAACACCACACAAGAGTCCCAACTGCTCACAACCATCTGGAGCCAGTGAGACTATGGCAATCACGATCGGGGTATCTTATGAGGCTGAAGGTAGTGGGAAAGGGAAGAAGATGGAGAAGAAGAAGGTGGGAGAGTGTGAATGTTTGTGTAGTGTGACTGCACTTCCGATTATGTTAATCTAGTTCGGCTGCACTTCTGATAATGATAGTGTACGGTGGCTGTACTTCTTATTATGACTTAGGTACCTATGCTATCTTATAAATAAGATTCACTTTTCAAATAACAAATAAATTTAATAAGTGTAACTAAATTTATAATAAATTGATTTTTAGTTATATTTTTCAAATATAAATATATAATAAGAATTCTTTCGATTTTTATAATTATTCGCTACCCTTTAAAACAGAAGGCATGCAATTTTTCTCTTTCGTCTTTATAAAAATTTTGTGGTTTAGAAACTTGAGTTTGCAACATTTTTGTAAGGCCGCATTAATAAAAGAACGCCTAAAGTGATGATAAAGAATTATAAAATATCTTCAAAACCATCCCAACACTTCTGTAGGTATTCCAATTAAATCCAGTTCTTTATTTAGGCAAGCATTTTAATCTCGGAGTAGGTAAATAATTCCCTAATTATGACTGACCCAAATTTAAGCAAAAACCCCGCGGCGTTTTGTGAAAATTGCAAACGGAATCAACGCCGCATTCGATTTAAACATTTTGTAATTTTCCCCAAATAATAATAATTCCTATGCGCCCGGTGCTGAAAACGTTGCAAAAAGAGAAAAGTTCCATCAATACAGATTAGTTGGCTCAGTTTTAACTAGAAAACTTCCAGCAATATAGAATAGTTTGCTCAGTTTTAACTAGAAAAATAAGTGATAAGTGACCTTATTGCTTATTCAGCAATTATTATTTGATTACTTTCCTATATACAAAACATGTTTGCACGAGTCAGCGAAACCTTTTAGCCTTTTAAAGAGTTCTCCAATATCAATATTGTGCTTAGGTTATATTGGATGGAAGCTAATTTGTTGTTAAGTTGTTGATATAAGAAAATCAATTACCGGTTTGTTTTCCGATGCTGAAAAATAGGTCGAATAGGTAATACGCTCGTCGTTTGTTGCTCTTGCTGTTACTGCGTTAGAAAATATAAATTGTTGAGTTGTAGAATGCAAGTCAAGATTTTACAAAGTGTGTTTTTTAATATGGTAAAAAAATATAACTATATTGGAGAGCGAAATAAAATTAAGAATCGAAATAGAAAGTACTTGAAAGAAAATATTTGCGCCTTTCATACTCTATACGAAGCTGTAAACGAAATAAGATTTTGATGAAATAAATACATAACTTTTAAATATAGCAGAAACAGAATCAATCGAAGAATTAAAGAGAATCTTATTGTTTTTCTGGTGAAACATTTCCGATGATTTATTTCTCCGCTGTCTATATGCGATATTACGATATCCTTGATATAAGCGTATGACCTTACCGATAGATGGCAATAGATAAAATATGATTTAAGATTTTCACGGCCAAAAGTATTTTTGTTATTTGTTTTTGGGGTGTTATGCCGTGTTGCGCTAACTCCTTCTTTAGCCAACGTTTCGGACAACATTGCAGTGTCCATCATCAGGGCAGATGTGTTATTTGAGGTTGTGTAAAAATGTGAGCTTATGTATGAGGTTGTGATACCGTGTTGCCAGCTCCAATCCTATGAGCTAACATTGACGTATCATTTATTTTTATTTTTTTTATTTAAAGTGGTTTTCTTCGTTTAGCTCTGGTGTATCCGTCAATTACCGGATACCAAGAACTATTGAGCTTAGCTCCATCGTCTCTATTAATGTTTACGGGATTTTTATGAATTTCAATGGCTTCCGTAATCAGCCGTGCTCTATAAGTTTTGGGTCTCCCCAGGATTTCAGGAACAAATCCAAAGTAATGCCCGGTGTCAATCAAATGCTCGGCAATTGCCGATTTGTCAGGGTGGCCGAGTTTACAAGCTCTGAAGTGTTCTGAAATCCTTTATTCCCAGGGAACCATTTATTGGATAGCCAACATCTCTGCCATAGGGCACCCAAAGTGGTTATCTACGTTTGGTGACTGGAGCAGGGGTGAGGCTTGTCCGGGTATTACTGCCCACCAACTGCGTGGCGAGCTGGATCGGATGAGACTAGTTGAGGAAGACCTTATGACTTCTCCAGCAGAACTCTCAGAACATTGATAGATTCACACCTTACCCACATACCTTTTTCCTTCCCAGAACTTCCTGTTATTCCTTTTCCTAAAAATACCTTTCACACGGCATCTCCAAAGAAGACATAGCCATGAGGTTAAATATTTTACTTAGGGCCTCCTTTGTGGAGCTAATGTAAAAATAGGTAAATCACCCAGTTGAGCAACGTAGTGATGCGGATTGAGGTTATTGTAGCGGGTCCTGGGGGAAGATGCTTTATCAGTACATCATAGTGTGTCAGAGAATTGATTCGTTCTCATTCTGTCAATGTCAACTGTAAACATGATTTCCGCCAATAGCTGCCAAGTTTCTCACAAATTAAACACTATCTACCTTGCTTAAGTTTCACCTTGATCGGATACCGGGATGTAGGTTATTTTTTTTTTTTAGATCCCAGTTTTTCATTCATGCCTTACCCAAAACATATGTGATAGTTTTTTTTACTATGATACATTTATTTTTATTACACTTTTTATAGATATTTTTTTATGATAAACTAATGTTTATAAAACAAGGTTTTTATGCATAGCACAAAGGATAATAAATTATTATAAGCATAATAAATTTGGTCGTTTACAGCTGGAAAAAATATAATAATCAGTAATTGTTGACTGAAGTACTAGTAAATATTGAATTATTTGGCGGGTTGGAAATAAGCCGACGTGGCTCAGTGGTCCAGAGCGTCTGACCGGACATCAGAATTTGCGGGTTCAATTCCCATCGGCGGCATTTATTTTTACTCGGGAGATATTTTCAATTTGTATTGATATTGCAGGCGACCCAATTATAGTTTTTAGATTTTCACGGCCAAAAGCATTTTGGTTGTTTGTTTTGGGGGTGTTATGCCGTGTCACATCTTCGGATCTACCGGATCTGCCCTGATGATGGACACTGCAACGATGTCCCAAACGTCGGCTTAAGAAGGAGTTAGCGCAACACGGCATAACACCCCAAAAACAAACAACCAAAAAAGACCCAATTATAGCTTATAATAATTTATTATATTTTTTATAGTATCTTAAAATTAGTGAACTCGCTTCCACTTTATCCAAATCCCTATTGGATGTTATAGAGTATTATTTCGAATATTAACTGCTGTAAATGTTAATAATGTCATCCAATTTAGGATAAATGCGTGTTTGCACGAATATGAACGGGATTGCCACCATCGAACACCAATGCTTTGTAATCGACAACGAGTCTATCTGCCGAGTTTCAGCTTGATCGGATATCGAGAAGTAGGTTAATTTTCGCTTCCAAGATTTGAATATATTTATTACCGCAAACGAAAATTAAATTGAAATAAGTGCATATAAAACTATAATTTATGATCAATTTTTTTATGATTTTAAACCCCAGTTTATGTGGGGACTAATTTCAATATTTTTTTATCAGGCAGAAATTATGAAAGATATTTCTTTTAAGATACAAAAAGAAATCAATGAAAACATTGAATTAACTCTGATTCAACACAAAATATTCAATATTTTTTATGTTCTTTGATGATTTTTAATTACCTCAATGATTAAGCCATTTTTACCAGAGATTGTAAAAGCTTTACATTTTCCTTATGCATAAATGAATTTCTCCGCTGGGTTTACGAAAGCCTTGACTGGAAAACAAACTCGCCGGTCTGTAAAATGGACGTTGTAATGAATTCACGCATCGCAGTAGAGTGAGGTTACCAGAATATCAGGCGGGGTAACTTCGACGGCGAATTTTTAACTATTACAAATAACGTTATTCCATCCCTGCCGGGGTGTTACCAAGATACTGCCATATAAAATCAACATTAATGAAGAAAGATCAGTTATATACTTTAGACACAATTTATATAAATTAAGCGAAGAGAATATTTTTGACTTCTTTTCTGTTTTTTTTAACCTTCCTGTTGATTGTAGTGACGTCCGTGATCTTGAGATAAAATGAGACGACGAAAAATTGTAGGTATATTTAGTGTAAGCAATTCTGAACATATTCTTTATACATTTCCTTTGTACACAATGATTAAATCGCTTTAAAAAATATCATCGATTTTTGTATGGAGGACACCAGTTTCCCATCCACAGTCGACAGGTTAAGTTTTATTATATTTTGGCCACTCTGGATTTTAACGGGTCTGCGTTACAATAATATTCTAATACAAGGATTCATGAAGTATTATAGCCTTTCAAAAACAAACATTCAATATTAATTTTAGAGAGTTTCAGAAATTTACTATTAATAAACTTGAAAAATAACGTGATCTGTTAAAATATAATTAAAAGAAATTAATATTTAAAATATATAATTTTTAATTAATTAATGATTAAAATAAATTTAAAATTTGTGCCTACTTCATTGCTTGTTTGAATTGTTCCCACAATCGCGTGTGACAAAGTCATCTCAGCTTCACTTCGTTTTTTGACATTTGAAAGGTCCCGTTAAGGGCCGATTCTAGGTGCTTTTCAGTTTTCTATCAAATCGTAATAATTTGACAAGATTTCCCTTCGGCTGAATGGCGGTAAATGGCCATTTAATGACAATATTACATTCGAATTCCTTGCCAACAACCCTTTCCTAAGTATTCAACATCCTTTTAAACGTGTTTAAATGTATCATAAACTCGGTGGGCTGGATCAACTACCTGTTCGCAAGTATAAAGTCTATTCTGGCTTTTTGAGAACGAGTCATTCATCGGAATAATTCATGTGTAAGACGGCAAACATTTGAAACGAATTACCGGAATCATTTTTATTGGCTTATTTTCCGGGCCTCTTTAAGATCCGCTTCAGCTAATTTTTTACAAAGCTCATTCATACTCCCTTCACACTAGAGATCAAGACGCGCAAAAGTGTTGAGAAATTAATTAATTTATAAATTGATTATAACACATTAAATTCTACACTCAGTTAACACGGGATAAATGATACAATCTAGGTTAAAAAAAGATAAAAATTTCAGTTATCACAAAAATATCTCACAAAAAACAATAAATTTAATATAATGTCAAGTCAAGACAGAAACAAGGTTATCGTGATAGAGTTAACGACTTATGTCATACACGAAGAAAAATTAGTATGGCTTAAAATCCTGTTATAAACTTGATGGTAAGCCATTTCCTAATAATAAAATATTAATACATTCTGAATATATCGAAATACGTGTTCGTATGCTGCGCTTATACTGATAAATATATATAATGACGAAATGCGATAATACATTTTTTTTATGTGTATGTTTTTTTTTTATATTCGTGTTTTACTGATTCTTTGTTAAGAAATCTGTGAATTAATTCGTTAAAGGCCTGCAGTCCCATTTTTAACAGGAATACGAATAATTTGACCAGATTTTTAATAAATTAGCAATATAAAAAATATTTGGATTACTTGCGTAATGATAAAATCCGAGGTTTGCATTAAAAACCACAAACATATTCTAACGCAGCTTGGCTACCACATCATAAATACATTTCTTCGTCAACAGAAAGGTTTCATTTGTTATAAATTAAAATAATAAAAAAATTGTCATATTTAGCGCAGTTTTACGAAAATTCACCCATACTAAAAACCGTACATAATAATTTAATAAGAAAATAACAAACATATTAGTATACTAGATGAAGTCCCGTCGTTGCCTGGACTTTATACCGTGTTTCAAAATCGGTTGACAATAATTTTCCTCTTACTCTGAACGTCATGTGGGAGAAATTTCATCAACAAGTATCAAAATTCTGCTTGGAAAAATTGGGATTGCAAATGGGGATAAAGGTGATTTTTCAAAATTCCATGTGACAATCACCTTCATCTTGCTTTGAAAGTCAAGTGTTTTCTGAAATTTCATTAATCTCAGAATAAAACTGTTGATTTGTATTTTAAAAAGCCTCAACGGCACAAACTTATTAAAATATACTTTATTTTTTTATACAAATATTATATAGGAGGATGTATGTAAATTAAAAATGTGATTTAAAATATTCGTGAGCTGCTCACTAATTTAAGTTTTAGAATAAATATAAGTAGAAATATGCCATATTACTTACATTCGATAATTATTATATATCAAATCACCAAAGAAGATGGTAATAAATACTAATATATCTAAATGAAACGTGAAACAGAACAAGACAGAGAAAAAAAAGGTAACGGTCACAACTGGGAATCGAACCCAGGATCTTTGTATTACCGGGACAACTTTTCACGTATCGTTTAGATATGTTAGTATTATTTTCTTCTTCAATGATACATTATATTGATTGGTATAACCTTGACGAGTTTTGAAAAAATACAAGTTGATTTTACTCAAATAAAAATATAATTTTATATGACAACTTAATTTAAGCTGTGGAAGTAAAAAATATTTACTGTAAAAGTAAAATCGCTAGGACTTTTTTTAAACACATTATTATACTTTTGAATGTAGCTACAACTTTGTGGTTATTCAATATAATTATGTAAGTATTTACCCAATTTTGTGGGATAAGATGTTTAATTATTGAAGACAATATTAGCGATTCTTAAACAAAAATTTGAAAATTAAAAATCAGAAAAAGACACAGTCGTATCTAAGACTTGAACCCAGTACCCTCGCCTTGCCGGGGCACCGCTCTACCAACTGAGCTAATGGGACCCTATCTCGTGCGGTCATATTTAACTGTATCATAATTCGAATAAGAACTACCAACCGATGGTTAAGATGTCAATTATTCGGTATTAAGCGAATTTAAATTAGTAATAAAAACATGTAAATTGAGACAAAAGTTTATTGTTTTGTGGTTAAAATCTTTGATTTTGCGTTACTTTTACAAGATTTTGTTGCTGGTGGTAACCGTCCTTAATCGTGCACTTTAATACATTATAATCTCGGAAACTTATTATAACGATTTTACAATAGGAAGGTACTCATAATAAATGTTTATTATGTGGCTGAAGTGTTGAAATGAAGTAAGCCGGATAAACTGAAAACGCGAGAAACAGCGTAACCCCACTCTACGTCTTGTAATAAAACATTCCCTTCATAAAATTATGATTAATTGCCCCGGCAACTGAAGCAGAAAGAAAGGGCGAACTGAGATTAATTATTATTTTTTATGAAATTGTGTTTACCAGGTGGATAGTGGTTAGACGGCCTGATTATCTCAAAATTCGTATAACAACGCTATTTTTTGACGCATGTAGTAACCATGAAATAATATTATAATTCTTTTACAGCTCGTGAAGTCTATGTGTAAATATATATTTTTTGTAAATAAATTGTAAATATATTTTATATAAAAAATTACTTTCCTTTAAATAAGGTTAGATATATAACACCGGTTTCTTGATGCCAAATAAATATCTCCATAATTGAGAATAACTAGTTTAGTAAAGAACTATTGAAAAATAGAATTTATTACCGCCCCACTGGGCTTTTACAATAACGTTATGAATTAAATTAAAAGGAACAGTAACGTAAACTTCACAAAAGTAAGTTAATAATATAATACTTCTGCATGTGCTTAGATTATGCTACGTCGTTATTGATGTTTATAAAAAATGATGATTTTATTCGGTTCTAAACGTATCAATAATATCAGAAACATGAAATGAATAAGACGCACAAATTAAAAAGATAGCGATCTTACCAGGGAATCGAATCCAGGATCTATGTGTTACTAGGAAGACGTATTTTTCGACTCGACCATTGAGACCTTACAATTATACGTCATATTTGTCGATCTCATATTTCAATTTCATAATAAACAATATTATTTTGAATTTTTTTACTTGATTTTCTCTAACGTTTCGTTTAGATGTGTTATCATTTTCTTCAATGATATATTGCATTGATGGGTAATCTTTAAAAGTTTAAGAAAACTAGCTTCAATACAAATTGAACTAGTCAAGTCTAGTGTTTGGGAGGGATAATGATATTTGGCTTATTCATACAGCGCCGTTTTTGTGATAAATCCCCAAAAGGGCGTTGAAATATATCATGATATATTGGAATATTTATGCCTTTTGTATAAGGTCTCTTCAAATGTTTTTAATGTGATATTGGATGTCCTACTCAGTAGCATTCCATCAGCATTATTCGTGTTGGGTTATTTCAAGATCAGTCTCTTGAAATGAAGAATGGGACGATGTATGAATGTAAGTGAGGCGGGGGGTGTTTACTGATTGTGACCGTCCATCATACGTGAGGATTAGTACGTTTTCCAAGAAAAGTTTAGAAGAGCCCGAAAATCTATAAAGATACATGAAGAGCTTAGATGAACCAAGAAGGGACAAGAAGATGCATGAAGAGCTTAGATGAACCAATAAGTGACGAGAAGATGCATGAAGAGCTAGGATGAATCAAGAAAGGATAAGAAGATGCATGAAGAGCTTAGATGAACCAATAAGTGACGAGAAGATGCTTGAAGAGCTTAGATGAACCAAGAAAGGAGGAGAAGATGCATGCTGAGCATAGATGAACCAAGAAAGGACGAGAAGATGCATGAAGAGCTTAGCTGAACCAATAAAGGACAAGAAGATGCATGCAGATCATAGATGAACCAAGAAAGGACGAGAAGATGCATGAAGAGCTTAGCTGAACCAATAAAGGACAAGAAGATGCATGCAGAGCATAGATGAACTAAGAAAGGACGAGAATATGAAGAGTCATGGCGAGCCAAGACGAGTAAGAAAACGGAATATAAAGAAAAAAAAACCTACGTTCAAATCAATGCCTTTATTCCGGCCCATCCTGGACACACCGACTAAAAATGTATTTTCAAATTATCAACAACACTGTTGACAGTGACTACGTTCTACAAAACATTATTTTTGACTTTTTAGTACGCTTAATACAAAACATATGCTCAAATCATCTGTTCACATTCAAACACTCAAAAACTAACAACAAAAAACATTTATTTTTTCAGAGTAACCTGCACGCACGAAATTCTATAATATGTTCCATTTTTATTCTCAGGTCAATTTAATAATTGCACATGAGATTTTCTTTTTATCACAAGGTTGATAATTTAAGGCTGTGTGTTTAAGATTAAGGTGTTTTATTTATTTTCATCCTTTTCATTCTCAAATCGTTATTTTTTCTTAATTAAATTTGTTTTATATTTATCATTTAACCGCTTCAGGTGTTCATAGTTCGTCTTTTTGGTAAGTTAGAAAAGAAATAAAGTATACCTACGCGAACATTACTTATTATTTTGAGGCAGATTAATCCCTTGATAACTTAACTATCCATTAATTAACCTTGTATGACATATATTATCCACAAGGGATCGTCTTATGTTCAGCTTAGAATAATCTCAACGGTAGACACCATATTGGAGAGCTTGCCTTGAATTAAATATCAGCATCAGTTTTTTTTTTATTATCGAATTTAAGATTTATGCATTTTCTCCCACTGCCCTGAGGATATATGTGTGTTATGATGACAAACAGTTAAAACATCAATAAAAAATTAATTTTCATTTATTTTTATTAACTTTGCAGTTAAATTATTATGATTAAAATATTGTGATAAACAACTCCTTATATATCTGGACATAGATTGAGAAAATTATACACATAGAACGAAGTACACATATTATTGAACGCATTGAAGGCTTTTACATGCATACATCGTTTTAGCTTAGTTGTTCAGGAGTACAATAATACGTGTATAGTACATAACATAATAAACTCAGTACGAACGACATAAGCAGGTACAATACAAGTTACCAAAGAGAGTTCTGTTGTACAAAGGAGTTCAATAATTATTGTATATAATAACAAAAGTTCAAAATAAGTATTTAAGGTAGCCAGAAAATAGTTACAGAGCAATGTTTAGTAAATTTGATGATATTTATAAAAATAAACACGAACAGTTTGTTTGATGTATGTTTCCATTCAGCAAACCTTTATTTAGCCAGATTTGATATTTTACAAATGATAAAAGGTGCACAGAAAGAAGTACGAAAGATATATTGAATGTTGTACAAAGGAGTTTGATAAGTGTATTAAAGTAATATAATAACGTAGTTAAATTAAGGATGTTATAATAAATTATTTAAAAAAATATACTATTAATAACAGTTTTTTGAAGCAATAATATAATAGTGTTTCGTAAACACCTCACTAGAAAAACGTGTGCCGAGGTTATGAAGTGTTTTGTTATACCTTGTTTTGTTGTGAATTGAGTATATTATTACGTTAAAGAATATTCCAAAATATTACGCGAAAGGCAATAAAGGAAAATACGGATTGATAATGTTTAAGAATGATGGTGTATGTACTATAAATGTTTAACTGTGCTAATCGAACACTTCACCGGGAGAACTTATGCTGAGATGTTCATATGTTTTTTAAACCTACTTTTCTTTTAACTAATGTTAGTTAATAGAAAAGTAGGTTTTACACATAGAAAGAGTAGGGATGTATGTAAAGTTTTGTTCCGATATCAGCGATAATATTGATCATTGGAAAAATAAGGTTTACCATTATTTCTGTTCAAAGCTCCTTGATTTATATATTATGAAATAGAATTATTTTCCATAAAATTGTTTTTTTACCACAGCATTATTCCACTCCTATTAACTGCGTTTAATTTCGTAATTTTTAATGATCCTCTTAAGTTTCCCAGGAGAACATAAATAGGTAGGCCAAGGGACGTTAACGTACCTTTAGTACTCGTTAAATCTTTCAGACTGCCTGGAGAAATCTGAAATGGCTTCATAAAAATGTAAACGAATGTAACATGATATAACGTATATTATTAAGTTTTCTTATAAATTTTATGTTGAAAACGCTCGCTTCAACGTAAACGGAATAAATTACAAACAGCGTTTTAACTTTGCTGTTATATCTAAGAAATATCTGGTAACAAAAATGTTTAATTTAGAATCGTTATTGTGAGTGCTATAAATAATATTCTTCTAATGAGAGACCTTATGCTAAACACGAAAAAAGGTAGATAATAAAAGAAAAATAAATACATCCCGAAAGGGTTAAAATATTTTTTTGCTTTTCTCATCGTAGATATGAACTGCAGTGAATGTTTTTTTTAAATCTTATGTTTTTATATACGCTGCTAAATAATAATAATATTAGTTTTACACACTATTTTATATTTTTAGTTCGGTATTGTTCGCATATTCTACATGTTTTGATAGATTCGTCGTAATATTTTTCGAGTTTACAGTTTACAGAGTCTAATATCTTTTTGTTCACTGTATAGTGTATAGGTCAGTAAGTTTTTGGGATGACCACATTATTATTATTATTTAATAAATGGATGGCGCGCGTACGTCAAGTACAAGGTAACCGGGGGTAAAGTGCGCTAATTTCGGGAGGTGATTCTACGTAATAATAGAGCAAGTTATAATCTTATTAAATTGTTATAATACATAGTTTTTCAAATTTTTTTAATAATATTGTCAATTATATTCTTTTTAAAATTTAATATATTAGTAAATTATATTATTATTGAATAGTAAAAATAAAGTTAATTATATTCTTATGAAAATGTTATAATATAACAAAATTATATTCATACAAAATTGTAATAATATAAAAATATTCAAAAATGTGTTAATGAAAAAATAAGAAAATACACAGATTTAGGAAATGAGATAAAAAGAATTTGGCATTCATTTGGCATTCTTCATTTGGCAGACTATAAAAATTTCGGCTAGTAGCACTCTCATTAAAAATTTAGGCGTATTAGATCAATCAAAAAATTTATATATAAAGATGCAAAAGTCGGTCATTTTGAATACATGTAGGATAACGAAAGATTTTTTAAATATTTATGTTGAGAGATCAGTAGGATTTATAGGCCCTGTTAGAAGTTCTACCGAGCCGAACCCTCTGATATGAAAATATCTGGAGTCGGTGAATTATTTTCCCATTTGATCTCTGGTGAGTTGACGTTTTGTTCTTGTATTGTTTTGTATTTATTTTGCTTATATAATGCACTTGCATAATGTTGATTGACTAGATGATCATTTGTGGAAAAGTGTGTGGAAGGGTTTAGTTTTTCCTATGGGGAAGATTTAACCCGGACATAAAATATATAATATTCTTATAGTGATAATATGGAGTATTATATTCTCAATATTAACCAGAAGTTAGTCTTACTGTGAAAATTGAAAGAAGTGTGAACAAACGAAAAGTTAATTTCAGTTACTTTTAACAAAGTTATCAACGTAATATTTCAAAATAAAAAACACTAAACGCGTACACCAAAAAACCTTAATCGTTGAAATATTGAGACGGCCAGCGCGTAAACTACCCGGCCGCAATTTTTTAAATGTGATTAATATCAAGCTCTGACTGTTGGTGAAATATGTCCGTGAGTTATGTCCGTTTCGTGCCGCTTTACGGTCCCCTTATCAGATGACACTTTTACAGTGCAGAAATAATAATTGCAACTATGTGGCATTGTCTCGCCGTGTCCGACTCAGCGAACAGGACGGAATTTCGTTAGTCTCAAAAGAAACATAGGATTTTTATTTGTATTTTGAACGTCGCGAGTTTTTTATCGTGGCTTTTATGGTTATGATGTATTAGATTTGCAATCCTTTTGACAACCTAATTAATTCTCCGCATCAATGTTGAGGTAAATTAAAGCTTTGGGAGTATAATACAACTGTTCTAGACTGTCCAGATTCCGTAGGGAATGGCGTTGATTGTGAGGATGAATGGAATCGAAAAGGAGACCTAGAGGAACATAATTAATAATAATAATAATGTCATCTTTGGGGATGTTGTGTGGAGGGTATTTTTAGGGAAAGGAAGAAGAGGAATTTTTGAGAAGGGTAAAGTTATGAAGGGTGTGTAGGAATACAAGGGTAAATGTTTCCTCGAGTGACAGACGAATGAATCCATCCCTCCCACTGCGGTGCAAGGCGATGGGTTAAGAGAGTCCGGAAGGAAAGTTCAAAAGGTCTCCATCAAGTAGTCCCTCCCGATCCGACCCACTTCATAATAGATGGAAAAACCCGTCACCAAGACTTAGACAAACCTCAGCCCACGAACCCGGGCACCCCTGCTAAGTCACCAAACGTAGCAAACCATTTTTAGTGACCTATGGCAGGGGTTTTAAGTTGTTTGTTGAATGAAAAGTTTTTTTTTTATATTTAGTTACTGTATTAAAATAATTATTTCACGAAAACACGTAATTATTCAAGACAATGTAGCGATTCTTAAACGAAAATTTTAAACATTTCGTTTAAGAATCGCTAATATTTTCTTCAATAATTAAATATTATAAATTGAGGTTTAACTCATAAGAAATATAAAAAATGGAAATAAAATTATAAATATGGGGTAACAGAGTCACCCCAAAGCAATTCAAGTCTTGGCATGCATAAGGTTAAACCAAGTCTATAAAAATAAAAAATTTCGTTCACCCATCAAAAACATTTTCTAATACTTCCAAGTGGCCACAATTGTATTCAATCTTGTAACGGCCGTATTTATAATCAAATAATCTCATTTTTATTTGCCCGCCGTCTGCCAGAGGCAATAATATCGCCAGTTCAATAAAAATCTCTATTATTTTATAATCAAAATGAAACAATGCGTTATTAACGGCTTTATACTTTTATGCTGACTGAATAATAACATTATTTCCCCACGGGTTTTGTCTGTGACGTCATTAAGTGCTCCGTTGGCCGGCGGGGAGCGGTAAAAATGATAAAACCGTAAAAAACGCCATTGGAGTTCAAGCGCTTATTGAAAAACCGTGCCTCGGGCCGTTCATAACACTTTATAAAACGGACCTCTTAAAATTTTTGACGAGTTCAGTGGTAATAACTGAAACCAATGGTAATGTTGCATTGTAATGGTCGAATTTTATGTGTTTTCACAAAATCGGTTCAATCATTTGATTTTTTAAGGTTCTGTTTTCTTATAATATAAAGTACTGTAATTTATATTATGGAAGAAAATCTTTCTAGGAAAATGCCAAAAAAACAGAGTCCTAAGTATTTTATATTTATTTAAGTTTAAAATACAGATAAAGACAGTAATTAAAAGATAATTTTATAAAACGATAACTTGAGAATTCGCCTGCATCCTAACAATTTCTCATGTATTGACTTGGTAGATAACAATTTAAAATATTTTTTTACATTAAATAGGGAAAATTATTTTGTATATACAAGTTTAGAGATAAATCATAATTAATATTGTACAGGAGTTTGTTTAAAAAAAATAATTAAAGAGTACCTATAGTGAATGAAGTATCAACAAATTTTCGTTTTTTTAATAGGAAAACAGACTTTCAGAAATAAAAATTCCTACCAAAAGTACCATATGTATCAAAAAATATGTCGGAATCCTTCAGGTTTTGGTTTTTATCATACAATAGGCCACTTGCATCATATTTTTTAATTTTTTTTTCCGGTTAAGGAAAATATTCTAAGTCATTCTGTACTATTATTATTTTTTTAATCGTATTTTTGAAACCCTGGGGATTTTTTGAAAATTTCAATCCGAAAAATCAGACCTTTTTTTATAAACCGGAAAGACGGGACATAATTTTATAGGTGAGAAAAAACAATGATTACATAGCCGAAAATCATTTTAAAAAAAAGAACGTTTTCCACACGAATAACACAGTAGAATAACGAGGCATACCAAAAATATTACATCTCATAAATATTTTTTTCCTTGATCCATCTTATTGATCATAAATCATTATAATGTAAAACGTCTATATTAATAAATCCAATGTAATATACTTGTACTTGTAAATTATAATAATAATAAGAATATTATAAAATTTGATTTTGATAGAATCAGCACCATAACCATTAGGTATACCTCTAAAACACGTACCGACATCTAAATTGTACGGGGTTCTCTTCACATCTGTCAAAAATTCAAACCAAATGAAAAGTTCGCAGAGAACAAACAATAAATCTAGTGAACGAATTCAAAAATTCGCCTGAAATCAAAGTGATGCCATATAAAAAAATTAAATCAGTGTGGAATTTTACAAAATTAATAGGAACATTTTCAGTAGACGGGACATTTTCATGTAGTGACGACACGAGCCCAAATAATGGATTTATTTATTTAAAAATAAAAATAAATGTACATTTCTACAAAATTTTACTAACATTTTCGTAATCTTAGTAAAAAGATCTATCCACACGATTTTTTCCAAGTCGTTATGAAATCCATGCAAGTGGCCTATTCGCACATTCTTCTGATTGGATCCCTGACACCAGCATTTGTGCGCGTCCGGCTAATGTGGAATAAGTCGTTAAGCCTCGGTGTTCTGGATTGTATTTTAAATTTTATTAGATTGAGTAAGCCAATACAGTCGATAAAGTTATTACAGATTTTGTACAAGATCATTAGGTCAAGGTATGTTCGCCGGTTAGTAAGAGTGGAGACGTTATATTTCGATGGCATATTTGTGTATACCCGTTTAGGTGCGCTCATTCTGTGATCGAGGTAACGCAGAAATTTCTTCTGGATACTTTCAATATTTTCTTAATAAATACCGTAAAGTGGAGTCCATATGGAGGTGCAGTATTCAAGTTGAGAACGGACCAGCTTATAGTAAAGCAGAAGGTAGGTTTCAGGTTTTCAAAATACGTGGCTGTTTTTGATCACAAAGCTTAGCATGCAGTAAGCTTTATTCACAATGTTTTTAATGTGCGCATTGAAATGAAGTTTGGAATCAATAAGTATGCCAAGATCTCTTATACGCACTTTATTGAATAGTTACCAGTATAAGAATTGCGTATGATAGCGTTATGATTTTTAGTAAAGCTTATTTGTTTACATTTGTTGTAAGTTAGGTAAATTTTGTATTCATTGCAAAACGCTTCGAACCTTACCAAGTCTCGTTGGATGAGCAGATAATCATTTAAATTCCTAACAATGGTAAATATTTTTATGTCATCGGCGTACAAGAGAAATAAACAATTTATTAAACATTTAGTATCAGTATTAATAAAAAGTATAAATAACAGCGGATCTCTTTTTATCGGATTTTACCGGATTTTATCATTAAATAGCTCGTGTTAAAACCGCAAGATATCATAATTGATTATAATATGGTCGAGCAGCTGACCGGCAAATCAAAAGACTGCGGGTTCAATTCCCGTCGGCGGCATTTATTTTTTATCGGAAGATTTTTAAAATTTTTATAAGTGTTTCGGGCTAATAATAATTGCTTGTTATTTTTTGTGCTATGCATAAAATTTTGTCTGTAATAATTAGTTTATAATTAAATATACAATAATATTATTGGAGAATTTGTGAAGCGAAAGTATTTTTAAGAACAATATTTGCCTCAGTATTATTGTCTTCCAAAAGAAGAAATTTACCCTTCGAATAATAGTGGACATGAGAAATAATGACATCTACCCACATATGTCAAAATTTTAAGCAAAAGAAATACCCATACATTACTAATAAAGAAATATTAATTAATAAAATAATTTTAATAAATCGTTCTAATTTTGAAAATAAAATGTTCATTCAAATTAAATAATTTTACGCACAACGCTGTTATACAAATCATTTGTTCATCAAATATCAACTCACGCACCTATGCACAGACAACCGAAATAAGTATATTACATTTGATGTAATTATTATTAAACTTTAATACATTTTGTTAATTCAAAACCTTGAACACTTTTTTGGTTATTTAATCGATTAAATATGAAACTTTAAAATGTAAACATTTTTAAGTTTAGTATCTTTTTCAGGAAATTATGTTGACATGTAATTGACCTTTTTTTATGTGAATACCGTCTCAACTGCTCCCAAACATCTGGAGGCAGTGAGACTATGGCACCCCCAATAAGGAAGTTGAGTGAAAAATATTTTGACTTATAAAAAATATGTTCATGTAGATCAAAAAATATCGATTCTAAATATATAAATATATTTCTATATTATTATTCTTAGAATTAGTTAAACGTTCTTGAAAAAGCATTAAATAGCAATAGACTGTATACGCTCCACGATTGGTCGAAAGAATTCTGACGTCACATGTGTCGTGACTTGTACGTACAACGGATCACTTATGGTGCATCTCTTTCTATTGTATGAGAGATGGTCGGTTTAGATGAGAGAGGTGTATAGGCCAAACGTTTATTTAAGTTTGTCAAATATATGTACGTATTTGTTGTTATTATTATATGAAATGGATTTCTAAAGATACATATTCGTATAGTGCTTTATAATAATATGTTGTTTATTGCATAACTTAGAAGTTTTTATTATTATACATGTCACATAACATGTGATACACTTCAGGCCGCCGGCCGCCCAGAAAAGTCTCACAGTGAACTGGGCTGTAAACCGTTATTTTACTTTTGGTCTTTACTTTTCTGCGCGGTGGTCCTGAATTCGCGCGGGGCAAGTCAACAAATAGCGACGACAATACCGTACCGGGCTAGAAAATCAAATATTCTAACTTAAAATATTAATTTAACTATGAAATCTTAATCAATTTTCTTTTTTTTTTAATAACATCAATTCTAATAGACGGTTACCATTGGTAAAAAAATTACTGGAATTCCTTATTGAAGAATTTTTTTTTTTTCCATACAAAATCTTTAAGCGACGTGGTTCTTACAGTTTGAATGACGTCACACCCACACCGCTCGGATTCCGCTCGTTTTGGCGGGCTTGATAAAATTTAAACTTTGAGAATTAATTTAACTATGAAAACAAACTTTAAAAAAAAAAAATACTCGTATTTAAGTTTGAATGCGAACATTGATAAAAAAAAATAAAAAAAATGGACTCAACTTCCTTATTGGAGTATATTGTGGGGCTGAAAGAAGTAAGGAGGGGAAAGAGACGGTGAAAAGGAAAGTGGGGAAAAGTACCTGGCTATTCCAATTTGGTCACCAAACACGGCCAAAGCCATTTCAAGCAAAGTTTCAATTGTGAATGGTGATCTTAATGGAAGATACTAACAGTATCTTCCATATTCCATGTATTATTTTAAAATAGTAAATTGTAAAATAACACAAAAATTAATCAAATAAAATTTACTTGCGCACGCCGGGATTTGAACCCGTCACATCTGGCTTGCTCGTCAAGAGCCTTACCAATCGACCACAGAGGCCATCAAGTTTTATTAGTGATAGATTATTTGTTTATTAATTTATTCATGTTCTCCATAAAACGGTCATCACTAATATATTATGGAGAAGATTCTAAATTTGTGGTACTGTTTTGGGACGCCAATAAATAATTTTAGCTGAACTCTCTGTAAATGACGTCAAAAATGTCAATGGTCAATGCAGTATTTTTGATTAGCGGTATCTCCGAAGACTATACCCACTAGTCACATATAAGTTAACTTCTTCCAAAATCTTTACTTTAGGATTTACTGATACAAGTGCCCTCTGTGAATAACAGCTAAAACTAATATCTAGGATGCGTTTCATTTCAATAAAAAACAATGATGCCTCACTGAAGCTAAGTGTACTTACTGTACAGGGTCTGCATATACTTTAATAGCAAACAACTGCTGACCCTGTACAAATCACAAGCTCGCCCCTATGTTGAATTTGGCAGCCACCTCTGGTCTGGAACCCCAAAATAACTGAAAAATTCACGCAGAAACAGGCGGTCCGTTTGATAGATTCTACTATCACAACAAGCGGATTACGATCTTTAGCGCACAGGCGTCAGATAAGTATGCTGTTCTTGTTCTGACGCTATTATATGGAAGATGCTCCAAGGAACTAGCGTCATTGATCCCTTCGATACCGGTGCATAATCGGGAAACACGCCAAATGCGCGCCTAGCATATTTACACGGTTGACATTTGTCACATGAGAACGAGTCGCTTCTACGACTCGTCCTTGGGTTCAACTGCTCGTCTGTGGAACGATTTGCAAGCTGCTGCGTTTCCTCCTCCCTACAACATGGGTATCTTCAAGATCCATTTTCACCCCTTCCTCTCCTGAAAAATACCCTCCACACAGCATCCAGTTAGTAATAGATAAGCAGATGTGGCGGATCTATTTAACTGCAAGAAGGCTATAATATCATATATTTTCAATAAATATTAATTAAACCTAGAAAGTCTACTTAGAAGTTTTGCGTGTACCTGCGTCTCTTACTTTAATATCATTCTAGAGTTTCTGATCATTTTATACTTTCTGATGTAATTGTATTTGATTTATTGTTTATGGTATATTTATACCGTTGTTATTTAATAAATAAATAAATCCCTAGAGGTGACACTGGTCCTGAGGGAAAATATTTTCCTCGGGGCCTTCTCTGTGGATTTAATGTTAAAAAATATATATATAGTTAGTTTACTTTAAAAAATAAACTAGCGGCCAGACCAGTTTGTTTAAAAAAGCACGATTAAATAATTTAAGAATTAATTTTGCTTGGCTAATCCGCAAAGTAATTTTCGCAAAATAACGCCTCAAAGGTGCTGTAAAGCTAGAAGGTAATTTAAAAAGATACTTTAAAATTTCTTACTTTGCGGTTAAACATTATTAAAAATGAACTACAACTTTGTATTCGCCACTTTGGTTGAGTTTTATGGGTAACTAGTTTCAGCACTACCGCACCATCTTCAGGGAATACGTGGCATTAAAAAATATTTGCAGAGTTCAGGTGCGCCTTTGACGTTGGTTTTTTTTCTATTTTTATCTGATATAATTACTTTACTAATTAACTAAGCATCATACAAATTACTGTGATTACTTTTTGGCTTCTTATTTCGTGTTGCACTTCCCTCTTCTTTAGCCAATGTTTCTGACAGCGCGCGAGTGTCTATCTTCAGGACAAATACTTTGGGTGGAGGTTGTTACCGGTAACGTGATAATTGTAGTGTAGCCGTCTTTCCTATTATCTTCTTCAATAATTGGTTCCAAATTATTTTTTTAAAGTATGCATAATAAAGGTTAAAAATATTCTTTAAAAGGTTTGTTTCTCGAATTAGTAATACCTTTTACAGCGTCAGCCGATTTGACAGCTGTTAGCTGATTTGTCTTCAGTTTGGTTTGCCATGTCACCTATTTCATGATTACTATCTTTTTGTTCCCCAATTGAACAGCACTAATGTGGAAGAGCTCTCTGCAATAAATTTATTGAAAGAAACATTCGATGAGCGCATAATTTATTATTAAGGATCTGTGAATTGGCCTCCAGGATCCACTTGATCGTAGATTTTTAGATTAGATTATTTTCTAAGGGGTATTCAAAATAGCTAGCCTACATCAATAAAACATACAATGTACGACTTGGAAGCTAACATTCGTCGCGTTGTTGCCGATATACGGCCCCAGCTGCTAGAAAATTACTCTTTCAGATTGGGCTTTATTCGGACCAGTTGCGGTGCCCGTATCATATTCAAATACTAATGAAATAAAATTATTTATCCAATAAAGCCAATACCGTTGTCAATACCAAAATTTTTAAGCATTTTATTCAATTTTATAGTTATATACCTCTAAATAATAACAACCTTTACATTATATCCGCTATCAAGACAGTTCATTGTTTGTAATAGAGCTATTGGCTGTTTTAGTTGACAGAATAGTAATTCTAAAATTATTAACTAATTCCGATATAACAGTTTTAGCGTGAAGACAAAAAGTTTTGCATATCTGGAGTTTAATCTATCAACCATATCTCTAAAATATAATTTCGTACCTTAAAACTTTAATTATTACTAAAAGTAACCAACATTATGTATAATTACAAAGGATCTTTATTTATACATCAGCCTGAAATGCACCAACAAGGCTTATCATAACAGTTGGCGGACGTGAAGGTGGCCTCAAAGGGTCCCAGGACTTTCCCGATAATCTCCCAGGAACAGGAATGAATTTATACGCTGGCCGCGCGTGTGCCCTGAATCCTAACGATTGCTATTCCTAGCTTTTCCACCTCGGAGCTTTTATAACACTGATTGAAAAATCTCTAGAAGTGGTAAGACTTTTTAACTAAAGTCTGAGGCGTTGCCCGGGCGTCACGGAGACTTTGTTTTTAAAGATCAGATGTAGATAATAATATTTCTCTTATTTAGAACGTCAAGTGTGCAATATTTCATCAACAAGTATCAAAATTCTGCTTTGCGACGGCCTGGGCGAGAGTTTTTTTCATTTTCCGGTAGCGCTGACTCATTCCGGCAACTCTGTAACTCATCAAAGCAGCGAACCCATGCACCCTCTCCTCATCTGCGAGGCGCTGCATCGCCAAGGGAGGCCAAACAATACTGTACTCGGAATGTGTTCGTGACGCCTTGTGTGTACCTTGTCCATAGTTCGCTAGTAAAAAAGCTCATGCAGTATGCCTGAAATCGTTGCTTTTTCACCCGAGGACTACACCTGTTGAATCTCCGGGTGAGCAAGCTCAGTATTTTTCTTGGCGTTCATGTCATTTTTATCATTTATGTCATCAGATACACCCCAAGCTCTTTAATTAAAAAAAATAGAATCGAACACGCCGCCTTTAAATTTACTCATGGTCGAAGATCTTAATCGTTTGCCTACGGAAGTCGAATGATGACTCAAGAAAGCTATTATAACATCTTTGATGATAGTCACCAAAAGTAAGGAACGGCTGACCTTAATTTTGGCAGACAAACACGCCCATAATACATTTCCATCGGTTTATATTTTCAGTGGCCAGTAAGAACGTGAGAAAAAAATACAGTCAGGCTATTTTTGAAGATTCGTATTTTGATGGCTGATTCAGAATAAGATGTTTACAAATTGGAAATATTTGTTAGCATTGTGAATGGAAAGGTTGGTTTTAAGCCCTATCTGTAATGAATACCTTAAAATGTGATCCTTTTGATCTGAAAAATCTTTTTCCCATTGAACGTTGTAGAAGACGTTCAGATCAAATAGCAAACCACTTTGATGTATGCAAAATATTGAAAATATTTTTTTTTTAAATACACCGAGTTTTGTCTGCGGTACCTATTACCTTTAAATCTGTCTTCAAATTTATTTTAATTGTAATTTTCAGACAAAATAATCACCGTGAAAACACGGCATGTTGTACCTACCTATATAAGATAACAAAAAGTGGTTAGTTAAGTGAATGCAGTTTGGGAGGCGCCTTTAGGTACTGCCACTCCGGGAACCATTTATTGGATAACCAACACCTCTACCATAAGTAAATAATAAATAAATAAGTAACCTCAATTGGTTCGCTACGTTTGGTGATTCAGCAGAGGTGCCTGGGTTCATCGGATGAGATGTGTTCAGGACGCGCCTGCCAGATCTGGAGAGGTTGGTTTGAGGAGACCCTTTGACCTCTCCAACTGGTCTATCGACCAGTTTGGATATATTCATATGTCCGTCACTCCAGGACACACAGATCTCAAGATATTTACCCAACCTTCATTCAATTTACCTTTCCAGTACTTATTCACCTTCCTTTCGTAAAAAAGACCCCTCACACAGCATCTCAAAAGCCTCCTGTATTTAATGTAAAAAATAAAATAAAAAATCGTTTTCAGTTGCAATAACATATCAAATTGTGTACAACACACAACAATTTCCCTTCTTACGTCGTCCAGCGACATTATTTATACACTTACCGGCGGCAAAGCCCTAGTTTTTAATAGTGCCTTCATATAATTTGTATGAAAAATTTTTGCGAGATAATAAGTGGAAACACAAATAAGTCTGAGAAACGCAGTGTGGCTCCCGTGAATTCATTTTCACATTAAAATTTAATAGTTTTTACGATTTATTTATTCATTTACATACAGTACACACAATTAGACGAGTTAAGGCGATGCCATACGTATTAATGCAAAATCTTGTGTTTTTAGTTTGAAAATTCGGTCGCCTAGAAATGTTTCAGATGCTTTAATTAAATACTGCGAGTAGAATACATCTTGGCCTTTAAAATAATCGAGTATTTTTTAGATAATATTTTTATAAGCCCAGAAAAAAATAATGTATAAGGCCTATGAAAACTGCTTTAAAGTTCAAAATCTCCTACTTACTAACCCATTTTCGATTATGATTTTACTGTATAATTTGGTAAATAAAGTTATTTATAAAATGATCGAAAAAAAATTAAATATTCATGCCTGAAAATCCACAAAATAAAATAAAAAGCACTTTTTGGCCATGTTTTTTTCTTGCATAAATCAAAACAGGCGGATGGTGTTAAGCGGGAATTTAAACCTTATCGCCATCTACGTAAGGGTTATTATTGATAGCGGCTCAATTTAAAATATTACACGACGTAGTGCATCGCCTTAAACAAGAATATTAAAAGTAATTATTTGTACAGGTTAGTATGAGTGTTTTGTGAACACCTTACCAAGAAAATCTCTGCTGAGGCGTTCGCATGTTTTAGGAAAGTGTTATTATACTATCATAAGTAAAAACACATCAGCTTCCTTGCGATACCCGAGGAGGTTATTGTGATTCCACCTATACAGGCAGTATTGTATTCATAATAGGTTTAGAGTTAACAAATTATTATAAGCAATAATAAGTCACCTGAAATATCAATACAAATTGAAAATATCTCCCGAGTAAAAATAAATGCCGCAGACGGGAATTGAACCCGCACCTTCTGATTCCGGTCAGATGCTCTGGACCACTGAGCCACGTCGACTTATTTCCAACTTGCCAAATAATTCAATATGTACTAGTGCTAGTGCTACATTTTTACTCGGGAGATATTCGAAATTTGAATTGATATTTCACGTGACTAATTATTGGTTATAATATTTTGTGTTATGCATAAAACAATGTCTTTTAAACATTAGTTTATCATTTAAAAATAATAGGTAAAGAGTTGTTACATCACAATATTACATAGACATAATGTAAATTTTAACAAAGAAAAAATAAACATACCAGAAGTAGATGAAAATATTTAATAATGTGAAGTAATTCTAAATATATTATGTAGCGTTTTTTTATATGTTGTTTCTACATCTAATCTCCTTGTATTTTGGATACAGGTTTTCACTTGATTATTAAATATTATAATGCTGTTGTGATGTTTAATTGAGAGTGGGATTTTGTTGTAGAGTTTAGTATCTTAGTATAAAAAGCTTTTTTCCACGTTGTATTTGTAGTTGATAGATAGATATGTTTTTGTTCTTTTGAGTTCTAGTATTTCTAATATACATGCAAGTTGTTGTTTCTTGTGTTTTGTATTTAAGAAGAGAGTTATTTCATTGACACTAATAACATATTTTAACGCCACTTATTTTAATGAAGTCACTACATAACAGGCTATTGTCATTGCTTATTTATTAACTGATATTTTATTTGTATTTACTGATATTTTATATGTTTTAACTTAATTTAATTCTTTAATTTTTCTCATTAAAATTTAATACTGCACTATGTAAAAAAATAAAATAAAAACTTTGTATGTAAATGGCACTTGTGCCGTAAATTCTAAATAAATAAATATATAAAGATTGTTAAAGATGCCATCGGTGTTAGTTCTAGCAGTATCTTTAACTTGAACGTATATTGACTAAATGTCTGTAATCTATTGAGAGCAGTTATCAGCAGCTGTTAATAATTTTTAATATTTGCGCAATAAATTTTATTATCGTGACAAAATATTTTGATGTCTACTTATTTTCCGTCAGCTTCCATTGGTGCTACATAAATTTATTTTCTATTTACATTATTTCGTTTTATTCCCTATTTTTCTTTCTAAAAATGTATGGAATTTCACAGAATAGATGTACAGTAACTTTATTGATATTCCATGTCAGTAAAAAGGATTTTTGAAACATTTTATAGGGCGCTAGTTCTCTGCCTCGTGCGTACCCTACAGCCAAAATACATCCTACAGGCAAAACCTCCTCAGGCGAATACCAATAAAGAGGGAATAAAGCTATACAAATTTGGAGTGTTTGCAAATATAGATACAAGGTATTGGGATTTGGAGGCAGCAGCCCGGGGGCCCTCCATAATTTAAACCTTTTTTGGCATAAAATTTTTTTTGAGTTTGGCTCATCGAGTTCAGAGCATATTGTAAATAGGGTATTTTTAAAAGAGGACGTGAACTAAGGAATATCTTTTTTGGTCCCATAAAAAACGCGTCAGTCCACATGAAAATCATTCATTACTGGACGGAGGAAAAGGTGATAGATTGAAAAATTGCACTTTTTAATTAATTTCAGACTTACAATATCATTTCTCATTAAATACTCTAAAAATAAACACATTGGAAGACAGGCGTAAAATAAACGACTTAACTTTTTTATTCAAGATTCTGAACTCTAAATTCGACTGTTGTGAACTTCTGCAACTCATAAACTTACGAATACCTACAATAACGACACGACAAAATACACTATTCCACTGCAACACACATAAGCGCAATTACATTGTGAACTCCCCAATACAACAGTTTCACACTATGGGAAACCAATACTTAGGTGATGTCGATATATTTATTATTTACTTTGCGAATTTTGTAGATTTGTCAAAAAATTGTAGCACCTACATGTAAAAGCCCTCTGGGCGTTAAATAAATAAATAATAAATAAATTTCACACTTTTTATCCAAGAACTTCAGTTAATAATTCTGAAACCGGATTCATGCATACCTGTAGGTAAATTTGTAATAATTTATTTACCGAAATCATTTCAGTGTGTGTTTAAAGTTACACATTTAAGAACACGCGTATTTTTATTTAGGAAATCACTTTTATGGCATAAATTCGTATATGTTATTTTTTCGCTCACAAATTATGTCACATATTATAATTAAGTGAGAATTGTGAAGCCTTCTTTAACTCGAGCGCCTTGCATTTCGCCTGTCTGTAAATTTGTTTGTGTGTTCCATGTCCATTCAATCTTGTCAAGATGGTAGCTATGTTGGATACTTTTACTCCGCCATAGTTCTCTTGAGCATTACGAGCTGTCAAATCGGAATTATCAAACTTTCCGTTACAAATCTTGTGTCTATTATGTTTCTTAAAAATTTAACAAAATATACTTGAAGAAAGAATAGCTTTTTTTTTAAAGGTGGTCTCAGATCATGACATAATAAGTTTTACCTGCCAACAACAGAATTTATGCTTACCTAGTACCAAGAATTTGCTTGAATTTGAATCATCATTCGGAACACTAAACTGAAAACTTCAGGTAATTTACGTCAGAGTTTTAAAACTGCATATTTGAACTAGGACCAAACTGTTTGAGCTATTTCTATCACCTGTCAAGGTAGCTCGTTTCAGAAAAGTTATCACAACTGATTGTTCTGGGGTACAGTCAATGCTGGAATTGACTTGTAATATTAAATGACAGGAACTAAAAGCAAGAAGTTAGACATTACGGAAGTTGTTGAGTTGATTTCTGTCAATAACTTTAATAGTAACTTGAAACAGGTTTATCAATTGAAAATTGTATGGACTTTAGGCATGTTACCAGTAGCGTATTAACGGGTAGTAGGAACCAGAGTGCCAGATTTCTATTTGTGGAGCCACGTTTGGGAGTGTAGACTGTGTGGAGGTTTCGTCATAAGAAGTTTCCGAAAAACTGATTTATTGCTAAATGAATGAAATATTTACAATAACAAATTGTTTTTCAGTTCATTAACTCCATTAAAGAAAAGTACTTTCTATCAAAAATATTTCCCATGAAACACAATTATTCTATTTATATAATGTAACCTTATGCCTAAAATAACGTTACCCTGACTTACAGGAAACTCACGATTGTTCGTGTATCGTATTCTTGGAAGGTTGCTTGTTACTACGGCAAAATTAAACGAAAATCAAATTTGAAAACTATTTGAATATAGCCATGCAGATAGATGGTAGGCACGTGGTACTTACAACATAAATTCATATTATCGAAGAAATGATTACGTGACGCGCGGAAGATTTTCAGAAAAGCTCTGCTTTTTTAGACAATTATTAAAAAAAATTCACACGTTGTCGCCGTATTATTTAAGTAACTGACTAACCATGAAAGAGGTTCACTTGATCGTGCCATGTCTTTCTCGGGTGTCACCGATTTAAAAAAAAAATTTCTACAATTACCCTACACAGGAAAGCCATGAGAAAAATAATTTCCCTTAGTGCATATGACATGAGGTTTGTGTAGGAATCAAGGGGTCAGTCTTTCCAGGAATGATGGACAAATTAATACATCCCTCTACCTGCGGTGGGTCGAAGAAGAGGAACTTCCTCTCTCTCCAGCCTCTCCCGTTCTGGCACACCACGCAGCTGGTGGACAGACGCATCCTAAACACACCTCACCTGATGAAACCGGGCACCCATGCTAAATCACCAAACGTAACGAACCACTTTGACCTGTTTCACAGGTGTTGATTATCCAATAAATGGTTATTGGGGCGGCGGTACCCTAACCCGTCTTCCAAATAAGAATTCACTCTCTCGTCGTATAATATTTTCCTTTCTTCGTTAATTCACTCCACAAACCCAAACCATATAAGCGATCCTTTCTTAATCTTACTCATAACGCTTATATCAGCCTTGCATTCTTTGCAAATCACACAAGATTTTAACCACACACATGCCTCAGGAATTTTGTTTATACTGCATTAATTCTACTTCCATCGTGCTTCTGCACATTACATGCCTCACTGCCACACGTAAGGGTAAGTACAGTAATATCCTTAAAATTAGTATAAGAGCTCACCCATAGATGGCGTTAGCTGTCGAGAATAATAGGATAATACATAAGGTGAGAACCACAAGGTTGATTGGAACCGCCTGTTAATTGAGATATCATAGCAATTGTCAATCTATTACAATAAAAGTCCAAGTATTTTGTCTAAGCCAGATTTTTATTGATGAACAGTGTTCGTGAGAGAACTCCGCAGACACGAAAATACGAGTATTCCTTTACTTTTAAAAATTCTAATAAGAAAAAATGGAAATATCCACGAAAATTCTCAAATTAATTCAGTTTTGTATCAGATATCATGCTTAAAAATAGGATATCAAATTCTGCCTAAAAATTATAAGGTACTTCCGTTTCCGTTGATTGTAAAATTCTGATCAAAAATGTAAATTGATCCGGGTTCGACACGGCGTCAATCCCCGTGGGTTCGCCCCTTTGGTTAACCCCGTGTGGGTTACGCCCAACAAACAAAGCAAGGTGGCTCAGCAATTAGGGGTGCGGCTGCTCTGGGACGTAACATAATAGAACAGAGTATAAGCAGCTTAAGGCAAACAACTTCCTGGAAGGCGCCTGATTAAATGGATTACTGTAAGACATAAAGGAAATTGAGACGGCGGATTTGGTGACCGGAATGTTAATTTTTAATCAAGGGGATGTTGACGGAGGTAACGCGTGATGAAGTATTGGTTCCACGTGTGTTTTCGTAGCTGATTCTTGTATCTATAGTTTATTCTAAATTATTATTCAATTTACGGCCCTCGATACTGGTCATGTGTCTAGTATAAAAAGCTTTTAACCATCTTAAACTCGATACAAAAAATTAGGCAAACATAAAAATTTTCACATAGAAAAACAGATTTAGATTAAAGAACAAAATGGTGAATTTATACAATTTTTTAAATACATTTAAAATAATATAACTGCATTTCAAAATTAACCTAAAAACATATATCTTAATGTTAATATGGTGTGTATTTATGTATATGTTTACCCATGAATAAAAAATACATTGCTTATTCAATTATATTGGAATAACACTTTTTAATAACTTTTATAAATAACACCCATCAATGCAATTTATTATTGAAGTAAGCAATACTTATAAATCTAAACGGATCTAAAACAGAACAAAACACAGAAAAATAAAAAGGTAACTGTCTCAACTGAAAATCGATCTTAGGATCTCTGTCTTACCGGACCAACGTCTTTAACTACTCGGCCATTAAGACCTAATTATTTTACGTCATTTTTGTTGGTCTGTTTAGATTTATCATTTTCTTCAATGACACAATTTTATTTATTTATTATTATTATTAACATGAATGAATATTTTTTGTATGTTAGTGTAAAATACAGTGTATGCGAAATTTTGGATTCTGAAATAAAAAAAGATCAATAAAACCAATTTTATATTACACAGATATTTCCGTCAAGCTATATTATTCTTTGTTCGAGATTATCTAATTGTTATTTTATATCACACCTGTATTTCTGAAAAGCTATATTTTTCCTTTTTTCAAGATTATCTTATTGTTACTTTATATCACTTTTGACGGCCGGTATAGTCCAGTGGTAACGCATTGGACTGCCATTCCGAAGGTCGCGGGTTCGAACCCGGCGTGCGCAAATAAATTTTATTTGATTGATTTGTGTTATTTCACAATTAATTAATTAAAATAATATATAGTATATTTGCGGCACGTTCCAGAGTGGAAGATACTACCAGTATCGCCCTGGTGTAAGACCACCATTCAGAATTGAAACGTTGCTCCAAGAAAACTACTATAAGAAAAAAATTGTAGATTGTAAACAAAATCCCAGGAAAATGTGGCAAATAATAAATGAAATAACCAGTTCTAAATCTGCCAACGTTACATCAATTGACGTGCTGAATATAAACAATGTTTCCAGGACATACGCTGATAATCCTGACCAAATACTTGAATACGTCAATAATTTTTTCATAAAAATAGGATCAAATCTAGCAAAGCAAGTTACAAAATGTAATGAAGATGTACAAATAAACGAACCACCTGAGCAAGGAAATCAGCGCAATTTTAAACAAATTACAGCTGACGATATCAAAAACACAATTTCTTCTTTAAAATCAAATATTTCTTCGGGGGAGGACACAATCTCAACCAACGCAATAAAATATCTCTGTAAAGAACTTATCGAACCACTTACATACTAAGTCAACATGTCTATAACGAATAGCATATTCCCTACAGCCCTCAAAAAAACGATTGTTATACCAATATTTAAACAAGGATGTAAAAATGACATAAACAATTACCGACCAATAAGCCTACTAAATGCATTTTCAAAAATATTGGAAAGAATACTAAAAAAACAACTCTTATCCTACTTAGAAGACAATAAAAAATTATCAAAAACTCAGTATGGATTTAGGGAGAACTTAAGTACTAGTCACGCCATAGAAAAAAATACCGATATGATCACTAAAAGTTTAGACAGTGGAGAAAAAACTTTGGCAATCTTCATAGACTTACAAAAGGCTTTTGATACAATAGATCACAAAATACTTTTTTCAAAACTTTCAAAAATTGGTATGTCATGTACAACACTAAACTTACTAAAAAGCTTTATGACGGAGCGTACACAGAGCGTCCAAATTAACAAGAGAAAAAGCAAACCTCTCCTAATCAACCATGGAGTACCACAAGGAAGCGTACTAGGTCCGATATTATTTTTAATATACATTAACAACTACAACAGTCAATTACAACAGTCATAATATTTTTGCTCTGCGTTTAAAATAATTACTAAGTGACAAAACACAAAAACCGGAAAGTTAACGATAGTGATTGCAGTTTGTGACACCAAGGACTAAAATCTATAAACTTCATATTAGTGATTTACCGTACCTACGGAGTGTAATCAGCAAAAACAAAAAATATAATTTAATATCACTAAGGTGTAACGCAGGTAGTAATTAAATTTACTTATAAAATGCATTGCAATATTTGCCCGGATCCAGTTATAACAGAAGAGTCAATTTTTGTGTGCTCTGCGTGCAAAGGATCATTTCATTTCGCCTATGGAGGAATAACAGAGTACAGTTACCGTAGGCTCACTCAGGAACGACGTGCGCTACTGAAATGCAAACAGTGCAAACATTCGAAGACAGCAGTTGCGGCCACTTCTAGCACAGCGGAGACAATTAGCGGTAACGAACCTTTGGAGCCAGGTAGAAAAATGAACAATAAAGGACCGACGATCACCGCTCAGGCCCAAACAAACTTAGAAGATCTGCAAGGGTTAGTCATGGATATGACATCCAATCTCGAAAGGAAACAAAATGACATCATGGAACAAAACATTAAAATTTTAGAAAGCATTCAATTCATGAGCTCGCAATACGAGGACTTCCTAGCCAGGATCCGTGAAATTGAATCAAGGAACGAGGTACTTACAAAAAAGAACATCGATTTGGAAGCCAGGGTTAATGTACTGGAGGACCGTCTTGAATTCCAAGAGAGAGCTCTAATGGCCAACAACTTAGAAATCAGAGGAATCCCGGAAAATAAAGGAGAAATATTACAAGACGTCATCTTTAACATATGCCAAAAAACTAAGTCCAACATCCAAATCAAAGACATAGACGCTATTCATCGAGGAGCAAAAAAAATAAATAACAAATATCCGAGAGAAATAATAATCAAACTCAAATCGAATATGGCCAAGGAACAACTGTTAGCGGATGTGAAAACATTTAACAAAAACAACCCGAATTTGGAAGACAAATTAAATACCTCTAACATTGGTATTGCTGGACCGACTTCTAGAATCTACGTTTCCGAGCAGCTGACATTTCGGGGCAAGCAACTATTTTGGAAGGCTAGACAAGAAGCGAAAAGGAAGGGGTACCGGTTCACGTGGACACGTGCGGGCCAGATTTATGTTAGACGCGATACAGGTTCTAATGCAATATGCATATCTGATGAAAGCAAGCTTGCAGCGATGTAATACAACGGAAAGAATCAAAATTTCGAGGTATGTACCGTCTCGCTCGTTGGCAGGTATATGCAACAAAGCGTTAACTCGGCGATACAGCGAAGCTATCAGTCCCCAATGTACTATCTACCAAGATGTAAAACGATTAGCGTTAATTAATTACTTCACTAAAAAATTGTACGAACACACCCCATCCCGCCCATTTAAACTTATTATTTTGTTACCATCAACATATAATAAATTGCTATCACGACGTTTCAGCGACTTTAAACATTCTGCATTATTTTATCAAATGACTGTCAACTTATTTCCATACTCATCTATTTATGCAACTACATTGGGAATAGTCTTTAATTTTAATAACATATTATTTGAACGCTGTTTGATATTCTTCAGTCAACTAACTTTTAATTATGTTTGATTTACCTTGTGATACTAGTAACCATTCAGGTATATTCTGTACCTCGAATATTATTGATAGCTTGAATAAGTTAAAAAACTATGATTGGGGCTCCTACAGTCTAAAGATTATACATCAGAATATTAGGAGCATATCTAAACTTGACGATTTCCTAATTTTCTTAGATCAATTCAATAACGCATTCGATGTAATAATCTTATCGGAATGCTGGATAAATAAAGAATACACCTCAAAATTAATTAATAATTACTCAGAATATCACACTAGCATAAATTTAAATAAATCAAGTGGAATTGTAATTTACATCAAAGATGGTCTACAAACTCAAGTCGATGAAATATCACTACCACAAGCAAACTGTATGAAAATCGTATTGAACAATAACTTATGTATTTTCGCAATCTACAGATCACCCTCCTTCCAAAATATTGACACTTTTTTGAATTCCCTACAATCAATCATCAACAACTCAAAACAATTAGAACGGCAAATAATTTTAGGCGATTTAAATATTAACACGATTCCTGAGTACCATCGTCAATCCGATGATTATCTGTGTCTGTTAACGGAAAATGGGTTCATGCAAACAATTAACAGCCCTACTCGAGAACAGGGTTCAAGTAAATCTTGTCTTGACCACATTAACGTTAAAAAAATTAAACATTGCGACTCATTTGTTATTCACACCACAATTTCTGACCACTACACTACAGCTCTCTGTCTTAAAAATAAGCCTCCCACCGCAGCCAAAATTAAATACATACCTCGAATAAACTACCTTAACCTACTTGAGGACTTAAATTCAGAAAAATGGGAAAACGTTCTAAACCAAAGAGATACTGACTCAGCAATGACGGAATTCATCACCAAGTTACATGATTATATATCCAAACACACTAGTAAGAAACTCATATCCAATAAACAATTAAAACTTACACCATGGATCACCCCAGGCCTTGTCAAATCAATTCATAGAAGGAACCAACTACACAAAAAGGCGAAAAGTAGCCCAGAGAATAATATATTACAAACTCGCTATAAAAAGTATAGGAACTTGTGTAAAAAATTAATCATTTCAACTAAAGAAAACTATTTTAAAAACATTATTTACGAAAATAACTTTACACCAAAAAGGCTATGGGAAGCATTTCGCAATATTACTAAAACCAAAATCAATAAATCATCTGAAATTAAATCACTGCACATTGATAACACTATCACGTCAGACCTAAAAAAGATAGTGAATTTTGCAAATAACTATTTTACGTCAGTGGGAACCACTCTGGCACAAAAAATTCTCGATAAAATCAACACAACTGAAACTGATCTCGCTAAGGAAACAGGCCGTAATCCCGAGCATAAAATAGATAACATTCGAACTACGACACACGAAGTGATGAAAACTATTGACGAACTTAAGTCATCCAATGCGTGTGGCCCAGATAAGATCTCTACAAACCTGTTAAAAATTATAAAACCAGCCATAGTATCACCCATAACGTTCATTTGTAATCTAAGTTTTAACTCTGGAAAATTCCCCAACCATTTAAAACAATCAATTATTATTCTACACCACAAAAATGGGGATAAATTACAGATCAACAACTACCGACCTATTTCTTTGATCAACTCTGTGTCTAAAATTATAGAGAAAATTGTTAAGAATCGGCTCACCCTATACCTAGAAAACAAAAACATTCTTTCCAATAATCAATATGGTTTCCGTCCTGGTTTAGGCACTGAAAATGCTATTGCTAAATTGACAAACATTATCTCTAATAACATAGATAGAGGTACAAAATGCATTGCGCTCTTCCTGGATTTAGCTAAAGCATTCGACACTATCTCTCATAAAATTCTGTTAAAAAAACTACAGCGCATTGGTATACAAGGACAGCTCTTCAATCTGTTGTGTAGCTATTTAGATAACAGGAGCCAAAGAGTGCTTATCAACGACACTATAAGCGATTCAGCTAATATTAAATTCGGTGTACCCCAAGGAAGTACTTTAGGACCACTTTTATTTAATATATATATTAATGATCTATGTAACAGTTCCTTTGCTGACCACATCATCACCTTTGCTGACGACACAGTTTTATTATATGAAGGCAAAAGCTGGAATGCTGTTCACAGTAAAGCAGAAGTAGGTTTAAATAAGGTTAAACAATGGTTAGACAACAATCTCCTCACTCTTAACTTAGATAAAACCAAATTCCTCCGTTTCAGTGCAACACAAGCAGGAAAACCAAAAGAAATACACAACATCCTTGTACACCATTGTAATGACCAAACCACTTGTAATTGCTTAAACTTAGAATGTGTCGATAGCATAAAATATCTTGGAATCATGATAGATAAATCTCTGAGATGGGACGAACATATAGTCTCAACTTCCATAAAGATCAAAAAACTTACTCATCTATTCATGGCTGTTAGAAATATTCTTCGCGTAAAAGATCTGAAACAAATGTACCATGCATTGTGTAACTCTTTGCTAGAATATGCATCCTTGGGATGGGGCGGCTGTTCCAAAACAATAATGGACCCTCTCGCAAAAGCACAAAAATCACTTCTAAGGGTCATCCTTAAGAAACCCTTCAGGTATCCCAGTGATTTATTATTTGGAGAGATGCGAGTTCTTGATGTACGGCAACTATACATAAGAAAAATTATTTTACACACACAAAAACACCGACACCAATATTCATCCATTGATCATCTCCACAACACCCGCCATGCAGGGAGGAATCCAGTGGTTCCACCTACTATAAACACATCACATGCCCAAAGACACTACTCCTACTTAGGGCCTAAATTGTTCAACATCATACCCGATACATGGAAACTGAAAAGTGCAAGCACTTTACGGAAATGGGTTAGCAATTGGCTTCTAGACATGGGGAGAGTCAAGAGCGAACATATGCTAACGCAATCTCACATACCTAATATGTACTAAAAAGTCTAAGTTATGCAAAAAAAAAAATATATATATATATGTATGTAGGTATATATATGTATGTATATGTGTGTGTGTGTGTATATGTATGTGTGTGTGTGTTACATGTGCACACACATATATGTGTGTGTGTATGTACACACACACATGTGTGTGTGTGTATATGTATATATATGTATATGTATATATATGTATATATATATATATATATATATATATATTTTGCTCTGTTTTTTATTATCCTTGTGATATAACGAGTGTTCTTTGATTCTTGTAAAATAACGACTAGCCATTTCAAATATAAATTTTGAAATTCCCTTGAAATGCTCTATACAAATACATTGGATATTCATATGTCATAATTTTATTCTGGCTCATAAATGGGTTTTTTTTCTATAACTTACTTATGGTACTTACTAAAAATTAAATAGTCATAAATACAATGTGAACTAATATGTCATATATTGATTTAAAAATGTGGAAACTCTATTATGCAATTGTTAATAATAATTGTGTAATTTCTAAAATGCAATTGTTATGTTCTACAAAAAGACCTGAAAAGAATTTCAAAATTGTGATCGTCTTCTGAATGCAATTATCGATGTAATTAAATGTAGTAATTCTTTGAAAAAAAAGGACTTAACTCCTTATCTAAAATATTAAAATCCACAGTTCCGAACCCCTGCAACTACAGGAAGGTAGCGAGAGGTACCTAATGTACATAGGTACTCGACTCGTACCACAGCGCTTCGGCAGTTTGGCACTGTATGAGTGGTTTGGTATATTTATGGGCACTGTGATTAAACGTACTCGTGTTATTGAGG
Source organism: Hesperophylax magnus (assembly GCA_026573805.1). NCBI lineage: Eukaryota > Metazoa > Arthropoda > Insecta > Trichoptera > Limnephilidae > Hesperophylax > Hesperophylax magnus. Next base: position 1,886,573 of record JAIUSX010000018.1, read on the forward strand.
TTATTATTGCAATTTTGGAAACATATGATCACCTTACTTATTTTTTCTTTGTTGTATATATTTTTAAATTATGTATGTATTCTTTCTCATCTTAAATATTTGATAGAACATATCTCACTGTACCTTTTTACTATTTCCTTGTTAAAAATATTATGAACTGAATATACAATTTGGCTGTCCTGAAACGGGTATCATTCCCAGTTGGACAGACAAAGGATCATTTTGAAATGTATTGTAATATATATGTACATCTATGAATAAATAAAAAAAAAAAAAAAAATAAAAAAAAAAATAAAATCTGTAACATTGAAACAAGAGGAAAAATCATTAGTTTTGCTGATGACACAGTAATTTTATTTAAAGAAAAAGATTGGATAAATACCTACAAAGAAGCTGAACACGGACTTGGTCTCCTGCAAAACTGGCTTAAAAGAAACTCCCTGACGCTTAATGTCAATAAAATAAAATATCTGACATTTTCTAAAACAGCCAGAGGGCAGCCGTCAGAGGACCTTAATCTCAAATTACATTCATGCCAAGGAATTTATCAAAAAAATCAAGGCTTATCATGCCTCCGTCCCACTATAGCACACTCCAAAAGCATCAAATATCTTGGAATTGAAATTCATGATAATCTCCGTTGGAACTCACATATAGATGTAATTACAAAAAAACTAACCAGGTACATATACTTCTTTAGAAACATTCGCAATATCCTCAATATAAACGATATTAAAAAAGTATACTATGCTTTGTGTCAATCACAAATAGAGTACGGAATAACTGGATGGGGGTCTGCCTTGAGCACTCACACAGAGCGGCTCAATATAGCACAAAAAGGAGTATTAAAGACTATACTGAAAGTTCCGCTTAGAACTCCGACAGAAAAAATATTCAAAAACTTCAATGTTTACAATGTACAGAAACTATATTCAAAAAATATTTTATTTAAACTGAAAAAAAAACATATCCGAATACTCCACTGCCCAACATAAATACACAACCAGGGCAAAAAGCGAAAATATCCTGATTACTCCCAGTTTGAACACATCCTTTGGACAGAGAAATAATAAATTCCATGCTATAAAATTGCTCAATGCTCTACCAAATGAAACCAAAAAAATAAACGAAATGAATATATTTAAAACAAAAGTCAAAACATGGCTTAGAGATCAAAGTAATAATCAACTTACAAACATTATGAAGACAATGTAAAGACAATTCAAAACTAAATACAAAAATTTAAGAAAAACTACAGACCGCCTCAGAACAGGAAACCCTAGTGAGGAGGACTGTGAAAAAAATACAAAAAATATACTTACATTATACTTTAAACCTACATAATGTACAAATTTTGCTATTGATATTAATAAAAAAAATAAATAAAAAAAATGGCTTTAGCCGTGTTTAGTGACTAGATCTGAATAGCCAGGTACTTCCCCACCTTCCTCTTTCCCTTCCCCACTTACCTTCAGCCTCACAACATCCCCCAATTGGGGATGCCATAGTCTCACTGGCTCCAGACGGGAGCAGTTGGGACTCTTGTGAAGTATTCACTATAAAAAAAAAAAAATATATCACACCCGTATTTCCGTGAAGCTAATATATTCTTTGTACGAGATTATTTAATTGTTATTTTATATCACACCCGGATTTCCGTCAAGCTATATTATTCTTTGTTCAAGATTATCTTATTGTTATTTTTTATCATACCCGTTTTTTCGTCAAGCTACATTATTCTTTGTTTGAGATTATCTAATTACTATTTTTAGTGTAGAAAACTATTTTTCTTGAAAAATGCCTTTTCCCCGACGGCCTAAAATACATTACTAAAAATAACAATTGACGTATCCTTAAAAGATAAAACCAATAAAATAATATTATCATTTATTTCCTGCCATCAAAGGCCGCACTCAATTCCGCCTAAAACAACTTTCATTTTCCAATTATATTCAGCTTTCCGATATCCAATTACAGAAAAAGCTTTTTTTAACTCAGCGAGAGAATAGATCAGACGTCCCGTCTCCTCGGATGTCAAACGGAGATAACAATTGTACAATGGTACGACGGTAGGTGGTATGGAGATACGTTGGCACTGGTCGAAAGATAATAATAATTACTCTGGGGAACTTGCCACTGTGACTTATATAAACATTGGTTACAATGCAGAATGGGCCAAAAAATCTGAAATTGACGATATAGTCATGCATATCGTAAAGAAGTGGCATAAAATTAATAAGTGTAATTTGCACTAGTAAATACTTTCCTACTTACACGGATTAAATTGACTATCGATAATTTATTAAGAATATCTTCAAATTATTGGTAATTTAAGTTAAAAACGGGATTGCAGGCCTTACGAATGAATTAACAAATAAAATAAAAATGTATTAATTGGTATAAGTTGAGATGGTGCGAGTAATGGTTGAGTTATTTGCTTTTGTTTGTGGCTTCTTTATGAAAAAGCGTAGTGTGCCTGGTACGCCTCAAGTTAGATGAGAAGAATCATTTTAATTATTAAATCCAAACCAAATTGTCTACAGCCAGCAGGTTATTATTACAGCCATTCTCGGCGAAAACTTGCACAAAGGGAATAGTTTTACGTGGTTAGTTTATTTTTCAATTAATTCGCTGTTTTCTCTTTTGCCTACCCTGATCCAAAACTCTGTGTACGCCACTGCCCAACATTGCATCACTGAAATGAATTCCAAGAAGAGTGATTTACTAGGTAACTTTCAATTTCTAGGTCCAAGAGAGGTCGACGAAATTTATTATATGTTCAAAAAACAAATTCGATATTTGAAAATGCACGGTCAATTTCATAAGAAGTCTAGAAATTTTTAAAAAATTAACGTTTTCTGATAAATTCTTAGTAAATTACAAACATATTATTGTAGTGTCGGAACACGGGTTCATGAAAATTTGAAATATCACGACCACATCTGAATAGCCAGGTACTTCCTCATCTCCATCTCCTTCCCCTCCCGATTGGGGATGCCATAGTCTCACTGGCTCCCGATGGTTGGGAGCAGTTCGGGCGGCGGTTTCACTTACAAATAACAAAATAAAGAACTTTCCATTTTTTTACAAATTAGAGAGACGATCAGAAATATACCTTTGAAATGAACACCTTTATTAAATCAGGTTTGTTAGTAATTGACGCGTTCTTGTAAATAGATAAAGTGCAGATCGTGATAAACCACAACATCTGAATTTACTTGTCAAGATTAACTCTACGAAATCTAAACAAAAGAAATATATATTTCAATTGTGGAATTAAAATAATTTTATGGTAAAAATTGCAATCTTATCTTAATTCTTGACATCAGCTCAAATTATGAAAATAACATTCAAAATTAATAGAAATGAATCAAAGAAAAAAATAATTCGTAAATATCTACGTCAAAGCTATTTATTTTTATTTTGTTCTTCATGAGATCCTGTTACATTGCGATTAAACAGTTTTTTAACTAATATAATTAATTATCACAAAATCTTTCATTCAACTCTTTTTTAAATATTATGTTTACATTTATTATGTGTCTCTCTCTTCCATTTCCACTCTTACCTCCTCCCTTAATTCTTCATAAGATCCTGCTACATTGCAATTAACCAGTTTGTTAATTAATATAATTTATTATCACAAAAATCTTTCATTCAACTCTATTTTAAATATAATTTTCCCATTTATTATGTGTCTCTCTCTGCCATTACCACTTTTACCTCCTCCCTTAATTATTCATAAGATCCTGCTACATTGCAATTAACCAGTTAGTCAACTAATATAATTATTTATGACAAAAATCTTTCATTCAACTCTATTTTAAATATTATATTTCCATTTATTATGTGTCTCTCTCTTCCATTTCCACTCTTACCTCCTCCCTTAATTCTTCATAAGATCCTGCTACATTGCAATTAACCAGTTTGTCAACTAATATAATTTATTATCACAAAAATCTTTCATTCAACTCTATTTTAAATATAATTTTCCCATTTATTATGTGTCTCTCTCTGCCATTACCACTTTTACCTCCTCCCTTAATTCTTTATAAGATCCTGCTACATTGCAATTAACCAGTTAGTCAACTAATATAATTATTTATGACAAAAATCTTTCATTCAACTCTATTTTAAATATTATATTCCCATTTATTATGTGTCCCTCTTTGCCATTCCCACTCTTACCTGTTCCCTTAATTCTCCATAAGATCTTGCTACATTACAATTAACCAGTTAGTAAACTAATATAATTAATTATCACAAAAATCTTTCATTCAACTCTATTTCAAACATTATATTCCCATTTATTATGTGTCTCTCTCTGCCATTCTCACTTTCTCACTCTAACCTCCTCCCTTAATCATACCTCCACCATCATTTCAACACATACTATATTGACTATAAATTATTTGTATTATCATAAATAAATTATTATATTTAACCCTAATATTGATCCCAAAAAACACTCTAAATAAAGTGGTGTTCTACTAAGTAAAACTATATTTTTTTTAAATGAACAACCACGAAGCATTAGCTCAACACGATAGTATAATACATAGAGTGGTTAAGTTTCTTTGTAGTCGAAAAAATAGTTTTTTAGTGTAATAACGCTCGCTAATAGATAGTAATTATAGGCTTGAAAATATGTTGATTTCTGGTATCTCACTTATGTATGTTAGCTCCTTATTGTCACGTGAATCTATTGTAGTCAATGTAGGCCAGGGAAAACGTACTGTATCAAAAGAGATCTTTTCCCCCACATAACTCAACATGTGCGGGAAAATAAACTCGGTCATCTGGACAAATCCGCGAAGGCTGAGCATTTCCATAATGTTGACTAATTCCTAAGCACTGACCTAATTTTAGAGGCGATTGAAATTTACAAGCACACATCTATAAAAATATGGACGATGGAAAAAAATTAAACGCTCGTTGTTAAATTTTTATCAGGTAGTAACGTGAAGCTACCAGTAAAAATTAATGTTAACCTTTGGAATGACATTTAAGCGACATTATTATAACGATGATTTCGTTATTACTATTGAGCCTTAAATTGGTTTATATTAGTAAAATCGATGACACGTTGTTTTTTTTTTTTTTTTTTTACAGTGAATACCTCACAAGAGTCCCAACTGCTCCCGTCTGGAGCCAGTGAGACTATGGCATCCCCAATTGGGGGATGTTGTGAGGCTGAAGGTAAGTGGGGAAGGGAAAGAGGAAGGTGGGGAAGTACCTGGCTATTCAGATCTAGTCACTAAACACGGCTAAAGCCATTTGGAGCAACGTTTCAATTCTGAATGGTGGTCTTACACCAGGGCGATACTGGTAGTATAGTATAGTTCCATGCATCCATTACTCGATTTATATTTCTTAGAGTTGGATATAGAATCGATGACACGTTGTGGATCTTTGTTCCATTCAACCATTACTCTATTTGTGTTCCTTAGGGTTAGATGTAGAATCGATGACACGTTGTGGATGTTTGTTCCATTCAACCATTACTCTATTTGTGTTCCTTAGGGTTGGATGTAGAATCGATGACACGTTGTGGATCTTTGTTCCATTCAACCATTACTCTATTTGTGTTCCTTAGGGTTAGATGTAGAATCGATGACACGTTGTGGATGTTTGTTCCATTCAACCATTACTCTATTTGTGTTCCTTAGGGTTGGATGTAGAATCGATGACACGTTGTGGATCTTTGTTCCATTCAACCATTACTCTATTTGTGTTCCTTAGGGTTAGATGTAGAATCGATGACACGTTGTGGATGTTTGTTCCATTCAACCATTACTCTATTTGTGTTCCTTAGGGTTGGATGTAGAATCGATGACACGTTGTGGATCTTTGTTCCATTCAACCATTACTCTATTTGTGTTCCTTAGGGTTAGATGTAGAATCGATGACACGTTGTGGATGTTTGTTCCATTCAACCATTACTCTATTTGTGTTCCTTAGGGTTGGATGTAGAATCGATGACACGTTGTGGATCTTTGTTCCATTCAACCATTACTCTATTTGTGTTCCTTAGGGTTAGATGTAGAATCGATGACACGTTGTGGATGTTTGTTCCATTCAACCATTACTCTATTTGTGTTCCTTAGGGTTGGATGTAGAATCGATGACACGTTGTGGATGTTTGTTCCATTCAACCATTACTCTATTTGTGTTCCTTAGGGTTGGATGTAGAATCGATGACACGTTGTGGATCTTTGTTCCATTCAACCATTACTCTATTTGTGTTCCTTAGGGTTAGATGTAGAATCGATGACACGTTGTGGATGTTTGTTCCATTCAACCATTACTCTATTTGTGTTCCTTAGGGTTGGATGTAGAATCGATGACACGTTGTGGATCTTTGTTCCATTCAACCATTACTCTATTTGTGTTCCTTAGGGTTAGATGTAGAATCGATGACACGTTGTGGATGTTTGTTCCATTCAACCATTACTCTATTTGTGTTCCTTAGGGTTGGATGTAGAATCGATGACACGTTGTGGATCTTTGTTCCATTCAACCATTACTCTATTTGTGTTCCTTAGGGTTAGATGTAGAATCGATGACACGTTGTGGATGTTTGTTCCATTCAACCATTACTCTATTTGTGTTCCTTAGGGTTGGATGTAGAATCGATGACACGTTGTGGATCTTTGTTCCATTCAACCATTACTCTATTTGTGTTCCTTAGGGTTAGATGTAGAATCGATGACACGTTGTGGATGTTTGTTCCATTCAACCATTACTCTATTTGTGTTCCTTAGGGTTGGATGTAGAATCGATGACACGTTGTGGATCTTTGTTCCATTCAACCATTACTCTATTTGTGTTCCTTAGGGTTAGATGTAGAATCGATGACACGTTGTGGATGTTTGTTCCATTCAACCATTACTCTATTTGTGTTCCTTAGGGTTGGATGTAGAATCGATGACACGTTGCGGATGTTTGTTCCATGCATCCACTACTTTATTTGTGTTTCTGAGGGTTGAATGTGGAAGGTGTTTTATTATTTTTTTGAGCGTCTCCAAAGACTTATACTTTTGTTGGCGGTGAATATTTCTTCGATGTTAGAGCAACTATAATGTCTACATAAAATTTGAAAGTCTAAATCAAGTCCCTATTCTCTTCTCTTTAACGTTTTTAATATTAGTTCCTTGAGTAAATATTCATAATGCCGGTCTTTCAAAACTCTTGATATTTTTATAAATCGTCTGTGTACTCTCTCAATTAGATCTATATTTTTATACATCGTATCTATATATAAGGTACAAATCTGCCATCATACAATTAAATATCACTAAAGGAAATAGGTTCGGATTAGCTCAGTGGTAGAGCAGCGTCCCGGCAAGGCTATGGTTCTGGTTTCAACTTCTAGATGCAACCGTATCTTTTCTGTTTCAAATTTCCGTTTTAGAATCGCTAATATTGTCTTCAATAAGATTATTTCTTGCTTAAAATGAAGCCTTCTCGATTAAATTTGATTTTAGATCAAAACATGATACATACCAGCCTTTATTTTTGCCAACGCTGATCCTTTTTGATCCTCGATTTTCGCTCACAATGACTCCTTCGTTACAAGATAATCCATCACTCCCTTCTCCCCGTTAATCCCAGTGGGTCCGAGTTACACTTTTTTCTTCCCTTCCCTTAAAGAAACCCAGGAAGCTCGGCTAGATGCCAAACTGGAGGCCGAAGCCTTCAGATTTGACATCCAGTCTAACTTTAAGGATTAGATGAAGAGATAATTCACGAAAAAGATTGACTTGGGAGTGGCTTATTCTATGAAAACCGGTTTGTCTTTTATTCGTCCCTTTTCAATAAGCCGCACGTCACTGTTATTGGATAAAAAGTGACTGATCAGAAACGATGAATTATTTTAAGAATGATATTTTTGTTGGAAATGTTGTCAGAGGGAATTGATCATCTTAGCAGTGAGGTTCAGGGGTAACTTACCCTATTTTGAGAAGTACAAAACAAATGTTGAATGTACAGAAAATAACAACACTTTCCGATTTGAAAAACAAACTCTCAGTTGTGATTATAATTTTCACTACATTATCAGTAATTACATAACAAAAAATAAATTCCAAACCTTCAAATTTAAAACATTAAGTATGTAGAACAACAACAAATATAATACACAATAATGTTTGAGTCAAGTGAAATCAAGTTATAACAAGATATTCAAGAAGTTTTGTAAAGTTCTAGGGGCTATCACTAAATATGTCAGGAATCTCGTCGCTACAAACGGTAGATATTATATAATAGTCGACACGCTTGTGCAAGAGGTTGGGAAATAGTTAAGTTGGATCTTTGGAAATGAATATGCAATGTTTCGGGGATTTTTCCAATTGATATTGATTTTGTTTGTTTTCAAGAATAGTAATCAACAAACATTAATCTTAAAATAATTATGTATTGAAGAATAGGTGAAGTAATGTCCTAGGAATACATTAAATCATAAAATTAATAAAATGAGTAAGTCTTACTGAAAACCTATAAGAGTAGTTATTGTTGTATGAGACAATATTGGAATATTGAAAAAAAAAGTTAAACCACACAAGAGTCCCAATTGTTCACAATCATTTAGAGCCAGTGAGACTGTGGCATCCCCAATAGTGGTATGTTGTAAGGCTGAAGGTTGTGGGGAGGAAAGGAGACGAGGAAGAGAAAGGTGTGGGAGGTATCCGGAAATTCAGATCTAGTCACCAAACACGGCCAAAGCCATTTCAAACAACGTTTCAATTCTGAATGGTGGTCTTACACCAGGTCGATACTGACAGTATATTTTACACTGAAACACGCCTTAAATATACTAAATATTATTTTAAATAAGTAATTTGTGAAATAACACAAATATATCAAATAAAATTTACTTGCGCACACCGGGATTTGAACTCGCGACATTCAACTTGCTAGTTAAGAGCCTTAACCCTCGACCTTGGAGGCCTTAATGGTGAAACCTTAATACGATTGTCACCAAATCCGCTGAGCGATGGGAAGACTTGATGAAGAAAAATAAAAAATTAACAAAATCACACAAAATAATTATTCTATGATAATGTATAACGATATGAAAATCAATCCAATAATGTATAGCGATAAGAAAACAAATCAAATAATGCATAACGATATGAAAACAAATCCAATATTGTATACCGAAATGAAAACGAATCAAATAATGCATAACGATATGAAAACAAATATAATAATGTAAAATGATATGAAAACGAATCCAATAATGTACAACGATTTGAAAACGAATCAAATAATGATATGAAAACAAATCAAATAATGTATAACGATATGAAAACAAATCCAATAATTTATAACGATACATAAACGAATCCAATAATGTATAATGGAAAACGAATCCAATAATGTAAAATAATTGAAATTGAATCGAATAATATAGAACGATATGAAAACGGTTAAGTTTTTAGATTCTCACGGCCAAAAGCATTTTTGTTGTTTGTTTTTGGGGTGTTATGCCGTGTTGCGCTAACTCCTTCTTTAGCTGTCCGAAACGTCGGCTAAAGAAGGAGTTAGCGCAACACGGCATAACACCCCAAAAACAAACAACAAAAAAGATATGAAAACGAATCAAATAATGCATAATGATATTAAAACAAATCCCATAATGTTTAACGATATGAAAAAAAATCTAATAATGTATAACGTTTTGAAAACTTATCCAATAATGTATAACGGAAAACGAATTCAATAATGTAAAACAATTGAAATTGAATCCAATAATGTATAACAATATGAAAACGAATCCAATAATGAAAAATAATTAAAATTGAATCCAATAATGTATAACGATATGAAAACGAATCCAATAATGTATAACGATATCAAGACGAATCAAATAATGCATACCGATATGAAAACGAATCCAATAATGTATAACGATATGAAAACGAATCCAATAATGTATTACGATATGAAGACGAATCAAATAATGCATTCCGATATGAAGACGAATCCAATAATGTATAACGATATGAAGACGAATCAAATAATGCATACCGATATGAAGACGAATCCAATAATGTATAACGATATGAAAACGTATCCAATAATGTATAACGGAAAACGAATTCAATAATGTAAAGCAATTGAATCCAATAATGTATAACGATATGAAAACTAATCCAATAATGTATAACGATATGAAAACGTATCCAATAATGTATAACGGAAAACGAATTCAATAATGTAAAGCAATTGAATCCAATAATGTATAACGATATGAAAATTAATCCAATAATGTATAACGATATGAACACGAATCCAATCGTAAATAAAGGGAATAACGACGAGTTTTAATATCAGACTGAAAGTTCTCACCTAACTGTGGCAACAATGTGTGGAAGAGCTTTTTATGTGAATTTAACGGAACACAAGGAGGGGTGGTTAAATATTTATAGCGATCACGTTACCCATGTTTAGCCCCCGACTTTATTGTAAAGTGCTAAACCGATCACTCGCTGTCGCCAACTCAATTACCAAACGGTTTGTCGTGGGGCCTATGAGTTACCGTATAAAGGTGACATGTTTTTGTTTATTTTAGTTTTTTTTTTATTTTTGAAAGAAAATACAATTTTCGAGAAATTTCGAAAATACAATTAGGGAGTTGAAATTATTCAAAAGGTAATTTTGTTTCGCAAATATTTAGACGGTAGAGTTCCAGAATTGCATACAATAAAATCATAATTTGAATTACATTATTTGATCACCTTTTGTCGTATATATTTTTTATGTTTGGTTAAAATCGTTTTAGGGAATGAATTTAACGCAAATCGTTTCATGATTATACCATACAAATTTTAATCACTTATAATAATCAAATGAAAGGTTAATGACACCACCGGGGGTTAAGTTCGGAATTTTCCATCATCCGGGCGTTTGCTCTCACCACTGAGATATCGAACAAACCATTAGAACTGCTTTGTTTCTGTAATACAAGTGATTATTTAATGAAGGTTCACGATGCTGATGAATACCTATAATATAAGCATTTTTTTATTTATAGTTTAACATATATTTACTTGAAAAAAGACGTAGGTACTTCAATTTGAAAAATCACACATAGTCAGTTAGAATGATATTTTATAAAGATAAATTAATTGCGATTCTACCTAAAATTCAGCCTATTTTTTCAATCAAAAATATCAATTTCAGCCGTTCCTCTGAAACTCTTCGTCTGTAACTCCGGTTCAATGAACCGTATAAGGAGTAGCGGCTCGTGACTTTTGAGGGTACTAACTAACTAACTAACTAGAGTGCTAACATTATTAAAAATGGCATTTCTGTTGTTGTAGCTGAAAACAATTTTTTATTTTACAATTTAAACCGATTTTTAGTATGACGATTTTCAAGTCAGTTTAGCCGAGCACTGCACGGATTTCCTGAAAATCTTCATACAAAAATATTTTTTTCGAAAATATTAAAAACTCCTTTTCAGATACAACACCATCAATATCCCAATTTTTCGTAATATTAGCACTCTAGTAACCCAAAAGTCATGAGCCGCCACTGCCTACAAGATAAAACTTTTTACAGAAAATAATTTTTGTCATTTTCAAAAATTGAAAGTGTTTGTCGAGAATTCAAATTCTTCCGTTTCAATGAGACACGAAACGAAAAATAATGGTTCCACTTTTTTACTTCCAATCTCTAATCCGATTTGACTCACAAAGCTCCAACATGGAAGATCGGAAACCACTGATTCCGGTTCACGCGCACTGCTACTCACGTCATTAGAGTAAAACAGTAACGAGATATTAGTATAAAATGAAAAACCCACGATTTTCACGGGACTGCGCTAGTTATTAATAATTTTGCTAACCGCTAAAAAAAACACCTTAACATTTAGAAAAAAAAGCGGACCACTCCACAAAAAAATCCATCAAAATTTGAGCTTTGCACAAAACGCACGTAACTCTATTGTATTAAGTAGAATGAATAGTACCTGCCTACCTTCACGTACTAGAGTCGTCTGTCGGAGTGCGCCTGCAGGGTTTTTATACCCTGTAGATTAGTGCTAGCATCGAAACGATTGTGGAAATAATTGAACTTGAAAAACGTTCATTGTCGTGAAAGTCACTTGATGATTTTTTTTCAACATTTTCTGAGAAAACTGCATGACGGCAAAAGATTTCTGGTACGGACAAATTTATTTGAGTTTGTGGTCGAATAGTTTTAGAACCAAACTATTCTCTCTTCATTAGGGCTCGAGAACAAGTTCAGAAAATAATAAAGAATTTTTGATTTAACTTGTCAGGGCTGATATATAACTGACACTTTTAGAAAAATTAGAAAGTAGTAAGTGTTAAATAGTATAAACAATTTAACGAGGTTTTTAACTTCACATTGTCGAAATTAGGGAACACAAGTAATAAATTCATCACCTTTTTTCAATGCTTTTATTTTCCCTATTAACAACGTTATTCAATATATAAGAAAACACCAAAATGTTTGCCCATGCTCATACGACAACGGGATATATTTATAAATGTGTAATCAACGCTAATTACAAGATTAATATTAAATACATATTTAGTGGTAGTAAAGATTTCTTTTTATCCGTACAAAATACAAAGATATTTTCCATAGAATAATATATTATGTTTTTACCTAAAATAAAAAAATTCTATTATAATTGTTTGTAATTTATTAATTTTATAAAATAAATAAATCTAATTAAAAAAATTTGAAACGCTTTTCATAAAAAATCTTTGCAAACCTTCATGTTTAATTTTTCACTACAGCATTACCATTACTTACATTATTTGCACACCAAAAATAAATTACATTATTTGCATACCAAATTATCGCCGTATTAAAAAAAATATATAAATTCAAATCATGTTTTATTTCTATAAGACAATAAATATTACATTACTATACCGGAACTTTAAAATTTACATTTCAACTTGCTTTACTTTATTTTACTTTAAGAGTTTATTTCTATCCTATTTTTATAAGTTTTTTTTTACATTACTCACGAAAAATAGTGCCTTAATGTAATTTTTTATTCTAGCAATGTGTATACTTATGTGAGGAAATATTATTGGGAAACATAGAGTAGAAAGTTTCTCAGAAATGAAACGTCACATAAAATAAAAAAAATCACATAAATTATAAACTAAACTTACACTTCTCAAATTATACCGAATCCATTAAATTTCATAATTTTAACTCCCTCCTAACACGACGTCTAATTTTTGACCAAATCTTATTGTTTAAAATCCTAAATAATGGTCTGGACTCACCAAAACTTACCAATTTAATAAATCTTCATATTCCGTCTAGATCAACCCGACAATCTGATTTATTTTATCTACTCTCGTGTAGAACAAACATTCGAAAAAATTCCCCAATTCCTCGTATATGTGCACAATATAATACAAAATTTTACAGCATTCACATTTTTGGTAATAACCTAAAGAAATATCAATATGAAGTAATGCCTACGATCGAGTATTAATATGAGAGTATGTTATGTATCGGGAGCATCTCCTATCCTCTTCCTATTTTCCTCTTCCTCTCCCCTTCCTTTAACACCAAATAAATTTTAAGATATTAAAACTTCATTTCCAATGAACTTTAACATAAGAAACTTCTGTGACTTGACTTGAGTTAACTTGTATATTTATATCTATCATTGTATATTACATTAAAGCTGTTTGTTTCTTACAAAATAAATAAATAAAATGGCTTTAGCCATGTCAAGTGTCTTCCTCTTCCTCATCTCCTTCCCCTTTCCACTAACCTAAGCCTCACAACATAACCCATGGATGACACAGTCTTTCTGTCTCCGGACGGTCGGGAGCAGTTGGAACCATTGTAAGTTATTCATACAAAATACAAAACAGACTCAGTGGCTTTCGTCATAATCTTGAATCGAATCCAAAACCAACAGTTCAGAGTCAATAGTTCTCTTCGACATGTCACCGTCGTTTGTTGACTGGAACACCCCTTAACTAAAGGGATGTGAAGCGTTGAATCACGGGGAGAGGTCGGTAGGATCTATTTCAAAGGCATTTACGACATGGTGAAGTTACGATCTAATAGTAAAACGGGTCAAATGTACAAGTATTTGAGTTAAGAGGTTACTTAAGTGCAAGCCGCGGCGGGGTTCGTCTACGTTGCCTTGGTACATTTACTTCCCTCTCAAAGTGTAGTCAAATTATGCTGAAAGGAAGTTACCTATATTTGGTAACAGATTCATTAAAGCCATCGATATTTTATTTTATTTTGGTACTTACAAAAACAGTTTTTTTCACTATAATACTACTAACATTATTAATAGATATTTTTTTCGTTTGACTAATTGAATCTTTCTCCCTAGAGAATAACTAAAAAGAGTGAACCGCGCTATCACTTGAGCCGAATCCTTATTGTATGGTACGAAGATTTATTTTTTTGTAAAAAAAATAAGTAAAAGGTAAGTTTTTTTAATGTCATTGTATCTGCCGAATTTCAGCTCAATGATGTGGGTTAATTTCTACTTTCAAGATTCAATTTCATTAAAAAAATCGTTCCTAAACAGACTGCATATAGAAGTATGTCGTATTTGTTATTCTCACTGCATACTCGTCCGGGAGAAGGCATCATTAGGGCAAATATAAGTGTATCGACTTTTGTTATACCTTCGTATAACAAAAGTCGGTACACTTTAAACATTACATGTAAGTGATACAGCGTATTTCTTTAAACAGACTATATAATGCAATTATGTTGTATTTTTTTATTCTCACTGTATGATCTTTAGGGAACACAGCATCATTGTTTCTAAAAATATTTGTAAAGCAAATTTCCACTCCAGACATCTCTAGATATAAGTATATCGTTTTTTTTACACGGCCGTATATCCTATCTACTTACTTATCTTGACGAAAAACCATTGGCTTTGAAACATATATGTAAATTATTATTAATTTAAAATGGTGAATGCAAAGTATTTCTTTTTCACATAATTTAAATGACGCCACATAGTAATTTTGCGACTATTGATGAAAATAAAGGAGGTTTAGGACCAACTGGCAGAGGGATCAACTGTCCCGGGGATCAACTATCGGCGAGCCAACTGTCGGGGTATCAACTGTCGAGGAATCTTCCCCGGCAATTCAAACATAATATCAGAGATTGTACACAAAATATTTGAAGCACTGGCTAGATTTCATTCATCATAGTTTTTATTAATATTACATACATCCCTTAAATTACCTTTTTTATTAATTTTAATATTCAATGCCCAGAGTTGCTAAACAAGATTCCATTCAATGTACCTGCGCGTTCAACACGCTCTTGTGTCCTGTTCAAGGCTGATCAAAGCAAAACGAACTCCAAACAGAATTCTTGCCTGAACAGACTATGCAATAATTACAATAGCGTATTTTCCAAGGTTGATATTTTCAGTTGCGAACTTACCAAATACAAGAGGTCCACAAAAGAATATTTCTGTGATGGTTTGTGAATAATGTTTATGTCTCTATTGTTTATATCATTATTATCAATACCTAATACTGTTGTTAAAACTATTTTTGATATGTTATTATTATGAAATTTAGACCCTACCATTTATGTAAATTTAAAGTTCCTACGAAATTCCTGTTTTCATTTAACTATATATGTATGTAACTTTATATGGAATGCTCCATTTATTTATTGATATATATATATATAAATGTATGTGTATGTGTAAGCATATATATGTACCCGCCTCAGAACAGAAATCTTCTAGTGAGGCGGGTTATTTTCATGTTTGTAATTTTGATTATGTTATTGCAATAAACGCCCGGGTTCCCTGCAATTAAAAAAATAATAATTATGATTTGATTTATATCCACAACCTCTCTCCATGGCTATAAATGTATTGTTTTGTAAATTTTTCGTTTTATACAATCTTTTGTTTTGTATACATTTTTTAATTCATATTCCTTTCTCATAAATTTAATTTACTTCTTCCATATTATGCTGTCTCAGTATAGGTAAAGTCACAAAAAGGAAATCCATAATTGGTTTTATTTAAGCTACATAATACTTACGTACAAATTGATTACATGTAAACTGCCGATATCCCAAAAATTAATAAATAAATAAAAAAATAATCAGAGAAGCATAAAAGTTCGCAAGTTCAATCCATTTTGATACTAAGTTATCCCTCATCTTTAGCATAGAATTAAAATTATCGTAAATTCCATCTTCAATTATCGTTAACTTATTCTAATTTAAATCAACCCTTAACAAAATACCCAAATCAGGTAATTTCAAACACAAATCTAAATTGTGAAATAATTACACAACAACCCCTCAGAGTCTGTAGCATTCTCCACCATCTTGTAGAGCTTTAATAACTTTGAGGGATGCTATTCAGGTATCTTCTCTTAAGCCCCCATTCTGTTGTTATTAAGAAATTCTTTGCCTAAGTGGTTGTAAGATAATTCACATACATCCCCCCACAGGAAAATCTCAAAGGGGATTCTATAGGAGTGAGCCCTGTAGCATGTGATTGATGAGTATTTATCTAATAATACTACATTCTTGTTATTTTCAACAATTTTCTAATTTTTAAATTAGAATTGATTGACTATTATGAAGTTTTGAACACATGCTAGTTAAACATTTTGTTTTTTAAGAAATCAAAGCATGTAAGTAATAACATTATTTTTATATTGACTCAAATTAGATATGTACATATGGATAGGACATCTAGAAAGGTAAATTAGGATGGGATTCTCTTAGAACATAATTTTGTGAATGTCAAGTGCTCCTAACTGTCCGGAACCATTGGGTCTACTGAATCCCCAATCGGGGTATGTAGTGACGCATAGTAAAAATGAGGTAAAGAAGAATATTTTCACTTACCTGGTTTTTCAGATCTGGTCACCAACCAATAATATTGCCATCTAATTATATGGATGGCAGTCTTTGCCAGGGTGATAGCTTAAAAGCTTGACACAGCTCTCATGATAAGTACGTATAAATATTTAGGTATTAGCGTATTAAACGTTTCGCATTAAGGGAGCAATAACCCTAAGTACACCATTAGATAATACTTAAGAAAAAGCTTTATTACAGAATATTAGAATGACAGATCATTACCCAGTATACGCAGGATAAAGAAAAACACTAGAAATGCGATGTGGGCATGTTTTGTAATCCAAAAGCTTGGCCAATTGGGCCTTGAATTTACAATACAAAAATGTGTTTCATCATGAAAAGGAATATTTTTTTAATATTACTACCCTACATGGGTCCAAACTCCTTCCAAACATCTGTATGTATGTTGTGAGGCTGAATGTAGTGGGAAGGAGAAACCGATGGGGAAGAGGAACATGGGGGAGTACCTGGCCATTCGAATCTCGTCACCAAACACGGCGACATCCATTTCAAGCAACGTTTCAATTCTGAATTGTGGTCTTTCTGTAGGGCGATACTGAGAATATCTTCCAGTCTGAGACGTGACGCAAATGTACAAAAATATATTTTAAATGAATTAATAACATTGTAAAACATCGCAAAATAAAAGAAGTTTTTAGTCAGTGGTTTCATCGGCTTTCATCGAAATCAATGTGCATTTCTAGTGTATGGTATTCATTCAGTGGCAGTGTATTATTAATAATTTACTGAAAACGCCTTCGAGGTGATGTTTTCAAAAATAGCGCTATAGGAATTAGCCAAGTAATTACTCAAATCTCCTTCTTCTGCTTTGGTTTTATTCTACCCATCCTACCTTACCTCTTCCTCTCAGAATCGTTGTTAATATTTGAGGATTGCTTATCTTAAGATTGCTATGGAATTTGTAGTGACCATTTTGTAATTTTTAAATGAAACACTAAAAACGTAAAATGGTAACATTTTAAAATTTTGTTTTAATTAATTTAATGAAGAAAGGTGGTCATCGATTGTTCTACCATTCATATTCACGTCAGATATTCTCATTACACTCTTATCTCCATTCTTTTGATCTAGATGCCTACACCTTCTAAGCGTCCCTTTCACAATCTTTCTCAGTTCACATCTGCCTTGGATTCTACAAACTTGATCTTTTTGTAAAAAAATAAGTGCAACGATTGATTTAAATTTTCACAATAACATCGAATAAAATAAACCATTAAAAAAATGAATAATATATTTATATTTTTTTTAAATACATTAATTTTCAATTTTAAAATACATATTTTTGTCATAACTTGATAAGTAACACCTCAAATTGTAGAATCTAAATCGCAGAAGACAAATTAAATTAAAATAAAATAAAATCGTCACAGACTTGTATAAAAGTCAATAGATGTCGCACATTAAAATTAAAATCGACTGATTTATCCGAGACACTACCTAGATAGCATTTAGTTCGGGAAGAATCTTGCAACCAAGCATAAAGACAGCAGCCAATAAAATGTGCACTAAAAACAAAATAATGTTGGTAGTTCTTAGTCTAAGTATAATACATTTAAATATGATCGAAGGGGATAGGGTCGGATTGTTAAAGCAGTCCCAGCAAATCTGAGGTCCTATGTTCAATCCCTAGATGAGACTGAATATTTACATTATTTATCTATTTCAAATTTTCGTTTAAGAATTGCTAATATTTTCTTCAATAAATTAAAAATAATAATTTATATCAAGCAGTTAACATTAAAAAACACTTTATTGAAATGAGAAAAACTAGTGAAAATAGTCAATTCCTCAAGCCACTATAATGTGGATCAAACCGTTGTATTCGAACTAGTTGTGGTCGACTACTTAGTCGAGAATTCTACTTACCAAGACAAAAAATACCAAACACAAATATTTTTCATATATTTAATACAACATTGAGACAATAAATACTTACTTATTAAATAAAAAAGCCATGAAAGTAAATACTGAAAAAGTTTTTCAATTTTGAAGAATGTTCAAGGAAACATAGTTTGGTAGTCGCCCGTCCGAATTAAACATTTCAGAAGAAGTTAAATGAAACTAATTTAATGAAAGTAGAGTCTTGAAGGTCATTGGAGGAGGAAAGAGGCTGTAAAAGAACAGCAAGGCTTCACTTTATGATACATCAAAATAGCCGAAAGGGGTGAACCTGGAGTTTAATAAATTTTCGCCAGGTGAAAACATTCCGCCAGCTTTTTTCAAGGTAATTGAGTTAGAATTTGTTCTTTAGTGGATAACGTGCAAAAAGTATATCTGTACCCAAGCCACGTTCATTTCAAATGTTTCCACGTGGATTGTATATGTTTTATGCGTGGTGGAGAATCAGCATAATGGTTTTTAACTTATTTAGTCACTTTTTAAAATATGTTAATTTTACTTATTTGCTTATGATGTTATATAGGTACAAACTAGCATTATGCTAGAAGGATCAAACTGGAGTAGGAAAAAAACCTTATAAAAATATACTGTAAATTTAATAAATAGTTAAACAACAAAATGGAAAACTTAATAAATTTTAAGTAAAATTCCGATTTTTTAACGAAATACAGTGTATTTTGATGTGAGGTTCTGTTTGACTTCCAAATTTGACATTTTGACAAGATAAGTGATCTCTTTCATTCAAACGATAATGTATTTTTTAAAAACTGCCATAAGCGATATAGTTTTCCGGCAGTTAGGTTTTGGGTGCATTTTTAAAATACCGAAACATATAAACTGTTTACTGTCGTTTAAAGCCAATAAATTCATTTTAGTGATTTGTTTTTGGGGTATTATGCAGTGTTGCGCTACCTCCTTCTTTAGCCAACATTTCGGACAGCACTGTAGTGTCCATCGTCAGGGCAGATATGTATTTTTTTTTAACACGGCATAATACACCAAAAACAAATCACTTTAATACTTTTGGCCTTGATAATCTCAAATCATACCCAATAAATTCAACTCCATTTATATTTACCGTTTATCCTATATTTTAATTAATTTCGGATTTTTTAAATCTTCAAATTTATAAACACATGAATTCTGTATACTACTAATTAACAGCGCCCCATTTTGAACTTACTTATGGCAATATTGAATATTACTATTTCTATATGTTGTTTTTGGTCCACTGCAAAAATATCTAAAGCCAAGGACATTAAAAAATCAAATTTTTAACATGAAATCGGATGATTTTTATTAAAAAAAAAGTTTAAAATGGCAAAAAACTACGAGCTTGCTAAATGTGATGCAGAACTTACGTAATAATAGAATACTTAAATCAAAAACCATTTATAATAATGTTACCTTACTAAGATTCGATATAATTTAGCACTATAGAGATACACCGATAAGTGTGCTATTTTCCTTATTTCTGATGGAATTTATCAAACCTTGTATAAAATCAATATTCTTTCTTGTACTGAAAAATTTTCGGAAAGACGAAATTATACTGTTTTTGTATTTCTTGGGCATTAACTATGTAACAATTTGTAGAAATTTTTGTTTTATGGAATTTTATTTTTCAATGTAGGTACATTTCTTACTTAAATTTCGTTTCTTTTGCTACCGGTTTCGACACAATCGTGTCATTAACTAGCAATCTTAAAACTAACTTAAATATTTTACAAGTGCAGAAAGATTTAGATTTTATAAGGTGAGTGTGGTGATTTTGGGGTGGGGGAAGGGGGGGGGGAAATGAGGGAGAAGTCAAGAAACTAGGGAAACATTGTCAATAAAGGACTCCTGACTCCTCCCACCTTTCTCCCCCTCCCCTTCCCCACCCGCAAAATCACCCCACTCACCTTATAAAATCTAAATCTTTCTGTACTTGTATAATATTTAAGTTAGTTTTAAGATTGCCAGTTAATGACAGGGTTGTGTCGAAACCGGTAGCAAATTAAACGAAATTTAAGTAACAAATGTACATTGAAAAATAAAACTCAATAAAACAAAACGAAATTATACATTATATATAATACAGAACAGTGTTACGTGAAGCTATCGAAATGGCTTAAATTTATATTTTCTCTCTTTGAAAATTTTCCTCAGTTCATTTACGTGTAAATTTCCATGTAAGAAAATGTATTAAAAACTTTTCGTTTAGCAGAACGCAGAGCAAAAATAAAAACTGTTATTATTCCACGAAAATACACGAAGACCACAAAAAACAAGTCTGCCAAAAATGCGACAAAAAACTGACGTAAAAAGAAAAATTTTCGTTGACCTTCTTTTGCACATGAGGTTTGTGTCGCATAAAAATGAATTACGCTCTGAATTATGTATGCAATAAAAAATTTACACAAGAACACTCCGAAAAGGGGGAACATACAAGGAACGAAAAAGGAACGAAGAAATGGAGAAATTTTATAAACGTGATAAAAAATTAAGAGCTGGTAAATGTTTGCTTAGGGCAAACATTTTTGGTCAGTTTTGCGCTGGGATTTTCAGTTTTAAAAGTGTCTAATGAATTTCACTGAAATTTTGTGGACCACATTGTATATAATTTAATATTTTCGTACTTGGAAAAGATTTGAAAAATATATTTGAAAATTGTTATTTTAGAGAGATGTGGAGCCATTTTCGTGAGGTTTGTCTAACATTAATACATTGTCTTGAACAGATCTATGATATTGGAAGGAGGAAACACAGAAGCCGGCAAATTGGTCCACAGCTAAGCTAATGAAATCAATAACGAGTGGTAAAAACACTCCGTTCGCATAAGACACGTGTCAATAGTGTAAAAATGTTGAGCGCGGGTTTTACGTGCTTCCCGACTGTACACCGTGCCAATGGGATCAATGACGGTACTTCCTCGGAGAGTTTTCCTTTATCTTTGGTAGAGTAATGTTCAGTTGTTAATTTATTTTTGTCAGATTAGTCCGAATCTTCATCGTGATTAAATTCGCCGATTTTGCACATTCCTAACCAATATCCTTCTTGTGATAATCCCAATTAAACAATAAAACTAAGTGTTCAGCTCAGGCGCGAGGGCTTCATCGAAGCCACAGTCAAGTTAGCCTCTCAAAAGCTAAACGTAATTTACAGGGTCCGCAGATACTGCAGATAGTACACAACTGCTGACCCTGTACAAATCGCAAGTGCGCCCCACTGTTGAATTTAGCAGCCACCTCTGGTCTGAAGCTCCAAAATACCTGAAAAAGTTCGTTGACTCTGCGCAGGAACGTGCGGTCCGTTTGATAGATTCCCCTCTCTTAACAAATGGATTGCTATCCTTACACGCGTCAAGTAGGTTTGCCGTCCATATTCTACCGATATTACAATGGAATATGCTCCGAGGAACGAGCGTCATTGATCCCTTCGGCACCGGTATATATTCTGGAAAAACAACATATTATGTACACGGTTGACATTTTTCACATCACAACGGGTCGCTTCTACGACTGGTTCTTGAGTTCAACAGCTCGACTGTGGAACAATTTGCCAGCCTTTTTGTTTACTCCTTCCTCTCCTCAAAAAGACCCTCATCACAGGATCACCAAGGATGACATAGGCCCTGAGGGAAATTATTTTCCCTCAGGGCCTCTGCTGTGTGCAGAATATAAAAATATATATATATACATTAATTATTACTATAAATATTCAAAACTACCGAATGTTGTTTTGCATGTGTTATTTTGTGTAAAAATTTTATCGAGGCATCGAAAGTTGTCTCTCGAAATTGGTCAACCAAATTTAATAGAAATAACATAGTAAAAAATTTTTCTCTCCATAAGTCGTTTATCTATTGCATTTAAAAATACCAGTTTTAAAAATTAAGTGTAAAATTCCCTATGCTAAGTTTGTGATGGTAAAACATTTTTGTTTTTGAATTTTTGTTTGAATGAAAAATATATTTAAACCAAAATTACACTCACAAAGTAAAAATTGAGAATTTCGTGAGTGATGGGTACACAAAATATTTGTTTCTGCAAATTCCTGTCAAAGTTGCGGAAATTCCCAAGTTAAATCCGTGACGGGAAAAATCTTCAAGAGAAACGGCTCCCAAATTACATCTCGCACTGAAACAGGCGCTGACGGATTTCTGTTATTTTATATACTTAAAAAAGTCTCTTTGCCATAATAATATTTTCTCACAGAATGGGGGATAGGGAATGCCGAGCATAATTCTAAAAAGGGATGTAAAATATTTCACAGGTTAAATGTGCAATGTTAATAATGGGTTTAAACATCAAAACTGTATACCACGGCGTATTTATCACTGTCATAGAATAAATTAGAATACAAAAAAATTGCCACGTAGCCGTGTTTTGTGATCAAAAAGTCTACACCACTTGTTGTCACGTATGGCAGAAGTGTTTGTTATCCAATAAATGGTTCCAGGGCGGCGGTACCTGTACCCAGAAAATTTGATTTCAATTTAGCGGATTTGGTAGATCAATCGCTAACTTATGGCCGTTTTACACGTTGTTTTTTCCATTATACATATGGGTTGTCTTTTATATGGATTCGTAATGAATAAAGGTACGCGTTCTATTTTGGTACCGATTTTTGTACAGTTTAAGATGGCTGACATTATTTGCCGTTTGTTTGTCGTTGTTTTGTATTACTATATATTTTATTTTATTTTCGGGAAACCAACATATTACAATGTGGTTAGTTGGCACAAATGTGTAATTTACTGAACTGAGGAACGAATTATTAATTTCTTCATATTACTAAAACTAACGCATTAAAAAAGTATTCATAACTCAACTATGTCATAATCTCTTGGTTTAATATTATATTATATATAGAAGGAACTATTTTAAAGAATGCCTGACATCATAAAATTAAGTTAATTCGCTTTATTATTCTTTTCTTTTCATTTAAATTCTGTTTAATTTTTTTTTAAATAATGCATTAATTTATCTTTATTTTCGACTCTTTCTTATTTTCAGTTAAAGTATTACCTATTTCACACATAAATTACAATTCATAAATTAATATATTAACAAATGAATCATGTACTGCATTTATATAATTATACACAAATTTCGACTACCATAATACGGACATGTGTCTAGTGTGGTAATCCAAAAGCATTTAAAAAACTGTATTCAAATATATTGTTATGAATAAAGAAAAAAAACTGTTAATTGTTATAAATATACTTTTTAATTTTCATGTATATTATGTAATGGATATATATAATAAAACGAGAGATTATGGTTTAGTTAAGTTATGACTACGTTTTTAATACAAATTTTATATTTATTTTCATTGCAATGAAAATATCTACTTCTCAGAGAATGTTTTTATAAGTGCAACACAGTCTTATAAGGCAAGCATCTGTATTTGAATTAGTTTTACAGTGATGGTCATTTAAAAGATTGCACGAACGTGTGCGCCGTAAAGGTATCAATTCTGTTTAATAATTCAGGACAGACAGTAATGTTGTTCACGGTTTTATAAAGCAACATGTGATGTGGAAATTTTGTACGTTTATTTCAATTTGTGTTTAAAATATTGATAAAACGTGATTATTACAGATAATTAACTTGTATTACTCCAATTTTCATGTGATCTATGGTAATGTACAAGGTGTTGCCATTTTATACGATTTATTAGTACTTTCATACCCATTACATGTTCATACATATTACATGTTCGTACTTATTACATGTTCAAATCTATTAAATGTTCGTACCTATTACATTTTCATACCTACCAAAAATATTTCACCAATAAATTAAGATATTATGTGTCTCGACGCCATCTAGTGAGAAATTTAGCACTAACAAAGCCTTTCCTACAAACATAAAGTTGGTTGTTTACAGGTGGAAAAAATATAATAAGCAGTAATTGTTGATTGAGGTACTATTACATATTGAATCATTTGGCGGGTTGGAAATAAGCCGACATAGCTCAGTGGTTTCAGAGCACGTGACCGGACATCAGAAGGCACGGGTTCAATTCCCGTTGGCAGCATTAATTTTCACTCGGGAGATATTTTCAATTTGTATTGATATTTCAGGCGACTAATTATTTATAAAGATTTCAATTTCTTTCGTTCATTTCAACGTTAAAACCAAAACTCCCTGAAACACCTTTTCTCTTATATCATGCAGTTTCAAAAACAAGTTGTTTTACAAGCACCAGATTTTGTTTATCGTTACTATCTAGCGTACCAAAAAGATTTGTAACCTCCCCCTGGGTACAGCGAGGGTGGTTCAGCATAAACAGGCAAAGAAATGCCGAGAATTTATGGCTCATAACTTCCTGCCGCTTAAATCACGATTGTTTCCCACTGTGTGACTTCGACGGAATTCACTGTGCACGTGAATCTATAAGAGAATTCGATATTTTACGCTTTATACATTGTGTATATTTTTTATCAGTATGAACAAGTGCTCTTTTTATTCTATCGGAATTTTCTCCTTTTTCAGATACGTGATTTATCGAAAAGAACGTGTAAAGATTTTTATGAAGATTACATTTCATGAAAATGGAACCATTTTTGATATTTCTTTAAAATGTGTTTATAATTAATGCACGTCACACATTTAATTGTTTTTATGTAGTTTAAAACTTGATTTGAGAATGCAAAAAACTGAGTTTCTGAGGAGAATGTAATGCAGGTGAATGAACATTTATTGAATATTCTTCCGTTGTTTAATTATTGTTTTTCTTTAAAAACGTACTCAACTTCGATCAAAGTCATCACATTTTACTGATCTGTCTGTCACTTTGATAAAATAAATGCCATTATTTGATTTTCTGAAACAATATTTATATAACAAATGGTACAAACGTACAATGAGTAGTTAGGCATAACATTTGCTAATATATAAATCACATAATAAATATATAAAATTACAAAATAAATCTTAAAAATTAAAAAAAAAATAATAACATAAATCAAAAAAATAATATATTTTTGGTTAAATAGTGGTATTTAAAAACAAAGTTTCTTATTTTCATTGAAAAAGAAGATAATAATAACCAATCTAAACGAAACATGAAACAGAACAAGCCACAGAAAATAAAAAGATGACGGTCTCAACTGAGAATAGAACCCAGGATCTCTGTATTACCGGGACAACGTCTTCATGCACTCAACCATTGGGACATAATTATTTTATGATATACTTGTCGATCTCATATTTCAAATTCAGAATTAACAATATTATCTTGCAAATAATTTCCCATATTTTTGGAAGAAGATATGTAACCGTAGTGTTATTTTAATAGGTCTCAATGGTCGAGTGTATAAAGACGTTGTTCCGGTTTGACAGAGATCCTTGGTTTGATGCCCAGTGGAGATCGTTATCTTTTTTTTATTTTCTGTGTCTTGTTCTGTTTCATGTTTTATTTAGATGTATTAGTATTATCTGCTTCTTCACTGCACTTCTTTTTGAAGGTTATTTTGTTCCAATAAAAAATGTCTAATTTTTATTGGAACTTAACAAAACTAACCATCACGCCGTTTCAACGCAGGGGTAGGCAGAGAGGACGGTCCACTAAGCATCTCGGTCTTGGCACACACTCCTTGCCTCAATCACATTCATGCATCGTCTTATACATACTCTTCTATTATTCTGACTCTTGAAATGGTCCGACTCATTTATCTGCCCCTGTTACTCATTTCATTCTTTGCAGAAGTTCACATTTCTCACACAATCATACACGGTTTTACCACACATACGCCTCGAGGATCTCATTTCTATAGCATTCAGTCTACTTTCATTCTTCCCCTGCCAGTTCCATGCCTCACTGCCACACATCAGGGTAGGTATCAGCACTCCATTGTGGACTGTTAGCTTCGCTGCTTTGGATAATTTTTGGTTAGCGCCAACTGCATTCAGTCCTCCATTAATGGAGTTACCTGCATTGACCATTCTATCAATATCGTTTGTCAGCCTTCCCATCTCTCTAGAACATACTTCCTAAATACACAAACTCATTCACCTTCTCCAAGTATGCATCATTCACAACTATTGTTACAACAAAAATACAC
This sequence comes from Hesperophylax magnus, assembly GCA_026573805.1. NCBI lineage: Eukaryota > Metazoa > Arthropoda > Insecta > Trichoptera > Limnephilidae > Hesperophylax > Hesperophylax magnus. Next base: position 1,913,445 of record JAIUSX010000018.1, read on the forward strand.
ATATTTCGTCATATTATTTTTTTTAATTAACCACTCAAGTGATTTTCGGCATACTATATGCCGAGTTTGCAAAACGTCTTGGGTGATCGCAAGCCATAATATGCCATTTTTGACTAGCAAAATTTATGCATTTATGATTTAAATTTTTTTTTTTTTACAAACCCTAAAAATATAGAACAAACGGAACAGTATAGGTGATTTTTGTTGTTTGTTTTTGGGGTGTTATGCCGTATTGCGCTCACTCCTTCTTAAGCCGACGTTTCGGACAGCGTTGCAGTGTCCATAACACAGGCATAACACCCCAAAAACAAACAACAAAAATGCTTTTGGCCGTGAGAATCTAAAAACTTACCAGTATAGGTGAATTCATTTACTTTATAGCACTATAATCAGTTTATGTCTCCGGATTAAAATTCAGAGGTATGTATTTTTTTTAAATAAGGGCGAGAAATCTCCAACTCGAACTCCAATCAGTCAACTCATTTTCCAGTTATTAACGCGTGCACTCGAGTGGTTAAGCACATTTTCTTTATTTCTTGTAGTTCTGGTATTTCTTGGTAGATCTTCACCGTTCTATACAGTAATGAGTTCATGGTTTTGACTTCTTTCGAAAGTTAAGTCTTATTTAATTTAGTGAATTTAATGAGGTGATTTTGCACAAAAACGGCGCTATACAAGTCATCCAATTATTATTATTTATTTTTATTATTCTCATTGCTTAGTAATCATCTTTGTGTTGTCGTTGATTAAGTTTTCACATAAATTCAGAACTTTATTTCCTGTTAAAGAATTTAAAAAGAAAAAACAACTACTTATAATTTTTTTTAATATAATATAAGTTTAAAATATTATTTATTCAAAGTAAGCGATGTTAATATTTGTAATGATCTGAATTCAATATTGACGTTAATGACATCAAAACAGACAAAGAAAACACAAGGCTTCTAACAATGGCTGAATTCCCACTAACAAACCTGCCTAACGTAACGTATAAATAAAATATTAATTTAATATCTCTTTGAAGTTGTTTGGACTAAGTGGAATTGGAGACAAAAGAGCTGTGATATTATTGAATTTCATTCGACAAAGGGACTTCTCGTTATTGGGAAAGGGGATCGATGCTGACGTATTCAGAATTTAAGTCATTTTGCTTTACGTGATGGAGCATAATACTATTGGCGTTCATAGCTTCCAACGAAGGGTTTCGTTAGACTATTCGACTGTTCGACGGTTTGGCTCAGTGCGGTAGTGGCTGTTTTCTTTTGTAGACTTTAAGCCAATTTTTCAAAAGGCAATGGACGACGTCGTGGAAAATTTGGAATCGGGCCGCTAACAATAATACTTTTTATAAAAAAATTTAGAATTTTATTTTCTTTTTTTTCACACATCTTAAACAGTTTTTATTTTTAAATTTAAATGTAGTTCTTCGAATTAGACACATAAAAATCAATAATAACTCTCATGTAGATGGCAATAAAGTTTAAATTCTTGCTTAACACCAGCCGCCGGTTCCGATTTATGCAAGAAAAAAAAATGGCCAAAAATTGTAATAAACTTAAATTGCCGCATTATAAAAAAACTATAACCTAAAAAGGGTTCGTAAGTAGGAGATTTTGAACACTAAAGCAGTTTTTATGGGTCTTATATTTTATTTTATGTCTCGGTTTTTATTTATTTATTTTATTTAGTATTTTACAAGATTAATACATTTATTTAGAGAAGATACATTAGAGCACCATACTAGGCAGCTCCCTGTTTCATGGTGACCAATGGAGGAATAGTTAGTTTGAATTTAAGTCTAGTGTAAACATATTTTTGTAAAATTATAAAAAAAAGTTCAATAACTCACAAAAGTTGCCAAAGTTTTCTATAAAATAAACACAAATATATAAAGTAGTACTCAAATGTACATACATACATACACATGCACACGCAAATATATATACACACATACAGGCATATATGCGTATACATATACACACAACATACATATACAAAAAAAAAATAATCTCGTCGAATTTAATGTTTCAAAGACCCAATCCTGTCTGATTACGTCGAAAAGGGATCCAAATGATAATCTAGTCTCCTTCAACGGAAGCAATCTTCCGAACAGGCCTTCCATTGATATGCTTGGTATAACTATAAGTGACCAGCTCAGGTACGGGGGCTCCATCGAAGCCAGAGTAAAGTTGGCCTCTCAGAAGCTGGGCGTACTGTACAGGGCCCGCAGATACTTTAATAATACACAACTGCTGACCCTAGACAAATCGCAAGTGCGACCTACTGTCGAATTTGGCAGCCATCTCTGGTCCGGAGCCCCTAAATACCTGAAAAAAACCCTATCTGTGCAAAAACGGGCGGTCCGTTTGATAGATTCCCCAATCTTAACAAACGGACTGCAATCTTTAGAGCACAGGCGTCAGGTAGGTATGCTGTCCCTGTTCTATCGGTATTACAATGGAAGATGCTCTGAGGAACTAGCGTCATTGATCCCTTCGGCACCGGTGCGTAGTCGGGATACACGCCAAACGCGCGCCCAATATTTGTACACAGTTGACATTTGTCACATGAGAACGGGTCGCTTCTACGATTCGTTCTTAAGTTCAACAGCTCGGCTGTGGAACGAACTGCCGGCCTCTGTGTTTCCTCCCTCCTACAACATGGGACTCTTCAAGACCCATGTTCACTCCTTCCTCTCCACAAAAAGACCCTCCACACAGCATCTCCAAAGATGACATAGGTCCTGAGGGAAATTATTTTCTTCAGGGCCTCCTGTGTGGAGTTAATATAAAAAAATATATATATATACTTACATACATGTATCTTCTTCCTCACACATGTAAACAATATATACACCTCTATCTGATTACGAGAAACAGGTTACCGACACTATCCCACTCACTCATCAAGAAATCCCCAAGCGCCTTTCTGAAACTGTCGTATTTGGCAATTGACTTTATTTCTATTGGTAAATAGTTTACAAAAAGACTTCTTAAAAGATGCCCAATTTTTTCAACGGCGAATATGTGTTCGAGTCGCGGTATTTAATTAAATTCCCTATAATATTTCTATGTAATCAAATTTTCAAACTAAAACTACATGATTTTGCATTACTTTATAGGACTTCGCCATTTTTTTAATAAAAAATTACTAGCCTTGTCTTTAAAAATGGTCGAAATTTTAATAAATTATTTCACTTTGCCTAAATATTGTTTACAAGTAACCATGCTGATCTATTAGCCGGTTAGTCGCTGGGTACCTGTGTGTAATCAATTCTGGCGACTTCAGGCAAAATTTTTGTCCTCGTTGAATTTTCGACAAACATCGTTAAACAGCCAATGACTAATGTCAAAAAATTGTAATGTTTGCCCGTTGTTTATGAGCACCGTTAATTGAAACCAATTATTAAGCCACGAAATGTGGTTTTGTATGTTCACATTTTGAAAAAGAGTCGATCAAGCAACATATTTAGTTTAAAAAAACAACGGAAGCAGTAAAATGATATATAGGGGAACAAGAGATGCGATCTATTTTCTCGAATTTTATTTGAAATCAATTCAGGACTGGAAAATTGATCATAAACGATCGATAATTAACTCTATCCTACTAACGATCAAATTCTTGCAAAAAAATTTCGACATCGAAGAATCAATCGATCAACATTTCCTGTTGAAGAGCTCACAGATGTTCATAATGAGGTATTTAGTGAATGTAAATTAGAAAACAAAATATGAATATCCATAGAAAAATGTGCTTATGTTAAGGTAGCAGAGTCTAATAATAAAATAGATTTGCTATTGATTCTATTTCCGTTTTTGGTAGGCAGGTTTGGGTGCCGTCGCCCAGGGAACCATTTATTGAATAATCAACATCTCTGCCATAGGTCACCCGAAGTGATTTGGAAAGGGTTAGAAGGGATTCCCACCAGCTGCGTGGCGTGCCAGATCGGGAGAGGGAAGTTTAGGGAGACCCTTTAGCCTCTCCAACTTGCATCACAGTAGGAGGGATGGATTCATACGTTCGTCACTCCTAAATACAGTGATCCCTAGATTCCTACCCACCCCTCATAACTTTTTAATTCCAAGAACTTTCCCATCTTCCTTTCCTTAAAAAGACTCACACAAAGCATCCCCAAAGATGACATAGGTCCTCAGGAAAATTATTTTTCTCAGAGCAACCTGTATGGGGTTAATGAAAAAAAAATCTTTCGCACAAAAAAATATTTAAAAAAAGAATAACATTTTTTATAATTTTTGTTTTTTGTCACAAATATTCCCATATTTATCAGCGGCTTAAAAAATATAGTGAAAGTTTTAAAATGATTAATTTTATACTATCATTTACTTTCATGCAGGCAGAGATTTGAAAAGCACTGACAAAGTCAAACTATTCACGCACTTTTCACCGCAAACAGAATAAATCCACACCTAGTAAACATGTCGCATTTTGCAAACTTGTGCAAAAAATTCGCTGACCAGATTTCACGCAAAACAATTTGCACAGTTTAAAGGTTGACCACGGCTGACTATCGTGAAATACGGTGACCATTTTTCATCGGTTTAAAGCCAGGAAACTTTTTATGGGGTCGCCAACCGCCGGCTGTCCCTCCAAAACGATCGAGTATAGTCGCCCATCCAATCATAAAGTGGAACCGTCAAATATAAAATGGTTTATTTTCCCTATAAAACTTCCTCCATATCACCTGGGTTCAGTGACGAAAGAAATATTGGAACAAGCAACTAAATAAAAGCTACGCATAATAGATGGACTATATGTGAAAGATTGAGTGCATTAGTTGATCTTACATTAAAGTTAGCTGAGGTTTGCGATCATAATAGAGTTTTAAACAATGACGTCAACTGTACCGAACTTCTGTTAAAAAATAATTTAACATACCTTTGAGACGTACACAATATACAGCACTAATCTAGACGTTTTTGTATTCCTTTTTTAAAGTAAAACAAAAAAAAATACATTTTAGCCCTGCCCCAATGTTTCATGTTTGTGAAAAACATTTGGTTCAATGTTTGTGGTAATATTGTCACTGGAGACCCGACTTACCATCTACATTTTTTCGGACTCACCGACCACATTAAAGAAGAGCATAATGTCATTGATATAAACAACTATTCAAAGCGTATACATATCATTTCACTTATATGTACCACTTCTTCTTGCACCTACAAATACAATAACACTTACACACATATTTTTAACTTAAAATGGCTCCTTGTAATTACCCAACGTACTCTCACCAACCACAAATAATACGAAAGTACAAGAAAAAAAAATAGCCGGCCATATTTTTAAGTCTATATGCTTAAGTGATTATAAAAATATAAGAGTCCAAATCAATTAAGGAAATAAATTATTTTACAGTCCCGTCTAAGACATGTTCCCTTGCACCATCCCTTTCATCTACTCCCCCCACTCTTCACTAATCCCTTGTCTCCACCCCCCCACTTCGACGCTTAGTAACATATTATGTCCACCCATTGTTTTGTAATGTCAAGTTAATATATTTTGCCCTGAGGAAAGAACGGTTATTTCAAAACCTGTCGGCACATTTAAAAACAATATAGTGATTATTATTTTTTTTTGTAAGTGGGCTACCCACAGTTTGATAATGCCTTCAGAGGGCGAAACAGCTGTCACGCGTAATAATAATTACACAGCAGAACTTGTTTAAAAATAAACTGTTTTTATAAACCCAATAACAATATTATTGAATATATAAAAAATATATATATATTTTTTTAATGATAAACTAATGTTTATTAGACAAGGTTTTATGCATAGCATAAAGGATAATAAATAATAAGAAGCGATAATTAGTCGCCTGAAATATCAATACAATTTGAAAATAAAGTTGGTTGTTTATAGGTGAAAAACATATAATAAGCAGTAATTGTTGATTGAGGCACTAGTACATATTGAATTATTTGGCGGGTCGGAAATAAGCCGACATAGCTCAGTAATTCAGAGCACCTAACCGGACATCAGAAGGTACGGGTTCAATTCCCGTTAGCGGTATTTATTTTTACTAAGGAGATATTTTCAATTTGTATTGATATTTCCGGCGACTAATCATTGCTTATTATTATTTGTTAACAATATAGTGGTTCAAACAATGTAACATTGTTTCGTTTATTCTATTTTGGGTTGTTTTGTGTGTCTTCGATGTTTATAATTTTTTATTTATTTATAATGTGGCGTATTCTGTATGTTCTTTATTCGAAGTTTTCATTTGAAATTTGAAAATTATTAATCAATCTCGAAACAATCAGTCTTCTTCAAATTATAATCCACCTCAAAATATGGCTAAATATTGCGGCAAGTTGAGATGACGACGCTTCACACGAGTTTATTAGTTCCATTTTATAACGGAGTAAATCTAAGCCCGAGAAGCAAAGGGATGCAAGTACAAATTTTGAAGATATGAGTTCATTATCCGGTATATCAGTTGATTTTAAGCTCGGCTTGCAACATAATTTGTATATAGGTCGTAAGCCTAGATATCAGCAATATTATATGTAATATTGTCTATGATTTTAATAATAATAATAATTATTATTATTATTATAAGAATTCCAGAATGTATGCAAGGGTAGTGCAATGCAATACATTACATATTTGAAATAATATACATTATTAGTTCATTAATAGAGGGACGTGTTTCTTTTTTCTTTGTAAAACCAAACTACTGTCTATATTAGTGGTATATATATATATGCTATCTATCCTATGCTATCTAATGTCATCGCGATAGCGAACTTTCAGAATGCCGACGAAGGCGGTTTTTTTTTGTCCGGTGTACTCGTAATTTATGAGTTGATTTTTGATGAAGTTTCCCACTTCAATTAGCCTAGTGCTATGTATATGCGAGGATACTAGTTTTAAATAGATCGTATTTTGCAGAAGTAGTGCACTTTTCATGAAATTATGACGAACCAACCGCTGAAAAACTGTTCTGAATTTGAAATTTAATAATCATTCTTATAATAAATACATTACTAGACTATTTAGGATTGATTATTAATTAATAACATCAACATTGTTCATTGTTTGATAATTATAATAGTCCATACTGATAAACTTACATAAATTTCAGTGAGAAGTAAATATCAGATTTGACTTTATGTTACTGCAAGCGCCTCGGCATCTAAAAAGGAACTACTCTGCCGCTTATCAAGTCTTGAGCGAAAGAATTAGCCTGCTTAAATTTTTGTGAGAAATGTTGTAAATAGCGAGTTTACGGACTGACTGATATACAGGGCCATTTATGGAAAAAAATATTGTCAATAACAATATTCATTAGCTGCAGACGGATACAAGTCATATATTTTTAAGGGGATACACCGCGGTGTGAAACACTCGGAATCATGCAGCCCTTATTTAAATGGCAATTAGGTTTAAATTCCCCCACCAGCCGACAGATTAAATGTATGCTAAAGAAACATCGCCAAAACGAACTTTTTATTTTGTTTTGTAAAGAATTTTTTAATCCAATCATTTTATACATAACTTAATTTGTCACATCATACATTAAAACCATATGCGAAAATATACTTGATTGTTTCTGGACTTGCATCCGAATGTTTCTCAGGTACAGAAATTGTCTAATCCCCCATTTTGTTTATGATTATTGAATGAATCATCAATATTCGAATATTGGAGGTATTATCTTTCTCTCTCCCATGTACACTGAATAGATCATACACACTAGAAATGCTTTTCATGTAGATTTAAAGGTCACCACTGACTTAATATCTTTTGGTTCTCTTACACTTAAGTAGAATCAAATGAGTGTAAATAATATGAAAAGTTTACTGCATTGCTTTTCATACGAGCAAAAAACACAATAGTTGGTATTTACATAATATATCATATTGGCATCGTCCCGGATAAAGACTGTCGTTCAGAATCAAAATGTTGGCTTTGGCTTGAATCATACGTGTTTAGTTACCAGATCTGACTAACCAGGTGCTTTCATCTTTCTTTTTCCCCATCTCCGCTTCTCTCTACATCTTCCAGCTTTACAACATTTCTCAACTTGAAGATTCCATACTTACTGACTTAGGTAGGTAGTAGGCAAAGCATGTTCGGTATCATATTTATTAAAAACAGATTTAGCACAATCTTAGACCTTACGTTTGCAGAAGGTATTGCATTTTATACAAAAGTAAATTGATTTGAAACTTTTCAAATAATCTGTACAAAAGTAAACATGTCTAAAAAACCTGTAAATATTTCGTGACCTTTAATATAAGTATTTCAAAATTATTTAAAAATGATTTAACTGCAGACTAGTAGGTAAACACTTTGCATGCGGATGAGGGTAATTAAAAAAAGGTAAATGTGTTTTCCGCACGTAAAAATAATAAATTATAATGCATACGTGTATCTTAACATAGTATTAAAAAGGTTGTAACGCACGAAAGCTCCTGGGTAGGGTGTTTTTTTTTTAAAATAAAAACACTCCTTTATACTTTACTTTATTTTAAAGCCAAACAATCACACGATGATTTTAGATATCTACACAAAAAAAGAGACCGATGTCTTTTAGGTAGTCGTAAGGACCCTGATTGCTCTAAGGTTGGAATAAGGAAGACTTTAACAACTTTATCTGTTTTATTGAAAATATGACTTTAGGTTTGTCAAATAAAAACAAAATCGTTTTACCTTGTGAGTCTTGGTAGAGTTCTACCTTATCAACTGAAAAATTACTTGATTTAGTCGAGTTTAATACCAAAAATACTTAAGACTTTTATCTACAGAGGGCAACAGTAGCTATTTTTAATACAGGATAATAATTCCAATTACTCAATCCAAATTTTTAATATGGACAATAGTTGTTGTCGTGTGAAAAATAAACCATACAAACCATATGTATTGCCCAGGTTCACCATTCAGAAGCGAACCAAAATAATATAATGTAATCTGGATGGCGTCTCGGATCTTCTTACCAGAATATATTAAAATTATAATTTTCTCATAAGAACTTTGCAATTATTCCAAAGACGGCAACTTTTAAAAATATGGAAAAAAAAAACGATTGAGGGTAATGTTATTAAAAACAATAATTGTATATTTTTTTAATGTGAATACTGCACAAGAGTCCCAACCGTCTGGACCCAGTGTGACTAAATCATCCCCAATGGGAGTATGCTGTGAGGCTGAAAATAATGAGATTTTTTTTAAAATAATTATAACCAACAATTAGTCGCCTGAAATATCAATACAAATTTAAAATATCTCCCTAGTAAAAATAAATGCCGCCAACGGGAATTGACCCCGTGCCTTCTGATGTCCGGTCAGGTGCTCTAAAACCACTGAGCTATGTCGGCTTATTTCCAACCCGCCAAATGATTCAATATGTACTAGTACCTCAATCAACAATTACTGCTTATTATATTTTTTCCACCTGTAAACAACCAACTTTATTTTTGTAGGAAAGGCTTTGTTAGTGCTAAATTTCTCACTAGATGGCGTCGAACATATAATATCTTCATTTATTGGTGATATATTTTTGAGTTTTTTTAATGATAAACTAATGTTTATAAGACAAGGTTTTATACATAGCATAAGGGATACTATGTATAAAACTTATGCTATGCATAAAAGTCAGGCTATGCATAAAACCTTATCTTATATACATTAGTTTATCATTTAAAAAAAAAATAATAGATTTTTTTACATTCTCCCCACACAGTAGGCCCTAAGGAAAATATAGTCCATGTCATCTTTGGGGTTGCTGTGTTATTTTCGAGGGGCCTACCCCTCAACGGGGCGCTGTACTAGATATTATGTTGCCTACTATAAAAATGACAAGAGGGGTTTTAAATGACGGAATACCCTGCGTTAAAAGCTTACGTTAAACGGATTCGACGTGTTCTGGTTGATATGCCTATTACCAAGTCAAAATGATAATTCCGCCCGAGGAAACAACGGTTTATCAGGCGCTGAATATAACAGAGGCCCGATGGCGTATCCCTTACAGTTAAAATAATAATCAATACAGCCTGAATTATTATGTGAGGGCGTGTCGCGTACTTTGCATACATAAATTAGGTTTGTAGTTATTTATGGTCGCACATAAAGTTACCGCACAAATCTGAGGTACACGGTCGTTCAATGTATAATACACAGCACACAGTATACATACTCACGGTTGTTCCATAGATATGGCTGTGCAGTAGACACGGCTGTGCTATGGACACGGTTGTGCTATACGCAGTACGCACACGACCATGCGGGAATACCAAATGGAATTAGGTTGAGGGTGCGATAGCAGTGGCGTTACGATGTTGTGAATGGGTGAGAAGTCGCTCAGGGTAAAACACTTTGTAGTCCGATCTAAGACTATTTTCTAGATTTTTTTGTCTCTTATTATAACATAAAGTCTATGCAAATAGAACGTATTATTTTTACAGTATAAGTATTAATACAGTAATTAAAACGTGTACTGACCTATAAGAGTGCTTTGAGTATAAAGGTAAAGATGCCACACGGCATAAAAAATGTTCTATCACATCATAGCATGACAAGAGGAATGGTGTTGTTGAATATTTTTTTGAAAGAGAAGTTGTGTTTAATTACTACTTTTTAATACACCTATCTTCCCACACGCTAAGAATATTAAAAAAACGATCCGTAAAAAACAAAGTTTGTTTAATTATAGTACCCACATCTATTTTTAAATACCTTTTAATTATTATTCTTTAAATATTGAAGACAATATTAGTGATTTCTAAACAAAAATCTGAAACAGAAAAATCAGAAAAGGAAACGGTCACATCTGGGACTCGAACCAGCTCAGTTGGTAGAGCACTGTCCCAGAAAGACAAGGGTCCTGGGTTCGAGTCCCAGATGTGACCGTTTCCTTTTCTGATTTTTCTGTTTCAGATTTTTGTTTAGAAATCACTAATATTGTCTTCAATATTTAAATATTACAATTTGAGGTTTTACTCAATAAAGTTATTCCGAAAAATAAATATTATATTTAGACAAACCAATCTGAGGATTTTATTTCTTTTCCATTCATACTTAATAAGTCATCCGCGCTAACAACCTCGCAAAATGCCGTGCGGGTAGGACCGACATTTATGTCGTATATTAACTTCTGTAATGTCATCTAATTTCGGAGAAATGCGTATAATATGTCTATATGTGTGTAGTTGATTGCCACTGAAAGTTGAGATAACGCATTGTCATCGACGACGAGTCTATCTGCAGAGTTTCAGCTCGATTGGATATCGGGAAATGGGTTGATTTCCCCTTCCAAGGTTTGCATTTATTCATGCCAATTCCCATTGGTGGCATTTAATTGGATTTTTCAGGCGAATAAATATTGCTTATAATAATTTGCTATCCGTTATGCCATGCATAAAAAAACGTTGTATTATAAACATCAGTTTATCATTAAAAAAATATTGTAATCATAGGCGATAATAAAATATTCATTGACTGAGTGTTGCGAAGTCCTGTTTTAACTCGACAATTTGACATTTCATCCGACTGTATATTTGATTTTTACATTCCGGTTCCAGATCATGGTGGTGGCCGTGTTGGATACTACCTTTTTATCCCGCCAGAGTTCGCGATTGCAGGACTAAAGAAAGTTTGAAAAAAGATTATTTGAGAGACTGACATTGCCTTGGGTAAATTGTATAATTCCTTATTTTATAAGCAATAATTATTAGCCTGAAACACTCATCCACATTGAAAAATCTCCTGATAAAGATACATGACGAAGAGATAAGCCGCCATAGCTCAGTGGTCAGAGCTGTCGACCGGAAATCGAAAGCACACGGGTTCATGTCCCGTTGGCGTCATGTATCTTTTATCAGGAGATTTTTAAATGTGGATGAGTGTTTCAGGCTAATAATTATTGCTTATAAAATAATTGTTACCCTTTGTGCTATGTATAAAAAATCTTGTCTTAAACATTAGTTTACCAAAAAAATAATAATGTATAATTCCTTATTTGAAATTTTAAAATATGTTACCAATAATATTTATGATTAATAATTAAGTAGGAATATATTCGTAACCAACTTACATATCTTAAGAATTTGGAAGAAATTTAGGTATTTATTAAATAAGAGAAAATTGAAAACATACTTTTTTGGAAGTCTAATTAAGTATTCACATTACTAATTATTTTTAATGTCGTTTGAAGACATTTTTTTTTCTTATTTTAAAAGTATTTTTTTTAAATGTGATATTATTAAATAAATATTTTTATTGCGCCCCTGCTCAGTCAATGAAAGGAAGGAGGTAAAGCAATAAAACCGTCTTCCTACAAGTTACATTCCCAATCGAGAATTTTTGGCACTAAAAAAATACGTTTATACCGCACCGCTATCAACCGAGCCTCCTCCATACAGATATGAATACACATTTCCCCCATTACAAATATAAATTAACTTGAAATGTTATACTTACAATCTTTAAATTTTAACATTTTTAACATTTCAATCATAATAATTTTTTACACTGCAATTAAGGTTCACTCAAACAAAAACTAAGGATATCTTGTGTTGGTGTATTGAAGGTCTCCGTGGTTGAGGGTTGAATTCCCAGAGTGTAAGACCATCATTTATAATTAAAAAATTGTCCTCAGTTGTATTTTAAATAATAAATAGTACAATTGCGGTACATTTCAGATTGGAATGAACTTTACATAACTGATAAAAAATCAACAACATAATATGGCAGAGGGATCAACTGTCCGGGGGATCAACTATTCCGGGGATCTACTGTCAGTGGGCCAACTGTCATTTATTTGCATGAACAAAAAAATTCTCAAATAAATTTCTGCCGAAAGAAAATAGCATAAAATATTTACATAATAATGAAAATAATATTGTTTACTTTTTACAATGTACAATAACTTACCTTTTCAGATTCAAGATTTATAGCGATACCTTTCAGTAGCCACAAATTTCGGACATTATTCTTCAGTCACATAAACCTGTTTTTATTTCCTTTTATACTGGCAACACTTTTTCGTAAAATTGCCTTTCATTTTGCCATCACAGAAATTGTAAGCTTTTATGGCGAAAATCTAAATTCGAAATTTGAATTGAATTGATTCGAAGTCGAAAATAAAACCTCGGAATTGTTTATTTTTTTCAAAAATCTGTAACAGTGTTTTACTGGCCACGACCACTGTACAGCTAATATATAGAAATGTGATCTGTGAAGAATTGAGAAATAAAAAAAATGCGTTTTAACTTCTAGACCCCAGACAGGAGAACAGACGTCAGGTGGGTATGCTGCCCTTGTTCTATGGGTATTTCAATAGAACTTGCTCAAAGGAACTTGTGTAATTCATTTTTTTGGCACCTATGCACAGTTGGGAATCTCATACGTTTAAAATTATAAGAAACCATGTTCAGTCTTACTCATAATTGCGGTATAAAGATTATATGGGCTTATAAAGAAAGGATAGATGAACACATTACCCATAATCACTGTGGAAGGGTATACCGGCTGCGTATTATGAGCTATCAGATTTATGCTTTTGGTGTCATATATAAACATTAATCATTTTATTTAATTAATTCCATTCCTTAAAATATTATATGAACACTTGTGAAACTGCTTACTGCGGTTTAAAGCCAATGAATCCACCTAGATTTCACCGTCTATCCAATGTTCTTAAGTTCTATAAATGTGGCACATTTTGACAAGCAATTGCTCAAAAGGTTTTTGCAAATTGGCATAGTATGCCAATAATCACTCGAGTGGATATAAAGAATGCACGAATTTGTTGATGTTTTTTCGCGAAGTTTGACAAATATTGGTCTGTCGCTTAGTGAAAATGTAAAAAGCAGAAATAATCTTTTTCAGCACGATCGGATTTTAGTTCTATTTGTTGAGTGTTGTGTTGTCTGATTTAATATTTCATTCCATGTTTTCTTATTTTTCATTTCAAAATTAACCTCACTTTTTTTAATCTCGATGTGTAGAATCCTTTACATTAAATTCGCGTCTGTGTGTCACTTTTCATTTCATTTTAGTTTCTATTTTATTGACAGTTTTGTCTATGGGTTTTATGTCAAAACAACGGGATTGGTTTATATATGCAAATCATTATCATATTATTGTATTACTATTCACAAAATTCGTTTTCCATTTGACACCTTAAAGCCTCTGAGCTAAGAACTCAAATCAACTCAATATCATTGCAATTCATCTGAATTTAAAACGCAATAGAATCAATTCATTATAAACACAATGTTTTTAATAAGATAAACCTTAAATTCATCAATCCATCCATCCATCTCTCTGTGTGCGTATCCATGCTCATTGAAACGAAGGACTTTGAGAAAGGATCTCGTCTTACAAACGACAGCAGAATTCCTGGAGACAAACGCAGGGACCGTCCACTATTTACCAAAGCAAATACGAGACGGATGATCGAATTGGCCGGATTTCGATGCACTTAAAAACCAACTGGGTCAAAGACATTACAAATGTCATCCGAAGAAACGCGAAGTTAGCAACAAAAATGTTAAAATGACAGTGTTTTTAAGTTTTGGAACAAATTTAAGCCTGTCTATGAAAAATCTGGCATAAATATTAATATGAGTAACGATTTATAACCTGAGCAGTATATTGCTCTCTTCCTCGTACAGCTTTACCAAAGCTGCAGCGGCTATTTAAGGAATCTTGGAAAGACTGTTAGAATTTTCCCTTTTGGCTACAATCAAAATCAATATCATTCACCGTCTACTAAGGAATACAGAAACTTTCTGTATTCTTTTCCAAATAACCGACTTAACCTTCTCCCTACCACTCGTTAGAAAGTGTTGACTTTAATATTATAACTTTCACTCGAGTGACAAAATTCCGGACATTTTTAACGATTGCCCACAGAGATTTCAGAAAGTCTTCACTTGACTTCACTTGCCATTACCTCTAGTTTTTTGTGGTTGATTTTTTTTCAATACACACCTCCTTAATAATAAACATATTTTAAATTTTACTCAAACAACGTTTATAAGCAAGGCTCTTATTGTTTTATTCGAATCTAATATTTTTTTACGCCGTTATTGGACGGTTGGTATTTTTCCCTTGAAGCTTCCCGTGTAGAGGTTATTGATATTTTAAAATCTTTGTTCAATTTCAGTAGAGATACAGGAAAACTCAGCTATTTCGTGGCACACGGACATATCCCCGGTACCTTTCTATCTCTTTTCAGGGCCAATAGCCATAACTCGTTTATGCCCAGGAGACGAGCAGTAAAGATGAGGTGACCTATATTCATCATTCATTCAAATCTCTTTTTCGTTTCCCAGGGTTTTTCAAAATCACGTTCACCATAATTAAATAATTGTTCCAAATTGAAAAGGCTTGATTCATTTTCCTAACTCGTGGAAATTCGAGAAATTGTTAAAAAGCTAGTTAAAGCCACTATTTTTGATGATCATTTTTTTTGATTTTTTCAGTGTATACTAAACATAAAAATCGTGCATCACAAAAACTATGATTTTTTATTTTGTTAATTCATCTATGTTTGAACATAATTTCATAGTAAGTTGTACCGGACAGCAGGTGGATGGACATAATTATTAAAATAATTAAGGAAATGAATATTTACTGATATCATGCATTTAACGACGCCGAATCCCTTTTAAAGCTTATCGCCGGACACGTATCATGTGTCGAATGGGATTTAACCGTAGTAATTAAAATTTGGTTATTTTTCCTGGTTCCTTAATGCTCTCATGCATCCTGTTTAGAGATAAGTAATATAATTGCTGTACATTAACACGTGTTGAATTTGAACTCAATAAATATGCAAACAACTGGCACCACCAGTCAGTTGTCCGACGACATTCGCAAGTTGTGTTTCTTTGCAAATCCTTACCCAAGGTAACCCCAAGAGGAAACCGGCATTTACAGTCAATGTCACTGGCGTAGGTGTCCAGTACATTTATGGTCCTTCGAGCCGGATTTTCCTCAGAAATCAAGAAACATGACACCGTCACTGCGCTCCTGGAAAGGCGCCGAAGCACCTGCTTCCAGGAGAGGATTAGTGCTGGCACCCGAAGACAGCGGCAACTCGCGCTCTACTTGGGAAATAGTTAGAGCACTACAGGAGGAGAATTGGTGCTTACAACGCCAATTAGAAGAGGAGACTGCACGGCATTTGGATGCACTGATTGCAGATTTCCAGGGTGGCTGGAAGTCCACCCTCACAATATTGGCTGAGGATAACCTGCAGACTTCGTTCACATTCAACAGTTACCGTCGACCTCTGAGCAGATGCTTCATAAAAATGAAGAAAATGAACATGCACACGGTGTAACTCGTCAGGGTGGCTGGAAGTCCACCCTCACACTACTGCCTGAGGATATACCGGAGACACCGTTCTCGCCTCAGGATCCGCCAGAGGATTTCACGGCTGTGATAGAAAAACCACAGCCACCGTTAACCCCTGAGCGGCATCTTCATAAAAATGAAGAAAATGAAAATGCACACAGTGCAACTCGTCAGGGTGGCTGGAAGTCCATCCTCACACTACTGCCTGAGGATATACCGGAGACAACCTTTGTGCAGCTTCTTCATAAAAATGAAGAATATTACGAAACATTGTCGCTAAGTAATGTTGGCGAAAAGACGTAAGGAAAGAAAAGAAAGGAAAAAAAAGGAAAGGGGTTGACAAGGAAAAGTTGACAAGTTTTTTACTCGCAAGGAAAGGGGTTGACAACCAGGCACATAATATGGCGCTCATGGAAAGTGAAATTAATGATGCCGCATTATCATCCGGAGGCGTATGGAGCCCCGGAAACACCATTCACGAGGACGATTCAAGATTTGTAAAAATAGTGAAATCTGTGAAAATTGTGACATCTTTGAAAATTGTGAAATTTATAAATCTTCCGAATGATACTTATCAGCAAATTAATCCATGTGAAATCGGAACACTAGTGGCACAAGAAGTGTATCCACTAAAAATATTAATCGAACGAGATAATGGTGACAGCTTTGTTACACGAGAAAACAATGAAGATAATGTTTATGTTGCACCCATCACGGCGCTCCAATGGAGAGAATCAACTTGGTTCCTAGATACGGGACAAAGAATCGCCATTGCAGCGAACATGAAAGAAACATTTCTCCAGGTGGAAATGAAAACAGAATACCAGAAAAGGTTATTTCTGCCGGGGGAGAATCACCTGGAAGAACCGTGAACACATAATATGACGAAATCGAAGTTCATTGGCATGCCAGATGGAAAAAGTGAATTTTCCGACGCTACTGCAAATACTTGTGTTTTCCTGTAGTTCCCCTCCAAATCTACCGCTGAAGTAATCAAAATGGCACGAGAGTGGAAATCGTTTAAGAAAAAGGTTGTTGCTGTACAAGCTGCTAACTTCATCCTCTGAGCCGAGGAATAAAACTATACAAGGCGTAATTGAAATGAAGATTGGAATAAATAATAAGGAACCAGATAAAGTTCAGATAAACCCAATAAGAAGAGACAGTAATAACAATAACACTGATTCACGAACTTGAACTACAAACGAAAGAATTGTTTATTATAAACAAATACCTCACATGTAAACACTTGACATGTGGGTCACATAACCGAAGGCCGCCCGTCATTTAACAGGCGATTCGTTCATTCATTCTTCTGAAATATTTAGGACGATTACTTTAACGATCACTTGATACCGTGAAGAGGATATGGATTTTTAATCGACTTTTTCGACAACATAGCAACGACAGAAACTTCAACAAATACCTACACCTGGAAGACAGCAACACACCTTCCGTGAAAACCAACGTGTTCAACCCCTTAAGAAGATACCGTGCTGTCCGAGGAAACTATTTGGTGAAAAATACTTTTTCACGTTGGGGGTGTACCGGACAGCAGGTGGATGGACTTAATTATTAAAATAATTAAGGAAATGAATATTTACTGTTATCATGCATTTAACGACGCCGAATCCCTTTTGAAGCTTATCACCGAACACGTATCATGTGTCAAATGGGATTTAACCGTAGTAATCAAAATTTGGTTATTTTTCCTGGTACCTTAATTTATTTATTTATTTATTTATTTATTTATTTACGGACAAATAGTCCATTAACAACATATTAATTACACGAATAAGTTTTATAAACAGAGATGACAGTGAAAGGAGAGCATATATAAATGAGGAGCGAAGACAATAATAATGACAATAATAATATAAAAGTAAGAATGGGAGATAATAATAAGTCAAAGCATGAAGATGGTTCAAAGGGCATTAGAAATTAGACATTGCGTATTGACTGTCGAAAGTCATTTAGGCATATACCACAAAATTCAATGCTTTGACTTGACAGTGAGTTGACAAGTCTCGACATTCTGGACAAAGGAGAATGGTATCCATAATTGGTAGAATGTTGATTGACGAACAGCAATTCATTATTTCGGAGTCTACGGGAAGGGATGTTGAATTGGATAAGTTGCAACAAAGCAGGTGAGTCTGTAATACCATTGATAATCTTAAATATGCAAATCAGATCAGTGTCCCTTCTACGTTTCTCCAAAGAAGAAATGTTTAAAGTTTGTTCAACTTCATCATATGAGTACTCTCCTCTTTCAAGACCCAACCTCCAAGCGATTCCTCGTAGGAAGCGATGTTGTACGGATTCTATGTGACAAATGTGGACAGCATAGAAAGGAGACCAAATAACACTAGCGTATTCAAGGTGAGGGCGAACTAACGAGCAGTAAAGAGTTTTAAGGGTACTTATATGTTTAAAGTCAGAGGTTATTCTATGAACGAAGCCGAGTAGTTTAAGTGATTTGTTAACAATGTTGTTAATGTGCTCACGGAAAGAAAGTTTGCAGTCTAGAGTGACCCCAAGATCCTTGATAGATGTTACAGTAGATAAACAAACATTGTTTAATTTATAATCAAACTGAATAGGTTTTTTGGTTCTATAAAAGGACAAAATTTTACATTTATTAACATTAAGTTCCATGCAGTTTATTTTGCACCAATTATTAAACGAGTCAATATCACGTTGAAAATGTAAGCAGTCAAGGTAGGATTTAATTATCTGAAGAATCTTATTATCATCCGCAAAAAGCCAGAAGCGTGTATGAGAAAAAACTTTGGTGATATCGTTAATAAAAAGGTTGAAGAGAAGCGGGGCCAAATGAGCTCCTTGGGGAACGCCGGACGTTACGTCAATGTTAAAGGATTCAAAGTTGTTTATTTTAACCCTTTGTTTTCTATCGCTCAAGTAAGAGCGAAGGAATGATAACAACGGGTTTCTAATGCCTATAGCATAAAGTTTGGCCATGAGAATCGAGTGATTTAATTTATCAAAGGCTTTGGAGAAATCAGTATAGAGTACGTCAACCTGAGTGTTGTCTTCCAAGGCTTTAACAATGGTATTTGTAAAGGACAATAAATTAGTTTTTGTAGATTTCGCCGATCTAAATCCATGCTGTTCATCAATCAGAACATTTTTGAATATAGGAGTGATTATCTTTGTAATTATCGACTAAAATATTTTTGGAATACAAGATATAATTGATATTGGTCTGTAATTTTCAATGTTTGACTTGTTCCCGGATTTAAAAATGGGTCGAATATATGAAATTTTCCATGAATCAGCAAATGTTCCAGATGAGGGTGATAAGTTGTACAACATACAAATTGGGATAGATAATGAATATTTACATTCTTTTAGCAAGATTTCTGGAATGCCATCAGGTCCGGTACTTTTTTTGTTAGAAAGTTTACTTAAAGATTGGTATACCTCTACAAGTGAGATTTGGCAATCATTCAAGTCAATGTTGTAGTCATAGTTGAGTGGAGGGATGTTGCATGAGGCACCAGAATATACAGAGGAGAAGTGTTTAGCAAAAAGTTTGGCGATGTCAAGACCGTTAGTAGCACGAGTTTCATTATAGTGCATACTAGAAGGAAGATCATTATCAGTACGCTTTTGCGCAACAAATTGCCAAAATTGTTTAGGGTTTTGCATTAATTTTGACTCAGTAACTTCTACATAAGATTTATAGCATTTGGCTGATTCGATTTTGGACAGTTCCCTTAAATGAGAAAATTTTCGATACAAGTTTAAGTTGCCAGTGTCTTTAAATAGCTTATGAGTTTTCTTTTTTTCAATTATTAACTGTTTGAGTTTTGAGCTAAACCAATTTGGAAACTTGGGTTGATAGTAACATCCCTTAGGAACAAACAAATCTATAGCGCGTGAGACGCATTCATTAAATTTAAATACAGCGTCATTAATATCAGATTTTAAAAATAGTACTGACCAATTAATCTGGGAAAGAAATTTGTTCATATTAGAGTAGTCACCATTAAGATATTTGTAGTGATAAGAGGCACTTGGTTTCAGAGAATCTAATTGGAAGAAATTAGTGATGTTAATAGAGAGAGGTGGATGATATTTATCTATAGGTAACAAAGAGACATCAGCTTCACTTACTATGATATTTGGTATGCTAGAAAAAATTAAATCTAGGCAAGAACCTAGATAGTTAGTGACTGGATTTACTTGAAACAGATTCAAGTAGGCAAAAAAATTTACAATTTCAGTAGCTTGTGGGGAAAGATTTCTAGTAGGAGTTTTGACACCTTGATTGTCGTTCAGCCACAATATTTTAGGTAAATTATAATCGCCACAAATAAATAAGGAATCAGCGTTTCTAGAAACATGTTCAGTTAAAATAGTATGTGACTTATAGACTTCTATCGACGAGGATGGAGGAATGTAAACACAACCGAGTACAAGTTTTTTGTTACCTAATAGAACACATAGAAACAATTGATCAGACACATTGTTAGATGACTCTAGAATATAGCAATGGTATTTCTTGTTTACACATATCATCACTCCACCACCTTTACATTTCGCAGAAGAAGTAGAACGGTCACTACGAAAAATGTTATAGTCAAAAAATCCCAGCTCAGCAGATGAGATATTATCGGAGAGCCATGTTTCAGTAAAAAATATAAAGTCATATTGACACACACTGACGTTACAGCGAATGGTGTTCAGTTTTGTGTTTAGGCCACGAACATTTTGATAGTACATTGAGAAGGAATTATTCACAGAACGATTGATCAGGTTCAACCTAAAAAATTAATCCGAGAGAGTTCACGTCTTTCAGCAGCCTGGCGGGCGGGGCAGTCCTGAGCTCCAGTATTGTGAGAAGCCGGTTTCCTGAAGAAGGTGCAGGTGGCGCATACTGGTGATTTCACCTTATTGGGGCAGGCATCACGGTTGTGGCCAACTTTGGCACAGTGGGGACAGGTAGGTAAGTCAGTTTGGCACTTTGAAGCTGTGTGACCATATAATTGACAGTGGCCACACTTTAAACTATCTACCCAGTCTCTTACTCGGTGTAGTTGCCAGTCTATGGCAAGTTTAGTTCGCGATATTAAAGAGTGACGCACAGATGGAGGGACTCTAAAAATGTGGATGCAGTTTCCAGTGCGAGGGCCAGATTTATGGGAAAAAGACATGGTCAATTTTAAGTTCTCCAAAGATAGACCAGTGTCTTTGGAAGATTGAAGATGAACGGCACTTATAATTTCCTCTGCCGAAATGTCTTGAGGGAGGTTGTGGATGGCGATGCGAGGGAGGCGATTTGGGGCAATGGTTGCTTTTAATCCCGCTTCCCGAGCGTTCGCGAGTTTATCTGCTTCAGCTGAAGTGCTGGGGTGTATTAACACCCCACCATTTTTTAGTTCTCGCATTCCAGTGACTCGGATGCCCAGCTTACTGGGATTGATAGCATTTTTCAGCGATTTTAGGGTCGACTCGGAATTGTCTGTTGACTGGTGAATTATTACCGAAGGTCTGGCAGGTCCTGGAGGAGCATTATTTCTGGTTATAGGTGGTAGTTGGGGAAAATTTTCCAGTTCAGCTCTCGATTGATGCTCTACAGTTGAGATTTGAACACGATTGTTTATCTTCCTTAAAATTCTATTTTCACCGGAAATTTCAGCCATTTTTGCCGCCATTTCGCTAATTACACCTAATATAGTTATAGTCTTAGGATTCAATTTACTCATTTGTTCTTTGCTCAGTTTCGTTGTAGCATCATTAATACAGTTTTGCATCTGTTTTACCGCTTCCGTAGCTTTGGATATGTATATCTGGGGATCCATCTTGAGTTTTGATTGTAAATAAGAATTTACGAAAAATTTATTTATCACAGCTTGAATCACCGTCTACTTCAAAAAGTGTCTATGGTTAACTCAACTGTCAAAATCACTTTTAGAACTTGAAATTCACGTAGATTATTAAGATAGCGAAAAACTAATTTTCGCAGGAGAATAAACGAATATTTCTCCACAAAATGATGTATCACATATATAAGATATCACTCTTTTACTGCACTTTTTCACGTATGAAGAACAGCTAACAGTAAGTAAATGCGCTAAGAAGTATTGTTGTTGAGAGAATGTTCTAATCGTAATTGTATATTTTATTTTGGGAAAATTAACAGTTACTTGGTTGGTTTATACATGAGCAATTTACTTAACTATTTACTTAACTTAAATTTAATGCTCTCATGCATCCTGTTTAGAGATAAGTAATATAGTTTCTGTACATTAACACGTGTTGAATTTGAACTCAATAAATATGCAAACAACTGGCACCACCAGTCAGTTGTCCGACGACATTCGCAAGTTGTGTTTCTTTGCAAATCCTTACCCAAGGCACCCCCGAGAGGAAACCGGCATTTACAGTCAATGTCACTGGCGTAGGTGTCCAGTACAAAGGTAATGAACTATGAGTTAGAAGATACAATCGGCCAATTTTTTTCAATGCTTTATATAATAAATAAGTCTCTATGTCGAAGAACACGTTGTTTATAGCAAATTAAACACTTCAATAGTCACGAAGTGCATATAATATACCAATAATTGTTAATAAAAAAATTGATACATTTTTTTAATGACTTCTGTTAGTGGGATAGTATATAATACTCAATAAGTTCACTTAAACATTTTAGTGACTTATTGCAAGACAAAAAGTAATTCCATTCATTGTGACATGATGTTTACAAAAGTAAGTATTTTTTCAATGTAAATAAGAAAAGCAGTTTGAATAGATGAACAAAATTGCATTCTTTTAATTTATAGACTTGGTTATTATTTTAGATAAGACATCTCAGAATCGAGCAATCTATTCTTGAGGGCCTCCGTGGTCCAGGGGTGAGACTCTCGACCAGGAAGCTGCAGGTCGCGGGTTCAAATACGCACGGCATACGCAAGTAAATTTCATTTGATTGATGTGTGTGTTTCATACATTAGAGATTTTAAATCATATAAAGTATATTTATGGCACGTTCCAGAATGGAAGATACTCTCGTATCGCCCTGGTGTAATACTACCATTTAGAATTGAAACCTTGCTTTAAATGGTTTTGGCCGTGTTTGGTGGCCAGTTCTGAATAATCAGGTACCTAACCTTCCTCTTTCCCATCGCTTTCTCCCCTCCACTACCTTCAGCCTCATAACATACCCCAATTATATAATTGGGGATGCCATAGTCTCACTGGCTCCAGACGGATAGGATCAGATGGGACTGCGGTTTCAAATATAGTTTTTTTGTTAAAGTTTTTCTAATACTATTCAATTATGCGATGTACCATTATACAACTGGAGATGATAGCTAAAATAAGAAATTTCGGAGTCACATTGATGAAAAACTAGAATTTGTAAACCACATAAATCACAACAAACATAAAAATATAAACACTAGGATTTTTGCTGAAAACTATTAAAATCTTTAATTCACTACTTGTCATTATTTTTTGCTTCTTTAGTTCTTAGCCAATTAGATAATAACTCCGTTACTTGGTCACCCCACCATAAATTCACATTAAAAACATTGAAATGATTCAGCAAAAGTTCTTACGATTTATTAATTTTAAGTTAAACATTTCCTCAGAACAAATTAAAAACACTTTTTTTGTTAAATAACTTCTAAATACATATACTTGAGTGACTTAAGGATCGTCGTACGATAAGTGATCTACGTTTCTGTTTCAAATTTGTAAATTCAGATCTTGACTGTTGCGAACTTTTAAGTCTGGTCAATTTAAGGGTACTTACTTGGCGTAAGGAGCTATTTCAATGTCACCAATCTCAAACAAATTATGTATCAAACTCGCCAATTTATAGACTACATAGAAAACAATGTTAACATTTTCAGTAAAAAAAAATCGATGTAAAAACAAAAAAAAAATATGTCTAGATATTTTTTCCAATAATTTCTGTTTTTTTTTTACCAATTGTAAACCACTTTAATGAAAGACATTATTTTTGCAACCATTGGTATGCATAAAATTGTAAACATTTCAATGTTCCAAATGTAAATGCTCCAAGTGCGTATAAAAAGATTAAATAAATAAAGTAAAACATTTCGTTAAATAATTAAGTCAAAACGTATGTTAAATACATACATATAATTGTGTTTTATCTTTATTGGACTTGCATATTTTTAGCATAATATTATTTACAGTGAATGAGTGAGAATAATATCTGACATTATGAACATTTCGAATTAACGTACTGACCTTACAACAAAAACATGAGCCGAGAACGAAATGAAAACAGAATTAAATGTACCCTTCGGGCTATGGAACAGCAAAATTAACTTAGAATACGTATATAGGTATCTATCTATTCATTACCCATTGAGATAGATCATCTTTTGAACACAGATGCTTCAAAACAAGAGAAAGGGAATAGGTTTGATAAAAAATTATAAATTAATACTACTATTATGTTACACACCTATATCAAAACGAAAGTGAAAGTAGCCGGGTGACGGGTAATCGGGTTTCGGGTGTCCGCTTAAAGAGCGGGTTCTTGCGACCCGGGTCGTGTAAAACGATCGATTGACCCAGCTCACCTCATAATTTACTTTGCTGTTGTATTTGAATTAAATACACATTTTTATTTGTTGATTTGCTGATTGACTTAAAATATTTCTAAGTTCATCCTTAATTCCTACCAAACCCTTTAGTAAGTGTGTTTGTCTTGTGACCCTCCTTCCACGAAATGCTAACATTAAAGCCTTTAAATTTCAGGCTTCAATACCATTATTGAGCCCTAAACATTTAACTCAAATCACGACCCTCGTCTAACATTATTTGCAGGGGAGAAAAACATGTGGTGTGCGGTCCCAGAGAGCGTGTCACACGTTGCACTAATTGACTAACTTTTGGGTACAAATTGCTGAAAGGCGGTGTTAAAATGATATTTTTTGATGTGTCCAACAGGCGAATAATATTCCACACGGCGGACATTTGCAAAATTGTTTTTTGATTTCATTATTTAGAAGCGAAGTCTGGAAAGTTTTAAAACACAATCAAATTTGGAGAAAACTGCCAGAAATTTAAAGCTTTTATAAAACCAATCGGAGAGCTTTTAGTACCTATCATTAACTGAACACCAAAACAAAATCGTTATTCTAAATTAATAATATATATTTTTATGTTAAACCGCACAAGAGTCCCAACTGCTTCCAACGGTCTGGAGCCAGTGAGACTATGTTATATCCAATTTGGGTGTGTTGTGAGGTTAAGGGAATTGGGGAGGGGAAGGAGATGGGGAAGACTACCTGACTATTATATAATCTGGTCACAAGCAACGTTTCAATTCTGAATGGTAGTCTACACCAGCTCGACACTGAGAGTATCTTCCACTCTGTATCGTGCCGCAAATATACAAAACAAGTAAATTGTGAAATAACACGAATTCATCAAATGAAATATACTTGCGCATGACGGGATTTTAACCCGCGACCTAGTAGACCACAGCCAGCTAGTCGAGAGCATTACCCCTTGACAAACGGAGGCTGTCTACAGAAATTTTGGTCTACCATCTAGAATTTAAAATCAAAATCCAACCAGCTGCGAATATGGTATCGCATCTGCATACGTCGTAACCACACACTTTACCACATCTACCCTGATGAAGAACACTGTAATGCTGTCCGAAACGTTGGCTAAATAATGAGGTAGCGTAATACTACATAAAATCATAAAAATAAATCACTGTTATACTTTTGGCCGTATAAATTTCAAATCACGTTTGAAAGATCCTATCAAAACTACGTGGAAGGTAGGCTTAAAAAAATTCTATCAAAAACTTTAAAAAAAATCAGTCCACTAAATTTTCTTCCTTATCTACTTGTAAAACTTGTAAAATTGCGCACCCTTAGAAAATGTCCCACTACCTCGCGTTTATAATAAATGACCGAATGTAACTAGCGTCAAAAGTCACCCCCTTTGTAACCGGAAGGGGTCATTTTGCCGCAGCCTTCAATTTACATAAAGCTCCCGAAGTGGGTTGTTTTCCGTCTCTGACTCGGACCAAAGTGACCCCAAATAATATTTGTTCGCTGACTCTTGTATTCGAAATGCCGGCCGGAATCATTTATTGATATTGTTACAACTTCTGTTACGAACTGATGATTGCTGAAAACTATTATTTATTTTACTAGGTACCCTTGTATAATAATATGTACATTTCAAAGTAGCGGTTGGTATGGACGGATCAGGCAATAAAATTATATTTGCGATATAAAAACCACTTTATTTTTACATATTTATTTATGTACCGAGAACCGTTAATTGGATAAACAAAACCTCTACCATAAGTCACCCCAAGTGGTTCGATAGGTTTGGTGACTTAGCAGGTGTTCCCGAGTTCATGGGGTGAGGATTTTTTAGGTCTTGGTGGCGGATGTGTCTGCCCACCTACTGCTTGGCGGGCTGGATCAGGTTGAAAGAGACTCTTTGAGCTCTCCTACAGGACTCTATCGACCCATCGCCTTGCACCGCAGTGGAAGAAATGGATTCATACGCTCGTCACTCCTGGACACTCTGACTCTCACATTCTAATCCACCGTTCATACCGGTTTCCTTCCCAGAACTTCCCCTCCTTTATTTACTTAAACAGACCCACTACGCAGCATTCCCAAAGATGACATGGGCAATTATTTTTTTTTAGTTTAAAACAAATGTACCTATGTGTTTATATTTTAACTGGAACGACTCACGAAGTAAAGAACGGGTCGTTTTTTCAACGGAACGAGCTACCGATATTTGTTTTTCCTCTTCATAATATCATTCGGCCTCTTCAAGACTAACATTAACAAATCCCTTCCTTCAGCACCTACCTTAACCCGCCTCAAAACGCCTACCAACCGGATATAGTTATCTCGTCTTTTCATTGTACAGGCAGAGGTGCTCTTGTGAGATGTGACATAAGAATTAAATGATGAAAAATGAAAATTAAAAAAAAATGCCTTTTTCGAATACCTTTGCCAAATCAAAATATTTTTTGAAACTATAAAATTAACTAACCATCACGCAGTTTCGTCGTAAGGATTTGCGGAGGTTTATAGTCATACATAACTGCCTTCGCACACACTCCTTTCTCCATTCATATTCATACATCGTCTCACAATACATTATTTTCTGTTATTCTGACCAATCACTTTTGCGTCATATTAAAACTTTTTTCAAATTCATCTACAATATATTAATCGTCCTTTGATCCCTTATGTAGTTCTTTGTTAGACTGGAATCTAATTTCAACAGCATTCAGATTTCTTTTATGTTTCTTTTTCCAGTTCCATGCTCGACTTTCATAACTTAGGGTAGCAGTGCACCACTGTGGACTGCTAGCCTTCTTTCTAAGATTATATTAGTTATCACATTTTTATACTGTCCATTTATTATTTTTATCACTTTAAAATATTTATTTAGATTATGTTAGTATTTAAAAAAGAAAACAATGCTAGACATACTAATTATGGAATGCGATATATTGCACTACAGACGGATTTAAAATGATTTGTTTTTATAAAATATGTACTGCACTAGATGGTGAATAGCTTGAAGCTATTGTACTCTTTAAAAATGTTCTTTAGCTGAAAGAGTTTTCCTTATTTATTGTAGTGTTATTATGCCTTGTTCTCAATCGCATTGCCCTGATAGACGCTGTAATTCTGTTGGCTAAAGAAGGAGGAAAGAAAACACCCCAAAATAAATCACTATACAATGAGCCTTTTCTGTGTTTTCACATTTTCTAGCTGCAAGACATTTTTGTATGGCTGATTTTATTAGGTTCTACTTAAGAAAGACTAATTTTACAAATTGTTATCGAAACACTTAAATAGTACGGATGTGTGATGGATTGCGTCAACCATGATGAAAGTTTGTGACTATAAAGTATCGTGGCTGTTCAGCTCTGGTCACCAAGTATAGTTAAAATGATTTCAAGCAACTGGTGCCACAAAATACCTGAACAAAACCCTTAACTCTGTACAGAAACGAGCGGTCCGTTTGGTGGATTCCCCTCTTTTAACAAACGGTTTGCAATCCTTAGAACACAGGCGTGAGGTAAGTATACTGTCCTTGTTCTACCGGTATTTTAATGGAACTGGCTCCGAGTAGTAAGAGTCATTGATACTTTTGGCACCGGTTCTTAGTCGGCAAACACGCGCGCTCAACATTCGTACACGGTTGACATTTGTCACAAGAGAACGGGTCGCTTCTAAGACTCGTTCTTGAGTTCAACAGCTAGGCTGTGGAACGATTTGCTGGCCTCTGTTTTTCCTCCCTCCTACAACATGGTGCTATTCAAGACTTTCTTCACTCCTTTCTCTCTTCAAAAAGACAATCCACTAAGCATCTCCAAATATGGCCATCCTAAGGGTCTCCTTGTGGATGTCTTCGATATAAAAAAACTTTTAATTCAGAAAATATGAAATATGGTATTTTACCAGGGCGACACTAAGAGTATGTACATCACTAGAACTTCGTGGAGTTAATTGACCAGTAAGCATACTTACAGCCCAATAATACCCTCGATGCCCTATGCTGCTTAGTAACAACATAAAGATATCTATAATTTAGTCAGTCACTTATCGTCTTCAATAAGCTCGCCATATCTCTCAGAATAAGCGCCCTCAACGTTTCATTTGGTGCTACCATCCGGGCGCCGCGACGCCTTAACGACGACGTCTTGCGGGCAGTATAATAACAACATTATCCAGTCATTACAAAGGGTCGGTCATTACACTTTACGGCGACCTATTAAATCAGACAGGGGCTGGATATGAATCAAGGTGAAAAAGCAAAGGAAGTTTTCATATTACAATCTGGCGTCGATAATCATCCTAGTTATAATGAGTCATTAAAATGTGACCTAATATGATATTTTATATTGATGGTATAGGCTCTTAGAATATTGATAAAATCATAATGGGTAAAACAAGTTGTCGGTGCGTGAGATGTAATTTTAAACAGAAAGATCAGAAAAAGATACTAGGTCTTGACCCCAGGACCTTCGCCTTGCCGGGCGCTGCTCTACCATCTTAGATAATGATACCGTCTCTCTTTTGGTCATGATACCGTTAAATATGAGCGAAAGAGATAGGGTACCACTAGCTCAGTTGGTATAGAAGCGGACCGGCAAGACAAACATTCTGGGTTGAAGTCCTAGATGCGACCTTATCTTTTTTCAATTTTTTTTTTCATATTTTCGTTTTAAAATTGTTAATACTAACATTAATAAATAAACAAATAACTTTGGTTCATAGCTATATAGAAGTAGTCAAGATGCGTTTAAAAAATATCAATTATAGAATCATATTTAGATAGCAGATTATTATATGGGGCTGAAGCACCACAATAATTAATACACCTACTTGATTCTGTGGAGAGTAATTGACAATCCATTTTTAACAGACCGATAGCCATCTCTAATTCACAGACGCAATATTGGCATGCTGAGTCTGTTTTGCAGGTATTTTAGTGGGGCATGCTCTAAGGCGCTAGCAGCATGGTGCACACGTGCGTGAAACTCAACACGAGCGGAACACTGTTTGCTTCAATGAGAACAAGCCGCTTTTTAAACTCGTTTTTGTATGCATCTGTGTTTCCTCTGTCATATAATCCGTGCCTCTTCAAGACCCGCATTAATAAATCCCTTCATACAGCCCTTACCTTAACCTGTCTCACAACGCTGCCCAACCGGGTGGTGACATAAATCCCCTCCCTTTACATTGTACGAAGATGGGCACTCTTGTGAGGTCACATAAAAAAATGCCCGAACAATACAAAAATAACAACCATTTTCATTGTTGATAATTGATTATCTTACATTATTGCATTTAATTTCATGGCGGGAGGGGGTCAAACTTATGGATAAGGAAGAGGTTTGCAATGCCAACAGCCATCATTTATATTTTTATTTTCAAAATGACACCGGTTCCCAAAATAACCGTGCCCATGGCACAAAGGCTTCATTTTATTACACGAATTACGTCATGAATTCTCCAAAACAGTCTTTATAGGTCCTGTGTTCAGGGTTTTGTTTTACCTACCAAAAAGTACATTACTTTTCTATGTACATCTTCGGCAAAGTAATTTTAGCTAAGTTTCGTCCGATATTCAATACCTAGTTATCACAACATAACAAATTTCATAACAAAACATTAATACACCAAGAGATCACAGCCTATTTTCAATTGTTTAACATTTCACAGAAGCGTATTCGTTATTATTCTTATTATTATAAATATTCCAATATAAATCAAAAATTATACGAAAAGGGCCAAACAGTGGTCCTTTTTGTACGTGATTTTAAGTCTGATTTAACCCTGCCGCCCTTGCGAAATATATCAAATAAATTTGCGGAGGCTCTTCCGTTAGCGAAATGTACAGCGGGGTGGAATATGGGAATAAGGGTGGTTTCTCCACACATGTCCAGTGGCCTCCACTCCTGGAATTCATCCCCTTCGTTTAACTCCACCGTACAAATACTTTTTTGTTTTCTTTATTGGCGTTCATTTATTTTAACGTTTTCAACAAATATGGTATAAGGTGTAAAAATATATTTCGCAGCACGTTTGAATTGCTTAAAGCGACACGTGAACTCGTATGTACGTCATGTTAGTTTGTATTTTAAGTGCTGTAACGAAACGACAGTACCTACAATACATTTCGTTTAATTTGAAATATAACATTTAAAAAAAACTCATTGCCAGTTTTTTTGATCAGATTGATAATTTATTAATTGTTGGAAACATTAAAAGAGTGTAAAAAATTATAATATTAATGAAATTACCACTGGGATGATATCATTGCAAAGATAATAAAACTCCAATTAAAAATGTTAACAGCATGCGTAAATCAAGGTTTAGATGTTATTTAAGAGGATGCTACTTGTAAAATAACTGAATTAATAGTAAGCAAGATAAAATATGAAATATCCTAAGTATATAGTACAGAGAAAAATAATAATAAAGAAAGAAAAAAAATATCAAAAAAAAAAAAATTTAAATTTTAAATTTATTTATTTTTTAATTCCATACAAAATATTAAAATTTTTAAATTTTAAATTTATTTATTTTTTTAATTCCACACAAAATATTAAATTTTTTAAATTTTTATATTCGTATAAAATTTGAAAATTTTAATTTTTAAAGATTAGTTTATTTTAAAAATTGAAATCTTTATAAACAGCTTCGTATATTTAAAAAAATCATAATTTATATGATTTCTATATCGTCACATTCTACGTCATTATGCAATCAACACAATGGTTTGAAATAGAAAAAATGTTGTAACTAAATAACTCAAGATTAAATGATTTACGACTCCTTCAATAACGTCTATTAGGAACATTAATGTGAATATCAAAAATGATTCTTGCAGAAATTTCAATACGAATAATATTCAATCATTTTCCTGATAGAATATTAATCTTTCAGAACATATCGAGAATACTGATTCTTTTCCTAATAAATATCATGATGGAATGCGACAAAATCAGTATATCAATATTTGTACGAACACGTGTTCCGCCATCCTCATAAAACATTCGCTTTTAACTGATACTTTGTTAGGAACTATCTTAATTCATTCGTTTCGTTTTTAACAAGAAAATGCTTTGACCAGATTTTTAATAAATATAGTAGCTCAACCGAAAATCGAATTGATTTCATAATACATCGTTGTAAAATTGCATAAATTTGACTTTCACCTAATATTTGCAATATTCCTTTAATAATTATTGCGCTCAATTTTCGGGTTTACTAAACGATGTTGCACATATTATTTAGCCAACTTTCAAGCGCATGGCGCACTTGGGCGTTCTTAAAAAATATATTAAAGCAAGAAAAAACATGAAACAATTCTTAACGATCTTAAAATAAAAATTTTTAGGTACGTAATTAATGTCTCGTTGTGGCAACTTCCTGCCAATTAATTTATTTTCTTGGCAGAACATAACAAAAATTCTTTAAATTTCTCAGAATACGTCTCCCACAAAACCTTATTAATGTTTCGAAAAAAAATAAACAAAACCAAATGAACACTGTCAAAGAACACAGAGTACGCTCATTTAAGGACCAAGCGTTTGAAGGTTTTTTTCCAAGTTATTCATTGGTTTATAATTTCAAAGCTAGTACGGAAGCTGTAAAGGCAAAAAGCTGTCAAAACATGCCATAGAAAATGTATTTATCGTTGGATACCTTTTTTATATTTAATTTACACTGATGCTCATGGGACTGGAAACCTTCAGTGATATAGGTAGCGGTAAAACATTTGCACCATATCAGTTTTGTGTTACAAGTAAAAAATAAAAATAGATTTATTTTTTTTTTTTTTTTACAGTAATACCGCACAAGAGTCCCAACTGCTCCCGTCTGGAGCCAGTGAGACTATGGCATCCCCAATTGGGGTATGTTGTGAGGCTGAGGGTATTGGGGAGGGGAGGGAGATGGGGAAGAGGAAGGTGGGGAAGTACCTGGCTATTCAGATCTGGTCACCAAACACGGCTAAAGCCATTTCAAGCAACGTTTCAATTCTGAATGGTGGTCTTACACCAGGGCGATACTGAGAGTATCTTCCACTCTGGAACGTGCCGCAAATATACTATATATTATTTAAATTAATTAATTGTGAAATAACACAAATTAATCAAATAAAATTAATTTGCGCACGCCGGGTTTGAACCCGCGACCTTCGGATCTGTAGTCAAAAGCGTATACCACTAGACCACGCCGGCCGTCAGAATATTTGAATATAAAATTTGAAATAAATAAATTTAAATATTTGAAATAGTTTATGATATTATATTATAGTACCGCTTGCTAAGATACTTTAGAATGAGTGATTTTTGGGTTACTATGCCGTGCTGCGCCTCCCCTTTATTTAGCTAACGCTTCGGGGAATCAGGGCATTACGTTGACTAAAAAAAGGAAGCGCAACTCACAATAACCCCAAAAACTCATGATAATCATTTTAATCAGTTCTTAAACTGTTATTTTTTCCGTTCAAATGGGTTGTTGTTAATTTAGAAATTTTTTTTTTTTGGCTTCCAGTCATTTCAAACCTTTCTCAAACAAAAAAAGACTCGTGTACATCCCCACAGTCATCTTTCCTATCTATTTTTCTCAACACAGGATTGCCGCTCACAATGTATGCCACTTGGGAATGCCATAGCCCCACTGACTCTGGACAGCTTGTAGCAGTTTATAACATTGTGCGGAATAAATTTAATAAATTAAAGGCAATGTTTGAAAATAATTAAAACATCATATATACTATGATAGTTGTTATAAAATTGAAATTAAAAATACTTTTTAACTTATTACTTACAATCTAAAGAAAATTAGAGAAATTCCTATTCAGGTTAACTAGTTAATAATAATAGAGACCTCCATTTTCAGCTAGAGTTAGTTTTTTTTATTGATACTTAACTTATTTTTCATAAATCTTTTCTCATAATGTTTCCAGACTAATAAGCAGCCTTGTATCTTATCTCAGAACACCTTTTTCTTTGGCAGTACCTATTTAATCTTTCAGTGCCTTTTTCAGAGAATTCCTGAAATTCTGGCTTGATCATAATTAGTTTCCTTGGCCAAGGACCGCTAAGGGGATAATTGCTTCCAAGACATTTTATTGGCTTATCTACTTAGGCAAGAGTAAAGAATCAACGATGAATTAATTAATAATGAATTTTCCAATCTACTTTTTCGGCAAAGGTGAAACATAGGCCGGCTTAAAAAAAATTATCCCCATGAATTGAGATAGAATAACTAACTAACTATCACGACGTTTCTCTTCAGGGGTAGGGATAGAGGATGGACTGCCAAACAACTCTATTATGGTTCACACTTCTTGTTTTATTCGCATTCATACATCGCGATGCATCGTTACTAACATGCTGTTCAATTACTCTGACTTTTAAGAGGAAGCTATATATTGTAGGTAAAGACAATAAAATCGCTTGACAAACGGAGTCTAGAAACGTTCGATTTCAAGCACAAAACTGGTTTTTATTTATTTTGTAAATAATTTTATAAGAAAGCAAAAAAGTTAATCAAGTGGAACTGTCAGATAATCTTAGCTATATTACTGTTTTTTTCAGTTGTTTTCTTTATGCGTTCATACATTTCTTTTGAAAAAAAATTATATTTATATTTTTTATTAAGTAATTTATTTTTTTATTTGTATTCTACTTAAACAAAACGATAGAAAAACCTTCAATTTATATAAAGCAAATTTTGGTATTCATAATGTACACCAATTCATAATAAAGATGAATCAAAATAGTGATTTGGCGCTAAGCTTATTTGGCGCTCTTTAGATTGGTAAAATTATCCCTTAAACTATGGTTTTTATACATAGCCCTTATAAAGGAGGGGGTAGGGGTCAACAGAAATGGTGTACAATGATTTTATTACAATTATATGGATTCTCCAATATCCTATGCTATGTGGTGTTTCACAGCTAAATTTACAATTAGTTGGTTAATTTACTATTTATTTATGGAATATATATTTTTTTTTTTCATCTACACCTTACTTGGTTTTTACATAAAGAACACAAAATAAATAAAAATAATAGTGTAGCATAAATAAAACAGATTAAATAAATAAATCATAAAATACAAAAAAAAACTAAAATTAAAATTAAATCTAAAGTTAAATTATTATCACACTTACTCGAAAAACGTGAAACGGAAAATAAAAAAAAAATTATATAAGATATTGTGAATAATTAGTAAACACATTTAAAAACACGAAGTTATTGTTGTGAAATAAATATTTCATCTAGTATGTTTGGGAGATACATGTAGTGACAAAAAACTTATAGCGTCAAGGCAGTCAAACATTAAATTAATAATTTCATACAATAAAAGGAGATCCAATATTTTTCGCCTTTCTGATAATTTAGATAATATTAGTTTACTTCGTAAATTTACACAACTGATAACATTTATAGGAATACCAATATTCAAATTAATATAGCGTAAAATTTAATTAAAATTTTTCGATTTGTGAACAATGAGAGTAAAAATGAGGAGATCAAAAGTCTTTATACCCAATTACAGTTGTCTGGCAGGCTACACAAGTGGCTACAATAAGACGAAACCGGTATCGGTCAAAAAATCAAACAATTTTTATTTTCAATCATTTAAATTATTTCAATATTTCATTATAATGGAAGTCCACCACGAATTGTCAATATCAACAAAAAAAAAAAAAAACGATTTTTTCTCTCTGGTGTCACATCTTACGCGGTCGTTCCCGACTACTCTATTATTCAAACTAGAGTTGTATTATATTTTCCTTACACTCCTTTCTCTCTTTTCTGCTTTACATATTAAAACTATTTAAAAATCTTTTCATTAAGTTTACATTATACTTGATAAGAATTTTTATAAAAAAAATAATACCGTTGTAATTATAACACATGTTTCGTGATAAAATTTATGATGAAGAGACTAAATTCCGATCCGACCTGAAGATAGGCACAATAGCGCTGTCCGAAACGTTGACCCAAGTACGAGGTAGA
This sequence comes from Hesperophylax magnus, assembly GCA_026573805.1. NCBI lineage: Eukaryota > Metazoa > Arthropoda > Insecta > Trichoptera > Limnephilidae > Hesperophylax > Hesperophylax magnus. The sequence goes on from JAIUSX010000018.1 coordinate 1,949,337, forward strand.
GCAAAACGGCATAATATCCTAAAATCAAATCATTGTAGGAGACTAAATTATGCATATATTAAGCCAACATATTTAGTTGTTGTAAACAAAACATATTTCGTGTTAAACTGATTTTCTTAATAACCGTCACGTGCCACATAAGTATATCTCAGCGTACACTTTTTGGGCTTCAATCACATTTTGTGTGATATTTATGATTGGAGATTTTCAGCAAAAAGTATTATGGTGATTTATTTTTGAGTTATTGTGCCATGTTGCGTTTTGATGGACACTGCAACGCTATCCTTAACATTGGCTAAAGAAGGAGAAAATGGAACACGGCATAATACCCCAAAAATAAATCACCATTAAATTGTTTTATGTTTTATGTCTATCATCAGGTCAGATGTGTAAGAGTAATGAGTTTACACGTCTGCCCTAAAGATAAAGTTGACTAAAGAAAGAGGTAGCCCAACACGGCCTAATACCCCCAAAAATCAACTATATTTCTTTTGGCCGTGAAAATATAAAATCACATTTTATTAAATGTTGGTTTATCGCCAAAATAAATTGATTAAAATACATTAGTAACCTTGGATAAAATTAATTGTTCTCAGAAATTAATGTTTTCTAAATAAAAATATTATAATTTTTCAACAACCATCAATAAACGAATTTAAAAAAAGGTTTACTCACCGTTTATTTTTCTTTTCGTCGCGATGTTGAAATGTCAAAGAAGTCACTTAAAACAAACCACATTCAATTCCCAGTAAAATACCTTTATGCTCTAATAATGCTGTGAAAATAACGTTGTTATTTTATTATGCTACAATAAATATTTTGTTTCATTACTTACAAATCAACACTAAAATTCACTACTAGAACATGATTTATTTTAGGGTCAACTTCTAATTTATTATTTTTATTAACACTAAAAATATACCTCGTATTTTACTTATTAACACTTATAAATACCATGTTAAATATGTAGTAATTAAAAATATTTAAATATGATTTTTAACGCACTTCCAATAAAACAGTTCATGTTCGGTATTTTTTATCATTTTTTCCTAGTCACAGACTGTAATAGTGTTCGAGTCGAAGTTTGAATTTGAATTTAGTTCGCGTGATCCGACGCCGAAGTGTTGGGGGCGCGTCTCGACGCTGTGAGGTTCCGCGGCGGACTGAGAGCGGGGAGCCCCTGGCGACCGAACTCCGAAACAAACCTCAACCCGTCGAGCCTGAAAACCGAATACAAGGGACTCATTGTACGTAATTTTAATTTTACGGAAATTGTAATGAAATATTAAAAATATTCTTAAATTGTATGCACGTTAATAATAAATTAATTTTACACCATCAATGAATCAACTCTTAAAAAACAAAGCTTTTTTTTACTAAAATACATATATTTTGAATTCAAATATATGTTTTTAAAATAAACGCGTTTTATCACCAAAAACGTAGCCATCATTTTGACTATTGCCGGATATAATGCGACCGTCATTTTGACGGCTGTAGAATATAATGTGACCGTCATTTTGACGGTTTCCGGATATGATGTGACCGCCATTTTGTCGGTTACCGGATCTAATGTGACCGTCATGTTGACGGTTGTCGGATATAATGTGACAGTCATTTTGACGGTTGCCTGAAATAAGGTGATGATAATATTTTGCTTGATATTATTATTCATCAGTGGAGGGTCTTTTTGAGGAGAGGAATCAGTGAATATGGGTCTCTTATGTTGTAGGACGGAGGAGCCGAGCTGTTAAATTCAAGAACAAGTCGTGGAAACGACCCGATACACAAATGTTGGGCGAGCGTTTTGCGCGTTTCCCGACTCCGCAGCAATGCCGATGGGATTTCTCCAAAGAGTCAACAGTTTTTTTTTTCCAAGTAACTTATGGAGCAGTGAGCAGTTGTGTAGACACTATCTGCAGTATCTGCGGACCCTGCACAGCACGCGCAGAAGCTAACTTGAATCTAGCTTCGATAGAGCTTTTTAAATTTTTCTTTTCATGATTCATGATCTAAGGGAAGAAATCTGGTACCTAGTTAACTTGTTTTATTTTTACCTAAAAATTACCCCGCGTTTACGACAGTCCCATTCCAACTCGAATAACGACCAGATCTGAACTGCAAGGTACATTCACCACTTTCCTTTTTCCTATCCCCTTTCCTTCTATTTCAGCATTACAGCATAATTCAATTTCAGTGTTGTGTTTACAATAATAATTATTGACCGAATGGCTCGTATCATAATATTCAATAAGACCTGATAGTCGAAGGTGGCCTGTCTACTACATACGCTGTCTACTACATGTGTGATATATTCGCCTAACGGTGTATATTATTTATAATAAAAAAAAATCTCTCGCCATAAATTTTCATCAACACAACTAATTTCATTTATAGTAATACCAATATTGATATTAATATAGCGTAAAATTTAATTTAAATCTTTTCGATTTGTGAACAGTGAGAGTAAAAATGACCAAAAAGACCAAAAGTCTTTGTACCCAATTACAGTTGTCTGGCAGGCTACACAAGTGGCTGCATCAAGATAAAACCGGTATCGGTCAAAAAATAAAACTATTGTTATTTTCAATAATTTAAATTATTTCATTATAATAGAAGTCATTGGATATCAGAAAAGCAGAATAATGAAAATGTAATATAAATAGTAATGTAAGATAAAATAGCAACTCCAAAATTATTCAATATCCAATGTTCTTAATAAAGTGTCTCATGCGTGTAAAGTCATATTTTCTTCAAGTTTAAATTATGTAATAAAAGTGTCTTTTTTACTGAAGTAACCTGCCAGGTAAGTGTTTTCATTAACAAATCCCTTCCCATAGCTCCTACCTTAACCCGCCTCACAACGCTGCGCGACAGGTTGATAACATAGCTCCCTTGCATTTACAATATACACATAGAGGCGCTCTTATAAGGTGTCACATAAACAAAATAAAAAAAACATTATACGTGATAACTGCAAGGAACCTGTTCTGGTTTATTTTTTTACCCTCCGTCATGTAGGAATTTTTCGAAAAACGATTTAAAAAAAACAATAATTTATCACTGTTCCTCACGACATGACATGTTAAAGGCCATGCATGAGTTCCAGCTAATTCCAACTAATCGATCACCACCCGGTATAGTAGCTCGGACAAAAATATTTGAAATGAAAACATCGGCAGACGGCCGGAATAAAATCGAAAATCTATTTAATACCCAATTCAAATGTGTTTACTATTAAGCAACTTTCTCAATTGATATAAATTTTCTTATAAATGATACTTTTGAAATAGCAAAATAGTGAAAGGCCAAAATAATTAATAGTTATGGCTAAAATGTTCTAATTATCTGTCGACATATTTTTAAAGCATTATAGTATCGATTAACTGTGCAATTGTACATACTCTTATCGACGGTCTCTGTTTTTAAAGTGAATACCGCATAATAGTCCTAACTGCTCCCAATCGAGTAGAGCAAGTAGGAATCTGTCATCACCGATAATTATTGCATTATGAGGCTGATGGGTACTGGGGAGGAAAAAGAAATCTAGTATATACTCTAGCCTTTATTTTTTTTATTAACAGTGCCAAAAACCTTGTAAGTGTAAAAACATATCGATCTTCTGATCAATTACATTTAGGAAATATTTGGCTCTTCCACGGATGAGTTCATGAAAAAATTTGTGCAACTCGCTCTACAGCAAAGGATGTTATGGTGACGTCCTCGAGAGTGAGACTCTGGTAAAATGAAATTTGTTTGAGCCAGAATCTAAATTGTACAGCGCCCTTGAGGTGATTTTTCACAAAAACGGCGCTCTACAAGTTATCCAATTATTATTATTATTATTGTTACATATATGTAACCGTTTAGTAAAAAGTAAAAATATGTAATCAGAGCAATACCTGTATGTGTCTAGAGACACCCCCTGGCTACACCCATATATTTATAACTTGAGCATGACCACACATTAGATGTGGTCATGCTCAAGTTATAAATATATGGGTGTAGCCAGGGGGCGTATTTCTTTTTCATGTCCAATAGGAGTACTGCCTTGAAACAAGTTTGTTACGATAAATATTTTTCTAAATTCTAGTAGGAGTAAAGCCTCCTGTTGAACACGGAAAAGGAAATACGCAGCCAGGGGTAGTATCCGTAGAGACGCAAAAACAAATGCTTGACTTATTAAATCGTTGATCTCTTGGTGAAAAGTTAATTTAGTGACATAAATAACCTAGATTTTTGATTTGGTGTAAGCGTTGGTTTTCCAACTCTCAAAGATTTAATAAGCAGAGCATTCAGGCATTATAGTTAAAAATTTGTATTCATTTCAAAATTTTGTTTTATTTTATAATCAAATGAATAAAAAATTCTTTGATATTGTATACGAGACGATGTTGAACTTGGTATATTAATGCTTGGGCAATTTATTTTGACCACATGTACATGATACCTCCATTTCTCCACAGCGATTTTACGGAGAACGTATTAAAGTGAAAGTTTTCAGAAATTTCGTGTTTTCAATTAAGCTTTTAGAATTCAGTTATGACAATATGTATGTACTGGACAAGAGTCCGCACAAGTCTGTAAATTTGGGCGCCGGGTCCAAACCGTTTCTTCGACCGTTGGGAATGCTCCATTACGGCCGATGATGATGATAGTTGTATATTTAATGGCAATCTGCCTCCCGCACTCGGTGCTCGGTGAATGTTGGGCACTGGGTATGCTGTCGTCTCTGCTCGCTTCTGGCGTTTGGCGGTTTTCCTAGGCTGGGCCGGCTGTGCGTGAAGAGGTAACACCAGAAGATTTGGAGCAGAAGACTAGGCGAGGTGAGGCGGTTGGAGGGCAGGAGTCACTTGTAAAAGTAAAACACTTGTTTTTGATGGTAAAGTTGAACTGATTTAATTTTATTTTGTCGCTGCTTATATCCTATAAGGTCGACTCTAAGCCGACATTTGGCTGTCGACCGAAAAGGGGTGGGGATTTTATCCGCGCCACATATGCGTACATAAGCCACCGCAAAATGTTGCAAATTCATTTTGTCGGTGGGTTAGCTGAAGGCAGACGCTTGAAATTGAGACTTTGCAAAGATTTTGCAAGCTCGCCTGTATTACAATTACATAGTAGTTATAACAATGTGTATCTTGACAACTAGATTTTTAGTTTGTCAAGATACGACAAAAAATAAGAAATGTTTGTAAAATAAAATTGTAAAAATAATCTTGAAGCGATCAGTTAATGATGATCATCAAGGGTTATAACAATATTTTTCGCAGGTTCCCAGTAACATAGCGCTCCGAAAGAGGAAAAATTTACTATGCTACGAGGTTCCTGGATTTTTTTAGAGACAAATATGTAAATTAATTATAAAAAAATGGTAACATTAAATCGTTAAAAAAAGGCATTTTGAATATCTCCTCAGTGGTAGCATATCGCAAATAGTTTTTTATTTGACTACCGCTGAAAAGATGTACAAATTAAAACAGGTATCACATTTTGTAAATTATAATTAAGTAAAATTTGCATTAAAAAAAAAACTGAACATCGTACCGCTCGGCCGGGTTACGTGCGATACGGTATCGATGCTTGTGAGTGGGGAATTTGCCAGTGGCGTGGAGTTGGCACATTTTATAAAAGTAAACATGTTTTTTAAAAATGGAAAAATATGCCCAATAACGTCCGTTACAATATATATCATCTTAAATTTTATTGATACATCAGAGTATTTTTTTCTAATGCGAGATTTAATTTACAGAGTCTTTGAATCTGAGACCAGTGGTCAAGGGTTCAAAACCTCCTTTGGTGATTTTTTTTAAATGCGTTTTTCTTAAACCGACGGTTTGAGTATCACTCTTATGAATTTAATTTATTCAAAAGCGCATCTGTAATATTAGGTACTTAGTATTAGGTGTATTATACATATTTTGTATTTTTTGGATCAACTAAGAGAATCATGTTTTAGGTCATTTGAGGAAAATACAATTTTATTTAAAAAATATGTGGGGGTATTACCAAATAACAAATTGTATTTGCCCAAGCTAAACTTATTCGTTTAGGAAGAATTTTTACATTTAAAAAAAATCACCAATTATGAATTTTGGAAATAATTTAATATGTCACGTTGAAACAATTAAATTAATTTGCATGTGATGTTAAAGTTTAAAAATACATTTTTCTTATTACTTTCATTATGTTAAATTAATTTATGCCACCATTCTTTATAAATTAAAGAAATCGAGGACGCCCAATGAAGACATGGTATTTTTTTATTTTTTTTTTTTTATTTAATATTTTTTTTGTTACATACATGGTTTTAAAATACAAATTATGTTTTTTTACATACATATTAAAAAAAGAAAGAAACAATGCGAATTACAGAAAAGTATATGTACACATGCACATATGTTTACATATATAGTGTATTACACATCATACATAACATACACACACAATACACGTACACACACACGAGTTCATAAACAGCATATACATAAAAATAATAATATGCATAAATGTATGATAGCAAAAAAATCCCACATAGGCATCGCCAGTTCGTGGGTATACTTGTGTTTCTTTAAGGCAGTTCAGTTAAAATTACTCTAAATATACATATTTTATCTTTGTAGAAAATTGAAAAGAAAAGAATGAAAATATTTATAGTAAAATCATTATTTACTGTATTTACGGAATTAAATATGAAAAATAAAAGTTAATAAGGATTTGTTAAAAGTTAATAGAGATTAATATCAGATGTTACAGCAGGTAAATATTAATATCTATGGTATTTATCCAAGATTTTATTACATTTTTATGTTTCCTGTAGGATGATATATTTTCACATTTGATTTCTGTATTGGTATAGAGTGCATTATAAATTTTTGGTGTAATAAAGTAAGCATGTCTTTGCGCAAGCCTTGTTTTGCACAGTGGAACTTTAAATACATTATATACCCTATTACTAGACCGATTTTCATTTTTTATAAAAAGAAAATTTCGAGCAAATATATATTTTAAACATTGTGTATATGGTATCAAGAAATGGATCAAATGCTTGGGTCAGATTTTGTAAACAGACAGAATATCAGAAGAGTATGATTTATACGGTGCTCGATTTTATTTTAGTCATTCGTACATCCAAGTTCACAAATATCTAATTTATTTTTAAATAAATACATACATTGCAATTTTTTATTAAAATGGCTCCAATAATCTTTCAACTGGTGCAGACTTTATGGTTTCCGGCAGATCATTGTAATATTATTTATTTTTACGCCTTCAAAGGCTTTTACATAAAAGTTATTCATGATGCAGTGTACATGAGATAATATGAGTATAATATTGGAAATAATAACAGTATGTAGACGTAATCCATTTTAATGGGTACAAAATAGATCTATGAACACACAAATATTTAACTATGATTACAAGTATAATGAGAATATAATGAAAAATAATTTACGGAAAATATTAAATTACATGTGAAAAAATATTAGCAAAACGTATCAGTAACACAAAATGATATATCACTAAAACTACATTACCAACGCAATATAATTTGTAGGATTCAACTGCTGGTATAGATTACGCTTAGTTCTATAAATGGTGTCATTAAATATATATATAAGTACCCCCGAAATTGTTGCCCAGATCATGCATCCTATTGGTTAGTGAGTGTGTCTGATAGTTGGTTATTTATGTATTACAGTAAAAAAATTACATTTTGTCTTGTGGCGAGGATGGAAGGAATGGAAGGAATTTGTGACTTATTAATTTTATATTATTTAATGTATATTCATGTAAGATAATATAATGAGTTTTGGTATATCATATTACATAAAATTTCTGAATGTTCAAAAAAAAGTATTTTGTTCATACCACTACAATTGCAATCTTATACATTTCACATTATTTCATATATTTTTAAGTCATCTGCAAATAGTAGGACTTGAACATTTTTAAACTTGATGTTTCATTGATGAATAATAAGAAAATATCGGGCCTAACGGGGACCCTTAAGGTACCCCACTTTATATTTATATAAAAGATTTATCAGACTACTAACACAAGGTTTCAAAAATTATGGAGGAATACCATCCGGTTCACTAGATTTATTGCTATCTAATGCATTTATGCTTTTTTTCAATGGCTTCTATTTTGGTGAAACATTGGCTTAAAATGAATGACTCTTCCACTGAAATATCGGGAACAGTATTGGCAAGAATATATGTGCCGTAAACACTTTTGAATGAATCAGCAAAGAGCTTAAGTAGACTTTCGAAACTGTCGGCACATTTTTCTTTTAAGTACATGTTATTGGGAAATCCACAATCATTTTTTTGTTGAATATAGAAAAAACTCAATAATTTTTCAACCTTTTTTTGTACCTCTTTTTAAATTGGGCTAACATAATCAACAATTTTTTTGATAATTTTTCACTCTATTTTTGTAGTTTAGTTAAAGTTATGCAATCGTAAGGATTTCTGTTATGTTTTATATATTCTGTGGATATATTTTTTGTGATAAGTATTTTTTTTAATTCCCTTGTAAACCATTTGGGATAGTTAGATGGTGTGAAGTTGACCCCGGGAACAAAGCCTTCTATCGAGTTGAGTAAAATAAAGTAAAATGTTCTAAATGATTATTTAAATTATTTTCCTTACCTTTAAAAATGACCAATCTACAAAGGTAAGGTAGTCTATATTATTATATTAGTTTTAGTAAGTTATACGATGTAGTGATTAGGTTTGAAGATCTTCCATAACTATTTGTTTTTACAATATCTAATATTCTATATCAATATCTTGTTTATCGAGAGGTAATAACAATTCGTCCTATAGTAAACTGTTTTATGTATTGGCTTTGACCTTTTTGCCTAATTTCATTGCATTTTCTTGTGTTATATCTGAGATTGTCTTTCTTGTATATAATTTTGTTTAAAAAGTATTTTGATAAATGGTTATTTATTATATTATGTATAAATATCACCGCGTTCTAGGTCAGCATCTGTTTCTTAGAATGGTTGGTGGCCTAATAGTCAGCATAATTGCCTTTCATGGAGTTGATCGGGGTTTGAATCTCGGCCGTTGCATTTTTTAAACTTATTTAAAATTTGTATATGGGTAAGTACTTATAGGTTTTTTCCGCGTATTTTAACGGGTTTGCGCTAGTAATATCATAACAGTGATAAAATCATCACATAAACCATTGAAGTCTGCACAATAAAACATTTTTATATTATTTAGCTTTGTCTGCAATAATCAATTAATTTAACGACAGTCACAGATAAAGCATGCAAAGGCAATCGAATAGAAATCCATTTTAATGTCCGCCCTAAATCACACACTCGCTAAACTGTTTAAAGGCTGCGATTTAATCCCGACCCTTAAAAATCCGCCATGGCGGCTGGGAACTGGTAACTGGTTAGTCGTAAATTTTTCACACCCCTCAGAATAAAAACGGTGCCCAAGAAAACTTTTGTGGAGACTCTAGCCTTTCGTCGACGAGTTATTATAAAATGGAGAATGCTTTTTTATTTTATTATTAAAACAAACAGTAGGTACATTCTGGTTATAGTATTTACTTGGATAACCAACATCTCTGCCATAGATCACCCCAAGTGGTTCGCTACGTTTGGTGACTTAGTCTTGGCGGCGGATGTGTTGTGGGCTAGATTTAGAGAGACTGGTTAAGGGAGATATTTTTACCTCTCCAGCAGGACCCTCTTGATCTATCGCCTTGCAGTGGGAGGAATGAATTAAAACGTTCGTCACTCATATTTCTCCTCTGACTCTTTCCATTGCCTTCGGGAAAATGAAACTTTCGTACGGTATTCAAATAAAAAAAATCAATGAAGCTTTCAACAATTTTTTGTAAAGAATGTTGTAAGTGGTATAATGTAGTATTTCGTTTTGACTAGAGATATGAAGATGTGGTAAGTGTACAATAAATGTAGTTTTTCATTTTGGCTGCTGACATGAATAATGTGGTAAATGTATTGTTTAGTGAAGTTTTTGAAGGTTTTGAAGAATGTGTAATCATGTAGTATCTATTCCATTTTGACTATGGACATCCACTCTTTTTCCAACATCCCTACCGTCTTATAAATAATGCATCAGTCTAAATGAATAATATTCCTGTCGTATTTTGACAAAACAATTTCTTTCTCGTCTTTCCTTCACCCTATGGATGGTTGTTCCTCGAAGGCTTTCATCCAAAACTTATCTTAAATAATAATTGAAAAGATGACGCGGTCTGACGATAAATTAATTGCCCTCGGAATTAGATTAAATTAACCTCATTTTTAAACAAAACAAGCCTAGATATGACATAAGCATGGTGGTAGAACTTCGATACTTTAAATATTGCCCTGGTGATAAACGAATATTATTATTTTATCTTATTTTAATATCGCACAAGAGTCCCAACTTAATCCAGACTGTTTTGTCATCCCGATTTGGGGGATTTCGTGAAGCTGAAAGGAGTTGGCGTTGGAAGGAATTAATTAGCTGTTTAGATCTGGTCATCCAACACGGCTAAAGCCATTTCAATCAAAGTTTCTATTCTGAACGATGGTCTTTCACCAGGGCGATACTTGGAGTATCTACCGATCCGATGATGGAACGATGATCGTTCGATGATGGAACGATGATGGAACGATGATGGAACGATGATGGAACGATGATGGAACGATGATGGAACGATGATAGAACGATGATGGAACGATGATGGAACGAGGCGATACCAGGGGAAGAAATACTTTCCAACCCCTAACGGATTGTCTTATTAGGTAGAGCTCCAGAATTTTGTAATTTTGCCTTTCTTTTTCTTCTTCCTTTTGAGTCGATTCCTTATTGCTGAGGATCGTGACTCCCACTCCAATATCCATGGTTTACAAGGCCTCTTCTCTTCTCGCGGTTCTGCGCTACGGAGAGCCAAAGACACTGACGGTCTTGGTATTTGGTCACTCCAGCGCATTGGTGACCTTCATCTGCTTCACTTTGCCAGTGATTATAAGTTTATCAAAGTTGGAGTTATCAGTTTAGAGAGCAACGTGTTCAATACGTTGTAGGCAGACAGTTGAAAGTCTATGGCTCTTCCAGAATAGACACATTTGTGCATTTGGCTATCCGTGGAATTCTAAGCATTATTATATATTTCGAGGACGTCTATCCGCTTCCTTTCGTGGGCTCTATGTTTCCATACCCTATTGAAATATGGGTGAAATCAGCGCCCGAACGAATATCATCTTGGCGAACTTAATACCTCAGCAATCCATATCTTTTGCATATTTTTCATGCCGTCTTTTGCCATCCAAATCCTTCTTTTATACTTTTGACTCATAGCCTCCTTCAGCAATACTTGAAAACTCGCCTAGGTATATATAATCGTTCACTAATTCAAGTTCAAGCTTGTGAAAGCATTTTTTTTTTTCTTACAAAAGGTGTTTGCACTGGCGATGACCAATGGTTTTGTTTTTGATTTGCTGCTAAGTAGGCCTAAATACCGTCTCTCTTCTTCTATTTTAGCAAAGAGGTGATTAATTTTATCTTCTGAAGAGGCGATAAAGGTACTGTCACCTGCATACCGGAAATTTGAGATATTCTCCGATAAATAGGTAAAAACCTAGTTTAAACAGTTAATTCCCAATAAATTAATTTGCTTTTTTCAAACAGGTACTTATCTACTTACTTTATTGATGATTAAGTATTAATTTCTTTATATATATCCCAAAGTAGGCCCTCCACATGATGCCATTTTATAAATTACACAGTAGGCCCTCCATCACTCCACAAACTAAACCCCGAGGAAAATAAATTTGCTCAGGGCCCATGTTGTCTTTGAAGATGCTGTGTGGTGGGTTTTTTTGGGGAGAGAAGGGGTGAACGTGGGTCTTGAAGAGACCTATGTTTAAGGAGGGAGGAAACACAAACGCCGGCAATTTGTTCCACGCCGAGCTATTGAACTCAAGAACGAGTCGTAGAAGCGATTCGTTTTCATGTGACACATGTCAACCGTGTTAGGCGCGCATTTGGCGTGTTTCACGACTATGCACGGGTTCCGAATAGATCAATAACGCTATTTTCTCGAAGAATCTTCCATTGTAATACTAGCAAAACGAGGACATCACACCAACCTGACGCTTGTGCTTTAAAGATTGCAATCGGTTTGTTAAGACAGGGAATCTATCAAACGGATCAGTTTCTTCACGGAATCAAAGGTTTTTTCACTTATTTTGAGCTCCAGACCAGAGGTGAATTCAACAGTGGGGAACACTTTACACAAGATTTGTGTAGGGACAGCAGTTGTGTACTATTAAAATAGCTGCGTGCCCTGTACAGTACGCCCAGTTTCTGAGAGGTTAATTGGACTATGACTTCGATGGAGTCCCGAATACTTTCATACATTAAAATAAATCCGACGAAACGACGTGACGAGCTAAATATATCCCTGGGTAAACGAGTATTTATCACATCGTTACATTATTCCTACTGTAGGGACCTTGTATCTTGTGATTAACCCACTGCTGTATAAAATTTCACCAAACAAAGTTCTAATTTTTTTTCATATATTCAATGATATGACATCACTAAAACATATTTTGGAAAATAAATCCCATCCAAAAAATTGAACGCCGTGCATAAAATCTCTGTGTTAACCATAGACATATGAATCCTATGTCTGTGGTGTTAACCAATAATTATAGAGAGAATTCGAACGATTCATCAAATTTCAATGTCAAAAATCAAGTTCTTTTATTATGTGCTGTCAATCAACCGGCCCATGATGAAATACTAATAGAACTTCAATAGAACTTTTATAGAACTTGAATTTTAATTTTGAAATATGATATATTGTTCAAATTCTTTGAAACAACCCGTCCTTGCTGTTTATTTTGCTGATATTTTTGTTTTTAAATCGGGTTCTCAAAATAAAAAAAATCATATATCACACATGATACATTTAAAAATATATTATGTGTGATATTCCGTGTAAAATTCGGGTAGAGTCCAATTTGGCAAGGACTGCAAATATATATAGCCTTTCCCGGGCAGTTCGCACATCGTCTCCTGGTCTCATTGGATATGGGACAGCGGTTGAGACCATCAAACCTACTGTTGGTTATAGGCCGGGATCATTTTCTTCCTTGAAAAATTGATCAATATGTTATTTTATTTATGTAGTTGCATAACCAGATCATACCACCAAACAAAACACACAATAACATACATTTTCTACAAATTCATCAATGGGCTCTTGCATTTTTTTGCCTAATTTGATGGTAAAATTCCTTTATTCTATGATAAATTTGGTGCATATACGGTTTTAGTTATAACATTAGTAATTGGAGGTGTAGGTGAAGTAATTAAGTCAAATTCAATTTTTTGGACGCTATGCAGTAACGGGTAAGATTTTAATTTTGTAAGTTATTTATTTAGTGCTTTTCCATTGGCGTATGTCCTTATTTACACAAATTATATACGTAACTAACTATTAATTCAATATTTAAACCCATCTATATCCAGCCGTATTTCTTGGAATCTTCTTAAATAGCTACCAAATTAACCCATTACCTACATGACGATGTCTATAGGCATCAAAAAAATAGATGAAAAGTATGATTTTTTTTCACTGTGAATAAACCTAAATCCCACCAAGTTGTTATGCAACATTTACAGATTGGTATGTTAGCTTTCAATAATTAACATAATTCAATAAATTTTATTAATTATTCTATTTTTAATACTTTTTTTACTAAAGCCCTGAAAATGGACCAATTTTGAAAAAAAAAAAAAAATTAAAACGGAAAAAAATAAAACATGTGTGAATCACATATTGTTATCAAAAGATGAAATAGTCGACAACACTCTTTCAACATAGTATTATATGCATAAGATGACCGCTGGATGTCACTGAAATCAGGTGATGCCTGCGCGCAACGTTTGGAGGTTAGCTGTGACAGTGTTTTCATATGTTTTTGGTTAGCTTGCCTTCAAATAATACGGTTTTGTTGTGTTTTTAAGGGTGATTTTTATTAAAAATAATAGTTAGTCTGCAGTTTTCGGATATTTTTAAACAGAGAATGTTGATGAACATTCGGACGAAGAGCTGATTGACGATGATTTGATGGCAAATCACGACTTGACTGGAATCAGCCTTCGACATCCTCTGGTGCGAGTCGTAATACCTTGCAAATATCTATTTCAAATGCACCACCAGCCAAAAAATTAAAACTACAGTAAACTGTTGCGTTCCTGAACCGCTGAATGTGGTGCATAAAGATATGTACGAAAAGCTGAAGTCTTATAATGCTTTTCAAGTGTTTTCATTATTCTTTGATGACGAAGTGATTCAGTTTATTCTTGAGAGGATGATCAAATACGCTCGATTTAAAACCAATACCGAATTCCAATAAGATATATACGAATTGAAGAGTTTTCTTGGTTTCTGTGTTGACAGGCTACAATACATTGCCATCTCCCACAGATTATTATTCGTCTGACCCGACCTTGGGTGTAAGCGTCATCAAAAAAGGAACCAACGTCCACATTTCGAGCTTATAAAGCGCTATATACATTTTTGCGATAACAACAATCTAGATATAACCAACAGAATAGCTAAGGTATAATAATGACTAACGTTCCATCTTTATTTTTTTTATTTATTTATTTTTTTTTTTTTTTACTTTATTTATTTTCATTTCTTTACATATATTATACATATTAATATATAAATAGTAAATAATAACATAATATATAATTCCAAATAGTATACACAAAAAATGAAAACCCACTAAGGCACTGCCTGAGTGTGGGTAAAATAAAACGATTACTATATTTCAAGTACCCAAAGTATAATATACATTAGTAGAAAAAGTTTTTTTTTTGTTTATAGTTATTATAAAAAGAAAAGAGAAAAATATTATGTACAATAGTTTATAACGTTTCAGCAAGTGAGTTGTAGAGAGGATCAATAAATTTATAGTAAAAGCGTTTCAATATCTGCGTCATTCAGCCATAATTTTACCTCTTTAATATATTCTATCTTTTGATGTTTTTGCACACAAAATTTCCATCGACGAGCAAATGGTGCCATATTTCGGTCGACATTATTACAAGATGTACATTAAGAATAAGCCAATCAAAGTTGGCTACGAAATTTGGTGTCTTGCTTCCTCCGAAGGCTACCTGTTTCCAAGCAATGCCATATTCCTGAGCATCTGATACATATGACCCCGTATTAGGTCAAAGATTATCCTTCGTACTGTCTATGATGGAATATATAGAGTTCCCCGCACGCCATGAGTTATTTATGGACAATTTATTCACATCTCACCATTTGATGTGTATCCTGAAAGATAAGAGAAAGTGTGCTACTGGCATATGTAAGCCAGTTCGCTTTCCTAACTTTGAAGCTTCAGGTAAGTTGAAGACAGGAAAGTAATTGCCTAAAGGTAACATTTTATTCTATATTTCCCTTGCGCATAGCGAACATTTACCTAGCAGGTGAAATTAATGCGCTGGTAGACGTAGAATGCCAAATTCTCGTATGCCGTTGGTTAGGACAACCGTGAAGTAACAGTGGCCACGAACTATGATCGAATGGAGCCAGTAAGTCAAGTGCAAAGTTGGCAGAAATTGAAGAAAGACAAAAAAGGCAAAGTTTTTAAGGAAGCATGCAAAAAAAATCGGTTGCCCAGCGTACCAACACGAAATTATAATTTGGGAATTGTTTGGGTAGACCTCCATGATAATGGTATACAAAATTATCGGGTCAACATTCGGTCAAAGAAGTGGTACCTACTGGCCTTTATTTGCATCTTGCCTGAGCAGCACTCTTTTAAATGGATGGAAGTTGCTATGCTTCTTTAGGAAGTACGAGCATGATATGGGAAATCAGATGACTAGGCGACAGAGAAAACCTTCCCAGAAGGCATTCCGTGTGGAGGTTACCCGTACTCTTTTATTGTCTTTTCCAAATCAGGTCAATGCCGAATTCGGAAATTCTCGTGTGAAGGAAGATGAGAATCGTGTGCGTCGAATCCAAGAATTTCATTTGACATATCGTGGCGAATCTCGAATTCGTTGTGCTCTATGTAAAAAAAATCCAGCAGTCTATCGATGCCGGGCCTGCAACCGCGCCCTTCATTTTGACTGCTTCGAACGGTATCACTTAGAGAAAAATTTGGATAGATTTGGTTAGTTTTCCTCACTCTAGAAAGTTTTTTCTAATATTGAATTTTTTGTTATTTTGTGTATTTTCCATTAATAAATTGTATTTTCATTGAATTATAAACAATGGCAATTATTTATTTTAAATTATCAATATAAATCATACAGTTTACTGCATTTTACCGATACTTGACGTAAATTTTGCTTAGGGGGGTTACCTCCAAGCGTTGCGTCTAGGCATCAATTTTCTAGACGCTCCGGTGAGAGGGTGGGTGGGCGGAAAATTCTAAAACTGATTTTGGGCTCTCCTTTAAGTCTATACTATCGGGTTATAATGATGATTCAAGTTTATAAAAATAAAAATAAAATCATGGAAGTAATGGGTTAATAGAAGTTTTCGTTAAATTAATCTTCATTCTTTTGAAGTCAAAAATGTAAGTTTAAATAATTTATACAACTCTAGAAATATTTTCATTCATTATCTATAGTAAAAAATTTGGCCATTTGAAACAGTGGTTTATTTTTATTTTTTTAATGAAAAACTAATGTTAATAGGACAAGGTTTTTTATGAATAACACAAAGGATAACAAATAATTATAAGCAATAATTAGTCGCCTGAAATATCCATAAAAATTTAAAATATCTCCCGAGTAAAAAAAATATAAGTAGGAGTAATTGTTGATTGATATGATTGATATGATACTAGTACATATTGAATTGTTTGGCGTATTGGAAATAAGCCGACGTAGCTCAGTGTTCCAGAGCACCTGACCAGATATCAGAAGTTGGTTCAATTGGGTTCAATTCACGTCGGCAGTATTTATTTTTACTCGGGAGATATTTTCAATTTGTATGGATATTTCAGGCGACTAATTATTGCTTAAAATAATTTGTTATCCTCTGTGGTTTATTTCACAAATCGAAAATCTGTTAACACCTTGCAATGTCGGTAAATACAAATTTTACTTTATTTTACATCTTCTAGATAAATTAAGAGTTTTTTAAGATAATATAATTACAGGAGTAGTAAAAAAAACTCTCATTAACTAGTTCATAATAATAATAAAGACTCCTCTACTCCTTGAATATGCAAATCATCTTAAATATGACACGTTTGAGTATATTTGTCGACACCGATACAACGAAACATTAAAAAAAAACACCCGTTTGAAGTCCCCTCCTACCCCACAAATGCCTAAAGATACTGGGTGCGTAGCGAAGTTTATCAATAAATCATAATACCTACCTATTAATCAAACATATATATGGTCTTAAGGAACGTGATCGAGGATCCATGAGGATGACTTCAATGATTATTTTTTTTCATAACATTTTTTTTCATTCCATACTGGTCACTCAGCCCAGTAAGCGCCAAACCCCTGATCCAGACCCCAACTGTTCAATAACTACTGATTGTTTATTGTTTTAGTTGAAAAAAAATGTCACCGGAGACCAAATTTTTTTCTCCAAATAATGTCAGGAATCGACAAATAATCGACAAGTTATGTTTGGCGTTAATTTAATTATTTTATTACAATACGTTTTTTGTAAGTTATGCTTTACAATATTAAGACGAAATATCTAATTTTTCGAAGAAAATTTCTTCTGAAAGCTGATCACTTTGTGATGACATTATTTATTATATTCAAACACAAATAACTTTGTTTACATCAGTTTAATATATTTAACCTCTACATGTTTCATGAACTAAGTTCACCTCACCAGGAGTAAGTATATAATGAGGTGAACTTTGTTCATGAATCATGTGAGGTTATATACATTAAAGTGATGTTAACAATGTTATTTGTGTTTTAATTTACGAAATATCTGTTTGCGCCCGTAAATACGGAATATGAATATTAATAAATAGTTTTGTCCGTATAAAGAGTCTTCAAGAAAGGCATAAAAATACAACATTATTTCGATGATTCAATCCAATATTTTACTTGTATGCCTATTGAAAGAATTGAGTTTTTGTATGGAAAAAAACAATTTATTCACATTCAAATTGCGTATGTACGGGCGCAAAAAATAATTCGTCTTAACATTGCAAAGCATAATTTGCAAAAGGCGTCTTTTAATAAAAATATAAAATTAACGCCATCTAAGAATCCGTTTATTATAATGAACCTGGCGTTTAACCTTAAAGCATGTCAAGTACGTCCGTTGACCATATATAATAAATGAATTAAAAATAATTATATTCACCTAGCGTCAGTACCTACTTAAATGTACATACTATTTATATTTTTCTGGCGTCAGTACCTACTTAAATACACATACTATTTATATTTTCCTGGCGTCAGTACCTACTTAAATACACATACTATTTATATTCACCTAGCGTCTGTACCTACTTAAATACACATACTATTTATATTTTCCTGGCGTCAGTACCTACCTAAATACACATACTATTTATATTCACCTAGCGTCTGTACCTACTTAAATACACATACTATTTATATTATCTTAGCTTCTGTACCTACTTACACATACTATTTATATTTTCTTAGCGTCAGTACCTACTTAAATACACATACTATTTGTATTTTCCTGGCGTCAGTACCTACTTAAATACACATACTATTTATATTCACCTAGCGTCTGTACCTACTTAAATACACATACTATTTATATTTTCTTAGCGTCTGTACCTACTTACACATACTATTTATATTTTCTTAGCGTCAGTACCTACTTAAATACACATACTATTTATATTTTCCTAGCGTCAGTACCTACATACTATTTATATTCACCTATTCAGTACCTACTTAAATACACATACTATATGAATTTAAAATAGCCACTTACGTGTATTTAGACTTCATTATTATTTTGTTTTACTCATTATTATTATTGTTATTGGGTTAACGTTAAGAAATACGATTTAATATTTTATTTGTACTGTAATCATTTTATCCAATTTTATTTTACTTCCAAAACTCGACCGATAGAATTTATTTATTTTTAAAATGAAATAAAATACTCTTTGTTTTAAAACCACGAGTTTTTAATAATTTTTTGAACCAACCAATAATATTTGTACCTTGAAGATGCTTGAGTAAAGCGAAACCGGTCGGTTCAAAAAATTATTAAAAACTCGTGGTTTTAAAACAAAAAGTATTTTATTTCATTTTAAATATGTCAAACCACAAAGTGATTGCTTTCTACAATAATATTAATTATTTTTAATTCATTCAGTAAAATTTTACATATGTGGGTGTCTCTAATGATTTACCTGTGCCCTGTACATTATAACGTACACAGAAGGCGAATCTATTAAAGGAGCAGCTTTGACAAAAAGTTGCCAAAAAAGCTTTCCCAGCCATTAAATATTTTTAGCCATTATTTTGTTATTAATTATGTTCAGCTCGGTTCTTCGGAGTAAAGAACAAAAGTAATATTCCTTATCTTTCCCATTAATCCCCCCGCCTTAAACCCTTACTGAATTTCCGCCGCCATGGAGTAAAATACAGGATTTTTTTTCAATTTTGGCTCTTCAATGCGATGACAGTCGCGATATAAGCCATTAAAATGTGTATTACCGCCAAAAATAAAAGCGGGATGTTATTTTTGCATTTTTGGAAGGGAAAAAGAAAATCACGTTATTTATAACTAGCTAAACATCAAGTTTTTTCCCCGCATATGTAGTAAAAAGAAAAAATTCCACAAAACTCTGCCTGGGCAAACGAAGCGTTTATTTATTTATGTGTATATTATACGCCAATATGGGCTTTAAACAAATATGTACATAATAATTTAGTGGAACAGTCATTAGTAAAATTATTTAGAATCCATGCAGAAGAAAATATTATGTTCACCTTAATTGTAATTATTGCTGAGATTTGTTATTATAGCCTTCTTGTAACTATTTTCCATGCAGTTGAATACATCTACAATTTCTCCGAAAATTTTACCATCTGCATGCAATCTAGGTACAAGCGAGTATTTGAATGGCACAGTATTGTTGCAATTAAAAAGAATTGTCGGTATGTTGAAGGTGAGTAGACTCAATAAATCAGGGCTGTCCATAATTCCATTAATATTTGTAAAAATAAAAGTCACGTCGGAAACAAGTCTTCTGTCTGAGAGTGTCAATAATTTTATTACATATTCATCAAGTTGTTGTAATTTATAGTTTCTATTGATAGACCTTAGTTTGAAGTTAATATTTCTTAGAAATTTATTCTGAATCAGATTGGCTTTTAAAGTGCTGGGGACCAGATAGAAGAATTATATTCGACTTGACTTCGAACTATAAAAGAATACAAGAGTTTTAGAGTGGATATATTTTTAAAGTCTCTATCGTCACGGAGAATGCAGCTTAGCATTTTTAATTCTGTATTTGTTACTGTGTTGATGTGAGAAACAAAATTAAATTTGGAATCGAAAATAATACAGTCAGTTATATATCGATATTGAAATGGGTTGATAACGTTTATACTGGTTTGACGGTCGCAAACAAAACCAACATAAAAAGCAGGTTTTTGAAAAATAATCACTCAACACTGCATACCTAGAAACAATAACATATTTTCTCTGAAATCTTTATACGGTTTTGTAACAAGTTAGGATCGCTACAATTCATCGATCGCACACATTCCTTGCGTCATCCGCATTTGCGTCCAAATAGTTAGTAATATAGTTTTAGACACTTTGCACAATCTGATAATTCTAAAAAGTAAGATTCCTTTCGTGACATATCGACTGTGTTTTGATAAAACTTTTGAAGACACATTCTTGAGAATGTTACTAATCAGTGATTTTACTATATATAATAGTTTTCAAAGTACTATATGGTTGAGTATTTTTTGCTGATTAATAGATTTTTAATACTAAAAACTAAATAATGCGTAAGATTTTTTGATCATTTACAGACAACATAAGATAAAATTACTCAACCATCGCTCATAATTATTGAAATAATTGTAATATTTTTCATCAAAATTTTGAAAAACTATACAAAAGTAATTTTTTTTTAAATATTCAAAAAGTTTTCATTTTGTATCTTGATGGGAATAGACCAAACCAAAGTCGATATCTTTATGGATGTACCTTGTATCTACATATATGTTCCATTCACTTATTTACAGTTTATTTCATTGATTCTCTTTTCTCAGTTTTTCCGTTCTACATTTTTGAACCATCTAAGTGTCCCTTTCTTAAATGTATATATTGCATGTAAATTATTGTCTGCTTAGATGAGATTAAGTTCTAGTCATATTTTCTTCTGTTTTTGATAGTGTTTGATGTTACTTTTAAACAAAACTCAAATAACATAAAGCCTAGGAATATCATAGCATTACCAAGAACGAATGTGACCGCATGCCACCGAATGGTCCAACCCTTAACCCTTCATGTGCCAGCGTATACACCATTGCACTCGATTTTATATTATTTTGAAAGTTAAAAAATGCTCGAAGAAAAACATTCTTATTCGCTTTGCAAATGAATTATGTATTTTAACATTATTCTAGCTTCTCGTCTCATTTTTTGCAAAAATGTGTTAATTTTATCTGTGAAAAAGTGCGTCGCAAAATTCCATGTCAAATGTCATATTTTTTTCCCTTTCAAAGTAATAGACTATACCTACATATTTATTTGCAAAAAATCCCCTTGTTATATATATTTACTTTTATTGTAAACAAAGCTTTTTAACTGGAAAATATGATAAATCTTAAGTACATCTTCGTGTGTCTTCATTTTATAACTGTTCGAGCCAATAAAGGCGAATTACTTTTGTTTATCGGGGATCGAGATTTTTGCTTTGGCAATAAATTGTTCCTTAGTCCCTTTTACCTCTCTCCCCTTTCCTCTTCGGGCCTTAGTTCGCAATCGTCCACTGTGGAATGCAATTCACGCAGTTCTTAAATCTATAAAACTGCATATAATTACAACCTAACATTACGGAAGTAACGATTATTTCCTAGTGAAATCTGTGATTAATAATAATAATCGAATCTGTATTGTTCACTTTGTATTAATAGTAATACAAAGTGAACAATACAGCGGAGAAGCCATCTCATCTATACTTATTGTATATACCTTTCCTTTACAGAAAATTTGTAGCTAATGTAACGATCTCGAGAAACACAGAAATTATTTTGCCACATAAAAACTTGCTGAAACAATGACATAAGTGAGAAAAAGCATTTCCCGGAATATAATTAGTAATTCTTGGGAAACTGTAAAAAAAGTATATTTAAAAAATAAACATATATTTACAAGTTATCTGATAAGACATGATATGGTAGTGTAGACAGCCTTGATTTAATTAACATCATTGAATTTCATGTACCCATAAGAGCTACTCGTTCTGAAACTCTGTTTAATTGTAATAATTCTAAGACTGAGCATTTCAAACATTCGCTTGTACCTAGATTACATGAAATTTGTCATAGGTACGCAGATATATAGCGGATCTGTTTGACTGCACGGAAGCTAGGTACAAAAAGGCTTTACTATCATATCTTCTAAATCATTACTAATATAGTGTAAGTCTACTCATACTTGTTGATAATATTTTGTATGTATGTACTTGTATCTCCTTCTAATATTAATTTTATACTTTCTGTCATCATTTTATGATCAAATGCCTAAGTTAATTGTTATTGCGTGACATGAATTATGGTGTATGGTATATTTTTACCGATGAACTTTAATAAATAAATTAACAAATAAGACGCTGTTATGAAATCAAGTACTTTGTATATTTAAATATTTTCATATGGTAACTCCGTGGCAGCGTTCAAAGTGGATGTAAACCATTACTGGGGGAGGCGGGGCTAAACCGCCAGTCCCCAGGGGCGAAGGAAGGCAGAGCTCTCTTGGTTTCCAGCTTTCGACCGAACAGGTCGTTGTTTCGCTTCTCCGCTTGGAATTCGACATTGGCTTTGCAAAACAGTTTAGAAAGTGTTTGCCACCAAAAAATTAAGTACCTACTGTATATTTTGAGTCAGTATTTGCCGCTATCGCCAGCCGGGTCCCATTGCTGACACCCTAGAAGTTTACAGTATTATCACCATATGGTATCATTCCAATTTTATTCTGTTTGTTTTTGTCTTTGCTTTCTTTGTTTTCTCTTCATTTTCCATTCTTTTAAACGTCCACAAAGAGATTTAAGCTTTTCCTGCGCGTAGATTCAAGTGCTGTAATATAGGTCTTCTTGAAGGCATTTTTGTAGCACCATACCTAGATTGTTTTATTTCCAAGAAATCTATTGTTATATCAACCTATGGGAAGCGGCTGTTCCCTCTCTATTCAAACGAACTGAAGACACGAAACCCGCTTGAGCTAGCCTGGTAGTCGTGAATACTGTATATTTATAGCACACGGCTTGACCCCGTAGAAACGCATTATCTAACAACGTTTCATTAAAAAAATCTTATTTTTCATAAAATAAGTGAGTTATAACGAAAATAGTGTCAGCCGGTGTACGACAGCCAAATGGCATTACTTTCACCACCGGCGTCTTGAGGGTTAATATAACGCGGTGATACATAACAAAAACTTATGGCCCCGGCACACTGTGTGCCAAAACGTATGGTTTCAGAAAGTTCAGGTCCAAAATACCTGAATTCATCTGCGGTTCGGCGCCGACAGAACAAGCCGAGTCTTTTCGGCACCCAGAATGGCTGCCGGCTAAACGCGGTGGCTGGACCCGGTATCTTGTCAAGGGTTTGGATAGATGAAAGTGTACCTGCGGGTGGTTGCGGTTGTAAACTAACTAATGTTGGGACGTCAAACTTGGCAGGGAAACTACCATCGACCTAAATATATAATACCCTTAGTCAGAGCTTCCTGAACTTTGAATTGTTATGAACCTATTTCAAAAACAAAAACTCACGAAACCCAGTAATACGCATGGAAAGGGTCAAACAAAAATCTAATGTGCTTACTTTTACAGTTGTCATGTTATAAGGAATTTTGCAGAAGAAATCGAAAAATATGTATACTAATATTTTTGAATTGTTTTCAATAATCTCTTATTAACTTTGTGGCATAATTTTAATTTATAATAAAATAATTGGTGAGTACAAAGTTATTTATTTTAAAGGAAATAACTTTACACACCACTATCTTATTAAAAAAACCGGTGTGTTTCGAAACCAATAACGTATGTTGAAAATTAACAAATTTTACGAATAGACAATCAAGTGTAGACAAATTAGTACATACAGATATCTTTACCAATAATAATTTTTATTCTGGGCTACATACATATATGCAAGGGTCGTGCAATTCTTATTATCATCATATTGCAAATGTTATCCATATTGGCGTAGGAAACAATAAGATATGACAATGAGAAAGAAAAGAAATCAATCAACATCATAAATTTATTTATTTTGAAGTTCCCATTACATACATGAAAGTTATTGACAGTCATAGTACAATATGGAATAAAGGGAAAAATCATAAGATTATATATTTAACAAAATAATTAATACACATCCCTATAAAGCTATTAAAAGAAAAAAACAAACAAAAAACTGTTATCCCGTTATATCATTATAAATGCACTAGTAAAATCTGTATTTCCATAAAGGCATATTAAAAATATCAGTTTACATTCATGCGAGTTACCAGTGATATCTATTTATAACAGAATTGTAGCCTGAAACCATAGTATGACTGTTACAATAATATGTACTAGGGAACCTTGATCATGGTGGTAACACGGAAGTAAATCAAATTTAATATATAGGCTAAAAAGTTTTACTGGAAGAATAATAAAAAATAAATAGAAAAATGACGATTTTTTTCTTTCTCTCCATATTAATCAATCTAAATACATTTTTTTAAGACAAACATTTCCGGGTTACGAATAACTAGACAATATTTGAAAATCTCCTACTATCACCACAGTAAGCGGAAAATGTGTCTTGATGGAGGACTTAGCCAGCCGAGGAATTGAACCCAGAATGCCTGGTTGGGACCCAAACGCGATGCTTACTCAGCCACTGACCGGTCAATGGATAGTTGGTTAGATTATTAACTAAATTATATTTTGCTTTGACTCACTTGAATTCGGCCCACGACCCACGTATTTGAAACCTCTGCTCTAAGCTGTGAGCAAACAAACATAAACATTTGGGTCGTTCGTATAATGGTAAAAATGTTTTGAATGGTATTTCTTATTTTGAAAACTTAACTTAAAATAATGTTCATATCTTTTTAATAAGAATTTTCTTGTGACATTCACACGTCTACCTACTTGAATAATTTGAGTTCAAAGGCAAAACTAATTAATCATGATACAAAATGGTGACTTAATAATTTAACCTTTATAACGAGGCGACCAAACAGTTTCATGTAAATTGTGTTTATAATGTGTAAAATAAGCTATTATAATATTAATTTGGATAGCACAGTTTTTCTAAAAATTCACCCCAAGGGCCTCCGTGTTGTAGGGGTCACGAGTTCAAATCCCGGCGAGAGATTTTAAATTTTATTTGGTTTATTTTTTTTAACAATTTATATTTTCCATTGTATATTTTCGGTACGTTTCTGAGTGGAAGATACTCTCAATATCGCCCTTCTGTAATACCACCATTCGGAATTGTAAAACTTTGCTTGAAATGGCTTTAACCGTGTTTTGTGACTAGATCCTAGTAGCCAGGTACTTCTTCGTCTCATTCTCCTGCCTCCTACATTCAGCATCACAACACACCCCAATTGAGGATGCCATAGTCTCACTGGCTCCAGACGGTTGGGAGTAGTTGGAAATCTTGTGCGGTATTCACATTTAAAACATCTCTACTAGGTGTGTAATGTTGTAGATGTCTTCAGTTGTTGGATAAGTATTAAGTACGTATGTTGATGTGAAGTTACTATTATTGTTTCTAGATTTTTAGCCATGGAAAGGTAGATCTGTTTCAGGGATTTTTAGTTGCTATGTAGGTACTTTTGTTTCAAGGATTTCAGTTTCTATGTAGGTCTTCTGTTTCAGGGATTTAAGTTGTTATGTGGGTACTTACAAGTAAGGAAGACTAAGAAATACAACTTACTTTACATATATTTAACATCATATTTTGTTTAAACTACTTTCACTTTAATAAAAATAATTAAAAAAAACTTCTGTTTCAAGGATTTCAGTTGCTATCTATGTCTTCTGTTTTAGGGATTTAATTTGTTATGTAGGTACTTCTGTTTCAGAGATTTCAGTTGCTATGTATGTCTTCTGTTTTAGGGATTTAAGTTGTTATGTAGGTACTTCTGTTTCAGAGATTTCAGTTGCTATGTATGTCTTCTGTTTTAGGGATTTAAGTTGTTATGTAGGTACTTCTGTTTCAGAGATTTCAGTTGCTATGTATGTCTTCTGTTTTAGGGATTTAAGTTGTTATGTAGGTATTTCTGTTTCAGAGATTTCAGTTGCTATGTATGTCTTCTGTTTTAGGAATCTAAGTTGTTATGTAGGTACTTCTGTTTCAGAGATATCAGTTACTATGTATGTCTTCTGTTTTAGGGATTTAAGTTTCAGAGATTTCAGTTGCTATGAAGGTACTTCTGTTTCTAGCATGGCATGGCATTTTTGTTCAGAATAACTGTGATGCAGTGTGTGTTCATCCCAAAGTACCGAAATGGTTATTTTTGTTCATATAATGGATGATAGTCTCATGATTTGTAAAACGGGATAGGTTATGGTGATCTTTCTCTTATTTGATCCTCCGTTTCTATGTTGTCTCTTCAGTTGTCTCAAGAACTAAGAACAAATAGCGATCTGGATGAGAAAACTTCTTTGTTTTGATAATACGTAAGAGTAGGTATGTAATTTTATAGTGCTTTGCGGGGACAGTCAGGGCCATTTAATTTAAAAAGGCACCAATATGTTACTTAAAACGGCTCGAAAATGTAGGTGCAGTGACAAAAGCATTATACAAATAAAAATAAAATCACTAAGTAAGACACCACTTTATTAGGGATATTTTTCTTACCGGTTTCAGAATCACCGTTCTGCCATTGTCCTTTTGGAATTTATAAATATGATTGTATTGACTGTTCATGTTAATTTTTCTATATTGGTAAAATATCTCACAAATTTAATAACATGATTAACGAGCATACACACATTAATTTTATTTTCTGAACTCGTCAATAACATAATTTCAAAAAGCCACAGTTTTTGTAAATATACAGAGAACAATATTCTTCATACTAATAGATAGCAAAGGCAAACGACCAGACAACTTAGAAGCCTTAGAAATTAAAAAACCCGCTTAGAGCAATAAAAACACAACAAATATGTTTCATTTGATCCTATTTTGAATTTGTTCCACCTCTCGACACTCTCTGTCTCTCTCCCACCCCCACTATTTACTTACCCTCCTCTGTCCCCAGGTAAACCTCCACCCCCACTTCAAAACTTAACGTATCGATAATAATTTAGAGTTGGTTATATTTACTCCTAATGAAAGAACTCTGGTTCCTGAACCCGTGCAAAAAATCAAAATGAGGTGGTGTGTTAGTGATCTTTTTATATAGTGAACAACTACAAAGTATTAATTGAATACAAAATAATCACTTGCTGGTGGTATCAGTAAATTGCATTGCCAATAGTTTGTTTCTGGTTTATATTTAACCCAAATATAAGCCCAACTTGGGGCTATATTTCCGTCCAAAACTGTGTTTCACCATGATTACGAAATTCAAATGGGGTGGCGAAATACAATTACAGGCAAGACGGATATACAGATCGCATGCTAAATGGTCTATAACCAAAATTTTCTAAATTAGTCGCACATATGTTTCTATTCAAGTTTGTATGGAAAGCATAATTTTTTTCTTTATTATTAGGTTGAAATCATACTTTTTGTGGGAAAAATACTTACCACCCATAAAAATAATCGTAGCTAACGTGAATCGGAATTAACATTAGCGAAGACAGATTAGTTTTAATGAATCAATCACAAATCGCAAGTTCACCCCACTCATGAATTTGGCAGCCACCTCTCGTCTGGAGCCCCGAAATGCCGAAAAAACCTTGACTCTGTGCAGAAACGGGCGGCTTGTTTAATAGATTCCCTTCTCTTAACAAACGGATTGCCTTCCTTAGAATTCCTTAGGCGTCAGGTAGATATGCCGTCCTTGTTCTATCGGTATTATAATGGAAGATGCTCCGAGGAACTAGCGTCATTGATCCCTTAGCCAAACGCGCCACGTAGCCAATACACGGTTAACATTTGTCACATGAGAACGGGTCACTTTTAGGACTTGTTCTCGATTTGTGTAACGATTTGTCTTCCTTAAGCTTCCTCTCTCCTACAAACTACTAAACTAGTAAGGAGTGAGCAAAGGATTCTTCAAGACCCATGTTCACTCCTTTCTATTCTCAATAAGTCCCTTCACGCAGAATCCCCAAAGATGATATAGGCCAGAAGGGAAAATACCATTTAAATTTAAACGCAGAAGGGTACCTGATTATCTAACATCTTACATAAAGAAATGTAGAGGTATGAGTGTCTTGGAAAATTTGTTTAACTAGTCATGTTTTGGGAATCCTTAATATGATGTAAGTTTCCAGAAAGCTTTCCTCTCCAGCACTAAAGTCCTCTCTTGCTTTAATGTGATTACTTTTGGATTTAACAAAAGCGCAAAACGGTATAACTACAGTATTGCGCTTCTTCCTTCTTAAGCCAACTTTTCGGACAGCAATACTGTATTCACCATCGGTACAGTAGCAGACTAAATGATGGACACTCTAACACTGTCCGAAACGTTAGTTAAAGAAGGAGGAAGCGAAACACGACATAACAACTCAAAAATTTATAACAATATTACATTTGTTCGTGAAAATTTTCCTTGGTCATATTATCCTCTCATGCTGTTTATTAGTGCTTTTCTTGATAGCTTCAATTTGATGTTTTGTTTGTAAATTTATTTTCCAATTTTGTATTAAAATATTTTGACATTTCTTCCCTCCTATTTTGACCACAATAAAATGACAGGAATTGTGGCTTTGACCACGTCAAAAGAATTAATAAAATTAATTTAGTTCACAAATGTGAACTACATGTCTCGGACTTTTGTAGGACTAATTCAAACTAGAGAACATATTATCTTATGTAGTGTTTGCAAATATACTATTTAGTTTCAATGCTGCTTTACAGGTGTCATTAGAATATGTAGTTTCAAGTTAGGATATATGGTTTTTGTTCGTTTTGATGTGTCAGTAGTAGTACCACATAAAAGTAGAGACAACTGTCAGACATCTGTGTCTAAATCCCGAATGGTTACGAAAATAGCAGATGTTAGCCGATCTACAGGCAACCATTTTCAGAACCTAAGCGTTTTTCCCGCTTCAGAATAACTTAGAACATTCTACAGAATGAACGTGAGTCCAGTTAGATATTCATTATAAATGCGTCACGATAATAAATCAAACCGTAATCTCGAAGCGAACCGAAGTGTTATTAAAATCTTCCGATCAACAAGCGTATAGCAAAAGAGAGAAAATTAACAGTAAACCACACCTTATAAGAATGTTACTCCATCAATTTCTAGGTAAGGCATATCGGTGCTGAATTAAATATCTCCCCATGCCTGCGAGGCGACGGGCAGAATACCTCAGCAATCTATTATAACCTCCGCCAACTCCTCTCCATCATACGAAGGAGCAAAGCTGTCTATCTTGCACTCTTTGAATCCGTAGCGACCTAATGTATGGTAGGATGGGGGATAGTGCTGCAATAATTTAATCTATCACACTATTACAGCTCAAAAATTCATTTTGAGAGCTATTTCTAAGTGAGCGCACGCACTGCGATTAAACGCAGCAGTTTTGAAATAGTCGAAAACGTCAAAACGCGTTCAAACACGCACTGCGGTTGTCGTTTTTATTTAAGGCGATGCCATACGTAGCAATGCAAAATCACGTGTTTTTGGTTTGAAAATTTGGTCGCCTAGAAATGTTTCAGATGCTTTAACTAAATACTGCGAGTAGAATTATTCTTGGCCTTTGAAATAATGGAGTATTTTTTAGATAAGTCTTTTTATAAACCCAGAAAAAATAGTGTAAAGGCCTATGAAAACTGCTTTAATGTTCGAAATCTCCTACTTACGAACCCATTTTCGGTTATGATTTTATTGTATAATGTGGCAAATTAAGTTATTTATAAAATGATCGA
This sequence comes from Hesperophylax magnus, assembly GCA_026573805.1. Taxonomy (NCBI): domain Eukaryota; kingdom Metazoa; phylum Arthropoda; class Insecta; order Trichoptera; family Limnephilidae; genus Hesperophylax; species Hesperophylax magnus. Next base: position 1,979,636 of record JAIUSX010000018.1, read on the forward strand.
AAATAAGTTAAATATTTATGCCTGAACATCCACAAAATAAAATAAAAGGCACTTTTTGGCCATATTTTTTTCTTGCATAAACCAAAACAGGCGGATGGTGTTAAGCGGGAATTTAAACCTTATCGCCATCTACGTAAGGGTTGTTATTGATAGCGGTTCAATTTAAAATATTACACGACGTAGTGCATCGCCTTAATTTTATTTCATGGTGTCTAGATGTAGAATATGTCACCTATTCGCCCCTCAGATACTCTCTTTGTAGGTTTTCAGGTGTTAAAGTAAGCCTGTGCCTTGTATGAACGAATAACCTCCATATAGCTTCACTAAATCAAATCCACACGCCTTACTTATCGAACATTAAATGCATTATCCTCAAGACAAGAATCATATTCGCTCAACGTCAATAATTCTGAATGTTTCCCAAATTTACTCAAACCAAATTTTTCGCTCTTTTTTCACTCTTTATTATTTTATTTTATTAAGCTTTCCGAATTTATATAATTATTTTTTTTATGGTGAAGATTATTTTATCTTATGATATGAGTTGATTTATATATTTTATTAACTATGTAGCAATCCTCATATTGGTGACCGAGAATACAAAACATTACTGTATAGGTTAATTTGTAAATGAAAAAAAAACTGCCAAACCTTGGTCATAAAAAAAGGTAATTTTGTCCTTTGCAATGAAATGTTTTGTTTAAAAATAGATAGTATGCTGTAGGTATTTACAAACACCTGTTAAACTTAACAATCGTGTAACGAACTTCCAAACAAAACGATACAAGTAAATTTAATACAATGCAAACTCACCTGCTCTGAGACACTAAACTAATTAAGTCCCCACCTAAGATTCAGACAGTGATCCCCGTCACCTCTTCCCCTTCTCTAAATAATAATATCGTCTTTCCAGATCAGCGTATCTCGAGCGACGTACAAGTTTAGTATTATTTCTCACTCCCCCTGAAGGCTGTCAGAAGCGACAGGTTGTACTGCCACCCCCTGTATCTGATACTACCCCAAGGAACGTCCTCCCTTAACTCGTTGACCTTTCCGCATGATGCAACTCACTCCTTTAGACTCTAAATCAGGGTAAAATACTACCCTAACATCTTTTTTTTTTTTTTTTTTTTTTTTTTTTTGTTATTTGTTTTTGGGGTATTATGCCGTGTTGCGCTAACTCCTTCTTTAGCCGTAAAGAAGGCTAAAGAAGGAGTTAGCGCAACACGGCATAATACCCCAAAAACAAATAACAAAAATACTTTTGGCCGTGAAAATCTTAAATCTTACCCTAACATCGTTTATCATAACTTTTACGAGTACGCTTGCAATTATATATATTTTTTAAATATTTTTAACTACTTGTCTAGATAAGTACAATTAGTTCTTATGCCAAATTAAATTGTATTTATTTAATATCAACTGTTTAAATTTACCTTAATTATTATTGCATGTCTCATTTAAATAAAAACGTATGAAAATGTAAAATATAATTTTAAAAATGTACATTTGTAGAATCACACGGAGAAAAATGAGTATTTCTCATTTATTAATAATTTTTATAATTGAAACAATTGGTTTATAAGGATTCTCTTAAAATTATTAGTAATCCGTTTAAAAACGGGATTGGGGGAATCAGTAACAAGTTTGCTGTTAAACTTTTAGTAAATTACGAATAATTTATCACGATGTCGTAATACTTTCGCATTTCGTCATGATACATTATCATGTCAAATGCACTGCATTTGCCTGAATAAATCTCTAAAAATATATAGTAAAGGTTATTAATCGATTTATCGCTATATTTCAATCAGTTCCAATTTCGATGATAACACTTAATTTCAAGGCGAATCCAGGTACTACAGTTCATCAAACCAGACATACAACCGAAACCAGTATTTTTGTTTGCGGGCGAATGTAGTAAAGTCTTATTAACCAAAGTTGAAAAAAATTATTGTTTTATAATGTGTAGCGGCATGCTATTAGATCATTGTAGTACGTTCTAAACCATTCGCGATTTTATGTTTACCCAGTGAAGATCGCACCACTACACTCTGAGCGTACCACGCAGGCAGCCAGAACATTCCCGGCTGTATTAATAGGTAGGTACCGTATATAATCATCTGCCGACAAGGTCTACCGTACCTTTAGCTAACTTCTTACTTCAGGAAGACTCATAACTTTCACCAGTGTTGAACACCCCCCACAAGTCCGGTCTCCACCAACGCGGTGTCTAGCCACCGACTTTATCGCCACGACCACTACACCACCTTTCATCTCCGCTTCATCTGGTGTTGACCATCGGCCTGGAGAATTCACCATCAACTATTCCCACAGACGCGGTGTCGATTTTCGGCCTGGGGAATTCGTTATCGATCATGTCCGCCGACGGCGTCGAGCATCGGTTCGGAGTCATCGCATCAACTTCGCTGACTTCAATAAACACTGTTATACCACATTTATCTTCCATTTGTCTCACCTTACCATCCCCAAATCTCTTTCCAAATTAGAGATTTGCTGACTCCATTTATAGAAGTAAGCGTAATAAATACCAGCACTTTGTTGAATCCTAAAAATTAGAGTAGCTTTGGTAATGTACTTTTAGTGGTTTGTCTTATTTGCAGTATTGTATATTATTTTGTGTTACTAATACATATTTTACTAATATTGTTTCATATTCAATTTATTAGTTTAACGTTATTTCATACTTTGTGTATATATTCTAAAGATCAATATTTAAAATCCACATACAAGCCCGGCTGGGCGTAAAACCAAAAAGTAAAAAAAAAAAAAAAATTTTATTAACCAATATACATATAATACATAATTGACCAATATATATAATATATAATATTAGTGGTAACAATACCTCCCTAATTGAGAAATTTTCGTGTTTAGGGAGGGAGCACTATCAAATTGACAGTACTATACAGTGAAACCTCTATCTATCGTTCCTCGAATAATCGTTTTCCCGGATGTATCATTTATTTCTTCTAGTCCGAATTCATTTCATACAAAAATAGATCGCATCGATCGTTTCTACGTCCACCATTTTCCCGCATTCATCGTAGGAATTACGTCGCGTATTTGATATATTTTGTCTATGTTTAAACGGCGCCAGACGGCACTCTTTACAATGCGCGAAACTTTTGAGAGAGAAAGAGAAAAAATAACAGTTTGTCGCCGCCATCAGTCGCTAGTTGTCGTCAGTTGTCGCTAGATACCCGAACTTAGTGGAGTGTTTGCAGTTATCCTTTTTGAGCTTTTAAACTATCTTAGAAATGAGCCGTTTGATGAAAAAAGTACGTACTCTTCAAGAAAGATTGTAAATTATCGAAGAGGTGGAAAAAAACCCCGCTGAAAAACGCGTCGATATAGCCAAGCGTTTAGGAATCGCGGCATCCACGTTAAATTCTATTTTCTTGAAAAAAAACGAAATTCGGGAGCAAATTCAAAAGTGCGGAAAATCTTCGAAAACTAGAAAAACCAGTAAAGAATTAAAGTTTATCGAACTGGAGAAAATTCTTATCTCTTGGTACCAAATTTGACAAATTTTAACAATTTTGTTACTTTCGACGACAATATTCCAACTTGTGGGATAGAAACTATCGAAAGCTTGTGTGACACAAGATTGACGGCGACAACAAAAGAGGTGGATATTGATGAAGAGGAGCCGCTGCCTGTACCTTCATTTTCAGAAGCATGCACACTCTTTGAAAGATTGAAAACTTTCTACTACGCACACTCAATAACTGATGCCGAAAAGAATATCATTTGCAAAGCCGAAAATATACTGTTGAGTTGCGGAAATAAAACAGTAAAAAAACAAATGTCGATGAAAGATTATGTATGTATTTACAATGCAATAAACTTTAAAAAAAAATTTGCTTCTGTTTAGCTTTGTATTTTTTTAAATAAATACATTTATTTACATCTAAAACTTATTTTCTTCTTATAATTTAAATCTACCAACGGTTATGCAGATTAGGAGGACGGTATCTTTACTGGATCGTATCTCCTTGTGTTTTGTCCTCTTAATCCCGCATTCATTGTTTTCCCGCATTCATCGTTTATTTCAATAGGTCCCTTTAAAACCAATAGATAGAGGTTTCACTGTACATACTTATTAGTTGTTACAATTTGGATGCATGAAGGACTACTTTGTTTATACATAATGAAAATATAAGTTGCAATATTTATTTTTTTTTTTTGTACATAATGAAAAAATATTTGTTTAAAAATTTCATAATTCCTCTCGGATTGTATTTCTATAGGGAGTTCGTTAAAGCATTTTATTGCTGAGTATGTGTAATGATGTTGGTCTGTTGTAGTATTAAGTTTAGGGATTATTATTTGTCCTAAGGTTCTCGGTCTGGTGCTAAATGACTTTATTGTTAGTTTGTCTTTATGGATTTGTAGTAATGCGTTTTTTTGATAAATTTTATTTAGTGGTAATACTTTGAATTAATCGAATAATGTTTGGGTTGAATAGTCTAATTGTTTCTTTAGAATTATTTTGATGAGTCTTCTATGTACTATTTCAAGTGGGGTTAAGTTGGTTTTATACGCTCCTCCCCATCCTATTATTCTGTATTGCAGAACTGATTGGGCTAATGCATAGTAAACCTTTAGTAGCAAAGATTTATGTAATAAATTCCTTAGTTTGAGGAATACGTAATAAAGTTTACGTATTCTATTTACAGTTTGCGCAATATGTTCTGTCCATTTAATATGTTGATCTATAATTATGCCTAAATATTTAATATTACTTTTTTTGAGATTTTTGAGCATTTAGGTGAATTGCAGTTGTCAGTTTAATTATTACAAGAGTTATGGATAGTTATATTGGAATTTATTGTTGGGTGCATTTTGTCTGATAATGTGAAAGTCATGAAATAGGTTTTTGTCAGAGTTTAAGGAGAGGTAGTTGTCATCCAACCATTGTTTTAAGTTGTTTATTTCTACATTCGCAGTTTGATAGGCTTCTTCCCAAGTTTTTTTTTTCTTTGATTAAAATAAATAATTAAAATAATTAAATACACAGTTCTTATAAAATGCAACCACTTAAAGTTATTTTTTAATCTGTTATTCAATTTTCATGTAATTATGTTATAAAAACTTATTTTATTCACTTCGAAAATTCAATTCAATTGAAAACAAAACTGGAGAAAGTTGGAAGTATCATAATTTTTTTTTAATATGTATTCTCTGACCAACTAAGAAACAGTTAAACATTTATAATAACTGGTCATTTCCTTTAAAAATAGGTTGCTTGCTTGGGTTCCTTTAACGATTTCCTCACGTTCAAATGGCACTACGGAAAACCACATGATTTATTATTATCTATCTGCTGCACAAATAATAATAAAAAACACGTGGTCTTTTTTGATAAACAATTGAGTACCATACATAAAATAGGTCGATTTTATGTCGTTACAAATTAATATTCCTAGGCGCCCAAAATAATTACCAAATTTCACAAAAAAACCTCTATGGAAATCAGACAAGCTTTATTATTCAGGCGATGTACTGGTGCTACCAAAAATATGAAGATTTACTAAGAATGAGAGAGTTGTTAGCCTGAAAATTTCGTCACCTCAGTTGAACAAGGTTCTAACTGATATTTCTTTTAAAATGACCTTTGAATAAAAAACTGCAAAAACGCATGTCTTTTACTCAAAATAATTTTCATCTATTTTGTATTTTCGTAAATACTTGAATGATAATGTCATACAATAATATTACATCATATAATATAATCAAGCTTTTAAAGATTGCATTTATGTGCCATATGTAGAAAATAACTTCCGATTAAACTGTACAATCACATGCCTACATCACTGAAACAATAAACACATAATACACCAATAGTTAATATACTCAAACAAAATGTTTCGATCTGGATAAAAACAAAAGGTACAAAAATTTGTTTTTTTAGATTGATAAAACCAAATCAAACTCAACACAATGACATATAATTACTATCTGTTTTTATATTATTTTTTTTTATACAGGTATATTTTATTTATGTTTTATAATGTATTAATATAGCATAGTAATACAATATTTACCTCAGCGTTAGATGTTCACAAAACACTCATAGTACCTACATTTTCGGGTATAGCCGATTATTATTAGTTGATGTATATCTGCGTTCTCCTCCTATCCGATATTTTTGTCACCAAGAGAAGAGGGCCGGGTAGTGCATTTTTTACCGTGCAACAAATTAAAAGTAACAAGTTCAAAGCCGCGTTGCGTGCAAAAGTGAAGCAATTCGCCGTGAATTTGTTGTGCAAAATAGGAGGACAACCATAACGGTAGTTCTATTCGATATTCTGGTGGCTTCCTTACTGATGTGCTATTTTTTGTTTATTTTTTTATATCCCTTCATTGTTTCGCCATCACCAACTAAACTCGCAGCTAGCTAATTCACTAACTAACAATTAATACGCTAAATCACCCCAGATAATAATTCTGAGAGCTATCGAAACAATACACAATAAGGTTTTTATATATCATTTATTTTTCATTTGATAGTACCTTTATAATATAATATCGTTCGTACTTGATACACACATTCTAAAATGTAAACCTACCTATTATAAAATATTAAAAGTTGAACTTATATTATATTTGCATTAATTCTAGGTGAAAAATAAATCAGAATGATATAAATAAAATTTAAAAAGATAAGGAAATTCCTAATAATAAAAATCTTAATGACAAGCCATTAATTAAAAAAAGATTGTAATTAAAATTTTTTGAAAAGAAACCTTTGAATTCTGCGAAAAACCAAACTGAATAATTCGTTTTCCGGCAAAAATCTCGAAGTAAAATCTGAATCCAAACGGCCGTGAAAATCTCTATTTTTTCATTCAAGTTTCAATCGATTCTCCCGCCCTTGAAACGTTATAAATGTTGCCATCGCAAAAGAAGTAGGAAATATCTGGAATTCACTGTTGCCTGTTCAGCCCTTATCTCGCTTCCTTCACTTCTCACTCCTTTCCAATCAACTCCGCGATCTCTCGAGATCTCTGGTATTTTTATAAGATTTCAAGTTCACCGGGAGATGACACCTTCATGTTATTAGAAATATTTTTTACAGGGTTCAAATTATAATTCTGTTTCATTGTAAATTTATGAAGTATAAATATATAGAAAGTCCAGAGAGCATAACAGCATCATCATCATCAATATAACATTTTTTTAAATTTTTTTTTTATAGTGAATACCTCACAAGAGTCCCAATTGCTCCCGTCTGGAGCCAGTGAGACTATGGCATCTCCAATTGGGGGAAGTTGTGAGGCTGAAGGTAAGTGGGGAAGGGAAAGAGAAAGGTGGGGAAGTACCTGGCTATTCAGATCTAGTCACTAAACACGGCTAAAGCCATTTGGAGCAACGTTTCAATTCTGAATGGTGGTCTTACACCAGGGCGATACTGGTAGTATCTTCCACTCTGGAACGTGCCGCAAATATACTATATATTATTTTAATTAATTAATTGTGAAATAACACAAATTAATCAAATAAAATTTATTTGCGCACGCCGGGTTCGAACCCGCGACCTTCGGAATGGCAGTCCAATGCGTTACCACTGGACTATGCCGGCCGTCAAATGCACATTAAACATAACAAACGCAACAAAATGCCATCATATTTACCGTTCGAAAACTAGTAAAACCTTCCATAAAAAACTAATGTTTAGAAACCTGCTCCGCCGATTAGATACGAGTAAAAAATATAGGCTAAAAAACCAGCCCTACATATAATGGGATTCCTCATCTTTCTACCACCCGACAGAGATGGCTCGTTTTGTTGCGCTCTAACAAAAGTGAGAAGAGTTGTGCTTTCATAGAATTTGTTGAAATCAACCTTTGAAAGCATTCCCCGTCGAAAATTGGCTGAGATATTAGCTAACTAAGTTTATACAAATATACTTAAATGTTTATTTAATAAATTGACGTAAAAATAAAATATAAGTTACACATAAGATATTTATGTACTCCACGAAACTCTCAAAATGCTAATAAATCAGACTTATTATATTATATGTGATTTATTATAACCAAATAAAAAATATTGCGACTGCTTGGTTTTGGCGGGGCGACAGAGAGAGATAAGGACTGATATAAAAAAATCATCACTTATTTCTGAGACAAACAGAGGCCATGCTACAGCGTTGCAAGTTTCGTAGCGAATACACAAAGCTTGTTACGAGAATTTCCATATTACTAACAGGGGTTGGTGACGCGGTCCTAGAACTTGCTATAAATAGGCCGCAAAACCAGATCCCGGTCTCTTGAAAAAATCATTCTGCTTCTGCCATCGGTAGCGATAACATCTCCTGTCCTCAGTACAGTTTATTATCGTTCACGCTTGCTTTAACAGTCACCTGTTCAGTTCTCGCTCAGTAATTGCGTTCGCGCTTTTATTTAGCAATAATTGCTTCATTTCTCGCCCAAAAAAAAATCTGTGGAACACACCGCCGGACCGATTTACGAGTGTTTTTGCCTCAGGGAGGTTTTCCACGTCGTGGTCCAGCCGCCAAGTATTGAGTTGTCGTATATAATCAGTGATCAGTGTATGTGTCTGTGCCTGTGTCTGTGGTGAAGTTTCAAGTTTTCAAGTGCATTTAGTTCTTCACGTCGGCCCCCTAAGGTCCCGTAAGTCTATCATTTTATATCCGCTCAAGTGATTCCTTCATTTATTTAATTCGTATGTTACAGAGTTTTTCGCCGTTTTTAGATAAAATCCTGCTTTTTATTTTTTGAATACAGCACTTGCAAATATTTTTACGGTCTATTGCCGCGTTTTTTCCCGTGACTCATTCCTAATATATCACCAGTTAGTAACAAGCCGTCTAATTACCCAATTCGTAGAATCCGCCCGCCCGGCAACTCAACTCATTAAAAACCAATTAGCCGCGCACCGAACCGCTTTCGTTTCCCAGAATTTTACAAGTAATATCATTTAGCCTTCAGCACCACTTAGCAACCAAGCGCATACAAAGTACATATTTTTTTCGTTTATTTAAAATCAATTAAGTCAAATAAACCCAATTATGTCTTCCCACCAAGGTCCCTTCGAGACCGATGTCAGGTCTTTCATGGCGAACCGCCTGGGGCGTGATCTTTCTTCAGAGGAGAAAGATCACCTCGCCAGCATTGTTTTAAAAACATATCTAGAGGAGGCCGCTGAAACCTCTCCCAAACAGCTCACCCCATCTCAACCGAGTAGTACTCGTGGTTGGGAACACCAAAATCTTGTTGAGATGGAGGACTGCGCTTCATCGTCAGATGAATCAGCCTACGAACTTGTAACCAGGCGCAAAAGATCGCACACAAACTCGAGCGGGTCACTGACTCCCGTCAATTCCCCTCGTTCATCCCCACTTCCTAAAAAAAAACTGGCTCTCAGTCGCCTAGAGCCGAGGCGGTTATTAATAATATTAATAATAAATTTAACGTTTTAAGAACACCGTCCCCGACCCCTACATCATCTAACCGACAATCAGGGTCAGCAGAAGTAGAGACTGCGCCACGTAAATTTGCGCGTATTCCCCCGATTGTTCTACACAAAAAAAACGAAACAACATCGCTACTTCGTTCACTCGAAGATAAAGGGATAGATTTTTCGGCGAAGAATATGGGGACTGGTCTCCATATCCTCACGAAATCGCCACGTGACCACCACGCAGTTACGAGGAATCTATTAGCTAGGAATATTGAATTCCATACATTTAGACTGCCCGAAGAAAAGCCGCTGAGGGTCGTCCTCAGAGGCATTCCCGAAGACATCTCCTCCGAGGAGATCAAGGAGGAACTCATAAGGAAATTCCCTATCATTGCCGTCCATAGGATGAAGGATGGGCGCACAAAAAAACCCATCCCCTTAGTCCTTGTCACGCTGACTAAGAACGAAGCGGGCAAAGATATTTTCAACAATCTAACGTCCCTTTTCAGACTAAAAATTCAGGTAGAGTCCCTTCGCAATAAGGGAAGGATTGGGCAGTGCTTTCGCTGCCAGGCTCACGGCCATTCGGCTACTTGCTGCCATGGCAGCGAAAGATGCGTTAAATGTGGAGGACCTCACAGGTCCTCAGACTGTAAGAAGCCGAGGGATACCCCGGCTAAATGTGCCCTGTGCGAAGGAGCGCACACGGCGAACTACGGTGGGTGCCCCGCGAGGCCCCAAAAAAAAAATCATAACTTCAATAGGAATAAAAATAACAACTATAATCGCAATTACAATGCAAATAAATCAAATATTAACCGCCAAGAGAGACAGGGCCATCAAAGTCAGATAAATCAAACTCAGATAAATCAAACTCCCATTGTTCCCGCAGCCTCGCAAGCTGCATTCCCTCCCCTACCTCCCTCTCACCGCAGGTGGCCCGAGCCACACTATTTCAAGCCCCGAAATTCCCAGAGGGAACAAAGGGCGCCCATCACACAGGGCAGTAGCCAACAATTCAGGTTAGAGCGCCAGCCCGATCCGAAACCAACTCCCCAAGACTCCTCTCCCGACTCTCCTCCACGACTCCTGGACCCCGCTCATGTCCAGGCACTCATCGAACAAGCCACGGCGCTTCAATTTACCATTCAACATGCCACCAAAGAGCTGGCAAAAATTCAAGCCCTGATAAGTAATCACAATGTCTAGACAAAATGTTAAATTAAACAACCTACAGACGGCCTTTTGGAACGCCAATGGCTCAGTCCTAGCTCACAAGGAGGAAATAATTGAATTCCTTCACGATTATAGTATTGAAGTATTCCTCATTAACGAGACCTGGCTCAAGCCTTCCAGGAACTTCAGAATACCTAATTACATAACTTACCGTGACGACAGACTAGCCAACAGAGGAGGCGGAACCGCCATCTTGGTTAAGAATAATATTGACCACCGTCTAGCACATTCATTCTCTAGTAGTAACATTGAATCCACCTCGGTAATAATCAATACCTCTTCCGGACCACTTAAATTCATTTCTGTCTACGCACCCCCTACCCGAAAATTAATTCCAGCAGAATTAGACAATCTCTTGTCTGAAAATGTCCCCACTATAATAGCTGGGGACATGAACGCAAAGCACGGATCGTGGAACAGCCTAAAAAATAACACCAAAGGTAACATACTCGCAAATTACGCGAGTACCCATCCTATCGTAGTCGATGCTCCAGATAGACCGACGATTCATCACCATGCCGGTAATCCGGACGTGATTGACATCGTCATTCTTAAAAATACCAGCCACCTACACTCCCTCCGAGTACTTAACGAACTTTCATCTGACCACGATCCAGTTCTCCTCTCTCTAACAGGAGGCTCTAACCCTCTGGTCCCCGATAATCCTCTACGCACTAAAATTAAATGGAATAAACTTAACGAAATAATGAATAAAAACATAACAATTCCCACATCAATTCCCGACGAAGCCACTCTAAACGCTGCTACCTCCGTCTTAATTCAAACATTAAAATCGTGCATCAACGAGGCGTCCGTTGAGATTCCTACCGTCACCACACGTCATGGAATACCCGAAGAGATCAAAGATCTTATTAGGGAAAAAAATCTTGTTAGGAAAGAGTGGCAGAGATCTTGCAATCCAATAGTAAAGCATCATTTTAATAGACTCAATAGAGAAGTACGTGAGGCCCTCAGCAAATTCCGCAACGAGCGATGGCACGACTTCATTTCAACTCTCGAAGACGATAGAGGAGCTTACTGGAAGCTCTCTAAAGCACTCAGACGCCCAAAAACTAAAATCTCTCCGATTAAAGGCCCCAACGGATTAGTATACTCCGCTGCAGACAAGGCTGAAGCCTTCGCAGATAGCCTTCAAAGTCAATTCTCTCCCAATACAGACTTCGACGACCCAGCCTTCGTAGCAAAGGTGGATTCAAAAGTAGAATCAATCTTAAGTCTAGATCCTGAAGACCCTCCAATCAGGTTCGCAACTCCTAAGGAAATAAACAACATAATTAAAAAATTAAAGAAAAAAAAAGCAGCCGGTCCTGACGGCATCTCAAATAAAATCTTAAAATATCTGCCAAAGAAAGGCATCTGCGCTATTACAGCCATCTGCAACGCGTCGCTGAGATTACGTTGCTTTCCAAAGGATTTTAAAGAAGCTGACGTAATTTTAATTCCCAAACCAGGCAAGGACCCACTATTAACGGAGAATCATCGGCCTATTAGCCTCCTTCCTTGCCTAGGTAAAATCCTGGAAAAAGTTATACTATCAAGATTAAACTCATTTACTCAGGACAGTAAATTCTTGCCAGACTTTCAACATGGTTTCAGAGCAGGTCATTCCACCTCTCACCAACTCCTGCGTGTTGTGGAACACATCACGGAGGGATTTAATACTAGGAAAAAAACAGTTATCCTCTCACTCGACGTAAGTAAAGCCTTCGATAAAGTCTGGCACAACGGCCTTTTATATAAAATGAACGCTCTCGGGTATCCTTTGAGACTTACGCAATTGATAGCTAGCTACCTGAGAGATAGATGCTTTAAAGTCAAGTCAGAAAACGTCTTCTCCACAACCCGCCCCTTATCAGCTGGGGTCCCTCAAGGCAGTCAACTCTCTCCATCCCTGTATAACATCTACTCTAGTGACATTCCTAAACCCATTGACCATAATGTTAAAATCACTCAATTTGCGGATGACACTAACATCATGTCTAGTTCAACAGTCGAGAGCATCGCCACAAAGCGTGTTCAGAGACAGGCCACTCTAACTGAAGAGTGGTGCAAAAAGTGGAGAATTTCAATAAACCCTACTAAAAGCGCCGCGACCGTTTTCTCAAAGACACGGCCGAAACGGCCCCCATTCATAAAACTGTTTGGGGAAAAGGTTCCATGGGAAAAGTCAATTAAATACCTAGGTGTAACGCTTGACTCCAAGCTCACCTGGAAGAAACATATAACTGGAAAAATAACAGCAGCAAATAAATGTCTAGCATCACTTTATCCAATGATGGGAAAGAAAAGTCGTTTATCAACGGATAATAAATTATTTTTTTTTTTCGAAGGAAGCAAATACTTTGGGGTGTGACATATTGAATGAAAAAACATACACTTAGTAAGACACCACTTTATTTTTGAATCAATAACGATAGCCAACCGGGTTTCGCTTGTCCCAAGCTTCATCAGGGCTAAATATCAACTAAAGCTAATTAGATACAGGCACATATAAATATAGGTAAATGAAAACAATGAGTGAAAGAGATACAAAACAGATAGAAAGAGATGCAAATAGAAAAGGTGGAGACAAATATTAAGGATGATGAGGAGGGAGGGGGGGGGGAAGGAAATAACAGTTTCAGCGGCGGAATAAATTTAATATGGGACTATCAGATAAATTAATTTGGTTATTTATTATATTTAAATTATTATTAACTGCTTTTTTTATTTCAAGGGCTTCTAAGTTGTTTAATCTAATTCCAGATCCATTTTTATGCAATATTTTAGTTCCAGAGATTTTCATCCATCCATCATCCTTAATATTTGTCTCCACCTTTTCTATTTGCATCTCTTTCTATCTGTTTTGTATCTCTTTCACTCATTGTTTTCATTTACCTATATTTATATGTGCCTGTATCTAATTAGCTTTAGTTGATATTTAGCCCTGATGAAGCTTGGGACAAGCGAAACCCGGTTGGCTATCGTTATTGATTCAAAAATAAAGTGGTGTCTTACTAAGTGTATGTTTTTTCATTCGATAATAAATTACTTCTTTACAAAACAACAATAAGACCAGGTTTCACTTACGGATGCCCCATTTGGGGGCACGCCGCTCCAAGTCTTATACAAAAGATTCAACTATTTCAAAATAAAGCCATTAGACTTGCTTTAAATGCACCTAAATGGATTAGAATTTCTTCTATCCATAATGACACCAACATTCCGTTGATAAAGGACTTGATTGTTTCCCAAGCAACAAAATTTTATGCCGGCCTTTCCAGCCACACTAATCCAACAATAAATTCACTTTGCAAATATAGCGAAAACGATAAATTCAAATTTAAAAAACCAAAGATAGTCCTCCGTAAGGAATAATAACCTGCCTTCAGCTGCAGTATAGTTTTTAAGCTCTTTTTCAACACCACCTTAATAATAAAAATAACAGTAAAGTATCTAAAGATAAATAAATAAATAAAAAATAAATCCTGGTCAAATAAAATTTTACACGCAAAACACTTAAATTATCTCAACCAAACGTATGTTGACAAATTTTCGTCAAACAAATGGTTGAGTATTGGAGAGTTGAGCGCAGAAATAGAAGGATTTATGCTTGCCATTCAGGATAGAGTCATTAATACTAAAAATTATAGAAAGCATATAATCAAAGATACAAATCCAATTGATGATTTGTGTAGAAAATGTTTGGCTTTTCCGGAAACTATAGAACATATTATATCGGGATGTTCTATATTAGCACCGTCCGAGTATACATTTAGGCACAATCAAGTTTTAAAAATAATTCACCAAAATTTGGTAATTAAACATAACTTGATTGACTGCCGTAATGTAGTACCATAATATGAATACGAACCAAATTCATTTTTAGAAAACGAATTTTATAAAATATATTATGATAAAACTATACTAACAGACCGAACGATTAGTCATAATAGACCCGATATAGTTTTACATGACAAAATTAAAAAAATAACTTATATCATTGATGTCGCTATTCCAAATTCCTGTAACATTCAAAAATCTGTTAATGAAAAAATAAGAAAATACACAGATTTAGGAAACGAAATAAAAAGAATTTGGCATTCTCAGACTATAAAAATATTACCATTCGTTATTTCGGCTACTGGCATTATACCTAGCTCTCTCATTAAAAATTTAGGCGTATTAGATCTATCAAAAAATTTATATATAAAGATGCAAAAGTCGGTCATTTTGAATACATGTAGGATAACGAAAGATTTTTTAAATATTTATGTTGAGGGATCAGTAGGATTTATAGGCCCTGTTAGAAGTTCTACCGAGCCGAACCCTCTGATATGAAAATATCTGGAGTCGGTGAATTTTTTTTTCCCATTTGATCTCTGGTGAGCTGACGTGTTGTTGTTCTTGTATTGTTTTGTATTTATTTTACTTATACAATGCACTTGCATAGTGTTGATTGACTAGCTGATCATTTGTGGAAAAGTGAGTGGAAGGGTTTAGTTTTTCCTATGGGGAAGATTTAACCCGGACAACAAAATCGGAAGCATAAAAAAAAAAAAAAAATAATTATGTTAGAGTCAGTAAACTCATTGTTTAGGAACTCTGTAAAATAAATAAATCAAAAGTCAATCCCGGTCTCTTTTGCCTATAGCTTTGGACCAGTCAACACCTATCGCTGCTCTTTCTGCCCAACCCTGTCTCGCCATTTCAGATCCAACTTTCTGTCTGTGATTTCAACCCGGCCCCCTCCACCACTTCTGCTGACGTCTCCCCAGAACGCGGCCAGCGAGCAGTACCCCTTTCTCCTAGTACGTCTACTGTTACCGAGGACGTCTACTGTTACCGAGGACGTCTACTGTTACTGCGTACGGATTCAGTGCAAGAAGTTGCGCCCGCACTAGAAAACCAACCGTCTTTATAAAGGCGTTCTTATGTTATGCAAATAACAAATATCGAATAATAAGTCTTTCTCAAGAATTATACGTACATAAAATTCTAATGAATTACCTAAAGTGCTTTATTTAAACCATTACAAAGGACAAAGGTGAATGTGTACTGGTGCTTATATTTTACTGTTTTTTCTTGTGCAAGCCTACAGGTTCCATACAATAGATGAAAACCATAAAACATGCTAATTTGTGTTGTTGGCGGATGGGTAATATGAAATATTCCTTCGATTGCTCAAGATTATTCAAGTTTAATGTACGTTTTATTTTCAAACTTGAAACTGTTAATACGAATGTATACACATAATATGAAATAAACGATAAAGTAAGTAATTGTAAAAAGCATTCACTTTGTGGCTCATCATAATTTATAATAAAAACACATAAATTTGTTTTTATTATAAGATAAAGTAAGTACCTAAATAATGTATTCAATTCGTTATCTGAAAAGCCATTTTTTTTGTTTAAACGTTTGCCAGATGCTTACATGAGTTAAGATACGTTACTGAAACAACGCGCCTGGTTTCATTGATCTAGGTCCAGCATTTTAATTTTCAATGCTAGAGGCGGGCATGGGTGCCGCCGCCCCGGAAACCATCTATTCGATAACGAACACCCCTGCTATAGGTCACTCCAAGTGGTTCGCTACGTTTGGGGACTTAGCAGGCGTATCCGGGTTCATGGGGTGAGGTTTTTATAGGTCTTGGCGGCATATGTATTTGCCAACCTACTGCGTGGAGGGCCGAATCGGAAGAGATTGGTCGAGGGAGACATTTTTTACCTCTCAAGTCGGACTCTCTCGACCGATCACCTTGCACCACAGTATAAGGATTGGTTTCTATTTCCGTCACTCCTGGACACTTCTACCCCAGATTCCTATCCGCACGTCATACTTTTTTCCTTCCGAGAAGTTCCTATCCTTCCTTTCCATAAAAAAAAGCCCTGCACTCAGCATCCCTAAAGATGACATGGGCCCTGAAGGTGAAGGTGAAATCGCACAAGAGTCCCTTCTGCTCCCAACCATCTGGAGCTAGTGAGACTATGGAAATTCCCCATGAGGTATTTATTGAGGCAGTGAGGAGAGTAAGGATATCGGAAAGAAGAAGGTTGGGAAGTACCTAGCTTTTCATATCTAGTCAATGAACACGGCCAAAGCCAATTCAAGCGACATTTCAATTCTGAATGGTGGTCTTAGACCAGGGTGATACTGAGAGTATCTCAAAATCAGAAACGGTCCGCAAATACACTGTATATTGTTTTACATGAATAGATTGTGAAATAATACAAATTAATCCAATAAAATTGACTTTCGCACGGCAGGATTTGAACCCGCAACCTACGAGTTGCGAGTCCACGGCTTGCGAGTCCAGACCTTTACCCCTCTGCCACGGAGGCCGTCTTTTTTTGTTAAAATGTTATTGGATATAATAGTTATTAGCAGAATTTGGAACATTATAGAGAGCAGTCTGTCTTGCCTTACGCGTGGGTACACGCAAAGTAATTAGGTTCGTTAAATCCTTATATTATAGAAAACAAACGGGAGATTCAGATGTATTTACAAATACGATGTTTTTCTTCTACAAAACGTTTTAATCTAGAAAAGTTACGGTATTGACTTAACATTGCAATCTCCCGCACACACACTTGTTGGCATTCAGTTAGCGGATGGTTTTCTCGGTTAGTCGGGCCTCTGGGGAAATATTTGCCTTGCATTTGGCATGAGGCTTGCGTCTGAAGGCTGAGGTCTGAAGGCTGAAGGCTGTATCGGGACGGAGGCTGTATTTACCAGCGGGAGGTTGCATCACGACACACCGGAAATATGGTATTCCATCGCGGAAGACGAACGAAAAGTAACCATTTATCATTAAAAAAAAAGAAAAGCAACCACCTAATGTAGTTTAGTACAGAGATGTAACGATCATAGAATCTGTGTGAAATGTGCAAAATTAAGTTTAGAAAAGCGATTTCACATTTTTGGAGGGACTTATGAAGACCTTCTTGGTCGAACGGTTAAGATACTTAATTACTAATCCAGAGATCGCGGCTGCAATAAGGCGTGTGGTAACATTTTTTATGCAACTTACATATTAAATACGTTTTTGTTTCATATTTAACAAAAAAATTAAAATAATTAACGTAGAATCGTGAAATATTACGATATATTATAACTGTAAAATTTGTGATGCTGGGAGTAATTATAAAAAAAATATTTGCAGCGGGGTCAAAACCTTTCAAAAGAACAAAATTTAGTAAACTAATATAATTACTACAACTGCCAAACATTTAAACAAAATATACATTTCAGTAACGAATTTCAAAAATAAAATAATGTTGGTACCTACTTTTTCACTCGCTGGTATGATTTATATTTATCATTTTCAATTGCTCCCAAGATATTCAATTCACTAATGATATCAGAAAATCGGAAACTGATCATCTTTATATAAAAAATATTCAGAACTGGCTATTGGTAAAGGAAAGGAACTATTTCAAAGAATATCTTGTGTCATTAAATTAAATTAACTGCTCTTTTATGTCATTCAAATTCTATTTTGTGAAAAAAAAAAACAAGAAAAACTCAATAAAAATATATCAGACACATTAAAAACTTTGCATATTAATTACAAAAAAATGTTTGACACTGTTGATATGTGTCTTGTACTTAATGAGTCGCTCTAGAATTTGTTGAGAAAATATTGTAACAATAATTATTCACTCTAATATTTCAAATCATCATTCATACAAGAATCTGTACTAAAATTGGTGAATAATAATATATCTTTCTCAAAAATATTTATATATCTCTTAGTTTATATTCAATTATGTATTATATATGTCTAAATATGTATATAGACTTATTTTTTCTTAAATATGTTTTCTTTTTTTTGATCTCTTCTTTTTCACTCTCTTATTTCATATGTTTTATGACACCTATTATATTTTGTTTTACAACATGCTATTTTTCTACATCTTAATATTGTAAGTAATTTTGTATATTATATTTTAATTTATTTTGTATTTATTTAATTACTTTTGTTTTACAACATGCTATTTGCGTGCATCTTAACATTGTAATTTAAAGCATTATGACTACCACAATACGGACATGAGCCTAGTATGGTGGTTGTAAAGACAACAAAAAATTGAAATCATTTAAATTTATGAATAAAAAAAATATATATATGTATATATATATATTAATTACACACACACAGTATTACATTTTCTTTTGATTAATATGGCTCCTACATTCTGGCGTTAAGCTATCAATTGGTGCAGACTTCATGGTTTCTGGCAGCGCATTATAATATTGCATTCCTATAGAAAACCATTTTTGTGTATTGACTTTTAATTTTTCAGAGTAGCCTTATTTCATTGCACGTTCTTGTGTTCTGTCTGTGAATCTCCTCGTTGCATGTAATTTTGTTTGAAAATTATTTTAGTAATAAATAGGTTGCTAACTATTTTATATATTAATATAATTGCGTTCGAGGTAAGCATTTGTTTCACTTTTAGCCAATTTAGTTTCTTTAATATTTAGTTACATTCAATTTGGTTACTTAACAAAGAGCATAATGTACCCTTTTCCTACCACTCTGGTTTGATATTTAGTCAATTGACACAACGTCTCAAACATGTTTAAAACAGTGAAGGTAGTGGTGTACCTATAGGTACTAAGTCCAAACGTGATTTGATCCTCTTCCACGTACCCTAAAAACCTTGGCGATTCAACAGGAGGTTATGAACAGAGGCAGAATTCCTCTACAGAACCGTGCTTTGGCAAACACTACGTAGACGCAAGAACAACTTTATCCATTAGCGAGGTGGGACAAGAACGGGGCGGGATTTTTATGGTCCCATGATAACGCGCCAGTAAAGTGAACGCTGAACCCCGAACAGCCATCGGAGGGTTAAACCTCTCCACTAAATTGTAAATTCAAACTAAATTCATTATTACACGGTGATTTTACTTGCGTCGTACATTTTTATCGATTTGTTTATAGGGGGAAAGAAGCGTTTGAAATTGGAGAGAACGGAGTAGAGAGTACTAACAGTTTATTTTAAAACCAAAATGAACTCTATGAAAATAATATACTTTGTAAACACCACTTTTTCAAAAAGGTTCGTTATATTTATTCATAAAAATCAATCCGTAAAAACAACAACCAAGTTTTTTTTTAACCTTGTATATTTTAAATTTTTGGGCCAGCTGTTAGTCAATTTCATATTTTTTGGATTGACTGACGATTGAACCTTCTTCCCCAGAGACTGGAGTTAACACCGTAAATATCTATAACCAAATACTAATTGGATAGTCCCGATATTTATTTATGATATTCACAGATTTATTAATTTTTAAATATAATGTCATCCACTTTTCATAAAATTGAGTGTGTACGCGTGTGTCTGTAAACGGGTGCCACCAAATTAATAGAATGCATTGCCACATCCCTATTATCATCGACAACGAGTCTATCCGACGAGTTTCAGTTATTCGGGAAATCGTTTTATTTCCGCTTCCAAGATTCAATGTCATTTATTTATTTATTGGACAATTTGTATAGCGCTGCTTTTGTGATATATCACCTCAGGGGCGCTTTACAGTTGATGCAGGTATTACAAAAATATAAATATTACAAAAATAAACTGAATTTAAGTTAAGTAAAATGAAGTACAGAAACAGGTGGCACGAAGATAGAAGATGGAGACTCTGCAGCAAGAATCCCAGGTGGTGAGGAAACTGGTCCAGCTGCTGCAGCGAAAGTATCCACCGCGTCCAACAACAGTGCCAGCACGAGGTTCGTCATCCGTCCAGGTATGTGTCTGCTGCTAACAAAGCGCTGACACAATATCCTCTCACAGATACCAGACCTTGGCAGCACCGCTGTGACGTTCGACGAAGATAGCAAATGGAGACTCTGCAGCAAGAATCTTTGGTGGTGAAGAAACTGGACCAGCTGCTGCAGCGAGAGAGTCCACCGCATCCACCAACAGTGCCAGCATGAGGTTCGTCATCCGTCCAGGTGTGTGTCTGCTGCTAATAAAGCGCTGACACCTCAGATAGATAAGAGACCCTGGCAGCACTGCTGTGACGTTCGGCGAGTCCATCATTCATCTCCATGTAATCCTGTTCCTGGTGATTGTTGAAGTGGTGCATTCTGCCCGCAATAAAAAGCGATGGGATAGTAAATTACCCTGGGCTTAGCAAAACACTTGCCTTCAGAGTTTCCGAGAATTCGGTTAAAAACATATGGGGTGCATTTACCGATCGACGTTCGTTTCGAATATCGAATATTTTTGAGCAAAATTTCAGAATATTCACTTTTAAAACACTTCACTCAAATCACATACTATAAAGTTCTAATAACTGGTTGTTAAGTTTATTTTTATTAAAGTTAAAATGTTATTTGATTGATTTTAAAAATAAAGGAAAGGATAATTTAAGGGATTTTGCCTCATTTCCCTTAAAAATACAAAAAAAACACAAATCGGTTGGAGGACGCGTTGGGACGCGTCCTGCTGCCACGAAGGGCGCTATACAACTCAATGTCATTCATTCACTTATTCATTCAATCAAGAAAAAAATATGAAAATACAAACAGATGTTTTAAAAAAAATTAAGTCCTTGTTTAGATTTTAGTATATGTGTATTCTATTTTGGGTATACTAAGAATCAGCTTAGTTTTATTTAACTTTTTACCAAAACAACTTCTATGAATTGATAGACCCACATAGGTTTAGATAAACAGAATGAAAAAAAATATATTTACGTGTATGGCCGAATTGAGGGCGGAATAGAGAGTTTTATAAATACGTTATATTATAATCGAGACCTTAGAGTTTTATTTAAATAACATTGGTTTTCTGAAAAATATATTCAAGGGATAAAAATAACACGGGGTCTGGTTTCAAAATGAAATAACCCTTCGCTATTTGCTGAAAATTTCTAATAAAAAAAATGTAAATTGATAGTTTTGTGTTTTCCCAAAAAGGATCCTAGAATATGTTACGAGTAGGCCCGTCTATTATCCGTCCTTGAGAAGGGATAAACGAGTCACACGAGTAGGGACTACCCCGAAGGTAATTTATAATCTAAAGTTATTCTGAGAAACGTTATTTCTTAACTTCTCACTAAACTACCCTTAAATACGAGTGTTGGGAGTTGTTAGGCAGTGGTTTATCTTACTTTTATTGTTGTCGTATGTTTACAAGACATCGTTCTCTAAAACAAGAATCAACTTTTAAAAAAATTATTTAATTGATTTAAATAATAAGCCACTACCTGATAATAGCAATCTACTACTTAATAATAACAATATACTGATATCAATAAAAATCTACTACCTAACAATAACAACATACTTCTTATTAATAACAATCCACAACTTAATAATAACAATCCACTTCTTATTAATAATAATCCACTACCTAATAATAACAATCTACCACCTAATAATGACAATCTACTTCCCACTCGAGTATTCGTGTCTATAACTGGAATATAAGTTGATTGGCGTTCGAGTTGGATTTCTAGCCATCATTTAAAATAAAATTATACTTCTGAATTTTAATACGGAGACATATGTATAGATTATAATGCTATATAGCTAATGAATTCACCTATATTTTACCGTTCATCTTACATTTATAGGATTAAAGATCGTAAAAGCCCCAATTCTGTGAGTCACAAATGGGATGTTATGGCGTGCGGTCACTCAAGACTTTTTGCAAACTTGGAAATAACAATCTGAAAAAACCTGATAATAACAATCCCGATAATAATAATTTACTACCTAATCATAACAATTTACTACCTAATAATAACAGTCTACTGAGGTGATTTTTCACAAAAACGGCGCTCTACAAATTATCCAATTATTATTATTATTATTATTACTACTTAAAAACTGAAATAACCAATTACAGACCAATTTGTGTTCTAAGTGCACTCTCAAAAAATGTTGAAGGAATACTGAGAGATAAACTGACTCCTTAACTTGCCTCTAGTAAAATATTATCAGCAAATCAGTTTGTTTTACATAAAAACTTATCAACCTCAGATGCCATCGCCAACGTTACAGACTCCATAATAAGTAATGTAGACATAGGAAATAAATGTTTAGCAATTTTCCTAGATCTTGCAAAGGCGTTTGACACCGTGAATCATAAAATAATTTTAGATAAACTTAAGAGGATAGGATTGTCAGACACAGTCCTGCAATTATTTTGTAGTTATCTAACGGATCAAACACAATGCGTTAAAATAAACAATACCTATAGTCGTCCTCAAAAAACGGTCCATGGCCTCCCAAAAGGTAGCATCTTAGGAGCCTTATTATTCTCAATCTGATATTATTAATACTCCAGCGTCTGGACGGTGTAGGCCCTGTGATTGGTCAAATTCAAATTGTGTTTAAATAAGACTTTAAAGATTAAGACACGATTTCATACTAAAATAGAATCGCCACATGTAATACGATATTTATTCCAAAATATCGTTTCTGCTCATACAATTTTTGGATAATATCGAAGAAAATATGTTTTAGAAAGTTCATGATCCATTGGATTAATTACATTACAGTGAAAATTATCCACAATTACGTGATTACGTTTGACGTTTGACGAAAAAAGCACGCGTTCATTCAACATGGCCGATACGCACCGCGTCAAAGATAGCCGACAGAACGCTCCTCTGGCGGTGAAAGAACGAACCGAGGGGCTGGCGCGAATATTTAAATATGCAAAATAAAAAGATTTCTTCTGGAAGTTTATTTAAACTTTGCAATGGCATCGTTTCTAAAACAAACATTTGATTCAACTTAATGACAATAAACAACAACTCTTTGCATGTACGATTTTGAAAAATATTGATATTTAATATTATTTACGTAAATAATAATTTCGCATTATTTTGACAGAACACCGATATGATATACGCGAAAGTATAGGCACTGCCAACCCAATAAAATAACATGAAAGACAATCGGAAGATAGAAACGCTTCGTTGATTGTAAAATTAGCCAACAAATCTCTAATCTGACATGTACTTATATGTATAATAAAACAATCATTTTGCCAGGTATAAATATTTATATAATATATATTAAGGTATTATTCGGAAACGCTGGACAAGGATAATACGAAATATTTTTAAGTAAAACCTTCGGATTTACCTTAATTAATATAGAAGGAATCTGAATGCATTCGGTAATTTTTGAATTTTAGCATTTTAATTACGTGAATTAATTAATTATTAATTATTAATTAATTTATTAATTTTTAATTATTAATTAATTAATTAATTATTTTTTATTTGTTTTACGTGATTATTCACGTAAAATTAAAATTTGCTTTCGTTGTATTGGATGACAGCCGGAATAATTTCTATTGATGACATTTTCTTTTTTTGGTATTCCTGATATGAGTGTCTAGAATTTTTACCATAATTTACTCTATGCAAATATTATTTTGGTATTTTGGTTTCTTTTACAAGTAAGGAAATATTTAAAAAAAAGTTATTATAGGTTAGGATAGGTTAGGTTGGGTTATGCTAGATTAAGTTAGATTAGGTTGGATTAGTATAGTTCAAGTTAGTTTATAGGTAAGGTTAGATTAAGTTGGATTATTATGGGTTAGGATAAGTCAGGTTATGTTAGGTTAGGTAACGTTAGTTTGGGTTATTATGGGTTAGGTTAGGTTGGGTTATTATAGGTTAGGTTGGATTTGTATAGGTTAGGTTAGGTTAGAATAGGTTAGGTTAGGATTGGTTCGGTTAGGTTAGGTTAGGCTAGATTGGATTATTATAGGTTAGGTTAGGATATAGGTTAGGTTAGGTTGGATTATTATAGGTGAGGTAAGCTTAGGTAAGGTTAGATTATTATAGGTTAGGTTGGATTATTTTAGGTTAGGTTAGGACATAGGTTAGGTTGGATTATTATAGGTTAGGCTGGATTATTATAGGTTAGGTTAGGTTATTATAGGTGAGGTTAAATAAAATAATAGTTAAATAAATCATTTGTGCTAAGTAGGCACTATTTTGCCGGAATATTGTATTACATTATATTTTTTTAATTTACGTTTTTCAATTGTCTCTAGCCGCTCATTTCAGGAATACCGACAAAAGAAAATGTTATCAACAGAAATTATTCAGGCTGTCATCCCATACAGCGAAAGCGAATTTTCATTTTACGTAATTAAAAATTAAAAAGCTAAAATTAAAATTTTCCCAAATGCTGTTCGATTCCTTTTATAGTAATTAAGGTAAATCAGAAGGTATTATTTAAAAATATTTCCTATTT
The DNA here is from genome assembly GCA_026573805.1 of Hesperophylax magnus. Lineage (NCBI taxonomy): Eukaryota > Metazoa > Arthropoda > Insecta > Trichoptera > Limnephilidae > Hesperophylax > Hesperophylax magnus. The sequence continues at coordinate 2,004,573 of JAIUSX010000018.1, forward strand.
TCCGTGACCAGCGATTCCGAATATTTACCTATATTAATTTACCTTTAGCCATTTAGGCAATTATTCGGGAAAGGTAAAGTTTTACCTGAACAACTGTCATTATTATTATGCCTAAACGCCTTCCTGTTCCGTTTTTTAACAATATATACTCACCCTCTCTCTGTGAATGACCTAATATCTACCTATTAAATGTAACTGTTGTTAGTATCACTTAAACTGGGCGAAGCCCAACTAAGTGCCGCCCGCAGGGCCTAGCAGAAAAAAACCCGCGGAGCGGGTTTTTAACTGCTAGTATATATTAATGATCTATGCAACCTACAAATTTGAGAACAAATCACAACTTTTGCCGATGTACTGTTTTGCTATTTTACTCTAAACCTTCGGATGAAGTCTATAAAACGGTAGAAAATGGCTTTCGTACTGTTAAAAATTGGCTTGATGCTCACATATTAACCCTAAATAAAGACAAAACTTAATTTTTAACATTTTGAATATCAAATAGGCTCTTACCGTCTCAACAAAGCCTCGAACTGCACAGCTGCAACGCCGTAATAAACCCATGTACTTATCCTTCTAAAAGTAGAGTTCATAATATTAAATATCATGGTATTCAAATAGACGATCTTCTTAAATGGAACGTACATGTTACAAACCTAACGACAAAACTGAGGAAACTCATCTATTTCTTTAAAATTTTCAGGGATATTTTAAATAGAAAACAACTGACACAAGTTTACTTTGCTCTTGTACAATCGTCTCTTGAATATGGTATTAGCAGTTGGGGTAGTGCCACAAATACTTGCCTGGAGCCTTTAGCAAAAATTCAAAAAATAAATCTGAAGGTTATTTTAAAATTCCGTTAAGAACGAGTACTGATTTTATTTTTAAGACACTAACAATTCATCAAATTTCAACTTTCATTTACGGGTTCTGTGAAAGTCCTATTCAAATTCTGTTATTATATCATTATAGGCTAGTTGCTTGACAGAACTGAAATAAAAACAGAACTTAAAAATATCTTTCACAGAACTTGAAAATTAACTTTGAAATTTGAAGATTTGTTCAAGTTCCCCGAAACAACCCGTCCTAAGGAGGATGTTTCGGAGAATTGGAACAATTCTTCAAATTTCAAAGTTAATTTTCAAGTTCTGTAAAAGATTTTTTCAAGTTCTTTTATTATTTCAGTTCTGTCAAGCAACTAGCCGGTAATGATATAATAACAAAACTCAAATAGGACTTTCACAGAGTCCGAAAATTAACATTGAAATTTTATGAACTGTTCGAACTCTCCGAAACACCCCATCCTAAATGTTACCTAGACACCGCACCTAGTGAGATGGGTAATAAGTGATTTCTGTAACTAAAAGTAATATTAATATAATAAAATAAATAATAATTACAATCTACTGCCCAACAATAACAATCTATTACTAAAATAAACTACTTAACTTTTGTATTCAAGATTCTAAACTCTAAATTCGACTGTAGCGAACTTCTGCAAACTTACGAATACCTACAATAACAACACGACAAAATACACTATTCCACTGCAACACACATAAGCGCAATTACATTGCGAACTCCCCAATACAACGGTTTCACACTATGGGAAACCAATACTTAGGTGATGTCGATATATTTAATATTAACTTTGCGAATTTTGTGGATTACGTAAAAGACTTATTTCAACACTATTCCTAAATGGAAGTTATATTTTTGTAAGCCAGTCAAATCGCTGTATATTTTAATTTATGTTCTTGTTATTATTAATTTTGTTTCTTGCATATATAATTTTTTTAATGTATTTTATTTTTATTATTTCCTTCTTAAAACTTTCATTAAAATTGTACCACCTACATGTAAAAGCCCTCTGGGCGTTAAATAAATAAATAAAAAATAAAATAAAATAAAATTACGATGTGCTAGTTTTAAAACAACTTATACTGGCCAGACTCCGTGGTCGAGGGGTTAGGTAAATTTTATTAGAATTATTTGTGTTAATTCATTATTTATTCATATAAACTAATATATAGTATATTTGCGGCACGTTCTAGTGTGGCTGATATTCTCAGAATCGTCTTAGTGTAAGACCACCATTCAGAATTGAAATGTTGCTTGAAATTGCTTGAAACGTTGCTTGCAGACTCAAACAAAATCTTCAAAACTCTAGACGTCAGGTCAATAAGACAACTTTACGCCAAAACTGCTCTCCTATATCTCATCCATAATAATCTTCATATTACGAATTAACCAAAAGCCATAATAAAAACCAGGTCATCAATAAATAAAACACTGAACATTCCGATAACACACACCACACACGGACAAAGACACTTTCAATACTACGCAACCAAACTTTATAACAGTATGCCCATTACTTTGAAACAACTAATGACTACAAATACATCTACAAACTTTCTCAAAAAACATATCGTAGACTGGATAAAAAATCAAGATATTCACTTTATTCAAAAGATTATTATTCCAAACCAAACATTACCAAAATATGATAAGTAAAATTAAATATTATACACGTTCTTCAAGAATTATCCAAAACTACATACACGCACATATAAATGTGTGTTTTCATGTTTCAATATATGTCTGTGAAAAAAAAAAAAAACTTTCTACTACAACACATAAATACCTGTCACACTTAATCACAAACACGTAAACACCTCAGCACAGGTTCTCCTAGTGAGGTGTTCACGTAACATACAATATCACCCACACACAGTTTTACCTATATCAACCTATGTTCTTTATTTTTTATACCTTTTTTTTGTACTTTTTTCTCTGTACTACAATATAAACCACTGTAATCATTTGTAAAATGTGTATTCAAGAATAGACATAAATAAATAAAATAAATAAATTACTTAGGCCGTGTTTGGTGACCAGATTTGAATAGCCAGGTGCTTACTTTCAAACGTCCTCTACCCCATCTCCTTACCATCACTTCATCACTTCCCCACTACCTTCAGCATCACAACATATCCCAATTGGGGATGCCGTTGTCACACTGGCTCCAGACAGTTGGGAGCACTTGGGACTCTTGTTTGGTATATAAAAAAAGAAAAAATTAAAATTCCTATAGGTTTAGTGATACTAATACAACTAATATTCCTATAGGTTTAGTGATACTAATTACAATGAATACAAAATGTGAGTATTATACATTTTATTGGATTAATTACTCCGCGTAATGTTATCTCAGATCATGTGTAATTTTTGCAAGTAACAACGCTCCATCATGAATAGAACGGCGAAATGTTTTTGGGGAAATCATCAGAAATCTAGAAATTAAATGTCATTGAAACTGTCGTTGATGGATTGCTCTGGGCCGACATTAATTCTGAAGGAAATATTATTTCTGCGGTTGCTGTGAGTCAGCTCTAAATAAGGAAATAGTCAAACTATTACTCAGTCTTGAAATAAGAATGCTGAGACCGCTAGCAAAACAAATAAAGTGATTCTTTATTGGACGGAGAAACCTGGTTTGCCTTCTTTTTCATTGAAATTAAACAAAATGACAATCTATTCTTCTTCAACGGATACAATCTTCCCGATGGGCCTTCCATTGATATGTATTGTGTAACTTTGTAAGTTTAAGTGACCAGCTCAGGCACGGGGACTCTCTCGAAGCCGCAATAAAAGCTGGGCGAAGGTTCCGTACAGTGCAATTTGATAGGTTAACGTTTCATAATGAAATCTTTCGAGCATTTCTCCACCAATTTCTTCCCCATCTCATTCTCCTCCCTACTACTTCAGCTTCACAACATACCCCGATTGGGGATGCCATAGTCTATCTGGCTAACTGGTTGGGAACTGTTGGGACTCTTGTGCTGTTTCACATAATATATCGAATTTCTGAAGGGTATCCAGCACGGTCGATCGATAAAGCATTTATCGCTATTGTCGATAACTTGTCATCCTTCCCGAGCACGACTGCAGATCGCTAGCATACAAACAATAGTTCACGTCGAATAAATTAAGAAAAGTTAGTAGTTGTAAACTTTTCTTTGTTCGTTTACGGTCAAGCTCGGGAGTTACCGAAATTATCGATCGGCCATGCTAGGTACCCTGGATGGAACTGTGTCTTTGTTCTACTAGTATTTTAATGGAAGATGATCCGATAAACTAGCATCATTGATCCCTTCGGCACTGGCTCATAGTCGGAAAACACTTCAACTTCGCGCAGAGCATTTGTCCACGGTTGAGATTTGACACTCGAGAACGGGACTTTTCTACGACTCGGATCTTGAATTAAACAGTGCTGTGATATTGAATTCAGCGATATACGGCCCTTACATTTCTTACTCCTATTAAAAGGGTATCTTCAATACCTATGTTCAATCCTGCTTCTCCTCCAACAGACTCTCGACACAGTATCCCCAAAAATGATATACGCTCGATTTTTTTTAAATATTATACTAGTAAGCCCGGGTAGACGTTTTCCTGCCACAGACCGCCTTCTATGTAGGGAAGTTAAAATTTGTGATTGTATGTATTTTTGGATAAAAAATCTGGAAAAAAAAATCGTTGAAAAATTAAAAAAAAAATTCGACAACAGCGCCACCTAACATCCAAAATCATTCTATATTTTCAACTAGAACAAATTATACAAATTCACAAAAATTGATTGAAATCAGTTGGGCGGTTTTGGAGATCAGCGTCTACGAACACAGTGACTGTGACTATACTGCTGAATTTTAATTTGATGTAGTGCGATTTAGTGAACAATATTTTTTGTCAATCTGTCTTTTGCCAATATGAATAGATAAAGCGTACACAACTTAGAAATGATTTACGACCATTTTTTTTCCTATTAAAAATCCTTAAAATTTCATTGAAAATATTAAAGAGGGGGTATAGAGAACAGAACATTTGTAGTTGTATGTGTGTTTTGGATAAGACGAATAAAAAAATTCATTGAAAAAATAAAAATTGAGATATCGACAACAGCGCCACCTATCGGGTCTAAAAGTATCCCATATTTCAAGCTGGAACGAACCGTACACACAAAATTTCATTGAAATCGGTTGTGTAAAATATTAAGATAACATATGTAATGTATTATATATTACACGGCTTCAAACCGTCAGACTAGTTACCGACTAGGGGCCGATTGATAACAATTTCAACAAACATTTTTTTATTTTTTTTTAAATAAAACTACCAGTCTTAATAAATTTTGGATTTGTTTTCTTGATTGAATGAATGAATGTGGAGTATTGGAAGTGGAATTTAACTCCCTTCCCGGCATTCAATGGAACCAAAACTTAGCAGATAGACTCGTTGTCGATTACAATGCATTATATCAACTTGTTCTTGGGTAGCACTCACGCACACAAACTCGCGCACGCTTGCATTTTTCTGAAATTGGATGAAATTAATAAAAAAATTATTAAAAAACAGCAGTTTATATACGAAATGAGAGTCGGTACCATCCAATTAGAATTCGGCTTAAATGTTAGCGATGTTGACCCCAGTACCTGGGAAGGAAGGTTCAATCTTTACTCAAACAATGTTTTAAAAGTTTACATTAGTTAAAAGTCAGTCCCTGTGAAGGAAGACTCAATCCTCAGTCAAACAATTTTCGATAGTAATTAAATATAGGAATCTATCCGCTGTTTTAGAAATTTTGCTCAATAGCAAACATTTATCTTATCATGCTACGCTATGAGAGAACATCTGTTTTGTCGTGTGGTATCTTGAACAAGTCATAGTGACAACTACGGCTGACGTTTTCAGACAATATAGTTATACACTACTATTAAATTGTCATTTTTATGAGATAATCTATTCATTAAAAAACAACGGACTAACTTCGCACTGAGTGCACTACCTCTGCTAATACTATTTCACCTGTTAATAAGATACAACTTACCTTGTTAAAGATCTCCCATGAAAAAGTCCCTTCGTAATAAATGTTCAACCACTTAACACCAATTAAAGTTCACATTATGAACAATAATTCCCGTGGTATACAGTCCACAAGGCGGGCACATTCGTTATCAAGGGAACATGAACAGCTTAAAACGTAATAAGACCTGCGACTTATTAAATATGTAATATGAGATATCGCTGGAATTAAGGGGAGAGAATTCTGTGTCGAAATTTATCTTGATTTTAATCTGGGAACTTCCCAGATTGGTACAGACTCTCGGTATAGCCCCGTTCAAGGACCGTCATTCAAAAACGAGACGTTACTGGAAATTGATTTGACCGTATTTGGTGACTAGATTCGAATAGTCAGGTACTTTATTTTTACTCTTCAGTTATATCTCTTCACTTCCATCCCTTATCCGTTTACTATCGTGTATCCACGGGGAGAAAAACGAATATTGTTTTTTTTTACATGAACTCCTCACAGAGGTCCCTTAAGGACCTGTGGGCCTATGTCATCTTTGGGGATGCTGTGTGGAGGGTTTTTTAAGGAAACAAAGAGAAGAAGTTCTGGGTACACCTATTATACGGCCTGGACAGGCCATATTGCCAATCCAAAGGGGTACACGTACCTTGCCTATTGGAGGGTTAAAGAAATAAGGTAGTATTTACATTAGATTTCTACATATTATAAGATTCGAATACTACTCTTCCATGGGAACGTTAGCTTGTAGTTGGAAGAGGAGTCTACAGTACATTAATGTGGTGACTTAAACATGTATCATGTGCTTTAAAAAGTACATTGCAGTGAGAAAGTAACAAAATAATTATTTTAGATGCTTGTTAAATGTTATATAAATGTAAGTACTGTACTAGTGTAGTAGTAGTTGACGACCGGTCAGTGGCTGAGTTGTCATCGCGTTTGGGTCCCACCCAAGCGTAGTGTATTCAATTCCTCGGCTGGCTAAACCTCCATCACACACACAAGCAACATTTTTGGCTTACTGTGGTGGTAGTAAGAGATTTTCAAATATTATTAGGTTATTCGTAACCCGTGAATCTTTCTTTAACGTCTTTCTTTAAAAAAATAGTTTTAACGTATCTTAAATAATGTAATATGAAATAAAAGAAAAATTTGTACATATCTGGAGAAGAAATTTGTCACTTATGAAAAACGAACGAGATTTAGGTTATTTTTAAGACCAATTCATGTAAAAACATTTTTCTAAATGTCGATAATATCTTAGCATCTTTTAAAATATTTTTTGCTCTGTTCAACGTTTGGATTTTGTCATTTGTAACAGTTATATAGGGTTTTCAAATAAGAGGTGTTATTTTGATATTCAATCGTAAAAGATCAATGGTTTCGTTGCTTGTGTGGCACGTAGCGCTGTCTTGTTGAAAGTAAACGTTGTCCAGATCAATACCATCCAATTCCGGCAATAAAAAATCATTGATCATTTCTCGATAGCGCAATCCATTCATCGTAACTGTTGCTCCAGCCTCATTTTCGAAAAAGTAAGGTCCAATGACTCCGCCGGACCATAAACCGCACCAAACAGTCACACGTTAAAGATAGAGTGGCTTTTCAACAATAACTCTTGGGTTTTCCGAGTCCCAAATGCGACAATTTTGCTTGTTGACAGAACAGAGCGTAATGAACTCAAATTTCAAAGCAAATTTGAGTTCATTACGCAGGAATATTCACATCAAAGACAATAGAAATTAGCGTGTTTAATTATCTCGACAGTCTCCACGCCATATTATACAGCATTATTAAAATATGATCGAATAATCCCTAAACATTAATGTCGTATCAGTTTGTGTTTTTTAGAATTCACCTATTTCAATTTGACTCCTTTACCAATAACTATTTTCAAGGGAAAATATATATTTTACGTAATACCTTTCTAAAATTATATTAACGAAAAACATTAATATTGAGTTAATCGTTCTTAAAGCTATGGAGGTGAAAGTCAAAGTCAGTTTTTATAGGTTTATTTATTTATAGAAACAACTATATGAAATACTCCCAAAATTCTATGAAAATTATTAAAATGAAATCCTTTTGACTCAGTATCTACCTCGTATCTCAGTATCATAAACACTTTTAATATAAGTAGGTATACAGAAAGTACAAAGGATAATAGATACAGGGTTTTCCAATAAGAGGTGTTATTTTGATATTCAATCGTAAAAGATCAATGGTTTCGTTTCTTGTGTGGTACGTAGCGCCGTTTTTTGAAAGTAAACGTTGTCCAGATCAATACCATCCAATTTCGGCCATAAAAAATCATTATTCATCTCTCGATAGCGCAATCCATTCACCGTAACTGTTGTTCCAGCTTCATTTTCAAAAAATTAAGGTCCGATGACTCCGCCGGACCATAAACCGCACCAAAAAGACACACGTTGAAGATAGAGAGGCTTTTCAACAATCACTCTTGGGTTTTCCGAGCCCCAGATGCGACAATTTTGCTTGTTGACGAAGCCACCGAGGTGGAAATGGGCCTCATCACTCAAGATGATTTGCATTTGATTCACTAAAGTTAATTTTAATTATTTCAATGCGTTGTTGAAGCGTGTATCGTTCCATTTTTATTAATGACGTAGTTTCTACTTGTCAAATGTCAAAAAATGACAGCTTCAAAAGTAACATCTACCGAAATAGCGGGCTATTCAAAATAACATCTCTTATTGGAAAACCCTGTATTTGCCACGCCTGCACGAAAGAAATTTTACTAAATCTCGGCTGGCTGATAACGCTCACACTAGGCTGGTTGCGCCTCTCCGGTGTTGTTTAAATTATAAGAAGAAGATTTAACGCGGGGAAGATGGTTTTTGTCCGGCTACCAGGAGCTCAGTACCGAGCGGGCAAGCGGCTGGACTGGACATTCTGAATTCCCTGAGCGGGTGATCTATGACGAAATGGGCGCGCTAGTTCGTTTATCCTTTTACTGGACACTGTCTTCTTAAATAACTTTTTAATTTTATAGATATTAACATATCTACATGGCGCCCTACACTTTCATCTCAGGTTAGTTGATCTCTTGGTTTCTATGTCACTTTTGCGAACTCATATTGTTACATCTTAAATTCCTTGTTGCCCAGAGCTTCCTTATCGAACTTGGCACATGGCCCTGAGTTATTATAACCGTTAATTAAAATCATGTTTTAATTGCTAACTAATAAATATTTGAAATTAATAAAATACTTAGTTTTTGCCACTTTTATTGTTTATAAATACCAACATGTTTCATGAGCAACGCTCACTTCTTCAGGGTTTTAATAATACTAATTATAAATAATAGACATAGACAATGGTGTCAATAGAGAAATAATAGACATAGACAATGGTCATTAAAAAATATAATAGACATAGACAATGGCAACAATGAAAAGATGAGAATGGATAGGGGAAAGAGAGGCAATATGGAACAATTTACAAAGGGAATTGGTTTAAAATTATAATATAATTGGTGCCACAAAATAAGTTTGCTGTGTTAGAAGAAGTAATAAATATTTGTTAACTTTAATATTATTTTTATTATTTTAACAATGCATCTTTTCTAATACAAAACCTAATAAAATACAATGGCCTCCAACGCGTGTTGTATTTTAATCTTGTTACAAAACGTTTCATTTGCTATTAGTAAAATTCATCTTATTACAATGGCCCCAACGTGTCATTATTACTAGTTAACTTATCACAATTAATGCTTCTAATTTATTCCGGAAGTCGATTGAAAACAGTTCTTCTTTGGTAGTTATAAGATAAATGTAATTAATGTAGAGAAACTTCCAATAACTATTATGGATTTAAAAACTGTTCATCTAAGTACCGAAAGGCAAAGTTTATGTTCTTGGTACAGCCTTCAAAACACTTTTCACGTTTTCTGTACATATTTCCGGGGAACGTTCCTGTGCCCAAAGTTGACATTTATTGTTATCAAACTAAAAATCTTATTAAGTATTTTCCATCGGCTTCCACGAAAATTTCAATTACTTGCTCTCGATAATCGAGTCGTTTTTTTGGCTAAATTTCGTTTCGTGCTTGAATTACGTTGAACATTGCTGCGAAATTAATGTAAATATTTTAAGAAGCCGATTGCCTATTACCATATTATCGTATTGTTACAGGCGTAAAAATTTGTGGAAAATAAAATTTTGTTTTTGACCTTCAAATAATCTTTAAATCCCTAAAATGTAATAATATCTCACCCTTGAAATAATAATGAGTTGTTTATTTTACAACAGCCTTCGCATGGATGAATATTTCTTCAAATCTAAATGAAAACCTCCAAACTATGAATTCGTACTAAAAAAGATAAATTCAGTACATAAAAATAGTATACTTGCGGCACGTTCCAATATGTAAGATACTCTCAGTATCGCCCTGGTGTAAGATCAAGACCAGGTCTGAATAGCCAAGTACTCCTCACCTTCCTCTTCCTCACCTTCTTTCCTTTCCACTATCTTCAGCCTCACAAAATACCACAATTTTTGGGGGTGCCATAGTCTCGCTGGCTCCAGACGATCGGGAGATTTGGGACTCTTGTGCGGTGTGAACATACAAAAAAGGACTGCCAGCGTACGTCGATTTATAATTTATTGCATCATCAATATCTGAATCGCTATCAACAGTGCGACCGTGCTTTGGAAATCATAACATCATCGGTAGTTACGCCTTTGTATTCGATATTGTTAAGATTTCGATTTCATATTATATTTTATGTTATATTTTCTAATGCTGTGTGAAGGGTCTTTTTGAGGAGAGGAAAGTGAAAGTGGGTCTAAAAAGAGGTAGGAAATACAGAGCAGTTTTTTAAATTAAAAAAATAATTTCCCTAGACCAGGAGAAACTCTCATGAGGTGAGTTCTGATTTTACAATTCATTATTTGTTCCACAACTTTCATGGGTTCATTATGAAAACAAAACTATTAACTACCTGATTGATACTTATTAAAGAGTTGTATAGCGCCCTGCGTGGCAGCCGTACGCGTCCTAACGCGTCCTCCAACCGCTATTAGTTTTTTTTTAGTATTTTCAAGGGAAAAGAGGCAAAATCCCTTTGAAATTATTTTTAAAATCAATCAAACGACATTTTAACTTAAATAAAAATAAACTTAACAAACAGTTATTAGAACTTTATAATATGTGATTTGAGTGCAGTGTTTTAAAAGTGAATATTCGGAAATTTTGCTCGAAAATATTCGATATTCGAAACGAACGTCGATCGGTAAATGCACCCCAGATGTTTTCAACGGAATTCTCGGAAACTCTGAAGGCAAGTGTTTTGCTAAGCCCAGGGTAATTTATTATCCCGACCGTCAATTTTTATTGCGGGCAGAATGCACCACTTCAACAATCACCAGGAACAGGATTACATGTAGATGAATGATGGACTTGCCGAACGTCACAGCAGTGCTGCCATGGTCTCTTATGTATGTGAGATGTCAGCGCTTTAGCAGCTGACACATACCTGGACGGATGACAAACCTCGCGCTGGCACTGTTGGTGGATGCGGTGGACTCTCTTTCTGCAGCAGCTGGTCCAGTTTTTTCACCATCAAAGATTCTTGCTGCAGAGTCTCTATTTTCTATCTTCGTCGAACGTCACAGCGGTGCTGCCAAGGTTTGATATTTGTGAGAGGATATTATGTCAGCGCTTTGTTAGCAGCAGACACATACCTGAACGGATGACGAACCTCGTGCTAGCACTGTTGGTGGACGCGGTGGACTCTTTCGCTGCAGTAGCTGGACCAGTTTCCTCACCACCTAGGATTCTTGCTGCAGAGTCTCCATCTTCTATCTTCGTGTCACCTGTTCCTGTACTTCATTTTACATAACTTAACCTTACTTTATTTTGTAAAATTTATATTTTTTGTAATACCTGCATCAACTGTAAATCACCCCTGAGGTGGTATCTCACAAAAGCGGTGCTATACAAATTGACCAATAAATAAATAAAATAACATCTGAATACAAATCCCTGCTCATTTTCTAGTATCGATTTTAACCAATCCCGTTTTCCTTCCAATGAAATCCTAAGAAGCCAATATGCCAGGTAAATTGACTTTGGAAAATCAAAATGGAAAAAAGCAATCGCTTTATTTTAGGTCAATTTTCAAAAGGGTCATTTCTTTATACCATTCTCATTAAACTCATTAAAAAGAGTTTTATATTTTTTTACATAAACCATTAAATAAACACATTTGGATAAATTATTTACAAAAAAAAAACAACCCGTAAAAAACGTTTTTTTTACAATAATAGATATTTTTTCACCAAACATGTATGATTATTTTTTTGAGGTTTGACTAAGAATTGAACCATCCTCCCTATGGACTGGCTCAACTGCTGTGAACCTTCATAATATACAATAAAATAACATTAAAAATAAAAATTGTTTGATTGACGATTAAACTTTTTTTTCCAGGGACTGGAACCAACTCCACTAACAACTGAATCAAATCCCGATTGGGTAGGACCGACATTTATTTCATGTATTGACTGCTGTAATGTTATTCAATTTCAAATAAACGCGTACGTGTCATTTTCACCTAAAATTGATAGAATGCATTTTCATTGACAACAAGTTTTCGTTGTCAACAAATTGCCTTCTTACGGACTTTCCGCATCCCTGTGTACGTGGATTGCTGATTTTTTAAGGGATAGGTCGATTCAGGCAGTTGCTGACGGTTTCACCTCATCCTCACACTCTATAAATGCTGGCGTCCCACAGGGATCGGTTCTGTCTCCGACTTTGTTTTTGTTGCACATCAATGACCTTTTGACATGTGCACCGATTCATTGCTACGCGGATGACAGTACAGTTCATGATAGCTTTTTGTTTGACAAGCCCCCAAACGGCACATAAACTCCAACGGCTCGGAGGGCTTTGAAGCAGAGAATGGACGGTTATCTCGAGAGTATTTCCTCCTGGGGTAAAAGTAATCTCGTCGAATTTAATGTTTCAAAGACCCAATCCTGTCTGATTACGTCTAAAAGGGATCTAAATGATAATCTAGTCTCCTTCAACGGAAGCAATCTTCCGAACAGGCCTTCCATTGATATGCTTGGTGCAACTATAAGTGACCAGCTCAGGTATAGGGGCTCCATCGAAGCCAGAGTAAAGCTGGCCTCTCAGAAGCTGGGCGTACTGTACAGGCCCCGTAGATACTTTAATAGTACACAACTGCTGACCCTATACAAATCGCAAGTGCGCCCTACTGTCGAATTTGGCAGCCATCTCTGGTCCGGAGCCCCTTAATACCTGAAAAAAACCCTTGACTCTGTGCAAAAACGGGCGGTCCGTTTGATAGATTCCCCAATCTTAACAAACGGACTGCAATCTTTAGAGCACAGGCGTCAGGTAGGTATGCTGTCCTTGTTCTATCGGTATTACAATGGAAGATGCTCTGAGGAACTAGCGTCATTGATCCCTTCGGCACCGGTGCGTAGTCGGGATACACGCCAAACGCGTGCCCAACATTTGTACACGGTTTACACTTTTCACATGAGAACGGGTCGCTTCTACGATTCGTTCTTAAGTTCAACAGCTCGGCTGTGGAACGAACTGCCGGCCTCTGTGTTTCCTCCCTCCTATAACATGGGACTCTTCAAGACCCATGTTGACTCCTTCCTCTCCACAAAAAGACCCTCCACACAGCATCCCCAAAGATGACATAGGCCCTGAGGGAAATTATTTTCTTCAGGGCCTCCTGTGTGGAGTTTTTACCGCACAAGAGTCCCAACTGCTCCCGTCTGGAGCCAGTGAGACTATGGCATCCCCAATTGGGGTATGTTGTGAGGCTGAGGGTATTGGGCAGGGGAGGGAGATGGGGAAGAGGAAGGTGGGGAAGTACCTGGCTATTCAGATCTGGTCACCAAACACGGCTAAAGCCATTTCAAAAAGGAGTTAATATAAAAAAAAAAGTCTATCGGCCAAGTTTCATCTCTATCGGATGTCAAAAAAAAAGTACATTTCGGCTTCAAAATTAATTGAAAATGCTTACATTCTAATACGAACATAAAATTGAATTTCAAACAGATATATTTAAAAACAACAAAATGTCCTTAAGTTTTTATTTTATTTTTTTTATATTAGCTCCAAACAGGAGGCCCTGAGAAAAATAATCCCTCATGGCAAATGCTGGTCATCTTTGGGGATGCTGTGTGAGGGGTCTTTTTTGGGAACGGAAGAAGAGGAAGTTCTGGGTAGAAAATGATATCAGGGGTGGGTATGAATCTGGGGGTCATTGTGTCCAGGAGTGACGGACGTATGAATCCATCCCTCCCACTGCGGTGCAAGGCGATGGGTCGAGAGAGAGAACGGCTAAAAGGTTGACACATCCGCCGCCAAGAACTAGACCCATATTACCCTAAGAACCCTGGAACCCCTGCTAAGTAACCAAACGTTGCGAACAACTTGATCTGTGGCAGGGGTGTTGGTTATTCAATAATTGGTTCCCGGGACGGCGGTACACACACACGCCTCCCAAATTAAGATTAATAAACTACGAACGCATTAAGTTTCTTCTAAAAATGGATTGAACCAATGCTCGTTGTAAGTAACTAATCGATCCGTCCAACTGCTAGTCGATCGTCCAAATTTTAACGGGAACAAACGTCGTCACTAATTTAGTACCTTTTGGTTCTTGACAATTTAGCAAGCGTTCTGCCTCTCTCACACTTGCCTGACATCGTATATCATGGTAAATACTGTTTTGGATTGGAAATTTAAGGCCTGATTGGCCACAAATTTGGATCACGAAACACTCCCACATGGAATTTTTAGGGTTCTTCTTTGTTCTATGGTCCTACCCATGGACTGTCATCCACATAAATATTTATACTGTTTGTTGAAACCGTATTAAAATTGAATGTTACACCTGGATTTTACCTAGACTCAAGGTAAGTTTAGTTTCTAGAATACAACGAAAATTCATTTTATGCCGTTAATTTATTATTTCTAAAATTAGTCACTTTTCACACGGCAATAAATTTACTGTCTACTCAATGGAAAATAATTGTTTTAATATACTCCAAAAATTATCACTAATTCGTACTGTTTTTCTCCATCGTATAGTTTTTTCTTTTCATAATTGGTATGAATTATCCAGTTCTTTGTTCTATTTTCATGATTTAAATATTTATTGGGATAAGCCAGTAAGAATGTGGCATCCCCAATTGGGGTATGTTGTAAGGCTTAAGATCATGGGGAGGGAAGAATATATGAGAAGAGGAAGGTGGGGATGTATCTGGCTATTCAGATCTGATCACAAAACGCGGCTAAAACCATTTTGAGCGAGCGTACGATAAAATAACAAAATTAAAACAGAATAAAATTAAATTTGTACCTGCGGCCACCAGATTCGTAATCAAGGATTGTGACCACTAAATCTTGAAGGCCGTCGAATATAAGAATGCCGAAGATAGAAAGATCTCCTTGCTGCAAAAGGTTTACTATCATCGCAGTCCTCTCCAATTTCCGAATGTCCTCCGCCTGAACTACTGGCATTTTCTAAGCCAACGAAAGCAGAAGAAAATAAACGATTTCCAAGCTCTTCATCCCAGACATCTATATATCTTTTTCAAGAAACTCTCGAACATGATTCAATAATCTAAAAGTAGAGTGGTATCTTAAATTGATAGTGTTCGTGTTTTCCAAAGACCCAGAATAAGTGGGATTTGCAAAGCGATGCAGAAAGTAACGCTTATAAATTAATTAAAAATATATTTGTGTGCATTTATCTTTGATTTTACTTCACTTAGTTAAAATAATCTGGCGTTAAAATGTTTTAAATAATTTTCATTGGGATTCTTCAGGAAGTTTAAAGAAAATCAAATAGCTAACCGACATTAAAAAAGATCAAATTAATATTCCAGCTTGATATTCCATTAAAAATAAATACGCTGTTGTTGAACGTAACCGAAAATGTATTTATATTTTTGAAAGTGTATGAAAGACTCTTTCTGATTTTGATATTAAAAATGAACATGAAATGCAATTAAATGTGTAATTTTTTTACGAAAACTATTTTTTTTTTTCGTGAACATAATTTTCCACTTCCTATGATATTAAGGTAGACAAAAGTCGTATAAAGGTTATTTTAACTGCACTATTTTTTCTTTTAATATAAAAACATTAATTTTTAAACAAATTAGCAAACCTTGACCGGGTGAACAGTTTAAGCGATTTTCTGTTTGAATTATTTTATATCATACTGAAGCGTCTATGGTAAACTTTTAAATGCAAAGAGATAGTTTGGTGCTCTCTCTTTATACACCTGTTTATTGTATAATTAATAAAATAGATAATATTTATATCTTTCTGTAGCATTCCCGATGATTTACAAATTTATTTTACGACTAAGGAACACATAATATTGGTAGGCAAAATTTTACGTTAAATTATAAGTTTCACATACAATAAAGTAATAAAAATCGAGGTTGAGTAGAAAAAACAAAAAGAAACTAACAAGTACATTCCATATTTTAAAAGCACATAACTCAAGGTAAGAATTTAAAGAAAGGAGGGATTAAATAGATAAGAATGAGGTTTTTGGGAACGTATCATTTGGTGACATATAAAACACTACTTGGCCTGGCAAGTAACATTAGATGAAGCCTTTAAAATTCAATGAAAACTGTTGTTCATTCGAATTTGATATTGCGGACTGTCACGCTGTGCAAAAATTAGATGAACAATCAAAAAGTTTGTCTGATTAGAAAATTTTAATACATGGAAAATAAACCTTAATCTGAAATTGATAATTTAAAATATATTTTATTTGCTAATCAGGGAATTATTGTTGAGGCATAGAATATAAATAACAAGGGAGGGTGATAATAATTATTGGGTATTGGTGTTGAAAACTTGGCTTACTCAATGAAGCCCCTGTGTTGCTAATTGGAATTCACATTACGGCTTATAATTTTGCAATACCTCAAATATTTAAAACTATTGATATATTTGTATTCATTTTTACTTGTTTATTGTATAATAATAATGTCTGTTTATTTCAGCTGAACAGAGCGGTGAGTGCAAAACATCTGTCCGCCATATAAACGCGTACATCTTAATAAATTACATGATATTAAGTTAAAAATAATATAAAATTAAAAATATTTAGCGTATTACGTATTACGGTGGAAATTATCCATCTATGTTGTAAGAGTGCGCATATTGCACTGCCACTGGGTGAGGGCCTGGACAAGAGTGCTTCCGATCTCCGAGCGCTGCCTCGTCCCTTCTGCTGTGTGGCGCATTAAGGTAGCAAACCCATGCACCCCTCCTTCTGCTAACATCTGTGAGGCGTTGCATTGCCAAGGTAGGCCAAACAGCACCCTGTATGCATGGTTATACTGTACTCAGAGTGTGTTTATGATGCCTTGTATGTACCTTGTCGGAATGCAGTATGTGCTTGTTGAACCTCCTGGCGAATATGTTAACTCGCACGCTCAGTACTCTTCTTTGGAGTTCTTTGTCATTTTTATCATTTAGGTCATCAGTGACGACATGCCCCAAATATTTACTAATGATTAATAAATAAATAAATTGAAATGTGTGATAATAATGTGTCTCAGTAGCTCAATTGACAAAGTGATCGTCCAAGAGGGTCGAGGTTTCGTTACCTCTTGTGTTATTTTTGTTTCTTTTATATTTTATTTTTCATAATATTACCTTCTTTGTTGATGGTGAGGTTAATAAGCCTCAATAATTTATTGCATATAAAACGAAGTTGACTTGCGTTGACCCATCCATTTAATCCTATGCCAATGACCGGTGTATTTTCCAATAAACTAGTTTGATTGAATAAAGGGAGATATTTGAAATACGAATCACGTACGGAGGCTTTGCATAGAAATTGCTTACAAAATATTGAACAAGGGCGCAGTGTGTTGCACGGAGGAGGGGTCAGCCCGCTGCAGATACTGTGATAGATCTATCTGCACCCAGAAGGCTGCATCGAAACCAATACGAAATACATCCCTGGAGATAAAAAATAAATGAAGAATTGGACAGAAGGTTTGCTGAGAATATTTTCTTTTCGGGTGTCCATTATTCATTATTCCATTGAATTTAAATTTGATTGGAATAAAATTGTGATCGGTTGTCAACGCCGATATGTTTTTAAAACATAAGCCCACTCAAGAAATATACCAACAGAATGGTGTTGTGGCGAGTCAATACGGAGAAAACTTATCGATATAAAATATTGCTAATTTATCGAGAATCTCTTCGAATTATGCGTATTTGGGTTGAAAACGGGACTGGAGGCTTTTAAATGACTATTTGACAGGTTTCCTAATAAACTATCAGTAAAACACGAATGTGTTATGGCGATGTCGGAAAAAGTGTTCGAAAAAATTCGAATCATTCATTCATCAGGACATAAAAGTTCATTCAGACAAACACAGGAGGCCTTGTGGAAAAAAAATTCTCAGGGCCTATATTATCTTTGGGGATGCTGTGTGGGGATCTTTTTAGAGACTGGAAGGAGAGGAAGTTCTGGGAAGGAAAATGGTATCAGTGGAGGGTAGGAATCTGGGGGTCATTGTGTCCAGGAGTGACGTACGTATGAATCCATCCCCCCCACTGCGGTGCAAGGCGATGGGTCGAGAGAGAGAGTCCTGTTGGAGAGGTCAAAAGGTCTCCTTCAATGCAGTAGGTAGGCAAACGCAACCGCCTACAAGACCTAAACACACCTAGCTCCATGAACCTAGGAACCCCTTCTAAGTCACCAAACGTAGCGAACCACGCGTGATTTATGGCAGGGGTGTAGGTTATTCAATAAATGGTTTCAGGGGCGAATTATGATTGTGCTAAAAGTTTATTTAGAAATGACATGCTATTCTGTTTTTTACATATTCTGATTTTAATAAATCAGCAATATACATTTACTCTGTGCGTGTGCCTTTCAAATGCCGAAATTCTCTATTGAGCAGATAATCAACGTCAACTTTTGCAGTGATCCTCAACGTGGTTTATATCGCCATCTGGGGGCCGGTGGGGCAAATGGGGGTGGTGAAAGGCTCGGAGGAGGCGGTGAAGGGCTGAAATAAGTGTCAGAAGAATTTAGCAAATACGTTTTACTGACAAATTATAAGAAATCGTATATAATATAGCTTCGACTGTTGTTATTGCGCGAATATGGCTTCAAAGGACATTTTTTTTTTATATTTAGAAAATAATATTTTCGGGTTACAAATAAACTCAGAATATTGAAAATCAATCAACTTCTATGATTTTAAGTGGAAAATTTGACTTGTGAACCCGCAACACCCGGGTGGGAATCAATCACTATTACGCTGTAGCAGTTTACTTTTGCCCCGTTGCTACCGTTTTAAGACAAACTTAAACAAAATTCAACAAATTCCATTCAAGACCGCCTTCGTCTATGGGAATCGTGCTCTATGGGCTTTCCTAGAAGGAAGCAGTAGAGATAATTTCTTAAAGCCTAAATTTATTATTAGCCCAATTGTCACAGTTAAAACGCTACAATCGGTCGGTAGTGATATTTCAAAACCTTTAATTTTACTGATAAAACACTTGAAACTTACTTTTAAAATCAACTTTATTCCAGTTAAAATCTTGTAAGTGAAAATATTAATCCGTTTCCCAACATTCCATAGAGCTAAAACTCGTCAGATAGATCCGTAGTGAATGAAAATGCGATATGTCAACTCTTGTTGACAATCGAGCATATACATATGAACATATACCCATTTCTTAAAATTGGATGACATTACAGCAGTTAATTTACGAACGAAATGTCTGTTCTACCCAATTGGGATTTGACTACGTTATTAGTGCTGTTCACTCTAGTCCCTGTGGAAGAAGATTCAATCATAATTCAAACCAAAAAAGACCTTTTAAATTATTTTCGTTTTTTAATGATAAACTATTGTTTAATAGACATTTTTTTATGCATAGCACAAAGGATAAAAAATATTATAAGTAATAATTTGTTGCCTTTTAAATTGATTACTAGCCGGAGGAAGAGATAACTAGGTCGAAAATATAAATTAATATAATGTAGTAAAAAAACTTTGTCTTTCCGTATTAATTTTAAAAATTATTAAATGCATTTATCACGCTTGTATCAAAAGCAAATATTGCAGGAACATGAGTAAACATAGGTTGGTATTTTAAGCCTATGTTGAAAGGGTTGGAATAGAATTGTCACCTCATTATAGGGGCACATTGTCAAATATATTTAGGCGACAAAACATCCCACTCTCTTTCTAGCCACATGAACAAAACACCAGTGTTTACAAAGGGCATTTTATCGGGTGAAAGGCATCAAAAATATTATTTTCAAAATATGAATTACAAATTCTAAGAAGAAAAATATACACATAAATAAGGTGAACGTAAACTAATACCGTATAAGGAAGCGGACACAAAAGAAAATAATGCTGTAATGGAATACACATTATTAGATACGATATAACAAAACAAAATAATAGAAATAGATGATATTATACGACCTAGAATTGTATTTCGTCTATCACGTACGATGAATATTACGATATATTTTACGCGATGTTTTTTGTTTATTTGTTCAATATTCGGACCATTTGTAAATACCTAATAATCCTCGACCCAAATCATAACACAATGAAATAATACTTTATTTTTGAGCTATTTGTACACACCATTGGTAAAACTAATTTCGTAACAATTGTTATTCTGTCTACTGATGTTCAGAATTGTTAATATTTCAGTTACGTCCAATATTTTATTATTTTTTTATAGAAACATTAGAAGTATTTAAATAATACATTTATTTGGTAATGTGAGCCTCACTGGCTGCTTGCACTCTTCACCCTTGCTGATTCCCCCATTTCACAATTATGTGACATAATATGTACGATACATTAATCTATATTTCATGTGAAGAGTACATAGATGCAATCAATAAATTAAATGAAGACCTACAAAATATAGCGAAATGGCTGAAATTAAACAAATTAAAACTGAATGTCAACAAAACAAAATATATGGAAATAGGCAACAAAACGCATAACACAGAGTTAAAATTGACAATTAATGACGAAAAAATTGAAAAAGTTAATGAAATTAAGTACCTGGGTGTGATACTAGATTCAAAACTAACTTTCGCAGCAAATTTTGAATATGTGCTAAAGAAGGTATCTAAAAAAGTAAATTTTCTTAGAAGATTAAGAAATAAACTAAATGGAAACACTACAGAGCTGATTTATAAAACTATAGTTGCTCCACATTTAGATTATTGCTCTACTATGTTGTACTTGGCCAATGAAGGAAACTTGAACAAGCTAGATGTTATACAAAATAGAGCTATGAGATGTATACTAGGAAAAGGAAAATACGCAAGCATAGATCAAATGAGAGAACAGCTAAATTGGATTTCTATAAAAAAAAACTATTATTTAATGTGTGAATTTTTGTACATAAAATCATGAACAACCAAATGCCAAAATATTTTAAGGATGAAATTGTTTTTAATAGAGATGTTCATAATTACGAAACCAGAAATGTAAATAGGATTAGATTGCCACATATGAAAAAAACAAAATCACCGAACTGCCTAATGTACAAAGGACTAAAAATGTATGATGAAATGCCTGAAAGTCTGAAGAATGAAGGAAGAATGAATGTATTTAAAAAGAAATGTTATATTTATTGTAAAAATATGTAAAATTACAAAATGAAATATGATCTTGTTTATATTAGTTTATATTCAAATGTATAAACTAACTCAATAAATAATAAAAAAAATAATAAAAATATAGGCTTATTTAGATTATATTTTTGACAAGCCCCCTTCTATTCTCGGTGTCCGTACAGCTCTGGAAATGTTGAAACAAAAAGTTAAGCACCACCTCTAGAAGGTTAGTGTCTGGGATAAGGCCAACTTGGTCAGTTTTAATTTCACAAAAATCCAAGCGTATCTGATTTCGGCAAAGAGGGAGATCAACGACTTCACAGTCTGGTGCATTTTGATGGAAGCACCCTCCCCACTAAAGACTCTATCCAAGAAACTGTGCGTCTTGTATAGGGATTTCATTCTTCAATAGTAACCAGCTGCTAACCCTATACAATTCTCAAGTACGCCCAACAATTGAATTTGGGAGCCACCTCTGTGCTGGAGCCCACAGTTGCGGGCCGCTTCTTCGACTAGTTTTTGTGTAAGACGGCTCGTATGTGGAATTAGTTACCGGTATCTGGAGGTTGTTCTATTACATGTTTTCTATGTAGGTTTATTTATTATTCTTTTAGGATATATATATATATTTTTATTATTTGTTCCCCTCATTTTTTGTGTAGAGTGTGTGATGAAAGGCTTAAATCACAGTGAAAAACAGATAAACCATAGCTGCTAAAAATATACAAATTATTAATGAAAACCGTCATTCTAGCGACATCTGTTGAGGTTAAAATTGATTCAGTTTGTTTTTCAGTAGGCCCCTGTAATAGTTGGAATTATGTTGAGATTCTATAGTATAAACACAGAGGTCATTAAAATCGTCTAGGAACGACTAGGAACCCCCTTTTGAGGCTTCAAAATAAACATTGAATTTTGTCAACCAATAGATCTGAACAAAGAGCTATAAAATTTTGAGTAACCAATCAGTGAACGAAGAGGCGTACATCAAATGCAGACAAAGGAATGAACTGTGGATCAGGCAATAAAAAAGATAATTAACGACATTTCGATTCTCACAGAAATTGGAGGTGAACGCACTTTAGGGTCAACATCGACTTTCAAGGTGACAAACTCCTGGGAATGTTTACAATAACTGAGACATTTATGGGGTATCGAACCATTGAAATCGGGTGCTTGGAAGTTTTACAGGTTGTAAAGCGCACAC
Organism: Hesperophylax magnus; assembly: GCA_026573805.1. NCBI lineage: Eukaryota > Metazoa > Arthropoda > Insecta > Trichoptera > Limnephilidae > Hesperophylax > Hesperophylax magnus. The sequence continues at coordinate 2,027,328 of JAIUSX010000018.1, forward strand.
ACAAAAATGCAATGAAAAAAATTATAAACGTGATAGTATAAAAAAAGGACGGGAAAAGCAAAGGAAAGTTACTGGCGGAATTTCAACTGTAGTGCAATTATTTATGATAGAAGGAGGGTGTCATGTTCGATAAAAATCGTACTAAAGAGAGGAGTGAGTGTTGGAAACAATGGAAATTAATCGTTATCAATTTAAGATGAAACGGACATATTGGTAAATCAATCTTGAATGAAAATCTCGCAAAAAAAATAGACATTTTAGAAAAGTGCAGCGACCGGATGGAAGGATAATATAGAGATTTTGGACTGCTACGAAGGTCCTAGGGACGTGAAAATCGAGTATCAGAAGAAGACAGAAAAACTAAAACATATAGCGATAGATTAGATTCAGGAAAAGTAGACATTTTACATAATTATTAGGTTAGATATATATTGGAGTTACCCAATATTACGGAGGGATCGAAACAAGATAAAAGGTTGGCGGTCTCATGTATATTTTGAAGGGTAAACAATCGAAATCCGAACATGGTTTTTATTTACGTTAAGGTAATAAATGATTAGAAAAGCGATTAACTTTAACGTTGGGCTTATGAAGTATTTAGATTAGGAAAAGAGATTAAAACTAATGGCTCTAAAATTAAACTAAATTTACGGCCGTAGTACATAAAATCTGAGACGTAAACATATGTCCAGACGTATAATTTATGTGAAATCTTGTAAGTGAGGGATGGAGAATGGGCGGAGATTGGGTAAAACAATAAAAGTGACACATATACCAGAGTCTAATTAGGTATATCTCCCGTAGAAGTGTGGAAAACTATGTATTAATTAATAATAAATGAAGTATGAAATTTTCCTGGAGACCACACACATCGGGAAAAGTGAAGAAAAGATAAAAGGAAGGGTAAAGAACGGAGATAGGAAATGATCCATGTGGAGAAAAGCGATACAATTCGAATTTATCCGTGAAATTAATAAATACGACTTGGAAAATGAGTAATTATAAGAGTTATGAGAAATGACATAAGAATCAAGAAGAAATTGTGCAAGAAAACGTCGCGGATAAATATAAAATTCAAAGATAAAGGAAAAACTCAAATCTGCGACAGGGAGATAGAGAGTACGGGTGGAAATGGAAAAGCTCATATAAGTAACAATAAAATTAAGTAGAATTTAAACAAATCGAAATTCAAAAATGCGTAGTAAAGATTTCGACATGGATTTAAACAATTTTCGCACGAGATGCATAAAATTGAGATGTATATATATATTATTGAGGACGGACCTATCGCAAATTGAGAAAAAAAGGAACACAAAATCATGAGAATTTAACTACATTTTGTATGAACACAGGACAAAGGAAGCTTGGGCGATTAACACAGACTTACCCGATTCGGACCCTATCGATTTAGATTTGTGAGATGGAAACTGGCCACCGCCTTGAGCCGGAAAGCAGAACATCTTATGGAAGAACGATCGAAATTAGGGGAAGGGGTGTTCGGATTTACGAGTTGATAGGAAATAGAATTAAGCATCAAGAGAAATTCAGATACGTCTTTTGGGACCTGAGAGGGATATAAAAGATGGAACACATCAGTCAGGAGGGAGTCGCGCCGAGGATTCGAAAAGTTGTTACGTGGCGGTACTACGTTCTTTGGTAGGATTAACAGTGAAAAATCTTTAAGTGTTAAATTTTAAATAAGTCCCTGACTTAGGAAAATTTTGTGAAAAATACAAGTGCTAGAGTCAGTGGAATTTAATAAGTCAGTTAAATTAAATTAAACAGTGAAAATAAATATAATTTAAACGAAGTGCTTAAAAGTGTTAAAAGTGAATAGTGCAAAAAGTGTTAAAAGTGAATTATTAAAAATTTAAAAATAATTATTTCATTCAAAGTGAAAACATTCGAATTAAATTTAAGAGTTTGTTATCGTTAAATTAAAGTGGATGTGCCCGTGAATTGATATTTAAAAATAGATTATAATTTTGTTTAAAATTATTAATAGTAAATACTTCATCTTAGGTTAAAAGAAACACAAAAACAAAAAAAAGGGATTCGATAATAATAAACGTTTAAACCTTTGTTCTAAAATTAACAGTTAGAAAAAAAATTAATTTATTAAGAGTCGAGTTTAATTAAAAGTTTGCACAATTCGGAATAAATTTTCTTATCAATTTATATAAAAAGAAATTTAGAATTAATAAATTGTTCAATTAAAATCCATCGTGCGTATAGCGACAGTGTTAAAAGTGTTTGTCGTTTTAACCGGAATTTTAATCATCAGTCTATCATTTCGAAAAGGAATTTGAAACAGCTATCATTCAAAAGCCTAAACTAGAAAAGTGTTATTAAATCAACGGGTTTTCTGAATTAGGATTTCGTTCGGAAGAAAAATTAAATATCAACTAATTTATACGATTCAAGCGAGAATAAAATATTAAATAGGAATAAATAGTCGAAAAGATTTATTTTGAAATTAGTTGAAAAAATACAATTAATTAGGTAGGATTTCTTCATCAAGGTTGTTGTGTACACCCGACCGGAAATACCTTGACGGGGGGTAAGTTTTCTTTTTATAAATAATTTTCAGGACCTAGGAGTGAGGAGATACAGCTGATTATGGTATATCAATTAAATTATTAAAAACAACAAAACAAAGCATTACACATTAATATATGTATATTATGTATTTATTTATATAAAATAAAGTAATATATTGTATATAAAGAATAAATATATGAGTAATGTATTTATATATATGTATTTTACTTATTAATCGAAGCATCGAAATGGTAGCGATTCTTAGATACCTACCTATGGACATATCTACTTTATTGAAAAAGAAAATATGTATTTATTAATATTCAAGACTATGTAGAATCATATATTTTATATTTATTTATTAATATATGTACTCTTTTTTTTAACATATTTTGACAATCGAGATATGTGTACTTATATATATATATATATTTATTTATATTTAATTTTCACCTAACTTCTAGTAAGTTTACTAAATTCGGGACATGAAATAAATAGTTTAACTTCAAAAGGATTTAAAAATATTTAAATTAACAATGCACAATAAAAGTAAAGAGGCACAAATGACTTCTAAGGAATTTTAAAATAAACAAATCTCACATTTAGGTTAGTGTGTCAGGAGATGATTATATTATTTGTTTACAAATAAAGACGTACGAGGGACTGGGTCAACTGAATAGTTTGAAAACGACCTTGGCCGTAACTAGATAATTTATCGGAGTTATAAGGATAACCATCAGGATGTCATTGTGCAATGTGCAGCGATATGGGTCATTTACAAATACCTATCATTCACAATCTACAATTGAAAAATCATGGGTTAGCAAGATTTATATCGAATATTACATGAAACATTTGAATACCATTGATTAGATAGTCGCATAGATTTTTATTAGTTACTTGAAACAGCTGGGAGCCGCGTGTTTACAATTACCTACCATTCACAATCTACAATTGAAAAATCACGGGTTAGTAAGATTTATATAGAAATATTATACGAAACATTTGAACATTATTGATGGAGTGTTCGCATAGATCCCATCAGTTGCCAGAGACAGTTGAGAGTCGTGTACCCTCTTATGTGGCAATCAATTACTTGAAACAATTGAGAAATCACGGGATAGGATGAACAAAAATTAATGTTGAACCATGAAAACATTACAACTGCATAGCCGTGTCCAGGAGGTTCAGGTTTTATAAGATTGGAAAAAAAAAGGTTTTATTGGTCAACCTATTGCAAAAACGGAGAAAATAATAATAATAAATAGGACGTAATTAATTAAAGAATTAACAAAAAAAAAAAATCAGAAAAGTGCGACATTACATAAATACACAGTGAAATAAAAAAAAATAATAATAGATTAACGTAAATAAACAATAAATCCAAAAAGAATGTGTTAACGAATAAACTTATAACACAAAAAGTGTCCTTATAAATAAAAATGTGTTCATTCAAATGACCGTGAACTTAAGAGTCAATAAAAAATTCCTTTCATACGATAATGTAAACAAAAACAAAGGATATGTAGGTTAATGATGTCATTCAGTCAAAAGGAATGCGTTCTGTAAACAAAAACATTGTTTATGTTTTGGGTTCACCGAACAGATCGGAATGTTGATATGAAGCAAGTTTAATAAACAGACAAGCCCGAAAAACATCGAACTTATTGTGAAAACAAAGAACATCGAAAAAATTGATAAGATAAACATCGGGCGTAAAAACATCTATATATCTTAAAAGTCGGAAACATCGTTAAGTAATACGTATCACACCGAGGAACAAAAAATTAAATAACAAACGTCGAGATTAAATAAACAATGACACAAAAACGAGATAGCTGGAACAAATATAACATAAACATTGCATTCGGATATCGTGGAGTATTAACGTAAACAATTATTGTTTATCTTATATTCAAAAATACAGACCAGCGGCGGGCCGTGGTACTTAACAAATTATTCACAAAGTCAGGAAAAGATATTATTATTTTTATCACTAGACATTCGACAGATTTATTAGAAGAATAGAAAGGTTTAGAGAAATTAAATTGATTAATGTATTACAACACCCAATGTACCTTACTAGATATCATTGGTTTTACAAAAATAATGATTACTTAAAATATAAAATTGATTGATAGCAATTGATTAACAAAAAAAAAATATTTTTTTTTTTGATTAACATTAATATCATTATAAAACAAAAGAAAAAACAATTATTATGACATGTTGGGGTGTTATCTATTATGACCATCTGTAACATAATAAATAACGGAAATATTACACCCATATCGTGTGATAGGTAGATCTATGAAAACAATAATATCAAAATAGAAAAGTGTAATTGTATTAAATCATAGTTAATCATTAGGACCACGTGTTAAATTCAAATGATCGCTCTACGTGCCGCCAATGCACGAGTAGATAGATTTAGTCAGGATCACAAATCTCGATAATCGACAGAGTCATTAATGAGGGTGAAACATTTGATGTTTTGTTTTGTGAGGTAAGATTAATCTTACATAATATAATTTACCATATAAACGGGTAAGTTGAAATAACGTAAGATTTACTCATGATAAGTTTGTTGACATTCAGGTTAGGTTGTTGACTATTGAGGCATATTTTAAGACACAGAGAACCCAGTCAATGGATTCGATAAGGAATTCAAGTATGGGCCAAACAAATAAACGTTGTTTTGAAAAGACAAAGTGTTAGTTGAGAATTCGACTTTCAATCTCAAAGAAAAAAATACAATCCAGAGTCGGCTCGAGACTTTTAATGTCGTTGACGAATGTTTATGATGGGATTATATATATGTGTATATATACCTATTAAAAGGAAATTCATTTTAGGCATTGAAAAAATCCTAATAGATTTTGTAAATTGAAAATAGATAAACGGAACATCTTGATAGGTATTGTAAAAAAATTTAAAATAGGTCGGATATCGAACAAGGCAAGTGTATACAAGAGGATGATGTGAAAATCATAAACGAACTTGAAATTTTACAGGAACAGCCAGGTGATAAAATACAAGAAAAATCTAGAAAAACAAAAAAAAATAAGAAAAACGAGAAAAATTTGAAAAAAAAATATATAGAATAAAAAAGGCAACATATATATAAAATAATTAAGAAAATTAAAATAGGAATATTGAGGTTGTCGCTTAGTAAGAAAAAAATAGATACATAAGCCGGTAACATTCGGAAGATCTAAGAAAATGGTGGGAAAACGTGGAATGGGGAGGCAAACAGAAGCTTTAGTGACGGCAATCGAGGAAAATGCTACAGCTGGGACGTCAACAGTGAACATCGGAGATATTACTACAATAATTCAAGCAGCTTTAGCACCGCTTGTTGATAAAATGCAGGAACTTGAGAAACAATTAGGAAGACCAACAACAGTGGCGGTGACAGGAGAGGATAGTGCGCCGAAAAACGTTCTCCAAGTAGTGGAAATGCTACCGCAGCAGGAACGACCTTCATTTTCCGGTGGAAACCAAAACCCCATAAGTTTCTTAGAAGATTTAAAAGAATACACTAGAAAAGTTAAACGTACAGATCCATTAATTGTCGTACGGGAAAATTTGAAGGGAGAAGCAAAAACGTGGGCCAAGTTATACAACAAGCGATGGGAAACAATGTTGGATTTCGAAAGAGATTTTTTAGCTACCTATTGGGGAGATATAAAGAAGAATGAGGTTCGCCGTCGTCTTGCGGAAGGGGTATATGATTCCAAGAGAGATATATCCATGCTCACTCATTTCGCAAATTATTGGGATTTAGCGAAAGCATTAAAAATTACCGAGACACCGTTGAGCGTAGTTGGCGAGATTATGAGACATTACCCTAAAGAAGTTCAATCGCTATGGTTTTCAGGACAGTCAGGAGATGAGATTGTCGCTGCTGAGTTTCTTCGAAAACTAGATACAATGGTTTGCACACCGGAAGAACGGAACACAAAGAAAAGGAGTGGGGAGGAGTTCACCAAGAAGGACAAATACCGTGACCGTTACCACGCTATAAAGAAGAGAATTCACGCAATAGAGAGTGTGGAAGGAGGCGCTAGCTGCAGTAAGTGTGCAGAAGCTACGACATCTTCACAGGGAGGTTCTACAAAAACTACAAGCGGCAAGGAGCTAGTCATCGCGAACAATTCGGGAAACGGCCGAAGGTTGATTCATTAGCCCTCATGAATACGACTCACACAGGGAGAGGGACGCCGGCACCAAAACACAACACTGCATTGAAGATTATGATGAAATGGGGGTGGAATCCGATGAAAGGATTGGTAAGAAATGAACAAGGAATGACTGTCCCAATAAAAGCAGAAAGGAATGTGAGAAGACGAAAGGATGGAGCGGAAGAAACGAGAACGGAAGCGGAAATAGATGTGGAAGTATGTGTCAATTCTTTACAACAAATAACGGATGAATGGAATCAATTGAAAGTGAACGAAGAGAAAACAAGAAGGGAAATTAGTGGGTTCAACAACATTTTCGAAGACAGAGATTATGAGGAAGTAGAAAAGGGTAGCACTTTACCGTTATTACCGGAAGCCAAAGCACAGATAGATAACACGGAAGTTCATTGTCTAATAGATACCGGAAGTCAAATCACGTGCGTTTCTCAAGAGTTTTATGAAAATTATTTAAATGATCAAACAATTTATCCTATTATGCCTGTATCGACTATACAGATTAAAGTAGCGATAGGACATAAAAGTCAGAGAATATCTAGGTTGGTTTTAGTACCATTGCGATTTGGAGATGTTATAATAAATACGCCGTGTTTAATAATACCAAAGTTAATTAGGCCAATTATATTGGGTATCAACTGGTTAGACGAATATACAGCTGAATTTAAATGTGGAGAAAACAGAAAGTTAAAAATAAAAACAGGAAATGGAAAGAAGGAAATAGAGTTAGTAAATTCATCCGTAATTCATAGGAAACCTAAACACGAGATTAGAAATCAAAATTGCACAAGTGGAAAAATAATTAATATTGAAGTAAACCCTGAAATAAATAATACGGCGTGCCTCGAGCGTAGAATAACGACATTTGTGTCCGAGTTAAATTTAGATTCAAAAGGAAAAGAAGGGTTAGAAAAGATTTTAATTAGACATAAGAATGTATTTATAGACAGACCAGGTCTAACTACGTTGTACACTCACGAAATAAGAATGACGGACGAGACGCCCTTCGTTAAACGATCCTATCCAGTACCCTTTGCTTACAGGGATAAAATTGATGAGAAAATTAGAGAACTAGAGTCGTTAGGAATCATCAGTAGAGAGGCCACACAGTTTTCTAGTCCTCTAACATTTACTTTAAAAAAAGATGGGACGGTTAGGATACTCTTAGATGCTAGATTTTTAAACACTAGGATGCAGGCTGAAGTAGAAAAACCGCCATTAACTTCTGAAATTATACAGCGTTTTCATGGTGTGAAATTCATAACTACAATAGATCTTAATTCAGCTTACTTTCAAATACCTATCAGTCCGGAAAGTCGCAAATATACTGGGTTTGTATACAACGGAAAATCGTACGTATACAAGGTATTACCGCAGGGGTTAAAAACATCAGTAGGAAGTTTTTCAAGAGGAATGGACAAAATTCTAGGACCAGGGGTGAGGGAATTCTGCGCTAATTACTTAGATGATTTAATAATATATACGTGTGGTAGTCAAGAAGATCATTTTGAACATGTAAACGCAGTGCTTGAGAGGTTAAAGGAAGCAAACATGACTTGTAAACTTGAAAAATGTCAATTTTTATTCACAGAAGTACGTATGTTAGGACATATTATAACGCCTTTGGGAGTTCAAATGGATCCGGAAAAGATTGATGCTATAAAAAATTTTCCGGTACCCAAGAAAATAAAACAAGTTAGAGCTTTTCTAGGACTTTGTAATTATTACCGTAGATTCGCGAATAAATATGGGGAAACAACACGGGTTTTGTGCGATTTACTTCAGAAAAATAGAACCTGGCGATGGGGTGACTCAGAACAGCGCGCATTCGAGAGGGTGAAAACATTATTTTTAGAGACAGTTATTTTACATCATCATGACCCAAATAGTACTTATTATTTACAGACAGATAGTTCGGGGTTCGCCATAGGAGGAGAATTATATCAGTTGGATGAGGAAGGAAATCACCACGTTATTGGATTTATTAGCAAAGCTTTAAGAGGACCGGAGTTGAAATGGACCACGTCAGAACAAGAGTTATGGGCGATAATATATGCTTTACACAAATTTGAGACATACTTAAGAGGAGTACACTTAATAATTAGGACGGATCATCAAGCATTGACATTTTTAAAGAGCTGGAAGATGTACAGTGGCCGACTAACACGGTGGATTTTATATTTAAATCAATTTAACTTCACTGTAGAGTACGTCAAAGGGAAGGAAAATATAGGGCCTGATATTTTATCTCGTTATTCTTGTGATGCAAAAAATGTACAGGAGGAGAAAAACACGTGCCCAGAGATAGCAGCTTTTGCAGTTAAAGGTAGACAACAGATTCGGAAACACTTAGAAAATATAACTGAACTACAGAAACAAGACACATTTTTGGGAGAAATTTTCGGATATTTGCGCAAGGGAAAATTTGGGCCGCCGACAAAAAATGTTAATAGGTATTTAAAAAATTATAAAAAAATAGGCAAGACTTTATATTACACAACAGGGCTAAACAAAACGGTGTTAGCAGTACCACAAGAGTTGACTGAAGAACTAATAAAAATGATACATTTAGAAATCGGACACGGAGGAGTTTTTAAAACAGGGATAGCTTTGGGAGATAGGTATTATTGGCCAGGCATGCACCGAGAGATAAAACGCATAGTGAGAGGGTGTCACCTTTGTCAGCTGGCGAAGCGCGAAATTCGACCAACTGTAGGGCCGAGTAAATCCATAATTACCAAAGAAGTAGGACAATTAGCTATGGCAGATTTATACGGACCTTTACCGAGAGGAATAGGAGGGGTTAGATTCATTTTCGTGATACAAGATTCATTCAGTAGATTTGTAAAATTATATAAATTGAGGATAGCAAGTACTAAGACCGTGTTAAATTGTGTAGAGGATTTTAATAAAACAATACAAATAGATGCTTTGTTAACGGACAACGGATCTCAATTTACATCGAAGAAATGGGAGAACAACTTAAATAGGATGGGCATACGAATCGTACATACTTCAATACGAAATCCCGGACCGAACATAACAGAGCGCGTGAATAAAGAATTAGGTAGAATTTTCCGTATTTATTGTCACGAAAAACATACCAAGTGGGCGGCTTTCCTTAAAGAAATAGAACAAACCTACAATAATTCGATACACTGTTCAACAGGATTTTCACCTAATGAAATAGCTTTTGGGAAATCACCAACTTATAGTTTAGACAGGTATACTCAAGGCTGCGGAAAATCGACGAAAACAATAGATGAAATAAGATTAGCAGCACAGAAAAATTTAGAGAAAAGCGCTGCAAATCGACAGAAATACTATAATCTCAACAAAAGATTAATAACTTATGAAGTTGGAACCCTGGTCAAGTTGAAAAAATTTACACAATCAAACCTACTCAAAAAAGAAATAAAAAAATTCAATCTGCTTTACGATGGACCTTATGTAATTGGGTCAGAAGTTTATAGTAACACGTATACGCTAATTGATCCGGTAACTCGGGAAATAAAAGGAGATTATAGCGCAATTCATCTAGCGAAATATTATACATGTAATAAGGAACAAAAACCGAGTTTAGAGATAGTGGAAATCAACGAATAAAATGCGAAATTTACAAATATTTGAAACTTTAAATAAATAAACGATTGAGAAAAATTTAAAATCTGTTAGGATACGATATAATTTAAGGAGAAAGAAAATTACTAAAATATTAGACTATCAGTTTGTTTGCGAGGGGCGGGTCGTCCTTAAGTCTTTAAGGTTGAGTGAACAAATTTCTAAATAAGCGACAATCATATTCTAATTTACTAATAGAGTAAGAAAAAAAATTATTTTTTTTGATAATATTGATTTTCTAGTTTAGAAAAAGAAAAAAAAATTGTGTGTTAGTGTGTAGGAAAATTTTGTTAGATAAGTAAGAACACAGAAGGAAAGCGTATGGGAGTTATATACCCACAAAAGGAACAAAAAAAAAATACATATATAATAAATAGGATAGGGTACGTTTTATAAAACAAGATTTTAAATTGACAAGGCATAGAGTTAGATTTTTTTTTTTGAAAACTTGAAATAAGGTTATCTATAGATTTAGAGTAGACATTAGGTAAAGATAAAAAGGGAACATTAGAATTACGATATGGTTAGGTTAAATTTTCAAAAAAAAAAAAATTAAAAGGAAACAGGAACGATGAGAAAATTGGAGTTTAGTTAAGAACATTTATGAAATTTAAAAATTAGGATGGGTAACACCTAGGCTAGAACAACTTGTTTGAATGATCTATGAAAAGACAATTAGAAATTACACAAAAAAAAAAAAATTTTGCGAATAAGAGGAAAAAAAAAAAATGCTGGAAAAGTTTAAATGAAACATGTATACCACTGATTTTTGGATTGGGTGAGGTCGTGCAAAGATACATATTTCACAAAAATTATCATACTTACAAAACAAAAACAAAACGAAAAATTATTTGCACACCAAGAGACCATCCACTTTTCAGTTGGTCAATAGACCGCGAGATTGCAAACAATCTTTACATGAATCATTGTAAGGGAGGTCTTAGTCCAACCAGGTTGAGGACCACCTAAACACGCGAGTCGAGGGGCGTGTTTTTCCCAGAAAAAAAAAAAGAGATTAATTTTGAGTTTATCAAAATTAGAGAAATTCCATAAAATAAAATCTACGCGAAAAGAAAATAGAAAATACAATGAGATTCAGAGTCAAGGTTGTTAACAATCCAAACAAAATGGAAAGAGAGATAGGGAAAAACAGAATGAGGGGGGGGAGAAAGGAAAAAACAGAATGGAAAGAGAGATAGGGAATAACAGAATGAGGGGGGGGGAGAAAGGAAATAACAGAATGGAAAGAGAGATAGGGAATAACAGAATGAGGGGGGGGGAGAAAGGAAATAACAGAATGGAGAGAGAGATAGGGAATGATAGAGTGAGGTAGAGAAAGGAAATAACAGGAAGTGATGTAGGAAAAGGAATAACAGAACGAGGGGGGGAGAATAGCTAGACTACATTTGAACACAATTTCGATGTCTAAAGTAGTATACAACGTTAGCCACAGCAAATTGAGTTCAGAGGGGGGAACTGTGATGAAAGGCTTAAATCACAGTGAAAAACAGATAAACCATAGCTGCTAAAAATATACAAATTATTAATGAAAACCGTCATTCTAGCGACATCTGTTGAGGTTAAAATTGATTCAGTTTGTTTTTCAGTAGGCCCCTGTAATAGTTGGAATTATGTTGAGATTCTATAGTATAAACACAGAGGTCATTAAAATCGTCTAGGAACGACTAGGAACCCCCTTTTGAGGCTTCAAAATAAACATTGAATTTTGTCAACCAATAGATCTGAACAAAGAGCTATAAAATTTTGAGTAACCAATCAGTGAACGAAGAGGCGTACATCAAATGCAGACAAAGGAATGAACTGTGGATCAGGCAATAAAAAAGATAATTAACGACATTTCGATTCTCACAGAAATTGGAGGTGAACGCACTTTAGGGTCAACATCGACTTTCAAGGTGACAAACTCCTGGGAATGTTTACAATAACTGAGACATTTATGGGGTATCGAACCATTGAAATCGGGTGCTTGGAAGTTTTACAGGTTGTAAAGCGCACACACAAAAATGCAATGAAAAAAATTATAAACGTGATAGTATAAAAAAAGGACGGGAAAAGCAAAGGAAAGTTACTGGCGGAATTTCAACTGTAGTGCAATTATTTATGATAGAAGGAGGGTGTCATGTTCGATAAAAATCGTACTAAAGAGAGGAGTGAGTGTTGGAAACAATGGAAATTAATCGTTATCAATTTAAGATGAAACGGACATATTGGTAAATCAATCTTGAATGAAAATCTCGCAAAAAAAATAGACATTTTAGAAAAGTGCAGCGACCGGATGGAAGGATAATATAGAGATTTTGGACTGCTACGAAGGTCCTAGGGACGTGAAAATCGAGTATCAGAAGAAGACAGAAAAACTAAAACATATAGCGATAGATTAGATTCAGGAAAAGTAGACATTTTACATAATTATTAGGTTAGATATATATTGGAGTTACCCAATATTACGGAGGGATCGAAACAAGATAAAAGGTTGGCGGTCTCATGTATATTTTGAAGGGTAAACAATCGAAATCCGAACATGGTTTTTATTTACGTTAAGGTAATAAATGATTAGAAAAGCGATTAACTTTAACGTTGGGCTTATGAAGTATTTAGATTAGGAAAAGAGATTAAAACTAATGGCTCTAAAATTAAACTAAATTTACGGCCGTAGTACATAAAATCTGAGACGTAAACATATGTCCAGACGTATAATTTATGTGAAATCTTGTAAGTGAGGGATGGAGAATGGGCGGAGATTGGGTAAAACAATAAAAGTGACACATATACCAGAGTCTAATTAGGTATATCTCCCGTAGAAGTGTGGAAAACTATATATTAATTAATAATAAATGAAGTATGAAATTTTCCTGGAGACCACACACATCGGGAAAAGTGAAGAAAAGATAAAAGGAAGGGTAAAGAACGGAGATAGGAAATGATCCATGTGGAGAAAAGCGATACAATTCGAATTTATCCGTGAAATTAATAAATACGACTTGGAAAATGAGTAATTATAAGAGTTATGAGAAATGACATAAGAATCAAGAAGAAATTGTGCAAGAAAACGTCGCGGATAAATATAAAATTCAAAGATAAAGGAAAAACTCAAATCTGCGACAGGGAGATAGAGAGTACGGGTGGAAATGGAAAAGCTCATATAAGTAACAATAAAATTAAGTAGAATTTAAACAAATCGAAATTCAAAAATGCGTAGTAAAGATTTCGACATGGATTTAAACAATTTTCGCACGAGATGCATAAAATTGAGATGTATATATATATTATTGAGGACGGACCTATCGCAAATTGAGAAAAAAAGGAACACAAAATCATGAGAATTTAACTACATTTTGTATGAACACAGGACAAAGGAAGCTTGGGCGATTAACACAGACTTACCCGATTCGGACCCTATCGATTTAGATTTGTGAGATGGAAACTGGCCACCGCCTTGAGCCGGAAAGCAGAACATCTTATGGAAGAACGATCGAAATTAGGGGAAGGGGTGTTCGGATTTACGAGTTGATAGGAAATAGAATTAAGCATCAAGAGAAATTCAGATACGTCTTTTGGGACCTGAGAGGGATATAAAAGATGGAACACATCAGTCAGGAGGGAGTCGCGCCGAGGATTCGAAAAGTTGTTACGTGGCGGTACTACGTTCTTTGGTAGGATTAACAGTGAAAAATCTTTAAGTGTTAAATTTTAAATAAGTCCCTGACTTAGGAAAATTTTGTGAAAAATACAAGTGCTAGAGTCAGTGGAATTTAATAAGTCAGTTAAATTAAATTAAACAGTGAAAATAAATATAATTTAAACGAAGTGCTTAAAAGTGTTAAAAGTGAATAGTGCAAAAAGTGTTAAAAGTGAATTATTAAAAATTTAAAAATAATTATTTCATTCAAAGTGAAAACATTCGAATTAAATTTAAGAGTTTGTTATCGTTAAATTAAAGTGGATGTGCCCGTGAATTGATATTTAAAAATAGATTATAATTTTGTTTAAAATTATTAATAGTAAATACTTCATCTTAGGTTAAAAGAAACACAAAAACAAAAAAAAGGGATTCGATAATAATAAACGTTTAAACCTTTGTTCTAAAATTAACAGTTAGAAAAAAAATTAATTTATTAAGAGTCGAGTTTAATTAAAAGTTTGCACAATTCGGAATAAATTTTCTTATCAATTTATATAAAAAGAAATTTAGAATTAATAAATTGTTCAATTAAAATCCATCGTGCGTATAGCGACAGTGTTAAAAGTGTTTGTCGTTTTAACCGGAATTTTAATCATCAGTCTATCATTTCGAAAAGGAATTTGAAACAGCTATCATTCAAAAGCCTAAACTAGAAAAGTGTTATTAAATCAACGGGTTTTCTGAATTAGGATTTCGTTCGGAAGAAAAATTAAATATCAACTAATTTATACGATTCAAGCGAGAATAAAATATTAAATAGGAATAAATAGTCGAAAAGATTTATTTTGAAATTAGTTGAAAAAATACAATTAATTAGGTAGGATTTCTTCATCAAGGTTGTTGTGTACACCCGACCGGAAATACCTTGACGGGGGGTAAGTTTTCTTTTTATAAATAATTTTCAGGACCTAGGAGTGAGGAGATACAGCTGATTATGGTATATCAATTAAATTATTAAAAACAACAAAACAAAGCATTACACATTAATATATGTATATTATGTATTTATTTATATAAAATAAAGTAATATATTGTATATAAAGAATAAATATATGAGTAATGTATTTATATATATGTATTTTACTTATTAATCGAAGCATCGAAATGGTAGCGATTCTTAGATACCTACCTATGGACATATCTACTTTATTGAAAAAGAAAATATGTATTTATTAATATTCAAGACTATGTAGAATCATATATTTTATATTTATTTATTAATATATGTACTCTTTTTTTTAACATATTTTGACAATCGAGATATGTGTACTTATATATATATATATATTTATTTATATTTAATTTTCACCTAACTTCTAGTAAGTTTACTAAATTCGGGACATGAAATAAATAGTTTAACTTCAAAAGGATTTAAAAATATTTAAATTAACAATGCACAATAAAAGTAAAGAGGCACAAATGACTTCTAAGGAATTTTAAAATAAACAAATCTCACATTTAGGTTAGTGTGTCAGGAGATGATTATATTATTTGTTTACAAATAAAGACGTACGAGGGACTGGGTCAACTGAATAGTTTGAAAACGACCTTGGCCGTAACTAGATAATTTATCGGAGTTATAAGGATAACCATCAGGATGTCATTGTGCAATGTGCAGCGATATGGGTCATTTACAAATACCTATCATTCACAATCTACAATTGAAAAATCATGGGTTAGCAAGATTTATATCGAATATTACATGAAACATTTGAATACCATTGATTAGATAGTCGCATAGATTTTTATTAGTTACTTGAAACAGCTGGGAGCCGCGTGTTTACAATTACCTACCATTCACAATCTACAATTGAAAAATCACGGGTTAGTAAGATTTATATAGAAATATTATACGAAACATTTGAACATTATTGATGGAGTGTTCGCATAGATCCCATCAGTTGCCAGAGACAGTTGAGAGTCGTGTACCCTCTTATGTGGCAATCAATTACTTGAAACAATTGAGAAATCACGGGATAGGATGAACGAAATTAATGTTGAAACCTGGAGGTAAAGTTTAAAACAAATACAGTTCATCAAACAGGAGGCAGTGGTCGCTCCTACAACAAGACCATTGACCAAACCAAATAGAGATGACGATTCTCTTAAATAAAAACGTCAAAACCAAACAAAAAGCCTGGAGTTCGATAGCTCTCCAAAACAAACTATCAAATAATTTCTTATTCTACTAGTATTTATTAGTATAACCTTATTCTTACGTATATATTCGGTTACCAAGCTAAGAATTGTGCAGAATTCTTCGTGCGAGATCCGAGCTCGGAATGCGAGGTAGATAGCCTCGTATTGCGAGTTATAAACCTTTCCCAAACTGTATGTATACATATATTTATTCGTATGTACTGTTTACTGGAGAATGCGGACCTGCATACAGCTTGCATTTAGGTCGGTAGACCACTCTCGCATTCTCTTTTAAACGTGGAATGAGGATTCACGACCCGTAAGTCCACACCAACCGTGAGTATATGATTGTATATAGGACGAAACCGGTTCGCCCTAAGTAAATTGTAGTCCAAGGAGGTGTTGGAATTTGGAGGTTTCGGGACCCGAGGGAAGACTTGAAGGCAGTGCATGATGACGTGGAAGGCTTTTTGGGACGCGATAACTAAGGTATCAATCAAAAAGCCGTGTCAAAAGATTGTACGAATTTCTTGTCGACTCACGATCATCTCGTTTACTTGCAGGAGGAAGGAGCCAAATTTTTGCTAGCAAAGGGTTATTCTGAGTTCGTCAAATATACAATTAACTAATAACATTACCATACTAAATCAATTTTACATGTACCTTATAGCAGCTGAGTCATGGAGGAGTGGCGCCAACCAGACACAATAATTAATCATTGCCAAATTTACTAACAATTAACCATTTGAGTTATATTTAATTATCTGTCCAAATAAACATGTATAATATCTTTTATCAGCGTTTAACTACGATTTTGTTAGGGTGCAGGGAATCAATAATTACATTAGGAAAGTTAGCTCATTCAGGGAATTCATGTAAGTCTAGGTTTGCAATGGAAAGACCAATTAAATTGTGAAACTCAACACCTCGATCAGAACCAAGGGGGTTACCACAAAATGAAAGTAATTAAAATCCTATATCATAAATCAAAAAAATTACACAACGTTTGATGGAATTTAATTACAATATAAATACGGGTATATTTGCGTTCAAGATCGTAAATAACGTATTAATTAGTTAAGTACATATGTCTATAAAGATATATAGTACAAGAGAGCTTTAAGTAGCTTTCTGAAGTTATCAAAGAAATTAAGGGTCCAATTTTCATGGAGGCTTATGTGTTGTAGGGGAGGAATTTTCCATCCCTGCGAACACATATGCAAAGCCTTAGAAAAAAAAAGAAGTATCGATCATAGCCAAGAGAGAAGAAACTTTTATATTGTTTTAAACAAGTAAAAGAAAATGGTGAAAAGGCCGAAAACATTACAAGTGTAAGATTATTGAATGATTTTATTGCCTGGTATTTGTGGTGTCTTTGTCCGAAGCTTGTGTTCATCGACGGTGTTGTTATGTTTCATTTGTACGCGTATCTATTAATGTTAGTTTTTGTTTGCTGAAATTTTGTTTTTTAGTCAAAAGTGTACTATAGTAGTATTTCATATATATTTGGCCTATATCTAGTGTGTCAAACATGTGGAATATTTGGTCAGTGTTAGTCTTTTTAAGAATAACCTTTAAGATAGTTTTCTGTGTAATTTCCATATGACTGAGAGCTGAGTTTGTTGCTTCTCACTAAGCAATGATACTGTATTCTACAGGGTTTTCCAATAAGAGGTGTTATTTTGATATTCAATCGTAAAAGATCAATGGTTTCGTTGCTTGTGTGGCACGTAGCGCCTTTCGTTAAATGTAAACGTTGTCCAGATCAATACCATCTAATTCCGGCTATAAAAAATCATTAATCATCTCTCAATAGCGCAATCCATTCACCGTAATTGTTGCTACAGCCTCATTTTCAAAAAGTAAGGTGCAATGACTCCGCCGGACCATAAACCGCACCAAACAGTCACACTTTTCAACAATAACTCATGGGTTTTCCGAGTCCTAAATGCGACAATTTTGCTTGTTGACGAAGCCACCAAGGTGGAAATGGGCCTCATCACTCAAGATGATTTGCATTTGAATAATTCCAATGCGTTGTTGAAGCATATATCGTTCCATTTGTATTATTGGCTTAGTTTTTACTTATCAAATGTCAAAAAATGACAGCTTTAAAAGTAAAATCTACCAAAATAGCGGGCTATTCAAAATAACACCTCTTATTGGAAAACCCTGTATAATTATTAGAAAAGTGCATAATATTTTGTTTTTACTTGTTTTAGTTTTAAAATATTTATCTTATTATTACTAGTTAAATATTTGTCTCTAAAAATACAAATCCTCCTTTTCTTAAATAGAAAAGCTGCTATTTTAGCGAATTAAAAAAAAATTGCAATGCCCATTATGAAGGACAGATGTGAAAATTTCAAAATATTTAACTTTTGTGAATATCTTTTGAAAACTCTCTTCCATTTTGGAACTGCCGCAAATACACCATTTTAATGAAATAAGAAAATTAAATAAAATGATATTTACTTGCGTTTGCTAGGATCTCCGAGCCATACCGCTTGATGACGAAGGCCGGTTAATAAGATAGTTAGATTTGATACAAAGTGGAATATTGGCTTAGTACGTGGCTGGCTGGTTGCAAATTTGATTAAACTCCCCGAGGTGTTGGTTAATTTGCTGCAACTCACTGCGGTGATAGGTAACAAGTCAAACGTGTTTCTATCCCATCGAATGCAGTAAGCAGTTGGTTTTATTTTTGAATGCCATCCGTCGTTGCAATATTGTATGCGGATAGGTGGATGGTTTTATTATGGACTTTAATCAATATTTGACAAAACTATTGGGGTCGCTGTGGTTAACAGTTGTAATTGGGAAGGATTAGGATTAAGCCTTAGCTTTTTCGATCCATATTATGGATTTTGAGACAATAAAAGAAAGACAAATATTCCCGGGTTACGAATAACCTGACAATATTTGAAATTCTCCTACTACCACCACAGTAAGCTGAAAATGTTGCTTGTCAAAACACTGCATGCTCATCACTGCACAAACTTCAGTAATTTATTAATTGAACGCCTTGAAGGGCTTTTACACGATACAATTGTTATATCATTTACTGCATAATACAGTGACAACACATTTGTTTCTAAAATTTTGTTTATTTTTGTCTACCAGTTTCGAAACAACCGTGTCATTAACTTTTCTTTTTTTGCGTTTATATTTAATGTTATTATTATATTTAGTTTACATAATATATATGTATTTTTTAAATGATTTAATTGTAAAGCTGCACATCTTGATACAGGAATTCCCTAGTGAGATGGGCAGAATATTCTCTAAGAATAAAGAATAATTCTTTCTCTTGGCACCCACCTTTTCTTCATTCACCCTCACTTACCGTTCTGTTATTTTGATTATAATATAGATAACTAGAACATAGAACATTTACAAAAGTAGGTTATGGTTAAATATTATTGTATCACTGAAGAAGAAGATAAAACTTACAAATCTTAACGAAACATGAAAAAGAACAAGACGCAAAAAAATAAAAAGGAATCGGTCTCAACTGGGAATCGAACTCAGGCTCTTTGTCTACCGAGACAGCGCCTCAACAGACTCCGTCATTGAGACCTCAATATTTTATGTTTTTTGGTAGATTTCATACTACGAATTCAGAATTAATATTATTATGTTTAATAATGTAACTAATATTTTATATTTTTAATGCATTTAATTTGATTAAAGGTCCCAATAGCCGAATTGGTTGAGACGTTGTCCCGGTAATATCTCGATCCTGGGTTTGATTCCCAGTTGAGACCATTACCTTTTTTATTTTTCTGTGCATTATTCTGTTCCATTGATGTGTATAACTAAAGTGATTACAATAAAAATAAGTGTTATTGTGTTTTCGATATTTATTAAATTGAAAGAACTTGTAGCAATGCTACGAGAATATTCTGGAACGATCGCCAGTGCAAAACGCATTGTAGCGGGTACACACTCTAGATGCAATGCAAGTGTTTGGCGTTTCTACCTACAGGTCTGAATGTTCTCGATATACCCGGGCGGCTATATATTGAGGCGCGTCGAGATGTACTCAGTCAGTCATTAATTAGTAGTTTTACGAGTGACCAACATGCGAGTACTGCAACTGCTTGCTGCATAGTGAAGCGGCCGACCACCGACTGCCATGTCGCGCCCCGCTGTTGCTTCACCGCGCCACTACAACACCTTATCTACCTACACCCGGCTCTGCAAGGACTACAAATTATTATAGACTCCTCGGGATCACATTAGTGCCCTGGCACCGGCTATCATCCCTGGTCATCGCTCCTCTCACGCTCCACCAGTGCTGAACACATCCATGAGTCCGGTCTCCACCAACGCGGTGTCACCAACTGACCACCGCCTCGACCATTCCACCGCCGTCATCGTCGCCTACACCTGGTGTCATCGTCATCGGTCTGGAGTCATCTTCCAACTGCGCAATTCAACTGACACAATCATTTTTTTTCATTGTCTCACTACCAGATCCCCAAGGTTTTTCAGTTGAATATAGAATTTTAAAAAGATTGTAAAAGTTTCATTACAAATAATATACATTTAATATATTGCTACAATTGTTCCTGATATTAATTATTGAAGCAGTATTTAAATCTTAGCAAAAGGGGAGAAGTTAAAAATACAGTTTTGCAAAATAAAGCGATGAGAATAATTCTGACGAGACAAATACTTCAAAATTAAAAATATTTTTAGGAAACTTAAAGTCTTTTGCGTGTTGTCTTTTGAACAAATTGTGTCCTTTAATGTAAAATTTTGTCTTTTTTAAGTCATTAAGTCAAGATTACAGCTCCTACTTAGTTTCTAGCTTTATTTTTACATATTACGTAACCACTGCACAGAGTTCATATTACTGTGTACTATTTTACTTTACATTAATAAAAAAAATAAAACATGAATGTAGGCATACGTTATACTAAAAACTTTTTTCTTTGCTAAATGTTCATACAAAATTATATTTTTTTAGTGGTTTTAATACTATGTATATTTGGTAACAAAGGGGGAACATACCATCAAATAAATAGATTCAGAGTCGTTTCAGGAATATAAACAACAACAAAAAGGTATCTACATGTTATTATTAAATCAACTCGGTAAATATTTGAATTTTAAAAATCCGTTCTACAGTTGTAAGAGTTACATTTTTCAAATAAAATTATAATAAATATCAAACTCGTATCATTACAAAACAAAGAAATCACTTTGTGCTTTTCAAAATAAATTAAAAGCAAACAAACCATGTTTGACCACTTTATTGAATTATGCAATGCCAACTAGTTAAATAAAACCACAGACAAGGTCAGAAAACCAATAGAGATACTGGAATTTGTATATAACATTTTTTGATTAAATAGCAAACTGATTGTTATCACAAAATCTATCACTCAACACAAACAAAACACAAGTTCTGAAATTTTGTCCAGTACAAGCTCTACACCTATATACATAAATGTTAATTTTAATAATAATATCATCGAACTTTCCTAAACAAACTCACTGCTGGAAATATCTCTATGCAAATTGTAACGTTTTCTAATTGAGTTCTCACCTCTGAAAACCTTACTGGCTTACCTTTGGTTTGTGCTACTTAATCGTCCCGCGGCTATGCTCGATTTCTCAGGCGTGCAGTTCTCAACCCAAGCATCATTGTATTGACAGGTTTTTAAAAGAAACAAGTTATTTTTTAGACATTGAAGTATACATATATATTGTTGATTTTTATGGACAGGTTATACAAATATAGTCCCTACCTATATTGGCTCTATTATCGTTCGAGGGTGTCAACGACTTAAAGGGGGATTCCGTAGTACGTTACTTGGTGATTGTAGTGGCTTGGTGTTGAACCCGCGGTGTGATGGGCGGCGTCGTTGTGAAGCCTAGGGCTACCTTAGCCCGGTGGGGGAGCCGCTGGCTGGGTTGTCTCGTACTGTGTCCGGGAGGTCCGATTAGATAGGTATTTGTAAAATGTTCATCACTGCACAAGCTTGTTACTATTGTACCGTTCAAGCACTGTATCCGAGAGGTCCGATTAGATAGGTATTTGTAAAATGTTCATCACTGCACAAGCTTGTTGGCAAGCCGTACCGGTCTATCGTTATTTGCGCGGGAGCTTGTGTTGTAAGTATATCGTATGATCTAGAATTCGCGCGCTAGTCGGGATATCGCAGCGGCTCCGCGTGACCTACTTCTTTGGGCTTTCGTACCTAACTGTCGTTAACGGGTGCATTTCTTTGTTTTTATAGTCTCGATGGCCTACGTGCGTATGGCTCCCTAGCGACGGTCCGGAAGAGAGCGGTGTGTGAGGGGTTTCCTGTCCGAATCGTGTTGTTATGCTGTTGAATATTTGGTGGGCACGTGTTGCGGAGTCCGGGAGAGAGCGGGGGTGAGGGGTTTCCTGTCTTCCGTTGGCCGTTGAATTTAATACATTACACTATCCCCCTTTTTCGGAAAAATAAAAAAAAAAAGAAAAAAAAATATTCACCTACATAAGAGCCAATACCTAAACCAAAACTAAAAGTTAACTGCCTAAGAGCCAGCTAAAGCAAAAGTTGATTGAAAAGAACTAGTTACAGACTACATAAACAAGAAGAAAACTTAAATGTTACTTATAATTAACTTACGGGTAAGTACAGAATACAGAATATAAATGTGAAGGTGTGAGTGTCTCTTTTTATGTTTAGAATCTAAATGTGATTACTAAGGGAAATAAAAATTTGTAAATAATAAAGACTAGTGAGAAAGTTGTAATGCAACCACCCAAAAAATGTGTGAGATGGCTTGCGCTGAAAGCGGTGAGAAAGTATAACAGAGCAAAAAGATTAACTAATTAGGTTGTGATGTGGCTATATTTGAAATTTTATAAATTAGAAATTATGCAAAAGAGGGAACTCTTTACAAATCGTAATTGAGTTTTGTTACGAAAATAACAATTATTAATAATTTATCTTATACAACTATGACATGGACGAATGTATGAGCCTAAGACTATCACTATTATTTATTTATTTATAGAGTTTGAACAACATGAAATAAGAATAAAGCTAATAATAACTGAGCAAGTGTTACTACTT
Source organism: Hesperophylax magnus (assembly GCA_026573805.1). Lineage (NCBI taxonomy): Eukaryota > Metazoa > Arthropoda > Insecta > Trichoptera > Limnephilidae > Hesperophylax > Hesperophylax magnus. Next base: position 2,050,610 of record JAIUSX010000018.1, read on the forward strand.
GAATTTGACCAGACTAAGGTCTAGAAATCATTGATAGTAGAGTGTAATTATACAAAACAAAACTTTTTTTTTTATACTGAAAATGATAAAAGAAAATCAATAATTAGTTTTAAATTTTATAAACTTAGGTTTATAAATTGTTACAAAAAAAAATTCGCCATTGCTGAGTTTTTTTATACATTGGAATCATAAAATAAACTTTTTGCTAATAAGGATAACAGGTGACCTGGGGGGTCGCTTATAAACATTGAGTCTAGTGAAACTGGTTATTTGGACGATTTGTCCATTTAACAAGAACCAAAAAGAAAAACAAACAAAAAAAATTTAAATAATAATAATAATAACAATACAATTGAAATACAATAGATTTTAAGGAACTGAAAGTGTCGTATAAAATGATATCACGTTATCAATGCAATAAAGGTCAAACATTTAACCAATTTAATTGTCAGTTTTAATAAATTGAAATTATTACAAAAAGGTTCCACGTTATTAAACGTAATTAAAACAATTTATTTGTCAGTTTTAATAAACTGAAATTATTACAAAAAGGTATCACGTTATTAAACGTAACTAAAACATTTTAATTGTCAATTTTAATAAACTGAAATTATTACAAAAAGGTATCACTTTATTAAATGCAATAAGGTTTTTTAACATATAACCAATGTAATTGTCAGTTTTAATAAACTGAAATTATTAAAGGTATCACTTTATTAAACGTAATAAAACAATTTAATTGTCAGTTTTAATAAACTGAAATTATTACAAAAAGTACCACGTTATTAAACGTAATAAAACATCTTAATTGTCAGTTTTAATAAACTGAAATTATTACAAAAAGTATCACGTTATTAAACGTAATAAAACATTTTAATTGTCAGTTTTAATAAACTGAAATTATTACAAAAATGTATCACGTTATTAAACGTAATAAAACAACTTATTCATTTAAAACAAAACAGCGAAATCTACTGTTTTGACTTGGTGGTCAACTGAATAAGGCACAATGGCTTACACTGAGCCAACAATAAAACTTCATCAAGGTAAGAATAACACCTGACAGGCGTGTGACTTTTAATTAATTGTGCATAACAGGAATACACAATTATAACAAATTCAGAGGGGACTTCCTCTGACTGAGATGGGGGTTACCCCTGTACATATATTTTGAATAATCTTATGATTACAATTAGGCATAACATTGACAAGAAAATGTCCTTCTGGACTAATCTTCAATACCTATTAATTATACAAAGTAAACAGTCTATCCGTGTATGCAAGATTCTCCTTCGTGTCACGTCCGGGTATTATCATTTTTGTGATTATGTTTTTATGTTTTAAATTAATGAGAATTACGAGGGTAAGTGGTGGGGTAGAATAATAATTAAAAAAAAATTGAGCGCCAACATGTCTTTTAACGTTATTTATGTTACTATTAATTTACGTTTCTTTTCTTTTATTTCTAACTGGTTATGGAAGACATGTAAACCATTATAAAACTTTAAGCTTGTTATAGTAGATTCGTAAATTATTGAAGTGAGATTTATGGGTAAGAGGGAGAAAGAAAAAAAATAAATATTACACTTAAGATTCACAAACCGCTTGACAATTGGGTCCTTATTGCAGTGGTTGTGTGAACGTAATGCATGATAGCCAACGTCAATTTGTCCCATCTCGAGGTGTGCACTCCTCTATTTGATGTGACAAACAAACTTGCCAGAGATCATACATACGATTTGATACTACGAAAAAGCTAAGTTCCGTACCATGCTTATGACACTTATATTTTATTTAAGTCATTATCGTGGTAAAAGGCAGGGAAATTAAAATTGAAGTGAGCGAGGCGTTTATGGTATTTTATTTTAATATATTTTTTAAGATGATTCTGATTTAATTATATCTTGCGGAAAAAAAACATATACTCTTATTCGATTGAACTTCGTTAAGGCATCCGCGACCAAGTCGTAAATAGCGATCATTTCCAGCTTTTTAATTACCGCTGCTGAACTGTTTTCAAAATTTAAAATTGGGGTTTGGGAATCCATATTAAATTTGTATGATTATTAATGAAATTATAAACCTCGTAAAATCCTCTCCAATACAATGATGCCGATGATTTCGTTGAGCGCCAGTATAACGTTTTAATATAAACACTCAATCCAAAACCATTGCATTGACATGGTAGGTTTGTTAAAATAAACATGTGATTTTTTAGACATTGAAGTATACATATATATTGTTGATTTTTATGGACAGGTTATACAAATCTAGTCCCTACCTATATTGGCTCTATTATCGTTCGAGGGTGTCAACGACTTAAAGGGGGATTCCGTAGTACGTTACTTGGTGATTGTAGTGGCTTGGTGTTGAACCCGCGGTGTGATGGGCGGCGTCGTTGTGAAGCCTAGGGCTACCTTAGCCCGGTGGGGGAGCCGCTGGCTGGGTTGTCTCGTACTGTGTCCGGGAGGTCCGATTAGATAGGTATTTGTAAAATGTTCATCACTGCACAAGCTTGTTACTATTGTACCGTTCAAGCACTGTATCCGAGAGGTCCGATTAGATAGGTATTTGTAAAATGTTCATCACTGCACAAGCTTGTTGGCAAGCCGTACCGGTCTATCGTTATTTGCGCGGGAGCTTGTGTTGTAAGTATATCGTATGATCTAGAATTCGCGCGCTAGTCGGGATATCGCAGCGGCTCCGCGTGACCTACTTCTTTGGGCTTTCGTACCTAACTGTCGTTAACGGGTGCATTTCTTTGTTTTTATAGTCTCGATGGCCTACGTGCGTATGGCTCCCTAGCGACGGTCCGGAAGAGAGCGGTGTGTGAGGGGTTTCCTGTCCGAATCGTGTTGTTATGCTGTTGAATATTTGGTGGGCACGTGTTGCGGGGTCCGGTAGAGAGCGGGGGTGAGGGGTTTCCTGTCTTCCGTTGGCCGTTGAATTTAATACATTACAAAATATAAACTGGAAAGTATCAAAAATAGTAACAAAATCAGTAGCTTCTCTTTTGTTCTAGGCAAAAAATTATGAATTTTATTTCTGTTATCTATTAATTTTTGGATTCGTTTATTCAATGATTAAATAACCAAATAACGATTAAGTTTTTGAGCAAATTCAATAAAGGCCAAAGATATTTTAGTATCAAAAGAGATAGATGCTTAAAAAATCACACATTCCGATTATCTGGATTAATGTGGACACATTAAAAAAAAATCTGAAACTTCTGTCGATTACAGATGTGTATACAGAATACCTGGGGGTAAAGTGCGCTAAATTCGGGGGATGACACGACATTTTAAAGTAGTTTTCAGGTTAAAAAGTTGAATTGTTTGAATGGGAAAATAAAAATTATTCTATTGAAAAATATGTATGCCTAGAAAAATAAACATGGAATTTCGAAAAAACTTTTTTATCTTTTATATTTCTGCCATATTTCTGTACAATGGAATAAAGCCTATTAAAACGGTCATCCAACACACGACAAGATTTAGAGAAAAAAAATTAATACCACAAGCAAACAAAGAAGATCTTTTGGCGATTCATGAATAAACAACTTTCCATGTAACATTAAAAACATTCCTTTTAAAGGAATGTCTCTACATCAAACGAATACTTTCAATGAATTAAATACTTTTCTTTCTTTTTGTATATTTAAGCACTTTAATATTATAATATTGGGTTAGGTGTAAGAAATAAGATGTACAGGGGTTTTCCAATAAGAGGTGTTATTTTAAATAGCCCGCTATTTATGTAGATGTTATTTTTAAAGCTGTCATTTTTTAACATTTGACAAGTAGAAACTACATCATTGATGAAAATGGAACAATACACGCTTCAACAACGCATTGAAATTATTAAAATTCACTTGAGTGAATCAAATGCAAATCATCTTGAGTGATGAGGCCCATTTCCACCTCGGTGGCTTCGTCAACAAGCAAAATTGTCGCATCTGGGGCTCGGAAAACCCAAGAGTGATTGTTGAAAAGCCTCTCTATCCTCAACGTGTGTCTTTTTGGTGCGGTTTATGGTCCGGCGGAGTCATCGGACCTTACTTTTTTGAAAATGAAGCTGGAGCAACAGTTACGGTGAATGGATTGCGCTATCGAGAGAAATTTACTTTCAACAAAACGGCGCTATGTGCCACACAAGCAACGAAACCATTGATCTTTTAAGATTGAATATCAAAATAACACCTCTTATTGGAAAACCCTGTATCTATTATCCTTTGTACTTTCTGTATACCTACTTATATTAAAAGTGTTTATGATACTAAGATACGAGGTAGATACTGAGTGAAAAGGATTTCATTTTAATAATTATCATAGAATTTTGGGAGTATTTTATATTGTTGTTTCTATAAATAAATAAACCTATAAAAACTGACTTTGACTTTCACCTTCATAGCTTTAAGAACGATTAACTCAATATTAATGTTTTTCGTTAATATAATTTTAGAAAGGTATTACGTAAAATATATATTTTCCCTTGAAAATAGTTATTGGTATAGGAGTCAAATTGAAAGAGTTGAATTCTAAAAAACATAAAGTGATACGACATTAATGTTTAGGGATTATTCGATCATATTTTAATAATGCTGTATAATATGGCGTTGAGACTATCGAGATAATTAAACACGCTAATTTCTATTGTCTTTGATGTGAATATTCCTGCGTAATGAACTCAAATTTGCTTTGAAATTTTCAAAATTAGAACTGATAATTATGTGAAGACGAACTTGTTTTTCATTTCCACTTTCAAGGTTCCACTTCATTAATGCAAATCATTGAAGAAAACAAAAGTGAAATTCAAATAGATAATTCAAAGGAAATAACGCTAATTTCGACGAAAAATAATGCGAAAATTTATGGTCCCCATTTATTCGTCATCTAAAAAATGAACCGAAGAAAAACTTTTGATCTTCTATATAAATAAAAAATGTTTGTTTATTAAAAAACCTTAATCTCCGAATGTTCGTCATCGATTGCTTTAAAATTTTGACACAACGTTTCATTCAAATACGCGTTTGTTTTCATATACCTATATTATAAAGATGTCACACGCGACAGCGTAAAAACATTTTTGTGAAAAACAGCGCCATCTGTTGGACAAACATGCTTTTGAAAAACTGCCATCTGTTGGACGAAAAAGCAACACGCGCTTTTGTTTCTCTACTGCACAGACAGACTGAGCACACCACAGCAGGGCGTGGCATGGTACAGCGAGTTTTTTTTAAATATTAAATTGTTAATTATCACTTGGATAACCCTGATATATTGATGATGATTCACTTCCATATTCGTACCATTAGATCAAGGTTCCGTAGAATGTATTATTGTAACAATTATACTACGGTTTCAGGCTACGATTCTTATAAATAGATTACTAATAATTGGTTATGTTTATTTATGTTATGCTTACGATTTTTGATATTCCTCTATTGAAATATAAAGCATTACTAATTAAACATTTTAGAAGTGCATATTTTGATGAGATCTCTGCAAAACACGATTTGGTTTTTGTTCGTCTTGATTTCTACCTTTGTACATGTATATTCATTTTTCTTTTTAATTTATGTAATCTTATAATTTTTATTTTCTTTATACATTGACTGTCAATTACTAGCATATGTGCAAATGGGACATAAGCAGATAATTTTAAATAAATGATCATAAAACCGGGATTATAAATGTAGATGGTAAGTTACAGCACAATAATGCTTATACACCACAGATAAATTTGTTCCACAAAAGTATTAAAACATGTTAAATCAGTAAAGGTCTCATGTCACAGAATAAGGGCAGAGATTGAGCGATGAAGAGCAGTGAGCACATTGTTATTCCGCTGTCACTATTTGCCCTCCATATTTACTTGGCTACCTCAAATGACTCCCCTATTTGATTTGGGAAAGAGTAAACAAAAATGACGGAAAACTTTCAGTGAAATGTCCTGAAATTCATGCCTCGTCAAGGGGCGTTACTTGGATGGTTACACTGAAGGGATACATGGATAGAAATGTTTTTTGGGCTTATCAGTCAAAATGCAAAACGGTAAATATTCCTAAACATTGAAGACTAATCATCAATAAAAGGTTCGGCCGCATCTAGGAATTCAAATATGCGACCGTATCTTTTTGTGTTTCAAATTTTCGTTTGAGATTCGCTAATATTATTAATTTTACTATAATTTGAGGAAAAGTCAATAGATGTAACTTATTAAAATAAAAAAAGGATATATTTTTCCAAGACTAAGGCTAAGACTATCTAGATTGCGTTTAGTTCGTGAAGAATCTTGGAATCATAAAAATGATAGCAGCCAATAAATGTAATTGACGGTCTGCACAGTCGAGGGGTAAGGCTCTTGACCAGTAAGCTAGAGGTCGTGGGATCAAATCCCGAAGGGCGCAAGTGATTTTTATTTTATTGATTTTCTTTTATTTTACAATTTACTAATTTAAAATAATATATTGTATATTTTCAGCACGTTCCAGAGTGAAATTTACTCTCAGAATCGCCCTGGTGTAGGACCGCCATTCAGAATTGAAACTTTGCTTGAAATGACTTTTGAATAGCCAGTTACTTCCGCATCATCCTCTTCCCTTCTCTTTCCCCTCCCCACTACCTTCAGCCTCACAGCAAACCCCAATGTTGTATACCATAGTTTCACTGACTTCAGACGGTTGGGAGCAGTTGGGACTCTTATGCAGTTTCATATATATGTATATATATATATATATATATATATATATATTTTTTTTTAAATCCCCTCATATCTCCCCCCATCTCGAACTTCCTCTCATTTCTTTCCCTAAAAAGACACTCCACACAGCATCCCCAAAGATAACATAGGCCTTGAGGGGTTTTTTTTCCTGTGTGAAACTAATGTAATTTTTTTTTAAATTTTACCTGCTTTTTAGAGTTCATTATGTTATGTAACACACACTTATTATTGTACTTCTGAACAACTTACCCATAATATACGTGTAAATGCATAAATAAATCAGTGAGAAAATAAGGTCTCACATAAATTTTCAAAATCAGTATATAAAAATATGTTCTAGGGATTACAATGTTCAGTGGCTGGCTTTTATGTAGATATTGTAGCTATACGTTGGCAATTGTATAAACATCCCGTCTTGTTTGTCGAAGAAAACTCCGCAGGATAAATGGTTAGAAAGCAGTAATCCAGATGAGTAAATTTGTGTTTGTTTATTAGACTTAAACATCGTTCGTTAATGAATTAACTACAAATTTGTGCTTGGCGAGACTGTGAAAGGATTTTTGTGGCTTTGTACAGATAAGAACATATTACTCATAGAGATGGGAGGTGAAGATTTTTTTTTTTGTATATTCAAAAAAAATTCAACTTAGTTTTTACCCTATTAATGGATTTTCTGTAGTCGTTAACATATAAAAAAGGAACAAAATGACTTGCTAATTTATTAAGAATCTCTTCCAATTATTGGTATTTCCGGTTAAAATTGGGAATACAAGCTTTACGAATGAATTGAATTTCCCGATAAACTATTAGTAAATTACGAATATATTATCGACCGGTCGGTGGCTGGCTAATTCCTCCATCACAACACAAGCAACATTTTCCGCTTACTGTGGTGGTAGTAGGAAATTTTCAAATATTGTCAGGTTATTTGTAACCCGGGAATGTTTGTCTTTCTTTTAATAATTTTTTTTTTAAAATTATCATGACGTCGGAAAATTATTTGTGCATATATTATCAAGGAAAATCTTTAAAACATTCTAATTATTTAAATTTTTTTTTTAATGAAATACAAAAATTCCTTCATGAAAACAGGACCAAAGAAAGTTAAGATGTTAGTTAATTATTGGAGAGATAATGTCACTAATTAGAAACAAAAAACTTGAGTCTGGCAATAATATAACATAATATTTCAGTAAGACAGTCATACAAACTGTTAATTAAATATTCACAAACGACCTGGTGAATTATTTATTCCCCGTAATATTCTGAATCATAAATAATAATTTGAACGATTCAGTGTCTAAAACAATGATACAAAATGCGCAAGATGGCCCTGTATTGGTTTTTTTGACCAATCTACTAAACAGGTATTTAAGAAGGCTTCAGATATTTCTAATTCGATGTTTCGTTAAACCATCCAGCGTTTGAGAGTCACATATGAACGGGCGTCCATATTGTATACAAGTATTTTTATCTTTTTTTCTATCTTGCGGAAATACTTTAGTTTTTGACGTTAGAAAGAAAAATAATTATTCTTTCCAGTTTGCTTCAAATATTTATACTGGAAGCCATTAATAAAATCCCGAAAATAGCCAAAATGTATAATTTATATTTCTCACCGCTATCGTAACAAACGTCTTAACTTCAAAAAATATTTTTTTATATGAACAAGATAAAAGTGAACTTAAAGTTTTCTTACAAATTTTTCAAAAAAAACGAACGTGTTTTCGAAATATCGAGTTCTCTAATTTTTTGAGATTGATTGGAGTGAATATTTAAATAAAAATGTGTTAAGCATTTTCATCAAAAATTTTTCTAATGTTAAATGCAAACACCGGAAAGATAATTTTATCTAATTTCTAAGACAGTATTGGTTTTTATGAATAATTAAAAATAAAATTAAAATACTCAGAAAAAAATGATGAAAGTTTAAACGTTTTTCAACTTTAATATTGGCATTTCTATTTTGGGTACTGAGAATTCGTGGTGGAATTCCATTATAAAAATATTAAAGGTATTAAAACAATTTTCCAAAGTATACTGGAAAAAAGTTGTAAAACCTTTTATTATAGAATTATTTTAAAATTTAACGATTACGATTTTTTAATTTTGATGTTCCCACTTTATTTTAGAGAATTGCTAGGGCTAACTTTATTTTAGGGTATAGTCCCGTCTTGTGTAGCCAAGTCCATTGAAATGCACAAATTTTAGTCAAGTGTATCAAATAGTTACAGTACTGACCAGATTAGAATTGTAAGGTGTTTCCCAACCATCCACTTCTCCATCTCTTTCTTCAGTCTCACAACATACCCTCATCAGGAATATCATAATCCCGCTAAATCTAGCAAATACAAGAAAGAAAAAAATTTATATAAGAGATTACAAAAATATATTATACATTGTAAACATAGTAATAACTGTAACTTACAATGTGGCTATAGAAATTAAAATGTAAACTGTTAACAAACTATTCTCAAAATGTGTGTGAAATATTTTTTGAAAGATCTTTCTTTTTGCCAAGAAATCGCTCGAGAGGGTAAGAGTTTATAATCGTTTTTGTATTATTGTTACAGTGAAACATATGTTTTAGTTTGCGTAACTCTATTAGGAACACGGAGTGCAATAAATTGCAATCATGCAGGATTGTCAATTAGGAATTAATGATTTTAAAAAGTTTGATAACAATCTCTTGTTGGTAAGTTTTATTTTTTTTATGTGACAATCACATGAAGGGCGTCCCTGTCAGTACAATGTAAAGATAGGGGAGCTATGTCACCACCGGTTGGACAGCGATGTGAGGCGGGTTTTGGAAGGGGTTTTAGAAAGAAATTTACTAATGCGGGTCTTAAAGATTCCCTGATTATATGAAGAAAGAAAACAGATATCGGTAGCTCGTTCCACATACATAAACGAGTCGATTTATCAACAATATTTTAACAATTGTTTAATTTAATGGTTTTATAAAGGTTCGTTATTAATGGATTGTCAATCAAAGGGACCGCTGTCTTTTGGCAGAATCAAGTAGGTTTATCAAGTATTGTGGGGCTCCAGCCCAGAGGTGGCTCACAAAGCTTTGTTCATTTTATATTTTTCATTAGGTAGTTATTATATTTTGTCTAAGTTTCGTGTATTACAAAATCAAGTCGGTTCATTAAGTATTTTGGATCTCCAGCCCAGAGGTGGCTCCCAAAGCCTTAATAATTAAAAAAATTCTTTAGACAGTTGTTACAGTTTACAATATTTTCAACAGGAATATGAATATCATTATTTACTTGTTATTCACAAAAAATGTAGTTTTCGTTAGTACTGTGACCAATCTAGACTATTTTCAATCTTCGGTCAATATTATAAATGGTTTCTTATCTAATTTACCATAAATATCGTTTCATCATATCCTGCAAACAAGTCGTTATGTCTTTGAAGTCGATTATTTACTACTAGACTGAGTCAAACTTTAATTCGTTTGACGAAGAAGAGAGAGCTCTAAGTGGTAAATGTTAAATGTCGGTATACGATTCCTAATGGTACTATGTTATAATATCGATGTGGTAATGAGTTCTTTTGTTACATCTTTCCCATCAAAAGTAGGCTCTCTATTTTATTCTGGGATTAATCGAATATCGGTCCTTTGACACTGATAACCGCCATTTGAACATGAATCCTTAAATGATATTAATTATAGATTATAATAAATTCATTGCTGTGGTGTGGAATCGTTTCCGAATGGAATGAAATCATTTTCATAAATTATATTACTGTAATAAATGAGGGCGGTTTTCGCGAGATTGTTTTTTATGGTTAAATCAGACATTTCGATTATTAAGTCTAATTGAAAACATGCTTTTGTATTAGATATTATGGTTTCGATTCACATTATATCGTGCTCCCTCAACACAATCTGATAATATTTTTTTACTAACCAGTTCAATCTGCCGGCACGTACAAATGATTGATCATTATTTTTTATTTATTATTTAGGAACATTTGTATTATATTAACATGAAAAGGTTATTAGATAAGCGATGCAAAAAGCGTAGATATCAACAGTCCACTTAAAAATGTTCACATCATGAAGTTTAAGTATCATTATACAATAGGTATGAACAAAAAATATAAACAGTAAAACGTGAACAATGGTAAAAAAGAGATATCAAAAACAAAACAGACAGATCAATATATGATCCAAAAAAAACAAAAGCAAAAAAAAACAGAAAACAAACAAATAGAGTAAATAAAAAAACAATCAAAAATTTACCATCTATTGCTAATTTACTTTTTTAAAATAAACGAGACTATTTGCATATATGTCTACGTAGTTAAATTCAATAGAATTGCACCGACGAAACATTCGAGACATTGGATTGAAGCATGCAATATTGTTCTTAAATAACTCTAGTTGAAATATATATCGACTCCTTAGATTGCGTCTATAAGGAACTTTAATAAGAATATTGCTCAGACAATGAGTTGTTTCAAGCTTGTTATGAGTATTTTTGTGTAGACATATTAAGTCAGAAAATTGTCTTATTTTAACCAGGGTCGTAAAGTTAAAGTATTGGAGTCGTTAATAGTAAGACACTACGGCATTTAGTTCAAGTTTAAATGATAACAATCTTAGAAATTTATTTTTGTACAGATTCAATATTTTTTGAATATGTCAAGTAGTGTGGGTTCCAGATAACACTTCCATATTCCAATTTGCTTCTGACCAATGAGTGGTACAATGAGAATGTGTATAAAGCACATCATTTTCAAAGGATTTACAAAATATTAAAAAATCAGTTCCTGTCACATTGAGAAACTGTGCCAGGAACTTTGCGTGAAGCCCGGGCAATGCCGGAGACTTCAGTTAGTATAATTATAAAGTAGAAGACATAAATAGTTGACGAAATATTATTGGGACCTCGTTTCAAGATTTTTTTTTTTTTCTAGAAATATACTCCTCAAAAACGGTGTTGGATCCAAAACTGATTACAAATTGTATTTGTAAGATGTGGTTTCAGATGAACTTGAGTGGACTGTAAACCATTTAAATGAGACGAAATGAAATGGTGGTTGTTGGAATTGGGTGATAGTATGTGTGGGAATGAACAATGAATGGAAGGTAAAACAAAATGACCAATCACTTACCACTGTATCTCCTCGAAGGAGCACACAACACAATCACAATATAGGGAGTTCCACCGCGGTACCTCGAGGTAATTATCGCCACAACAAAATGAATTCGAACTTAAATGATATTATGAGCTTTCAATATAGTCAATGTCCTTATTTTTACTTTTCAACAAGATTACGTACACGAAAAAACATCAACAACTTGTTTCCAAGCTAGTCCAAATCCTTCATATGTGTTAATAAAAAAAAGCACTCAAATTTTCACTATGTTCTTGCCATTATTCCAAATTCTCAAATACTAATTGTCTGGATGGTTGATGGTAAGGGATAGGTAAGGACTGGATAAATGAAATCCCGGTAGACACTAAGCATATTCTCATTTCAAAACCAAACAGCGGTATATTGTCAAAAAAAGTTTTTAAAATTATGTAGGAATAAGGAATAATCTGAATTTGTAAATTATATCTACAAACTTTTCTCTGCCAGGTAGGTAAGTACGTACTTTGGAAAAATGTATCTGCGTGTATAAATTTTTTACCTGTAAAAATTATAATTCGAACGAATGTAGTTGGCAAATGATTCGACTTCAAAAATCTGGTATGCTAATTCGCTGAAACTTTGGCGTGGCTTAACTCAACTAAACAAATTCAATGCCTTCCGCCGGTAAAAAGAATCCATACGAAATATTCGTATTTCAGCTAAGGAGAGGTGGTATAATTTAACGATTTCTGCAAGATTGCGCCGCTTCTTGGAAGTATTCAGTATAATATTTTAACAGCTTTTCATAATTTTATTTCTTCAATCTACGAAGACTTCTTTCCGAATCTCTTTCTTCGATAATCATATTAATCTGATGATTTGAATAATGATGACGGATCCGTTTATGTAATCGAATTTAAGATATAAATATGATTGATTTTGATTGCGGCAGATATCCTTGATCAGCTTACATTTTTCAAATCCTTTTATAATTTCCAAATTCTAACGAACTCTGTAGAATTTGTAGAGAATGACTTGTTTAAATGAATTCAGTAATTAACGACAAAACCACAATATATTCCCATCATCAGCTGCTAATCCTATACAAATCTCAAATACGCCAATTGATCTTGAGAGCCACTTCTGGGCTGGAGCCCCACAACACTTGAAAAACCTACTTGATTCTGTGCGAAGGAGGGTGGTCCGTCTGATTTACAATCCATTGTTCAAAGACCGATTGCCATCTGTAATGCAGACGCAATGTGGGCATGATATGTCTGTTATAGAGGTATTTTAATGGATTCTGCTCCAAGGAGACAGCAGCATTGATCCCAGGTCTAGCAGAAATAACGCTTAATTCGACGTACACGGGCGGAACACCCGTTGATGTTGAGTTTATGAGAACGGGCCGCTTCTTCGACTTCTTTGTGTAATGTTCGTATGTGGAACGAGCTACCGGCATCTGTTTTTCATCCTTCTTATAATCCGAGTCTTATCAAGACCAACATTAATAAATCCCTTCCTATAGCCCTATCTCGACTCGCCTCACAACGCTGCCCAACTGGGTGGTGACTTAGCTCCCCTCCCTTCACACTGTACATACAGTAATTTTTTTTTATGTTTTAACTGTTATCAATTTACTTTTTTACATTAGCACCACACGGGAGACCCCGAGTAAAATAATTTTCCTCAGGGTCTATAGCTTCAGGTTTCATCTTTGGGGATGCTGAGTGGAGGGTCTTTTTAGGATAAAAGGAGAGGAAGATCTAGGAAAGATAAGGGTATAAGGGGTGGATAGGAATCTAAGGGTCAGCGTGTCCAAGAGTAACGAACCGAGTGCGATGCAACGCAATTTTCCGAGAGAGTACTGCTTGAGAGGTCAAAAGGTCTCGTTCAACCAGTATCTCACAATGCGGCCTGCCACGCAGTTGGTAAACTAACCAAACGTAGCGAACAATTTGGAATGACCCATGGAAGAGGTGTTGGTTATCCAACAAATGGTTCCCGGGGCGGCGGTATCCATACCCGCCTCCCATATTGAAAATAAACAAATGAATTATCTTGTGAATTTAATTTGGTAACCGGTCTCTTAGTCTGTCTGTAGGTTAGGCTTTTCCTTTATCATCGACATAAATACAAAAATTACAAAACAGATAGCGTATCTTCATCTCTATAAGTTTTGTTAAAGAATCTGAAAATAACCTGAACTGTAACTTGAGTTGAAAAACCTTCCCTTCTCGCGAAAAAGGGAGCTCTACCCCTATTCTTACAAGCAAAAGTTTACTGAAGAAATTTCATATTATTATTTCACTGGAAAACTCTGAAAGCAAAGAAGAAATTTCATTATTTCAAGGTTTTGACTAAATTTGATGCTACACGGTAACTAAATGGTGACGTGACAAAGTTAACAATAGATCTAGTTTCCATATTCCCCATATCCGCAATCACTGAGATTATTTTGATATCAAGAACACAGCGATGAAAGTAACATTTCCGTATTCCGCTCACTTATTTATTTTGTATTATAGAAACAAACATTGATGAAATGATTTACAGATAATTAATATTTCTAGGTGGGTACCTATCAATTGATACCTTGTAATTTCTCATGGGTGGTATGCATATTTTGAAAAATTACTGGGTGACGTGTTTAGTGCACAGGAGTTCGTGTATATAGGCATGTGTGGGTGTGTATGTATATATACGTACATTGAACAGTTTATAATATTATTGATAATAAGCCACTTTAAAATATTTAAGTATTAAAAACTTTGTTTAAACTTAAAAAGAAATAACTATTTACGATGAGCGAGATGGCAAAAGATGCATTAAAGTTACAATTTTTTTAATCAATGTTCAAAATATCCTTGTTTTTGCCAGTTTTGAAGCCATGTTTGATTTTGTTAGGATGATGTGACGTTTGCCAAAAGGTTCAACGTCGATCCAAATGTGCAAAAACTATTTAATAACCCTAAATAATAACGCTATAACCTATTTTGTTTATGTTTTTCTTCCTCGTGGTAGTATTTATTTTAATTATTAAATACAATATTAGCGATTAATAAACGAAAAACTGAAACAGAAAAATCAGAAAAGGATACGGTCATATCTAGGACATGAACCCAGGACCTTTGCCTATTAACCTAAAAATGACTTTGTATTGTTTTATCTCTGGGTTTTCTCACAAACTCTAATTTGATAGATTGACAATGGACACTGATATCTTATCTAGAAGGCGGTTGGAATAATCTGGACCCCGACCTTGAGGTTCCCACTTTATTTATTTTCCAATCGGTATCTTCGATACTCGACAGCTAACGCTATCTATGGATAACGTAATAGACTCATCTAGTGCCATACATGGGTAAACTCTTACATTAATATCAAGGATATTACAGAAGAAAAGTGTCTGCATATTAATTTGATCGAAATTTCTACGTAGATGTGCATTATTTTCCTTTCCGGTAATTTCAATTATTTTACATAATTAATTTATTTTACCTTTAATCATACTTACGTATATTACTAACGGGTAACGGTAGTAAATAATAACTAAAATTAATACAATTGATTTATTGTTGTTTACTGAATTGAATTTTCGATTTTACTAACTCACCGATGATTACGATGTTTCTCCGCAGGGGTACTTTTTAGCCAGAAAAGATGGACCGCGAAATAACTTAGGCTTGGCACACACTATTTGGTTCATTCACATTCATACAATGCCAAATGAATATAATATGAACAAACATACCCTTCTGTGACTGGCCCGATTCAAGCATTGGCACGATTTAGGTATTTGGTTCACGTGATCGTGCCATGTCTTCCCCAAGGGGTCCCCGACTTTCTCTACTATTCATATTCACATCGTATATTTTCCTTATACTCTGTTCTTCGTTTATTTGTTCTGCATACCCAAACCGTACCTTTCGTAACTATTCGTACTTTCTTTCATACTCGTTACTCTTACAACAACCTTGCATTCGTTGTAAATCTCTATATTTCTCACACGATTCTATATGGTTCTACCACGCTCTCAAAAAACGAAAAAAATCACAGATTTTTATATACTGTAATTCGAATTTGATGTATAGATCTAATTATAATATTTTTTAATCAGTACCACAATAAGAGCACATAATTTTTATATCTTGAAAATTTTTTTCAGTATTTTTTTAAAGTTGTTTTATTTTATTTTGTTTTACGCCCAACCGGGCTCTTTCGTGGATTTTAAGAACAGAATTTACCTAGTGAGCTGTCGAAAATCATACACAGTTTTTAAATCATGATATAACATTAAACTGATAACCTGAATATGAAACAATATTATTAAATCGGCGAAGGAATGCAAGAGAATCATTAATAGGTCAAAATTCGAACACGACCGGATGAAAAAAAAAAAAAAAACGACCGCGAAATGACCTGCAGATCAGCAAAAAGCTGGCTGCCTGCCCGCATGGCAGCAGAGCATTCTGGTCGCTTGCGGGCTCAATAGGTCGGAATTTTTGCAAATCCAGTTTGCTACCTCTTACCAGACCTGACGGCTTACTAGCAAACACCGCCACCGAAAAGGCTAACCTATTAGGGAAAATGTTTGCGGAAAACTCGACCCTCGACGACGGAGGTGCTGTTCCGCCGTCGGTTCCTCACTGCGGCTTCTATATGAAAAAGCTGAGGATCCGGCATCGGGATGTACTCCACGTTATACGGGGGCTCGATGTTAACAAAGCTAGTGGACCTGATGGAATACCTGCCCTGGTATTGCAGAGGTGTGCTGCGGAAATAGTTCCAGTTTTGACAAAGCTCTTCAAAATGTCCCTGAAGTGTGGCACTGTGCCCTCTGGTTGGAAAAAAGCGGTCATTCACCCTATTCCCAAGAAAGGTGACCGCTCCAACCCGGCCAACTACCGCCCCATAGCGATCACATCAGTTCTGTCCAAAGTGATGGAACGTGTGATCAACGACAAACTGCTCACATACCTCGAGAAGAACAAAATTATCAACGACCGTCAATACGGATTCCGGCGGAACCGCTCGTGCGGTGATCTTCTCGCGTATGTGACGCATGTTTGGGGGCGGTGCCTGGAACGTCACGGTGAGACCCAAACGGTCGCACTAGACATATCCAAGGCCTTTGACCGGGTCTGGCACCGAGGACTTGTCAACAAATTGCCTTCTTACGGACTTCCCGCATCCCTGTGTACGTGGATTGCTGACTTTTTAAGGGATAGGTCGATTCAGGCGGTTGCTGACGGTTTCACCTCTTCCTCACACTCCATAAATGCTGGCGTCCCACAGGGATCGGTTCTGTCTCCGACATTGTTTTTGTTGCACATCAATGACCTTTTGACATGTGCACCGATTCATTGTTACGCGGATGACAGTACAGTTCATGATAGTTTTTTGTTTGACAAGCCCCCAAAGGGCACACAAACTCCAACGGCTCGGAGGGCTTTGAAGCAGAGAATGGACGGTTATCTCGAGAGTATTTCCTCCTGGGGTAAAAATAATCTCGTCGAATTTAATGTTTCAAAGACCCAATCCTGTCTGATTACGTCTAAAAGGGATCCAAATGATAATCTAGTCTCCTTCAACGGAAGCAATCTTCCGAACAGGCCTTCCATTGATATGCTTGGTGTAACTATAAGTGACCAGCTTAGGTACGGGGGCTCCATCGAAGCCAGAGTAAAGTTGGCCTCTCAGAAGCTGGGCGTACTGTACAGGGCCCGTAGATATTTTAATAGTACACAACTGCTGACCCTGTACAAATCGCAAGTGCGCCCTACTGTCGAATTTGGCAGCCATCTGTACCTGAAAATACCTGAAAAAAACCCTTGACTCTGTGCAAAAACGGGCGGTCCGTTTGATAGATTCCAAAATCTTAACAAACGGACTGCAATCTTTAGAGCACAGGCGTCAGGTAGGTATACTGTCCTTGTTCTATCGGTATTACAATGAAAGATGCTCTGAGGAACTAGCGTCATTGATCCCTTCGGCACCGGTGCGTAGTCGGGATCCACGCCAAACGCGCGCCCAACATTTGTACACGGTTGACATTTGTCACATGAGAACAGGTCGCTTCTACGATTCGTTCTTAAGTTCAACAGCTCGGCTGTGGAACGAGCTACCGGCCTCTGTGTTTCCTCCCTCCTACAACATGGGACTCTTCAAGACCCATGTTCACTTCTTCCTCTCCACAAAAAGACCCTCCACACAGCATCCCCAAATATGACATAGGCCCTGAGGGAAATTATTTTCTTCAGGGCCTCCTGTGTGGAGTTAATATAAAAAATAAAAAAAATATAACAATATAGAAACTAGAACATACTACATACAAAACAAATCACTAAAACTACATTACCAACGCTGCTATAATTTGTTGGATTCAACAAAGTGCTGGTATATATTACGCTTAGTTCTATAAATGAACGTTGTAAATATATCTATAGTACCTACCCCCAAACTTGTTGCCCAGATCATGCACCGAATTGGTTAGAGAGTGTGTCTGATAGTTGGATGTGTATGCATTTCAGAAGAATGTTACATTTTGCCTTGTGTTCCTAGTCAACACATGGAATTTAATAGTGGCAACTATGGTTCTTGATGATAGTCAATATTTTTCGGATTACGTCCATAGTAGCTCATCAAGAAAATAAGTTCATGTATTACCTGCCTGTAAAAAAATTCATCGCTCTTAATATATTATATATTCTTCCGCATAAAATTTTTTACAATTCAAAAAACTCCTTTTTTCTTTCGCTTTTCGCGTCCAGCCCAACATTCTTAAATATTAAATGGTAAAAAATGTGTAAAATGCTATTTTGAAATACTTAAATATTTCGTAATTGTAAAAAGCATTCACTTTGTGGCTCATCATAATTTATAATTCTCCTGACGAAGGAAGGGATCTTCCGAAACCGGTAGAGTGAAAATAAAACTATCGTGGTCAAAAACAAATTTATGTGTTTTTATTATAAACTTAAATATTTCTTTACGTTCCTTGGAAAATTGAACAACTTAAATTTCTACTTTGAAAAGTGTGTTTCTACAGATATGTTCTGAGATTTTTATTGCCAAAAGAATTATAATGATTTATTTTTGGGGTATTATGCCGTGTTGCGCTTCCTCCTTCTTTAGCCAAAATTTCGGAGTAATGCTGTCCAAAACGTTGGATAATCACTAAAATGACTCAACCTTTAGTTTTTGTTATTTTGTACATTTTTTACTTAATAAAATGTACGCATAAATTAAACACTCCATTTCAATTTAATTACTTCAAAAAACAACTATTTACTTTTAACACAAAAATTATATATTGAGAGGACGATATTGTTACATTAGTTACAAAATTGTTTCTTGTAGTAATGCAGTTGTTGAAACAAAGTGTTAATTAAGTTGAAGTGGGATTCTAGAATTTTACCAAATTATTTACTAGTGTAGTAATTATAAAAAAGAACATGAAAAACAACCCAGAATACGGCAGAGCAATATAAACGATACGGTGAGTGTTACATATACAACAAAATGTTCCCCCCAAGAAATCCCGCGGGATCTCTTTCCTCCTGAAGTTTGCAATGTTCACTGTTCACACGTCACTTAGAAGTCTGGAGAATTGACGTCCCAAACTACCCTAGTACCTTCCACAAACGAACTGTACACGTGCGGAACATTACAGATGAAACAACAACTTTTTATAATTGAATATCGACGGAAACATTTAGGTTAGACACTAGGCGAGAATTAAGTTCGAAACTTTTCCAACCACTGAAAAGATAACCCATAGAAGTGTGATGTACACCAGTAATAGTTAAAAATTATAATTGTTATTACTTATGTAGAAAACATAAAAGAAAATAAAAGCATGATTATAATTTAAAGAAACACAAGTTCTGTTAACAAAATATAATTTTATTATCTAAGGTTTGAAGTTAACAATTCCCAAAGAATAAGAACTATGCATGATTGCTTAAAGGACTCTATAATTATTTAATATGAATCACAAAGGTGGTCAGAAACTCGAAGATAATTTTTGAGAGTTTAGTTACAAATATGACCACAATATTATATTTCAAGATAACCAATTGGTTAATGAATTTATAGGGCTTCAGTTCATTCAAACATAACACATAAGTAATTATTTAAATAAGCTACACGATAAACCAATATTTATGAGAAAAAAAAATTATATGATTACGTATTGAAATTCGTTGCGTCGCCATGATTAGCTATTTAGCTAAGTTCTCCTAGACAGACAGTGTCTCTCGTTGCTCTGCCGTATTGGAACTGATCATTTATTTCAGTTCAGAAATTCTTGGACTAACTACCATATGTATTCCTCTTTGCCCAGATTTTACTTTACTAATGGAGGAAAACAATTATACCAAGTCAGTGGACATCTTCAATTTATGTTTAATCAATTATAAATTGTTGTTAATGAAGCAATTCAGTTATGTACTATAAATAATGTATATTTCTTAATATTCTCATGTACGAGTAAAAGCCCCGAAAAAGGGCGTTAATAAATAAATAAATCATAAATAAACCACTAACGAACTGATAATCGAGCCTAACGCGGCTATCATAGTAGTTGTGTTAGTACTCATCGATTGTCTAAAGCTCCCAATCGATATTTGTAACGGAAGTCGGGGCTTGTTGTTCTAAACCGTTACAAACCGATTTGAAAAAATAGCATTATCGTGATTAATTTTTCGGTTATAGTTTCGTCACGCTATTGGTCATCGGTAGCTTTGTTCTGTTCTCGCTAATCATAGAGCCAGGGTTCAACCTTTAATTTTGAATCTACGCAATGATCGTACGCGTTGCCGCTGGCAACAAAGCTGCTAGTACTTCTGGCTTTTATGTTGTTACACGTTCAATTTACATATTGTGCTCTCTATATCAGTGACTAGTGATTCAGTTTGCTGTAAACGCCGTGGAAAAACATAATCATTGACGATAATCAATCAATCGTCGTGTGATTATTGCCGTGATTAGTGTAAATATGCATTGTGATCAAATGTATCTTAAAGTGCGGGCACTTAAGTCAATACATTAAGATAATCAAAGCTTTTTTTTTTTAAAATAAATTTAAAATAAATCAAATTTAATAATGTTATAATAATTATTAAGTTCTGCGAGTATTTTAAAATAAATCTAAATTTAAAATAAATCAAATTTAATAATTTTATAATAATTATTAAGTTCTGCAAGTATTTTACTTAATAATTATTATAACATTATTAAATTTGATTTATTTTAAATTTATTTAAAAAATTAAATGGAGTTCTACGAATTAAACACCAAAACAATAAATAATCAAAGCTGCTGGTAAGTACAATAGTCCATGGTGTAGGACTTTACAACCCTGTATCGGGATCGTAGGTTTTCATACGGCAGAAAGAGGAACTATTCCTTTCCTCTGGCCAATGTAAACAAGGTAAATCAAGGTAAACGCAAGGTCAGGTTTTTACATTATTTTAGAGACGACAAATTCGTTGTTGAGTGAATAAGAGTACTCAAATGAATGTTTATTTCTGGTGAATATCATTTAAACAGTTACGTAACTTTACAATCCTTGCAAAGATTATATCTACGTCACTTTGTAACGGATCACAGTAAGTTTATTAAATAAGAAAAAAATATAAACATGCTTTTTAGATGCGAGGTCTACTGTGTAATTTATTTTTTCTTATTTATTCCAATTTATTGGATAAGGTGGTGCAAGCCCACGAGATTCATTTAATAATAAGAATACATGAAAGTAAAAATAAATATATTGTAAGAAAAATAAAAAAAAATGTATACTTAAATATCTATGTCATCGGGAATTGGCTCCATCGCTTGTAAATAGGACCCTGCCAGAAGTCCAGTAGGTACTGCCATCACAAGAGCTTTTTCGCTAGTGGCTAGTCGCGTTACATGTCATTGGCACTGCAGTACCGGGACAACCCAAAAAGCATGATGAATATATATTACTAATAACCTATAACTAATTTACAAACACTAATAATAACAGAACTTTCATAGACCTTGAATATTAACTTAGAAAATTGATGAATTGCTAAACTTCTGTGAAAAAATTGCCCTTAGGGTATTAAGCTTCGGTATATATATTAATTTAAAAAATATATATTTTTTACTTACTGCACGTTCCAGAGTGGAATAAACTTTAAGTATTTTCCACTCTGGCAGTATTTGGCGACCAGATCTTAATAGCCAGGTAATAACCCCATACCCGGTTTAGGATGTCGCAGTCTCACTGGCTCCAGATGGTTGGGAGCAGTTGGGACTCTTGTACGGTTTCTATTTTTAAAAAATAAATAAAAACCACTTTTATACCTTCTTACGCTCGTTTTTTGTACGATTTCTTCAGGTGCTGCCTACTTCATAGGCTTAGTGCATCTCTTCACTGTATACTGTAGATTGTCAATTTTCTTTTGGAAACGACGCATTGTGGACGGATACATCTATAACAATATGAATTATAGTAATAATACAAAATAATTTGTAAAAGCCTCAGCCTAGCACATAATTGGTATCCGGATCATAAAATACGTGCTTTTTAATGAAAACATGCAATGTGCGTAATAGTTTTGAAAAAAAATGTCCGTTAGTATGTCAACCAGGGATTTCATTTGGTGGCATAATCCTACGATACGTGTTCATACATAATTATTCATGCATACTTTATAATCTGTACTCTGAAATCATTCAACCGCAACTCACTCACTGACTGTAAAAATATACGCAGAATTGCGTGCTTTTTACTCGTGATTTTAAAACATTGTAGAAGCAGTAGACATAAAATTAGTAAACTTAAATTTTGAAAATTAAAAATAGTGGACAGGATAGACATCTCTGGTCAGTTATTGTATAGATTTTGCTCTGCAGGTAAGTGACTGGTAAGTGTTAATTCAATTTTATTCGAAATTCTACTCTCTTGAAAGCTTGTCGTGACAGATTATTATTTCATGGTGCGAATGCGGGTTTTATTGTGCTGATTGCCGTCCGCTGTCGAATTTAAAGATTAAGGAATTGCTGCCGATCTCAATGCGAGTGATATATTCGGTGAGTTCTATGTTTTATGTATTTGGTGGCTGGATGATAATTTGTTACGCTGCCTGCAGAGTGAATTTTGTAATCAACCTTTTTTTTTCATAGTGAATTAAAAATTTCCTGATGGTCTGTGTGGTTTACAAACCAGACTCACCAAACATATTTCCAAAACACAAAGCAATTATAATTTTAAAAACATTTTTTAAATTCCTTAAGATTTCAAAAATAATAAATGACAAATGGCCATCTCGTACACGACCCCACTGAGAAACAGCCTCTGAAACTATGGTCCACTATACAAGATAAAGTCCTCCCACAGCCACTATGCCCACATGGTGCGTAGGTGGGGCCAAGGCGACACCAGACTCTAATAACGGGGGTTTTGACAAAAAAAATTTCAACTACAAAATTAGCGGTAAGCACCAGATTTTATTTTTCTAATCGATGAATTATTAACTTCCCGAGGGATTCCTCTAGAAACATCTGAGAATTTAGTATTACGTGCATCAGAAATAATTAAAATAAACCGGTACGGAATAATAAATTTTCTAGGCCTGCTATGGCAAATTCGAACGAACCTCTTACTTATTCCTAAAGATACTTAGCAACAAGGCTATTCTTTACACATTCACTGGCCATTAGACAGAACACCAATTTGTATTTACAATACTCTAAATATAAATTGAACACAAAGCTTTGGATCCCCAACCAAAACAAAACAAACAATAACGATTTTTTTTATTCATTCCAGTGTGACATATTCATCCCAGTATGACATATTCATCCCAGCATGACATATTCATCCCAATGTGACATATTCATCCCAGTATGACATATTCATCATAGTATGATATATTCATCCCAGTGTGACATATTCATCCCAGTGTGACAAATTCATCCCTGTGTGACATATTTCATAACAATTTGATACGGCAACCCATAGAATATTGTATTGTTGGATAGTTTAGACAGCTGAAGAACAATTTTCTCCCTTCAGTTGTGGCCAAGTGGAATCAAAAGGGGCGAGGATGCCTTTAAACCCACTGAATACAAGATATAAACAAGTTACACAACGTGGCAACATAATACTTTGAATATGTGTGTCAAGAGTGATTATTCATATCTAGATTTCAATCTAGGCACTCACATGAAGAAGTTTTACAGAAAGTTTTTAAAACCATCTTTTTCTTGTATAATTTGTAGAAATCCATTCTAATTGTAACTTTTTAATGTTTGAAAAGATTATGATTTTCGCAAGAATCTTTTCATTTTCATTTAAAAAAAAGCTTTTTTTATAAATGAATTTTGCTGTGTAATTATTATTTCACGTGACGGCTATTTCACCTTCCGAAGATGTTCGTTCCGACTACTTTTACCTGTTGGTGGTTATACTGAAACACTTATGATTATCTCAATATTCCAGTTCCTATCCAAATTGCCTTCTCCAGTGTTTTGTTCCATTTTCTAAAGGTCTTACCTTTGAAGATAGCAAGAAGGAAGATTTTTGAAAAAAGAGCAAGTGTCATTTGTTTTCATTATATTCGAATACTTGCAGTTGTATATTTTCGCCCCTCCTAATAATGATTAGAATTAATTTGATGAATAATTTGAAAAAGAGTACAAATTATCATCCCCAAGTGAATATAAATTAAATTTTGTCTTATGTGATCACACAACAGTTTGGGTTGTAGAACAGTTTTTAGATGTACATCTTCAAACTCTTATAGTGCCCACAGAACCTTCAAGAATACACCAGAACTTCCGAATAAAGCAACATTATCCACAAGATAGAATTTCCTTTTCGCACTTACGATCTTTTTATTATATTTATTTATTGTTTTTGTGTAAATTCAGTTTGAAAATTGTCTTCAAAGCCGATACAGCTGTAACAATAACAAAAACCAAAAAATACTTTCAGAACATAAAAATAATATTATTAAATTTGATTTACATAAAATTTAAAAAATATATATTTTTACCTCATTAAAATTACATTCCATTCGTCCAGTACCAATCATATGCAACAGTTGTAAAATTTAATATTATCCACTTAATTATTGTAGAGACGAACGGTTTATTAACAACTCTTTGTATAAATATATTATGTATAATTATATATTACACATATATTTCATTTTATTATATTAGAGTGGAAAAGCTGCTAAGATTTTCGACTTATTCTTATAATAAGTAACTAGTACCCTGTTCTGTGAACAGTAGTACATTTTTACTTTTCAAAATATTGCTTTTGTAGTGATAGAGGACTCAATCGAGGAATTGAATGTACGACGCCTGGGTGGGACCCAAACGCAATGCCAACTCGGCCACTGACGGGTCTGATTCTATTTATCTCTTATTTAATAAAGAAGAACCATAATTTCCTCTGAAATCATAAAAAATATAAGAAGGTGCCCAGTACCTACCTAATTAATAATATACCACAAATTATACTTCGAACAAATTCACTCAATGAAAATAATGAGTTTTTTGAAAGTTTTTCAAATGGGTTAAGCAAGTCCAAATAATCACTACGATTTCACAACTGAAAAAACCAGTTTTACGAAATCGTTAAAATGGTCACGATCATGAAATGGAAACGGAACGAACAGCAAATTTACAAACAGACGAAATGCAAAACGGCAGAGTTCTTCTCTATGCTCGGTTAAATATTACACGCAAGAAATTTAAATATGAATTAAAAGAAAAACAAAATTAAAATACTTACGTTTTAAAAACCTTTTCAAATTATTAGATACAGAGATTTGTCAATGAGAGAAAAGTATCCAATACCTTCTTTGATATACGAGATATCCTTGTAGCGTTCCCAAGTGGTAAAAAATATTCCAATTCAATTAGAACTGAACTGCCGAATTCATAAATAAATTTGTCTTCAATACATTGTGGCGGGAGAACGCAGGGGGGGTGCTACCGCCACAAGGAGGCTGCTACGCTACAAGAAGGCCCCGGGCCACATCCGGTTTACGTCTCCACTTTAAACCGGGGTCACGTGACTCTCCCCAGGATGCGGAAGCTTGTATCCTTTGGCGGAACGTTATCCCGAATCCTTATTGGAAAATAAATACAATTTATGACCGTGGGCGCCAACGAAAAACGTCCTCGCAGTACAAAAGCTCTTACAAAATGTACGGGGGGGATATTGAAAAATACAAAATACACATTTTCAGGGTATTTGATGTTTTAAAAAAACGGTGTTTTTTTGTATTCAAACCAGAGCGCTGTTCCTGAAATGGGAAGCAGATAAGATACGACATCATAATGCAACTATGCAGCGGATGGCTTAACTAGTTTAGTTACACGGCAGCATTATCGGTGGTTGGAATTTTTTATATTTAGTCATTTCATTTATTTTAAATTTTTATTTAGACTCAAAGTAACAATGTACTATAAAGTAACAACAAACTTTTTAATTACATAATATGCAGGTATTTTGGAAGTTTTTCGTCAAATCACATAAAATTATCATATATATATATTATGTGATTTGACGAAAAATTTCCAAAATACCTGCATATTATGTGTATATATATATATATACCTATAAAATTGTCTGGATCATATTATAATAAGGAACGATAAGTTCGAGACTAAGCTAAAAATAAAAACTATTTTCATATTAAATTCTGCACCTCTAATAATATAACATAAAGCAGTATAAAATTCTACACCCATCGAATTTCATAAACAAAAACACAGTACCTACTCATGTGCAAGTCATGTCCTACATTCTGTGGTTTTTTTTCTAGATATTCGATACAGGTACTGTGTTTTTCGGTAAACATCATTACTGCCGCGGTAACTAAAAATACAGTATCTTCCATGAGACTGAAAAACTAACTGATATGAAATATTGTTAATTTACAAAAAATCTGGTCTAATTAGATGTTATCCTGATAAAAACGGGACTGTAGTACTATAACGAATGATTTGACAAATTTCATTAAAAAAAACTATGGTAAAGCAAGAATATGTCATGAGGAAGTCGGAACACGTATTTATTCGGACCAGGCCACCTGCGTTAACAGGTGTTATATATAGATTAACTCCACACGGGAGGCCCTGAGGAAAATAATTTTCGTTCAGGGCCTATGTAATCTTTTGGGATGATGTGTGAAGGGTCTTTTTTAAGAAAAGGAGGAACAGAAAGTTCTGGGATGGTAAAAGGTATGAGGGTTGGGTAGGAATCTAGGGATCAGTGTATCCAGGAGTGACGGAAATATGAATATATCCCTCCCACTGCGACGCAGGGCTATGGGTCGAGAGACTAGTTGGAGAGGTCAAAGGGTCTCCCCAAACGATCTGGCACGCCACGCTGCTGGTGGTCAGGTGCATCCTGAACATACCTCACCCGATGAACCCGGGCAGTCCTGCTAATTCACCAAACGTAGTGAACCACTAGGGGTGACCTATGGAAGAAGGGTTGGTTATATTATATATATATATTATGGTGTTGGTTCCCGGTTCAGCGGTACCCAAACTATATATGGTAATTGAAATATTCTTAATGACTGATATTTTATTAGGAAATGGTCACGCACATTTTTAACAGCATCTTGATGAAAATCCGTATTCATTTTTCTCCTCGTGTAATAAATCTAGAAGTATCTTTTGTAGGGTTTTTTATTTAATTATTTTTTCTGATAAGAAGTTATATAATTTTTAATTTTAAAAAAACTTCAAGTTATTGGGAAATATCTTCATCAGGGTTTGCTTATTACGCATGTTGGGAACTTGTGAAATTATATTCATCACTCTCTCGAGCAATTACTTTAAATCTCACATATTGTTAAGAGTAAACGTAACGTTCGTTATAATCTAGGTGTTCAATAACGCGTTAACTAATTACCATCACACCGTTTCTCCGCAGGGGTAGACAGATAGGACTGACTGCCAAACAACTCGGTCTTGGCATACACTTCTTGACTCATTCTATTCATACATCGTCTCATGCATACTCTTCTATTATACTGACTCTTGACACGCGTTCACAGATGGCGTTAATTTAAATATTTTATTAAAATGCACGTTTGCAAGTTATGCTCTCATACACAAAGATTTAATAAAAAATTCGCCCGTAAACAAGCAATATGAATATTAATAAATAGTTTTTTTTCCGTATTTAAACTCAACTCATTTAAGAAAGGCATACAAACACAACTATCGGTGCTTAAATCCAATATTGTATTAGTATGCCTTTCTTTAAAGTATTGAGTTTTTATTCGGACAAAACTATTCATTCATATTCATATTGCGTAATTACGGGCGCAAACAAATATTTCGGATTATGATGATGTTTGGTAATCAAGTTGAGTATTTAAGCGATAGATGGCGCTTGTCATAAAGCTTACTCCAGAGTCCGACAGATGTCGCTAGAGTGTAACAATTACTTATGAGATAAGATTGACAGGGAATAAGCTTCTCGAACCAGAGAATTACCAACCCTCGGGTAATGAACAGTGTAGCTAAAGCCAGACCTATTATTTGTAACGTAAATAAACATAATTATTAGTAGAACCTTTTACTTTTTACAAAAAGTTTCCAACACTTAAATCTGCAAAGTAAGGCAGATATAACATATTTTAAAGTATAACTTGCAAAACGTGCATTTAAGTAAAATAATTAAATTAGCGCTAACTATGAAAGAGAAGATTATGAGTTCTTTGTTCTTCCATTAAAAAAAATATCAGCTTTACTTTCATTGGAAATCCATCGTACTTGGATCTCATTAGCATTTTTCCCCATTAATTCACTACAACCAGTACTGTCTAGCTAGTTTTACCTCAAACGAAGCGATAGTAAGTCCATTTGAAGCCGTCTGACGTCTAAACTATCTATGGAGATTTCTCTCAGATCCATCTGTTCTCATTCGTCTTCTGGGAAACCATACATCACCTGTTAGTAAACGTCTGATGAAGTGCAGCTCGAGTATGATTAATGAAGATATCAGCCCGGGAACAGGCGAGGTAAATGGAAGGCTACATCATGTACAATGTACATAGTTCAAAAGGCTGACTATACTATTAATTTACGGAGAAAAATGATCCCCTTAAAAAAATGACAGCATGCCAATTTCATGAAAAAAATTAGTCATTAAAAATGTTCGTTACTTTATAAATATCTTGACAGAATGCGACAATATCAGTGTGTCAATATCAATATCAGTAGATATATGTATTAACATGTGTTCCGCTGTCCTCATAAAACATACGCTTTTAACTGATACTTTGTTAGGAACTCGGTCAATTCAATTGTGAAAGGCCTGCAGTCCCGTTTTTTACAAGAAAACGAATCATTTGACCCGATGTTTAATATGAACAGTGCAAATTCGAATTCATGAGTCGATAAAAACGAATATTCAAAAAAATTATCGACGTTAAGAGGATATAAAGCATGGATACAAAATGATTTTTTGTAGTTGGAATATGATAAATGGGTAATTTTAGATCAGCAAGTTTTTTCCGTGTAGGTCTGAGCGCGTGCCCGATAATTTAACTGTCGCTTAGTAAACTTAAGTAAGTAAAATATTTAAAATACTACTATCAAATATGATCACTGTAAAATGTATGTTTTAGTGTCAGTTCGTTTGCATTTAATAATACTCCGAAGTAATTCTTTCCGAAGCCCTTGAATATTATTAATTTAGTTTAAAATGTCCCAAAATTTATTGCATTCAGGTCCAAAAAAGGCCAACTTTATGGCCCACTGGGGAGTAATAATTGCAAGAACGCCTTTGACCAAGGCAACGCTTATTTTGCCAACCATTAATAAAATACAAATTGCAAATACATTTTGCAATTTAATTCAATTCAATACAAATGTCCCTTCGAAGTTAATGTGTTTCTTTGTATTTCAAAAGAGCAGATACCCCGAGTATCGAGAGTGAGTCTCGGAGAGTCAGTCTCCGGATTTATGTTGTAGACAGATAGAGAACTAGTTGATAACAAACGATGGAGCGATAAACACTTGAAGACAGCGGAATTATTGTTACCGCTTATTTGACCAATTTCCGGTCTGTTGTTTTTAACGCAGCGTGAATTTTATCGTCATTTTCCTCGCTGTCCTGTACCAAATGCGCGAACAATTGAGCGTTTGGCTCAACGTCTCGTGCAAACCTTTAAATAAACTTTCCGTGACAACACAACCCTTTTTTTAATTTCTAACCAAATGGCAACCAATTCACATTATGACATTACTTTTGACCCACCTTCGTTAAAACAACAGATCAACCCACCTACCCACGATCAAGTGAAGTAAATACTTATTACAATGCAATAATATTATTTACACGTTGAAAATGCAGTGTGTTCTCAGGTACTCTCGAATTCAAAAGCTATAAACTTTACCCAAAACCATTTATTAATTCTCGATCAATGCTGGGTACACCTGGTACACGTCAGCTAGCCATATATAAAAGAAAACTATTACAAGAATTTAAAATGAGAATATAATTTTAACATTGCATTAACACTATCATGTTTGCCATATTATATGTCCGAGCCAAGGTTTGAAGCAACCCTTTCTAAATTCTATTTATTTCGCTTAAGTCAATTATAAGTTTTTTTGATTCCGGACTTCCGTACAACATCGCCGTTAATTCCCCAGTTATTTACCCCGAGCAATGCCGGGTGCACGTGAGTTAGTAGTGAATAAATAAACAAGGTAAGTAAAAAGCAATGCATATCAGACAAATTTATTGGTTCTCACAACAAATACGATTGTATTCACCTTTCTCCTGTACGACTTATCGCTAACGTTAACGACTCTATCGGCAATACAAAGAAATGATAGTCAATGATTATCGTTTTATCGGTCGGGTCATGAGTCATAGCAGGAGTCAGAACCTTGCCGGGTTCCCACAATGCCGGACCGGCAGATCTGCCGGAAACCGGACACCGGACAAGAGTGTTCACATTACACCGGAGCCGGAGAGATAATGGGAGGACATCGCTTCAGGATTCGAAAGAAAAGCCAACTTTCCTCACTGTGTTGGAGCAGTAGATGGCAAACATATTAGAATTTTGAAACCAGCCGAGGGTGGTTCTATGTTCTTTAATTACAAGGAATATTATTCTTTTGTATTAATGGAAGTTGTTGATTCAGAGTACCGATTTATGTTTATTAGTGTGGGCTCATACGGCAAGGAATGCGATTCTACTATATTAAAGGATAGTAAATTTTGGCAAAAGATCAATGATGGTACTTTAAATGTACCAAAGCCTAGACCGCTTCATGAAAACTTGCACGATTAATTACCGTTTAAACTAATAATAATAATAATATTTGGCTGATTTATATAGCGCCGTTTTCGTGAGAAATCACCTCAAAGGCGCTGTACAAATATATTTCTTAAATAGTTAATACTAGAACTACTGACTTATCTCTAAGACTTATATCTAGTGACTTACGACTAAGGCCTATAACTACTATATTAACGACATATATACGAGTATTTACATATTTAGCAACTTACAACTAAAATTAATATTAACAATCTAATCTTACTAACGCCAGAAGAAGAAGGAAGTTCTATTATATTAGGGTGTTTTTTATTGTTAGCTGAATGTTAAATGAATGCAATTAAAGAATAAAATTGAATTAAAGAATAAAATGAATTATGTTAAATGAATGCAATTAAAGAATAAAATCAATCGTCAATCTTAAACGCATCTAGATGATTCATCTGCCAACAATTAAACCGATTGACTTGTTATGTTCCCGCTGATATTGTCCATTGTCCATTGGTAGGCAAGTCAATAGAAAAATTGAATGAACGGAATCGCTAGATAATGTAACAATTACAGTATAAAAAAATGAAAAAAAAATAATATTTGGATAGAATGACGGATTTATGGAAATGAGTGTCTGAAGGCTTTAATCTCCTACGTCCGTATGGAGGTACACATTTGAATACTGATAAAAAGATTTAAACGAGCAGGGCGAACACGTCTACTTTCTTCAAAAAATGCGAGCCGATGACGAGAGGGGAGCCCGGAGCACGGGCGCGGCGAGCGGGGACAGCCGGATACCGGCACAAACTCGTTCACACTACTCCGGTCCGGTGGTTCTACCGGCACTCGCAGTGACAAAACGCTCGGTAAAAATGCCGGGCTCGGCAAAAATGTCGGACCCGGGATAGTGGGAACCAGGCCTAAGGCCTGGTTCCCACTATGCCGGACCGGCAGATCTGCAAGGCCGGTAAAACTGCCGGAAGGGCTAGTGGCTGTACAATTTATATGTAGCTATTCACATTATCCCGGGTCCGGCATTTTTGCCGAGCCCGGCATTTTTACCGAGCGTTAGGCCGGGTTCCCACTATGCCGGACCGGCAGATCTGCCGGAAACCGGACACCGGACAAGAGTGTTCACATTACACCGGAGCCGGAGAGATAATAGGAGGACATCGCTTCAGGATTCGAAAGAAAAGCCAACTTTCCTCACTGTGTTGGAGCAGTAGATGGCAAACATATTAGAATTTTGAAACCAGCCGAGGGTGGTTCTATGTTCTTTAATTACAAGGAATATTATTCTTTTGTATTAATGGAAGTTGTTGATTCAGAGTACCGATTTATTTTTATTAGTGTGGGCTCATACGGCAAGGAATGCGATTCTACTATATTAAAGGATAGTAAATTTTGGCA
The DNA here is from genome assembly GCA_026573805.1 of Hesperophylax magnus. Lineage (NCBI taxonomy): Eukaryota > Metazoa > Arthropoda > Insecta > Trichoptera > Limnephilidae > Hesperophylax > Hesperophylax magnus. The sequence continues at coordinate 2,083,138 of JAIUSX010000018.1, forward strand.
AAAGATCAATGATGGTACTTTAAATGTACCAAAGCCTAGACCGCTTCATGAAAACTTGCACGAGGAATTACCGTTTAAACTAATAATAATAATAATATTTGGCTGATTTATATAGCGCCGTTTTCGTGAGAAATCACCTCAAAGGCGCTGTACAAACATATTTCTTAAATAGTTATTACTAGAACTACTGACTTATCTCTAAGACTTAAATCTAGTGACTTACGACTAAGGCCTATAACTACTATATTAACGACATATATACGAGTATTTACATATTTAGCAACTTACAACTAAAATTAATATTAACAATCTAATCTTACTAACGCCAGAAGAAGAAGGAAGTTCTATTATATTAGGGTGTTTTTTATTGTTAGCTGGATATATATGTTAAATGAATGAAATTAATGAATAAAATCAATCGTCAATCTTAAACGCATTTAGATGATTCATCTGCCAACAATTAAACCGATTGACTTGTTATGTTCCCGCTGATATTGTCCATTGTCCATTGGTAGGCAAGTCAATAGAAAAATTGAATGAACGGAATCGCTAGATAATGTAACAATTACAGTATAAAAAAATGAAAAAAAGAAATATTTGGATAGAATGACGGATTTATGGAAATGAGTGTCTGAAGGCTTTAATCTCCTACGTCCGTATGGAGGTACACATTTGAATACTGATAAAAAGATTTAAACGAGCAGAGCGAACACGTCTACTTTCTTCAAAAAATGCGAGCCGATGACGAGATGGGAGCCCGGAGCACGGGCGCGGCGAGCGGGGACAGCCGGATACCGGCACAAACTCGTTCACATTACTCCGGTCCGGTGGTTCTACCGGCACTTTCGCAGTGACATATGGCCTGGTTCCCACTATGCCGGACCGGGGCATTTTTGCCGAGCCCGGCATTTTTACCGAGCGTTTTGTCACTGCGAAAGTGCCGGTAGAACCACCGGACCGGAGTAATGTGAACGAGTTTGTGCCGGTATCCGGCTGTCCCCGCTCGCCGCGCCCGTGCTCCGGGCTCCCATCTCGTCATCGGCTCGCATTTTTTGAAGAAAGTAGACGTGTTCGCTCTGCTCGTTTAAATCTTTTTATCAGTATTCAAATGTGTACCTCCATACGGACGTAGGAGATTAAAGCCTTCAGACACTCATTTCCATAAATCCGTCATTCTATCCAAATATTTCTTTTTTTCATTTTTTTATAATATAATTGTTACATTATCTAGCGATTCCGTTCATTCAATTTTTCTATTGACTTGCCTACCAATGGACAATGGACAATATCAGCGGGAACATAACAAGTCAATCGGTTTAATTGTTGGCAGATGAATCATCTAAATGCGTTTAAGATTGACGATTGATTTTATTCATTAATTTCATTCATTTAACATATATATCCAGCTAACAATAAAAAACACCCTAATATAATAGAACTTCCTTCTTCTTCTGGCGTTAGTAAGATTAGATTGTTAATATTAATTTTAGTTGTAAGTTGCTAAATATGTAAATACTCGTATATATGTCGTTAATATAGTAGTTATAGGCCTTAGTCGTAAGTCACTAGATTTAAGTCTTAGAGATAAGTCAGTAGTTCTAGTAATAACTATTTAAGAAATATGTTTGTACAGCGCCTTTGAGGTGATTTCTCACGAAAACGGCGCTATATAAATCAGCCAAATATTATTATTATTATTAGTTTAAACGGTAATTCCTCGTGCAAGTTTTCATGAAGCGGTCTAGGCTTTGGTACATTTAAAGTACCATCATTGATCTTTTGCCAAAATTTACTATCCTTTAATATAGTAGAATCGCATTCCTTGCCGTATGTGCCCACACTAATAAAAATAAATCGGTACTCTGAATCAACAACTTCCATTAATACAAAAGAATAATATTCCTTGTAATTAAAGAACATAGAACCACCCTCGGCTGGTTTCAAAATTCTAATATGTTTGCCATCTACTGCTCCAACACAGTGAGGAAAGTTGGCTTTTCTTTCGAATCCTGAAGCGATGTCCTCCCATTATCTCTCCGGCTCCGGTGTAATGTGAACACTCTTGTCCGGTGTCCGGTTTCCGGCAGATCTGCCGGTCCGGCATAGTGGGAACCCGGCCTTATTGTTTAGTTTAATTTTAGAAATAAGCCGAAATGAGGTCCGTAATTCCAATTCCGTAAGTTATAATAATTCTAAGGTTCTTAACCTTCTGTTATTTCTGGAGTTCACCAACAAATCAATCAATTTGACTTTGAATGGAATAATTTTGGTTGAGTTTTGAAAGTTAAGCGGCATAACTCCACACGTGTGTGAGTAAACACGAAGGATCCTTTGGGAAAGCGCTTTATAACTTGTTTTATTGTTAAATGCTCGTTAGCAACAAATTTATGGTGAAGTAACTTTATGCTGGAGTGAAAAGAGCCTAAGTTTTTTTGTAAACCGCAAATAGAGCATAATTTATGCGCCAGTTCGATGTTAATAATAAAATTACCGCAGAACACTCACAACCTTTGAAAACAAGGCTTTTCAGAAAACGTAAACTTTTTTATAAATCGAGATTTTTTACAAAAAATAACGCTTTTACCCACATTAAATAAGTCGCCGAAAATTAAGTTGATATACTTAGTAGAATAAATACTTCGAAAACGTATTATTTAGGAAATCTTTCAAGGAATCGTTTAAACAATTTTGCCTATGGTTTTACCAATGATTAACTTAATTTTACTGTTGTTATTAAATAAAGCAATAGGCTTTACTAGGATCAACGCTAGGAACTTCAATACAAAATTTTGCGTCTCCGTACGGATTCATGCAAAATTAGTAATTAATTGAATGGTAGATTATTCTATTATAAATACATTATAAATACATGAAATGAAAAAAAAAACTATTCAGAATCAAAAAATATTTCCTTCTTTTTCATGAAGGGGGTCAGTTTGGGAGATTGAAGTTTGCGAGCCAGTCTATGGCCTCAAGCGTCGCCTTGTGAACATAATCAATCCCTCTGGGAATGAATGAAGCGGGCATTCGTTGTGTTTGGTAGTCTGCACTGCACCGCATCCACACCGAGGTAACTCTTTAAGGCCCCACCTATGCATCATGTTGGCACAGCGGCTGTGGGAGCACCTTATCTTATTGATGGAGGTCCATAGTTTACGAGACAGTGAGTACCCAGGCTTTCTCTCAGTTGCATCAAGTACGGGATGAGCAATTCTCACGTCAGCCGATTGCCACTTCAATTATTTCCTCCTATCTTTAAAATCTAAAATTATAATAAGTGGAGCATATTGCTTTTTACTTCGGCAATCCAGTATTAATCCACATTAATTAATTTATTAATCTGTCTACATTCTGCTGTCCACCTGTTCAAACATACCATATTAATAATCCCCACCTAGTCTTTACATCTGGACAAAAAAAAACAAATTCAAATAAGCCGCGATGAAGTGGATAGAGGAGTTTGTATGCTCAAGGAAGGGGTACAATGCATAATTCATAGTGATATATAAAAGCTAAATAAGATATGGAGATATAGCTGAGACCTCTGTGAGTCCGCCTTGTATCGTAGAAGGCAGAGTGTATTGATAATTCCAACATTATTCCGGAGAAAGGTTTTCTTTATACAGATCGCTTTCTTATTTAAATATTTTTGACGGTTTTTTATTTATTTTTTATGTGAGTAGGCAGGACGGGTTTAGGAAGCTTTCGGCAGTACCCTAGTTTTTTATTTAGTTCGCTAGCATACAGGAGAAAATATCAACGACGAAATGTGATCGTGTGAGAAATGTGGAGATTCGCAAAGAATTCGAGGCTGATGTAAGCGTAATGAATGAGATTAAGTAAGGGAAACCTAGATGCTTGTGTGTTGCGATATTTCGAGCGGATGAAAGAAAAAAGGTGCGTAATTAGAATATATGTCACGAATGTGATTGGGGGAAGAAGTCGGAGACGCCGAGGAATACAAGGTACGATCAAGTGCAAGTACTGGAATCAGGCCATCTCAAGAGTCAGAATAACAGAAGGGTATGTATGAGACGATGAATGAATGTAAATGAGGAAAAAAGTGTGTTTCGTGACCAAGTTGTTTGGCGGTACTTCGTCTCTGTCTACCTCTGCGGAGAAACGGCGTGATGATTAGTTAGTTAGTCATCGACAAAGGAAAAAAAAAAGTAAAAGCAATATTAGATAGGGGTAGTATGCTACTGCGACCTGAGACAATACATTCGCTATAAGTATTAGATAGAAGTATTATCATATTGCGACCTGAGAGAAAAAATCCACTAGAAGTATTAGATAGAGGTAGAATCCTATTCAGACCTGAGACTATAACATCCACTAGAAGTATTAGATAAAGGTGGTATCCTATTGCGACCTGAGACTAAAACATCCACTAGAAGTATAAGATAAGGGTAGTATCCTATTGTGACCTGAGACTATACATTCGCTAAAAGTATCAAATAGAAGTATTATCGCATTGCGACCTGAGAGCATAAGATCCAGTAGAAGTATTAGATAAAGGTAGAATCCTATTCGGACCGGAGACTATAACATCCACTAGAAGTATATGATATAGATAGTATCCTATTGTGACCTGAGACAATAACAACAACTAGAATCTTTATGTTTGTTTACTTTCATTTATTTATTTATTTAACTTAAAGTTCATCCGCTTCAAGTAATCAATGTCAACATACGAACATTTTTACATTTTAATTTACGATTTTCTTATTTGTTATACATATTTTTTTAAATACTCTTCATTTAGGCACATTTTTATTTCACTGGCAACTTTATATATATTTTTTTAATGTGATACCGCACATGAGTCTCAACTGCTCCCAAACGTCTTAAGCTAGTGTGACTATGGCATCCTCAATGAGGGTATGTTGTGAGGTTGAAGGCAGCAGGGAGGGGAAGGAGCTGAGCTTTGCATTTGAATGCCTTTACAGTGCACAATTCTGTATTTTTAATTTATTTATTCTTTTTAGCACTTCGAATAAAATTCCACGGTGTGAAATATCTGAGAATTTTAAAATAAATTATAAGCTTTGTGGCACTGAGTCCAACAAATACATTCTTATTAATTTCATACAATGCTGGGTGTTAAAAGTACTTCACTTTCCTTAACATTAATTACTAACATTTTTTTAAAATAAAAATTGGAAATTTTTTACAACCCCTCACATTGACGCTAGTTGTCCAATTCCTACAGATTTTAAATGTTTTTAATTGAAAAATTATCAAAAATGTTAATTTCAATTTCCGGAAACCAAAATTTTAATTTCATTTTTTACTCCAGTCAGTAATCAGTGGTTAATTTAAGTTAAGTACATCCCTTAACACCCTGTATACTTACATGAAATAAATCCACGAATAAAAGGTTTTTAAAATTTAAAAAAAAAACTTTAAAACGGTAAACATTAATAATATTTGTGTTTTGCATCAGATAATTTTTCTTTAAAATAATATAAATGCTGGTATAGAATATTTGCCGAATTTTACTGAACAGTTTGGGTTATGGTCCAATCTGGTCCTGTCAGTCACTGGTTTATTTATCTCTTGGATATATTCAGCTCTTTATTCCATGAATACTCACTAGCCAATGAAAACAGTATGCGGAAACTTCTCTCCTTGGCTAAGGAGGCGTATTTTATTTATCTTTTAACATCACGCCATCTGCACCAGTCTCATTGACGCCATAACAATATATTTGTGATATATTACACTCATAACAGAAGTCAAGAAAAGAGATATAGGTAAACAATGAGGTAAAAAGTGTCCAAACTATTATGTAAAACTCTAAACTGGAGCCAGTGATACAATAGCATCCCCAATTGGGGTATGTTTTGAGGGCGATGGTGAAGAGAGGAAAGAAATGGGGGAGAGGAAGGTGGGGGAGTACCTAGCTATTCAGATCTGGTCACCAAACACGGCTAAAGCCATTTAGCCAAGAGTAACTTTTCAATTCTAAATTATGGTCTTGCACCAGGGCAATATTAAGAGTATTTTCCACTATAGAGCGTGCCGCAAATATATTGTGAAATAACACAAATGGGTCATGAATTGTTTGGAGTAAAATTTAGCTGTCGTGTACCCGACGTTCCTCGGGGTCATGAATTGTTTGGAGTAAAATTTAGCTGACGTGTACCCGACGTTCCTCGGGGTCATGAATTGTTTGGAGTAAAATTTAGCTGACGTGTACCCGACGTTCCTCGGGGTCATGAATTGTTTGGAGTAAAATTTAGCTGACATGTACCCGACGTTGCTCGGGGTCATGAATTATTTGGAGTAAAATTTAAAGATTGTGAATTTTAGTGTACCTCAAAACTCGTTTCATTTTTAAGATGAAAATAATAAAATCGTAAAGAATTAAAAAAGTATTTTTGTACGTCTTCCTCGGACATCCTCGTATATTTCTAGCATTCACTTCCATGTCATTCATTCTTCTTATAACCTTTTCTTTGTTCATCACGTAAGCTTTATTTTACCATAAATAATAAATTGATTCACGTCTTGCTCGGGCGTCTCTGAATTTTTATACATTTTTTTTCATGTAGTATCATAAAATAAAATCCACGTTGTTGATGTTTAAAAAACTTCATAGTATCGACTTTACCTCTACCATTCAAAATAAAACTCTTTAAACACTCCTGACACCAATAAGAACAAAGTTTTCAATTTTCAGCGATATCGATTCAGTAGTTTTTAATCAGGTGCTCTTGACCACTAAGCTACGTCGACTTATTCCCAACCCGCCAAATAATTCAATATGTACAAGTACTTCAATCGACAATTACTACTTATTATATTTTTTCACCTGTAAATAACCAAATTTATTTGTGTAGGAAAGGTTTTGTTAGTGCTGAATTTCCCACTAGATGGCGTCGAGACATAATATATCTGCATTTTTTGGTGAAATATTTTGATATGTCATAAAAAAGGGTGAAATATAATAAATAAATAAAATAAACAAGTTAAATGGGATATTTTATATAAGGTTTTAAAGAGAAAAACATATTGAGAAATTAGGTGCAAAAAGGTAAATTTTTGCCAAAATGTCAGATAGAACCTAGTTGTCACTATAATACGAGATGGTACATTTTTCCGCATTTCATGGTTTTTAAATCTACATCGCTGGTACGAATGCAGTTCCGGAGAGTTGTTCAGGGCTGCAGACTGCAGGGTGGAGATTGCCCTTATAATTCAACATCGAAGATAAAGCAAGGAGGAAGAATGTTAAAAAAAACGTAAGATATTCCATATTTTCTAATACCTAATCGTAATTTATTTGCACTTAAAGAAAAAAAAAATTAATTCATTTTTTTTTAATATTGGAGTTTTCATATATATTTTTAATGTTGTTTAACAACATTGTCGACCAGCGACTTTGGCAAGAGGCGTACGGAGTTCTTATTTCTGAAGAAAGTTTTTCTTTGAAAGAAATACTTTCAGTGTGCAAGGCTGTAGAAAAGCTGCTTTGAGCTTTCAAAACTTTTCATTCTTTCAGTGTCAAAATAAATCTGTGGAAATAAATTAATATAACTCACTCATTCAATGCGCCAAGAAATTATCAGAAATCTAAACATAACCATCCACCTCGTTTTAAATAGTTCTTGCGGTTTATAAATTGCAGTATTATCAAATACCCCATATATTAATTAATAATACGTCTAACACTTGTAAAATATTGGCAGGTTCAACAACGCTGTCTGATAAAGGCGCTAAGTGTGGTATATTGGCGTTGACTTTCCTTTAAATAGCTGCAAATTGAATTTGTTTAGTACTTGGTGGCACTTTCTAATTTGTATTTCGATAAATATTGATAAAAAAAACATGTGCCAAAAAGTAGGTTTCATGTGTGCAGCTTACGAATGTAAAGGATGCCAAAATCGTTGACAGGTCAGTTATAATTATGGGAATTGAATTGAATTAACAATTCATAATGAATTACGATAAGTAATTAATACCCTTTAATATTAATTTGTCCTCATAAAAGCATTCATAAATGGAATAAATGATAATAATATACATATGCATGTTAAGCAAAATATTTTATTACTAAACCATCAGCCGGAGTTAATTGCCGCTTTAATGTATGATCAAGAAAATCAGTAAGGTCATGAGCAGGTTACCTATTTTTTTTATTTCTTTAATTTAATAATTATAAAGAATTTATTTTTATAAAATCCATAAAAAATTGTGAAAGAAAACCATGCACAGAGAGAGCGAGAGAGAGAGTGGTTGAAGGAGACCTTTTGACCTCTTCAACAGGACTCTCTCGAAACATCGCATTGCATCGCAGTGAGGGGGATGGATTTATACTTTCGTCACTCCTGGCCTCACCAACCCCAGATTCCTACCCACCCTTCGTAACTTTTTCCGTCCCAGAACTTCGTTTCCTAAAAAAACCCTCCACACAGCATCTCCAAAAATGACATAGGCCCTGAGGAGAATTATTTTATGTTGGGAGCTAGTTGAAAAAGGCGCACAACTCACGCCGATAGGAGGCGATAGTGTAGCATTCTGCCATCGAAATGTGAGAAGTTGGAGGTATAATTAATTTTTTAGGATATTTGATACACATTATTGACAATTTTTTCATAGTCATAGTACCCATGCGCTGAGAATCAACTAAAATTAACATTGATCTTTAGCATTCAGACAATAATTTTTTGTTGTTCACCGGAGATCCTGAGGAAAATCCTTAACCACCCATGGCCTATGTCGTCTTAGAAGATGCTGTATGGAGTGTCTTTTTAAGGAAAGGAATGAGTCCACTCCTTTTTATTTAAACTTTTCTCTTTCTCGGAACTTCTAAGTTGGTTCTGATAGTTGGGTAGTAAAAAAGGGAGTCAGTGATTCCAGGAGTGACGGACGTCATCTCTCCAACTGCGATGCGAAGTAAGTGGGTGGAAAGATTCTGGCTGGAGAGGTCAAAAAGCATTCGTCAACCAGTCTCTCTCAATCTGGCCCGCCACGCAGTAGGTGAGCAGATGCATCCAAGACCTAGACATATCTCACCCCGTGAACCTTGGCACCCCTGCTAAATCTAATAAATGGTTATCCAGGTGGCGGTACCAGCCTCACAAATATATATATTTTTTAAATCGCTCCATACGCGCTCCTTTCGATGAATTGAAACGTTGCTTGAAATGGCTTAAGCCGTGTTTGGTGACCAGATCTGATCAGACCAGATTTTGTCTCGCTACCTTCAGCTTCATAACATAACCCAATCGGGGATACCATAGTCTCACTGGCTCTAGATGGTTAGGAACAGTTCATCTTGTGCGTTATCATATTAAAAAAATAGTTTCTTTGACCGGTTTTGGAATCATGTTCTCTTCATTGGGTTAAATATATACTTACATTACATCGTAACAAAAATATGGTCAATTTGTTAGGTGTTGAAGTGGGGGTAGCGGTGTGATAAGGCGAGGGAGAAGGTAAGTAAAGTACGGGGCTGGTAGAGAGAGACAAGTGCTGTGGATAATATGACCGAATGAAAGAATTGTAGAATTCTAAATAAAATAGTTAATAATCCCAAAAATGTTTATATAAAATTGAATCATTTAAATTTATATTTTTTTTAAATCTTCCGTTTGTTTCTATGCGAGAACAAGATTTGAGATATTTCAGTGTTTATTATAAAATAAAATACTAACGTATTTGTTTTTATTCCACCTTGATGGTGGACTCTGTAATGCTGTCCGAAACGTTTGTTAAAAGAGGAGGTAGCCCATCACGGAAAAATTAATCACGATAACATCTCTTGCTTACTTGTTCATACTTCGTCAAAACATGGTAGTTATTACTACTAATATAAAAAAAAAAAACGAACTTTTTAATTTAGAAAAAATTGCTTCGTATCTGTCCTTTCGTCTGTACAATATTAAATCCTGTAATAGGCGAGTAGACAGCATTGTAGAAGAATTTGTTATATTTCTAGCAGAACAAACTCCTGTTTCCGTTTCCTGCTACACAATTAAAAAGTGCTTTTGATTCAAGAATACAGCCTCGACCCGTTAACACTTTCATCCGAGTTCCACAAGTTCCAGCAGAACTTCCAGCCAAAGTTGCGAAGCAAATCTGTAGGAACGAGAAAACGTTTTATTCGAATCTATTTAGATTTAATGACACTTTTACTGGGAGAGAAAAACCATTTCAAATGTTTTTGTGGAAATAAATTTACATTATTTATTTTGTTCAATATTTTTCCCATATTTTTTAGGTGTTTGCCCATAGCACTTGTCGATCCACTGTAAAGCATTTTCGAATTGCAAAGACTGCACAGCACTTTTTGTTCTTCTGGTAGCTCTTTAAAAAAATCCCAAAGACATGACACCTTTCTTTTTACTGCACTCGTCATTGTAGCTGCTGTTTTAATAATCACTCGACAATTATAAAAACACACTGATTAATTAGCACACGTTGGGCGAGCGTGTGGTAGACGAGTTTTGGTTTGTGCGCATGACTGGGTAGGGTGGGGGTAGTGGGAGACATGCAGTCCGTCGGTTCACGCGGCTAGCTCGCAGTCGACAGCAGTCAGCAGTCTATTCACAACAAATGACAGTGACTCACAGCGTCGGATGCATAGTGTGGGATAACGTATCGTGTTATTATACCGAGACACGACTGTTTCGACGAAATAAATACAAGACAGCTCGTTATACCATTGTTTTATTGTTTCTACAGTTAAAATAAATATCAAGAGGTCGTAAATAAATAGAACAGCATTCATCGAGTAAACAATTAAAAAAAATTACACGTCTTGAAATTAGAGCCGCTCCTTGGTGTCAGAACCGGGTTCTGTGGAAACCGGGTTGGAACCGGGTACCCGGGTACCCGGCGGCATCACTAGTAATAACAAAGATACCCTAATACGCCGCAGCAGCGCTGGTATGGCAATAGAAATGTTGCCAATTGAAGTATGCGTTCCGTATTTGCTTAGGTTAATCGATATTTCGATTTAAAATATTCTTCTGATAGTGCAGCCAAACAATATTACTGCTTTTTTACATTTTCATTGCCCGACCTATTGATATTTGTCAAATAATCAGATTTTTAACCAAGTCCGCGATATCCCTCTTAATTTTATAGTAATACGTCCGTAATCCTGGGGGAAAGGCAGGTTAAAAATCTGTCAGCCACTAATACTGCGGTATTACTGCCAATACACGCAGTACGATTATGTGTAACTTTTTCTACTAACCTATTCTTACCACTCTTATGAGTAAGATGGAACATGTCTAACTGCCATCAGCATCTGAAAACTTAACAGCAATCAGTGAGATCTTTAAAGAGAGTTATTAAATAATGTACACCCATTTCCTACATATTAAAAAAAATTTAAAAAAAAAACAATTTACAACCATTCCGCTAACCCCTTTGTATCTTCGAATAGGTAATTATGACTTGAAAAGAAAAACGAGGTTTCGCTTCTAAAAAACAATTACTTCTTGGAACTACCTCTTGCCGCTGTTTACGGCCGCGGCCCTTCCGCTGCGATATCCGGTGAAAACACTTGTTCCGGATATCCGGTATAAAGCCTTCCTTGGCTTGGCTACAAATATCCAATTAGCCCGGTGGCTTAGCGAGCCGCGGCATGCAGGTTCTGTGAGGAGGAGGGGAAAGAGATTGCGCAAAACAATCACATGGTAATCTTGCTTGTTTTGAAGCTACTTGTACGTCTTATGCTTAGATATTATTTTTAAAAGTTCACAGTTTTCCGTCTGTCCGCCCTAAGGGCTTATTATTTAAAGATTTTGGTTCAAAATATTTCCATTTCATTATTTTTGCCTTAACAAACACAGTTCATGTTATTTTATCGAACTAATTTACAAATAATTTTAATTAAGAGAACAATATTTTTTGCCAAGTGCTCTCAACCGCTTGGGGCCAGTGATACTATAACATCCCACATTGGGGTATGTTGTGAGGCTGAAGGTAGTGGGGAGGGGAAAGATATGGTAGAGGAAGGTGGGGAGTATCTGGCTTTTCAGAACTGGTCACCAAACACGGCCAAATTCATTTCAAGCAAGTTTTCAATTCTGAATGGTGGTCTTACACTAGGGTGATACTGAGAGTATCTCTCATTCTGGATATTATTATGTAATTAAATCTAAACCAAACATGAAAAAGACACAAGATAAAATATAAAAGGTAATGTTACAACTAGGGATTGAACTCTTGCCCTCTGTCGTACTGGAAAAACACTCCAACCTCTGATCTATTGAGATCTGAATATTTTACCATCATTTTTATCGATCTCACATTTCAATAAGAATTACCACTGTAATCCACAATTTTCTAATTCTTAAATTGAAATGTTATGAAATCGATTAAAATTACAGAAAATAATTCAAACTCAATAGTTCAGGGGTTAGAGTGTTATCCCGATAAGACAGAGATCCTAGACCCGATTCCCATTTGCGACAAGGCGATGTGTCGAGAGACCAGCTGGAGAGGTCAAAGGGTCTCCCTAAGGCTCTACCGATATTGCACAACACGCAACTGGTGGGCAGGCGTAACCTAAACACACCTCACCTGATGAACGTGGGCACCTCTGCTAAATCACCAAACGTAGCAAACCACTTCGGGCCAACCATGGCAGAGATGTTGGTTATCCGATACATGGTTTCCGGGACGGCGGTACCCAACCCGACTCCCTAATTCTTCTTCTTCAATGATTAAATATTACATAGTCTGAAAAACTATTATATAATATCACTTAAAACTATACATGCTTACCTATGTCATATTTAGTAAAAACTTAATATAAGACTGAAAAACTATTATATAATGTCACTTAAAACTATACATGTTTAACTATTAATGTCACTTTTAGTAAATATTTAATATAGGACTGAAAAACTATTATATAATGTCACTTTTAGTAAAAACTTAATATAAGACTGAAAAACTATTATATAATGTCACTTAAAACTATACATGTTTACCTATTAATGTCACATTTTGTAAAAACTTAATATAAGTATACTTAATTTTTAAAAAAAGAGTAAAAAATTAAATTACATCTGTCATTTCACAAACATTTGGTTCCTTAGAACAGGCAATCTGCCTAGCTAGGAACTAAATTCGACCTAACAAAACGTAATAACACTTGAACCTACTCATTGTAAATATATGCTCTCATTATGCTATATTATTACTGTTATGTCTGCTTTAATTGTATCTAATGTAAAAAATAAATAAAAAAAATAAAATAAATAAAAATATATTTTAATAACAATCTTTAAAAGTTATTCCAACAAATTGAACAAAAATATTGTATTAAAAATTAAACTATAAATTTGCACCACTTTTTTTACACATATTTATTTATTTTTATGCTCGTAGGTATAGTTTACGTGTAAACAGAGTAAGTGCAAAATGTTTCTTGTGTAAAACATCATCAGCTGACATCAATCAGTAACTGTGTGTAATTGGGTTAGTAGTATGTTTTGTGAACACCTCACTAGGAGAACCGGTGCTGAGATGTTCACCAGGTTTCTTTAGCACCGTAGCTTCTTAGCAGTAATTGGGTTAGTAGTATGTTTTGTGAACACCTCACTAGGAGAACCGGTGCTGAGGTGTTCACCTGGTTTCTTTAGCACCGTAGCTTCTTAGCAGTAATTGGGTTAGTAGTATGTTTTGTGAACACCTCACTAGGAGAACCGGTGCTGAGGTGTTCACCAGGTTTCTTTAGCACCGTAGCTTCATAGCAGTAATTGGGATAGTAGTATGTTTTGTGAACACCTCACTAGGAGAACCGGTGCTGAGGTGTTCACCAGGTTTCTTTAGCACCGTAGCTTCTTAGCAGTAATTGGGATAGTAGTATGTTTTGTGAACACCTCACTAGGAGAACCGGTGCTGAGGTGTTCACCGGGTTTCTTTAGCACCGTAGCTTCTTAGCAGTAATTGGGATAGTAGTATGTTTTGTGAACACCTCACTAAGAGAACCGGTGCTGAGGTGTTCACCAGGTTTCTTTAGCACCGTAGCTTCTTAGCAGAAGAGTATCATCATTATACTGCCCTGACGAAGCTAAGGCGCTGGCAAATCGAGTTTGGCAATAGGTATACAACATAATGGTGTTTACAAAGTTGTTGTTTGTATTTCAAATTATAAATGATGACAATATTAACGTCTTTCAAACAGAAAAGACAAAAGTGATTCGGTCGCATCTAAGAAATGAACCCAGGACCTCTTTCTTACCGGGAAAGTTTTCTGATCACTGAGCTAATGCGACCGCATCAAATTACGCCATGTTTAACTGTATCATACATCGACCGAAGGCTACAAACATTATCTTCATTTCCTGAATGCATATTTTTTGGCTATTATCTTTATGAATGATTGCAAGATTCTACCAGAACTAAATGCAAAATAGGTAGTAACTAGGATAAATAATAAAAACTACTTAATTAAAACTGTCTGTCAGCGCTTCTCAGATTGACTATAATCAAATACAGTTTTAAAGTATTAATTTCTTAACACTCATATTGTATTTATAATAACCTACTCACTGTACTTTTTTATGTTGATACTACTATTTCTATTGTTCTCTTTTATGTATTTTATATATATATTTTTTTTTTTCTATGTATATTCTGTATTCATATGTAAAACAATTGTTCTTCTTTTGTAAAAGCCGCTATAATCGGCGTTAATAAATAAATAAATAAATAATAAATATATCCATTTTGTGAGACATCTATTGACTTCTCTACCAGTCTACGATGATTTTTTACAGTGGAATAACCTAATGAGTAAAATCTCAAATTGTAACATAATCATTGAAGACAGTAGTAAAATCCTTGAAACGAAAATATAATAGCAGAAAACATGAAAAAGATTGTATCGCATTTAGAAATTGAACCAAGGACCTCTTCCTTGTCGGGAAAGTTCTCTGATCACTGAGCTAATGAGACTACATCAACTTACGTAATTTTTAACTATATCATACTTCGACTGAGGGCTACAGACATGATCTAAATTTTCTGAATGCATATTTTTTGGCTGCTATATCTATGTATGATAATGCTAGATAGTGTCTTAGATAAATATATACATTTTTATTTTAATGTGCGACATCTATTGACTTTTCTATAAGACTAGGATGAATATTCTTATAGTGGACTAACATTATAAGTAAAACCCAAAATTGTAATGTTTAGGTAATCATTGACGACAAAAATAACATTGAAAAATTGACTTCCTTGCAGAATCCTTCAATGATTGAATATTACCATTTGAATTTTTTTCTCAAATTATGGTGTCATCACAAAGTATCTGATTCACATAAAAAACTATTATATCGTGGAAATCTAGCCAACTTATCGATTGTATTATCACTTGTGCGTATCAATGACAATATAATTATGATAATTACATGTTCAACAATGTTATATAATCCGCTATGGTATTATTATACTGATTGGGATTAGGTCACTCTAGTATGCAGCGATTAAACTATCTAAACAGAAATTCTAGCAGACCACGATGTATATATGTATATACCAAGCATAATCGCACACATATATTGTACGCAAGAGATAAAAGATCTGCGGAGAATGTGGAATCTTCATTATTAATAAGAAAATGATATATCTTATTTCAGCTTGTTGTTCGCAATACACAACAGAATATATTATATTTGCGTAGAGTGGATTTAATGTTTTTTTCTTACATTAGCTCCATACAGGAGGCCCTTAATTTCCCTCGTGGCCTATGTCATCTTTGGGGTTAGGAAAGGAAATCTGTAGGAAGGAAACAGTTATGAGGAACGGGTAGGAATCTGGAAGTTCAATGTGTCGAAGAGTGACGGACGTACGAATCCATTACTCCTCTTGCAATGCAAGAGTCCTACTAGAGAGGTCAAAAGGTCTCCTTCAACCAGTGTCTCCCGTTCCGGCCTACCACACAGTAGCACGCATTATGCATCCGCTACCAAGACCTATACAAACCTCACCTTATGAACTCGGATATACCCGGTAGTTGACTAAACGTACTAAAAATGGTTAATGGCTCACACCTGTCTCCCAAATTTAATCTTAAACATGTTAAAACAATATAAAAACATTAAAATTTATTTATTTCTAGAGATCATAAGTAATATGAGATAATGTTTGAATTTCAGAGTAAGAAGGTATTCACAGAATATTACAAAATCTGATATTATTAATACTCCAGCGTCTGGACGGTGTAGGCCCTGTGATTGGTCAAATTCAAATTGTGTTTAAATAAGACTTTAAAGATTAAGACACGATTTCATACTGAAATAGAATCGCCACATGTAATACGATATTTATTCAAAAATATCGTTTCTGCTCATACAATTTTTGGATAATATCGAAGAAAATATGTTTTAGAAAGTTCATGATCCATTGGATTAATTACATTACAGTGAAAATTATCCACAATTACGTGATTACGTTTGACGTTTGACGAAAAAAGCACGCGTTCATTCAACATGGCCGATACCATAAATAAACCAATCACGCGTCAAAGATAGCCGAGAGAGCGCTCCTCTGGCGGTGAAAGAACGAACCGAGGGGCTGGCGCGAATATTTAAATATGCAAAATAAAAAGATTTCTTCTGGAAGTTTATTTAAACTTTGCAATGGCATCGTTTCTAAAACAAACATTTGATTCAACTTAATGACAATAAACAACAACTCTTTGCGTGTACGATTTTGAAAAATATTGATATTTAATATTATTTACGTAAATAATAATTTCGCATTATTTTGACAGAACACCGATATGATATACGCGAAAGTATAGGCACTGCCAACCCAATAAAATAACATGAAAGACAATCGGAAGATAGAAACGCTTCGTTGATTGTAAAATTAGCCAACAAATCTCTAATCTGATATGTACGTATATGTATAATAAAACAATCATTTTGCCAGGTATAAATATTTATATAATATATATTAAGGTATTATTCGGAAACGCTGGACAAGGATAATACGAAATATTTTTAAGTAAAACCTTCGGATTTACCTTAATTAATATAGAAGGAATCTGAATTCATCCGGGAATTTTTGAATTTTAGCATTTTAATTACGTGAATTAATTAATTATTAATTATTAATTAATTAATTAATTATTTTTTATTTTTTTTACGTGATTAATCACGTAAAATTAAAATTTGCTTTCGTTGTATTGGATGACAGCCGGAATAATTTCTATTGATGACATTTTCTTTTTTTGGTATTCCTGATATGAGTGTCTAGAATTTTTACCATAATTTACTCTATGCAAATATTATTTTGGTATTTTGGTTTCTTTTACAAGTAAGGAAATATTTAAAAAAAAGTTATTACAGGTTAGGATAGGTTAGGTTGGGTTATGCTAGATTAGGTTAGATTAGGTTGGATTAGTATAGTTCAAGTTAGTTTATAGGTAAGGTTAGATTAAGTTGGATTATTATGAGTTAGGATAAGTCAGGTTATGTTAGGTTAGGTAACGTTAGTTTGGGTTATTATGGGTTAGGTTAGGTTGGGTTATTATAGGTTAGGTTGGATTTGTATAGGTTAGGTTAGGTTAGGATAGGTTAGGTTAGGATTGGTTCGGTTAGGTTAGGTTAGGCTAGATTGGATTATTATAGGTTAGGTTAGGATATAGGTTAGGTTAGGTTGGATTATTATAGGTGAGGTAAGCTTAGGTAAGGTTAGATTATTATAGGTTAGGTTGGATTATTTTAGGTTAGGTTAGGACATAGGTTAGGTTGGATTATTATAGGATAGGCTGGATTATTAAAGGTTAGGTTAGGTTATTATAGGTGAGGTTAAATAAAATAATAGTTAAATAAATCATTTGTGCTAAGTAGGCACTATTTTGCCGGAATATTGTATTACATTATATTTTTTTAATTTACGTTTTTCAATTGTCTCTAGCCGCTCATTTCAGGAATACCGACAAAAGAAAATGTTATCAACAGAAATTATTCAGGCTGTCATCCCATACAGCGAAAGCGAATTTTCATTTTACGTAATTAAAAATTAAAAAGCTAAAATTAAAATTTTCCCAAATGCTGTTCGATTCCTTTTATAGTAATTAAGGTAAATCAGAAGGTATTATTTAAAAATATTTCCTATTTTCCGTGTCCAGCGATTCCGAATATTTACCTATATTAATTTACCTTTAGCCATTTAGGCAATTATTCGGGAAAGGTAAAGTTTTACCTGAACAACTGTCATTATTATTATGCCTAAACGCCTTCCTGTTCCGTTTTTTAACAATATATACTCACCCTCTCTCTGTGAATGACCTAATATCTACCTATTAAATGTAACTGTTGTTAGTATCACTTAAATTGGGCGAAGCCCAACCAAGTGCCGCCCGCAGGGCCTAGCAGAAAAAAACCCGCGGAGCGGGTTTTTAACTGCTAGTATTAATTTATTGTGCATCTATCTGTTACTTCGGTTCAATGACCTTTAGAAGATTTGCTTTCAATAAGAACTTGATTTTTAAGATTTGAAATGTTTGTTTGGTGAATCCAGACAACAGATAAAGTACCCACCTATATTATATGATATTTTTAACAGAAAATTAAGATGAGACTCGAAACGATAAAATTGGTTCCATTTTTTTTACCTCCAATATACTAGTTTGACCGCCAACGTTTCCGTAAAAATTAGCATGGATTTATAAAAAAAATTGTTTACTTGTTCAAGCTGTCGTTGATTTATCTGAAACGAGCGTTATACACATAACTAGAATACAGATGTTGCGTTTCACAGATTTAATTTGTGTTATGTACGAGTTAAAATATGTAACTAGAGAGATTTTACCATACAAAGAAGAAGAATAAATTCCAGACCATTGCTAAATAAATAAGTACGATAATAATAATTACTTAGTTCTCGCCAGCTCTTGGGTCTTGGATACGCTATAAATTACCGCATCACGGTTCACAAACATATCACGATCCAATCTACATTGATTACTTTTCAAGTTATCCGACTGAAATGCTTGCAAACGTAGGGAGAACTTTTCAGCTATAAGTTTCAGCGAATTCTGTAAATTTCAGCATATATCGGGGACCGCTCATAACTGATTACGTTGGGCGGGGGGCCCTGGGCGGGGGGCTTTGGGCGGGGGCGTGTCCCTGGCAATTAGCATATTAGTTCAGCAAGCTGTGAAGACGAATGTCGAACTTTGTTATTATTTAGTTAGCAAACAGATGGGTTTTATGTCGGTTTAATAATAATTGATGAATTGCGGATTGTACGCGGGCCCTAATACTTGCTTATTCCGTACCCACGCTTTGCCATCCGCTGTCTGAAGATGTAACATTCAATTTCTAGTTTTTTTTACATTAATATCTTCGATAATTTCATTTTCTACTCTACTACCTCGTCGGAATTGGATGAGTTTGCCTGCGTACGAAAAATAAGTTATTCGCTCGGTCCTATATTGTGTTTGTGCAAACAAGCAAACGACAAATGCGCGACATTACAGTGAAATGAATTGTGCTATTATATTTCTTGTCTGCGATAAATTTTCTTACCGTTTTGCATATTGAACCTTCAGTTATTATCTTTCAAAAAAATAATTTATTTATATTTTAGTTTATTTAGGAAACATACAGTAAAGTTGTACATGTGAATAAATTTTACATTTTAGTTGAATATAAGATAAACCAGTTAAGTTCCATTTACAATATTTTTTATAGTTACAGGTTAGGAAGAAAATAGATATTTAAAGACATTGTTAAAAAAAATTTATTAAAAGAATAGGCGAACAATAAAAAATAACCGTTGTGATTAATATACATTGTAAGCTTAATTTGTTTTTAAAAGTTTAAAGGTACAGTGGAAAATATCTTAAAGAAGCCATATTGTAAAACATAAATAAGATATCACCAAAATTTAATTTTAATAAAAATAAAAATAATGGTTTGGTAAAGTAGTAATACGAATTCGATTAATGTAGACAAAAAGTGTGCGATGTATATTTAACCTCTTACGAGACGTATGATATGCCATAACTTGATTAAAAGTAATTTGTTTACTGGAAGTTATATGGTTAAAGAATAGTTTTAAATTGTGTATGCTACATAAAAATGCCAAGTGCGAATAGAAATGAAAAGAAAAATCATTGGAGAATTTGAAAGGAGTCATGCTATTTTGTTTATATGAGAGGAATGACAATAATATTAATAAGAATTTATTCCAAAATGTATGCAGAGATAGTGCAATGCAAAATATTCCGTATTTTAAAATAATATATAAAAAATTAGAATAAGATAAATAATGATAAGTGAAAAAAGATCATTAGTGCGTTTTCACCAAACTGCCAGTAATGTCTACGCACTATAAAGCAAAGGTAATTAATTGGTTCTAAATGAATTTTATACGTATTTCTATAATTTTAAATCTTTTTCGTTCAGCGTGTAATATGTTTGTAAAAAAACTACAGGATTCCATAAAATAAACAAACATAACCTATTTCCTTTCAACTACAATGTGAATAGTTACAAAATAAAATATCACTAAAAAACGATATTATGTAAGTTATTTTAAGTTTAAGGAAAATTCATAAGTCGACGGAATATTTCAAATAGTTAAATCATTCATTCATTTTTTTATTGAAATATTTATTTCGGCCAAATACATAATAAAACACAAAAAGGAAAGGTAGGATGTAAATGATGACGAAAAATAATAGTTGTACAAATATTGCAGTAAACTTTGACAGGTAGGTGTAAATGTCCTAACGTTTATTAAAAATGTTTCACGTAAATCTGACAGACATATTGTGGAAAATCAGACATTTTCAATAAACACACCTATCTCTTATGTTTCATTGCATCTCTCGATTAACAGTGAAAACTGTACAAATAAAGTTGGCTGACAGGTCATGCGCTTAATACAACAAGGTTCTCTCTGACATTTTGGCTAACATTGACCTTTTTTTCATAAAAATTCCTTCGTTTTTATATGGATACATTTTTTTTATAACAACATGGTTTTATTTAAAAATTTACGGGTAACTTAGCTCTAACTGCTATACATAAAACATTTTTGTAGCAACATGGTTGGAGCATTTACATTTCTACTTCGAGTTCATTCCTTTTGGACAGCAAATTTCTATCTGCCAAATAGTGAAACTGAGAAAATTAAATAAAAAGACGTTATATGTCTTGCAATACTTTGTTCGTATTCACTTCTTAAAGTATTAAACTAACGTGTGTTAAGTAGTGAATTAGCAGAGGGTATTTTAAATGAAGAAAAAACAATAATTTTCATACAATTTTCTTCAACTTGAATGAAATTCAACTACAATACTTTCTTAGAAATATTTATTTAACCGTTAATGTCAAGTTTTGGTATTTCATTTGAAGCTGGAAGTATTTATAAAAATATTGAATTAATATTGTCAATTTTCTTTATAATATAATGATAAAAAAATGTAACAAGCAGTAATTGTTGAATGAAACACTAGTATATATTGAATTATTTCGCGGATAAGAGATAAGCCGCCATAGCTCAGTGGTCAGAGCTGTCGACCGGAAATCGAAGGGACACGGGTTCGAGTCCCGTTGGCGTCATGTATCTTTTATCAGGAGATTTTTCAATGTGGATGAGTGTTTCAGACGAATAATTATTGCTTGTAAAATAATTGTTACCCTTTGTGCTATGCATAAAAAATCTTGTCTTAAACGTTAGTTTACCAAAAAAATAATAATATAATTACAGTCTGTGGCATTTTTGTTTAGGAATCGCTAATATTATCTTCAATAATTAAATGAATAATTTCAAGTAGTAATATTTTGCATATCACTTCATGTACCTATGTATCGACAGTTGAACTTAGATTGTTTGATACGGGTTACAAGCTCTAAACCAGAATATCTCAGTTTAACACTAAATTAAATGGCAGATGGAACTGTGTTGTTCCAAGAGAACAAGTTCCTGGTTCCGAAATCCCGAGTCCATCGGTAATCCTTGAATAGGGCTTTTAGAATAAGCAGGATGAGATGGAAAAACGATTGGGAATGGCGATTTAAGCAGAAGAGTGAAACACGGCCAGTTAAGTAACTTCCGGAAGGATTTGCTTAAACTGAGGGAAACTTCGCCGTGGATATATCTGAGAAGTTACTAATTGAAACATTCGGCCGCTGAAGTAAAAGCAGACTCACAGATTTATTCAGAGTCAATTTGAAGTTAGAATAAGAATGAACCAGCGCTATTTTTTTTTGTTTAAAACAAAACTTTGCCGGTACTCACGGGTGAATCAGATCAGAAATGGTTCCAAGGTAACTCAACACAATGACAATTCAACACACCTTTCAAAAGTGAGGTGTTCACTAAAAGTGATAAAAAACTAACCTATGTAACCTATTTTTTCTAAATGTGTGTTGAATTGTCATTTTGTTGAGTTATCAGGTCAACAATTAAAAAAAAATGAAGTTATAATTTTTAACATGGTTTTCTCAAAATTTGGGTCATGTAGAGTCACTTGGCGTAACTGCACGCGCTGGATAAGTAACAAACTAATGTATCTGCGTTTAATCGTAGAAGTTATGTGACATTAAAAAAAATTATATAATTATGAATTTTCAGTCGGGAAGCACTGATATATTAATGTTGATTTACTTTCATGTTCCTAACATTAGATTGAAGATCCTTAGTATGTATTATTGTTATAATTACAATAGATTTTTTATAAATAGACTACATACCAGTGGTAACTCTTACGCTATGTTGGCTGATGTTTTTAATATTAGTTTATGGATAGTTAAAGTACCTAAAGCTATACATCTTAAGCGGTGCATATTTTTACAAGTTTATTAAAACAAAAAAAAAACTTTGTATTTTTCTTTATTTCTTTCATTAACTTTGTGCTACTGTATATTATTTTTCTTTTGTCTTGTTTACTTAAATTCTCAATTCTGTATTGCTCTGAGTCGTATTAAAACGTTTGTGTATTCAGTATACACTTACACAGTGAGTTTTGGGTGTAGAATAAAATTGATACATAAATTATCTTTAATCGTAGTTTTTGTTATTTGCTTCGCCTCTGTTTCCAAAAGGTGACAATGTGTTACATATAATGTCAGAACAGTGTGGTATATGACAAATTGTGGTAAAATAATGTTGGTTTCAGTGGTTTCATAGAAGCAATTCTGATAAAGATTATATATATATTCATTTTGTTATTGGGTAAATGTGCGTATAAACATTCATATAAACAAACATCCCGAGTTAACCGATAATTTGCTTGAATTAATAGAAATATTATTCAGTACTACGCCTTATACTTGATAAGTTACAGTAAGTTACCCTCACTCAATCGCAATTGCAATGAGTTTATTTGATATCCCGACAGCAGGCATCAATGCGGGTGGAGAGTGGGTGGGGGTTGTGTTACACAGCAGGAGTCAGTTTTAGTACTTACGTTGTAATGTTAATCGTAGAGCATTATGAGTAAAGTCTGAATGGTGAACGGGTCTCGACTCACTACTCACGGTTGTTCCAAGGTGAATTAGTTCTTCAAGTACCGTAGGCTGTAGGCCGTAGGCTGGAAAGCTGTTTAGTTCGACGACGACTGCTACAGGCCGTAGAGCTACGAGTTACGATGCTACGCCATACAAGGATAGGGATTCATATGAATATGGTTTATTTTAATTTTTTTATAGGTAACTTTTTTTAATGTCATCACTTTAATAAATTTTTTAAATTAATTACCTAAATAGAGGTCACTAATAATTAAGGTGTTTGTTGGGAAAAAACTGCGAAAATTTTCAGCAGGTATATAAATTCCTGAAGCAATAACTAGTTCACTCCACCGTTGCAAAATGGTAAGCTTTTTGATTCCTAAACCATATAGATTATCAAGTTTAGTTGGTAGAATTCCATTTTATATATAAGTGTTTTTGTATACCAAATTAAAAAAAACGGTTCATTTAGAAACATAGTTTGATCCTCCCTTCTGAAGGCAAAATAGCTGATTTTTATAATAATGTTATCAATAGAATTTATGAAAATATATATATATATATTTTTTTTAAATGGTATTTTACAAATTAATCTTCATAACAATAAAAAAATGCGGAATTTTTTTATGAATACATCGTTATTTAATAAAATAGTATTATTATCACGATCAAAATGTATTGGAATGATAATTTTTTTATAAATATTTTATAAAATATTACTTGTTTTAAACAGCTGGATATATTTTAGTTTCCTCTTACCGTTTCACTTCTCATCCTAAGTTCTGTCCAGTCTTATAAAAAAATAAAATACTTCTCAGAAATCATTGCATACTTTTTTATCATATTTTGTCAGCCCTACATTCAATAGGCGCAGGTTATCTCTACGCCTACAGATCTACGGTTCTTATTCACTAGGACTCGCTCTACGAGGCTCTACGCTGCAGGCCTATACCCCGAGTATAACTGTACAAGGTAGCAGGTAACAACCAGCGAGTAAAGGCAGCGAGCAGTGCCATTGTCAAAGGACCCATTGTTCCAGTTACGACTGCCGTGAATGGCGAGGCGCAATTAGTTAACTTTAACCCGCGACCCCACGCACACCATACGCTATACGCCGTACTGAATTTCACTTCAGGCTACGACTGGATAACTGTAACGGTAAAAGGGAAATAATTAATTGCTTCTAACACGACTGTTACATGTTATGGAAAAAACCATGAATACTCTTACGAATAATATTATTTGGCACAATTTTTCAATACAATTATTATCGATCTTTCTGGTGTAGTTGCTACAGTGTCTAAAGACGAAAGCAATTATTGTGAATCCACTTTTCAAAGGTAAAAAATAATTAATTTCTACTTAAAAAACATTCACTCAAAGTGACAGGAATTTCAGCTTTAGTAAACTATCGGAATATCACTTTTGTTTCCGTGAATGAATGCAAATCTTGAATACGAAATTTAACCGACTTTCCGACTTCCGGTCAAGCTGAAACTAACTAATCACACACACATTTACATTCACGCAGTTCTCTGAAATTCGATGACATTACAGCAGTCAAATGCTGGCAAATGTCGGTTTAATCCAATCCAAGGATTTATCTCGGTTGGTAGTAGTTGATATTATTAGACTCCAGTTCTTGGGTGTAAAGGTTCAATCCTGAGTCAAACCAAAAAATAGAAAACTAATTTTTATTATTAGACTCCAGTTCTTGGGTGTAAAGGTTCAATCCTGAGTCAAACCAAAAAATAGAAAACTAATTTTTATTATTAGACTCCAGTTCTTGGGTGTAAAGGTTCAATCCTGAGTCAAACCAAAAAATAGAAAACTAATTTTTATTATTAGACTCCAGTTCTTGGGTGTAAAGGTTAAATCCTGAGTCAAACCAAAAAATAGAAAACTAATTTTAAGTTTTAGAAAATATTATAATTACTTTGTTTTTTACTGATTTTTTTAATGACGATTGGGAGTTCTGTGTATATTTCGAATGGAGCAAAAATAAAGTATACTAGGTGTTCATGAATTTGTATTAAATTAATATGAGATGGTAAGGTAATGTCAAAAGATGTGTGAATTCTCCTATTAAATAAAATATCATCTGTGAAAAATCTTTGCGAAATGTATTTTTATGGGGAGAAAAAGTTTTCTGTGACTTGGGAGATACCCTTTCCATGCTGTAGGGGAGATAAAATTACAAATAATTCCAATACCGAGCCTTGCAGCTCTTGAACGAGTTAAAATTAAAACTACCCGATATCGTACGGATAACATTTACTGTGAGGGATGTTCCATACTACGTGTACTTTTGGCATCTCTTTTGAGTATACAAAATTAACGAAAAAAAAATTCCAAACCAAAGCATACAACTTAAGTAATAGTTGTACTGTGGTCTCCCATTGCACGCAAATCATTTTTTGTGGACTGTAATCAATATTTACTAAACCTTTTAAATTGACACAACTATTCTGAAAGCTGGTTAACATTTGGTTAAAATTAGGTCAGACGTTGTGAGAGTACATGTAAACTTGTATGGATTTCTTAGCAAACTCGATATTAAATACAATACGAGGGTCACTTAACGTGAACACTGCACAACTTGTGTTAATAGAGTGATTGGGTATCGATAAAATGTTGCAATTGTTATTCAGATACGTAATCCAAACTGTCGGAAAAGGACAAGTATTAGGTAAAGGTATGCAGAAACATATGTTAGTGGGGGATGCTTAACTGCGTCAACATGTACTCTGCTGAGGTTTTTAAAAGGTTTTTTTTTTTACTATGGAACTGTTTACGTTATAACATTAAGTAGTGTTTGGAGTAGAAATATTCTGTTAAATATCTAATGAAGCAACAAACAATACTCCTGATGAGGTGAACTTCGTTCATGAAACATATAGATGTTGTATATAATAAAATGATGTAAACAATGTTATTTGTGTTATAATAAAATAAATTATGTTATCACAGGTAATTATTACAACGAATCAAAACATTATTCTTATATTTAAACAAAAAAATCAGCTTCTTAAAAATCAACTTACACATATGCTTTATTTAAATAATCTAATATTTTTTAATATTAATTACTTATTCTTATTCCCATAATTTTAGAGCAATCTACACAGCCATCAACTTTGTGCTCAGAACATACTGACTTTTTGAACTTAGAGCACACTAATTTTGACATTCTCTTTTTTTGCAGCAGAAAAAAGTGCAGTACTTACGTTTATTGGGCTCTGGTTCTCCTGACTGAAGTTCATAACCTAAAGCAGTAGGTTTTGCGAGAATTCGGCTTATATTTATATATTATCTCGTAAATATCATTTCAAAGTCGGAACTTCAAGTCTCATCTCCATTCAAAGCTTTACCGAATCTGTGCTGAATTGCTTGATGAATTATTTTCTGTTCGAGGGATTATTTGATGTTGTGGCCAGAAATTACAGCAGAATTGACAAAAGTCATATTTACGATGCCATAGAATACAGCCATTGACCATCTATTAGTTTTGCGGCTGAACGACATTAAGGAGCACATTTGATCAAATTTTTTTTTTTTTTTTTTTTTTTTTTATTTAATATTTTTTTTTTGTTACATACATGGTTTTAAAATACAAATTATGTTTTTTTACATACATATTAAAAAAAGAAAGAAACAATGCGAATTACAGAAAAGTATATGTACACATGCACATATGTATACATATATAGTGTATTACACATCATACATAACATACACACACAATACACGTACACACACACGAGTTCATAAACAGCATACACATAAAAATAATAATATGCATAAATGTATGATAGCAAAAAAATCCCACATAGGCATCGCCAGTTCGTGGGTATACTTGTGTTTCTTTAAGGCAGTTCAGTTAAAATTACTCTAAATATACATATTTTATCTTTGTAGAAAATTGAAAAGAAAAGAATGAAAATATTTATAGTAAAATCATTATTTACTGTATTTACGGAATTAAATATGAAAAATAAAAGTTAATAAGGATTTGTTAAAAGTTAATAGAGATTAATATCAGATGTTACAGCAGGTAAATATTAATATCTATGGTATTTATCCAAGATTTTATTACATTTTTATGTTTCCTGTAGGATGATATATTTTCACATTTGATTTCTGTATTGGTATAGAGTGCATTATAAATTTTTGGTGTAATAAAGTAAGCATGTCTTTGCGCAAGCCTTGTTTTGCACAGTGGAACTTTAAATACATTATTTACCCTATTACTAGACCGATTTTCATTTTTTATAAAAAGAAAATTTCGAGCAAATATATATTTTAAACATTGTGTACAGTAAATTTTTCTTATCTCTAACAATTTAGCCTCTTCGAATAATTGCAAGGAGGGGTAGGTCATATCTTTATGCAACATTATTTTTAGTATTAGTTTTTGTGTTATTTCTAGTGGCTTAATATGGGTGTTATAAATCCCCCCCCATGCAATTATTCCATAAGATACTGATGATTGCACCAATGCATGATACACCAATTTGATTCTTTTGATATCTACTATGTTATTTAAACGTTTAAAAATATAAGTTAAATATCTAAGTTTATTTACAAGCTTTTCTATGTGATTTGTCCATTTGAGTTGGCTGTCTATTATAATTCCTAAATATTTAACTGTATTCCCCGATTTCATTTCTGTACAGTTAGTGCATAAGACAGGATTGCAAGTAGTTTTGTGAAACCTTATACTTAGATGAGTTAAGGGTGCCGCTTTTTTGGTATTATAAAAAGGAATATATATAGTTTTTTCACAGTTCAGAGTTAGAAGGTTTTGATTGAGCCATTCTTTGACAATAATTGTGCACTTATTTGCATTTTTAGAGACCTCGTCCCAGGATTTACCATGAACTGTGATTGCAGTATCGTCAGCATACGAGAAAAGTTTTCCCGGAATACTAATATTACATAGGTCATTAATATAAATTAGAAACAAAAGCGGACCTATAACTGTTCCTTGTGGAACCCCATGTCTCATAGATGCTGGTTTACTAATATTTACGCCAATTTTTGTGGATTGTCTGCGATCAAGTAAATAATTTGTTAAAAGTGACAGACAATTATTTTTGATTCCCATATTATTAAGTTTTCCAAGCAGTTTATTATGATTGACGGTATCAAAAGCCTTTTTTAGGTCTAAGAATATTGTTAAACTTTTCATATTCGAATCTAGATTGGTGTATAATTTTTTTGTTAGATTAAATAAAGCATCATCAGTACTAAGACCTGATCTGAAACCATATTGGTTTGGTGACAAGAGTGCATTAGATTCTAGAAACTCTAGTACTTGTATCTTTATGATTTTTTCTAATATCTTTGCAAGTTGGGATATCAGCGATATTGGTCTGTAGTTGTCAAGTTTAGAGATCGATCCAGATTTATGTATGGGTACAATAATTGAGAGTTTAAATGCATTTGGGAAAATGTTTTTTTCAAGGCAGGAATTAAAAATGTGTTGTAAGGGCATAGAAATGTGTTGTTTAATAGACTTGATTGTGATACAGCTTAATTCATCTGGACCATTGGCTGTATTTGTTTTAAGATTGTCAATGTGTTTTATAATTTCAGATTCAGTTATCCGTTTAAATTGAGATAAATTAGGAGTATATTCGGGGGTGGGTATGTCTATTTGGGTTGATTTATGTATACTGTTTTGAAATGAGGGATTATTATTTATTAAATCTGCGGCAACGTTTGTAAAGAAATCATTGAATTTATTTGCGATTTTTCCTACATCCGTTATGACTATTTTATCGTCTGTTACAATTTTTTCGGGAAATCTTTTTATTTTGTGTGTTCTATTTGTTATTTCATTTATGACTTGCCATGTTTTTTTAGAATCATTATCAGCTTTTTGCAATTGGTTTGCATAGTATTCTTGTTTACATTTCTTCATAAGAATATTAAAAAAATTTCTATAGATTATGTATTGCTGACGTAAATTTCCATTAGATGGTACACCTTTTACCATACAGTAATTCTCATGGTTTTTGTAAATTTTGTACAGTTTGTTCCTGTGTTGACTTGCAATTATCAGTCCACGCGTGATCCATGGTTTAATTTTTTTATGTTTTCTTTTAGGTGTTCGTGTTAATTCTAGACTATTTTTGATATTATTATTTAATATCGAATAGAATGTATTCAGTGATTGATTTGGGTCATCATTGGATAAAACTTGGTTCCAAGTTTCTTTTTTTAGAGAATTGTTTAGTGTTTGGTAGTTAATTTTATTTTTTTCCACTTGTTGTTCTTTAGTTGTATGATGAAAATTTAATTTACTGTGACCGAAAAAGGTTGGGTAGTGGTCAGTGATATCGAATTTTAGGACAGCTGATCTGGGTATAAAATTTTTATTAGTTTTGAGTAATATATGATCGAGGCAAGAGTCAGCGTGATGGCCATATCTAGTGGGTTTATTTATGTAAGACAGATAACCCTCGCTATATATAACATTTAGATATTCGTTTGCAATAGGGTTTAGGATCGAATTATCAATGTTGATGTTTATATCACCTACAATAAATGAGAAATCGGATTGATTGCAATTATTTTCATTTATAAAATATTTAAGTTCTGTAATAAAGGATTTAGAGTCTAAGGAAGGGGAGCGATATATAGCAAGTATAGAGTATGTTTTACTGTTATGTGTGAAGGATGAAAATGAATCTACTCTTCCTTTTGTTTGGTTGTAGAAATGAATTACGTCTGGTTTGCCACTTGAATTATACATAATTTCATTTTCATCAGAAGAGGATAAAAGGTAAA
Organism: Hesperophylax magnus; assembly: GCA_026573805.1. Lineage (NCBI taxonomy): Eukaryota > Metazoa > Arthropoda > Insecta > Trichoptera > Limnephilidae > Hesperophylax > Hesperophylax magnus. The sequence continues at coordinate 2,113,386 of JAIUSX010000018.1, forward strand.
CCATCTTTGTGGGTTTTGACTTGTACGATAGAAGTGTCAGAGGACCACCAAAACAAAAAGTAGAACTGCCAACAGGTCGAGATCTAGAGTTCTTCAATTTTTCAGGGATTTCCCGCTTATTTGATCGAATAGTGCCCATGTATCCTTGAATTTTTTTTATGTATCTACCTGTATATATAACTTATTTTTAGTAGAATGTTTAAATTGGTAGAACCTACAGACAAGCTGTCATATGACAGCTTTGTGTGACTACCTTAAATTTGTAGAAAAATTGTTTCTATTTACTTAATAAATATTTAAAAAAAAGAGTTAATTTGTAATTTGAGCTGGTCCTCAAGAAGTCAGGAAAATATTCATAGCTGAAGTTCTGTGAGATGATTAACTCTTATTAGTTGACCAAACAAGTCCATTCTTACCGCAAAAAGTATTTCCAGGAACAAGATGAATTTGAAATTATTTGGCAGATTGCGAAGAATAGGCAGAATCACATGCAGGGTCAGTTTCTGTAACTTTGAGTCGGCTTCTTCAGTGGGAGCAGATTTTTGTAAATTTAAAGCCTCTTCAGTTACGTAGTTATTCTTCGCTTTGAACGTCGTCTACAAACTGGTTGTCCTCGTCTTCAGAAACTAATTTTCCCAGATAAATAATATTTTCTTCGTCTAGGATTTTCAAAATATCTTCACCGTTTAATATATTAGACCGTGAAATATTGGTATCTGAAACAATGCAAATATATACATAAAGTTTACGGAAAATTAACGAAAGTAAAAACACATAATCTTAGTTAAAAGTTACACAAAGCCTAAACACACGTCTCGCAGGCGTACTATACCTCAAAAAGTAAAAAATGGCTGGACTTACCTCAATGATACAGGTACCATCAGCGAGCTCCCGACGGCCACTGGGTTGGCTAAAGTGCACGAAGCGCTAACTTCAACCGTTAGAAAGAAAAATAGAGTTTTAGATAGCGTGTACGCCCCGCAGGCGTAGATAAGGCTTCTAGAGTTAACGTAGTTTGATACTGATTTTTTTCTAGGCATATAAAAAAAAATTATAACGAAGCTGTTCCATTATTTCAAAGGATAAGATGCGTTCTACTGGCAGTATTTAATTAAAGCTTCTGAAATATTTCTTTGTTCAAATCTTCAAACCGAGGACACGTTATTTTGCATTAATTCGTAGGGCTTCTCCTTGAGTTCCGATTTTCCTTTATTTTTTATTCTGCCTTCTTAAAGTCAGACATATAGTTAGCGTCAATTATTGTATTTTCTAACGAAAACACCGTTTGGTACCTGAAAAGCGTTGGACGCGTCTCCGTTTGGTAAAACGAAAACCCTAAAAGGAAGCAACGATCTGTCCTCACACCTCCAAGAAACTGACTGCGCAGGATCAGACACATTTACACTAAGCCAGTACAATCCTTTCACGGGGAGCTTAAATGAAACGACATAAAGGATGTGCATTTATCCCATTTTTCTGCTGACGTGTAGCCTTTGTCAGGACTTCGCTCTTTTATCTGGGATTTAGCTCTTAAAAATTCTTTAAAAGTGGCCATTTTACGCATTAAATGTACTAAGATTTATTAAGATTCTACCATTGTTAGTATCTGAAAAACTTAATTATTTTCATAACTGTTGCTTTTTGCTGTCGGTATTGGTACTGGATGTGTTGGAATTTGCTCTGAGTTTCAAACCAATTATAAAATTAACATAGATTAACTGATTTAGAACATAGATGGCGCTAGTTGAGTAGTTAGCAAATAATGAACTGTTGTTTTTACACATTCTCTACGGGCAGTGAAACTAAGTTATTTAACGTCTGAATTTAATTATCTTCGATATTTCTAGCTAAATAAACATAATATATTCGCTAATTATTATATTCGCTGTCCGTTGGTTGAGTGATCTCTTCAGAGTGTCGGTAGCAACTTTGAAAAAACATAACAATAAATCGGTGGAATTCAACTTCTCCAAAGTGTTTAGTATTTTTAATGAAGAATCTACCTTCTGTTCACAAGTCCTAACTTTTAACAGGATGTATAATGGAATTTTATCGTTCAAATTGAGAGGCTGGTATGGGTACCGCCACCCCGGGAACCACTAATTGAATAACCAACACCTCTGTCGTAGGTCACCCCAAATATTAAATTTAATCGGTGAATTATGGAACAAAATGATCTATTTCTAACAGATTAAACTAACCTTAAGCTAGAGATTGTAAATAATAAAATCATTAATAATACTAATAACGTACTTGTCTGCGATGTTTCATCTTAATACGAATACCACACAAGGATAACAACTGCTCCCAACCGTCTGGAACTAGCGAGACTATGGCATCCCCTATTGAGGTGTGTGTTTTTTAAAGTTTGCGGAATTAAAAACATTATTAAATCACTATGTTAAAAATGAAAGGAGTTCGTTTTTTCAAAATATTTCAATAACGAAGCATTATTTTTCATCATTATATTTCTAGATCTTCATTTTTTGGAAATAAGTTTACCTTTCGTAGGTAAGGGGATTTTTTAAAAGCTTTCTTTGTATGTTCTAGATCTTTGTTGATTGGTTTAAATATTATCCAAACCACATAGATTTTTTTCTGCAATATTATGTGTGTGAATATATAGTTAATTAAAAGCTGTCCACCCACATAATTTATTAACTTTTGGGTTGGGTGTCAAAAAGTAAAAAAACATATCAAGTAGAATTCATCAAAAGGTAAAATTTAAAAAATTGTGGGTTGGATGGTTTCTGCATCACACGGCCCACTTGAAATGCATACTTCCATAATTAAATAATTTGACAGATGATTTTTAATACTTCAATACTACTGTTTATTTGGAAGGTAAATTTCTGATGTCTCCTTAATAATCATATTGTTATCTGGCAATATTTGTTTTTGAAAGACAATGTGGGGCAAATTTTCTGAAGCAAATATTTTATAAATACTTATGTCATATCTCCGGGGTTTTCTTACAAACACATCTCAACTTGCAGGCGGATGGAATAATCTGGACCCCGACCTTGAAGTTGCAACCTAATTTATTCTCCTGTTATTCTCGAAAGCTAGTGCCATCTATGGCCTGATCTCGTATACTAATAAAGAATATCACACCTTTAACTTCACAAATCCTAAAATTATAATATCCGTGATTATTCATGGGTCTGCGCTAGTGTTAAATAAAAGTGGTGTACAAGTGTAATCATATTGGGATCGAATAAATCAATTGTTTTTGTTTGTCAAATGAAACATATAAAATTTCATTCTCTGCAAAGTGGAGTTGATTGAGAATCCATTGTTAACAGACCGATTGGCATCACTAATCAGACGCAATGTGAGTATGCTGAGTCTGTTCTAAGAAGCTATCAGCATTGATCATCGGTGCACCGGTGCACATGTGTGAAGCGTTCACAGTTGATGTTGACTTCATGAGAACGGGCCGCTTCTTCAACCCGTTTTTGTGCACGACGCGACGGCTCGTATGTGGAACGAGCTACCGACATCTGTTTTTCCTCTTTCATACAATCGGGACCTCTTCAAGACTAACATCAATAAAACCCATCCTTACTTCTTATAGCCCCTACCTTAACCTTGTCCAACCGGGTGGTGACATAGCTCCTCTGCCTTTACACTGTACGGACAAGGGCGCTCTTGTGAGATATCACATTAAAAAATAAATATACATTTATACATATTTATTTCTATGTCAAATAAGCCAAAGACATGACCTACCAAACTGCTTTCGTAATATTAATTTTTAATTTCAATCCTACAGTCTATTACAATAATAATTATTTCTGGCCTAACTGTAAGATTAATTCCCAACCGCTAAATCCCAAGTCCTAATCAAATAAAATACAACAGTCCCTTAAAGACAACGCTGCTAAACTCATCCCACCCCTCCCCCAGTGGCGCAACACACAAAAAGCCCCAATTGAACCAGTGGCTCATCCTCCGCCCCTTGCCCCAACACCCTTCTCAGTGGAATTAGAAGAGTAGAAATAGGTTGAACAGTAATTGTGGCGAAATCCATACGGTTCTGCTTCCACAAGTCTAAGTGAATATTCTTGTTTGGCTAACCACTCTGAGGTCAAGTCGGAACCAGGGGTGCGCCCATGGTATTAATTAAAACATTTTTGAATAAGAATATAAAATATTTTATCGAGTTTTCTTTTTTTAAGATTAACTCTACAATAGGCTCTGTGGAAAATAATATCCTTCGGGGTCTATGTCATCTATAGTGATGCTGTGCGGAGGGTTTTTTTTTGAGGTGAGGAAGAAGTGAATATTTGTATTGAAGAGACTCCTGTTGGGGGAGGGAGGAAACACAGAGAAACTTCCGTTTTGCGTTTTTTATTGGGCTGTTACCTATTAGTAATGGACTAAGTAAAATAAACATAGACAAGAAAGAAATAGAGGAAGTAAAGGAAATCAAATATTTGGACATTATTACAGACAAGCAACTCAAATTTAACTCTAACTTTGAATTATTAGCTAAGAAAATGGCAACATTTTTATAAGAAGAAAAAGGAATATATTAAATGTAAATTAGTTTGTAACAATATTTATTTAGTGATAATACATTACAAAACAATAAAAAAATAATATTTAAAATACATTATTCACAGAGGGTTAAAAAAAACTCATTTCGGAAAGATTACATTAATTAGCATTAGTAAAATAAACTCATTTTTAGATAAGAAAACGAATTTAAAAGTGAGTTCAATAAACAGTATAATATATATTATATAGATTTTAAAACAGACTAGACAGACTTAACACAGTTAAATGGAACAAGTTTCATAAATACATTAAAATAAATAAACGCTAAGTTTTTTGGAGTTCCAAAGAGTCTCTCATTAATAAAACTGCTGAGGAAATAGTTTTTGAGCTTTTGCCCATGTTTTTTTGTTCGTTGCTGGTTTTAAGGTTGCTAGGTAAAACGTTGTATTGCTTGTATGCGATGTATTGTAAGGAGTTAATACCAAATTTAGTTGTGTAAGTAGATGACAATAAGTGTATTTGATTTTGTGAACGTGTTTTGTGATGGTGTATGTTGGGATTAATGACTGGTTTAGTGTTAATGTGTGGGGAATTATTTGTAGATTGGCAGTTGTGATGTTATATTTTGGCAGAATCGTAAAAGCAAGTATTTAGATTATATATATTCCTAACGGCCAAATTTTGAATAACTTGTAGTTTGGATGTTTGTTTTTTGGTTATAATGCCCCAGATACTAACTAGATAACTCATTTAAATTATTGTTCTAGTGTCCTTTTCTTGTGCGATCAAATACAGATAAAGAAATTGCAAATATGATTTAAGATTTTCACGGCCAAAAGTATTTTTGTTATTTGTTTTTGGGGTGTTATGCCGTGTTGCGCTAACTCCTTCTTTAGCCAACGTTTCGGACAGCATTGCAGTGTCCATCATCAGGGCAGATGTGTTATTTGAGGTTGTGTTAAAAATGTGAGCTTATGTATGAGGTTGTGATACCGTGTTGCCAGCTCCAACCCTCTGAGCTAACATTAACGTATCATTTTTTAATTTAAAGTGGTTTTCTTCGTTTAGCTCTGGTGTAGCCGTCAATTACCGGATACCAAGAACTATTGAGCTTAGCTCCATCGTCTTTATTAATGTTTACGGGATTTTTATGAATTTCAATGGCCTCCGTAATCAGCCGTGCTCTATAAGTTTTGGGTCTCCCCAGGATTTCAGGAACAAATCCAAAGTAATGCCCGGTGTCAATAAAATGCTCGGCAATTGCCGATTTGTCAGGGTGGCCGAGTTTACAAGCTCTGAAGTGTTCTGAAATCCTTTGGAGATAGTCCGCTCTGTCTGGCCTACATATACCTTGTCACATCCGGAACAGCTGAGTTTATACACTCCATCTGTTTCCAGAGGAAACTTAGTCTTTGCAGACCTCAGTAAGTCCTGTATCTTTGTTGTTGTTCCGAAGACAGTCTTGATATCTTCGGAACAACAACAAAGATACAGGACTTACTGAGGTCTGCAAAGACTAAGTTTCCTCTGGAAAAAATACAATGTAACATGAAAAATAAAGATGACATCAAAAATAATAATAGTCCTATCAAACAGATGACACGGGATCTGTCATTATATTTATGGTATGGTATTTGTCACTGGAGTAAAGGTTGAAGCGTATCAGAAAAAAAATGAACATCCTTCCCAAGAGTTGCGACTAAATAAGGGCTATTAGTTTTACAAAATCAAGATATGTTCGGTTTTATCTTCCTGTTCTTTAGAAAGAACACTGGTCTTGAAAGGGCTAGGGATATTATTCGTTTAATACGTTTTTTTCTTCCTGTTCCTTATGAAGAACACTGGTCTTGAAAGGGTTAGTGGTAGTATTCGTCTAATAAGTTTTTTTCTTCCTGTTCCTTGGGAAGAACAGTGGTATTGAAAGGGTTAATGATAGTATTCGTCTAATAAGTTTTTTTCTTCCTGTTCCTTAGGAAGAACAGTGGTACTGAAAGGGTTAATGATAGTATTCGTCTAATAATTTTTTTTCGTCCTGATCTTTAGGAAAAACAGAGGTATTGAAAGGGTTAATGATAGTATTCGTCTAATAAGTTTTTTTCTTCCTGTTCCTTAGAAAGAGCAGTGGTATTGAAAGGGTTAATGACAGTATTCGTCTAATTAGTTTTTTTCTTCCTGCTCTTGAGGAAGAACATTGGTATTGAAAGGGTTAATTAGGTATTTGCCTAAATAATTGTGCTGTTGCCAGAACTCGAACCTTAAACCATATTTTATTCCACTAACTATTTTCCCGGTTGCGTTAATCCGCCTTTTTACCGTTCCGCCAAAATGGCTAGTGATAAATCCCCATAAAAATAAACTAACTAGGCGAAGTAATGCTTTCCATTTAAAACTAGTTTTTTCGTGGCAGAATTCAATATACCTATGTATTGTTATTCTTCGATTAAAACTGTTACCGTCTTACTCATAACAGATAAAACGGGGTTATAAGAAGGGGTAGTAGAAAACGTTATCGTAATCTTAATCACGCCCATGCGTACTGCGTACACCGGCCGTAATACGGCAGTATTATTAATAATAATATTTGGATGATTTTTATAGCGCCTTTTTTGTGCAAAATCACCTCAAGGGCGCAGTACAAATATAAAATACATTTCTTCAATGATCTATGTTATTACTAACATATATGGAGATAATATAGTACCATACGTACCTGGTAGGTCACTTGAGATTAACACTTAATTAACTTTAACTAATTGTATATTAGCGAAATTTAGATACAGGATTTAGGACATAATTGGGTTCTCCGGTGTTAATTTTAATAATATCATTATGTTCTTTAATGAGCGTGTTTAGGAAAGGAAAAGAAATGTTATGCTGGGCGATACTACAGCACAAAATTTTGTTCAGAATTTATTTTCCTAAATGTGATTTGTCCCTCGGTATAAGACAGATTTCGAACAATGTAAATCCAATACAAAATGGGTGGTTAAGATTTATTATACGCAATACAAGAATGCTACTCTAAGGAATGAGTAGGAAGGAAGGAAGGAGTAGTTGACAGATTTTTAAACCGCCTGACCCCCAGGGATAGGAACGAATTACCATCGTAGTAAAAACGAGGATGGAGAACTTTGTCAACGATCTGGTTGACTTAATGTGGGTGTTTCAGGCTAATAACTAATGTTATAATAATTAGCTATATTTGGGTTCAAAATATGAATTTTTTTAATTCCCTCGAAATTGAATATCAAGCTTGAAAATTGTTTCTCGAGATATGTAAATCATAAAAATGGAAAGCACTTTTCTACAAAGAGTCAAGACTTTGTAAAATATTTCTGGAAATGGTTTTTCAGCAAGTGAATTAAATTCTTTTGTAAGGTAGTTCGTCAGCATCCCCATAATAAATCAAAACGGTTTAAGCATCCCTCGACAGTAACATGCGATGATACTATCTCTCTCACGCACTTTAAAATGCGGCCGAGAGTTTTATGAAGTGTAATCTCTTATAAATTCCCACTCTATGTACAAATGTGCGGGCTTAAGTTTCGCTTACATTTAAAGCTTTTGTCGACATTCAAAGGGCTTAATGGATATAAAATGAATGGTGATTCTCTGTCTGAAGCCAATAGTATCTACATACTTATTATTAAAATGCTCGGCGAACAAAACAATGAAGTTTTTGTGGCGTTACTTTTTTCGGAAGAGCTACGTAAGGAAAGCTCATCGTTTGACTTACAAAGAGAGTATGGCCTAATTATTTTTTTTTACATCGGCAAATAATTTTGCTCTTGCTGTTTTGAGGGTTTTTAAGAAAATGAAATAGAGGAAATTATGGGAAGAAAAAATATATGAGGGGTGGATATGAATCTGGAGTTCAGTTTCCAGGAGTGAAGGACGTATGAATTCATCTGCGGCACAAGTTGTTTACATTTTTATATCTTACCACAAATTTTGCATTCTGTGAAATTGGTGTGGTAATTACAATATTCGTTCTGAAATTAAGGAAAAATACAAAAGCAAAAAAACATGCATTAAAATTCTGTTTAGATAAAACACATCACAATTTGAGTCAGAACAATGCCTTTTAATGAATAGTTTGTTTAGCTGTTTTGTCGAGGACTTTGGACTTTATCTTTCTGTATAATGACCCCCACCACTCCCCTAACGTCACGGAGAGGGCAGCAGAGTCCTTCTCTTGTTTGTCGTATTCTAATTGGACCCCAGACATGGACTTTCTGTACTGTACAGTGTACAACTGTACCTCCATCCATTCGACACCACAGTCTCCTAGATAAAGGGATTGTACTAAGACTTCATTCATTGTTAAATGTTACACTGATTTTTAAAGCAGTATTTACGACAGAATGATATTTTTTTAAATGAAACAAAATAAGTTTTACACGATGCTTCTTTTTTTATACCGATCACCATATGGATACTATATCAGGAGGTCTAGCACGGATGATCGATGAAGCCCTAAGCCAATACGATAGTGACGAAATCCGTAAAATATGCTCAATTAGCGATATTTGTGAGCACGGTCGGAATATGATTCCAATAGTCGGTAGACAAAAGTCGCTGCTTTTAGAAAGGTGTAGGATAAGCTGTCAATATGCACAAATTTTAGGATACTGTCGTTTATTTCGGAAAATAACTCACTTATTAATAGATATGGATGGAGGTTAACTAACTGAGCTTTTAGAATTGGAAAAAATCATTTCTACGATCCGTAAACTTCAATTCCATCTATTCACTCTATTAATTAATTCGTCTAAGACGCGATCAATTGATTCTATTCCAGCCTGGAAAAAAAAGTTGTTAGTTATGACCAAAGACCTCATGAAATAATTAACTTGCTTTTAATTTAATTTATTTTTTTTAATTAAGAAAAAGACAAAAATTACCGGGTTACGAATAACCTAACAATATTAAAAAAATCTCCTACTGCCTCCACAATAAGCGGAAAATGTTGCTTGTGTTGTGATGGAGGACTCAGTCAGCTAAAGAATTGAACACACTACGTCTGGGTGGGACCCAAACGCGATGTCACCGACCGGTTTAATTTATTTATTTTTTATTTTTTTATTTAATATTTTTAATTTTTAATTAATAAAGACAATATTATAGATTGATTCGTGATTTGTTGGTAATGGTGGTTTCGTTCAAGGTATATCGTTCCAAAATATTATTATTTCTTCTCGAATGGAAAATATACGTTTGAAATTGTGAACATGAAAATAATGATCGTGTTGAGCTAATATTTTTCAAATGGATCCAGAAGGACAGTGAAAACGATAACTTTACAATATCGGATAGATAGGCATAACTACCGATGATTTTAAACCGAGTTCTCGAGACACGGTTCCGCTGTTGATAACCAGACCTATATTGATAATGCAATAAACTATAAATCGATATTCGCTGGCAACACTGGATGTACATTTTATGAATTCCTAAACGTGAGACAGATACATGAAAATTAGTTATGTTCTTAAAAGAAAATTTTAAACCAAAAAATCTGAAAAGATCATTGATTTTGATTAGATAAGAATCGATAATATTATCTAAAATAATTAAAATGTAAAATTGATATTAAAATGTGAATATTTTGAATAAAGATCATCAAATTTTATTATAAATTACAAATAAACTAATGTAGCTATACTCACAGCCTATTGGGCTTTTACGTAATGACTTTAAAATTAATTGAAAATAACAGTAAAAGTATAACATAAATTAAAAAAATAAAGCATAAAATACTTTTGAAAGTTATTATCATTCTAACTACAGAAGCCTTTAATTTTATACACGTGAAAAAAAAATAAAAAGATATTGTGAATATTCAAAAACATGCATAAATTATCTTTACTCGTAATAAAACTAAAAAGTGGAACTTATTATGATAACTCCTTATTTTAAAAAAAAAGTGCAAAACTAATTTGGCTTTGAATGACTCGAGATTTTAAACGAAAATTTCAACGACTCTCTCTATATTCTCTCAATATATCTGCAAGTAACACCCAGTGCTTATAAAGAACCAGAGTAAACTAACTAACTAACCATTAAAAACGCCGTTTCTCCGCAGGGATAGGCAGAGAGGGCAGACCGCCAACAATTCGGACTTGGCCCACACTCCTTACCTCATTCACATTCATACATAATCTTCTATTATTCTGACTTAACATGGCCCGACTCAAGTATCTGGTTCACTTGATCGTTCCATTTCGGGCATCCCTGGCGTCTTCTGCCATTCACATTTGCGTAATATATTTTCTTCACTTCTTTCTTCGTTCATTCGCTCTACATGCCCAAACCACCAGAGCTTGCCGTTCTTAATCTTACTCATTAAGCTTATATCAGACTTGCATTCTTTGAGTATCTCCGAATTTCTCACACGAACATACATGTTTTTATCACATATACGCCTCACGGATCTCATTTCAACAGCACTCACACAAATACGAGAGAACTTTTTGTTGTTGTTATAAAGAACTCGAGTAATGCATAATATTATTATTCCTGAATAAAATAACATCCAGACAGCTTTTGGTAGTAAAATAAATATCAAAACACTAAAGTTAAATCTTTCCTTCGTTCCTATAACTTCAAAAAAAAATTAATAGATTATTATAAATAATTACCATAATCTTGGCACAGGTTTCATTTTAATATTCATTCATTATTTCGCCTATTCAAATTTTACTAATAAGAGTAGATTGGTGATTACAAAAACACGAATAAACCGAACGCTTACTAAACCTTTGGGACTCAGGCATATTTACCGTTAAATTTCTTTAAGACTCTGTCAAGAAGTCGGAGAGAATTTTTGTGTTTTCCCTTTTTCAATAAAATCCTATTTAATGAAATATTTCTAAACGTATTCGAAAACTAAAAACTGTTTTTGAAATTTTATGAAATACGCTTTTAAATTTTACTATTAAAAATTAACATATAATTTTGAGATCGAACATAATATTTTTTTAAATTGTTCAACAAACGTTTTTTTCATCTTAACACTCAACTACAATTACTGATAAATTCATATTTTATTTGATAAATATAATACAAACATTACTGATATCTCACCTTTTTGACGTTCCATACAAAAAAAATGTATAAAAAAATTCACAAATTACATACATTTTTCTCAAATTGCGGTCAAAACCTTTGGTTTCATTGAGGTGTATATTTAAATTATCTTTGTATGACTTCCATATTTAAATATACAGCTTGGTGTTTTTTTCTTACTAACACCGTGAAGTTCATATTTCTAACTCTAACAGAAAAGGAGACACAACGATTTCTATGAGGCCATATGATCTGTTCCGCAAAGCGAACAAAATGTCTGTGATAGCTGTTTGTTCCCAAAACCGAACAAATTAGCCAGAGGAGTTAAGAAGAAATATTTATTTTTCAAATCCAAAACACTAAAATAATTTAATTTTTAATGAAGGTTTTGGTAACCAGATTTAAGAAATTTGGAATCTGAATAAGCAAACCATTAAAAAGCATCTTAATTTCTGGACCAACAGAAGAAGCTGGGAACTGAGAAGGTTGGGATAAAAGGAATCTGCTGTTTTCGGTAAAAGAAAATGTTTTAATTATTTAATATTATTATTCAGGAATAAGGGCGGTTTTATGTTCAATCTCAGCTAAAGGATGCTAACTAAACTGCTTTAAAAAAGGTACGCCGGATAATTTTTGATGGATCGGTTAATTTTGTAATACAATTTAAGCGAATTTAAGGAAATATAAAACACACGATTTTCGGTGTAAGAGAAGAAAAAGTAACGATGAAATAGCTTTAGATATATGTTAATATAAATATGTATCTTACTGCAGACTACGGTGGAGTTCTGATTCCAACTCTGATGTCTGGAAGTCAGACATTGAACTGGTAGTAGGTGCAAAGTCTAAACAATACTGGTTGCTGTAGAAATGGTGTAGTGGTAAATTCCACTTCCAAGATTTGTACTGCAAGCATTCATTCATCGCCGAAAACAAAAGTTAAATTCAAATAGACGAATTAATAAAACGAAATTAGGTTTGATGGACTGATTGAATGCAATTTTATCATTAAAAAACTAAATGGGAAGATGTGGATGAGTTACACAAGAGAGACACAAACAACCATTGTGTCAATATATTGTTGTTTATTGATTTAACAAATCGTTCACACCTTGGCACTGGGAAATAACCACCATGGGGATCGAAACATCCCTTAAAATGAATAATTACAACTTTGCTTTAAAACGATAATGTTTTAGTTCAAAATCACTGCCAAACTGTCACACAGTTTCAAATTAAAATAGTGATTGATCATGGTATAAACAGGTAATAACTGTATTATAATATTATCGTGGGAAATAGCCAAATTGATAAGGCACATGTGTGGTAAAGGCGTGTAAAATCCCCCAATCTATTTGAAATCTGCGGATCCAGAAATGACGCTAGGCCGGTGAATATGTTTTATTTTACGTATACCGTGAATACCACTACAAGTATCAAAATGTAGGATGTACCAATTCTCATGAAATGAAAGAGCACACTACGGAAGACAAAAATTAATATCGAATGAATGTTGAAGTTGACCCTTCCAAAACTTAGTTACTCTAGACGAAGGATTATATGCATTATAGACTCTATTTAATTATTCATATAAACCACTCAGGGTGAATAAAACTCGTTGAAATTTTGTCAGTCAATTTATTCACGTAAATGTCACAGCAACCTTACAATCCGATTAATATTGAATATAAAATAAAACTTTTATTATTACAGGGCGCCACATCATTTAGACATAATGGTAAAGTAAAGAATATAATGAATAATGTTAAAACCAAGTGTGAAGTAACTATTAATTATGAATGCCCAGTACGTACTCTGATCGTGACGTTATCTTCGTTCAGTCCCCAGTGAATTCGTCGTACAATATCTCTGCGTATGTGACAGTTGTACAGCAGTCAGCCATGCTAACATCTATCGTTACCTTGTGCGATGGATATTTCGTAGCGGGAACTGGGGTCAATGTTCTAATTCGCTACAAAAGGAACCCTCAGATAGTTTGAACTTATATAATGGATAGTTAGAGAAGTGAGTGTTAGAGGAAATTATTTTTAACGTACAAGCGAACAAAAGACGGCGACGTCCCAGGAAGACATGGCACGATCAAGTGAATAAAATACCTACCGCGTTGTGGATAAAATGAGATAAAGAGGAGTGCCAGATCGGGATGGGGCTGGCTTGGGGCGACCCTTTGACTTCTCCGACTGATCTCTCGATCCACCGCCTTGCGCTGCAGCGTGAAAGATATATTCATATGTCCGTCACTCCTGGACACACTGATCCCTAGATTCCTACCCACCCCTCATACATTTTTCATTCCCAGAACTTACTCTCCTTTTTCTTTAAAAAAGACCCTCCGCAAAGGAACAGAATTATGATTGAATGTGAATGAAGCAAGGAAAGTGTCTATAGACAATCTGGTGAGTTAATTAAGATCATAACATAACAATTATTTTATCTTTGTAAACAAAACCTACATTATTATGATCAAAGATATAATTTTATAATTATTTTCCCCTCGAAGCAAACATCCGTGGTGTGACTTTATAAACGAAACTAAACCCATTAATTTTGTTTAACTCCACTATCTATTAACGTTTCAGATGTCGAGCGGGTTTCGCTTTGAGTTTCATCAGGGTGTAGTTTAACTTTAATCGTAATAATAAACGTGGCATTAAGTTAATATCACACCGTGATAAAGAATGAGTCAAAGCAAAACCCGATTTACAACAAAAATAATTAAAATTTGCGGCGACAAACAAATTGTTACTTTTTTAAATACATCTATTTGAATTTTATTTTTGTTTTGTTCATGAATGAATTCAAATCTCAGAAGCGGTAATGAATTTTTATTAGCATTCTATCAACTTTTGGTACCAATCACGCATCCATTTATGCATTTCTCTGAAATCGGATGACATTACAGCAGTCGATAGGCATATTTACCAACCTCTCTGAATCGCGATTGGATACAGCTGACATTTATTTCTCTGAGTTTCAGGTCGATCGGATTTAAAAAAGTGGGTTAATTTCCATTTCCAAGATTGGCATTCGTTCATTTAAAGAAAACAAAAGTAGAATTCAAGTAGATGGATTTCAAAATATACCTGAAAGCGAATCTGCTTTTAAAAGTATACTCCCTACCATCTAATCCTGCCACTACACGCTTCTGTATTTTACTGATCAGTATACCGATAGCGGCCGTCAGTATTTGTGTACCATTAAACGATATCAGTATGTTGTCAGTAATGTTGTGAAAACTAAGCATAATACGTTTTTAATGTAATAGATCCAAAAAAGCCCGTGTTGCTATCATGTTGATGCTTGGTACCTACAAAGAAACGAGTGAAGCGTAAACAATAGGTTAAGGAAGGCTTCTAAAAATGGATTAAATTTTGCTGACTGATCCACACGGCTATACATGGTTACTCCATATATTTTGAAATAAAATGCAGCCATGAGGGCTTCGATCACATCAAGAGAAAAAATGGCTGTATATCTGCGTTTCTATGCAACCTGCAGAAGCTTTGAGGATTTGAAGTTTTCAGCAATTCCGTATCCAGCAACAATAAGCCAAGCAATATTGGAGAGTGTCCGATTTTTCTTTACATCATGTGTTTGGTACGTTAAAATGTCGCTTGGATGTTTTTTTTACGTGGTGGAGGTGCGCCATCTATATCCGACGTAGTTGGTGCTGTTGGAGCACTGCAATATGCAGACAAGGCAGCACTGTCTTCCATGGTGCACAAAAAAAACTGACGTACTGATGCGGCGAGGATACACACGCGCCAGTACGCGCATCAGAATCCTCACCTTTTTTAGGCCAATACTGATAGGCTTAATAAGATTGGCCAATACTGATAGGCTTAAGATTGTCAGTAGGAATTTGCCAATACATATGTGAGTATTTTAATACAAATAATGCGTGTAATGGGGGTATTAGAAACATCTTAAAAAATTAACTATTGGTTAGATCTCGCTGAATGATTGGTGTTGTCCATTGATTTGATATATATTTTTCTAATCTTCCTTTTTTATCTGCAAATATAGCTCCACAAAGAAATGATTTTTTTTCATGAAGAGAACTGATTATGATTATCGGTGAAAATGCAAATTTAATTTCACAAATTCTACAGTCGTCTGACATTTTGGGAGAGCACAATATTTTTTTGCCTTTGGCTTTATAATAATTGTCTGCTTTAAATGTTGGACATTTTATGGAAAACGTTATCAAAAATATTTTTATGCTAACGTAGGACAAAAAAGTAAATTTTGTCAGACTTCTAGATAGTATTTTCTGTGTCTTTTTTCATGCTGTCACTGAAATTTGACTAATTGACGAATTTATCAAAATGCTCTCAAGGGCAGTAACGAACCTCTACTGGCGATCAAATTTAAGCTCCTGCATACACAATTTCTACTGATTTATAACAAAGTTTCTTATTAAATTTTAAGTTTTTCAAGTTCCAAAAAAATATATGTTATATTTTAAGATAATATCTATACATTTCTTATGCCGAAACGTTAATTACATGTAATTCCCTCGATAGAAAAAAAATCGCAAATTGAGCTCCGAAAATTATTAAAAACACCTTTTTCTGTTATTTATTATGTTATAGGCATGAACAAATTTACAGTGTATCTTTAAATACAACAAAAGAATTTTTCGAGAGATTTTTGCTCTATGTCAAACGATTCGTGTTGAATATTTTCACCACTTTCGCTTAAATTATAATCGTTTTTTATGTTAGCGCGCTCCCTCTAACATTCGTATTTACATATCTCCATTTTAAACCATCTCTGAACGCTTACTACTGGGTTTTTAATAAAAATCTAGTTAAATTTACGATCTAATTGAAATAGTTGCCTAGAATAAACACATGTTCCTGTCGATTTCACAGCGACTATTTCGTAGACTTCAAATCAATTTCGAGTTTCACCCAATTTCGATCAAGTCAGCCTTACTATGTGATTGTGATTTATATCACTACAATAAGCGTTCAAAAAAAGAGAAAATTAATGAAATAATTACAAAAAATATCTTTATTCCATCCTGCCTACTTTATAAAGAATGAAATGTTATGTGTATATTCAGCGACATATCACTCAAATACTTTGTCGAATTTTTATCAATAAAAAAAATAAAACTTCTTTTGGTCAAAGAAACTATTTATATCAGGCACCACTTATGTTCAATATTCTTCCAAATCATATTAAGTCTTCCAGTTCCTTTGTTATATTTAAAAAGTTAAATGAGATGTTTGCATTGACAGACGATTATCTCAATATTTTTTCATCCTTGTCCTTTTTTCAAATAATTGCAGAAGCAGTAGACTTAAAATTGGTTAGTTAAAATTTTAAAATTAAAATTAAAAATAGTGGACAGGATAGACATATCTGGTCAGTTATTGTATAGATTTTGCTCTGCAGGTAAGTGACAATGAAATTCAGTCATCTGTGCATTAAACAGTGAGATTCATCTGAATTATGTTGTTTCACAAAAGAGGGCACCACTATTCCTGTTTGGTTGATTTACGACTAAAAGATTTAAATATTTTTGTCACAAAAAAGTGACAGTTTTTAAATTAAAAAGTGTTAATTCAAATTTCATTCTAAATTCTACTCTCTTGAGAGCTTGTCGTGACAGATCATTATTTCATGGTGCGAATGCAAGTTTTATTGTGCTGATTGCCGTCCGCTGCCGATTTTGGAGATTAAGGAATTGCTGCAATCTCAATGCGAGTGATATATTCGGTGAGTTCTCTGTTTTATGTATTTGGTGGCTGGATGATAATTTGTTACGCTGCCTGCAGAGTGAATTTTGTAATCAACCTTTTTTTTCATAGGGAATTAATTATTCCTTGATGGTCTGTGTGGCTTACAATCCAGACCATCACCAATAATAATATTTTACATAAAGTCCCATTTGCTAAAAAGTGAATGTCATCCTAGCTGTCTTTATTATCTACTTGTTTCTTCTTGGGAAAAATGATTAATAAGCAGATATATTTCAAATATTGTTATAATATGCTGTCAAATTACCCGTCTGGTAACTCATCATGTAGATTTTTTTCTTTCTTTTTGAAATATTTTGTGTTTTTATGTAGTTTTACTTTATGTTTGTGATTACTCTATATTTGCTTCACTCAAATGTAAATTATTAACCTCAATACTGACTTAGTCCTAGTGAGGTTAATTTTTATGAGAAAGAATGTGATTTATGTATATTGAGATGCAATAAAAAATAAATTAAAAAAACGATATTAATTAAGTGCAAGCTGCAAGAAAACATTTAATAAAACACTTCTCTATATAATGGATACCTAGGTTGCATTTAAAGATATAGTGTGTGCTATTAGTCCAGTCAGTGGGGGATAAAAAAGGGCTCCACCTTGCAAAAGGTTAGGTAGTAGCGATTTTCACATATGTTGTTAATATTGGGTCTCTAAAGAAAAAAAAAAGTTTTCGACCTTGGGGGGGTCGAGCTCGACCCGCCATCTTGGATTGAAGGTGTCAAAATTTGTTTTTTTCAAAATAATTATGAAGTGGTTGATTTTACAACCAAATTGCATAAAGCAAACTTAAAGACAACTAAATTACCTACATTTTTTGTTGAAAGTTTTCTTTTGTAAGTCTAATAGGTAACGAGTTACAGCGGTTGAAAGAAGAAAATTTTGACAAAAAATTGTAAAACTCCAGTTTTCTTGATAAATTTTGTACGAACATATTACACAATATCATTTTAACGTATTTCTACGTTACAATATACTTGTATAGCATCATCCGTGTGCTCGATGACGTTGATTTGTTATAGTGGGATCCTAGTCTACAGCTGACTTGGCAACACTGATTGAGTCCTGGTTACAGGACGTTGCCTGGATGCTCGGTCACTCAGTGTGCTGGTGGCTAGCGGTCCGGTTGCACGTGCTTACGTTGTGTCTTGCTATGGAAAATCCCTGATGATTTCGATGCTTACATAGCAATTTATACAGGATGATTTTACAGTTAAGCAGGCTGAAGAAGATGCTGATGAGTTGATTGTCAATACTGCGATTTCCTTGTGTTCATCATATGACGCTGTTTTCATTATTGGCGAAGACGTTGATCTCCTAGTTCTGCTGATAGCATTAGCACCACCCAAAAGTAGTATATATCTTCGCAAACCCGGGAGAGGCAAAACTTTTGAAAGACTGTATTCCGCGAATAGTGTGAAATACAAAGAGGCGGCTGAGAATATTCTGTTTCTTCATGCCTTTAGGGGCTGCGATACAACATCGTCCTTCTTCAACCAAGGAAAAAACAAAATTTTGTTAGCTTGTGCAAAACGACACAAGACTCAATGCCATGATAGGAATCTTCAAACAACATGATGCAACACCAGAAGACATAGCAGTTGCAGGAACACGCTTTCTTGTTGCTTTGTACGGGAGTGACATGGATAAGGAAACCTTGGAAAAAGTCCGCTACAAACGTTTCGCAAAGTCGATAACAAAAAGCAAATTCAATCTTGCCTCTTTGCCACCAACGAACGACGCTGCACGGTACCATGCATTTAGAACGTACCATCAAGTCCAAAAATGGTATGGAATCCAAAAAAATCCCGAAAACTGGGGCTGGAAACGTGACACCAACGGGCTTGTTCCAGTAAGAAAGACAAAGAAACCAGTACCCGAGACTTATTTATTTCATGCAATTGTAAAAAATGATGCGGCGTTGCATGTAGCTGCAGGAAAGCTGGATTGAAGTGTTCTATTGTATGTGGGTGCTGTAATGGTCAAACATGCCGAAATTCGCCAGAGGTTCACATCGATGTCGAGGACGAAGAAGAAGAGATTTTGTCAATGGAAGCCCAGAATCTCAGTATCACAGGCAATGAGTTAGATGATGACATTGATGACGAAGACTGTTATTACTGATACCACAATAAAAAATGTGCCATGTTCTCTACCTCATGGTGCTGTGGAAATGAGTTAACAAAATTATTATAATTATGTAATGAATAACCCGAAAAAATTACAAAGTTGGGAATTTCATCATTTTTTAGAAAAATATTCACATTTCCGCCACTGTAACTCGTTACCTATTAAGACTTACAAAAAAGAACTTTTGCAAAAAATGTAGGTAATTTAGTTGTCTTTAAGTTTGCTTTCAAAAATTTGGTTGTAAAAACGACCACTTCACAATTATTTTGAAGAAAACAAATTTTGGCACCTTCAATCCAAGATGGCGGGTCGAGCTCGACCCTCCCAAGGTCGAAAACTTTTTTTTTTCCTTAGAGTCCCAATCTTAACAACATATATCAAAATCGCTACTACCTAACCTTTTGCAAGGTAAAACTCCCCACTGACTGGACTATATGGGCATGTGCCTAGTATGGTGGCTGTTGAAACAAAAAACTGTAATCATTAAATTTTTATGAATAAAGAAACACAAAAGTGTAAATTTTTTTATCGAGGAAATGTCATATAAATACCGTTTTGGCTCTACAGATACAGATGTATGGATATTATTTTTAAAAGAAAAAAATATTATTTTAGGAGCTTTAAAACTTAAAGTGTTTTAGAGATAATATGTTTTAAATCGGTAATAATTACAAGTTAGTGCAATACCTACGGTAAAAATTCTGAAGGTGAACAGTTTTAATAGAACCTAGTTGTATGGTCCTGTTCCAAGTTATGTTGCATCTGGCACAGGACCCTCGAACTATACATCCCTAAACCTACCCCACTACAGGGTGGGTAGGCACTGGGTACTACAGGAGGGTACGAAGAGGAAAATTGAATTTGAGCAGGTCACGTTTTGGATTAGGATTCCGTGATATAAATTGAAGTACATGGCCGGGACTGTAGTGTGTTCCGAAAGTAAATGATTGAAAAGTCACTTGTCATTTTAAGAATAACGTATTTTAAACTTAGATTAATTAAAAGAGAAGACAGGTTACGAAACAACGCGCGTGGTTTCACTGAACTAGGTCCAGTGAACATAATTGAGATTTACTGCGTTTAATAAAGTACATAAGTTCGTTCATCAGACGAGCTGTGTTGAGCTGCAACAAGTACATACATCGCTCAGGCTTGTTTTTTTGTGAAAAATGGACTTCCTATACTTTTTTACTTCATAGAACTTCCTCCCCCTCCTTCCATAAAAAGACCTTCCACACAGCATACCCCAAGATAACATAGGCCCTCAAGGGAATTTTTTTTCTTAGGGCCTCCTGTATGGAGTTAATCAAAAAAATATATAAACTGCTGAAGACATAATCGATAGAAGTGATTTGTAGTAGTATTCGTAAACAAGAATGATACTCATTTTTTCCGTATTTTTGATATAAATAAACAATGATTCGTGTTTGGAGAATCAAGAAAAGAAGAAGCGGATAGATTTTCCTATAAAAATTAGTTACCTATTCTTACTTGGGGGAACGTACTGAATTGCTCCACAAAAGTGCTAAGGGGAAATACTAACCGCGAATGCAAAACCCTAAAAATATAATGTCCAATGTAATTCGAAACCATGATTAAAAAAAAAAAATTAAATGCATGCTAGCACCACGGTTGAAACGATGCTGCGAAAAAATCTCCAATCTGCAATCATTATTGGTTCAGTTTGTAAAAGCGACGCAAAATCTATATCCTATACGGATCTTTAGAGCACAGGCGTCCTTGTTTATTATCCATTTATCCCTTCGGAACCGGTGTATAGTGGGGCAACACGCGAAATGCGAGCCCAACATTCGTACTCGGTTGATATTTGTAACAATAGAACAGGTCGTTTCTACGACTCGTTCTTGAGTTCAAAAACTCGGCTGTCGAACAATATGCCGATCTACGTGTTTCCTCTCTCCTACACCACTTCATCCTCTCCTCAATAATATCATCTATTAAGACGGCACATATCCTGAGTCATTTAGGTTAGTGTCTTCCTGAAACGCAAAATCCTCAAAGTGCGTGCTGAGTCTGATTCTTCGTTCCTAGCGTCATGCCATGTTCCGTGGCCTATCTTAAATGTTCCATCTGGGGCTGCTGGAACAAAGATATTAACCAGCAGAGTTGGTTATTTTCTTTTGCTATATGTTTAATTTATTATTGATTTTGATCATAATCAATAATTAATTGGTCTTGAAAATTACATGTCTAGTGTCTTACGGCACAAAAAATGGTTATTTTTTTAAATATAAATGCCGCACAAAAGTCTCTACTGCGCCCGCCTGTCCGGGGCCAGTGTGATAAAGGCGTTCCTAATAATTTGGGTAGGTTGTAAGAAAGATGGGGAAAAGGATGGTTAGAAAGTAGGTACCTGGCTATTCAGATGTGATTATAAAATATTTGAACTTTTATAAAAAGTAAAAATATAATAATAAATTATACAGTCATTCATTTCTTGGACTTAGATTCTGAAAAACAAAGTCCTTGATGTTGTAATATTTAATTAACAAATTAACTATTTTCTGGACCGACGGAAGGAATTTAATGAAATCCGTCATTTTACTTCAATTTGATGTGTTATTTGTTATATCAAATAATCCAGTAATAAAATAAAGAAAATTATGTGATTTACTTGAATTAATTAAATTTATCTATGCACCGTATACTGAAATGCACATGATTTCAATTACGATTTTTTTAATAATATGCACTCCAGTTAAAAAGGGTTTCAGGATTGGCTCATCACGTGCATTACATCGTGTAATACTTAATATAATTTGTCAAAAAATATGTGTTGCGTTTGTAAACAGGCAGTTCCACGTGAAGCAGACGTATATTGAAGAGAGTGGCTCGGTGGGAGCGTGAGTAGCCACTTGACACACACAACCGACGGTGGGCCTCCACGATACCACCCACAAACACCCCCCACCGCAAACACAGCCACCCCGGAGCATCCCACGCACACACCCTCTGCACCGAAGCCACTAATTCCTAGGAACATCCAACCTACCCTCCACTTTCTGCATCCTATACCTACACACTCACAGGTGTCCCTAAATTTCCCATAATAATCTTGTAATTTTCGTATTTTATTCTTATTTTTTTAAATTAGTAAAAATTTCTTATTTACGAATTACCTGACTGATTTTTAATTTAACTTATTGACAGAATGTGTAACTTGAGCAATTGTATAGCTAGACAGAGGATTGAACAGGAAATATATGTAGAATCATACGTGGGTGTTTATGGATGTTTGTGTACATTTTGTTACGTAATTACTTTTATGTGGAAATTGTAGTTATTTGACGATATTATGTGGAAATTATTTTTGTCCATCTTGACATTATTTTGTCCACTTAGACAATAATTGCCCAATTAGACAACTTTTTTGCCGGTGCAACAATACCTTTGGTTTATGCAAGTAATGAAACAAAATACACGATTTACGAATTTGAATTGAAATCGCACAACCCTATATAACAATCTGCTACAACGTAGCCTTTAGATTTCCAGTAACACACCCCCCACCACCCTCTACGCTGATCCTCTACACTGGGGCCTCTAGATCTCCACTTACACCCCCCACTGTCCTCTACGGCGATTCTCTACGACCGGACCTCCCCGGTGATTGCGGAGGTGTCTACGCCGAAAGGGTCTACGTCGAGAGACGTCTGGAACATACGTGGACGCCGACGTAACTATTTCAGTGGAAAGAGTATTAATAAAAGTTAGCAGTGGATTGAGTTAAAATACACGTCGGTGAGCAACAATGAGACTGCTTTGTTGATCGGAAAATATGTAGTTTTTACTCGCAATAATACTGGAAGTAGACAGAGAGAGAGAGAGAGGAGATAAAAATCGTCAGCATATGTTTTTAGTCTTGTGTATTATTATTTATTTTTTTTTATTTTATCTTGGAAAACCATTTTTTTAATGCAGAGTAAAATATGTATAATTATTTCACCATAAAAGCTTTTCACTAATATATCAAAATTTAGTGAATATAAAAAAGAACAGAGTTACGCTAGCTTGTAGTAATGGGAAGGTGGGATGGAGGGGTGGGAGAGGATGAATCTGGTATGTGGTGAGTAATATGTATTGTGTGAATGATATTTTTTTAATTTAAGGTTTGAAAATGTGAGGTGCTGTGTTAAATAAGCCGAATTCACTGTATGAAGTGTTAAACATGTATGAAGCGCGGCGAATGAATATTTTTTGTTTTTTTTTTAAATAAGAAGGCAACTATTAAATTATATTATAACTTATTAGCTAGTCGAATAAGGCATTCGATTAAATAAATATCGCGAAATGTGAAAACATACGTGTTTAATTTTACAGGTATATGTAATATTTTCAACAAATGTCACTTTAATTTTACCATAGCAACCAATTTATTTATTTGTCAATTTAGTAGATATGTTACCATTAAATTTATTTTCTGTTGGCATTTTTCTTCTTCTAATTTTCTAACTTTGCAATAAACAACTTGTACGTCCTTGTGTTTTAATATTATTGAAGGAATTTTTAACATATTTAACAATAAAAGCCCTCTGAGCGTTAAATAAATAAATAAAAATAATAATATGTGAAACTTCATGTTTTTCGTTATTAATAATCAACGAGATAGGTTTCACCGTGCCAAGAACGTCTTCGACATTATATATATTTTTTTTTTTTTTTTTTTTTATTAATATCAATAGCAAAATTTGTACATTATGTAGGTTTAAAGTATAATATAAGTATATTTTTTGTATTTTTTTCACAGTCCTCCTCACTAGGGTTTCCTGTTCTGAGGCGGCCTGTAGTTTTTCTTAAATTTTTGTATTTAGTTTTGAATTGTCTTTACATTGTCTTCATAATTATAATTATTATTTTCTTCTTCTTATGAAAAAGTTTTTTTTTACGTTTTTTTATTGTAGGTTATTTTTTCAAAAACTGGCAAATTTATAAATTTAATCATTGATTTCAGTCGCTATTCCTTTCTTATGTGATTTAATCTACATATAAATTCATATCTTTTTAATTATTGACTTACCTGACCGATAAACGTTGAATTTCTTTTTTCGTATTTTTTAAGACATCAAAAAATGTTAACATAAATATTTTTATAAAATAGTAATGTTTACATTTCAGGAATTTAGAAACAAATACGAGAAAAAACGAAAGCGTTAAGATTTTTGCGGAATATTTGCTGATTGTTTAAGAGTTAATGAAAACATTGACCATACTTAATTTAATTCTTATAAAATAAAATGAAATTAAAGTACATGTGCAAGATGAATTGCACAATGTCCAATTAGCGATGCTAAAGCGTTGAAGACGCCCTAAATCAGCAGTCGTTAGCGTCGCAACGGCGGCGCCAGAAAGCCGAAGTCGCCCGTCGGTGTAGCGCCGTTCCTCGTGGCAGCTCGCACCTACAACCTATCACAGCCAGCGGAGGCACTAATGAAGGCAAAGTATATTTAACCCAGGACTGGTGGTGCATTTAAATCTTTAGTCATTTCTTGATTTAATCTTAGGACGTTTTGCAACTACATGCACACATAGATGCAACAAGTGGATATACATATATAATAAATATTATTACTGAAGTATGTGATGAGATAGGTTTCCTCCAAAAGAAAATGTATTTAATGAAAGCTAAACCTCAATTACGAAGAAATCATCACACTAGAGACACCTAGCGAATTTTATTGAAATAACTGCAGGAGACTGTAATTGGAAAAAAGAGGCGTTCTAGTAGGATGTGTCTACCCAAATTTATTACTAAAATTAGCCAATCACAGTGGGCTTTTGACAGGACAAAGAAGAAATCTACATTATTTATTAATCTGGGAACGAAGACATCGAGTCGAAGGGTAATGCACTATAAGGTAAACATGTTCTCACGGGGGGAACATTGGCCATAAACTTTCGGTGTAAGAAACGAAGAGAGAGTGATACAAATGGAAAAAAAGGATTGATTGTCATTCGAAATCAAATAAAGTATGATAGACTGTTATCTGGAAATAACAAGAAACTTTTAATAAGTGAAATTAACGCGTGAGGGTAGAGTAGACTCAGGAGAACCTGAAAAAAACTGTGTAGAGAGGTGAAAACAAAACAAAACTAAGTGATTTAATTATAGTTTGGAATGATGGAGGGAAACTACATATACAGATCAACAAGAAAAACGCGTAATCGATATGCAAATTTGAGAGGATCGTACTAGGAAACTACCGGCCGAGGAACCAATGGTTTTGGATCGGTGAGATTGAATACAATGGCCTGATTCATAAATACATATTTTTGTGTTGGAATAAACAGTACAAGATCCACGATCATTAGAGGGACGATTAAACTGGAATTAGCCATAAAATTTAACATGGGACATATGGAACTGTTTATTTAAAACCAAATGCATTAGATTGACAGGCAGACACATTAGCTACAATTGATGGCTGAGGTACAAAGATTTCATAATAATGACTCCATATAAATCAAAAATTAATGACTAATTTCGAGGGAACAAGATGCAATACGGGTAACGCCTTAATATTTAATTACTTTACAGTGGCGAAACGGTGAAAAGGGGCGAAAATAATATTCATTTCGGGTCTAATGACATTAAGGTGGATGAAGATTGAGGTGGTTAGAAGTACTACCCTGTACGCTTAAACTGAGTTAATGCATAAAAATATAAATGAAAACATTTGAACTCTGTTTTCCAAGCGAGATTTGAATAGAAAGTTTGGTCTTGGAAGAAAGGACGCATACAGACCGACAGATTGGCAAGAACTGGAATATACACGAAAATAGCAGCATTATGAAGTTGATTTCGGCATCATAGGAGCGTGGAGACGAATTTAAAGTGCCATAATAACCAGAGGAAGGATGAAATAAAGGTAAGCACTAATAAACATGATTGGATTGAGGGAATCCAATGCGAACATGAACTTGCCTGCTAAGACAAGAACAATAGTGACTGAATTATGAAGCGCAATCCCGAAAAGAACAAAAATTAGAGGGAAAATTCTTTATAAGATAAAGAATTAGATAAGGAACGTTGAATGTGAAGTGTGCGTAGGGAGTACGATAATGGACTGATTATATTCCCAGATAAATAAACAAAATTAAGCACAGCTAGAAAAACACATTTAACCTTACGACGAACTCTATGAAAACAATTAAAGGATGCTGATCCAGCCCTGCAACTGCAGAGAATAAAGACAGGAAATTTGGAGGCGTCACCGAGATATGACTATGTCGTATGAATAAGTGACCAGATTTAAATAATCAAGATTAGTGGGAGATATGTTCAAACTTACGAGTTGATTGGTGACCTAATTGCCTGAAGGGTGAAATCGACTTAAGTCATTTTGGTATTGAAGACAGTATAAAAGCGAGCGCACGACAGGATTCGGGACAGTTCTCCGGAAATTTTGTGGGGTTGAAAGTACGGGAGGTGCGAATTACGCGTGTGAGTACGTCGAGACAGGTAATTAATAAGTCTCTGGACTTAGGAGATTATGTGAAAGTAAAAGTATTAAATTCAGTTTTAAGTCTCTTTGAAAAAAGAAAATCCCATCAGTGAAATTTGAACAAGTCAGTTTTAATTAATTAAACAGTGTAAATAAAATGAGTTATATTCAGTGATTTTCAATAAAAGTTAAATTCAGTTTTTCTAAATCCTCTTTGAAAATCCCATCAGTTAAATCTTATAATAAAATAGAGTCTAAACTCAGTGTTTAAGAGTGTTAAAGTGAAAAGTGCAAAAAGTGATTTGTGAATTATTTAAATTCTAAACTAATTATTTCATTCAAAGTGAAAATCATTTAAATTCTAAACTAATTATTTCATTCAAAGTGAAAATCATTTAAATTCAATTTAAGAGTTTTATCGGATATCTAAAGTGAACGTGATCGCGTATTGATATTTAAAGATAGATTATAATTTAGTATCAATTTTGTAAAAAAGAAAATATATTAATAGTAAATACTTACATCTTAGCTTAAAAGAAAACACAATTTAGACAGTTCGAAAAGTAATAACGATGATTAGATTCGATTAAATTTAATCCCTTTGTGACTTTATTGTTCAGTTAAAATAAGTACGTAGAGAATTCGGAAGGATTAAAAAAAAGTATTAATGAAATAAATTTGAAAATAAAGGATCCATTGGATACTTTAAAGTTAAGTTTAAAATTAAAATAAACGTTACCTCTTTGTTTTAAAATAGTGGTTCGGGAAAAATAACAATAATCACTCTCCTTTGTTTCAAGATAAAAGTAATAATAATAATATGACTATTTCAGATTTTGTATAAATAATAATATTAAATATCTAATCATCTGCGTTATATTTTGGAAAATATTAACCTCAGTCCTTACGTCAATCAACACTTACGAAAGCTAAATCAATACCTTAAAGCCGCGGTCAAATGGGAAAAAAAATGGTAGTCGCGAATCAATTTAATTAAGACTACATTCTAAACAGCAAGTAGGTAATATTTTGGAACCTTGATCGCAAATTTCGTGTAAACCCGAATGGATATATTTGCATGATCGATCAAGGTAGGTGAGTCAAAAGAAATCAAAATATAAAATAAAAATTCAGAAATCAAAAGACAACGTTCCTGAGAGCCGAGAGGGGAGAAAAGCCATAAGGGACAACGTTCCTGAAAGCCGATGAGGGAGAAATCAAAAAAAGGTGAAATCTTATAATATTTTATATTTTATATATATAGGTTATAATTCGGTCCAGCCTCTGGTTGCGATATTTCAGCGACTAGATCTATCCCATGAATTAGGTACATATGATACCTATAATATGGTATAACTTTGTACCATTTCACATATAATGATGCATATACCACGAATACCTATTATCACAATTGTGTCATGCACAAATGTCTACTTCAAATACCTATTACCACATTCGTGTCAAAAACAAATACCTACTTCTAAATATCCTTTCAAAATTAGGTAAACCTTATTTACCAACATGTACTATGAAAATCCAAAAACGATAATGTACGATTGGCCTTCTAAACTATCAGCTGATGTAGATATTACGTCACTGATAACAGATACAAATATAACCCACAAAGAATTCATAAGACCTTAAAATAGGTCAAAGTCCTCTTAATTACACGAACTGCATTCCAGCCCAACTCTAAAATAAATAAAACATCGTGTCTGATAAGGGCAGGTTTCTCAAAGCTAGTTCTTCATGCCAAATCACAGCAAGCATATTCATGTGTGTTTTATACACTGGCTAGAAGTCAAAATAATATCAATAAGAAAACATCCTAAATACCTAACTACGTACGTCAGAGATGAATAGCTCACTCAAGATACCTATTCGGTTAATTATGGTTCAATTAAGTCGCACATACTAGTTATGTGATCATATCCAAAATGGCCAAATCTAAGTGTCATAATAATTTTGTACGTATGAGTACAACCTATTTCCACCCAATGTCAAATAACTCAGTCAAATTCAACCAGAAGAGGAGGGGGAGGTCACTCCTTATAAAACCCATCAACGAAAACAAAAAAAATGTGGTTGTCAGACCGCGATACCAAAACTGTCAAACAAACAAACAAATATATTACTTAGTATATCGTATTTATTCGTATTTCCTATTAGTATTTATGTATCGAGATATCGGACTCAGGACTCACAACCCTGGGATTTGAGATTCTTGGTTCCCAATGTTTCATGTGAGAAAATGTTACATTGTGAATTATAAAAAAACGTATGTATACATATATGTATTTGAATGTATAATCCACTGGGTGATGTGAACCCGCCTACAGCTGGCGTTTTGGGCCTAAGAATGGTCATGTCACATCGCTTCTTGGAGTGGTGGCAAGCCTAGGAAACTTGTCATTACAACAACCGTGAGTATATGATTGTTCAGAAGACGAAACCGGTTCGCTTCAGTAGTCGTAAATCCGGAGGTGATGGAATTTGGAGTGTACTGGACCCGGGGAAGGTTCGATCGTAGCGCTAGAGGGTTGTGGATCTGGAGGTGTGGGAAAGCCTCGCAAGTACCTACCACTAGAGGCACCTGACGACGGTGTGAAAGTCTTATTCGACCTTGGTTCACCCGGTTACATTGCAGGAGGAGGCGCCAAATTTTTAGCAGCAATATTGCTTTCCGAGTTCGTCTTCGTACAAAATCGTAAACACTAACCATACTTACAAAAATTAAATCTACATGTATGTACCCCACAGGTCGTCGCAGAACTGGAGAGAATTTTGGAGAGCATATGATTCATAATTAATATTGTACTAACCTATATTCGATTGATTTAACTATATATGTATGCTATGGCACTAAATTAAATGTTATGTATTTTCCACAGGCTTTACGGTTGCTAAAGGAATTAGAATTAGGAGATAGGGATTCTCAGAAAAAAAATTTAGTTAGGTTAAATGATACCAGCGTTCGCAATATCTCGACGTAATCCAATCTCCTTACCCAATCACTAACCTGAAAAGAACCAAAGTTACCACAAAATGAAAGTAATTAAAATCCTATATCATAAATCAAAAAAATTACACAACGTTTGATGGAATTTAATTACAATATAAATACGAAAATATTTGCGTTCAAGGCCGTAGATAACGTATTAAATTAGTTAAGTACATATGTCTATAAAGATATATAGTACAAGAGAGCTTTAAGTAGCTTTCTGTAGTTATCAGAGAAGTTAAGGGTCCAATTTTCATGGAGGCTTATGTGTTGTAGGGGAAGAATTTTCCAACCCTACGAACACATATGTAAAGCCTTAGAAAAAAAAAATAAATAACGATCACAGCCAAGAGAGAAGAAAATTCTATATTGTTTTAAACAAAAAAAAAGGAATTATATAAAAAATATAAACACCCCAAAAAAGGTGAATCATTACATCTGATGCCGCAAACCAGGAGAGATAGATTTAAAAGCTGGCTTGAGTTCATTACTGTTGTTGAGGAAAAAATGGATTTCATAAACCTTATTAATTCACACTAACAGCAAAAGAAATGGTACCTATCGTCAAAAATGATAACAGAGACATCGTACTTCAAAGACAAAATAGAATAAACAGACAGACCCGGAAAACATTGAATTCATTGTGACGACAAAAAACATCTAAAATGTTCATAAACAACGAAGCCAAAGGATAAACAAACATCGAAATCGGATTAATTATAACACAAGAATTAGAATAACTGTAAACAATTATTGTTTATTCCAGATCTAAAAGGCAGAGAATGTTTAAGTCATAAATAACACAGACGGACAAAAAACCATCGGATCACAGCCGAGGACACAAAATAAAAACAAATCAACATGGAAATAAATAACACTCGAACATAATACAAATAACGTATTGAAATGAAACAACACTGTTTAAACAATTAACTCAGAGTTTAAAATTCGAAAATAAACAAGTGTGACATGACATATTGAATTTCTACCCATAAAGACACGAAACACTTGAAAAAGCTGAGGGCGGAAAAAAACTCACCAGTAGAACAAGCCGATAATCACGGGAACCAAAAAATAAACAGATGCTAGGTTAGAAACGAAGAACAGGGGCGCTCAACATTTTGGAAGAATTAAAATAAAATTTAAAATAAAAATAAAAAATAAATACAGAGGTATTCGAGAAACGTAAATTACCTATAGTTATTTCTAATCCCATCGACTAACACGTGGAAGCGAGATTACCCGCTGGGCTTAGAACTAAAGGGAGGCTGTGATGTTTTGAATATCCACAAAAACAAACGATAAATAATAAACGAACGTGTTCAAAAAAATTTTTTTGTTTAGACAACGACGGAAGATTTATGGACAGACAGGCCTGGAGTAAACAGATTCCCACGGGAAAGGAGAGACCGGAGGGACAGTCGAGTTTTGAACTTGGGTGCATTGACAGCCCCGAGAAAGGGATACAAATCAGAAGTGTTGTTTGAAATTGCAGTTAATTATTGAATTCAAATGGTATTAGAGAATATTGCGGAATATTGAATTAAAGTGAAAGATTATTGATCCGGTGTTTGTGTGAAGTGAAAGTGGTTCGACTCAGTGGGAAAACAATTAATAATAATGACAATAATAATAATTGGATAATTTGTAGAGCGCCGTTTTGTAAAAACCCACCTCAGGGGCGCCAGGTGTTGTGCAATCGCGATTGTGTTATAAAGTTGTGTTGATTTAAACGTGATTTCGTATACAGTTCGAACTAGATTGCTTGTCTTAAAAACATGAAAATAATAAAAATAATGATTGCGTTTTTAAAATAGAGTGAATGTACTTAAAGGCAGGAAGTGTTTAATCGGGCTAAGTTATTGATTTGGCGAGATGGCATTCTATCCACGGAGACCGAAAACCAGAGAATCAAATAGATTATTAACTGTGGGTTCGAATCCTAACAGATTAGGGAGGTACAATTTTATTTACAGGAATATTTAATTACCCTTTTATAAGCGTAGGGAGGAGGTCGAAAATTAAAGTGATTTAGCTATATAGTGTAACCAGGTAAGCTTCACGCTGAGAATGAGAGGTGACTAACTGGGTGAGTTTTTTTATATTATTTATTAAATTTCAGAGGACCCTTTTTAAAGACGGATACAACTAAGTTTACTACACCTGCCGCCCAAATAATGTTATCATTAAAAGGAATACCCTAGACGGATTGTCAATCAGCTGTGAGCGAGAGACGAGTCAACGACCTTTTCATATATAGGACAAGGCGCGGTGTACAGTCAGTCAAAGGGGAAGTTTTGCTAGCGTATGCCGTCCCAAATTGAAAGCGATCGGATGCAACCAGACGGAACGAAATGAAAACTTTTCTTCTGTTATTTGACTTTCTAATTTAATACTTTTCATCTATTATTTGACTTTCTAAGTTACGAATTGGGATGCACAAAAACAAATCTAAAGTCGAAAGAGGGAGATGGTAATCTCCGAAATAAAACTACCAACCGAACAACTTTTCTCAACAGGTATCTTTCGAGAGGTAGGCAGCCTCTTTAAATTAAATGCAAAACATCAAACCAATTATCCGTTTATACCTTACCTGAGAGGATAGGTATTCAGTAGAAGTTACCCATACCTAATACACGAGGATGCTAGTAACCTCATAAAATAAATACTGGAACCAAATATTAAAATACAGACAGTCCTCATCCCAAATTTGGCATTTCGAGTAGACCTTACATATATCTCTCATGATAATTGGCTGAATGGGTAGGCACACAACCTATCGTTAATAAGCAGGCAAAATGTCGACAAGATCGTCGTGTGTTACCTATGTATTGACCTAGAAAGGGATGTAAATCCCCGACGGCGTGGGAGTTACAACGTTTTCTGGAGGTGGCACGTAACTTAGGACCTTGCGTGTCACATTTTCGCGACTAGATTCGTGACAAGGGATGTCATGGTTTTCCCCTTCTACACTCAGTAAAGTAGATTTTCCTGGAGGTGTTTGAGATTGGGGCAATTCTGAAATTGGTGATGAGACCTGGTTTTCTTTATTCTGGCGTGAAGGTTGCCGATTTGGAACAAGGGGAGACCCGGCCGGTTGTGATATCCAGACACGCAGATATCGATCGCCTTGTTCGAATTATCATCCATCAGTTTTGTTTGGTAAGCGGAGGAGCCAGTCTTAGCTTGAAAAAAGTTCATTTCCTTTCCTCTCCTTCCCCTCCCAAAATATATACATGGATGGCGCCGACAACTAACACCATAAACTTATCGTATGTATATCACATATATAAAATCTAACACTTTATTATATTCACATTACCCTACGATAGGTAGAATCGAGTAGCTAGTGGGGGGGGAGCAGGCGACTTAGAAGATAAGGTTTATAAAATGGTTTTAAAACACAGCGGTAATGGATTCAACTCACTCTATCTCAAAAGAACCAAGGGATACCACACATACATAAATAACTAGGTTTCTAAACCGAGAAACAAAAACCCAACACAACGTTCGGTGAAGCCTTTTTATACTGAACCGTCACGTGAAATGAGTACGTTCAAGGTCGTACGTCACGTAGACAAACTAGGATGTACACTCTTGAAGGGGTGTGTAATAAAGAAAAGACGGCAGGGAGGACCTTCCCTCCCCGGATATATATATATAACCAAAGCCTTATGGAAAAGTTACCTACGGGACTTAAGGAAAATTATCGTAGAAAGAAGAGAAGGAAAAATTTGAAGTAGAAAGGGCAGATCATTACATCTGGTGCCGTGACCAGGAGGTTAGTTTTACAACGATTGGGGAAAGGAGGTATTATTACCAGAGAATTGCGAAATAGCGTAATAAAAATAAAAATTAATAAATGAAATGAAATTAAATTTAAATAAAAGTGAAAAACGTGCCCGCATGCGACAGAATGCGTTACGTAAACAAACGAAAGCAATTAAACACGATTCATTATAATGGGTCGGTGAACCACAAAATAGGGCACATATTGCTTATAAAAACATCCCTAACGTCCTTGAAATATAAACAAAGTAAGAGATTTACGACCTGAGTTCAGCGTAAAGGAATTTTAAACGTAAACAAACTTGGTTCCTCATGAACAAACGGGCGACGCATTAAGATAAATAAAACTAAAAGGATAAGATAAAAGTGAGATTCAGATAAAAAAAAGGATAACGTAAATAATCCTTATAGATAATGATAAACATTGGATAAAGATAAATTATGTTTTATCCAACGGGATAAAAGTGTTAGGGTTTGTGAACGCTTATGAAATACAAACATCGGAGCTTAGATCAAGTACAGTTTAAATAAATAAACGTTGTTTTGAAAAAACAAAGTGTTCAGAAAGTCAGGGAAACATATTATTATAAACATCATGATAGGTATTACGAAAATCATAAAAGATTTTTGCAAAATCATGATAGGTATTGGAAAAAATGTTATTTCGAGTTTAGTCATGATAATGGGACTACAGTCTGAGGAGGGAAACGCGACTTGTTAGAATTTATGATTTGTACCTACCGGTTTTGCAGAAAAAAAAAAAAAAAAAAGACAATACGGAAATATTAATTATTATTACTCGGTGTAGGAAATAGATTGTTCGCGTAGTAATGGACCAAGAGAGTGAACCGCGAAACGAGGAAGAAAAATGTGAAAAAAAGATGATTGCTACATCGGGGTGTTCCGACAATACAGCCCCAGGACTAGATCTTAGAGAAATCTTTCGAAGGTCTCACAAGTCAGGGCGTTTTAGGCTACCAATAAAAGCGAAAAATGAAAAGGAAAAGGAAAAGGCGGAAGCTACATGTGAGGTCAGAGATGAAATAATCACACACGAAGAAGGTGACCCTAATAATTCTACTGATCTTGTTACAGACGAAAACACCAGGAAACGGAAGGGCGAGGGTAACAAGTAAATAAAACAAAAAAAAATAAAAAGAAAAAAAAATCTGTATTAAGTAGAATAAGCAAAGGAAACATAGAAATAAAAATTTACTCCTAAGGAAATAATATAGTGTGAGAGAAGGGGTAATATACATAGTGAAGTGCGGGCTTCGAAATAATTAATTGAGATCTCTGTGAAGACAAGACATCTATACACCGGAAAAATGGTTGGAACACGGCAGCGAGAGAGGGAGCAAGAGGAAATTCAGGTGGCGGCAGTAGTGGAGAATGACACCACCGAGGTTCCGTCGGCAAATATCGGACAGATAACGGCGATCATTCAGGCAGCCTTGGCACCACTTGTCAGTAAGGTGCAAGAATTAGAAAAGCAACTAGGAAAACCGGCAGCAACAACAGTGGCCGAAGCCGATAGTGTACAAGGAAATGTTCTACAAGTAGTGGAAATGTTGCCTCAACGGGAACGACCCTCATTTTCCGGAGGAAGCCAGGATCCAATTAGCTTCTTAGAAGAATTAAAGGAATATATCAGAAAGGTAAAACGCGCAGATCCACTCAATGTAGTTAGAGAGAATTTAAAAGGAGAAGCGAAAAACTGGATGAAACTATATTGTAAGCGTTGGCAAACTATGCAAGACTTCGAAAAAGACTTCCTGGCTAATTACTGGAGTGATGTGAAAAAGAACGCGGTGCGTCGCCGACTTGCAGAGGGCTATTATGATGCTACAAACGGAACTACAATGCTCGCACATTTTTCTACTTACTGGGACCTAGCTAAGGCGCTAAATATCACAGAAACATCGATGGGAGTAGTGAACAAGATAATGAGACATTTCCCCAAGGAAACTCAATCACTTTGGTTTTCGGGCGAACCCGGAGATGAGATAGCAGCCGCAGAATTACTAAGAAAATTGGATGGCATGGTATTTTCACCTGAGGAACGCAAATCAAGGAAACGAGATGCAGAAGGACAAAAGAAAGGTGATAAATATCGCGAACGGTATCGGGAGATGAAACAACGAATTCATGCTATTGAGAGTGTAAGCAAAAATACAAACTGCAGCAAGTGCGAGGGAACAGCGACGGTAACAAGAGGAGATCCAGCACCAACTACAAACAGGAAGGAGATTTGTTTCATAGGGAGCTCGGGAAACTACAGCGGGTCGGTTCAAAGGTCCTAATGGATTCGGCTCAGATAGACAGCGGAAGGACGTCAATGCCCAAACACAACACCGCGCTGAAAATTATGCTGAAATGGAATTGGGATGCAACAAAAGGATTGGGAAAACACCAACAAGGGACGAGAAAACCAATAAGAGCGTACGGGAGTGAATGGAGACGCCAGGATGGGACGGAAGAAAGTTGGTCGAGTGGATATATGAATATGGAAACGTGTGTCAATTTATTACAACAGGCGAGTGCTGGATGGAATCAGATTGGATTTAATGAGTTGGAGGTAGACAGCAGATTTAAAAGTTTTAACAATATTTTTGAAGATGGAGATTACGGGGAACTAGAACAGGGTAGTACTTTACCGAGGTTGCCAGAGGCCAGAGCATATATAGCCGACACGGAGGTACACTGTTTAATCGATACGGGCAGCCAAATAACATGTGTATCACAAGAATTTTACGAACAATATCTTAAGGACACAGATAGTTATCCTGTTATGCCGGTTGCGGCGATTCAGATTAAAGGCGCAGTAGGGCATAAAAGCCAAAAGATTTCTAGGCTCGTTTTAATACCGTTGCGTTTTAAAGAAGTAGTTATAAACACACCATGCCTAATTATACCGAAACTTATCAGGACAATCATTTTGGGGATAAATTGGTTAGATGAATATGCAGCCGAATTCAAATGCGGGGAGAGTAGAAAGCTGAAGATAATAACGGGGAGCGGGAAAAAGGACATTGAACTAACGGATTCAACAGTTACACGGGTGAGACCGGTAGAGGGGACTAGTGTCGAAACGTCAAATTACACGAGCCAGATTGTCAATACGATCGAAGGTGAGATGAGGGTAGATGAGACAATGCGCTTGCAGAATAGGATAGGTGCCTTCGTGTCTGCACTAAGCTTAGATGAAGATGGGAAAGGACGACTATCGACAGTTTTAGATAAACACCGAAAAGTATTTATTGACAGGCCCGGCTTAACTAGAATGTATACCCACGAGATACGAATGATGGACGAGTCGCCCTTCGTGAAGCGATCATATCCGGTTCCTTTCGCGTATAGAGTGAAGGTAGATGAAAAGATCGCCGAGTTAGAGTCTTTAGGCATTATCAGTCGTGAAGCGACACAGTTTTCTAGTCCTCTGACATTTACACTGAAAAAGGACGGGAGCGTTAGAATCTTATTAGACGCCAGAGAACTAAATAGTAGAATGCAAGCGGAGGTCGAAAAGCCACCACTAACGTCAGAGATAATTCAACAATTTCATGGGGTAAAGTTCATAACTACACTAGACCTTTCAAACGCCTACTTCCAGATACCTTTAAGCATAGAGAGCCGAAAATACACAGGGTTTGTTTATAATGGAAAATCATTTGTGTATAAAGTATTACCACAGGGGTTGAAAACATCAGTTGGAAGTTTCTCGAGGGCAATGGATAAGATCTTGGGACCCGGACTGCGTGAGTTTTGTTCGAATTATTTAGATGACTTGGTAATATACACAAACGGGAGTCAGGAGGACCACTTTGAACATTTAGACGCGGTGCTTGAGCGATTAGAGGCGGCAAACATGACCTGTAAACTAGAGAAGTGTCAATTTTTATTTACAGAAGTGCGCATGTTAGGTCATATTATAACACCGTACGGCGTACAAATGGACCCAGAAAAGATAGCGGCAATAAAAAACTTCCCAGTGCCAAAGAAAGTAAAACAAGTCAGAGCTTTTCTCGGCCTTTGTAACTATTATCGTAGATTTGCTAGTAAGTACGGAGAGACAACAATGATATTGTGCGATTTGCTACAGAAGAACCGAGCGTGGAGATGGGGTGAGCTCGAACAGCGCGCGTTTGAACAAGTAAAATCTTCATTTTTAGAGTCTGTCATATTACATCACCATGACCCCAACAGCACATATTATTTACAAACAGACAGTTCAGGTTTTGCAATCGGAGGCGAACTATACCAACTAGACGGAGATGGGAATCATCATGTTATAGGTTTCATAAGCAGAGCATTACGGGGACCGGAGCTTAAATGGACTACATCAGAACAAGAATTGTGGGCCGTGATCTATGGATTACATAAATTTGAAACCTACTTAAGGGGGGTACAGTTAGTGATTAGAACAGATCATCAGGCGTTAACGTTCCTTAAGAATTGGAAAATGTATAGTGGACGAATAACAAGATGGATCCTCTTTTTAAATCAGTTCAATTATAGGGTAGAATACGTCGCAGGGAGAGAAAATATTGGCCCAGACATCCTATCACGTTATTCGTATGACGCAACAAACGTGCAGGAGGAGAAAGTCGCCTGTCCCGAAATAGCAGCATTTACGGTGAGGGGAAAGCAGCAGATTCGTAAATATTTGGAAAAGATTGATGAACTACAAGGTCAAGATGAGTTTTTGGGGGAAATATTAGGGTACTTAAATCAGAGCAATTTTGGGCCACCAACAAAGAGAGCTAGCAGATATCTAAAGAATTATAAGAAAATAGGCAAAAAAATTATATTATACGACAGGACAAAATAGAACAGTGTTAGCCGTGCCTCGCGAATTAACTGAAGAACTAATTAAGCTGGTACATTTAGAGATTGGACATGGAGGGGTTTTCAAAACAGGTGCAGCTATGGGAGATAGGTATTTCTGGCCAGGGATGAACAAAGAGATAAAACAAATAATACGGGGTTGTCATTTATGTCAGTTAGCAAAACGGGAGATTCGACCGACTGTAGGGCCAAGCAAATCCATAATGACTCGAGAAGTGGGGCAGATAGTTATGGCAGACTTATACGGGCCGTTACCCAGAGGAACGGGAGGGGTAAGGTTCATATTCGTAATTCAAGATTCCTTTAGTAGATACATTAGACTATACAAATTAAAGATAGCTAATACCAAGACCGTTTTAAACTGCGTGGTAGACTTTAACAAACTAATTAAAATAACTGCCTTACTGACGGATAATGGATCACAATTTACGTCAAGGAGCTATGAGAACAGGTTGACCGGATTAGGGATACGTATTTTACATACTTCAGTGCGGAATCCTGGACCAAATATCACAGAAAGAGTTAATAAAGAATTAGGGAGAATTTTCCGTATATATTGTCATGAAAAACATACTAGATGGGTGGCCTACCTTAGAGATATTGAACAAACATATAATAATTCCATACATTGCTCGACAGGATTTTCACCAAATGAGATAGCTTTCGGAAAATCACCAACTTACAGTCTAGACAGATATACACAGGGATGTAGACAACCAGCAAAGACGATAGATGAAGTCAGATTGATAGCTCAGAAAAATTTAGAGAAAAGTGCCGCCAACCGACAGAAGTACTATAATCTTAACAAGAGGTTAGTAACTTATGAAGTAGGAACCATGGTGAAACTAAAAAGGGTTACGCAATCAAGCCTGTTGAAAAAACAGATCAAGAAATTCGCACTATTGTACGAGGGACCGTATATCATCGCCGCCGTTCCATTTAGCAACACTTATACCCTGATCGATCCAGTGACGCGTGAGGTAAGAGGGGACTATAGCGCCACCCACCTGGCGAAATATTACACTAGTACAAGGGGACAGCGACCAAGTTTAGCTTTGATGGAAGTTGGATAGTTGACCATGAAATGAATGAATATTCGCGAGCCTAATCGATGATTTAATTGCTGAGGTAAATCACGAAAAGTACATGTTTTAAATTTACGATAAGAAAAGAAGAAAAAAAA
This sequence comes from Hesperophylax magnus, assembly GCA_026573805.1. Classification (NCBI taxonomy): domain Eukaryota; kingdom Metazoa; phylum Arthropoda; class Insecta; order Trichoptera; family Limnephilidae; genus Hesperophylax; species Hesperophylax magnus. The sequence continues at coordinate 2,153,160 of JAIUSX010000018.1, forward strand.
AATGTTTAAATGATAATAATATTGAGATAGTGCAGCGACGGGCGAATCGTCTATCATGACCGTTAGGTGCGTTAAATAGTTATTTTTAGTTAGAAAGCTTAGCAGCGAATATGTTCAGGATAGTATAGGTAAGTTTGGATTGATTAATTTACAGTTGTTTAGGATATAAAGAGACTCCAATGTATGATTGAGAATAAATAGACATTTTACAGCTTATATAATACGTTTATTTAGGGAAAATTTTATCTGACAACATTAGGTGATACATGTTATCTAAGCAGAAGTTTATTTGGCAATTTCATATGATTCATTTTAATGGTAATGGAAATAAATTGATAAAAAAATTTACATGACACTTGTTAGTGATAAGGATATTTGAAAAAAAAAGAGTTGGGCTTACCAAACTAAATTATGTTACAATTTAAATGAATTACTACGATTATGTACCAGGGTTAGTTAGTTCGAGATTATAAAATAAGGAATGAAACTCTATGAAAACAATGTATAAATTAAGAAAACTAGAAAGGAAACATATAGAGTAAGAAAGTTTCATTATAATAAGTTTAAGAAAAAAAAAAGGAAAAATGTATGATCACATGTACACCAACTGAATGACGGCTTGGTTGAGGACTGTGCAAATAAACAAAACAAACTATAAAAAAAAAAAAAAAAAAAAAAAAAACCACAAAAAAAAAAGGGTATATATATATTAATACGTATATATACGTATTTGTACATCAAAATTGCACACCAATGGACCACCCGCCTTTCATATGGTCAAATTAGAACCGCGAGATTGCAAGCAATCTTTGATTTGAACCATTGTAAGGGAGATCTCGGTTCAACCAGGTTGGAGATCACCAAACACACGCGAGTCGAGGGGCGTGTTTTTCTTTAAGGAATAACTAGTAGTCTTATCAAGATAAGATCAATTTAAATGCATACGCGAAAAAAAAAAAAATCTTTTATAACAAACAAGGTTCAAGTTAGAGAATGTACACGATCTGTGGAGGGCAAAAGGAAGAGAAGTTTTGAGGTAATAAGATAGGGTAAAACCAAGAAAAGTGAACAGAGGCCAGCAGTAGACGGTAGCGCGTAGAACAATTGGATTGGGATTCGCAGCAATAGATAACACGGGGCAGGGGTACTCAACAGTTTTGAATTGAAAAAAAATGGATAGATAGAAGAATAAAACGTCAAGGGACGCATATTTTGAGGAGGGAGAGATATGGCGAACTCTAAATTGGTTATATTGTGTTAACTTTATAGCTATAGCTTCCGAACGACTAGAACATCAAAAGGCGTATATTGTGAGGAGGGAGGTCTTAGTCCAACCAGGTTGAGGGCCACCTAAACACGCGAGTCGAGAGGCGTGTTCCAGCAAAAAGAGATTAATTTTGAGTTTATCAAAATTAGAGAAAAATTCCATAAAATTGTGGTGATCTGCCGTGTCGATCACTCAGATAAGATGTAAATAATAGTCGTTTGGATACTCCATACTATTTGGTTTATTTAGTGTTATTACTAATGTACAGTATTCGAGATGTTGTTGCAAAGAGAGGACGAGTTACAACAGACACGCCTTTTTATACGTCTCGGTCATGCTGTCTCACTCAGATATGCCTGTCTCTTTCATACCGACAGACATACGTTCACCACATCCCTCCACACTTAAATCAGCAGACAGTAACACAACATGATTATCATAATAATAATTATAAAACATACATACACATATTTAATTATTATTTTACAACATTTTCTTTTTTATTTATAACCATGTTGATTCGGAGAGTTGACTGCTGCTTATTTTGATTTCTCTGTCCTTGGTCGAAGGCGCTCCTTCCAGTTCCCCGACGTTGACGCCACGGGTTCACTGGAGCTGGAAGGAAAAAGAGGGTCACCCGTTAGATTGTCATCCGAAACAAAGTCGGAGACATCGTACTCATCGAACGATAGCCTCCTCGTCTCAGACTCAGGGATTAAAATACTAGGGTTCTTTTCCCATGATACACACAATTTGGATAATTGATCAAAATGTCTTTTCCAGTACATGATTTTATCATTCAATTTAACCTCAATTAAATATAGTTTATTTCCCAAACGTTTATGTACTTTCCCTGGTACCCACTTATCATTGTTTTGGTCTCTAAAATCCCTAACCATAACTTTCTGATTAATCTTAAAATTCGTAGATACTTTGTTATTCCTTTTATAATAGAATTTCTGATTTTCCTGACATTTTGACATTTTCATTTTGGTATCTTTATCAATCACATTTTCCTTTACCTTCCCCCCTCTAGGTATAAAATTATTCAAATTTGACATTAACCTTCTACCAAACATTACAACTGCTGGCTCTAACCCTGTTGTACAGTGTGGTGCATTCCTATAATCTATGAGAAAACATTCTAACTTCTCATTATAACCTGACTGAAATTTTTTTTCTAACAATATTTTCTTTAAAAAATTTTTACACGTTTTGACTGCATTCTCTGCCAATCCATTTGATTGAGGATGATTTATAGGTGTTGTTAAATGTTTAATGCCATTTCTCTCGCAAAACTGTTTAAAGTCTGCTGACATGAATGCTGCTCCATTATCAGAAACTAAGGTTTGTACACTACCGAAATAACTGAATAATCTCTTTAAGATTTTAATGGTATTATCTGAGTTAGGTGAATTTACTTCCACGCAATCCAACCATTTTGAGGTTGAATCTATGATTACCAAAAAATATTTATTTCCGATAGGCCCTACGTAATCTATATGAACCCTACTCCAAATTTCTTCCGTTATCGGCCATGGAGTTAACTCACTCTTGGGTTGTGATGGTTGAATTTCCGCACAAATTCCGCACTCTCTAACTAAAAATTCAATTTGACTGTCAATCCCTGGCCACCAAAAATAGCCTCTAGCTAGCCCTTTCATCTTGGCAATCCCTAGATGAGATCTATGCAATAAGCTTAATATCTTATCCCTTAAACTTATTGGAATTACTAACCTATGGTTCCAGAAAATACAATCATCAATTATTGATAAATCGTTCCTTTTTATCCAATAAATCCATTTGCAATCATCCTTATTGACTTTATTTGGCCACCCTGTTCTAAGATAATTTTTTATCTCTAATAATAATTTATCCGTATTAGATTCTGCTTTAACTTCCTCAACATCTATTGGCATCTCGCTATTATTTTTGAATAAACACAAAATTCTTGAATCAAAGTTATTATTTTCCTCAACAGGATCTCCTACAGGTACGCGAGATAAGTAATCCGAACAATTTAATGTTGATTTTACGTATTGAACTTTATAATTGAAAGATGAGAGAATTACACCATAACGTTGTAATCTATTACAAGTTAAAACAGGAATTCCTTTTTTTTCACCAAAAATTCTACATAAAGGTTCATTATCTATTTCTAGAATGAATTCCCTTCCGTAAATGTACTCGAAAAACTTCTTAAAAGCAAACACAATTGCACAAGCCTCGAGGTCTAAAATTGAATATTTCTTTTCCGCTTCTGTCAGTTTACGAGAAACAAAAGAAATAGGTCTTTGTAAATTATTTTCATACACATGTAACAATGTTGCACCCAAACCTTTCGTTGAGGCGTCCGTAACTACCTTCAAAGTAACATTTGGATCGTAATGTGCTAACACTCGATTATCACATAAAATTAATTTTATTTTATTAAAAACTTTTACGCAATCTTGATTAAAATCAAAATTCGTATTTTTTTTCAATAATTTGTGCAAAGGATCTAATAACATAGACATATTTGGCACAAAAGATCGGTAAAAATTTACCATTCCTAAAAAACTGCGTAGCTCTGATAAATCTTTTGGTTGCGCGACTTTACTAATTGCGTTCGTTTTATCTTCCATAGGTTTAATCCCTTCCTTCGAGATTTCAAACCCTAAGAAACATACCGATGAAGCGTTAAAATTGCACTTTTGAATATTTACGCACAAACCGCAATCTTTTAACCTATTAAGAACTGCATTTAAATTAGCATTATGTTCCTCTATCGTTTCTCCTGTAACCATAATATCATCCAGGAAAACCGCTGTTTTCTTCAAACCTTGTAGACATGAAGCTATAGTTCTACAAAATATTGCCGGTGCACTGTTAATCCCAAACACTAGCCTAGTGAATTTAAATAATCCTAAATGTGTAGAAATCGTAGTATATTCCATACTTTCTTCGTCTAGTTCCAACTGTAAATAAGCTTGACGTAAATCAATTTTTGAAAATATTATTCCGCCCGAAATTTGTGATAATAAAACTTCTATCTTCGGCATGGGATATTTGTCAACAATCAATTGTGGGTTCACAGTACATTTATAATCCCCGCAAATTCTAATGCTTCCATCGCTTTTAACTACGGGCACGATAGGAGATGCAAACTTGCTATAACTAATCGGAACTAAAATTCCCTCTTCCTGTAAACGGTTCAATTCCGTTTCAACTTTCGCTTTCAAAGCGAAAGGAATACTTCTCGGATTGCAGAATTTCGGTTCTGCATTTTCTTTCAATTTTAAATGAACTTTAAATTTATTGAATCTACCTAGTTTACTTGAAAATACCTCCGGATATTTATGCACTAACGTATCGACACTATTATTGTTTACGTCGAGAATATTATGCGTGAGTATTTCACTTTTCAACTGTGAAGAAACCGTCTCGAAACCCGTAAAACCAATGTTAAATTCTTTTACGAAGTCTCTACCTAGCACAGTGGTTGAACCATCCTTTACAAAACAAAATTCCATTATTTTAGTAATACCATTGAAATTAATTGACAAAATTAAACATCCAAGTAACTGTAACTTACAATTATTGTAACCCTTCAGGGTTAAATTCTTCGGCTTCAATTGTACATCTTTAAAATGTTCCCAATAATCTTTATCCGATAGGATCGATATTCCTGCACCCGTGTCAAATAATCCTTTTATGATGATACCGTTATTAACTTTTAACGATAAATAAATGGGATCGGTATTTCTTGTTAACCTTGAATTTATTTCACTTGAATTCACAAACACAGATGAAACTTCCTCCCGTTTTTTTTCGCGACAATTTTTACTAAAATGTCCCTTGTTTTTGCAATTAAAACACGTCACGTTTTTTAATCTACAATTACTGGAATCATGATTATTTAAATTACAATATTTGCACTTCAACTGTTGTATACGTTCTACTGATTTCTTTCTGGGAATTGTAACATTTTTGTCTTTCGCCCGCGCCGGTGAAGTAGAATAATTCCTACCTGCACTACTATTAAAATTTTTCTTACTTCTAGAAATGAGCCCGACACTCTCGGATTTAATACACGTAATATTTTTATGAAATGAATCCATTCCCGATGCGCACTCTAATGTACTTTTTAAAGTCAGCTTCTCTGCATCTAAAAACATTTTTTCTTTAATACGACCTTCTAATAAACCAGTCACAAAAATATCTTTTAAGTTTTCTTCCAGTCTGCTTTCAAATTTGCAGAATCTTGTTAGACAACGTAACCTAGCTATATAATCATTTATAGATTCCCCAACTTTTTGTTTCGCCGCAAAAAAATTTCCACGTTCCTTAAACACATTCTTTGAAACACCAATGTGGTTTCCTAATAACAAAAATATATTTTCAACCGATAATTCTGTTATTTTTTTTGGAAAACATAAATCTATCAGTAGATTAATCGTGTCTGTGTGTAGGTGGGATATTAAAACCGCCCTCTTTTTATCCTCGGATTTAAATTTGTCATCATTGACGAGGATCAACTGCTCAAACTGTAGCACGAACGTCTCCAGCCCGTCCCTAAGGTGACAAAACCTGGGTAAACCCACTCCCTCCATTTCCACACAGATTACCAATAATCAGAAAAAACAACAACAAACAGCACTCAACTCACGAATCTGATGATTGATGCTGCCGCCGATCGCCGCCCTTCCGCGTCCGACCGTCTTCTGGCTCCGTCCGGATTCCTGGTCGTCCTTCTCGTCCGGTCACCACCGCCACGCCTTCCCGTGTCGGGTCCCCGTACAAGCTGCCTGGATCCGTTTTTCATCCGGTTTCTCGGCTGCTGATTCCTTGAGCTCAGCGCCTTGAATCTCCTCACCAGTTCCTTGCCTTGATGCTCCTTCAATGTCCGATACTGTCCGTGAAGCTGCCCCCAAATTATTTTATTTTTTATGCGACAATAATCCCTTCCGCGGTGCTCGGTGGGATTATAACCAAACTATGGTTCTTTCAGCTGCGCCTACTGTGGTTCTTCCTCCAGGAAGAATTTAATGGCTGATCAGCTTCCTTTTTCGGCTGCTCCAACTGTAGTTCTTCCTCCAGGAAGAATTTAATAGCTGTTCAGATTCCTTTTTCGGCTGCTCCAACTGTAGTTCTTTCAGCTGCGGCTACGGTTCTTCCTCCAGGAAGAATTTTGCGGCCGTTCAGCTTCCTTTTTCGGCTGCGCCAACTGTGGTGATCTGCCGTGTCGATCACTCAGATAAGATGTAAATAATAGTCGTTTGGATACTCCATACTATTTGGTTTATTTAGTGTTATTACTAATGTACAGTATTCGAGATGTTGTTGCAAAGAGAGGACGAGTTACAACAGACACGCCTTTTTATACGTCTCGGTCATGCTGTCTCACTCAGATATGCCTGTCTCTTTCATACCGACAGACATACGTTCACCACATCAAAATCTACGCGAAAAGAAAATAGAAAATACAATGAAATTCAAAATCAAGGCTGTTAACAATCCAAACAGGATGAGGAGGGAAATGAAGAATAACAGAACGAAGTGGGAGTATAAATTGTATTGTCACATCTCCGGTGTCTAACGAAAAAAAAAAGGTTTGAAGGAGAAAATGGAAAATGGAAAAGCGTTATCCACAGTTAGTTGCGACAAGAGGAGGGAACTGTGATGAGATAGGTTTCCTCCAAAAGAAAATGTATTTAATGAAAGCTAAACCTCAATTACGAAGAAATCATCACACTAGAGACACCTAGCGAATTTTATTGAAATAACTGCAGGAGACTGTAATTGGAAAAAAGAGGCGTTCTAGTAGGATGTGTCTACCCAAATTTATTACTAAAATTAGCCAATCACAGTGGGCTTTTGACAGGACAAAGAAGAAATCTACATTATTTATTAATCTGGGAACGAAGACATCGAGTCGAAGGGTAATGCACTATAAGGTAAACATGTTCTCACGGGGGGAACATTGGCCATAAACTTTCGGTGTAAGAAACGAAGAGAGAGTGATACAAATGGAAAAAAAGGATTGATTGTCATTCGAAATCAAATAAAGTATGATAGACTGTTATCTGGAAATAACAAGAAACTTTTAATAAGTGAAATTAACGCGTGAGGGTAGAGTAGACTCAGGAGAACCTGAAAAAAACTGTGTAGAGAGGTGAAAACAAAACAAAACTAAGTGATTTAATTATAGTTTGGAATGATGGAGGGAAACTACATATACAGATCAACAAGAAAAACGCGTAATCGATATGCAAATTTGAGAGGATCGTACTAGGAAACTACCGGCCGAGGAACCAATGGTTTTGGATCGGTGAGATTGAATACAATGGCCTGATTCATAAATACATATTTTTGTGTTGGAATAAACAGTACAAGATCCACGATCATTAGAGGGACGATTAAACTGGAATTAGCCATAAAATTTAACATGGGACATATGGAACTGTTTATTTAAAACCAAATGCATTAGATTGACAGGCAGACACATTAGCTACAATTGATGGCTGAGGTACAAAGATTTCATAATAATGACTCCATATAAATAAAAAATTAATGACTAATTTCGAGGGAACAAGATGCAATACGGGTAACGCCTTAATATTTAATTACTTTACAGTGGCGAAACGGTGAAAAGGGGCGAAAATAATATTCATTTCGGGTCTAATGACATTAAGGTGGATGAAGATTGAGGTGGTTAGAAGTACTACCCTGTACGCTTAAACTGAGTTAATGCATAAAAATATAAATGAAAACATTTGAACTCTGTTTTCCAAGCGAGATTTGAATAGAAAGTTTGGTCTTGGAAGAAAGGACGCATACAGACCGACAGATTGGCAAGAACTGGAATATACACGAAAATAGCAGCATTATGAAGTTGATTTCGGCATCATAGGAGCGTGGAGACGAATTTAAAGTGCCATAATAACCAGAGGAAGGATGAAATAAAGGTAAGCACTAATAAACATGATTGGATTGAGGGAATCCAATGCGAACATGAACTTGCCTGCTAAGACAAGAACAATAGTGACTGAATTATGAAGCGCAATCCCGAAAAGAACAAAAATTAGAGGGAAAATTCTTTATAAGATAAAGAATTAGATAAGGAACGTTGAATGTGAAGTGTGCGTAGGGAGTACGATAATGGACTGATTATATTCCCAGATAAATAAACAAAATTAAGCACAGCTAGAAAAACACATTTAACCTTACGACGAACTCTATGAAAACAATTAAAGGATGCTGATCCAGCCCTGCAACTGCAGAGAATAAAGACAGGAAATTTGGAGGCGTCACCGAGATATGACTATGTCGTATGAATAAGTGACCAGATTTAAATAATCAAGATTAGTGGGAGATATGTTCAAACTTACGAGTTGATTGGTGACCTAATTGCCTGAAGGGTGAAATCGACTTAAGTCATTTTGGTATTGAAGACAGTATAAAAGCGAGCGCACGACAGGATTCGGGACAGTTCTCCGGAAATTTTGTGGGGTTGAAAGTACGGGAGGTGCGAATTACGCGTGTGAGTACGTCGAGACAGGTAATTAATAAGTCTCTGGACTTAGGAGATTATGTGAAAGTAAAAGTATTAAATTCAGTTTTAAGTCTCTTTGAAAAAAGAAAATCCCATCAGTGAAATTTGAACAAGTCAGTTTTAATTAATTAAACAGTGTAAATAAAATGAGTTATATTCAGTGATTTTCAATAAAAGTTAAATTCAGTTTTTCTAAATCCTCTTTGAAAATCCCATCAGTTAAATCTTATAATAAAATAGAGTCTAAACTCAGTGTTTAAGAGTGTTAAAGTGAAAAGTGCAAAAAGTGATTTGTGAATTATTTAAATTCTAAACTAATTATTTCATTCAAAGTGAAAATCATTTAAATTCTAAACTAATTATTTCATTCAAAGTGAAAATCATTTAAATTCAATTTAAGAGTTTTATCGGATATCTAAAGTGAACGTGATCGCGTATTGATATTTAAAGATAGATTATAATTTAGTATCAATTTTGTAAAAAAGAAAATATATTAATAGTAAATACTTACATCTTAGCTTAAAAGAAAACACAATTTAGACAGTTCGAAAAGTAATAACGATGATTAGATTCGATTAAATTTAATCCCTTTGTGACTTTATTGTTCAGTTAAAATAAGTACGTAGAGAATTCGGAAGGATTAAAAAAAAGTATTAATGAAATAAATTTGAAAATAAAGGATCCATTGGATACTTTAAAGTTAAGTTTAAAATTAAAATAAACGTTACCTCTTTGTTTTAAAATAGTGGTTCGGGAAAAATAACAATAATCACTCTCCTTTGTTTCAAGATAAAAGTAATAATAATAATATGACTATTTCAGATTTTGTATAAATAATAATATTAAATATCTAATCATCTGCGTTATATTTTGGAAAATATTAACCTCAGTCCTTACGTCAATCAACACTTACGAAAGCTAAATCAATACCTTAAAGCCGCGGTCAAATGGGAAAAAAAATGGTAGTCGCGAATCAATTTAATTAAGACTACATTCTAAACAGCAAGTAGGTAATATTTTGGAACCTTGATCGCAAATTTCGTGTAAACCCGAATGGATATATTTGCATGATCGATCAAGGTAGGTGAGTCAAAAGAAATCAAAATATAAAATAAAAATTCAGAAATCAAAAGACAACGTTCCTGAGAGCCGAGAGGGGAGAAAAGCCATAAGGGACAACGTTCCTGAAAGCCGATGAGGGAGAAATCAAAAAAAGGTGAAATCTTATAATATTTTATATTTTATATATATAGGTTATAATTCGGTCCAGCCTCTGGTTGCGATATTTCAGCGACTAGATCTATCCCATGAATTAGGTACATATGATACCTATAATATGGTATAACTTTGTACCATTTCACATATAATGATGCATATACCACGAATACCTATTATCACAATTGTGTCATGCACAAATGTCTACTTCAAATACCTATTACCACATTCGTGTCAAAAACAAATACCTACTTCTAAATATCCTTTCAAAATTAGGTAAACCTTATTTACCAACATGTACTATGAAAATCCAAAAACGATAATGTACGATTGGCCTTCTAAACTATCAGCTGATGTAGATATTACGTCACTGATAACAGATACAAATATAACCCACAAAGAATTCATAAGACCTTAAAATAGGTCAAAGTCCTCTTAATTACACGAACTGCATTCCAGCCCAACTCTAAAATAAATAAAACATCGTGTCTGATAAGGGCAGGTTTCTCAAAGCTAGTTCTTCATGCCAAATCACAGCAAGCATATTCATGTGTGTTTTATACACTGGCTAGAAGTCAAAATAATATCAATAAGAAAACATCCTAAATACCTAACTACGTACGTCAGAGATGAATAGCTCACTCAAGATACCTATTCGGTTAATTATGGTTCAATTAAGTCGCACATACTAGTTATGTGATCATATCCAAAATGGCCAAATCTAAGTGTCATAATAATTTTGTACGTATGAGTACAACCTATTTCCACCCAATGTCAAATAACTCAGTCAAATTCAACCAGAAGAGGAGGGGGAGGTCACTCCTTATAAAACCCATCAACGAAAACAAAAAAAATGTGGTTGTCAGACCGCGATACCAAAACTGTCAAACAAACAAACAAATATATTACTTAGTATATCGTATTTATTCGTATTTCCTATTAGTATTTATGTATCGAGATATCGGACTCAGGACTCACAACCCTGGGATTTGAGATTCTTGGTTCCCAATGTTTCATGTGAGAAAATGTTACATTGTGAATTATAAAAAAACGTATGTATACATATATGTATTTGAATGTATAATCCACTGGGTGATGTGAACCCGCCTACAGCTGGCGTTTTAGGCCTAAGAATGGTCATGTCACATCGCTTCTTGGAGTGGTGGCAAGCCTAGGAAACTTGTCATTACAACAACCGTGAGTATATGATTGTTCAGAAGACGAAACCGGTTCGCTTCAGTAGTCGTAAATCCGGAGGTGATGGAATTTGGAGTGTACTGGACCCGGGGAAGGTTCGATCGTAGCGCTAGAGGGTTGTGGATCTGGAGGTGTGGGAAAGCCTCGCAAGTACCTACCACTAGAGGCACCTGACGACGGTGTGAAAGTCTTATTCGACCTTGGTTCACCCGGTTACATTGCAGGAGGAGGCGCCAAATTTTTAGCAGCAATATTGCTTTCCGAGTTCGTCTTCGTACAAAATCGTAAACACTAACCATACTTACAAAAATTAAATCTACATGTATGTACCCCACAGGTCGTCGCAGAACTGGAGAGAATTTTGGAGAGCATATGATTCATAATTAATATTGTACTAACCTATATTCGATTGATTTAACTATATATGTATGCTATGGCACTAAATTAAATGTTATGTATTTTCCACAGGCTTTACGGTTGCTAAAGGAATTAGAATTAGGAGATAGGGATTCTCAGAAAAAAAATTTAGTTAGGTTAAATGATACCAGCGTTCGCAATATCTCGACGTAATCCAATCTCCTTACCCAATCACTAACCTGAAAAGAACCAAAGTTACCACAAAATGAAAGTAATTAAAATCCTATATCATAAATCAAAAAAATTACACAACGTTTGATGGAATTTAATTACAATATAAATACGAAAATATTTGCGTTCAAGGCCGTAGATAACGTATTAAATTAGTTAAGTACATATGTCTATAAAGATATATAGTACAAGAGAGCTTTAAGTAGCTTTCTGTAGTTATCAGAGAAGTTAAGGGTCCAATTTTCATGGAGGCTTATGTGTTGTAGGGGAAGAATTTTCCAACCCTACGAACACATATGTAAAGCCTTAGAAAAAAAAAATAAATAACGATCACAGCCAAGAGAGAAGAAAATTCTATATTGTTTTAAACAAAAAAAAAGGAATTATATAAAAAATATAAACACCCCAAAAAAGGTGAAACATTACAAGTATCAAGCGGTACTAGCACTTTAGCAGTGCATAACGAGGTTATTTGTTTTTTCTTCATTGCTGTTGTCAACTTTGTATTAATGTTTATTCTTTTGTTTTGCAGTCATATAATTTCTCTTTTCTTTCTTCTTTCTACATCATTCTATGAATGTCTTTAATTCCTTAGTTTGTTTATTTTTTTGGAACGTTTCTTTATTTTTCCCCCACAGACACAACACTACTTGACCGCTTTCGCTGAAAATTTCAAAAATTGTTTTTATTGGTACCAGAAGTGCTTAGAGATTGGTTTGAATGGTATAAGAAGTCAGGGACGCCCGAGAAAGACTTAACGCTCTGTCTCTGCACTGGAATGCGATACGGAGTCAAATTAAAGTCGATATAATGTCATTTTTTACAGTAACAATATGGTATACAGTAGTGAATGGTAGATGCCAGGTACGTTTGAGGAAGACGTAGCGCGATCAAGTGAAAAAAGAAAACATAAGTTTTAACAATTGATCCTGTTTTGAGGTACAATTGAAATCAAAACCTCAAAACTTTATTCCAGTCCATTCATAACCCCGAGCAACGCAGGATACGCGTCAGCTAGTTCTAAATAAAATACTGCTGGGTTACGAATAATCTGTGTGTAGGTATATTTTATTAAATATTTCTCTTACTTTCTTCCAGATTAAAATTATAAGCCGAATAATATCTATGTTGCTTATGCAACAACGGACGCCTTAGTTAACAAAGAAATAAATCCGTTATGCCGTGGTAGAAACCCGATACTTTTAATCAACCGCCAAGCGGTTAAATTTATATTTGTTTTCATGATTGAATAAATAAATAAATATATGAATATTAATGAAATACAATCTTGGAAGTCTTGGAAAATATTTTGTTTCCATTTTGCCTGATCATCATATTAGCATATCTACATTGTATAATCGTTTTGTAATCATTTTTTGTAAAAAAAAGTTTAATCCTGTATTTATAGGTACTTGTACCGTAAACTAACAAATAAATACAATTTTTTAATATATTAAATTCGAAACAAATTTGAGTTCATTGAACGTGAATAATTTCGGGTGGAAATAATTCACGCTAACGCACAGACGTAAACAAACAACACACAGAAAACTGAAATCAATAAATTTGATTTCTAGTCAAAGTAAATATTTACCACCTGGTAAATGATACATTTTCCTGACTTTAATAGTAGTGCTATTTATCACAATATATTGATAATATTTGCTTGTTTTCACGACAATAAATTTGGGTACCGACAAATCATCTTATAATTCTGATGACACAAATTTTAAACCATCCTTAAAGTAAACAAAGTTTGTAGGATAAATCGATAGCCCAAATGAAGCCAATTATTTATATTTTGAATTATTTCCGTTACATTATTGGATACAAATTCATAACAAATAAGGTCCCTTTTCCACTCTATTTCACTTTAAGTTCCGACTCATTGGTTTCGAATCAATCATTTCAATATCTAAAACTAGAATAGATAAGTTGTTAACTTAAATCTACACCCGGCTTTGAGTCATCCTTTATGACAACTGTCATTCGCTTCGTCGTGCAACGGTCCTTCCAAATAAAACAAACAAAGCAGTATTTCATGGGCTCACCAAAAATCACCGGATATTATATTAAGTTTAACTTCTAAATTAAATACTAGAATTTTTTGTTATAGTTTGTCGTAATAGTTATTTTTTTTACATTAGCTCCATACAGGAGGCCCTGAGAAAAATAATTTCCCTCAAGGCCTATGTCATCTTTGGGGACGCTGTGAGGGAGATATTTTTAGAAAAGAGAGGGGAGAAAGGTCTGGGAAGGAAAAAGGTATGAGGGTAGTAATCTGGGGGTCGGTGTGTCCAGGAGTGACGGAAGTATGAATCCATCCCTTGCGCTGCGGTGCAAGGCAATGGGTCAATGGAGTCCAGATGAAGAGTTCAAAGATTTTCATTCAACTGGCCTCTCCCAATCAGGTCTGCTACGCAGTTGGTGATTAGGCGCATCCACCGCCAAGACCTAGACAAACCACAACTCGTGAATCCGGGCACCCATGCTAAGTCACTAAACGTAGTGAACTGCTCGGGGTGATCTATAGCAGAGATGCTAACTATGACTTGTAAGACCATTCTCATTAAGTTGTCTGCGTTTTTACTATTCTTTTACCTATACAATGATGAAAATGGTTATCACAAATTTGGTGCAGGATTAAATCGTCAAAAGATATTGCATTCAATGATCATCACATTAATATTGTAATGAAATTTGGAACACCTCCATCATAATCTTATCGTACGCACCAGAAAAAAATTAACCATTACAAAATACAATTAACCAGTATAAAAGACCAGTTTTGCAAATAAGCAATATAACGCATTAGGTACCTAGTAATTTAAAACTTCTGGCAACGAACAAAAAAACATTGGCAAAAGCTCTTAAAAGCCATTTCCTCAGCAGTTTTATTAATGACTAACACAATCTTTCTGTGGAACTCCATAATAACATCTGCCTTTATTTATTTTAATGTATTTATGTTGTCTTGTCCTAAATCTAATGTTGTCTTTCCCGAAATGAGTTTTGAAAACTCACTGGGAATAATAAATTATAACTTTGTTATCATTTTGTAATCTTGTAATAAAAAAAAAAATAAAAAAAAAACTTTTCTTAAAATTTTGTTTGCCTGAGGATTGAATCTTCCTCCCCAGGGACTCGAATTAACTACGCCAAATCCCGATTGGGTTTTTTCGACATTTATTTCGTATATTAACTGCTGAAAAGTCATCCAATTACATGTCCTCGTGTGTATTTGTGATTGCCACCAAAAGTTGATAGAATGCATTGTCATCGAGAACGAGTCTATCGTTTCAGCTTGATCGAATATCGGAACGTTTAATCTACAAAACATTATAGAATAGAATAGGTAGAATATTTTGTTATTTAATTATCTGGTACGGTTATGCTCATCTTACTGCTTATGCCAGATGAAGTTCTCCTTATTGCAGATCGATCCACTATCTGACTTCCGTCAATAAGCATTCCACAGTTCGCTTTGGGATCCATTTGTGGAATCCAGAAATCTCTGGAAATTCCACGGCCGCCACTGCAGCTGATGAGATTTCCCAGATCCAAACTCTCCGAGGATAACAGAATCGCGGAGGATGTGTTCATTTGGTAGCAAAATCAAAAACCGTTTTTAGCGAATTATCTGCGCATAGTCTGGTTAATTCAATGTACACTTTTCTGTGGTCAATGTACAAATGATGTCGTAATTTATACAAAACTGAACCCTCCTGATGCCAAAAATATGGCCACTTGGTTTGCCTCTAGCTCGTCGAAATGATACCCAGATTTCATCTTAGGCCAGTCTATTAATTTGGATGCTTGTGATGTTTGACTAAAAAAGCAATTTCTTCGTTTTGGAAAACTTTCAAAACCGTTTGAAAGGCAATGCCCGCATAAAGTCCATTCTGAATGTTAATTAGGGTTCACTTGACATCACATCCATCCATTATATTAGCAAATTCCAACCAATTATTTCTACTTTCTTATTTTGATTGATAAGTTAGGTACTATATCACAAATGTTGTAATGAAACAAGAACTACTGCTTATGTATAAAGACTTTCAATACGCCTACGTACGATTTAATAAATAATACGATATTCAAAGTATACAAAACAAGATGGGCTCAATGCAAGTTGTTGCGTGGCGCACAGAAGCAACTTGAAGAAATCTTCATTTAAATGATAAAAATTTTGATTACCTTGATGAGATTGCATTATATTAAAACGGTAACTAAACACTTTAACAAAATGACAAATTAACACACATTTAAAAAGTTACATAAAGTCATGAAAAGTGTTGAAAATAAGCTATATTAAATATGTTACGTAGGTGAGGTTTATATGTCAGTTTTTTTTCATCGCTTTTAATGACTTATCATTATTTTTTAAAAGTGCAGTGAATTGTCATTGTATTAAGTTATCATGGAACTATTCAAATATACCATCTTCCATAGAAACAATTTTATTTTTATATACATCGATTTGAATTTAGAATTTAAATATTGAGTGAATGAATACATGAAAAATAATTGAAATGGAATATTGGAAGTGGAAATTACCCCACTTTCTGACATACGATCAAGCTGAAACTTGACAGATATATTTGTTGTTGATGAAAATATATTCTATTAACTTTTGATGGCACTCATATGTATACACATGCACGCACACGCGCAATATTCTAAAATTTGATAACATAATATTTAATAAATAAAAAAATATAGTAAGAAAACGTACAAAATAAATGTTCGTACCATACGATTGAAATTGGTGTAGGTATGACATTATGTATTCTAAATTTTGTATTTTAACTAATTATTATAATAAATAAAAAAATTAAATAGTCACAAAATCAAAAAAAATTGTATAGAGTACAAATAATCACAAATGAAATTGAAAAAAAAATATATTTACTTCCTTTACAAAACCTAAACAAATGAGTAT
This sequence comes from Hesperophylax magnus, assembly GCA_026573805.1. Lineage (NCBI taxonomy): Eukaryota > Metazoa > Arthropoda > Insecta > Trichoptera > Limnephilidae > Hesperophylax > Hesperophylax magnus. The sequence goes on from JAIUSX010000018.1 coordinate 2,169,903, forward strand.
AAAATAAAAGGCGGATACCACGGAGACAAAACAAAATGAAAATGGCTGCCAAAACGGCGATCTTGCCAGCACGATAAAAAAATTGTCTGCAGTTGACACCATATACTTTTATTTCTTTATAATTTTTGTGAATAAACTAATTGAACGAATAAAGGAACAAGTTCAGTCACAAAATAATGAAGTATATAAAAATAAATTTAAAAAAATACCGTCTCATAAACCTTTGCAAATAGAAGGAAAAAACCTACAAATTTCAGATAGTTAAAAATACCTGGGACTTCATATCGATAAACACTTATCTTTTAAACAACACATACAAAAAGTAAAAGAAAAAATTATCCCACTAATTGGTGTATTTGGTAGAATAGCCCATCTTCTACCAATACAAGTAAAGAGGGCATTATACTTTAGTTTAATTCAATCCCATCTAAATTATCTCATAGAAATATGGGGAAACACAATCCTCACATATCTAAACGAAATTCAAATAATACAAAATAAAGTTATAAAAAAACTTTTTAACTATAGACCAGATACCCCCACCAAAAGAGTATACCAAGAAACTAACTTACTTAAATTTAGAAAACTGTACGAATACAACATATGCTTATTAATTCCCAAAATCCAAAATGGCCTCATACACACAAATACTTCATTTATGAAAACATCACAAGTACATGACCACCACACAAGACAACATAATAAATTATACACAAATTCAGCAAAGACAGAGTGTGGTAAAAGAAACATAGGCCATGAGGGTGTACACATATATAATCTCCTTCCTGATAGCCTGACAACCGTAAATAGAATAAATATATTTAAGAAAAAACTGTTTGCCCTCAAGATCAATGAGCAAAACCAAAATGCTCTTACTTAAGAAAAATATGTTACTTAGGTAGTAAACCATAATTATTAATAAATATATTATTTTTGTTTTAATCAATGTACACTTAAGTTAACAAAGCGAAATATGTATTTCTTTTAACTTAATAAATAACTAAAAAAAAAATTTATCGAAAAATTATAATTTTTTGAGGTAGTCATGGTAAATTAAAAGAGACTGTAGCTCAAACTATCACAATGTTGAATAAATATAACAATGGTTGGTTATTATTGCTTTCCTCGACAGCTCAAAGATTTATAAAATAACACCCAGTAAGTTTAAATTCCTGGAGTTAAAAAACAAAAAATTCATTTAATTCGATAATGTTTTAATGGGTATTGCTTTTGCAATTATTTAATGGTACCTTTGCTCCTTCACAGCTTTAGCCCCAAAGCTCGCTGCGGCGGCATTCTTCGTAAAGGATGGAATTTATAAGTTGCGCGGCACGCCATAAATTTAGTGGTATATGGAACGGCTGATTGAATATACGTCCATTGTTTTGGGTGCAACTATGGACAAGTATTTTCTGGGCCAAACTAAAACTCATTATTATGAACGTGAAATTGCAGAATGATAACTTTGTTGGGCACTTTAATCAGAAATTCTTAGTCATTTTATTGTTGAACATTTTAATGCAGAAAGAAATCAGGAAACATACTTCTTTTTTTTAGTACCGTTCAAAATTTTATAGGAAAACAAATATCGTCATACAAACTGCAGTGTTAAAGTAATCACTGAAGATATAAATAGATAGAAGTGGGTTGTCGGGTCGTTTGGATCGCGTATTGTGGTGTCGGGTCGGGTCAGGTCGGGTCGGGTCAGATCGGGTCGGGTCGGGTCTGGTCGGTTGTATCGGGTCCCGTCAGGTCGGATCTGGTCTAAATTTTGTAATAATTATAAAATTTAATCACCCCGCTAGGTGCAAAGAGCTAAAAGCTAGTCATTTTCACACATAAAATCTTAAAAATTATTAAATTTCGACCCTCTCCCGGTGCAAGTATTCAAAAGTTGCACGTGAACTGCCAACATAAGTTTCCTTTCAAATAAATTTTTTATTTTCCAATTCTTTTTTCTGGTTTCTAATTTTCAATTATTGTTTTAAAAAATCCACAAATATGTGTGAAAAAATGGCATAATTCTACTGATTCCGGTTGTACAAGTTGTAGGTATCCCATTGTGATAGAAAATTGCGCTATTTATTGTGTGGTTACTAGATCTGAAAAACCGGTTTGTCTTTCGCTTTTCTTGACCAGCGCTAATTCTTTATTTAAACCTAATTGAACAATGTCTGTTTCACCGTGGGTCAATTTTTCAAAATTATAAACCCCTTTCACAGCTTGGTTCATATAAAATTTTGAAAAGTTACCGGTGGTTACATGAAAAGTTAAGTGCTACCCATTTTGAAAAAGTGCAGCGTCAGAGGTATTGAATTACCAGAGAACGAGCGTCAAAAGCTTGGTCGTGTTGTAAAAAAGCGTTCATGTGCACTACGTAGTGATTATAATACATTTTCTGCAAAAATACTTATGTCACAATAGCCAAAAACATTTAAAAACTGTTTTAGTAAATTATATTAACAATTATTACAGATATTTATTATTAACTGTGAAAATGGCCGTAAATGTATTCATAAATATGAAAATTATGTACATCGTCCCAATATAATAAGTCCCAAAGATATTCTTAGTTTTATTAGTCCTAGCGTGAATGATTTGAAAAGTGCAATTATAAAACTTGAAAAAATTTTTTTTTTGTAATCAACACGAAAAAATACGCAGAAACTTTTCAATGTCAATTTCAATATTATAATTCGGCAAATGGTTATTCAACCTTTCTCTTTACTTTTTTAAAAATATTTTATCCAAAAATCTATCTCCAAAATAGATAACGGAGATAATTTTTTTAAGCGTGATATTTTTGGTAACAATGTTTTTTACCATACTTGTAGGCAACAATAAATTTATACCACACTTCGGTAGGTAACAACAAATTTATACCACATTTCGGTAGGTAACAATAAACTTATACCACACTTTGGTAGGTAACAAAAAAATTATACCATTTTAAAATTTAAAAATTTAGTATTTTTTTAAATTTTAAACTAATGTTTATAAGACAAGGTTTTATGCATAGCATAAAGGATAACAAATAATTAAAAGCAATAATTAGTAGCCTCAATACAAATTGAAAATTTCTCCGAGTAAAAATAAATGTAGCCAAAAGGAATTGAACCCGTGACTTCTGATGTCCGGTCAGGTGCTCTGAAACCACTGAGCTATGTCGGCTTATTTCCAACCCGCCAAAAGATTCAACATGTACTAGTACCTCTATCAACAATTTATATACAATTATATTTATACCACACTTCGGTAGTAATGTATATATATATGTAACGATAAATTTATACCACATTTTCCACTTAATAATACATTTATACCACACCTCAGTAGGTAACAATAAATGTATACCACACTTCAGTAGGTAACAATAAATTTATACCACGCTTTAGTATTTTTTTAATTATAAACTAATGTTTATAAGACAAGGTTTTATGCATAGCACAAAAGATAACAAATAATTATAAGCAATAATTAGTAGCCTCAATACAAATTGAAAATATCTCCGAGTAAAAATAAATGTAGCCAAAGGGAATTGAACCCGTGACTTCTGATGCCCGGTCAGGTGCTCTGAAACCACTGAGCTATGTCGGCTTATTTCCAACCCGCCAAAAGATTCAACATGTACTAGTACCTCAATCAACAATTTATATACAATTATATTTATACCACACTTCGGTAGTAATGTATATATATATGTAACGATAAATTTATACCACACTTTCCACTTAATAATACATTTATGCCACACCTCAGTAGGTAACAATAAATGTATACCACACTTCAGTAGGTAACAATAAATTTATACCACACTTAAGTAGGCAAAAATAAATTTGTACGACACTTCAGTAGGCAATAAATGTTTACCACACTTCGGGAGGTAACAATACATTTATACCACACCTCAGTAGGTAACAATAAATTTTGAGTGAATTTTAGTTGTGCTACTGATTTTGTGAAGATTGGGTTAAGTTGTGAGGTTATAGTATTACACGGGCCAGTTTACGTAGTAATCTAGGTTATCTAGGGGACAAATCATTTTTATTTCATCCGGCATTTTTGAGGATTTAATTTTACTCCGCTTCGTTTTCGGGTACAAAATTTGTAAATGTTTCTATTGCACGTTATTCACAATACCTTAGACCAACCCAGTTTGTTAGTTGCTCAATGGGAATTGATGATGATGGGAAATATTCATTTTCAATTTTTACGTTTAAATCGATATAATGCCGAAACCATTCTTTTCCAAATGTATTACATCAAACAACTTTGAAACAAAGCCGATAACGCTGTCTAACACAATGTACATTTCTCACAAACTATTCCTAACTGTTTATTTTGGGATGAATAATAAAATTTATGTACCTCGGTAGGTACGAGCAAGTTATTTTAAACAGGCGAAAACAAAAATAAGAAATCTCCGGTTCCGCCCCGGTATACCTCCCACTCTTCACCCCTTTGATAGATATTGCCCGAACATCCCTTATTGCTACAGACTACAGACAATAGACAATAGCACCGCAAGTCGCGGGCTTGGAATATATAGTCTCTTGTCTCAGCCAGTTTACAATCTCTTATGGAGTTACTGCTAGGTTCTCCGGCTATGCTCGGTAAAAATACATCGTGAATATAAACTATCATTTGTAGCAAATTTGACGTATTTACTATTCCTATAATTTGTTTACATAATAGATTATCCACAAATGAGTGGACAATGTTTAAATTTATTTAACACATAAATTTAAAAACCAATTTTATAAAAAGGTTTCAAAAAACGCCAGAGCTTGTGATGTAGGAATTACATGTTGCTCGAAACAGAATGAAGTTCCTACGAGAATTTTCCAGATGCACTGGATGGTTCACTGGAAAGCGCATGCGTCCTAGTGTGGCGATTTGAGAAATTGCCAGTGTCTAAAATAAATAGTTACTACAACATAAAATGTTTGTTTAAATCAGTTCACCTCTGTCCTGGCGAAGGCATGGTTAATGGTTATGCCGAAACCAGATGGTAAAGTTACCTAAGCAAAAATATCTATCGTAAATAGTATGGCCACAAAACTGTCTGTATATGTCAATAAAAATTTCCACCACAAAATTTTGCAGATTTGTAACAGTCATAAATTTAAAAAAAGAATATAATTTATATAAATATGAACTATCCTTAAATACTGTATCGCATGGGATTCAAATTTAGGTAGGTAATCTGCATGTTTGTTGGTAGTGACGGGTTATTTCATAGAATTTTAATATTTCATCAAATTTAAAAATTAATGTTTAAGTTATGTGAAAACCTTATTCAAGTTCTGTTATTATCCAAGTACCGAGAAATAACCGGTCCATAATAAAATAATAACAGAATTTGAATAGAACTTTCAAAGACCTTGAATTTCAACTTTGAAAATGGTCCAATTTCTGTAAAACAACCCAACCTTAGTTATTAAATCAACAGTAGAATAACCTAATTATTATCTAGGAACCAATCAACATACTTAATAAATATGCGGTACAAATCCTTCCACGGTGCAATAATTGGAATTCTAAACGTTGCACTTCTCTATTGCTTTAATAGGATATTATTTTTGCCAAGGTTTGCTGTCAAAACTATTGCAAAGTACCATACATATTAGGCTTACTTTCAAAAATACTACGGAATTTTTTTATACTAACAATCTCCGCTGGTGATTAAATAAATGGCGCGTAAAGATAAAAAACCATAGCTTTTTTTGGTTGTCAAAAATATGGCAAGCACCAATCAAAGTATTCTTTCAGCTCGTAAAAAAAATATAGTCAATGTACATCCATGACGCGGAATCCCTATAATCCCCGCATTCATATTTTTTTCCGACTTATAACATATTTCTTTTTAAAACTATAAGTCTTTACGTTCCTAAAAAAAAAAAAATTGCTCTTTAAGATAATGTCTATATATTTGCATAGCCGAAACTTTAATTACTAGAGATTCCCTTCATAGAAAAAAAATCGAAAAAAGGATTCTGCGAAAATTATTAAAAACACATTTTGTTCTCTTATTCAACATGTTATAAGTATGAAAAAAATCACAATGCATCTTTAAATGCAAATTATATATCTGTCGAGAAATCTTTGCTCTATTTTTAGCAAGTTGTGTTTAATTAAATATTTTTACAATTTTCGCTTATTTATTATAGTTAATCAATATTAGCGCACTACCAACATTTGTATTTACACAGCGCCCTTGAGGTGATTTTGCACAAAAACGGCGCTATACAAGTCATCTAATTATTATTATTATTACTACTACGCTTACTACGGAGCCTTAAGTGACTTAACGTATTGTTTTTCCACTACCCTTGTACACTTACGCCCTTCAAAAGCAGTTTAAACAAAAATAATTAAGCTTGTTTAATAACAAACCTTGTTTCTCATTTTTTATCATCGGTACCGGTTACTACACGTCACGTTTCATTATTGTTAGGTTGGGTAATGGGGGGTGGAGATTTGTAAAGGGAGAGAGGGGGAGAAAAATAAGGAAACATAGCTAGCAAAAGTCATTTATAGGGTGCTATTATTTTGTAAACTATAATATTTTTTGTTCATTTTTAAAGCTTCTAAGGTGGACAGTGTACTTATATTAACAGAAATTGGTTTATACAAGTATCATCGACAACATGCTATGGAAGTTTATTTTATGCTTCCCCTATATATTTGCAAGTAATTATTTCCAAGGATAGGATAGCAAAAGGTGTTTTATCAACAAAAAAAATGTGTGAAATTCTTTTGGGTGCCAGAGACACTATAAAAAAAACGTAGGTCCACGTAAAATAAAACTTTTCTGAAACAAAATGAAATACAAAAAAAGTTCTAGCATATATTTTCAAGTAACTACACAACAAACTTACGAACTTATAAACCCGCCTCCACTGAATATAATAAATTATGTTTTCCTTGTAGAATTGCAACCCTTATTTGCAGGCATCTTCTACAACATGAGTTATATGGGAGCCGAAGCGCGGCTGCGCTGTGCACCGTGCAGTGTGTATGGAAACGCTCAATGTCTGGATTGCACAAATGCAATTTGGTTATGGAGCGGATTGTTCGCAACGTATATCTATTACTTTTCTTTTAAGGGATGAAGTACAGCCATTATTCTATTCCCCCCTCTATAGAATATTTAACAGATTTTTATGAATTTATCCATATGTTGAGCTTATGGAAATACCGGTTGTAGCTGATCTAAGACGTTGGATTACAATAACAAACGTTACAATTGTCTGTACGCTTAAATATCAATTGTTGATGAGAGTTTATGAGCGTAAGGAGAGTCAACAGAAGATCACCTAAATTCAAATTACTAGCATTTTTTTTTCTATTAACCCTTGGAATCCCAGGACGAAAATAGCAATCGCCCGCCGAATTCCGGTTGACACTATTTTCGTAATACTTATATTTAGTATAACTTACTTGTTTATTACTTTTGTTTTTGTATTTTTGTAATTGTATCGCCTTAGGAGATAATGTGTTTATATATCTACACAAAATGTTTATAATATTTATATTGCTACATATATAAAGATTTTTTAATCTAATGTTTTAAAAAATAAAATAATCTTGAATCTAATTACATTTTCCAGCTAAATAAGAGTGTGTTCAATTCCTCGGCTGGCTAAGTCCTCCATCACAACACAAGTAACATTTTTAGCTAACTGTGGTGGTAGTAGGAGATTTTCAAATATAGTCAGGTTATTCGTAACCTGGGAGTGTTTGTATTTTTTTTAAAGTACTCTGATTTTTTAAATCATATTCATGACATTTGACATGTAATTCTGCGATGTTGCAACACTTTTGCCAATACTTGCACACTCTGATTTAAACATACCTAAGTATGTAAATTTTCTTTTAATCCAATATTTCACTCTTCCAATAATTCACTAAATGACTTTATTTATCAAAATCACCATGAATTCTCTAATAACCAACATGAAATCATTTTTTTCAGAATTACACATATCTGGCAGAATTTTAGCTTCGTGTTTGAAAAGTTCAGTTGATAATTATAAGCTACTATTTTCGAAACAACCATTTATTGGAAAAAAAAAACAAAACCAGCATACCAACCACCAGCTGAGGATTATGCTCTCAAAATACATGATTGTCAAGGAAAAAACTTAACGCAATCATGTCACTGCCCCACCATAACACACTCCAGAAACATAAAATATCTCGGAGTTGAAATCGATGAAAATCTTCGATGGGACACTCACATAAATAGCATTACAAATAAACTTACAAAACTCATGTACTACTTTAGAAACGTACGCAATATATTTAATAAAAATGATCTATATAAAGTCTAGTATGCTCTTTGCCAATCACGCATAGAATATGGGATTATTGGATGGGGATTTGCCTCAAATCTTCACATGAAGCAACTCGCCAAAACACAAAAAGTTATAATTTAAATAATCCTGAAAGTACCCATAATAACGCCATAAAAAGAAAATTTTAAAAAATTTAACGTGTTCAGTATTATAAAACTGTACTAAAAAAATGCACTACTCAATTTTAAAGAAAAATATGAGTACCTTGCTGAACAACACACCTACACTAAAAGGACGAAACCCTCAAATCTACTAAACATTCCAATATTGAATACATCTTTCGGCCAGAAAAAACCACTATTTCCATGCTATAAAATTATATAATGCCGTTTCTATTTAAATTAAAAACACCATTGATAAAGAAAAGTTTAAAAAAGACATCAAATTATGTGTAAATAAACATGAAGATGAGGAAATAATTAAATTTATGAAGTAACCCCAACGCAACCTACAGACAACAAAAATAAATACTTTTTGCTTAATTTATTTTATATTTTGTGGTAACCAACAAATTAGAAGATGAAGAAATCATGATCAACACACATACAACAACCTACAGTCTGCCTCGGAACAGGAATTCCTAGCGAGGAGGACTGAAAACAAACTACATCACTTTATATTTTTATTTTACTTAATATTATATCTTCTTTACTACTTAAAGAAGATACAATGTTAATTTGTAATTAATATTGTATCTTAATTACAAATAAGATACAATAATAATTGTATCTTATTTGTAATTAAGATTACAAATAAGAATTTTTAATTATTTAATTACAAAATTAATTACAAATTCTTATTTTTTAATTTAATTTAATTTAATTTAATTTAATCTAATTGTTTTTTTATTGTATTACCTATTGCTTAATATTTTTTTTCTCTTTCTTTTATCTTATTTCCATTTTTATATTTTTTTTACTTTATTTTATTGTTTTACTGCATTTCATGTAATATGGCAGACTGAGATTGCACTATCCTCCCAGTCCTGCTGGATTAAAACTTAAATAAATAAAATAATTAAAAAATTGCCGTTAAATAAAAATAAAAATAAAACTAATCAAATACAACATTCCCTCTGATTTTTTCATGTGTGCAGCACATCTACTTATTTGTGAAATATATTGAACGGCGAAAGAGGCGAGTATAAGTTTACGTCGATTCCTTATCGGCCCATAAAGGACTTCCTGAAGGATATGATTCTAAACAACATGACATGCTCCATACCTTGGGACGGGGTTCATCGGTGTTCCAGTACTGCGACGCCGCCATGTCATCGCCCCAGTCGTCCGACTCCTCGAAGCGGAGGAGAGACTAACTAACTAAAGTCGAAGTTATTTTATTATTATATATCGCCTCGAAAGGATATGTAGTGTATCTCAGATACAGAATAATGAAACAGTAACAGTAAAAAGATATAGTACTTCTGTTTATAGTTTTCGTATATAAGCAAAAAAAAATAAAACAAAGATAAATAACATGAAGACCTCCAAACAAGGGATAATTCAAAAAGTGTGAGTTCTAAATAAGTTTACAGCAACTTCAAAACAAGTAACATATGTGAACCCTGAGAAGCTATCATAAAATACCGTTTATTTTTGTTCATACTTGCGTAAAACAAAAATTTGGTGAGACCCTTCTTTAAGATGTGTGTAGAAGATGTAAAATGTGTGCGGACAACTTTTAACAGATGTGCTGTCGCACACCCTCACACCTTAAAGGGAAAATTGCCAGTATATACGAGTACCTTTGTAGACAACATTAAAAAAATATTGTTCGCGCAATATATAGGGGATTGTTAGGTATGCATCCACAGGCTTAATGGACAAGTGTAATGTCAATACAAAATCCTGCAAATGTCCTACCTACCCTTTTACCCATCCCAAAATGTCACCATAATAAAATGATTGTTGCGACATGTAAAATCGGACAAGTGGCGTCAGTTGCTCATCAGAGTTCGTAGTGATAATTAATATCAGACAGGGCAATTATACATATATTTGTGAAGTGAAATCAACCAAAACTCCTGGAGACGTGTGATAATCATCAACGGGTGAGTCCATCTTTCCTGCATTCCAATCTGGGCTTATCTTGTGCTCCAGAAGCCCAGATTTATACCTTTTTGACTATTGCACTGTCCATCGGGTTTGTCGGATGCATAAATCGTCCCATAACCTATCATTCGGTGTAGTTTGGGACAGGTCTTTTGGGCGTGTGGCATAGGGCTTTGCTCTGCACCACCTCTAAAAATATAGTGGAGTCGCAGCTTCGCGACACCAAATATCGTCCCTAACTAATTATTTTTAGAACGATATTTCAATGTAATTACATAAAATATTCGAAAATGCAGAACATAATATTTACATTTGATTTATTTTCCCATTCGTTTGTTAGTTTCATCATAATTTGAATATTGATCAATTCAACATATTGTTTCGGTCTCATGGAATTGGATAAAACAATATGATTTCCATTGATTGATGTGACTAATAATGTGATGGCTTTTTCGATTAATGTTGAATAATGAAAACGATACCAAGTAGAGGCAGCCTATGCTAATCTGAATATCCCCATCGCAATTTGGTTTATAATGTGTGACGGCAACAAAAACCCAACACATTGGAAATAGATGGGGAAAAAATACTTAATCCAACTGAAAAGCGTGGAAGTGGATAAGTACCTACAGTTTTATGGAATAGAAGGAACAAGATAGGCTTATGTTATACCAAAAATGACTGCTATCATCAATATTTTTATGTTATTAAATTTTGGAATTATCCCAAAAATCGTTTAATTTCTCGCCAATTTTCCACACAGATTTTTTCGATAATACTGCACACTGAAACGTCGGTGAAATTATGACGAACCTAATTTGAGCTATTTTTATGTGTTAAAGAAAGTAAGAAAGGGAATAAAAGGGGAAAAATTAAGTTTTGAAAGTAGATGGATGTTCAGATCTGGTCACTTAATCTACATTTAGATGCCAATTATTCGTTTTGAAATGATTTTTATTTATTTCGCACCGCAAAGTCTAGTTAGTGACAGTGGAATCAAAGCACCTTCAATTGGGAAACCTATGTTATGAAGGAAGTGTAAACCCCCATAAAAATATGACAAGATGAATAAAAAAAACTTGCGTCATATTTGTACCAAACTTTAAATAGCGCGCCATTGAAATTCCGTGCTAAAATATTCACCCGTTCGAATGACACTTGTACTGCCCAAGAGCGAGTCCAAAATGAATCCCAAATCCCATATGTGCGTTAGGAATATCAGCACCAACGGGATCTTCCATCATATTTATTAGGTTAATTTTAAACATACTAGTAAAGTGGTGCCAGACCGGTCGACCTGCATTTCCAACAACCATTATTATAATTTTTTTTTGGCCCGTACGCCAATATATCATAAGTCAAAAGGTCGACCTGCAAGCCTTGGGAATCTACTGGCTTCATGAGTGCGCAGCACCTATGAAATTTGCTAACAAAACTTTTTTCACCCATTTTTATCTCGGATGTGCTCCAAATGAGATAGGCCACGAACCGCCACAAATCCAATATCAAACTATAATAAGGACCATCTATTATGGAATGTTTCCATGGTCCCGACATTTCCACAGTTTTGACGGATCACTCATTCAATTGCTTCCATCATTGGGCAATTATGGAAATGTGGAAATATCCATCCGACGCGATCCAAAATATAGAGCAACTTTCCGTGGAATCAATATAAATGTATATTCTTAAGTATGATGAGAAGCAGACAGTTATATTCATTTTTCTTTACTTTTCGCCGTTTTGAATAATTTATATAGGTGGATCGTTTTCATATTTTGCTAAAAAAAAAGCATCGTAAAAAAACTGGAATGGTCAGATAAAATCGTAATAAAGCCAGTATTTCGTAAGGTGTTTTTTGACGCGTTTTGCTTATTTCTCTTTTCCTTTACTGAATTTTTACATATTTTTTAAATTACTCTAACTTTTTCTGTGATTTGCCGAAAGTCAGAAATTACACCATGTTTTCGACAGTCGATATAAATATATATTTTTAAGACTTTAATAAATTTTTACATATTTTTTTAATTACTTGATAACTTTTTTTGTCATTTGCCGAAAGTCAGAAATTACACCAAGTTGTTTTTTTTTGTGTGCCAGCCAGGTTAGTATTTTTCTATTTAAAAAAATCTGTAAATATCATAAAATACTTTTTTTTAATTTCTAAAATATTTTCTCGAAATTGTTTTTCTTACTATTGTTAATTTTTTTTCATGGATTTTCACATTAAAGTTTTTTGTCGATACCAAAATTGTAGTCAGGTGAAATATTGAATCAAAACAAATTAGTCGATGATATGATGGTATGATGCTGTTTTGTTATGTGAAACCGCACAGGAGTCCCAACTGTTCCCAACCGTCTGGGGCAGTCAGACTATTGCATATAGGGAGGGGAAGGAAATTATGAAGAGAAAAGTGGGAAAGTACCTGGCTATTCAGATCTGGTCACCAAACATGGGTAAAGCCATTTCAAGCAACGTCAAATAGATTACCCCAGGGAGATACTGGTAGTATCTTCCACTCTGGAAGGTGCGCAAAATATACCTTATATTATTTGAAATGATTTAAACGTGAAATTTACGCTGGCCCCGACCTCCAAATTGATTTTTTTACTTTTTATGTGATAACTCACAAGAGGGCCGCCCCTGTCTATACAGTGTAAAGATAGGGGAACTACATCGCCACCTGGCCGGGCAGCGTTGTGAGACGGATTGTTTAAGGGGCTGTACCAATGGATTGATTAATTTATTAACGTATTATCTCTTGAAGAGGCCCGGATTATTTTAAAGAGGAAAACAAATGTCGGTAGCTCGTTCCACATACGAGCCGACTTATACAAAAACGAGTCAAAGAAAAGACTCGCTCTCGAGAAGCCAACATCAACTGTGTACGGGTGTTACGCTCGTGTCCGTCGAGATTCACGTACGTGCACTGGTGCACCGGGGATCAATGATGCTAGCTCGGATGTGAATGAGCAGGCTCCATTAAAATACCCGTAGAACAGACACATTGCATCTGTGCATTAAATATGACAATCGGTCTGTTAACAACGGATTGTCTATCAGACGGATCGCCCTTCTATGCCAAGGAAAATAGTACCTACGTGTGTCGTGTATTGTGGGGGTCCAGCCCAGAGGTGACTTCCAAATTCAATTGTTGGGCATACTTGAGACTTAAGCAGTGTTAGCAGCTGTTCAATTTCTGAGAAACTACTAGCTATATGCAATTGGCACACTTCGAACTCCATGTAAATAATAATAATAATAAGTTTTTTTTATATTCCTTTTTTGGTAACAAATAGAGATAATAATATCGTTACTGGGATCTCCCATGCCGAGGATTTCATTTACATATTAATAAAATGTATTAGAATGGATAATATAAATTAATTATAATTATAATGTTTTTCTGAAATAATTATAAATATATTACATGGTGTTTTTTTGTTTCTGTTTCAGTTATGTATTTGGTGTCAGTATATGTATTTTATATTTCTGATCTCCCTATGTTTTCTATCCAGCCTTTTATTTTTGATATTTCTAAGTTTTGAATGAGAGAGGAATTTTCGAGAAGCTTTTTGCCCAAATATTGTATTTGTAGTTGATTGTTCGATATGTTTTGACCATAAGATCTTATATACGTTACTTGTAATTTTTTGTTTGCATTTATGAATATAAAGGAGTATTGTTGTTTAATAGAGTTTTTAAATGGAGCAATGGTACTCCAAACATTTTCTTTAATTAGTAGATAAAACTAAGTTGACTGTAAAATTTGCAAATGGAACCTTGTTGTTCTAAAAATACAAGTAAAGTTTTTTTTAAATGGAACTAAGTTGCTGTTAAATCGCAAGTGGAACCACTTCATTGTTCTCTAAATATAAATATAAAGTATTATAAATACAACTTTGATGCATAAAAATCTATGACTTATATACAAATCGAACATATTTAAGAAAGAGTTTTAAAGAGATAAAAAAATTTTACCAAAATATGAAATAGAACATTTTTGTCCCAAAGCCACGAAATCTTAGTACAACTTTACAAAATGTTTTTTGAAAAACACCAAGGGACCAAATAATTTGAAATTTTGCCCCATTTTTTTCAAATGTTTGTATAAATTAATTTATTCGCAAAATATAGAAATGCTCGTACCTTTTTACGTTGTTTTTTTAATATAAATACATTAGGGTCTCGAAATCCTTTACAAAAGCTTTAGAATTATTTTCACATTCAGCTCGGAACAGAATAAATCCTTTATTTTGTAAACGTGTATTTTCAGAGTATGCAAATGACGACCCTTCTTTTATTTCATTCCGTTTGTCATTTGCCTGAGATCCCATTAAAAAAATTCAATTGACTTAATTTAAATTAACGACACTGATGGTTCGGGAGAATGCCTTCACCCTTTACTTTCTATAGACCCTGGTTAATATACATCCTTTTATTAGGCACTTTATTCACTGAATTTTCGCGAAAGTAAAAAGAAAATTGAATATTGAATAAATTAATAAAATTTCACATAAAATATTTTGACAATAAAAAATATTTTCGGTTATTTTTTCAATATGAATATGGAAGGATTCTTTTTCGCGTAAATTTTTGTTAGAAATCACGATGATAAAATTAATTGAACTTTATTTTATCTTTAAATTGTTAATTTAATAATTTTCTCAATTTCAGTTGCGCGGCAACATTCCTTCGCCCCTTTCCCCCCCCCCCCCCCACTACAACGACAAAACTTGTCTCCCACTCTATCCGTCCTGTACACTTATAAATACATGTATTCTTGTATAATGCACTATATAGGTTTATTACATTTGTTCTACTTCCATTTTTATATTCTTTTTATACTTGTTACTTAGTTCGACTTTTAAATTCGTAAACTTAGTCCTGCTTTTTATATTTAAGTCTACATTCACTAAATATTTAGTTGTATATTACCAATTCAACCATCTGTGAACATTTAAAATCGGTTTGTTTTTTTCCATCCCCCTTTGTATATTAAATTAATATTAAGACTGTTTACTTAAAATAAATAAATAAAAAATTACCGAAAGCGTTGAAAACCTTTTTCAGAGCTAGCCGTCAAATATGCTAAATTGGGTTCTTTGAAGTATTGTGTGGTAATTTTTTTTTAAATTTGACACGAAGAGCGGCATTAAAAAGTACTGCTCAGTACACTGTCTGAAGCCGGCAAGACTACATTATACCCAATTGGAATTGGTTGTGAGACTGAAACTAATGGAGTAGGGAAAAAAAGAAGAAGAAGCTGAGGATGTACCTGGTTATTCATATATGGTCGACAATATATCTACTCAAGCAACATTTCTATTCTATATGGTGGTTTTTTGGATACTGGAAGAATTCAGCACTCTAGATTGTGCCGCAAATACACTAAAAATTATTTTAAATTAATTGAATTGTGAAATAACACATATAAGTGAAATAAAATTATATCATAATAATAATATGATTTGAACCCGGACCTCTAGATTCTGATACATATCATGTCAACCGGTGTCAAGTGCTCAATTATTATAAACAAAATAAAATAAATATTGTTTGTTAAATGGTTCTAAATATTATGTTTGAAGATCGCGCTTACCAAGAGCGCTTGTGCCTAAGCCTTTTTTTTATTTTTTATTTTTTTATTTATTCACATTTAAACCCGCTAAACTACTTATGTAGTTTGTCAGCAGGGACATAGAGACAACATTTATACACTCATAAGATACAATTTGAACGGTACATAATTACATAAATTGGTTACATTGCAGAAAAGTTTAAATAGCAGCATAAAAGCCTTATATAATAAGCAAGTAAAAATAAATGTATGAACAAATTAGTATTATCAACAAGTACATCAATAGTTTCATAAATAGAGTATTACAAAATAATTGTTTTTCCATTTTCTAAGAATATGAATTCCATTTCAGGGGCATCAGTATAGATCATTATTATCCAATAACCATTTCCTTAGATTATATCTAACATTAGCAGTATACATGTTATTATTTTTAATTGTCATTGGTAATAGGTTAAAAATTTTGGGTACTATATAGTTTAAAGTTCTTTCACCATATTTATTAGTACATTTTGGAACTACCAGTCCTTCATTTTGAGTGAATCTTGTGTTATGTTTATGGCAAACTCTTTCCCTATACAATGAATCAGACAATATAACATGTTGACTTACAATATTATAAAACAATAATCCTCTGACAGGTAAAATATTCAGAGACTTGTATATTAATTTAATGTTACTTCTGTGTTGATTGTCATATTTATGGATTAACAATTTTATAATGGAGTTTTGTAATGTTTGTATATAGCTTATATTAGTTTTACAAGAATGTCCCCAAGAAGTAATTCCATAACGTATAGTGGATTCAGCCAGAGATAGGTAGATTAACTTTAAAGTACTTATAGGCACGAAATATTTTATTTTATAAATCCTACCCACAATAGCTCGTAGACGTTTACAAACATTAGCAATGTGTACATCCCATTTCATGTAGCAGTCAATAGTAACACCCAAATATACATAACTTTTGACAAAATCAATGGTTTCACATGAACAGGGCTGTGCAACATTTTTATGTATGCAGTCAAATGTGTGTGTATATAATGAAGGAATTACATTACATCTGGCGTGTGGAGATCTGATGTGCATAATTTTAGTTTTTTTGGCATTTATAAAGAGGCCTGCGTCATGCGACCATTTCAGCAGGGCAATAAAATCATGTTGCATAAGGTTCATTGCAGTAACCAGATCTTCGTGCGATATTACGAGCGCCGTATCGTCTGCATATACAAAATGTTTAACGAATGAAAACAATTTTCTCATAATTGAGACATAAATAATATAAAAGGTTGGCCCTAGAATTGACCCCTGTGCAACACCTGTTGAGATATATTTTCTTTTGCTGAATTTTTAAAGAATTTTTACTCTTATTTGTCGATCAGTTAGTAAATTTTTTAATAAAACTAGCAGCTTTCCTAATAAACTTTCTTCGGAACTAAGATGCATAACAAGCCCAACAGAATTCAGATCCAAACTAAAAACTTACCTTTTTAGGCTATCATACCCTTATATTAATATAAACCTGCCCGAGAAAAGCATTCATGTAGTGCCTATACATTCTAATCGCACTTTTCTTACTTACATTATTCGAAATCTGTCTTATGCCAAGGGACGAATCACATTTAGGATAACAAAATTCTGATAAAATCCTTGTACTGTTGTACCGCCAAACAGTGGGGGGGGGAGGTTGAGGGGAAGATAGGGGTGAAAGTAGGCGGAGGGGAGTAGAATTTGTTTAAAATGGAGCTATTTGACAAGTCTAATTGCTTATTGAGTAAATTGGTTTTCTTAGTTTTAGGGTTTTTTTATTTGTTTCCAGAGCTCCTAGATTGTTCAAGCCCGAAGATTTATTAAAATAATGATCTTTGTCTATTATATGTGTTGCGAATTCTGAAAAATCTACATTATTTAGCCACCTCAAGTGTTTAACCACCCTGGTTTGAGCATTTCAGGCAGTTTTACCTATTTAAAATGCTGATCAATCATTACATTTAAGCTTGTAGATGCCACTTACTTTCCATCTACTTTCACCCCAACCTTCCCTTCAACCCCCCACCAAAGTTGATGTTCTCTCTCCCTCCTCTATCTTCCTATAAATACACTGTAACTCTTATTTTTATAAGCAATAATTCTTAACCTGAAACACTCATTTGTGCTATGCATAAAAAATCTTGTCTTAAAAACATTAGTTTACCAAAAAAATAATAACACTGAAACTCTGTTATTAATTTAATATGTTTTTTATATAATCCTGATGAAGGTTCAGGGTGAACCGAAACCGGTTGGTTTATATATTGAAAATATATACAATAAAGTGGTGCCAAAAACAAAGTTATTTTATTTTAATTATTATAATTTAATAATAGTTTGACTGTCAGACTGTGTGAGTAATAAGAAAGATCTTTAAAGGCATATATCATATATTTGTACAGAATTTTTAAGGTGATTTTGCACAAAAACGGCGCCATAAAAATCATCCAAGTATTATTATTATGTAGGTGTGTAAATCGCCTTTGAGGTGATATTTTATGTTAAATAGTGTACTGAGGAACAAACAGTCACATATTCTACTGCTCTATAATTGAGATATCGCTATTTAGTACGAAACAATTTTCACTGGTTTATGTGTACATGTATATTTTGAAGCAATTTAAATTCCGCATTCGCGGTATCTGCAGTCATCGATCAGCAGCATTATTCCGTTATACTGGAAGCAAGAGCAGAGAGAGGCAGCAGGCTGTATATAGCCCCTAAAGCCTCCGAAGGCTTCGTGGCAATTTTCATCGTTCATCCCCTTTGATATGCTAAACACTAATGGAGTATGGATAAAGAGGGTGCGCACATGGGAAAACAACGATCAAATAAATTGCTTATTAAGTCTGTTGTTCGTTTTTTTTTAAATAATATTACAAGGCTACATAATAATATTTTTAAAGTCAAATTGTAATGCATTTGTAAAGAGCAGAATTATACACGGTATATTGTTAAAGTTAAACATTTTATAGCTGTTAACGTTGTAATATATACTATTATTTATATTTTTTAGGTTAACCCCACCCATGAGATCTTGAGGAAAATTTCCCTCAGGGCCTATGTCATCTTTAAGGATGCTGTGTTGAGGGGTATTTTTCACAAAAGGAAGGAGAGGATGTTCTGGGAAGGAAAAGGGTATGAGGGGTGAAAAGGCCTCAGATCACTAAAGACTTTCCTAGTTTTTTTTTTAAATTAACCCCACGCAGGAGCCTGTGTGGAGGGTATTTTTTAAGGAAATGAGGAAGAGGAAGATCCGGGTAGGTAAAAAGTAAGAGGGTAGACATCTAGGGATCAGTATGTCCAGGAGTAACCATATCCCTCCCACTTCGACGCAAGGCGACGGATCGAGAGACCAGTTAGACAGGTCAAAAGGTCTACCTTAACCATCCTCTTCCGATTTGGCATACCACGCAGCTGGTGGCCAGGTGCATCCTGAATACACCTCACACGATGAACCCAGGCACTCCTGCTAAATCACCAAACTTTGCGACCAACTTGGGGTAACCTATAGCAGAGATAATGGTTATCCAATAAATGTTTCCCATACCCGCGACCCAAGTTTTTTGATACCTTAAATAATGTGAAAATTGCTTTTTGTCAATAGAATCAAAAAAAAATATGAAGTATAAATGTGTGACAATCTATTGCCAAGAAAATGTTTTTATTTTTACTATCATTAAAAAATAAACTAATCTTGAAGCCATATAGGGTGTCAGAGCACGTACTCGAAGGATTTTTACCAGTGATTCCTGAGATTATTTGGTGTAAAAAATGTACATGTCATTTTGCTGTCCAATGAATTTTTACATATTTCAATTAAAAATATTATTTATCACACTTCTTGATAGGATCATGTGACACGCGCTCTCTTTACGGATTCATATTACCGTACTGCTGGAACTAGACGGAGTTCGTATCATGCGACCCGCTAGACTGTACCAAACTTCTCAGTTTCGACGTGGTATGGAAAAACAAATAATTTGTTTTTAATTTAAATAAAATATCGTCTGACAGCAAAACGACAAATTAGTATTTTAATCCAAACCTGCTCAGGAAACGTTGTTTTAATGTGAGAACTATGGCATTACAAATTTTGAGTGGAGAATGAAAAGGCTTTTGAAAGAGGGAAGTTGGAAAGTAACTGGCTAATCAGATCTAGTAGCTAAACACATTACAAAATGTTTAGATTTCAAAAGGTGGTCTTTCAACAGAACGATACTGGGAGTATAGATTGTTTTAAAGCGAAGTCCTGTTTAAATTCGACCGCTTGGCATTTTATTTTTCTGTAAATTTATTTGTACTGTCCGTTTCTGGTTTAGAAAATCCAATTTACCCAAGTCTTCCATTGACAGATGGCTAACATCGACTGAACTTTTCAATATGATTGTACCTAAATTCCTGAAGAAAGTTTTAAAAATAATGATCATTAAAATAGTGACGTTTTTTGAACAAATGCCTTTTTTAGATTTTTTTTAATGTTACTTTAACCCTTCAATGGACAATGTAGCCTGGTCAGACCGTTTTGATTTCAAAAAATCATATTCGTTTATCTTCCGTTTGCCTTTTTGGCAAGCCGTATCAATATACTATACAACTCGGTGAACTGCGTCAGATAACACGTTGGTAGGATAAAAGAAACAAAAACTTTAAGGGCTGTACCACATGGCCTGGACAAGCTATCGCATATGGTATCAAGGTCAAGATAGGTCTGCGATTTAGATACCAACTATCCGCTCAGAGGTGATTTTTACACCGGAAAAGTTCCAGATGCTGTTCGTGAAGCAAATCAAGGAGCACAAGTGGTGTTGGATTTAGTTGACAAGTATCGCTATACAGGCTAACAAGTATACTGCGATAACTTTTTTATGTCACTTAATTTGGGCAGAATTCTGGTGGTAAAAGGACTTGCCATCATCGGTACTATATGTGCAATAGGGTGTTTGTCCCTTGATATACACATATACAACATATTGACACGATAATAATAATAATAATAATAACATGGAATTTATATAGCGCAGTTTAGTGTCATTTCACTTCAAGTGCGCTTAACTACTCGTTTAACAAACTTATTCCTACAGTGTGCCTTACCCAATACAGATCTAATATTATAACACTTAATACACTGTTTATACAAAGTGATGACAAAACTTAGAATAACAATAACAGTAGGACAGGACAAAACACGAATATTAAAACTAAAACATAACATAAAACAGGAGGCAGTTTGTGCTCAGAAATGAGAATTTTTTGAGCAGACACTTTAAAAAGGTACAATAAGGAGACAACCGAAACCAAACAATTACCGGAAGTTTTAGAATATGGCTTATTATAAAATATTGAAAAGAAGTTAAAATTTATAAATGGTAAGATTTTTTAAATAATTTTGTTTTTAAAGCTCGTTTAAATTCAGCCAAATTCTGGAGATTAGTAAGAGCTGAGGGAAGTCTATTCCAGATGAGAGGGCCTGTTACACTAAAAGAACGATCATAGTAAACAGCTCGATTTGACCTAGAAAGTTCGATTAGACGATTACTAACATCTAGATCTGCTGACCTTAGAGTAAGCTGTCTATTGCTTAAGTTTTGTCGGATACATAGTTCCGATATATATGCTGGCGCCATTCCTTGCAATGCTTTGAAGGTCATTAAGCAGATCTTAAACTCTATTCTTTCAGGGCATCGAAGCCAGTGAAGGCGATCCCTTAGAAGTGGGGTTATACGGCAATACTTAGATTCACCAAAAATCATTCTTGCCGCAGCATTAAAAACTGACTGGATTCTATTGATTTGTTTCTGAGGTACGCCGGCATATGCACTATTGCAATAGTCCATACGTGAGACGACGAACTAATTTATGAGTGACTTTGCTCCATCAGAGGGAAGGCATCTCCTGATTGATTTTATCTGCCTTAAATGGAAAAAACCAGAACTCACAGCTTTTGAAATTTGCGATTCAAGAGAAAGAATATTGTCCATAGTGAAACCTAAAAATTTTATTTCTGCAGAAGGGATTATATCCGTATCCTGAATACGGATTGGACTGAAGTCAAGGAGAGCTTGCCTTCCAGGGGAAGCTATCCACATAAATTCTGTCTTTGTGGGATTTAGTTTAAGTTTATTGACAGACATCCAACTTGAGATTGTGTTAATGAGGCTAACCACCTCGTTTTTAAGGACGTCTTTTTCGTCCGGAGAACAAAACTTGAAAAACAAACGATCATCTGCGTAGCCTTGTGATTCAAAGCCAGCTGAGTGAATTAGTCGTTCAAGACGATTCGTATAGAGATTGAAGAGAATGGGGCCTAGGACAGAACCCTGGGGAACTCCAAATTCTATGGGAGTTTCAGGTGATGTACGTTTATTGAAAGTTACTGAGGCTACTCGTCCAGACAGGTACGATGTCATCCATTGGAGTGCATCACCTCAAACGCCAAATTCGGTTTCAAGCACATTTAGTAAAATACTATGATCTACTGTGTCAAATGCCGCACTCATGTCAAGAACAGATATCAAACCCAACTTACCTGCTTCCATCCCGATGATCAAGTCTGAAACAACCCGCAAAAGAACAGTTTCCGTTGAATGAAACCGTCGATAAGCGGATTGATTTTTGGCAAACAGACCAGCGGAGTTCAAGTACCCCACTAATTGTTTGGCAACGATTTTCTCAAGCAGTTTTGATAGGAATGGTAGGTTGGATATTGGCCTGTAATTATCTGTATTATCAGTATTAAGATTTTGTTTTTTTAGTATTGGAGTTATAATTGATTTTTTAAGTGATCCCGGAACAAGTGAATTTACAAGAGACTTCTGGATAATTTCGGTAATTACAGGTGCTATATCCGGGAGACATTTCTTTAAGAGCCAGGTCGGTATGGGGTCTTGAGCGCATTGCTTGTTTGGGCAAGACTTCACAGCACGTACGACATCTTCTTCTGTTACTGCTGCAAAAGTAGTGAAGTTACCAGTGAGCGGAGTTGTTGCTGCGACAGAAGGCAATCCTACCCCACCGAGAGCCCGAATTTTTTCGACTTTACTCCTAAAATATGTCGCAAGACTATCCGCTTCAAGAGAGGAATCAATCTTGATGTTGCTCTCTCCACATAACGTTTTTATATTTTGCCACAGTTTTCGAGGGTCCTTTTCTGCCTCAATTTGTTCACACCAAAAGTTAGATTTTTTCTGCGTTACTTCTTCCTTGTAAGCATTTTGTTTCGCAATCCAAAGTTGCCGATTGCTGAAAGTCGGGTTTCGTCTGTACAACCTCTCGAATTTTCGCATTTCCCTTTTCTTCTTGAGACATTCAGCATCGAACCATTTGCAGCCATTTCGAATGCGGCAGACCTTCTCCGTGAAAGGCGCATTTTTGTCAAGTAATGCCAGTAGCGTAGAGTTATAAAGAATTACTAACTCTTCTACCTGGTATTTACAAAACTTTTCCTTATCACAGAGCGGTGAGATTTTCAGTTCATTGCAAAATGCCTCGAAGTCGAATTCTCTCCAATTTCTAGAGATAACGGATTTAAACTCCAATTTTGGAGGATCGAAGGCAAACACGGATGTGACGAGACGATGATCCGATAGTCCAATGTCAGTCACGTGAGTTCTATTCGGGGGAGACCCAACTCGGGAAATGATTACATCAAGTGTACCTCCTGCATCATGAGTAGCTGAGTTTACCCACTGCTCGCAGCCGAAGTCACACAGGATTTTGGTGAATTTTTTGGACATGAGATCAGTTTTCTTTTCTAGGTGAATATTTACATCTCCTAAAATGATAACATCACAGTTGTAGTTGGAGGTGCATTCTAGGAGAGACCTGAATTCATTAAAAAAATTTGCAGTCGGTGCGCACGACCCGGGACGGTAGATGGAGATTATGACGAGGGATGCACCATTGGCAGAAGCCTTGCAACTGACGAACTCGAAAGTAGTATAAACCTGACGTATCCCTATACTGTCTAAACGAATACCACTTTGCGCTACAATTGCAACTCCCCCATGATTTGTAAAATTAATGTTCGTTGTATCATCTTTAATGGGCCTTGCAGCTTCATAAACCGAGAACCCGCTTGATCGAAGGTTTTTGATTGAAAGTGAGTCTGCATTTTCGTGCCAAGTCTCCGATAGCGCCAAAATGTGAATACCTTTGTCACGTATCAGATCCACAATATCATCGTGTTTGTTTCCAATGGATCGCGCATTCCAGGCGGCAACGGTTAAAAACTTAGGCGGACGAGCATTCCTGGTTTGTGCTAAACGCAAGATTTTAACTAGCTTAACTTTCCTCCCGGCTCTACACCCTCGTTTTCTTCCCTTACGTCGGGGAAATAGTACACTATTGTTATTATCATTATTTCTATGGTTTTTATCATTATCACTGCCATTATCACTATTAATATTGTTTTTAACTGGCAAGGGTCGTAAAGCACACAATTCGTCCAAAGTATATCTTATCATGATTTATGACCCTTACGACCCATTTCAAAAGTTCACACAAAAAATACAACGTACCCTTATATCGGTCATCGCACCGTCCCAGCAGAAAACATGTGGCGCATGCATCTGTGAACTGGCACTGCACTATTCAACAAACTATGTCTGCTAAAAAGTTTTTGAATAAAACTTTTACATTCAATATTTGATTTTATAATACACTACTTGCGCACAAGCCTTTATATAAAATGAATTTGATAGCCAACACCTCTTATATGGCCTGGCCAGGCCACGATGCCCATCCAAACGAGAATAAGGGTTAAACATTTTAGTATAATTCCGTAGGTTAATATTTAAGTACCTACCTACAAAATTTTGAGTAGAATTTTTGGTTTTGATTTATTAATTAAATAAGAGAAAATTATAAACATGCTTTTTTTAATTCGATGGTTACTGTTGACAGAACTGTTACTAATTCTTATTTTAATAGTCATGTTTTATGATAGTAGGTACAACATACGTCAAACAGTAAAAAATACTGCTAAAATTCTCAAAAGGTTGTAGTACCTACGATAACGTATAATATAATGAATATTTATGTTAGTATTTTCAACAATATTTTTGTTGAATTTTACACTCGATACGAACCATCTTTAGGTCATTTCGTACCTATAACGTTTTGCTTAAGAGCGCCAATTTTAATTCTACACAACAATGGAAAAAAATAAATAGACGTCGGCCCTTTCGCCTTTTTCCCGAAATGTCCGCCCAAATTACGGTATATTTGGTAACGCTTACGCGGGTCGCGTTAAAGAATACTAATTGCAGGATGCCATGGAACTTGACTGACTCTGCAAGAAAAATATACATAAAAATTGCAAATCGGTGTTTTTAGAAGTCATTTTTATAATTCGTTTCATGGTATTCTCTTGATAAGAATCGAAAACCAATTTTAATTTTGAGAGGTAAGTTTACATTGTGTTTTTTTTTTTAAATTTCCTCCTTCAATCTTATTTTAAAAAATAACCACTAAGTAAAACAAGTTTATGAAATTATTTTTTTTACTATTTCTCTATGCGAATACTGCGCAAGAGTCCCAACTGCTCCTAACTGTCTGAAGCCAGTTAGACTATGGCGTCCTCGATTGGGGTATGTTGAGAGGCCTAATGTAGTGGGGAGGGAAAGGAGATGGGTAAGAGGAAGGTTGGGAACTACTTGGCTATCATATCTATTCACCAAACATGGCTATAGCCATTTGAAGTAACGTTTGAATTCTGATTGGTGGTCTTATACCAGGGTGATACTGAGAGTTTATGGACTTCATATTATTTTTAATTAATGAATTTTGAAATAACGCAAAATCGTCAAATAAAATTTACCTGCGCACGACGGGATTTGAGCCCGCGACCTTCAGATTGCTAGTCGATAGCCTTGCCCATCGACTACGGAGGACGTAATAATTATTTTTATTCAACTATACATTATTTGTAGAAAATCTCTTCCAAAACTTGAAAAAATAAGTTGTAGATACCCTCAGAATAGCCCTAGTGGAAGACCACCTTTCGGAATGAGAACGTTGCTTAAGTGGCTTTTTCCGTTTTTTGGTGACAGCATCACAAAGTATCACTATTTCGCATTTCCTACCCCTCCTCCTCCTATTTCCATCAGCATCACAAAGTACCTCAAGAGAGGACGCCATAGTTCAACTCGCTCCGGGCAGATATTCTTGTGCGGTAAAATAAAAATAATAATTGTTTACGCTAATAATGGCTAACTAGCAGTTTAAACTGCGGGCGGCACTTGGTTGGGCTTCGCCCAG
Source organism: Hesperophylax magnus (assembly GCA_026573805.1). Taxonomy (NCBI): domain Eukaryota; kingdom Metazoa; phylum Arthropoda; class Insecta; order Trichoptera; family Limnephilidae; genus Hesperophylax; species Hesperophylax magnus. The sequence continues at coordinate 2,196,186 of JAIUSX010000018.1, forward strand.
TTTAAGTGATACTAACAACAGTTACATTTAATAGGTAGATATTAGGTCATTCACAGAGAGAGGGTGAGTATATATTGTAAATAGATTATTGCAATATAGCGCACCTGAGGTGATCTCACAAAAGCGGCGCTATAAAAATTGTCCAATAAATAAAAAAATATAATGTTTTCATTTTATTGCGTACAAATGCATTGATATACAACGGAAATAGATAAAAATAATGTAATCTTATTAAACTTTATTTCATTAAAACACAAATAACTTTGTTTAAATCACTTTATTATATACAACCATTGCATGTTTCATGAGCAAAGTTCACCTCATCAGGAGTAAGTATACTCCGACGTCAAAAATTAAATATAGATTACAATTTGAAAGAAGATGTGAAAGGAGAGAAGAGGGGTTGGAGTGGGCGGGGTTTATCAGAATTAGAAATTACAATATCGTTAGACGGGAAAGACCAGTTGAGTGGGAAAATATTTAAAAGAGAGTTTATTAAAAAAAAAATTGTTACTTATATCTGCTTTTATATTAACATGTTTTATAATTTCTAAAAATATAAATTATTTATTTGCGATGCTTTATATCCTGTGTAAAGTATTTTAAGACCTGAAAAAACATATAGCATATAACCATAAAACAATATATTCATAAAACCAATAGCATTTAATAACGGTTATTCTAATAAATTGATAGTTGAAATACTAAATAAAAAAAATAAATATAATCTGTTCAAATGGTATGTTTACTCTATTTGTGGATAACGATACTTCCAAAATTATAAATAAAAACATTCCTGGTACTATTCAACCGGCGTTTTACACTAATAGCAAAATGAAGAAAGATATTCTTAATAATAAAGAAAGAGATAATCAAACAAAAAAATCGGGAGTTTATAAACTCAATTGGGATGGACCAATAGTAAGAACGAATAGAAACTTTGAAGTCATAAAAATCATATGAACATCTCGGAGCTCTCAATACAAATAGTGAATCTGAATTTGATCATCTTTTGAATAATGATCTTACTTTTAATTAAAAATCAGGTCTTAAAACACTTCACACAGGATATAAAGCATCGCAAATAAATAATTTATATTTTTAGAAATTTTAGAAGTAATTTTGAAATTTTAGAAATAATAAAACATATCAATATAAAATCAGATATAATTAATAAGCAAAAAAATTATAAACCCTCTTTTAAATATTTTCCCCCTCAACTAGTCTTTCCCGTCTAACTAAACTCCGTCAACTCTTACCCCTCCCCCATCTTCCACTTCTTCTTTCCAATTGTAATCAAAAGTGAGTCTGAGTTTGCAGATGATATTTAGAATAATGATCACACTTTTTATAATAATTCAGGCCTTAAAACACTTCACTCAGGATATAAAGCATCGCAAATAAATAATTTTTTAATTTTAGAAATAAGAAAACATGTCAATATAAAATCAGATATAATTAATAAGCAAAAAAAAATTATAAACCCTCTTTTAAATATTTTCCCACTCAACTGGTCTGATTTCTTACCGATATTGTAATTCCTAATTCTGATAAACTCCGCCCACTCTTACCCCTCCCCCCACCTTCCACTTCTTCTTTACAATTGTAATCTATATTTAATTTTTAACTTCAATGTATACTTACTCCTGATGAGGTGAACTTCGTTCATGAAACATGTAGAGGTTGTATGTAATAAAGTGATGTAAACAAAGTTATTTGTGTTTTAATAAAAATAAATAATGCCATCACAAAGTGATAAGCTTCCAAAAGAAATCTTCTTATTAAACGCTTGTTAATGGTCAAGTAATTTTGCATAACTATGCGTATTGTTAGCTGAATATTTAAATATTCGCGCCAGTCATTTGGTTCGTTTCTATACCGCTAGAGGTGCACTCTGTCGGCCATCAGGGAAACTAACTTTAGCTGGCAGAGTGGTCGAATTTTGCCTGCAGACCCCCTATTCGGGATTTACCCGAAACATACGATTTGAATTCGACCAATCAGAGGGCCTAGATCGTCCAGACGCTAGCGTAATAATACTATTAGATTGTTGATTCATAGAGAATTAGTTAACTGGCAATGAATTTTGTTCCCAACCACCCTTTCTCTGAGACCTCTCCCCCGTGCCCGGGTTCATTCCTAAACCAACAGCCGTGACGCGAAGTGAACATTATACCACCTATCAAGCATCGCATATCAATCAGAAGATCCACACAAATGCATCGCAACAAATAAAAGTTGTTAAACCAAAAACTATAGTGAAAGTAGCATCCCAACAAGTGAATATTCCTCAACCTCGGTAAGTACCTTCTACCTTATAAAATTAGTTGCACAAGTAACGATATCAACATAGAATAATTGATTTGTTTATTAGAAGGTCCACGGCTTGAACAGTAATAATTATAACACCGCATTAATTATTAATTAATTATAACACCATCATGAGGAGTCAGTCACGTTTTTCAGGATCTTTTCAAAAACGCAGACGTACAATTTTTACAAAAAATAGTCGCCTCTGTGATAGATGGCCCTGAACTACTTGAATGAATTCAATAAAGGATGTCCATCAGATAAACCAGACAAAAAAACACATTAAGCCTTCCTCGACGCAATACTAACTCAAAACAAAAAACATATATTTACAGCGCTTCACACATTTTGAACACTTCATACTATATAGAAAAAACCTAAAATCAACAAATACCATTCATATAACATATATCTTCCATATTCTCCTTTTTCCCACAATCCCATATTCATAGGCTAAGCGTGTGACTTTTTTGTAATTTCTATTAAACCCTTGAGGCTAATTTGTTCGCTTTTGGGAACAACTTACACGGTCTCACATAAATCGTTGTATCTCCATAGTATGGTGAAAAATATAATCTAAACGGTATTAGAAAAAAAAAACAACACGCTATGTGTTCAAATATGGGAGTTAACAACAGAAGAATTTAAAAAAAGTACACTTTTTTGAAACCAAAGATTCTGACCGCAATTTGAAAAAAAAAAAATCTTCAAAATAATAATAATAATTGGATAATTTGTAGAGCGCCGTTTTTGTGAAAAATCACCTCAAGGGCGCTGTACAATTTATTTCCTAGGATCTACATTTGTTATTTAGACCAACTGTGCCAGCACGAGGTTCGTCATCCGTTCAGGTATGTGTCTGCCGCCAATATAGCGCTGACATGTGTCTGCTGCCAATAAAGAGCGCTGACACAACATCCTCACATAGATAACAAACCTTGGCAGCACCGCTGTGACGTTCGACGAAGACAGAAGATGGAGACTCTGCTGCAAGAATCCTAGGTAGCGAAGGAACTGTACCAGCTGCTGCAGCGTGAGAGACCACCGCGTCCCCCAACAGTGCCAGCACGAGGTTCGTCATCCGTTCAGGTATGTGTCTGCTGCTAATATAGCGCTGACATGTGTCTGCTGCCAATAAAGAGTGCTGACACAATATCCTCACATAGATAACAGACCTTGGCAGCACCGCTGTGCAAAATCACCTCATCCTAGTCTATTTTAGTCTCTCTAGTCACTTCCTAGCCATTCATGCCACTTAGGGTATCCTCTCGACCCTTTTAGACTCTTTCCTGGCTCCAATACCTAAATAAAATCCAGCAAAAAAAATTCTTTCTATTGTCGTGATCCGACGATTTAACACCTCTGTCTCAGACCTTAAGGGCTCGCTTATAGCAGGCTATCATAAGCAAAATCTTGAACCAAAGTCAAAGTGAAGTGTATGTGTGTCATCTGTAACAAAATACATAAACAAAAACATAAAATAAAAACAAAAACATAAACTTTAAATAAAATATGGCTTATCTGTTTTCTAGGTAGATATCCTCGGTTGAAGAGGTCCCGTAAATCCCGATACTACTTGACACTTGAGGGGTCAGGTATAAAATCTTCGACTGCATTGAGAATCTTTGTTCTAGCTTCACTTTCAAAATTTAATCGGTTTAAAATGCTATAATAATTGCAAATTCCGGCTAAACGGTAGAAGTTACGCGCATTTCGTGAAATAAGAAGGTAAGCACTATATAAAACATGGATGCTGAACATTTTTCAGCGATCTCTTAACAAGGGAAACCTTCTGAAAGGATTAAACAAACCGGAGCGGTTAAAACACTTCCGCTCTCGTAACAAAACGAATCAAACGACAAAAAAGTGAGGTGACAGAAACGTTTGTAATAATCTAATGAAATCCATGATATTTAATGTTTTGTTTGTAATCAGTAATTTTTGTTACAAAATACGTATTTTATTAACTTTCAAAAATAGTTTTTAGTTTTTGGACATGTTCAGAAATACTCCATTTATCTGGATTATATTACAAGCCAAAATACTTCAACCTTTTGTCTAAATATGGCCGAGGCCCGAGGAGTTTACACTTGACCTATTTGAAATATATTTACCATACTAGTATTACTTATCAGCTGTTGTATTTCAAAATATAATTGAAAGTAGCCATCACATTGTGGCTATCCATTATAATTAAATGAAACAATATTACACTACTTTGTTTAAGCCACCATATTTTTTTATTAACGCAGACTGGATGTGGATAAACCGTTCCTTCCTCAGGGCAAAATATATACTAACCTAACCCGAAGAGTATAACAAAATTATGGAAGAACATATTACATCAGGTGTTGAAGTGGGGGTGGAGGAGTTAATAGAGATTAGTGTTAAGTAGGGGTAGTAATGAACGGTTGTTTCAAAACCAAGTTTTAAATAAAGTTATATTGTTTCATTAAAAAATAGCTAGTCAACTATGCAACTTCTGACTGTCTCACATAGTCTATGAAACCCATTATCAAGTTTTGTCTTTATAGAGAAAAATAATTATTTATTAACCTGTTTTTTCTCCACTCGGATTTTTAATGTTAATTCCTATAACATACAACATTCATAATTATATCTTCAAATATTACCACGCACTAATTGATATTATAAACGACAATTAGTCTTCAGATAGTCAAATAGGCACCATCTGTCTCCCGCACATAGTCTACTTGGCCTATTATTTAGTATGGAGCCGTGATAACAGAACGCCCAGACAGCTATTTGCATATATTTAAATGTCTTTGCAAGATACTAAATCGCGCATCTTTAGGCATACACCTTTCCAGCTCATGCCCTTAATTGTACCGTCAAGATTGACATGAGTAATAATACTAATAATAATAATAACAACCTTCGGCTTTTATGTTGGTAACGTCCTTTTGTAAATGGTTGAGATTTATTGATGGTTATAAGAACGTATTATTTATTTAGATAGGCGACAATCGAGAAGATAATGCTGATATTGTGAAGTGTTAATGTGTACTTTAATTATGCATGACTTATTTTATGTTGAAATCCAGAAAGAATACAGGACCGATGTAAGCGTAATGTATAAGATTACGAAAGGGACACTTAGATGGTTTGAACATGTATATCCGTTGAACGTAGAAGGATCGTAAGGAAAATATGCGAAAGTGAATTGTAGAAAATGTATGTATGTAAGAGACGATGTATGTATGTGAATGAATAAAGGATTGTGTGGTGGTCCTTCCTCTTTGCTTGTTACCATTTTGCATAATGGATACGTACTTACTTTCAAATAGATTTTTTATGCAATTATATGCATCTCCCTTTAAAATATGTTCCTGAATTCCTCCACCCAATAACCAAATTACCTATCGCTGTCTAACAGTTGGAGTACCTACGTACCTACATAAGTGACCTTGCGACATTTTGTTTTACATCACAAGTCTGTTAAGAAATCCGGTGCAGTGAACAAATTCCTGCAGTGCACCTAATTCGAGTCTATTTCTGAAGCTTGTACTGTGATAACCAGCGTTGTCCCTCAAGGTCAAGGTCTCAGTATCGATCGAAAAGACCAAGGGTAAGTCAGAATCCCTTCCCATTTCTAACTTTTAACCACAGTTGTCTCAATAGTTGTGTCAAACATTTGATTACAGTGCGCAATAAAATCTAAAAATGATTCGCATGCAATATTTGCGACTCCATCAACCAACCTAGAAAATTGTCTTAATTTTACTCTTCGGTTTCAATAAAATTGCTTAAACTATTTTCATTCGTTTTTCAGCGTTTTACAAGATGCCTTTTCAGACTAATTTTCATACGAGTCGTCTTTTCATGTGGATTCGGGATGTAAAAAGTACTTGTTCTATTTTAGTACAGATTCTCATACATTCTAATATAAGTCGGACATAATTTGACATTTGTATTCTGTCATTATTGTTTTAAGTTACAACGTGGAAACGTTGCAGGTTTATTTCGTTAAATAGTTGAAATTTGACAAAAAAGACAGTGTGTATTACAAATTATGAAAATTAATTACTTTTCTGGTGACATTTGATGATGACAACGGCAATGGCAAATAACATATATGCATTAATTTGGTCGATGGTTCAAGGTGTTGCCGTTTTTAGACGATTTTATAATATTATACTATCTAATTACTTACCACGCCGTTTCTCCGCAGGGGTATGCAGAGAGGACGGACCGCCAAACACTCGATCTTTGCACACACTTCTTGCCTCATTCACATTCATACATCGTCTCATACATACTCTTCTATTATTCTGACTCTTAACATGGCCAGAATTAAGTATCTTATTCTATTCAAATTCAAATTCAAATTCAAAAAAATATTTATTGCACAAAAATTCAAAGTACAAAGGGTATAAGCTTATAGGTTACATCCTATTTCTTCCAGCTAAACCAACAAATAAAAAATTATATTACATAACCCAATAATTATATGTTAACAAATGTATGTAAATAAAAAAATAAAATAAAAAATCAGAAAAAAAAAACAGAAGTATTTAATTTATTAAAGGTATTCATTTAAGGTGTAGTGACATTTCTTTAAAAGAAATGTTTTTAGTTATGATTTAAATTTAAGTATGTCGGTTATTTGTTTGATGCTCGTGGAAGCAATTCACATTTGAATTCACATTTGAGTCATTCACTAAATTCCCTAAACAAAAAATACCATTCACTTAATAAATTAATTGCATGAAAATAATGATCGTGTAAAGTAAACATTATTCATATAGGTCCCTATATATTTTTCACACGGGGGATCGGTATTAAAAAAAACTATCGTGTAACACGCCCATTACTCTCCATTTAACCATTGATTTTCTTATTTATCTCTTTTTGTTAATGAACTGTTCAAACTAACACAACTCCATTTGCAAAACTAATGAAGGCGTTTCCTCTCGCAATCGTTAGCTAAATTGTACGAGCCATTTCGTTTAAGCTTGCAATCAAATAATAAATCAACTGGAAAATCTATTCGTATCACAGAGATATATTTGTAAGGAAAATAAAAGATGTTCATTGTACACATACAATATTGAGTACAATACAAATCGGTTTATAGACGCATTATCTAATTAATAGTACTTACTCTACGAAACTACCACAAATAACCAAGAAACATAAAATTATTGGTACCCACTGTAAAATATTTTAAAATAACTGACGTATACCCGGCGTTGCTCGTGGTTATGAATGGTTTGGACTAAGGTTTTGAGGTTACGAATTCTAGAGTACCTGAAAAATTGGTTTATTTTTATATTACAAATAATTTATATAAATTTGTTTGTTTTGTTTCACTTGGTAGTGCCATGCCTTCCTCGGGCGTCCCCGGCTTCCGCCATTCACTACTGTATACCACATTGTTACTGTCAAAAATAACAACACGTATTAACTATTAATTTTTTTCTAAGTTTTATTAATATTACTACTAGCTGAAGTCTTCGGGGTTGCCCGGGCTTTATAGAGAGTTTTTCGAAATCAGATGTAGAAAGTAATTTTCTTCTAATTTTAAAGCTCAATGGCTAAAAGTTTCAGCAATAAGTGTCAAACTTCTGCTTTAGACGGTAAGAAAAGAGGTTTTTTTTTTGAAATCTCATACAGACAGTCACCTTTCTCTTGTTTTGGAGGTAAAGTATAAAAACATTCCAACAAACAAATAATTAATTTTTATTTTTTCACACAGCATCACCAAAAATGACATAGCCCGTGAAGGAAAATATTTGGACCTTCTTTGTGGAGCTAATGTTAAATAAAGCTTAAGTGATGTACCCCCAACCAGTCACTCTAACTCTACTAAACATAAATACTTTATTTTTCACATTTGACGCCAGTCTCTGACTACTAAAACTAGCATTATCTGCTTAGAATAATAAGGAGATGTTCGCTTAAATCTTCAGAGATCTTGGTCCTTTTTGTGCTCCATTATTAATCCTCCGAAACAACATCTCGCATTGCTCCCACGATTATTCCAATATGCAAATGTGTAGACACAGCATCTTATACAGATGATAATGTTTACATTCCCCAACTACTGTCAATAAACACGTGACGACGAGGAACATGTTTGTTGTATGCTAATGGAATCCAATTTCGCTAATCCTGCCAAATTATTATTGTTTGTTTTCTGCGAAGTAATCTAGGACAAGTAAATTCATCAAATGCAAGATGATTGAGCACGTTTCAATCAAAAAGAATATTTGTACTTATGAATCATTACAATACTTGGCAATTTTCTATTGCATTAGAAACGTTAAAAAACTATTACATCAATGGTGCTTATTAAACCTTCGCCAATATTGATTTTATTTATATTTTATTGATCATCCATGACCTTATGGGCTTTTACATACTTTTATAGCTAACATGTGTTAGTGCGTACAGAGAACAATAAAAAAGTCAAGGCGTTTTCACTTTTGGAGTACAAACGTCAAAAGGATACTATTCAAAGCATTCTGCACTTCGCTTTACACGTCAGAACTGTGGGTAGATTACACTGCATCCCAATGGCATAAGTTAAAAGTCGCTTACAATAATGCTTATCGCCAACTCGTCACCTCAGTGCTTAATTGTCCAAACGACCATTTGCAAATTTTACAGGAGGAGGTTTTCTTTGATTATTTCAATGAAACATTATGACAGGTGTTTAAGATGAAGATATTTCCGTCAAGCTAAAGGTCTGATCAGCTTAAATAATTCTTTGTAAATTGACTAAGGATAGTTTTTGATACTTTTTTTTACATTTTAAAATGGAGATTGAACAAAAACGCACCACCAGAATTTTGTAAATGGAGATTGAACAAACTGGAATTGGAGATAGGGCAACTTTTGCGTAGAACTTTCCGTGCTTGTTTGTTCAAACGACCACCTTTAGTTATATACAGGATGAGTTTATTTTCAATATTTCTATTATGGATACTGACAATTCGTTGTGGAATCTATATATATATATATTTATAATAGTGATTTTTTCTTTGTTTGTTCCTTCTTATTTCCTATACCTTTTCTATACATAAAAGTGAGCTCTGGCGTTATGAAATTTATATACAAATTCACATCTTATTTCCCATACCACTCTACCGACTGTGATAAAACTTTGTAACTTTGAGTTGTGCCCATGCCCGCGAAGGTTTCCCTATATTATATTGAACTATGGCGTTGTGAAATTTGTATAAAGATTCTCTTATTATTTCCTATATCATTCATCCGATTGCGATAAAACTTTGATGAGTTGCTTTGCGCACGCCGGCGAAGGTTTCCATACATAAAGGTGAACTCTGGCGTTATGAAATTTGCATTCAGATTGTATAATAGGTGGCGATCGAGTTGTTATAAAAATGTGTGCATTATTTCTTGTAGCTTAGCAGTAGGGACTGAAAGAGGGAAGGGTGAGGATAATCCGTGAGGGGGGAGGGTTCGTGGGATGCGGGACAAATCTTTCTTTGAGTGGCATTGAAACGCGTGCCAGGTACTCGACAGTTCCATTATAATAATTTACTTCAATGATAATAATATATTAAACAATGTCCAACTTTTTTTTATTTCTGACCGTGACTGGGTTTAGCCTATCAACCATCTTTAGACTTCCATCTTCGTTGTTACGACATAGCAACGAAAATGGGATATCCATATAATTTGAATAAAATCATTGCATTCCACCCCTTTTAATCCCCCTCCCTAAATTTAATGTATATAAAGCACAGCTTAAGGAATATCTGTACCAGTCTGAAGATGACCGCAGTAGGCTGAATCTCTTACGATCAGATTTTTTTTTATGTCACACCTCACAAGAGCGTCCCTGCCAGTATACAGACAGGGGAACTATGTAACCACCCGGTTGGGCGGCGTTGTGAGGCGGGTTAAGGTAGGGGCTGTATGAAGGGATTTATTAATGCTGGCCTTGAAGAGGCTCGGATTATAGGAGAGAGATGCCGGAAGCTCGTTCCACATACGAACCGACTTACAAAAAACAACCCGTTCTCATGAAGCTAACGTCAATCGTAAACGGGTGTTCCGCTCGTGTCCGTCGAGTTTCGCGCACGTGCACCGGTGCATCAGGGATCAATGCTGCTAGCTCCTTGGAGCAGGCTCCATTGAAATACCTGTAGAACAGACACAGCATGCCTACATTGCGTCTATGCACTAGAGAAGGCAATCGGTCTGTTAACAACGGATTGTCAATCAGACGGATCGCCCTCCTTTGCACAGATTCAAGTAGGTTAATTAAGTATTTTGGGGCACCAGCCCAGAGGTGGCTCCCAAATTCAACTGTTGGGCGGACTTGAGACTTGTACAGGGTCAGCAGCTGGTCACTGTTGAAGGATATCCTAGCCGTGTACAAGACGTCCAGCTTCTTGGAAGCCTGATTTACTCGGGCTTCTATGGATCCCCGATACTTGAGCCGGTCTGATATAGTAACTCCAAGCATTTCAATGGAGTCTTTATTGGGGAGAGTGCTCCCATAGAATTGCGCCTAAACAGTACGCGTGGCCAAAAAACTAAATCACTTAAATTATAAGAAATTTATGCAAATTATTTCAGTGAATAATATACCTATACATGTTTTTTTGGCTAAAAATTAAAATCCTACCGTTTTTGTTGGTAATGCTCAGAATCGTAATCAAAACCCCAAAACACACAAATGAGGAAAAAATCAGAATTATAATTTATTATATAACTATAATTTATTTCAACAAACTGCCTAATCACTATAGATCAATTTGTAAATCTCAAACGGCTACATACAAATACGGATATACTGAAAATTTCGAATTGAAATACTAATCTAACTAGTTTAATATGAATCGTCAGTCAAAAAACCAATTTTGACAGCAAAAACTTGCAAAAAGTAGAGTCTGAGCGAAAACAGAAAAGTGAACACGCTGTATGACAAAGTTCATTGCAATGTAAAAAACAAAACAAATTTGGTATTGATAGAGATATTTAAAACTAACACTTACCGCTCTATTTCCGCACTGCTGCGTATGTATGCACTTTTGTAATTAGTTATTGACATTTTCCTGTTGTTTTGTCTATCAAAAACTCCTTGGTATATATTTAAATGCTTTTTAACTTCCGCGTAACACCAGAAAACAAACACCGTTGGAATGTAAAAACTTAAGATGGCGGCATCACGTGATCCTCGCATCGTGCTGTAATTGGTCGGTTGGTGGAGTTTGAACAAACTAGCACGCAATTTTAATTCTCGACTCTAGGAGGTTGGCCTAATAAGGAGATTGGCCAAACAAGGACTCACTTTTAGAATATTGTTGTGGACATTGACATTTTAAAATGCTTATAATTAATCGTAGGAGGCTGATAAAACTATTTTTTCTTCATCGAACGACGCGTAATTTGATTCTTAACAATATTGCGTTAAAAACTCATTTTCGCTAAAATGGTCGTTTGGACAATTAAGCACTGGGGCGACGAACTATACCGCCTACCGAGATACTGCAGCGGCACGGAAATGTTCCTAGAGAGACGAGTGCACTCTTTCAGAGTGATTCCGCCGCCACATGGGAGGCTTATGGCGCAGACAACGCCAATCATGGCAGCGATGATAGTTGACACTATCATCGCTGCCATGGTTGGCTGGATGGAGTCCCCTCTGATGGCCCTCTGGAGACGAGGGATGTTCAAATATCCTCCATAAACGGCTGCTTGCGTAGATTTTTCACGTCTATTCCGATTTTTTTTTTGCTTATCTATGTATTCTTATTATTTGTCTGTTTTTTTTAAAGTATGGAGTGTAATGCATTGAAAAAATCTCTTACTTATGAACCCCTTTTCGGATATGGTTTTATTGTACAATGTACCAAATCAAGTTATAAATTATTATTATCGGAATTATTTTAAACACGGATGCCTGAACTTCACAAAATAAAACTTAAAAAAAACATTCTTCTGTTTGCAAAGTTTTTTATGTATACCTACCATTTGAATTCAAATTTTTTTTCGGTTGAGTCGATAATGATCTTGCTAGTCTTGGAAGCGGAAATTAAACCACTCCCGACATCCGATCGAGCTGAAACTTAGCAGATAGACTCGTTCGTTATTGATGACATCACGAATCACGAATGCAAACTCAGACATGTACGCATTTCTCTGAAATCGGATGACATTACAACAGTTAATATACGAAATAAATGTCATCTTTACCTGATCAGAAATTAGTGAGGTGGAAAGAGTTGTCGACTCAGTTCCTGGGGAGTAAGGCGCAATCCTCTGTCAAACAACAAAAAAAGATTTTAAATGAATCATAGTAAAGAAAATCTTAAATCAAAACAAGGTTATAAGGAGTTCGTAATTTCGCCAGATTCCAAACGTTACACGTCAAGGTGGATCGTTTTTAAAGTCAGACATATTATCACAAATCTAATAGTCTAAAAATTCATCAAATATCAGCAAATATAATAACTTATAATAATATCCGAAATTTGGAAGAAAAGCTGCTTTCCCAACAGAAGTCATTTATTCAGAAGACGGCTAATACTTTGTAAATATCTCAAAGCCAAATATTAAATGAATATAATCCGATAACATTGAAAAGATTCAACATAAGTTGAATTTAACATAACTAAGAAGTAAACATAAATAACTAAGAAGTTAACATAACTGCTATATACACATGTGTGCTTGCATGCACACATATTAAAAATTATGTATATAGTTATGTACATTTTTACAATCTAATGCTAATTTACTTTTTTCTCCTTTCTAATTTCTATCTTCTATTTTTTATTACAATTTTTCCAAAATTTTAGCTTCATCTATAGTTACTAATTTCATATGTTTACACTAGATTTCATATTTCATACAAAGTAATTACACTCAATTTGTCACCATGAAACAGGCAGCCGCCTAGTATGGTGATTCATTATATCTACTTTATGTAAATTTCAAAATAATGTAACATGTATTAAATAAATAAAATAAAAAATAAAGTTCCTGAAGTATATAAACTATAAATTGCATATTCCTGTAGAAAACATTGATTATAACTACTTATTAGATAAATTGTCCCTATTAAAACTTTCTGAAAGAAGAATAAACACAGATTTAATAGTATTACATAAAATAACTTCATTACAAAATTGACTGTCCTGAGTTACTCCAATTAATCATCATCCAAATACCCAAAAGATCTTGCCGAAATGTACTACCCTTTTATTTTTACAACACCAGGACACTGTCTTATCAAAATTCCCCGATTCCAAGACTTCACAGTCTCAGAAATAAATACTCTGATCTGGGAGATATATTTCATCTTAAAAATAATCAATATAAATATTGTTTATTTCAATTCTTTTATATATCGAGACACAAATAGACATCTATAATTTCCGCAATATATATATTTTTATTTTTTATTTTGAATTCTATTTATGTGAGACTTCTTATCATTTTTACTAATGTATCTTATTTTATCATATGTTTTTGTTGTAACATTTAATATTTTTTCGTTGTATTATGTTTCCTTTATTGTTTTAATTTTGTAGAATTTATAATAACTGTGATACTCAACTATTAAACTTTGTAGTGTGTAAAAGCCCATTAGGACGTGTAATAAATAAATAAATAATATTGAAAATTATATTTGAAATAATTGAATCAATGTCAACGTTTTACTTAGGACTTTTCATGGACAATAATGAAATGCCTTAAAATTTTCTAAAACCCAGCTCTATACACTGCACATTGCAGTGCATCTGAAGGTAGTAATAATTTCACTGAACTGTTATTATAGTTGGTCGTATTCTACGGGATAAAGCGCTGTTTAAATTATGTTGAATGGTGCTCAGAAAATCTTTTATACTGAAAGTATCTTCCACGCTGAAAATCATTTCAAATTTATTCAATTAAAAACACTATCACTCAATTTGAGAACCTTTTCACGAATTTCAAAGCTTAAATCTTCAGCTGAGTTCGGTACTAAACTTTCCCTTTGGTTCATTTCTCCTCTAATTACTGAATTCATTAATTGCCCCACTAGCTTCCCTTTGATGAAGATAATTAATAAATATATACATTTCCTGAAATTGTGCTGCGGCGATAATATGGCGCGGGTACTGATTATATTCTATTTTAAAATAGACTGTGGAGAAAACTCATTTTAAGCTCCTTTTAAATGACAGCAACAGAAAATATTTTTATTGTTGATAATGAATAATTATTATTTTCTTACTATTTCAGTAAGGTAGTTTATTAGGGATTTTCAAGAAAAGAAGGAGAGGAAGATATGGGAAGGAATATGGTAAAAGGAGTCAGAAGGAATCTGAAGGTCAGTGTGTCCAGGAGTGACGGAAGTTTGATTTCATCCCTCCCTCTGTGGTGCAATGGGTCGAGAAAGTCCTGCAGGAGAGGTAAAAAGATCTCCCTCAACCAGTCTCCTCAAATCCGGCCCGCCACACAGTAGGTAGGCAGACACATTCGTCGCACAAAACCGAGACAATCCTCATCACATGGGCACCCCTGCCAAGTCACCAAACGTAGCGAACCACTTGGCGTGACCTATAGCAGTGGTGTTGTTTATTCAATTAATGAGTTTCGGGGCGATTTTTACCTGGTATTACCGGTATAAAATGGATGCCCAAAGTTTAAAACGTGTCTCGACAATGAGGGATCTTAGAATCATGTTTGATAGTAGACTGACATTTCATGCTCATATTGAGGCGGCATGTAGCACTTCACTTAGAATTCTGGGCTTTGTTCTACGCACTGCAAGGAATATCAGAGATAACCGGGTGCTTATAGTTTTATTTAATTCCTTAGTAAGGAGTAGACTTGAAAGTGGGTCGGTGATTTGGAGTCGACACCAGGTAAAGTATTATCTCATGTTGGAGAGAGTTCAGAAGAAATTCTTGAGATTTCTCTACATGGGGGAGTATGGCTACTACCCGTGGCTCTATCCCACTGACTTTCTTTTGGGTATGCTCGGAATGAACTATCTACGGGTCAGGAGAGATGTGCGCATTGCTACACATTTCTTTAGACTGATTCGTGGATAGTTTGAAAACTCGGTCATCATGGAGAGCATTCATTTCTATGTTCCCGATGGTTATCTACGTCACCGACAACATAGACTATTTTATGTCCCGGCCCGCAGAATTAACTTGCTAATGGTCAATGGTCATGCCTGTGCACACAGTGGGCCAGCGCTAAAGGGAGAGCGGTTATAGCATGTTGACGTTGTGATAAACATTGAAATCATATGCTATTGTATTTTAAAATGCTTTTTGTTAATAAATACTTAATAAAAACAATTACTATTGTTAACTATATATACATATATGGCTTTATTAATTATTTAAAACTATAAAATGTGTGTAAAATTGATTGTGGTTGATTTTATAAAGAGTTTATATATTTTGAATGGTTGGTGAATGCTAATAATATAATTATGTGTATATTTTAGGACTTTTTATTTAAATCTATTACATAATCACAATAAAGTCTCGTTAAACTGCTAGATAGCTGTTTTTCCAAAGGGGTTTTTCACCTTAATTGCTTGAGGACTTAAATTTCAAATTGTTTGGTACTAGC
Source organism: Hesperophylax magnus (assembly GCA_026573805.1). NCBI lineage: Eukaryota > Metazoa > Arthropoda > Insecta > Trichoptera > Limnephilidae > Hesperophylax > Hesperophylax magnus. The sequence continues at coordinate 2,212,074 of JAIUSX010000018.1, forward strand.
ATTATTATCTGTTTTCAATGACTTGTTAAAATTTCGATTTATTTTACTAATTACTATTGGGAATAACCCATATTATTAGTATATTGTGTTATTCCCTTAATAATTAGCATTGTTGCTTAATTTTTTTTCAGGTATTAATTTATATTAATAATGAATGTGATATTTGCCAATGCAGTAGAGATACTTATTGTCTAATTTCTCAAGTAATGGTTTATTGATATTTTTGGAAATATTCAGTACGTAAACTAATAACTAATTACTCAAATAATTTTCAAGTACTATGCATGGAGTGTTTATTGCAATTGTGCAGGAATTTATGGTAATAGAGATGTTTAATTTGGTAATGATAAAATAATTGATAAAATTAAGAGATTTTGATTTAAATTCTAGTCGTTTATTTTAAATTCAAAATTATATGTACATATGGTTTTTACGTAGAACGTCGTAAACCGGGGCGCGGCGCTTGGATTACGCGTCCATAAACCGATTACCAACCATACGTATGTTTTTTCGTAGACCGTAACTTCTACGACGGTTTACGAACGGCGTAGATGACCCATAATTAAGAACAGAGCATGAATGTGCAGTAAAAAAAAAGTATCGCATAAACTGCTAATTCTAAAGAACATTTTTCATTAAATAACACTAGTGGAATCGTGTGGTAAAGTAGTTAAAAGTTTATGGAAACACAAATAAAAATTTAAATATAACCAAGAAATTTATACGCGCGTAGCAGACGTACAATTCAAAAGCCTATCTATCTATAAATTTAAAAAATTATAAAAATAATTTAACATACCTTCAACTTGAAATTCCATTGTAAAACAACACTCACAAATAAAAAATTACAGCAAATTAGCAACGGTAAACACGGTGACTAATAAGGGCTCTGATAATAGTAATTTAGCACTTCCAGCAATCAGATCACTTTCGAAACCGAAATACTAATAAAATCTTTGGCAAACCCGGATTGTATTTATACATGCAGTTAGTTTGATAATTAGGCAAGACTTACGTAAAATAAAAACCTTATAATGAGGTCATCAATATTTTATGGCTTTGACCTACCGAGGGACCACTGTGGCTGTGGGGAGAGCAATCTTGCTGTTAAACAGAATCAATTCGGATATCGACATGTTTTGCATCAATGAAGCTTCCTTTAAAAGGCAAGTTCTATTATCACTGGTATAGTTGATATACACACTGTAAATATTAATCTTAGAATTCTTATTATAAAAATAATTTAAAAACGCATTGAAATGAACAATTTTGTAAATGTTTTTGAAATTAATAAACAAATCGAATTAAAAGAGAAAAAATGGTTATTCAGATATGGTCATCAAACACGGCCAAACTCATGTCAAGCAACGTTTTGATTATGAATGAGCTTACACCATGGCGATACTGAGAGTATATTCCACCCTGGAACGTGCAGCAAATATACTAATTATTATTTTAAATGAACGAATTTCGAAATTACACAAAATAATCAAACAAAATTTACTTGCGGATGTCAAAATTTGAACCCGCGACCTCCAGATTCGTAGCCAAAGAACTCAACCCCGGAGGCCATATGTAAGCTGAATACTAAATTTTCATAAGCAGCACTTTTTTTTTCAAATATTCATTTAATTAATTTCCTCCGTTTTCACCATTTCCGTCCCCGGCGTCACACGGTTAATATCAGTTTTGTTTGTCAAACATTTGTCTTGGAAGGGTAATTAATATACCGTACGCATATTTGCCTTAAAAATTAACTTTCCCAGTGAGCCAGCAAAATAACCTGAGCCTTATGTCTTATTTGAAATTTCAATTTAATTTATACGAAAAAATGAAAATTACGCTTTTATCGAACTTGTTGGCTTAAATTAAAATCACGGGATATTATATTTGTCGTATTTGCGAAGCTTATTTTATTTGTGAAACCGCACAAGAGTTCCAACTGCTCCTAACCATCTGGAGCCAGTGATACTATAGCATCCCCAATTGGGGTTTGTTTTGAGGGCGAAGATAGAAGAAAGGAAAGAGATGGGGAAGAGGAAGGTGGAGGAGTACCTGGCTATTCAGATATCGTCATCAAACACGGCCAAAGCCATTCCAAGCACGTTTAAATTATGAATGGTCGTCTTACACCAGGGCGATACTAAGAGTATCTTTCACTCTGAAACGTGCCACAAATATACTTTATATTATTTCAAATAAGCACATTGTGAAATAACACAAATGAATCCAAAAAATTACTTGCGTGCATCAGGATTTGAGCCGCGACCTCCAGCTTGCTATTCGAGAGCCTTACTCCTCGACCACGGAGGCCGGGAAGCTGAAGTATTTATAAAATATTTGTCTCAGAATCATCGCCTTTTAAAAACAAATATTTAATTAAAAAATACCTGTCGATTGATCACACCTTTGGTAAACTAGGGAAAATTAAAAATACCAAACAAAAATTAAAGAAAATACATCAAATATAGAACTATTACTAAAATACAATATTTTGGTTCCTTCTTTATCGCTTGTCTGATATGATTTATTCTGGTCAGTTCCAATTTTGAAACATTAAAAGGAATGGCACTGTTTTTAAGCGGCAAGTTTTATTACTGCTGGTATTATAGTTGACACCTCCATCTTGACGCAACTATATGCATATCCTTTAAACACATATTCCTTTTCCCAATTACCTGTCCCTGTCTGACAGTGTAAATTACCCACATTTAGTGGTATTGCCACAATTTAATATACACGACCAGTCTGTTAAAAAAACTGGTGCAGTGAACATGTCTCATCAGTGCGTTTAATTAGAGTCTATTACGGCAGTTTGTACAGTGATGGACAGGTAGTGTACCTCAAGTCCAGAATATCGATCTAAAATACCAAGGGTAAGTAAGAATCCTATTTAAATTCTTACTGTTAACCCCAGCTACCTCTATGTATAGTTATTTCAAATATTTATTACAGTCAACAATAAAATCACAAACTGATTTCGCATACAATATTGCGACTCCACACCTTTTTATTATATTTTTTTACATTAGCTGCAAATAATTATAACTGTGGTCTTAAAACTTATTCCAATTCTCGGGTAAAATTCGGTTTATGGGAGTCACTCGAATAACCGAAATTGAACTTGATTTAGACTAATTTAGGGCTGGGGAATCCGAATCTGTAAGAATTAGGTGGGGGTCGGCACTATTAACTGAGTTATAGGGTTTTGAAATTTCGTACGCGATACATAGAAACCATATTTTATTTATCAATTATGACATAAGAAAATCAAATTAATGACTTTTAATTAATTACTTTGACATTTCAGAAGTGTCAACCAAAAAATAAAAAGTGTTGCCATATAATAATAATATTTTTTTACAAAATAGGTTAGGTTTTTAGTTTGGGTTACAGTAGACAGAAGAACATGGGAAAAGGTATTAGAATTAAATCACAAACCAGTTTATACAAACCTAGCGTAGCCCACAAACTACTTGAAAACTGGGATATAACTCTAAAGGGGACGCGAGCAGGCGTTATTAAAGGGGCATTTTTTTGTAACAGGAAATACCATGGAAAAAAGGTATTAGAATTAAATCACAAACCAGTCTATACAAACCTAGCGTAGCCCACAAACTATTTGAAAACTGGGATGTAACTCTAAAGGGGACGCGAGCAGGCGTTATTAAAGGGGCAATTTTTTGTAACAGGAAATAACATGGAAAAAAGGTATTAGAATTAAATCACAAACCAGTCTATACAAACCTAGCGTAGCCCACAAACTATTTGAAAACTGGGATGTAACTCTAAAGGGGACGCGAGCAGGCGTTATTAAAGGGGCAATTTTTTGCAACAGGATATAACATGGAAAAAAGGTATTAGAATTAAATCACAAACCAGTTTATACAAACCTAGCGTAGCCCACAAACTACTTGAAAACTGGGATATAACTCTAAAGGGGACGCGAGCAGGCGTTATTAAAGCGGCATTTTTTTTGTAACAGGAACTACCATGGAAAAAAGGTATTAGAATTAAATCACAAACCAGTCTATACAAACCTAGCGTAGCCCACAAACTATTTGAAAACTGGGATGTAACTCTAAAGGGGACGCGAGCAGGCGTTATTAAAGGGGCAATTTTTTGTAACAGGAAATAACATGGAAAAAAGGTATTAGAATTAAATCACAAACCAGTCTATACAAACCTAGCGTAGCCCACAAACTATTTGAAAACTGGGATGTAACTCTAAAGGGGACGCGAGCAGGCGTTATTAAAGGGGCAATTTTTTGCAACAGGATATAACATGGAAAAAAGGTATTAGAATCAAATCACAAACCAGTCTATACAAACCTAGCGTAGCCCACAAACTACTTGAAAACTGGGATATAACTCTAAAGGGGACGCGAGTGGGCGTTATTAAAGGGTCATTTTTTTGTTATAGAAAATCACAGTTAGGTTAGGTTATATATATATATATATATATATATATATATATATATATATATATATATAAATTTAATATTTACAAGATTTTAAATAATAAACTACAAATCTGGCAAATGATATTTAATTTTCTGAATTTTCCATGCATTGATATTATTATTATATGGCAACACTTTTTTATTTTTTGGTTGGCACTTCTGAAATGTCAAAGTAATTAAAAAAGTTATTTTTTGGTTGGCACTTCTGAAATGTCAAAGTAATTAAAAAAGTCATTAATTTGATTTTCTTATGTCATAATTGATAAATAAAACATGGTTTCTATGTATCGCGTACGAAATTTCAAAACCCTATAACTCAGTTAATAGTGCCGACTCCCACCTAATTCTTACAGATTCGGATTCCCCAGCCCTAAATTAGTCTAAATCAAGTTCAATTTCGGTTATTCGAGTGACTCCCATAAACCGAATTTTTTCCCAATTCTCTGTTAAATTTATACTTTTAAAATTATTGTTTTTTTTAATAACAAAGCGTAACGTAGCTAACAATATACTTACAATTGTACTTGCAATTAAATGATAATTTTCTCGAAACACCTGAATTTAATTCCAGTCGGAAGTTGTCAGATGACACGACAATGCCATTAGCAAAACGTAGATTTTAAGTATTTTTTATGCCAAGACCTTATTTTTTCAAATTAAGACATTTTCTGAGCTTTTATAATTGTCCAAATTTATCCATGTTTAAACATCTAATAGTCTTGTTACAAATAAAAGTATTTTTTCTGAAATTCATCGGCGAAATCAAAATAAACGGATAGAATGGATTTAAAACGTTGCGTTTGAAAGGTTTTCTGGAAGAAATACCCTTATCAAGCTTATTGACTGAAATCGGGGATATCGTTTTCTTATTATTCTTATTGAAACCTTTGTTTCCAGAGGAGCTATTTTATTCTAAATTAACGTCAGCTCTCATTTAAGCCTCTTTACCTACTGTTCTCTTTATTATTAGTTTTTTTTACTACTGGTTGAGATTTCTTCTAACGCCAAGATGTAATTTTTTTACTAAATCACATAACAAAATAAGTAATCTATTAAAAATATTTAACAAATTACTAAAATCAATAAAAAAGGGACACTTAGATGATTTGGGCATGTGGAGCAAATGAGCGAAGAAAGTAGAATATATGACCGAAATGCGAATGGTAGCAGAAGTCGGGGATGCCTGAGGAAGGCATGGTCACACAAGGTCATGTCAAGAGTAAGAATAATATATATATATATATATATATTTTTTATGTTTTTATTTTTTTTTATTTAAGTTTTAATCCAGCAGGACTGGGAGGGTGGTGCAATCCCGATCTGTCTTTTTTTGTACAATAAAATAAAGTACAAAAAAATTATAAAAATGGAAATAAGATAAAACAAAGAGAAGAAAAAAATATATATATTAGGCAGGTACCTAAACATAAAATTAAAATATAAATCAAAAATAAAATAGTCATATAAATAGGTAATACAATAAAAACAATTATAGAAGAGTATGTATGAATATGAATGAGCCAAGAAGTGTGTTAACAAGTATGTACATCATTTTTAGATTTGTTAAATGATGATAAATAATCTGAACGAAAACTAAACAAAATATAACTGTTTAAATAAGTGGTAGGTTAGCAGTGAAAGACCACCATTAAGTCATTCGACCATTAGCTGTGTTTGATAATCAGATTTGAACAGCCATGTTCTTTTCCATCTTTCCCTTCCCTATCTCTTTCCCCCAATCACTATCTTCTTCCTCACGATATATCCCAATTGGCCAATTTGGAAAATGAAGGAAACCTAAGCAAACTATAAATTATTCAAAACAGAGCAATGAGATGCATAAATACTAATGCAAATATGAAATAGAATTATCATATGAATAATATAATAATAATAATATTAATAAAATCGGAAGCAAAAAAAATTAAAATATTAATTATCATATTTATTTTGCTTATATAATGCACTTACATAATGTTGATTGACTAGATGATCATTTGTGGAAAAGTGTGTGGAAGGGTTTAGTTTTTCCTATGGGGAAGATTTAACCCGGACATAAAATCGGAAAAGAAAAAGCTAAATTGAATAACAACAAAAAAGCGACCGCTAAATAATTGGTTAATTTTTATGCGTATAATTATGAATAACGAAATGGTAAAATAATTTATGGATGAAATTGTTTTTTAATAAAATAATATACATAATTATAAAACAGGAATTCTTCCCAGTTGGACAGACAAAGGTTCATTTTGTTTTGTATTGTTTGTAATTTATATATATATATAAATATAAATAATGAATAATAAATATAAATAATGAAAAAAAATCGAATAATATTGCCGCATTTGCTTGAAAGTCTGAAATTTAAAGCGAATTATTTAGAAAAAAAGTATGCTTACTGTAAAAATATAATATTATTACCAATGAAAATGTAACCGTGTTCATTGGTAGCCTAGATTTATTGCCGATTTTAACGCTTTTATGTTATGCATAAAAAAGATATAAAAATCATCAAAAATTTAAAAAAAAATAGGAATAGATTAACGTCTTTAATTAATACAACTAAAAAAAACTTTTACAAAAATGAAATTGGCCTGGCTTAACAAAATGTAAAACATCTTTGGAAAACAATATAATAAATAATAGAAAAAAACAAAAAAAAACTCTAACAAAAAATTGTATGGAAAAAATCTATTGACGTCATAAGGAAACCGATCATATGTGATAATGCCTTTCATTAATATTTCGTTAACGTCGAACAAATCCACACGAATCGATGAAAATTATAAGATAGATAATTAAACAAAATAACATGTCTGTTTTCCAACCGATAACTATAAATTATAAGAAAGATAATTAAACAAAATAACATGTCTGTTTTCCAACCGATAACTATAAATTATAAGATAGATAATTAAACAAAATAACATGTCTGTTTTCCAACCGATAACTATAAATTATAAGATAGATAATTAAACAAAATAACATGTCTGTTTTCCAACCGATAACTATAAATTATAAGATAGATAATTAAACAAAATAACATGTCTGTTTTCCAACCGATAACTATACATAAAAGATGGATCTGTACCAGGATTTTATGGAGTCACAGTACAAATATTGGAGCGGTACAGCAATGTATTAAGTATTTCAATTACACGGATACTAAATATAAGTTTGAATAGTGGAATTTTTCCATTTGTTTTAAAAAATCTATCTTAACACATGTTTTTAAATACGGCAGCCCTGACGAAATATCAAATATCTAATGACCTATATATCTTTTGTATAAACATTTCAAATTTTTTTGAAAAGATTCTAAAAAAAGAACTCCTGTATCATATTGAAAATAATAAATACTCAGTCCTAGCCAATTTAGATTTAGATTAAAACTTGGTGCTCATGATGGCATTGCAGAACTTACTTCAACTATATACCATGCATTGGATAAAAAAAATGCATTTTCATAGATTTGGGTAAGGTAAAAGTATCTAACATACAAAACTAATTAATAAAAAGTACAACGAACAAATTATAGGCCATTGAAAGTGTAACATACGGATATGCACTTGAGCTAATAAGACTTGGGAGCTGTACTCACATAAACGCAGAAAAAACTTTGGGTTAGTTGAAGCACGGGATCAATTGTACCAGTACAATTATTCCCCACATAAATTGGTACAACTATCCCAATATTGAAATTGAAAACGTCCGGGTGTACCGTGGACAACTGGTGACATGTTCGCAAGTTTCAGGGCCATCGCCTGACGACTCATCATAAACGTGTTATTCGCTTTGGTACTACTAACCCGTGGTACAATTGTCCCCGGTCTCCCCTATTCTTATAACCACTCCTGTGATTTTCGGCATATTATGCCGAATTTTCAAAACGTCTTGAGTGATCGCACGCCAAAATATACCATTTTTGACTCCCGGAATTCGCACATTTACGATTTTTTTTTATAAATCCTAAAAATATAAGATAAACTTAGTTCTCCGATCTAAATTTTTATTTTTTAAATGAGGGCGAGAAATATCCAGCTCGAAAGCCAGTCACTCAACTCATATTCCAGTTGTTGACGCCAGCACTCGAGTGGAATAATGGAATTTTCAAATTGAACTTAACACATGTGTGCGCTACTCTATATTAGTTTATATTTTAAAAAAACTCAATAAATAATTTTAAAATGTTAGATATTAAAAAAACCGTCTCTGGAAAAATTTCCGCATTTTGTGTAGGTGTATAGGTCAAATGCCAAGATTTTGCAGCACGGACCGTACCAGGCCATTAATAAACCTACAAAGAAGTAATCCAATCCGAAGAATATACGTGTAATGCGAGCCCCTTGCACTCTGCGGTACTAATGTTTACTCTAACGGCGCGGAACTCCATCGGAACCCTCGCGACATTTAACCAAGTGATTATATTGAACTTTACGACTGAGGACTCCACCAGACCCCTGGAACTGTGGAAATAGAATGGAACTTCCACCCACTTCCACGGAACTTGGAAACTCTCTGGAACTTTTATCATCGAATGGAAGATTAGAAAGTTGTCTGAAGAAAGTATTTTTCTTTATTGTTATTGCATTTCGCGGTTTTCAAGTATGCTTTATTGTGTAATTATTGCACACGAAATCAGGACACAAGAAAAAAAGTCAGCGAGGAGTGCAAAACGTAGGTAATACAGGTTGAGCAATGTTTTCTTACGCGTTAAGTTCCCAACTTTTATAATTTAAATAACATATTTCGTGTATACATAATATTATTGTAACAATTCCTTTACGACTTGCGCAAACCCGTGAAAATCATGGGATAGTAGAGGCGCTATTGCGTCCTAATATCTCGTATTTTTTTACATTAAGTACACACGGGATACCCTGAGGAAAATAATTTCTTTCAGGGCCTGTCATATTTTGGGATGCTCTGTGGAGGGTCTTTTTTAAGGAAACGAAGGGGAGGAAGTTCTGTTCAGTTCAGTGTGTTCAGGAGTGGTGAACATATGAAAATATCGCTACAACTGTGGCGCAAGACGGTGGGTCAAGAGATCAGTGGAAGTGGTCAAAGGGTCTCCCCAAACCAGTCTCACCTGATCTGGCACGCCGCGTAGCTGGTTGGTCTAAATATTTCTCACCATTATCACGCCACTAGTTTCCGGTCGTTCGGCGTTAGAGCGTTGGAGGTGAAATTGTACTAATTGGAGGTAAAAAATATGAAATTAATTTTTTTGCCGTGTTTCATCTCAATATAATACATCAATGGGGATAACAGTAATTTAATATTTGAATAAAGGTAGTTTTTTTTCCCTTGTACATGTGTGTTTTTTATTACTTTATATTATAGAAAAAAAACAGTACATTAGTTACAGCGATGAAACAATTTACAGATATTAAATATTTAGTAATTGTATTGTATTGTACGTGTGAGTGTGTGTATAATATGTACGCGTATTGAACAGTTTACATTTACATGGTGCTAGTTTTAAATTTTGTCAGTGAATTCGAAAAAAATTCAAGTTAGAGTCGACAGATACCATCGAATTTAAACCAAACAAACACTTCCAATTTTGAAAATTGTAGGATAACGACAGAGGTTGACTCTGGCCATATTGAGTGGTTAATGAGACGGTATAAATTGTAGAATAATGACAAAGGTTTACTGTGACCATATTGAATGGTTAGTGAGACGGTATAAATTGTATGATTATTGCAAAGGTCAACTCTGGCCATATTGAGTGGTAAGTGAGACGGTATAAATTGTAGGATAGTGACAGAGGTCAACTCCGGTCATATTGAGTCGTTAGTGAGACGGAAAAAATTGTAGGATAGTGACAGAGGTCGACTCTGGCCATATTTAGTGGTAAGTGAGACGGTATAAATTGTAGGATAGTGACAGAGGTCGACTCTGGTTATATTGAGTCGTTAGTGAGACGGTATAAATTGTAGAATAATGACAGAGGTTGACTTTGGCAATACTGAGTAGTTAATGAGACAATATAAATGGTGGCAGGTAGGTAGTTCGCCCTCTTTCACATACCAACTGTTAACAAGTAAAGACGTTTCCGCATTCCTTGTATTTGGTGTAATAAATATATCACTATCCATATCGGAGTATAATTGGAGATTCATTAAACCAGAGTCAGAAGAAAGAGACGCAACCGAAATTAGTATTTTTAATGAGTTGATAATTGAACACACTAATATAGTTATTTGAAGAAAAACGTGAAAAATTTTCAATTTCAAAATTGATAAACATGTAATAATTACCTTGATATTTAATTAAAAAGTTAAAACTGATACATTTTTGACCAATTAATAATATTAATATACTTCTCTGGAGGTTTATCAAATTTTGAGTAAAATTCTCAAACATAATTTCAATTGTTTTTAAATTATCGTATCATTATTTTTATTTCGAAAAGATATCATGAAATGAAAAATCTCAAGGACTTAAAACGGTTAACAGGAACATTATTTTTTGCTTACTGTCATATACAACTTTCAGCATTATTCTAGATTTGAAGTAAAAATACAGATTGAAATTTCTTTCAACTTTTTCCTCATTGTGAAAACGTTGTAGAGTGTTTAAAAATAAAGAACATGTTTTTATCAGGGCGATCTAAAGCAAATGACTCATTCTGACATGGAACAGATGTTCCCAACAGAGTAATCAGATGCTCTCAACTCTAAAGGATGCTGAAGTTTGAAGATTCGTGTAAAGAGGTGCCGCGGACCCTTAAGTTGCTGGTAATGAATATCCCTGTTGAGATAAAAGAAAAGAAAACAACATTCAATTATACGTTTCCACAAATTCTGCGAAAAGGAGAAATTTCCAGATTAAAATCAAGCCACGAATTGTGTAAAACAATGGAAACTTTTATCATGGAGCAAGATGCGGTCGCTGTAAAATTGTGCTTGTTCTTGAACACGTTTTGTTCATTTTTAACCCAATGATGACCTACGCAAATTCAGCGCAGAAGGTAATTCAAAATAATTAGTTGTTACCAGGCGTATGATATTTATGAATTATACTGATCAGACCAGAGCTCAAGTTAAGTGCCGCCGCTCTGGAAGACGGTTCATTGGATAACCAGCACCTCTGCCATAAGTTACACCAAGAAGTTCAATACGTTTGGTAACTTAGCTGGGGTGGCCAGGTTCAAGGGTTGATGTTTGTTCAGATCTTTGACCAATGTAAATAAATATTAAAAGCTACCTTGGGTAAAAAAAAATCACTCTAGCGTTATTTCTTAAAAAACGTGCTTATTTTTGTAAGTGCTTTTACAATATTTTTTCTTAAGTTATAACGTTTTATAAAAAAAACTATTGCTTTTTATTCGCTAACTCAAAAAACAAAAAATGCAGTTATGAACTTTTGGCAGTAACTCCACGATATTATGTGGTAGGATGTATGAATATTAATGAGACAAGGAATGTGTGCCAAAACCGATTTGTTTGGCGGTCCCTCTGCGGTGAAACGTCGTGATGTTTAGTTAGTTAGTCAATTTCTTGAGTAGGCCGTCTAAATGTCATATTAAATTCACATCACAGCAATTTAAACAAGTGGTGCTTTTAAACCCCAGTGGACAAGTTCAGGGTCAAAGACTTGAATTAATTTGTTTTGTTGGAAACAAAATGAATACGAGATAAAAAGACATTTTGGAAATTACACGCTCTGAGGACCGCGCTGAGGTTCGAGTTAAAGGTCTGAAATTCAAACAAACGCATTAATATTTAGTCGGAGACCTGAACCACAAGGCAAGTTGCTTGTGTCATTTAAAGGAGTGGATATTTTGTACACAGAAATATAATGCAACCAAAAAACATGTTTCAAAAAATGTTGGTTGCATTATATTTTACATGTTTCAAAAAATTAAATGTAATCATTTTGTTCTTATCGGTTGAAAGATGGTTGCAGTTAGATTTAAAAATGGGACAACAAATAAATCTGAACTTCTAGTCATATAAAATTTGCATTAATTATTGAAACAATACTACAAATGCTTTCAGTCAATCAATCAAAACATATCTACATATAAAAAGAAAATAAATTAGGTTTCGAGTCACGACCGAGGGTCGAACTCGGTACCTTGTGCTATTAATACGTGAGGACGCATTTACCAGTTTTGCCACTGAAACCCATTTCCTTGACAGTTGACAATAATTCGACGGTTTTTTTTTCAATGTATAAAAAAGAAAGACAAACATTCCCGGGATACGAAAAACCTGACAATATTTGAAAATCTCCTACTACCACCACAGTAAGCGAAAAATGTTGCTTGTGATAAAGGAGCTGTGGAATTGAACACACTACGCCTGGGTGGGACCCAAACGCGATGTCAACTCTGCCACCGACTGGTCGAGTTGTGCTATGTGTAAGACCTACCTATAATATAATATACGGGTTCCTGAAACTATATACTGGTTAGTACAAGCGGGAAACTTTCCTATGTAACAATTCTCGGACGCCATAATACGGGCTATGTCGAGTATGGTGACCGAGAAAACACAACATTATTATAAAGGTATAATTATCAATTAACTTGAAAAAGTATTAATATCACATTTGGAGGTATTTTTTTTTTATTTAAACATTCGTTTTTGAGTAATTTTGAAAGAAGTTCAAATTTTTTATGCCAAATTCGAAAAGAATCGGTCACTGATTCACAAGTTTTCCGCCCGTACTACTAGTTTCCGGACACCGTGTATAAGCTCAAGTAATTATAAAATGAATAATTGACAATTTACAACCAAAACTATGTATTTACCATGCTAGAAAACGCTTAGACCTTCTCAATATTCTGTTTTTCTTCCATTATATTATAATTCAGGCCTCTTCAAGACCTGAACTGGCCTCACAACGCTACCCAACCTGATGGCGACATAGTTCCTCTGCTTTTACACTGTAAAGACGGGCGCTTTTGTGAGGTGTCACGTAAAATAAAAATAAATCAATTTATGTAGAATTTAAAGAGAATATACTATACATATTTACATCAGTATTATGTCATTCAATTATTGAAGAAGCTCAGATTTTTGCTTAAGTTTCAATTTAACGAACTGAGAGAGAATCAAAAACTGATAGCTTTAAAGTGAAAACGAAATATAAAAGGAAAAGAACTGTAAAACAGAAAAGAAAAAGTAAATGAAATTTACGACACTGACGTCTGATAGCCCAAATAATCTCCCATCTTTCTTTACTCCCCTTTTCAAACTTCCTCCCTCCTGAGGAATTTGAAAAAAGAATGATAAAAACCCTTAAGAGACTAGAGGCTGGTGAAATTTCGTCTGAGTTATCTGTGTTCTAAGGATGAAGTCCTTGAGATTACACGAACATCAGAATCTCACCAGATAAGCTCCTATAATCCTGGCCGCTTACGACTAAAGAGGAAGTTTAATGGACGCCTTAACATGTCCTTTGAGTTTTTAATTACGAATCAGCGATATTTTATTAAAATGTACGAATGTTAAATCTGAAAGTAGGGCGATCTAAGAATTATTTTAATATTTCATTAATTATGAAAAAATTAAACTAGAAACCAACTCACGGAGGACTATTTTAAACTAATAATTTACATAATAAATCCAAGCCACTCGGGCCAAGTAGTACTATATATGTCACCAAATGACACGTCCTCATAAAACTCATTTGTTTTTTTTTCTATTATGGTCAAACAAGTGGAATAAACGGATTTAGAATCAGGGAACAACCAAGTTATTCGTTGCATGTAAAAGTTTAATTTAGTTTTTATTATATATAAAACTAACTAAATTATTAGACGTTTATTAACTTTATTAGACGTTTATATATCTAAATACGTTTTCTTATGAAGACCACTATATTTTATATATTTTACCAGAAAAATATAGTTAAAGAAAAGACCATCCAGTTAGCGATTAAAACATATTGTGCAGTATTTGCGTTTATTTCGTTTGTTATTTTAAAATTGGAAAGCGTTTTATATTTAAAGAAATAAATTAAAACATTTTGTTTTTACCACGATAATCTTTATTTTTTTTAAATATCGACATGTTTCGAAAACGACGTTCTCTTCATCAGGACATAAATTGTACTAAAACTTATCAAGTATAGAAAAAGGCGTGGGTAGAAATGAAAGTATGGGGGGGGAGAGAGGTATAAAGGGAGGAGCTTAGAAAATCAAAGACAAAAAATTACAATGGAAATATGTTTAGGATAGGGTTATTCACAAAATTAATTTGATTATTAATAAGTTAGTTAGCGCCCTTTGTGGCAGCTGGACGCGTCATGCCGTCTCCAACCGCTTTGTGTTTTTTTAGTATTTTCAAGGGAAACGAGGCAACATCCCTTTGAAGTTATTTTAAAAATCAGTGAATCAACATTTTAAATTAACTTACCAATTAGTAATCAGAACTTAATAGTAATGTGACTAGAGTGCAGTGTTTCAAAAATGAATAATCGAAAATTGTGCTAAAAATATTCTAAATTCAATGAAGTTGAACTTGGGACGAGAATCGGTAACTGTAGGTACGCCAGATGTTTTCAATGTTATTCTTGGAAACTCTGAAAGCCCTAACAAGTGCCCAAGCTGATTTATTGTCCCGTCCGCCGCCTTTTATTTCGGAACAATGCACCACTAACATAATCACCAGAAACAAGTGTACAGGGAGATGGACTTTCCGAATGTCACAGCGGTGCTGCCAAGGTCTGGAATCCATGAGAGGACATTGTGTCAGCGCTCTATTAGCAGCAGACACATACCTGGAAGGATGACGAACCTCGTGCTGGCACTGTTGGTGGACGCGGTGGACTCTCTCGCTGCAGCAGCTGGTCCAGTTTCCTCACCACCTTGGATTCTTGCTGCAGAGTCTCCATCCTCTACCTTCGTCGAATGTCACAGCGGTGCTGCCAAGGTCTGGAATCCATGAGAGGACATTGTGTCAGCGCTCTATTAGCAGCAGACACATACCTGGAAGGATGACGAACCTCGTGCTGGCACTGTTGGTGGACGCGGGGGACTCTCTCGCTGCAGCAGCTGGTCCAGTTTCCTCACCACATAGGATTCTTGCAGCAGACTCTCCATCTCCGTGTCACCTGTTTCTGTATTTCATTTTATTTAACTTAATTTCAATTTCAATTTGTAATATTTATATATTTTTTTGTAATATCTGCATTAACTGTACAGCGCCCCTGAGGTGATATTTCGCAAAAGCGGCGCTATAAAAATCATCCAATAAATAAAATAATAAATAAATAAATAAATTTAAATTTCTATTGACATTTTTCCTGATTTCTAATATTTCTAAAAGATCTAAGTGAAAACCTCTAACGTTAGTGTTTAAAATTTTTAAAACCAGT
The DNA here is from genome assembly GCA_026573805.1 of Hesperophylax magnus. NCBI lineage: Eukaryota > Metazoa > Arthropoda > Insecta > Trichoptera > Limnephilidae > Hesperophylax > Hesperophylax magnus. Next base: position 2,227,874 of record JAIUSX010000018.1, read on the forward strand.
ATTTATATCAAAGGAATTGTTAAATTTAATTAGATGGTTAGCAAATTCCGAATAATTATTGCTATTTAGACATCTCAAATGTTCCTTAAGCCTCGTTTCAAAATTTCTGCAAGTTTAACCTACGTATATATAGGTAAAACTTATATTTGCTTTTGAAAACAGTGGTATACGTTGTCTGTAATATATTTTGACGGCATAATATTTTATGCCAAGATTCATTCTTATTTATTATAAACTGTGACATTCCTATTAAAATGCTTTGATTATTCAATTAAAAGGGAAATCGTTTATAAAAATAATTTTACTAGAGAATTTGTATTCCCATTTGATCATAGGTTTTAGAATTACACAAGAATTACAAAAGCCATCACGAAACGTCTGGCAGATGTGAAACATCGAAATTGATTTTCGTTTTAAGTCCTTAAATTTTTGATACAAAATAAAATATATATTTTTTAAATATACACAAAAAGTCTATCAAAAACTTAAGTTCAGCATCATTTAGAAGATCCATTTAAAATTTTATTGATAAAATAAGCTGGTCGAATCAAGCGTCGCTCGTTGTAAGAGTGTCGTTTCGTCTTGCACGCTTGCCTAGCAAGAGTCGGTTTCACATCAAAATGAATGCCTGGTCAGTTTCTCGGACCTGTGCATTGGACAGGCCTACGGTTGAATTTGCCCTGGCAAATCTCTAAGAAGAAGTGGGAATAATCGACAAGTGAAGAAGTCGTGTTAAAAAAAATTCAGTAACAAAAACGGCATAATCTAGCAGGCCTAGAAAATGGATCTTTCCGCTGTTTTTTTCTTCTTCTAATGAACATATTACTCAAATCTCAGATGTTTCTATATGAATCCTTCGGGAAGTTACTAATTCACGTGTAGAAAAAAAAAGCTGGTGCTTACTGCTAATTTTATAATTTTCAGACCTTTTGATAGAAAATATTTTAATCGTAACGTACTATTTTTATTAATCTTGAATATAAATAACTTAGATCCGTGGAGATAGCTCTTAAATTTATTATATATGTATAAATATAATCGTTACGATTTCATGGGAATTAATTAAAATGTGAACCCCCGTTATTGGTTGTCTCGTCTTAAAAGGTTGTTTGCGAGAGGCGGGTAGGTTGAAGACGAAAGTGGACATGAACGGTTCGATGAATGCAAGAGTCACTAATGAAAAAACTGTCTTAGGAAACAAAACTGTGGTCTACAATGGAGTTATAAAAAACGAATTTGATTCATTACACAGGTACCTAGTTACTTACATTTTTTCACCCATTAGATTATTATTACCCATGATGTTTTCGTAATTTCTAGCAAATAACTTATATGTGCTTTATTTCGTTAAGGAGTCCAAATAATTAATAATATTAAGAACGTTTATATTATAATTTCGTAGAATAATAAGATGTTGATGTGGAATTGATATAACAGCTTCTGATGATATCATATGAACTTTAAGAAGGAAAAACCTTTATTATAACATTCCAGAAATAAACAAAACATTTTTTATATCGCATTATTCACTTATTAGAATTCATATTCAATTTGTGAAATGTTTGTTCTTAGTAAGAATAAGACAAATCAAACACCAAAGATGTCTTACCTGTTTATAAGTTTTATCTATATATAAAAATGTATGTTTCTTTGTTTGTACCCTATAGACTCAAAAACTGCTGAATTGATATCGCTGAACATTTCTGTTGAAAGACGTTTTGCTGTTCGCAACCGACGACTTTTAATAAAACAATAAAGGTTTTACATTATTATATATAGATGGCGTTAGTAATCTTTAGTAATACTATATATTAATTTCGATACAGATATTGACTACTTCAAAGTTTATTCTTATTAGTGCCAGTAGTGTTTAGAGATGTTTAAATGGTAGAAGAAGTCAAGGACGCCTGAGGAAGAAATGCCACAATCAATTGAAACAAATACTTACTATATTACAATAATATTATTTCCACCCTTAAAATGCACCCACTATTCGGGTACACTAGAAATCAAAACCTCAAAACTTTACCCTAAGCCAATCATAAGTGCCTGAACAACGTCGGGTACATGTCAGCTAGTATCTAAATAGCGATTGTCTTGTAAACTTGATTTACTTTTTCCTTTTTATATTTGTTTGAAAATTTTTACTGTAAACTGCCCCTGCTAATACAGGATTTTGTAGCGTGACAGGCACATTTAATTACTTCGTACTTTGTACACTTGAATGAATTAAAAAAAATGATACATTATTTAGTACCAAGGTTCGAACCCAACTACGCCATTGTTTGTCTCACGTGATATTATTTTTGTCTGCTCTAATGATGCTTCGCGTGTACCGATGTGTTTATTGCACGGAGAAATAACTGTTAATTTATTAAAAATCTAGTCATATTATTAATTTTCATCTCAAAAACGGACTGCAGGTCTTCAACGAATGAATTGACAGAGTACGCAACAAAGTATCAATTAAAATCGAATGTTTCTTCTGTTCTTGACATTGATATTGACATATTGATGTTGTCGCATTATGTCATGATATTTATTAGGAAAAGATCACGTGTTCTTGATATATTCCGAGTGACATTTTTTTTCAGGAAAGTACAAGTGCTATCACATGTTTAACAGAATCATTTTTATCTATGTGATAGCTTATTTTTACATAATTAATTTATAATATTACTAATCACTCGTTTCCAAATTATTCCGTTTATTCGTACATTTATTTCAGCTTTGATACTTTCATGTATTATATATCTAGCAAAATTATTAATCATCTTCCTAATCATTAATAATGAGTGATTTGAAATAAGTACAGCCGAAACAAAACTCCTGAAGCGGGTAAATAGGAACAAAGGTAATTAATAACCTTTAATCCAATTTCCGCCCAAAATAGTTTGCTCCGGATCAAATAAATAATTAAAATATAATATTACACATAAGAACAAAGCCGAAACAAGTTTTACGAGAATCCAATTAGTAAATGAAACTCATTAAATAATCCTGTTTTTTGATTGACGGAATTTATTTATTATTTTCCCGAAAAATATCAAAAACATTGCCAAAGTGAAAAGAGGTTATTATTTTGTTTTTGTTGATCCGTACTAAATGAGAATACGTATTTACTACGTAATATTTACCTGATGTGTGTAACACAGCATTTCATTTTCCATTTCAGATACGATACAAAACGTACGATTATACCAACACAGCCAGGAGCACTCCTGTCCCGGTGAGACTGGTACACCAGGAGGCAATGATTTGTCAGGACTCGGAACACGAGCTCTAAAGTACATGGCAACCTAATGAACCTAAAAGAAAAAGGCCTTCTCGTAAACCATTACAAATACAAGGTGGGGCAAAAGTATTATGGCATTATGGTGGTTTGAAATGTATGCTTTAGACAGATATATAATTAGTTTACAACAAGCAATGGAGCGATACACACCTAATAAGCGCGAAATTATTGTTACTGCTTATTTGACCAATATCCGTCTGTTGTTTTAACGCAGCGTGATTTTTTTTTCGGTACAATATGTTATATTTCTTATTACAATTTAGTAATGTTGGCCTCACTGGGTGGCTTTACCCGTGCTGAGGTTTCCATTTTATAACACAAATAAATATTCATAATACATTTATAGAAAATATATATAATGTTAATGAAGAAAAAAAATAAGATTAAGATAAATTTAAACTAAAAATTTGGATTTAAAATAAAAGTAAAATAAAATTTAAATAAAATAAAATTTAAATATAATGAAATAAAGAAAGAAAATCGGTATATTTATATTATATGTTGTGTGTTTGTGAGTGATGTTTATAGAATATTTATTTTGTGTGTTACATGTAGGTTTTATTATTTTATATTTTGAAATTTTGGTAATATTGTCTTTTTTGTTCTTTAATCCATTTTGTAATTTTGTTTCTGAATTTATTTTTGTTTTCCTCAATTTTATTTTCAAGTGTTCGACTATTGAATGCTTTTATAGCATGGTATTGGTAGTGTCTTTTTCCAAAGCTTGTATTTACCGTCGGATTTTTTATGTTTTCTTTGTATGCTTGTCTAACTGGTCTGTTAGTGATATTTTGTGTATGTTGAAATTTGTTTTTTTGGTCAAAAATGTATTTTAGTAGTGTTTTAACGTATAATTTTCTGTGCGATTTCTAATGAATCGATAGCCGAATTTATTGCTCCTCCCCAAGCAATAATACCATATTCTATAATTTTGTCGTCGTTTTCCTCATCGTGAATGTGCATCAACTCAGGGGTGATCATTTCTGGAATAAACAATTATTATTATTATTATTTGTCCGATATCAATTTTTCAAATTAATATCATCAGTTGTACACCTTAAAATTTTTATGCATTCCGTAAAAACAGAGAAGATTTTTTCTAACAAAATGACAGCCAATTCAGATAGTGAAAAATGCCTGGGACTTCATATCGATAAAAACTTGTCATTTCAGCTTCACATACAAAAACCACAATCATTTTTTTTTAATTCTTCTAATTGGTGTACTTAGTAGAATAGCTCATCTTCTACCAGCACCAACAAAGACAGGATCACGTTTTAGTTTAATCCAGTCACATCTAAATTATCTAATAGGACCACTCGAGCGATTTTTGGCATATTATGGCAAGTTTGTAAAAATATTTTGAGCCATAATGTGTCAAATTTATGGAACCTAAAAATATGGTATTAACGATGAAATCTAGGCGGATTCAATGACTTTAAGCCGCAGTAAGCCGTTTTATATGTTTTCATATTAATATTTTGAGAAATGGTATTAATTATTTAATATGGTATATGTATATAAATGACATCAATTGCTCCAGTGGATGGAGAAGCACACACATGGCGTGTTAAAACATAGCGTATTAAAACATAGCGTATTAAAAAATAGCGTATTAAAACGACTCTTAAACTTATACGAAACAAATCAGATTAATGTAATAAAATATATATTTTTAGCTATAACCCAGATATCCACATCAAAAGAGTATATCAACAAAGGAACTTAATGCAAATGAGAAACTTCGCGAATAAAACTTATGCCTAATAATCTATATTTATTCACAAGAACACAAAATCTAAAAAAAACATTACAAGTGCAGGAACACTGCGCAAGAAAACATAATAAATTATACACAAAATTCAATAAAAACTGAAGTGTTAAAAGAAACAGGCCACGAGGGTGTTGACATATACAATCTTCTTTCCGATAGACTGAAAACAGAAAAAAATATATTTAAGAAAAAACTATTTAATCTTAAGACGAGTGGATAAAATCAAAATTTACTTACGTAAGAAAAATATCTTAATTATTTAGTAAAAAATAACCTGATTTCTGCCCTCTGATTGGTCGAATTCAAATCTTATGTTTCGGGTAAATTCCGCACAGCGTTCGCGCAAAATATCCTTCCTGTTCCTTGAAAATGTCAATCCCTCTTTTACCGGCCACTGGAGTAGTTTCTCTATTGGCAGACAGAGCGCATCTCTGGCGGCATAATAGCGAATAATTTGATTTGAAATAATCCGTAACAAATACTTACAATTTCATCAATTTAAACTACCGTCTTAATACGCATTTAAAAATAAAACAAACATTTTATTCAACTTAATGACAATAAACAAGAACTCTTTGCATTTACGATTTTTAAATATATTGATATTTAATATTATTTACGTAAATAATAATTTCGCACTATTTTGACAGAACACCGATATGAAGTTTGCGCATAATACGCTTTTGTTTGTCGAAAGTGTAGGCACTGCGAACCCAATAAAAACATGAAAAACAATTTCTCAGGAAGCCAACATAATTATACCAGCAATACCAAAGGAAATATGTTCAAATGGTCGCCATAAGCCACGCTTATTTGGAAGGCGGATTTAGTTACCGCCGCCCAGGGAACCATTTATGGGATAACCAAAACCTCTGCCATAGGTCACCTTATGTAGTTCGCTACGTTTGGTGATTTAGTAGGGGTTCACCAGCTGCGTGGCGTGTCATATCGAGATAGGCTGGTTTGGGGAGACCCTTTGACCTTTCCAACCTCTCTCTCTCATCTCGGTCTCTCGACCCATCGCCTTGCTTTGAAGTGGGAGGGATATATTCATATTTCCGTCAATCCTGGACACACTGATCCCTTTATTCCTACCCAACCCTCTTACCTTTTACCTTTGCGAAACTTCCTTTCCTTCCTTTCCTTAAAAAAAACCCTCCACACAGCATCCCAAAAGATGATATAAGCCCTTAGGAAAATTATATTCCTCGGGGTCTCCTGTGTAGGGTTGATGTAAAAAAAAGCTAGGAAAGTCTTTAGTGATCTGAGGCCACTGATGTATTGCGAGAAAGGACGCCGAGACCAACTTGACTTATCGAACCTAGAGTCAAGAAGGAAAAGTGTATAAAAATGATGACGATGAACTATCGAACATCGAGGATTTTACTAGGTATAGGTTAAGAAAAAAATGCTACCCAAAATGCTTACAAAGGTCCACAAGATAAGGAATAATGAGATTGCTCCCTTGCCCGGAAAACGTTTAATACAACAAAAAAAAAAACAAATTGTCTTTTTTGATAGAAAAACTTTAAGTAGGATTTTATGCATGGTTTAGGATGAGTTGTATGGTCAAAAAAAATATGAACGATTGTAACACTGAAGATAAAATTACTATAAGTATTATCAAACACCGATTTGAAATAAAACTGATGTCCAAAAATTTTGTCGACTCCTAGGCTCCAGAAGGTCTATCACGGACCATCCATAAGGCCCTATGCCAATTTATTTTTGACAAAATCCGTCATCTATGGTCAGTTCGCGATATTTGCGAGCCCGGTCAGAATATGATTTTGACAGTCCGTAGACAAAAACCGTTGCTTTTAGCGGTGTATGCAATGCGTGGGAAACTATGAATATGCACAACTTTTTTTGTATAATGACGTTCACTATGCAAAACAACTGGCTTATTAATTAAATGGAGATGAACTAATTAAGCTTTTAGAATTTATAGAAATCGTATCATTATTCATAGACCAAAATCCGACTATAAATCCGTTATAACTTTAAAAAAAATTGTTAGTTTTGATTAAAAACCTCACCAATAAATCACCTTAAATCCCTTTTAAGTGTCAATAAGTAAATGTGGGCTGCCAATGTATAGGAATGTTATTATTACAATTCCACGTTGTCAAAACATCAGTTTTTCATAACTTTCACATAGCCGACTGATGTATAGGAATGTCAATTCATCGACAAGTGTGCCATTTGACATATTATTTATTGCATTATCAACATCGGTCTGGCTATCAACAGCGCGACCGTGCTCGGAAAATAGGTATCAAATCATCGCCTTTCGATCCGATATTGTAAAATTATCGATTTCATTGTGTTTGACCCCCAGATGGACAAATAATTTCTTTATTATTTTTATTTCAACAAGAATTTCGATATTTTAAAATGCGGAACCAATTTCACCCGAAGTAAGGGAAAAATATCCTTACTAGCTCGAGCCTACTAACTCACATCCATCAGTGTTCATTGGGTTATGACGATAGTATTAAATTAAAAGTTTTTTTCTTGCTAAAATGTACGGGTTTATGCGGTGACCTAAATACATTTTCAGAATAAGAGTATTGTGGTAAGACCACGCTAAAGGACTCAATTACTGTCGCATCTGTAACTTTGTGGGACATGGCATGATTAAGTAAACTACGTTTTGAGATGGGTCTCGTTAGGTGTGAGGAAGACTGTTGAACGAGCAGGTACATCCATTTTTGGTGATGATAATGCCTTCGAAGAGCAAAACATTGACCACAAGTTATTTTGATGTTATAAATTAACTGTTATAACTTTGATAAAAATAGCGCGATTTTGTGAAGTTAAACAGCAGTTCAGTAGAAATTTTCAAATCATGTTAAATTTTTGAGTTATTATGTCGTGTTGCGTTTCCTCCTTTAGTCAACGTTTCGAACAGCCGTACAGTCTCCATCTTCAGTGCACATATGTAGATTTCGGGGAAGTGTGTGTTAATGTGTATAATTAGTGAAATCAATATGGTTTTTGGCATTTAGTTTTGATATATCGGTCAAGCATCGGATAACAAGAATTACACAGAGTAAAAATATTAATTAAAGTAATTGCTAATTGGTTATTTGGCTTTGGTTATTATTGGATAATTAGTAATTACTAATTGGTAATCCGGTTAAGAAAAAGTGTTTTGCCATCGTGACAATGTACACGAAATTTACTAATAGTTTTTCAAAAAACCTGTTAATTTATTCGCTAAAGGCCTGCAATTCAGTTTTTCAAAGGAAATTACAAATAATTTGAATAGATTCTTAATAAATGAGCAATAATAATTTTTCTCCGCGTGTTAAGCTTAGCTCCATTTAGTTGACTCTATATATTGGCGTGCTCGATGTGTTTTGGATTTTCTAGAATTTCAGGAACAAACCCAAAGTAATTGACAGTTTCACCAAAACAAAACGACGAAAACCACATTAATTTCACTTCATAATGATGCTGACCAGTTTGAAAGATGATTTGGCAGTTTTACAAAACTCCCTATTTACCATATTTTTTATCAGTAGGTACGTTTGGTGCGAAAAATATTACAAGATTATATATTAAAGTGTTGGTGTTAATAGTACAGTTGGTGTCTATTCTACAAGAAGCTGCAAAGATTTTAGGCTTCTTAACGCAAATTTATCGGAAGCACAATAAAATATTCCTTATAAAGGTTTTAAAATGTTAAATGAACTCTCTTCAAATGTTAAGAAAACTAAAAACTTGCTTGTAAAATATTTGTTACCCTTTGTGCTATGCATAAAAAAATCTTGTCTTAAACATTAGTTTACCAAAAAAAAAATAATAAAACTAAAAGTCTTGCAGCGTTTTGTGGGTTATGTCTCAAGTCCAAATTTAGTACGTTCTATCTACTTAGATATTAGAATATTATTATAGCAGTCTTAGAATAGATAAAACCTAGATAATATAAGATTAAATGTTATTAGATAAATAAAATGTACTTTAAAAAAAAATGTCACTTAAAAAAAGAATAATTTCTACTTTAGAACATTTTTTTTTACCTTAGATCAACAAAAGAGGAACTGTAGAAAAAAATCCTCAGGGCCTTTTTCATCTTTGGGGATGCTGTATAGGGGGTCTTTTTAAGGAAATGAAGGAGAGGAAGTTCTGGGGAAGAAAAAGGTATGATGGGTGTTTAGGAATCTGGGGGTCAATGTGTCCAGGATGACGGACGTATGACTCCATCCCTCCCATTGCGGTGCTAGGCGATGGATCGAGAAAGTCCAGCTGGAGATGTCAAAAGGCCCCCTCAACCAGTTTCTTCCGATACAAGTACCGCCGCCAAGATCTAGACAAACCTAACCCCATGAATCCGGGCACCCAAGGTAAGTAACCAAACGTAACAAATCATTTCGGGTGACTTATGGCAGGGGTGTTGATTATCCAATAAATGGTTCCCGCGGCGGTGGCACCCATACCCGCCTCCCAAGTTGAAATTTATGACAATTAAGATAAGAATTAACGAAATATCTTTTTTTCAAACGTTATACCTAGAAAGCCTAAATCAAGTAATATCTATAATCTCTTTTCCTTAAAAATACCATCCACACAGCATCCCAAAAGATGAAATAGTGTGTGGTGTCAATGTAAAAAAAAAGGTGGCTGTCACGAATGTCGCCGAGTAAAAACTTCGTTTAGTAAATGTTGTTTTGGCGGAAAATCGAAAATGGCACATTTTAAAATTTATTCGTCGATATTTAATTTTTAAATAAAAATTGTAATTTTGTTTGTGAATATAAAAAAAAACAATGAAAACACCACGTTTTTTAATCAAGTGTAACGAATATCGAGCCGAAACTAATAATAATATTTGCATGAAGTCAAGTAATGATTTTAAAAACTGAAAGATTTTTTGGATAGTGCACCTTAATTTTTAAAATTGCATAGACAGGTTAAGTTGACATTTTTCTTCTCATTAGTTTTTAATCACAATATTATCAATATATTGTCAATACAATGTTTTTCTTTTTTCCAAGAACTTTATTTGAGAATTCGCCATCAAATATTTTCAAATTTACATGATGATATTTGCATATAATATACTAACATGAAACGGTGGTTCGATGTAGGTAAGTACGATTAAGGTGAATGCACATAATATTGCATCAATTTTATTCTGCATCCAGACGAAAGAAAATTTGAAAGAAAACAAGAGTCAGCGTCTGTAGTCTGGAACAGAAATGGCACGTTGAGGAATATTTTAAATATTACACTATTGCAGAAAACGAATTCAGGAATTTGGACATTTTGTTTGATTCCCTGAAAATCAAATGAAGTCACGGCATTCGTACTACCGATTAAATTCTGTAAAAGTATTGAGAAATCAGAAATCACAAAAAATCGAAAATAAACACATTGAGTGTGTATTTTAACTGTTTTTGATAATAATATTTTTTTATTTATATAGTTAAAACCTTATAGCTGGGACTAGTTATCCCAGACATCGCACTAGACGTCATCATTCTAGTATCTTCTTTCTTTTAAGTTTTCATACAAGACATGTGAGAAGAAGAAGGTGATCTTCGATGACGTACGTAAGTATACTCTCGCTGAGACTTGTTATAAACATCTGACAGCCTCCGTGGTTGAGTGATTACGACCGTTGTCGATGAATCCGGGAGTCACTGGTTCAAATCCTGCAAAAGTAAATTTTATTCGATTACTTTATTTTATTTCACAATTTATTCATTTACAATAATATATTATGGTACGTACTAGAATGGAAGATACTTTTCAGTATCGTAAAACGACCGGATCTCAATAGCCAGGTACTTCTCCACCTTTCTCTTTCCCATTTCTGCTGAAACCTTGAAGCTAGAAGCGGGAGGCTGAAAGTGGGAATCTGGAAGCGGGAATCAAAAATTGAGAAGCACAAAGCACAGCAAGCGAAAACCGAGGAGCGAAAACCAAAGCTCAACCAATTCCTTTATTGATTCATTAATTCATTCCCATCATTCATTTCAATAAAGGTTTATCACATTGCCATGTATATCGGTTGATTAAACTTTAACCTCCTTCCCATCCTCTGACCATGTGTTCCAATTCATAACAAATCAGTGCCCCTTGGTGTAGCTGTATCACCGGGACAGGAGTACTTCTGGCTAGGGTAGTACAATCTTTTCTATAGACGAGACGTGCGAGAAAGAAGATTTTTTGTCAATAATGTAAGTAATTATGCCCTCTATCTGGAACAACTATATATTATATTATACTTTTCACTCGGAACATGTTTCCATTATCTGATCAATTCCAGTTTTAGGTTTGTATGTTCAGTAACCACTGGAACGATTTCGGTCGAAAAATCGACCACTTTTATTTTTCTGCGATTGATATCGGTCCAAAAATGGACCGATTTTTCTACCATTCGTAAAATATTTATTGTAATTATTTAAAACGCTTCCTTGGCCAGCTACTTGTTTTATCGAATAGCTGATAATATATTCTCTTTGTCTATGAACTTATCCGTTGTCTTTGAAGTGATATTTAACGAGTTTTCGCGGTTTTATAAGGCGTCCTGTCAAAAAACAAAACCATAAATTTTTAACATTCACGAAATTTTGGACTCTTCCTAAAATGCCGTAAGTAATTAATTTATTGGGTTTTTAACGCATAATTATATATTTGTGTTATTGTGATTGACTTATCTATCTTTGAAATGCGTTTTTAATTAGTTTGTTTCTAATATATTGTTTTGGTTGAAGTTTTTGTGTAAGAATACGTCAACTGAAGACGTCATCTGTTTTTGATTTACAATAATGTCTTATATACTGCACTCGCGCATTTGAAATATAGATATTCCATCACAGTGATTCAAAACAAAGAGATATATATAAGTTTTATTTGAATTGGTTCATTATTAATACAGATATTTGTTAACCAATTATTTTAAGTCATATGTCAAAAAGTTGACTCTTTTTTACATGTAAAATGGTGTAAAGCCTTCGTCACACAATAAAAATTTAGTAATTTAGTTGTATAATTAATTAATTTCTTCACTTTTACCAAATTTGTGCAGAAACAAATGTCGTCCAGGGAAAGGGAGCACTCCACGACCCAATAATTATTTTCAAATTTTATATTAGTGCAATATTTAACAAAATTTAAACATTTAAGTACTTACATTAAGTGTTTTCAATTTAAAATATATAGAGTGGTGCTGACTGCAAGAGGAGGCAGAGGAAGAGGGAGAGGTGGGGTACGAGCTGGTGCCAGACTACCTGCACGTGGACGTCAACGCAGAGCTGCAATTGCAGCCTCGTCTGGAGTGTTAGTATTTTTTAATGTTTTTTTATGAAAGTACTTTGCTGTGGCCGTTGAACTCATCATATATTTGTATTTATTTAAACAGCGACCCTGCTTTGCTACTGGTGCGAGAGGATCGCGTCAAGGCCCTAAAGGCTGTTAGGGCCCTGCCTGCTTCCTTCCGGCTAGAGCTGGAAAGCCGAAAATTCAAGAAGCAGGCGGCGCGCATTTTGCTCCCTACCGCACCTCCAAGAAAAACTAAACAAAAGTAAGCAATCGTATTTAGATGCTTGATACAATATTATTGTTTTTTCCTGACAGCGTTCCACTCTTACAGTGATAGTTGGTAAGATCAGCGCTCTGTGCATTTGGCACATTCAGTGCATATTTTACAGAGTTCTAATTTTATTGTTTATTTACATACTGTACTTACTGTTTCACACGTGAATGAGAACAATTTATATGATTTATGTAAATGTTTTCAGAATTCCATCTCCGGAGAGAACAACGTGTCCCTTTTCACAAGGGACGCCTTCACCGTTGCCACGACCCGTACCACCACCGTGGATGTCCACTCCCGCACAGATCCAATCAACGGCTCCCAATGCACCAATTATGCCTATCCGTGCAGCATCTCCCGAGCCGTTACCTGGGACATCGCGGAGTGGGGAACTCTTCTCTCCGGAGGCCCGCTATCACAGCGAGCTGTGGGTGGACGTGCCATTCTACCAAGAATTATCGGCGTTTGGGAACGGTGAGTTTATTTTTTAAAATGTCATACCAGGGGCTCAATATAAAATCAATTATCTATATTTTATATTGATATCTTTAGCACAGTTTCACTGTTGGTATATTGGCAGGAAATAAGCATAGTACTTAAAAATTCCACATAACAAACATACAAAATGTATTGTTGTTATGACGTGGATGCATCATTACACATCTTTTTTTTTCTGTAACGGGTATTGCAGAGTGAGAAATAAGACATGCCGAACTTCTTTGCGAGGATTACATTTGATTCACCGGCTTCTAAACGGTGTAATACAGCATTTTTTTCTTAAATTGAAAAAACACTTTCGCTTCACGGGACTCATTGTGTCGAGCTTCCTAGTCAAAAGCGAGGCTGTATTGGTAGGTGGGTTTTGTAACCGGACAAATTATCATTAAAATAGGTCGCTTTACGTAGTTGGTCACTTTAAACGGATACGTTTTCCTACTAAAAGTTATGAAACCTTACTAGAGTTTACATTATCGTCACTTAAAACAGTAGACCGTTAAATGCAAAGTCATTATATCCAAATTCTACTGTAAATTTGTGTTTTCTTTTATTTCAGAGTCAGACATGGGCAGTAACGTGGACGAGGCAGCTGTACTAGAAGAGTCTGTACTTGGAAACCGTGAGTTATAAAACTAACTAACTTACCTTCACGCCATTTCGGTAGGCAGAGAGGATGAACCACCATGCAACTCGATCTTGGCACACACACTCTTTTCTTCATTCCATACCTACCTGACTGTGCTATTCTGACTCCTGACATAGCCCGCCTCAAGTATTTGATTAACTTTTTATTTATTTTTTTATATGAATACCTCACAAGAGCCTCATCTGGAGCCAGTGAGACTATGGCATCCTCAATCGGGGTATGTTGTGAGGCTGAAGGTAGCGGGGAGGGGAAGGAGGTGTGGAAGAGGGAGGTGGAAAAGTACCTGGCTATTCAGAACTGGTCACCAAACACGGCTAAAACCATTTCAAGCAACGTTTCAATTCTGAATGGGGTCTTACACCAGGGCGATACTATGGGTATCTTCCACTCTGGAACGTGCCGCAAATATAATATATATTATTTTAAATGAATTTTGTGTGAAAATAACACTAATTATTCAAATATAATTTATTTGATTTGATCCCGCGACCATCGTATTGCGAGTCATAAGCCGTACCAGAGGCAGTGGGTTATCGTAATATAGACACATTAAATTAATTTGGGTTTTCTGTTGTTTCAGAAATGGACAGATCGAGCGACGAGGATGACGAAGCGAGTGACGTCGACCACGAAGAGAGCGATGAGGATACCTTCTGCATGCCACCAATACCTTATCATAATATTATCAACGTTTCACCTAACTCCGCTATGGCCATAGACTTTAGTAGACAAGACCAGGTAGATAGTGAGGCAATGCGTTCGATTCTGCCGCCTGAAGGTTACTCTTTCGATTGGTCTAAAGATATCTTACGTTTTACTGGGATAAGGGAGACTTTCACAGGCACGCCGGGACCAACTTTCAATACCGACGAAATGGGCAAACCTGTGGATGCCTTTCTTAAAATCTTTGATGCAGATTTCGTTGAACTGATCGCGAGAGAGACCAACAGGTATGCAGATCAATGGATTGCGAAAAAACAATTTAAGCGTCATGCGCGTACCAATAAATGGGCTCCCACGAATAAAGAGGAAATGTATGTATTCTTGGCAATTTTAATGTATCAAGGTATTAGTCCCCTTCCTGTTGAAAAAGACTACTTCTATTCAAAAAAACTCACCGCCATGCCTTATTTCAGCCGAGCCATGGATTATAATCGTTTTCTTCTAATTAAAAAGTTCCTTCACTTCACCAACAATGAAAGTCTTTCTTCTGATGCACCATTATCTGTGCGAAGGTTACAAAAGATTCAACCCGTCTTGGACCACCTCTCAAATAAGTTTGAGACTTTATACCTGCCCGAGCAAGACATCTCTCTGGATGAATCCTTACTCTGCTATAAAGGCCGTTTGGGATTCGTCCAGATGATCAAAACCAAAGCGGCCAGTGCGGGTATAAAGTCTTACGAGCTTTGTGAGTCCAAGTCTGGCTATCTTTGGAAATTCCAAATTTATACGGGGAAGACCATTTCCAGACAGGCTGAATCGACAAATCCAGACCAGGAAGATATGACGGAAGACATAACGGAAGATATGACGGACGACATGACACAGGCCAACTTTTTGGGTGCTCACAATATCTGCCCAGTTGGGGCCACTGCAAAGATAGTATACGACCTGGCCAGCCCTCTGTTTAACAAGGGGTATACATTAATAATGGACAATTTTTATAATAGTCCATTATTGGCACGATGCCTCAAAAGAAATGGGATGGACTGCATGGGCACATTGCGGTTAAACCGAGAATTTGTGCCCTCTGCATTTAAGTCCCATCTCCGGTCCAAACTGAGGGAAGGTGAGGTTGTATACTCGAACTGCGGGGACCTCAATGTAATGGTTTGGTTGGACAAAAACCTGGTAAGTATGTTGTCCACCTACCATAAGGCAGAAATCGGGGCAGTTGAAAAGTTTGGTACCTGGACTTACAAACCTCAACTCGTACTAGACTATAACAAGGTAATGGGGGGGGTTGACCGAAAAGATCAGCTTTTGTCAGGCTTCCCCATTGAACGACAGCGAAACCTGGTCTGGTACAAGAAGCTTTTCAGGAGACTACTAAGCGTTTCGGTGCAGAATGCGTATATATTGTACGGCTCAAAGCTCCGCAAGGAAAATAAACGCATTTTGTACCGAAACTTCAGGAGTGAGGTTGCGGATGAACTCCTTCTGCTGTTCTGTCGTAGTCAAATTGACACGACTGTGCGGACCATTGGCCTAATAGCTGAAGGAAAGACTCTGCGACCTATCCTGAAAGGCAACCACTTCGTGGTCCGTAGCGGGAAAAAGGTGAAATGTGCCTGGTGCAACATAAATAACATTTTCAAAAGGACCCTTACAAAGTGTGATGTGTGTGATGTGGCATTATGCTATGATTGCATGAAGCCATATCACACTACAATATAGATTTGCTGAGGGTTTTTTTTTATTTCATTTTTTTCTTTTTTGGTTTTTTAGTTATGAAATTCTAATTTATAAATTTAATTAAATTTGTTTGAACATCAATTATGATGGCCTGGATGGCTGGACTTATAATCATTTCTTTCCGCATACTCACGTCTCATGTTATGTTGTCCTCAAAGGTTCTATATGATAAGGTTCGGTGGACATTTAATATGTATATTTCAATTCTGATCATTGAAATATGCATGTTAACAAATGCACAGGTTTTCTCATTTTTCCCTGTTTATTGTACACATTAAATAACTCGTTTTATTTTTATGTCTTAATTATATTTTGTCAATTTTTCTGTAAAGATGCTTTTCCAGATCTAGTCACTGAACATAACTAAGCCAATTCAAGCAATGTTCAATTCTGAATGGTGGTCCCTCACCAGAGCGATACTCAGAATCTCACTCTATAGCGAGGCACAATGATATTATTATGTATTGATTTTCTTAAATTATGAATAAACCAATAAACTGAATACATTTTTATTATGACAAAAGGTGTAAACAATGTTTAAATCAATATACTGCTCTTTCATTGTAACCATACAACTGTAATATTGATTTTAAAGGATATTAGGGCTTAATAAATAAATCAATTATTGGTTCCATCAATTATTTTCCCTCCCCCATTTTTTTTCGATACCTTTGCGTTTAGATATAAAATTATCACTATGATTTTATTTGAAATTCTACGGTCATACAAAGGTTTGATATATATATACAAATTTATCATCATTTTACATATTCCGATTTACCCTATGTAGATTGACCTTAAGGTAGCTGTCAGAAGTGATTTTTGGTCAAATATTGGTGAATTTCATCAACTTTCAAAGTATCCCCCTGAAATATTGGCAATGTTTATATCTATGATATATATCTCACTTTAAGCCTTATTTCCTCGTTTTGCACGTAATATAAAAACATGGTTACAAATCTCCAGTTCTAATTTACAATTATTTAAAAAGTAGCACCATGATTTTGACATCGTGAAATAGGCTCTCTGTATAATTCATCAAATGAATAAAATAAAGCCAACACGGCGACTATGCTTATTAATAATTGTAGACAGTTAATGTATCTTCCTAACGTTATACCAGTTTTTGTGGTAAATTTATTATATAATATAATACAGTGATTTCAATTTTGACGCGTCACGCACTCAAATTTTACAAAATTATTTTCTGACCAAACTTTTGAAGAGATCTTAACATGCAAAAAAATATTTTTCTATTACATTCTTGCATCTGTGATTATCAAACAGGCCATAGAGAACATAAAAACGTAGAAAATATTCAATAAAGATTTTTAAAACTGCCACTGGCGGCAATTTCAAATCACAAAAACGCAAATTTCGCGCATTTATAAAGTTTAAGATTTTTTAATAATTTATCTATCAATTCTAAAAATATAGAATAATTATTAAAATATAGGTGAATTCATTGGCTGTATAGCACTATAATCAGTTTTATGTTTCCGTATTAAAATTCGGAGGTTTGATTTTTTTAATGTTGGCGGAAAATATTCAAAATCGTCGCCAAAAAACCGCGAGCAATCGGAGAAAAAAGTTTTTTGACGCGCGATCGTTCGAGTGGGTAATTAACTGATCTTTATAATGAGCGCAGTTCTCTAAACCCTCTTCTAGGCTCTAGCCTATGTGATACCTGATATCACGTGATAATCCCATAAACAAGGAAGATAAATCTTGTAGCAAGGGGTTTGCAACCTTTGTCTGTTCGAGAACAAAACTGAATTTTAAACACAACAAATTTTATTAGATTCGCTTGCTTGAAAAAACTGATTTTTCTGTTAGATCGCTTTCATTTCTAGGCACACGGAGACAATTGACTGATTTAAAATATTGCTAATTTATTAAGAATCTCTTCAAATTATTCATAATCAGGTTAATAATGGAACTGCATGCTCAATGAATTGATACTAGCCGCATACTATGGTTATGTATATTCAATAATAAAATACGGTATTATTTTTTGGGGAAACTCGGTAAACGCTAAAGATGTTTTCATCATACAAAAGAGATGCATAAGAAAAATTACAAACTCTGATCGTTTAGATTCATGTAGACCTATGTTTAAAAATCTGAAAATTCTGACAGTCACAGACATATACATAATGGAGTTATGCATGTTAGTGCGATCATCTACAGACAAGTTCCCACTATAAAACTCAACACATAAATACGCTACAAGGCTCACAGAAAACTTACTAATACCAAAAGCAAACAAAACAATATTCCAAAAAGGACCATACTACATGGCCATTAAAGTATATAACAACCTTCCACATAACATTAAACAAATACAAGATACACACAAATTCAAATCGTTACTAAACACTTTCCTTGTTAATAAATGTCACTACACGTTGAGTGAATACCTCACGTAAATGAAACGCCTATTTTTATTGGTATATATATTTGTATTTTTTTATTTTTTCATTGGTATGTATATTGTTATTTTATCTGTATAAACATTGTAATTATTATAATAAAACAAATAATATTATATAAACATTGTAATTAAATAAATTTGGTTAGCTGGAAGAAATGGGGTCTACCCATAAGCTACACCTTTTGTAATTTTTATTTTACAATAAATAATTTTTGATTTGATTTGATTTGATTTGATTTGATAGGTTTCCTGTTAAACTTTTACTGAAAAAAGTGTTTTATTGCAATTTTGGAACACGTGTTCATAAAAATCATTATATTATCTCATTTCGTCATTATATTACATCCAGCGATTATATGAGACTTAGCGTTTCAGAATGAAATAATCTGCCCTGTTAAAGAACACTGTAACGCTGTCCGAAACGTTGGCTAAAAAAAAAGAAGCGCAATATTGCGTTATAACCCGAAAATGTATGACCCGTAAAAATCACGGGATATTATAATTGTAGGATTTGTGATACTTTCCTTTCAAAAAGACAAATGTTATCAATTTTTTAATCAGATTCTATCAGAAAATTACATCTCGAATTAACACCCTTAGTAAATTTAAAAAATCAAGAAATTGTCAAAAATTTTAACAAAAGAAATATACATATCAAGTATAGAATTAGTAATTTTACTTTATCGCTTGTCTGAAAAGCAGTTCCGATTTTGAAAATTACATTAAATAATTTTGATTTCATTGGAAGTAAAAAAATCATGCAGGAATAATTCACGCAGCAATAACTAATGCACATCATCACAGACAACCGAATTAGTGAATTGATTAAATTATTTAAAAAAAATCTTTTCACGGTTTACATCGACCTAAAATAGTCCTGCCTCATTTTTTAATTTTCCGTTAAATTTTCATTATGTTTAAGTGAAAAAAATAAACTTCGTATTGCTCGCGCATATTTGGTCGACAATCACTGTACCATACTTTGCTGTCGGCAACTCGGTTGTCTAATTAATTCATCTTAGTACTACACTTAGTTAACGGAGTAATGTATTGCAGTCCTTATTGAAAATTCAGGTGCCCCTTTGAAACGTACTACATACTCCCCTCTTTAGAGCGCTACTTATGGCCATTACAGGTTAAAATATGGCCCCCTATTAAAATAATTAGGACTTAATGGATACTTTTCACGTTCTGCTTGGATATAAATAACTATAAATAATTAATAAGTGAAGAAAATATTAACGATTCTTAAACGAAAATTTTAAACAAAAAACGATACGGTAACATCAAAGACTTGAACCCAGAACACTCGTCTTGCCGAGACGCCGCTCCACCAACTGAGCTAATGGGACCCTATCACCTTTGGTCATACTTAACTACTTACTTGATTAATGCAAAACGAACTCTAAGCAGAATTCTTGCCTGAACAGACTATGCAATAATTACAAAAGCGTATTATCCAAGGTTGATATTTTCAGTTGCGAACTTTCCACATACAAGAGGTCCATAAAATTATATGTCTCTGATAGTTTGTGAATAATGTTTATGTCTCTATTGTTTATATCTCTATTATGATTTGATTTATATCTACAACCTCTCTCCATGGCTATAAATGTATTGTTTTGTAAATTTTTCGTTTTATATAATCTTTTGTTTTGTATAAATTTAATTAACTTATTCCATATTATACTGTCTCAGTAGAGGTAAAGTCAAAAGAAGGAAATCCATAATTGGTTTAATTTTGAATATAATACTTATGTACAAACTGATTTTTTTTTTTATTTGGTACATTATTTTTACAATTTATGTTTTCCAGTAATGTAGGCCTCACTGGGTGGCTTGCCCGTGCTGAGGCCTTCATTTTATAATATGAAAATCTAAGATAGTAAATTTGAAAAGAAAATAATAAATTTAAAATTAAAAATAAAAATACATAATAATACATTTAAAATTAAAAAATAATACAATGAAAATAATCTTGTGTGTTTGTGAGTGATGTGTGTTTATGTTGGTTTTGTGTGTTACGTATAGGTTTTATTTTTATTTTATGCTATGACATTTTGGTAATATTGTCTTTTTTGTTGTTTAATCCATTTTGTAATTTTGTGTGTAAATGTAAATTGATTAAATGTAAACTGTCGATTTCCCGAAAATTAATAAATAAATAAATAATTCTTAATACTTCGAATAAGAACTGCCAATATCAACTTAATTTTCTAATAGCATATTTTTATTAACTGCTTTCTTTTTGTGTTTTTTCTATGTCATATTTTCGTTTGAGAATTGCTTGTATTGTCTTCAATAATTAAATATTACAAATTGAGGTTTTACTCACTAAGTTATTAAAAATATATATTCATCCTAGACATGCAGAAAAGTCGATAGATGTCACACATGATATATTTGATTGGAAGATGCTCTCATTATCGCCCTGGTGTAAGACCACCATTCCGAAGTGTAAAGTTGATTAAAATGGCTTTTGCCTTGGCAGATACCTCCTCACCTTCCACTACCCCATCTCTTTCCCCTCCACATTACCTTCAACCTCACAAAGTACCCCAATTGGGGATGTCATAGTCGTACTGGCTCTGGGCGGTTGGGAACAGTTGAGAAAAATCTACTACACAGGGAGAAACTTAGCAAGTTGGTGATGAACATTCTTTAAAGAAAACTCAATCAACGTCAATAAAATTGAAAAAAATTTCTCCAAAGATTTCCAAAAATCTACCCATTAACGTTCATCGACTTCCCTGAAATTCAATCATTTCCGTCCTAATCTAAAAACGATAATCTGATTCTACTTATTAAAACCGAAAAGCGTCGGATACTTTGAACGCCATAAATTTAAAATCATAAAACCGTGATATAAAAATGTCATAAATCTTAAATGTATTTTTTGTTCAACGTTCCCGCATTTGGCTAGGTACTCGTAGGTAGATATTGCGATCAGGGCATTACGCACTGAACACATATTCTCTAGAAGTTTGAAATCAGTAATAGATTTGACAGAAAATCGACGTCGCCAATTTACAATAGATTTTTCCATGACACTTACAGATCAATATTCCCAATTTCTACACTTTATTACAAGTTTCTCTTTAAAACTTTAAGTTATTAAGTTCTGAAAAAATAAATGTCAGTTTGGAAGATAATATCTATATATTTGTTATGCGGAATCGTTAATTATTAGAAATTCTCTCGATAGAAAAAAATCGCAAAGTAAGCTATGAAAACTATTAAAAACACGTTTTTTTCAGTTATTTACTACATTATAGGCAAGAAAAAATTAACAGTGTATCATTAAATGCAACTAAAGCGCTTGTCTAGAGATTTTTGCTGTTTTTTTTAAATTATTTATCTCGACGTTTCCAGTGCGGTGATCATTGAAAAAGATGAAAGTGAACAAGCCCAAAATACACTTTAAATATCCAGATACGTTAGCATATCTTTAATATGCACAAATCATTTTTACAACACTTATTATCGGTTCAATTACAATGCATCTATGTCAGTGTCTGGTTTCACTAATCAACGTTAGAAAAAATTCTCTAATTCCCCATGCGCAGTATAAAGTATACCACAAAATTTCATAATGTAGACATTTTTTTCAATATCCTTCAGAAGCACGACCATAAGTTAGTACGCGAGTACAGAATATGTTGGGAGCATTTACTATCTTTATCCTATCTTCCTGTTCCTCTCCCTTTCATCTACCAATTAGTTAAGGCGAATCTTAGTTCTAAATCACTATTTTGATTAATCTTTATAACGAATTGGTGTACATTATGATTACCAAAAAATATGCTTTAGAATAATTGAAGGCTTTCCTATCGTTTCGCTTGAATAGAATACAAATAAAATAATAAATTACGCAATAAAAAATATAAATGTAAACTACTAAAAAAATATTTTTCAATAGAAATGTATAAACGCGAAAACGAAACAACTTTAAACAAATACAGTTTCACTTGATTAACTTTTTTGCTTTTTTATAAAATTATTTACAAAATAAATAAAAACCAGTTTTGTGCTTGAAATTGAACGTTTCTAGACTCAGTTTGTCAAGCGATTTTAATTCTTATTACCTACAGTATAAGGTATACCAAGAATATACACATTTTTGGCAGATTTTTTTATAGTAAAATAAGTAGTAATTTTTTTATAAATAAATAAAAAATGATAAATTTGCCGTGTTCGCTTAGCGGCCATCTTTAGAGTCCGTTACTAATAATTTATGTGACATATACAATAATAAGTTTATCGGTTAGTTTGGGTTTCATTTTTTTTGAACTTATAACCTATCTTTATAATCAGAACATGCCGTGATCAAAAGACGTTCGATTATCCTTATATTAATTCGAACGAAATAGCTACGGAGTCTAAAAGCTCGTACCTACACGAAGGAGTTTAACCAGTGATTCTATGCATTCATTGAGCAAAATGTGGTTGTCATGTCAAACGATTTAAAAAAAAAATTAAAATAGGTCAGATAGGGTCACGTGATACGCACTCCATCTCGTTTCAGCAGCACGGTAACAGGCGAGAGAGAGCGCGTATCAGGTGTTCCAGTGGCGACATGTTCGTTTTTTCTCCAAAAATGCTTAGGAATAACAATAGTTACAATCCTTCGGGCACAATCTGTCACACCGTGTAAACGCATTATCTTGCTTCTACAAAGACTGAAATAGATGCTGCTCTGACATGTGACTAAGTGTTTTTTTTACATAATTTGTGCTAATTACTTTATGTCCATCTCCATCTACCTACATTTCTATCGTCTTATCTGTTCAGTGGTTTAACGATATTACATTCCGCTTATCAACGGCCAAATACCATTTACTCGCTTGCTCCGTTCAAAGTCATTTATTCCCAACTTCATACAGTGTGGCGGAAATTGATTTCAATTTGTTATATAAATTACTTCCTTGGCTCATTATGCTCTGGGGCTGGGAATGAGGTTTGCTTTTCGAAGTAGATTTAATATTGAATTAAATGATATTTACGATAGATTGGCTTCTTAGCGAGCCTCCGGAAAAATAATGGAATCAAATGTCTCGATACTAAGATAAATATTTCTAGATAAAAAGCTCATTAAAAGTTTTGTGAAAGCATTTTTTATATTTAATTTAAATTGTCACAGGGCATATCAGCACGAAACCGAATGATTTTAACCGGCGATTCTTCAGCATATGTGAAGTAAAAATGTAGTTATCATTTATATCAGGTAAAAACATCGGGTCAACGTGCGCTACATAACCCACGCATTCAGATATCTGGACATATTAAAATCCATACATGTTCCGTCACGCCGATTTGCTTTTGACAGGCCGTGTGCTGACGAATAGTATGGTCAGAATTTGAACTGTACAGTTTGAATTCACACACGTCAACTATAATCACGGAGTGCCGTGAGCCATACAATCGCATCGAAACGTTCGTCTTGTCAAAACCAATGTGTGTACTCTCGCCGGTTATTTATCGGAATAATCCCTTAAACGTATTTTATCGCAATCCAATTCAACATAAAGAGTGCTACCGTACAACGATCACCGTTTCAGTGCCGACAGATGATTCTCGAGATGCAGATTTCGTTCGCCACCCGGTAAGCTGACTGTGAATTAACCTTGCAAATTGTGTTATCGCATTCGCCTGTCATAAGCCATAGGCTTTATCCATGCTTTATTTGTGTGGAATAGCCCTTTAAAATACGGCTTTCCCAACCCTTGTTCGTTCCTTGAACAACACATTTTGTATGAAAATAGATGCTTTAGTAACAACGTATATCTATGATTGTTAGTTTTAACAATTGGCTTCATAAAGTAATAATCTAATTAAATTGTCCTCAAATTCAAACACATAAACATAACCTAAAAAATAAGAACTAAAGACCACTTGTCACGTGGTCACACGCGTTGCGTGTATAGAACCAGTGAGCACATTGACCTGGGAACTTAGTAATACGTGTATCGAGTACGTCGACCCAGTGTGTTCCCAGCTTTACTGTCAGATGATATTTATTTTAATTAAATCAATATATATTCAAATGTCGTCATTGACCACACTGCTACTCATCGCAACCGATCACGTGATATGCACCCTCTCTCTCCCTCTCGTCATTACGGTTATTTTGGAATGAGACGGAATGCGTATCATGTGATGTGTACCCAGAAAAAAAACTGTTTTTTTTATGTCATCGGACAGAAAAAAGATATTTAAAATTTACTCCTGATATACTCCGGAATTGCTGGTTAAATTATTTCGGATACGTGCTGTCACAACCTAGATTATACATCCTCATCAAACCACGTAACCTACGTGGTGGGCAGATAAGATAAAAACAAACTAAAAATTAGCATTCGTTCCGATATCCATATCCTCTACCACTGTGATGGATAACATTTTAGAAAAAGAACCACATTATTAATTTGTTGTGTTTTGTTTCATTTAAAAAAAATGTAGGAAATGGTGAATAGATGAACAAATGAATTACCAAAATGTCTTTTTTTGCTCTCGTTAGGTTTTGAACCCGTTTTCTCTGTGTTCAGTGTATCTAGAACGGTCGATCGATAAATGTTCCGAATAAAGGCGGCAATTTATCATCGATTTCGAGTATAATACGAGATAGCCAATGAACAAAAAATGACAAATACAATGACTACCTAAGTGTTGTTAATTTATTCGATGTGTTTTTGTGTGTAAGCGATCTGCTGTCGTGCTCGGCATCGACGACAAATTGCCGACAATATCGATAAAACTTTTATAAGTTGACTGTGTTAGATATCCTGAACTAAAGAGCTTACCGTTATGTCAACAACTTATCGTTTTTTTATCAGTTAAGCTCTAGTTTGAAATCAATAATTGTAGAAGTGTGTATTTTCAGTATTTTTTTATTCTCAAAAAAATTACGATAATGAACATATTTTTATGTTGGGGAATATATTTTCTATAACGATTTGAAATGTGCCATTATAGATTCGAATTCAGCCGCGTTGATGTCACTCCGGGCAACTCTGGTGACAGCTGCCAGCCAGTGGCGTTTTATATGTCATAATGACGTTGTCACCAGTTGGAACCGTTTTTTAATGGGCAGTTTTTTCAAATCAAAAATTATGAACGAAAAAGTTACACACTTTTATTAGAATGATCAGAATCAGAAAAAAAAAAGTTATACATATTTTTAACGGTATTCATAGTTTGTGAAAACACCCAATTATTCCCAAAATTCGACAGCAACCCAAATTCCACATTTCCCTTATTTTTCTACAAACAAAATAAAAACGATTTGAGAAAACCGTATTCGTCCATTTCCCCGATGCTCGCATTGAGCCAGAGTGCAAATTCGTAATAACACCATTACTCCGCTCCTGCCGTCTCTTTCCCGCGTCAGCGATTCTTGTATAGGGTGGGCTGGGGGAGGGAGATAGCATCTAACGATGATTGTGCCCATCACGTAGCGGAGACATCTCTCGCCTCTCACCTCACATTTGAATACGGTGCTCGGAAACGACTATTAATTTTATTTG
Organism: Hesperophylax magnus; assembly: GCA_026573805.1. Classification (NCBI taxonomy): domain Eukaryota; kingdom Metazoa; phylum Arthropoda; class Insecta; order Trichoptera; family Limnephilidae; genus Hesperophylax; species Hesperophylax magnus. The sequence goes on from JAIUSX010000018.1 coordinate 2,254,011, forward strand.
TGCCTTCAATAATAAGTTTTGATGAATCCATTGGATTATTATTAACTAGGTGTGCCCAAATAATTAAAATCTGTATATAAATGAAGAATAAAAAAATTTCCGGGCTGCGAATAAACTGTTCATATTTGAAATTACAATTATACGTTAAAACACTACAAAACTACATTTTTGACAAAAAAAAAATTTCAACATACACAAAATATCGGCTTGTCTAACAGACCAGTTAGACAAGTGTACAAAGAAAACATAAAAACTACGACAGTCAATAAAAGCTTTGGATAAAGACACTACCAATACTATGCTATAAAAGCATTCAACAGTCGAACACTTGAAAATAAAATTGAGGAAAACAAAAATAAATTCAGACACAAAATTACAAAATGGATCAAAGAACAAAAAAGAATATATTACCAAATTCTCATAAAATTAAATAATAAAATAAAAAAACATACACGTAACACACAAAACCAATATAAAACACATAAACACGCATGATTAAATATTAAATGTATTATTTTCTCTTTATATGTATTATGTATATTATATGTTTACATTATAAAATGAAGGCCTCAGCACGGGTAAGCCACCCAGTGAGGCCAAAATTACTAGATAACTCTAAAATGTAAAAAATATCGTACCGAAATGAAAAAAATAAAATTTCCTACTACCAGTAAGCTGAAAATGTTAATCGTGTAGTGATGGAGGACGAGCTAACGCATTGAACTCACTCTACATGGTTGGGACTTAAACGCGATCTCAACTATTTGATAGAAGTACAAAATATAAATTGATCTTTCTTAAATATACACGAGTATAAGGTTGAATATAAATAAAAATATTTAAAAAAAAACATGCTTTAAAAATGATAAAAATGATATTTCGCTAGAAAATGGATTGAAATGGATGAAATATTTAGTTTACATGTCCAAAATAGATGTGGCAATAATCTTATTTTAAAATTCTCGTGAAGGCTCGTAAAGAATTTGTTTCCTACTCCATTAAACACAAAAAAATTGGAAAAAAAAGTTTAAAATACTTCACTTTGAACCAAGACAACACATGTAATTTTATAAATAAATTTGTTTCCGCACACCTTCAAACACACCTAAATACCTAATTTCTCTGGACATCTCTGTTCTGCGACCCATTACCGAGTAATTAGGTTCCGGGTGTAATTTTTAGTTACATTTTTATTGTCAGTGGTTAATTGAGAAATCATCAGTAAAAAAAAATCATTTCGTGAGTATGCCGATCAGGGGGCAATGTCGCGCCAGAGCTCAAACTTCAGCCACTGTGCAGCGTCAGGAACGCACTGCTTCAATAGCGCCTGCACAGGACCGGCCCTGGTTTTATCGTATTTTAGTGGATGCATGCGTAAACAACGGCGTTTACCTAAATTCCTAACAGAAAAACTAAAAACGTCGAAATATTTTTCATCTAAACATTGATGCATTTATTGATTTCACCCCCTAGATTTTTAAGTAAACAAATATTGCTGATGATTCCGAAAAAATCTGAACAAATTGAATCTTATTTCTAATAATCTTTACTTGATAGTTCGAAATTGCTTGCATCAATAAGCTTTCATATTCCACCACGTAATTCTAGAATTCAGAATTTAATTCAGGGCAGAAATTCTGGCACTAACTACCATAATATGCATTCTTCATTGCCTAGAATACTTACGGTGGGAAATAATTATACCGAATCGGTGGACATCTTTAATTTATCACTCAGATTGTAACTAATACAGTTAGTTATGTATAATAAATAGGTAGGTACTATGTAGTTTTTACCGTTCATGTTATGTAAAAGCCCTTTAAAGACACGTTAATAGATAAATAAATAACTTTATTATAGCTTGTGCCATAATAAATCACTTAGAATTAAACCCGACTACAAACCTCCCGAATACATTTGTGATCTTGTAGTGTAAAAGCCCATGTATTAGTTTTATCGCACTCATATCCCAGCTCGCAACTAGAAATCACGTACAAATTAAGTAATCTTAACTCGGAGTATTATTGTATGAATAATCCAAGAACATTGACATAATGGTGACCCAGCCGATACAACATTAAAACAGGAATCGTCTGAGATATAAACATTAAAATTTAAAAGCTCGGGGTTAGAGTTATGGTGTTTATTAGAAACACTAAATCTTAATGTTAAAAACATACCCGGCAATCAAATACAAATACGAAATTTGGGCAAAAAACCTTCCTATACTATGGTACTACACTCTGCAACGAAATCCCACTTTTGTTCAAAGCTATATTATAACATTTAAAGATCAATTAAAAAGCTGGATACAAAACACAGGGAGATCAGAAATAGATAATATACTGACACCAAATACAGACTATCTAAGATTTCTATATTTATTGCAGAAAAAAACACTTTTTATTAAATTTATAATTACTTAACCATTATTCATACTACAAAATTTTTATAAAACACAAATATCCCTGTGAGGATATCATAATCTATAATAATTTGTGCGATATACGATCCGCATTTAAAATGGAATGTATGAAAATCAAAAGAGAAAATTAATCAATTTCAAAGAATCTCAAGGATCAAGAAAATATGATGAGAGAGGAAAAGAAACCTTTACCTGGTGATGACGTTGATTTCTTTTATGTCCTGCTGGTTTCTTAAAGATTCCGTGGATGACTTATACTTTATAAGTATACACCTTATACAATAACCAATAATATTAGATTTTCACAACGCGAACTCTGTTTACATTCGCCACACGACAAAATTGAACTATTTGTTGATATTTGCACAACTTAATAAACTTTTTACGAGATTATTGACACCAGCAGTGAAATAACGTGCACTACGAACTACTCTGAACTACGACGAAAATTCGAGTCATAAATCATAACTGCCACATTATGTATATTACGAACAAATGAATAATACTCGCATCGGTCTTCTTTTTTAATTCTTTTGTCTCTTCCAAGGTAAGACATTTAAGAAAGTAATAAAAAGAAATGACAAGTTTAATATGATATTGAGATGTGGAATAATCACAAAACTGTATCATTAAAAAACACTCTTTGTAATTAAAAAGAAAGAAAATTTAGTAATAACCATTATATAATTGAAATTTTGTGTTCAGTTATTGTCGAGCTTTGTATTCTTAGGAAAATTTTAACACAAACAAGCGCGGTAAAAAAATATTAATATGAAGTATTAAACACGTAGATAATTCTGTTTTGGATTTTAGAAATGAGTTATTATGACCAATTGACGCAAAACCAAAATCTGCAATGTGCTTTGTTAAAGTCTAATGTGATTAGCGGAACTTACCTAAGGATAAGTTTTCCGAAAATAATTAATATCTCGAGGCTTTAATCAAACATTCAAAGCTTGTCTAACATTCCAACTCCCTCGAGTACAGTCGCCAACAGAAAATACGCATTTTATGTGAATTACTTTACACTGTGTACCTCGTAATATTGAAAAATATTGTTATTTTCATGAGATCATTGATACATCATATCGAATTCATCTCAAATAAACTCCTCATGACGCATTTTCCTAAACATAAGAAACATATTCAAACTAAAAACAAATGAAAACAATATACTATGCACTTTGCCATTTTAGAATACAATGGAAAACTAACAATAATATACCAGTTAGACGAGCGTCCATACGACGCATAAAAACTCCGTCGATAAGCACAAGCTTTGGACAAAGATATCACAAATACCAGGCAAAAAAGCATTCAACAATCTTACACCCGACACAAATAATGGAAACAAGAAACACTTAAGATATGGATTAAAGAAAAAAAAAATACAATATTAAAAATACGATAATAATTAAGCGAAAATGGTGAAGATATTTAATAAAACACGACTTCTTTAAAGTAGATCAAAAATCACTCGACAAATTTTTGTTGCATTCAAAGATCCACTACAAATTTAAACTGCCTATAACATTAAGGTGGTTTAACCAGCGGACGAGAATTCAAATTTCGTTAAAAGACGGTTTCGCGATCGGACGTTTTTTTAGACCGAGACAGAAATACCGAATTCATTCCGCTGCGAGCAGTACACTCGCGCGGCTGTGAAAACTACAGCATGGTTCCGATGAAATAACAATTATTGTTGTTAAATTCTTGGTTGTAGCTTTCTTCCTAATAAGTAGTTACATATTTGTAAATTATACGTCGGAGTGCGTAAACATAAATAAATACAAATGCAGTTTGTTGACATGGTAGATATAAAATATGTAGGTATATGAATATACATTTAAAAAAAATTTCAAATATTTGTTTAATTTGTTTTTTTTTTTTAATATTTTACACGAGTTTTCCAAAGGTGAGTAAAAATCTTTTGTTTTACTTATTTATTCGTTTGTCCGAAAGGTATTACCGGTAAGTTTTATTTCTAATACTTATCTTTAAAGTATTACTTGATTTGATATGTATGACATTGAAAAGAGGGTTTATTCCTTACAACTGAAGTAATACATATATTAAAACTAGGTTTTATTTCCAACTATATTCTACGGTACCTACCTGCATATGTAGTTATGTGATTGCATAAAATTGTATCGCTTTCATGTATTTGTTTTCATGATTAACGGAGCGACCTGACTCGTCTAATTTTCGAAATGTAATTAAATTCACGAGTAAATTTCGATTGAAACATTATAGGTTAGTATGTCAAAAATAACCTTTTTTTTCCTAAAACAAGAAGGTCAATTCACAATATGACATTATGAAACTGACAAAAAGTAACACAAAAAATATTAAATATGTTGAATTATACCAATGTAATAGTGAATTGGACAATAAAAGAGAAATTATGAACAAAAAAATGATTTGAATCGCACATCACGAATCGAAATTCATTTGGTTCGTGTCACTTTTTGACTACCAATCACAAACAGTTTCACGTACTTTGGCATAAGTTTTAACATTTATACATGAAAAAACGATTGCAGACATAAACTCCTGTCCATAGTTGATTCTTTTCCCTGGAAATTAAACAACACAAAATTATCGCCAAATGTTATAAAAAATATGTGCTTATTCTGACTGATTCTTTCGAACGACTCTGTACCATTTAAGTACGTACAATGTACACGGATAATTAAATATCACTAACCTTTATTTTTTCTGAAAATATATCTCCCACGTACGTTTTTGATGTCGTAATTTGTGCTATCTAATAAAACTTTTTTTCGAGGGTATTTTCCTCCTCATTTTTAAGCGAGGAATTTCTTTAAAATGTTATCAAGTAGACTGGCGTGGAATAGACGTCCGCTCACCGCCCTGTCGCAGCGGGGAATGATAAAATTTCGGCTTGCGCCGGGGTAATAACAAACAACAAACGCGAATCGAAATTAATTACTATTATATATATTAAGAATATATTTTTTGTTCATAAATTATTTCTAATGTTTCAATAATGTCTTGGTAAATTATTTTTCTAAAAAAATCTGAACTATACCAATTTGTAAGACCATAAATAAATAGTCCAATTGAGGGATTTTCGTCACAAAACGCGTGCTCGGATTTATTTATTAGTAATTTTATTTGAAATAAAAACAAAATTCTTATACATACATATGATAGATAATTTATTGATTGTTTATACTGTATTATTATATGATTTGAGATATTTGTTGTATAATACAACTTCACATTTGAAAATGCAACAAATCTGCGCATCGTCCAACGGTAACACTTTATTATGATATGAAAATAATATTATTTTTCAAAATTTTACATCTTACTTTACAAGATAAAATAACGATCTTTCGAAATCAATTTGTGTTTTTTTCAAGAAAAGTGTCCATACGTCTAAAAGTGGCCTCAAAAATGCCAAATTTCAGGTCAAGTCTACCTATTTCGCCTTAAATAACAGAACTAAACTTGTTTTAAATAATTTTCGGAGCTTACTTTGCGATTTTTTTCTATCGAGGAAATTTCATATAACTGAAGTTTCGGCATAACAAATGTATAGATATTATCTTCAAAAATAACTTTTAAAAAATTAAAAACTTTAACAGTTAACGAGAAACTAGAAAACGATAGAAATTAGGTATGTAGGGGCTTAAATGAATAAAAAAATATGCCCACATAGTACGCATATTGTACACAATCGGACCAACAATTATATTTATATTATTATTTTTTTTATAAAGATAAACTAATGTTTATAGGACAAGGTTTTTTATGCACAGCACAAAGGGTATCAAATTATTATAAGCAATAATTAGTCGCCAGAAATATCCATACAAATTGAAAATATCTCCCGAGTAAAAATAAATAACGCCGACGGGAATTGAACCCGCACTTTCTGATGTCCGGTCAGGTGCTCTGGACTCCTGAGTTACGGCGGCTTATTTCCAACACGTCAATATGTAATAGTACTTCAATCAACAATTAGGTACTGCTTATTATATATGCCTATTTATAAAAATTAAAAGATATTTTAATTTCAGGCGACTAATTATTGCTTATAATAATTTGTTATATACCTATTGCTTAGTTTTAATAATTGGCTTCTTGTTTAATTATTATGAGTTTACTTTATTTTATTCAATTTAAATTCGTATAACTAACATAATTTGAATACAGTGGATTTTCATTTAAGTCCGCAATTTGTAAGATAAAATTGGAAAATGCACCTCAGCACCCAGTGAAGCTCACATTACCAAATCATATTTTATAAAAAAATACTTCTTAATTATCAATAAAAAATCAAAACTGAAAAATACGTTATTTGATGAAAGCTTTTACATTATTTTCCTCCGTTTATTATACAATCGTCAGATAAAGGGTGATTCATCGGACACTCCGTATTTAATTTTGAAACGAAACGCTGTAAATTATTACTTAATTATGATTTTTTATTGATTTATAAAGTAGACATGTTGACAATATTTATGGAATACGATGTCGGCCAAATACGACCTTGTTTTTTGCATAGATTTTGGACTTTACAAAACCCCCGAGGTAAAAATCGCATGGCGTTCTCTTGCTGCATGGCATGTGGCAACCACATTTTTTGAGGTCCATGCTTTTCATTTGATTCCACAACAAGTAAGATATCATGTCACGATATTGTAATCCATTTAGTTAGTAATTAATTCAGTTGAATTTAAATCCGGCGTACCCGATGGATCACCCTTTATATAAACATATAATTATTTTCATTTCAAATGTAATGTTTTAAACTAAAAAATAAAAGTATATTGGGTATTTACATAAGCCATATGGATATTGTTAAACTCATAAGCATGAGACAATACCCTAAAATAAAGTCGGGAACCTAAAATGACGTAAATGAAGAAGGCGTGTACAAAAATATGAGACGCGCGGCCCTTGTAGGTCGGACGAACCTACAGTTGAATTTGGCCTAACAAATGCTCTAAAATAAAGTGGGAATCTTATCGTAAGTGAAGAAGGCATGTACAAAAATACGGTTGAATTCGACCTAGCACGCCTAGAAAATTGATCTTAGCGTATCGCTAAAATCTCAAATGTTCTTAAATGAATACCTCGGGAAGTTACTAATAAATCTAATTTTAAAGTTGAAAAATGTTTTATAAAGTTTAAATACATGTTTGCCTGGAGAAAATATACGTTATTAGAGTCTTGTGTCTCATTAACTCTTGAGCACGCCAGGAATGAAGCCGAAGGATCATAATCACTCAACCTGTTTGTATAAATAAGGCGATGTTCCCAAAGTTGTTTTTAGTAAACATGTATTAAAATGTCATATTATTTTTTTCCCGAGACTGTACCCAGCCGCAACGCCGCACAATCCCAGCGCCAGTTTGAGAAGCAGAATTATTATTAATGTGAAATTACCGCAAACGAGTTGCGAGGTTCTAATACGATCTAATCGCTTGTTTTTCACGTCGTCCCCTCCCGGGGCGCTGATCGTTAACATAGTGGACCCACAAACAACACCAGCCAACAACAAAACCATCACACGACACACATTGCCACTGGGACTCTTCAGTAGGCTGGGCCGTCTGGTACAGGTTCTCAAAAGAGTCACTCGAGGTTCTCAAAAGTTGCAAATGGGTTTAATATTAATCATTAAAGAAGATGATCACAAACAACACCAGCCAATTAATAAATTTCAGCCAACCAGGTTTTGCTTATCTCAAGTTTTGACTGGCACATTATATTAACTGTCTGACTTACATATTTGATTTAATAGAATAGCCTTGACGAAGCTTGAGATAAGCGAAACCTGGTTGGCATCATTTATTAATCCAATAAGAAGTGGTGTATTAAAAAGTGTATTTTTTCATTTAATATATAACTTTAATAATTAAATAAGATTCACTGGGACTCTTCCGCAGGCTGGGCCGTCTGGTACAGGTTCTCAAAAGAGTCACTGAAGGTTATCAAAAGATGCAAATAACTAGACTTTAACCTCAATCATTCAAATGATCTCACAGCCTCCTTGGTCTAGGGGTGATGCTCTAGACTAGCAATCTGAGGTCGCGGGTTCAAATCCCAACGTGCGCAAGTAAGTTGTGTTTTGATTATTTTGTGTTATTTCACAATTTTGTAAGTTAAAGTAATATTTACCTCACAATATACCCTAATTGGTGATGCCTCAGTCTTAATTATAATTTACACCGTATATGAACGGTCCACCCTATCATACAACTCGGTATGTGTCCTGTTTTCAGTGTACATAGTAAGCTGATATTGGACGCAGACATACACAAGGCAGAGGACATAAGGACACAGGGTGGACAAACACTTGTTTACCTTTTCGACATTATAAGTTTACAGAAACAAATTGTGATAGTAATGAGACCACAACAGCTCTTAAGCGTTGAGTATTCTCAAAGGACGACACGTGAACCTATTCTGGAAATGAGATACATTCCTATTTACCTAAATAATTGTGGAACTCAAAACGATTATAATCACATGTTTAGACAACTGTTTGTATTATACACTGCTACTCGCGATGGAAAATAATAGGACAAGTTTACAAGTATAGACGGCCTCCGTGGTCGAAGTGTAAGGCAATCGACTGGTAATCAACCGGAGGCCGCGGGTTCAAATCCCGGTGTGCGGATGTAAACTTTATGTGCTTAATTCGTGTTATTTCACTATTTATTCATTTAAAACAATTAATTAGTACCTACTTATATTTTCGACATGATCTAGAATGAATGATACTATATTTCTCAGTATTGTATATATAACCATACCTCATAATATTTGCGTTTTTTCACTACCATCTCTATTTTCTATTTATTTTATTTAATCTCTACATATATATAAATGTTTGTTTATTCATTGTTTTTTTTGGTTTTTACATTTTTCGGACCAAACTAGGCACATGCCCGTGTTGTGGTAAACTCTATTTCCAGAATATGTTCGCATGTCGTCCTTTGAGAATAATCAACGTTTAAGGGCTTTTGTGGTCTCATTACTATCACAATTTGTTACTGTAAACTTATAATGTCGAAAAGGTATATTTTTAGTACATCGTGAAATGGGGGCTTTAGTATGTTGCCCAATGAGGCCCAAATTATAAAAAAAACACATCTTATTACTGTCAACATTTTTTTTTAAACCTGACTATTCAGTCAGTCACCGAATTTGGCAAAAGTTATTTAAAGCAACGTTTTGTTTCTGAATCTTTGGTCTTTTACGAGGAAGATACTCAGAGTATCTAGCACTCTGCGATCTCACATAAGGCCCCGTGGTAAGTGTGTTCAAAGATGGTTTGAAAGGGAGATGTGTAAATACGAATTTAGAACCCGCTAATATTAAAAAAACTATAATAATTTAGCGAAAATTGTGAAAATATTCAAGAGCAAAAATCTCTCGACAAATGCTTTAATTTGTTGCATTCAAATATCTACTACGAATTTGGTTATACCTATAACATATTAAATAACAGAACAAAACGTGTTTTTAATCATTTTCGGAGCTTACTTGTAATTTTTTTATATCGAGGAAATTTCATATAATTAACGTTTCGGCATAACAAATGTGTAAATATTATCTTTAATTTTTTTTTTTATCGTAAAAACTTAAAGAGTTAACGAGAAACTTGTTATAAATTGATCACAGTCAGACAGTCTGCGAACTCTGTTCATTTTTAAATATCGATTTTAGTTTATATATAATTTACGTTACCTTGGACACATAATCACCAGTAATCTGATGGACGATGATGATATCGATAGAAAAAGACGAGCTCTCAGCGTTAAAGCAAACATGCTCAGTAGAAGATTTAGCCTTTGCAGTACCGCAGTAAAAAAGACGCTCTTCCTTTCCTTCTGTGCAACGTTGTACACGTGCGAACTCTGGGCAAACTACAAAAAGAGTAGTATAGAAAGACTACGGGTCAAATACAACAACGCCTTCCGCATAATGTTTTGTCTCCCCAGATACTGCAGCGCTTCCCGTATGTTCACGGAGGGGTGAGTTCCCGGATATGCAGCCTTTATTAGATCCAGGAGGGCGATTCTCGTTCTTTTAGCCTTAAGCTAAATGATAGCATTCGTCAACGACTGCTATCGTTTGCGAAAGATAGCTGTCCGTCGCTTGTAACATCTTTTCTTAACTATAAAGCGATTCTCGTTCTTCTGATAGCCTTACAAGATCGATTTTTGAGAGACCTAGTAAAAAATCCTAAAGAAGCGTGGTTAAGAGCATCTACGATATTGTTAAGAGATTATTGAAAACACAAATTGGTGAAATATAATTAAGTGACGCAAGGTTTCTAACTAAAACTTAAAAAAACAAATACTTTGTATTATAATGCATTTTAATAACTGCTTATTTTATTTATGAATGACATAAATAAGCCATTTATCGAAGATTTACGTTTTGTGAAAAGGTACTTACCTCGCTGGATAGTAATGACTTTTTTACAGATTCACCACTTCTAAAGTGACGTTTGCTGTCAAACTAACGCTGCCGAATGGCGCTAACTGTCACCCAAGTTGATTTAAGAATGAAAGGGATTCTTATTTCGTTGTGGTTAACTTCAAAACCCACAATTTCGAGCGCCAGCCAGAAACTTATTATTATTTATGTAGAAATCCTCAATGGTATGTGTAGTTTATTGTAAATTAAATCACTTATCTGGCTTTCGACATGTTACGTACTTTACAAACATCGCAATTACCTGATTCAATTCATTTAATAGCATTATTGTGCCACAAACAAGTCACTAATCATGTTTACAGTCAATACTTACGATAATATTAAGTTTTCTCTTATTAAAACTACGCAAATATTGCTAATTGTCAAAACGTCACAATTAAATGAAGCAAATTCTCCGCGAACGCTAGCGTTCGGCCGCCGAATGACAGGTCTAGGGGTACCCTTCGCGTAAGGCTAAAAATTTTGGCGCGCAATCGAAAATCTAAGGATTCCATCTGTCAACGAGAGAACCGGAATTGCTTCATACGAATAAACCGAGAAAAATCGTTAATTTGAATGTAAGGACGATTTTAGTGTCGTTAAGTAGAACGAGAATCGCCCTCCTGGGTGGCAGGAATGAGGGGAAGGATAAAAAGCTCTGGAAATATCCTCATGATGGAAGCCCGCCTCACTCCATCCTCCAGCATTGACGCACACTGGAGAAAAATACTAACGCCTAATATAGTCACGGCTCTCTAAAGTCTTCATCTTTCTATTATTCTATTTTATTTTCAATTTATTCCGTTTTTTTTCTTTGTTTTTCTGTTCTATCTTTTTGTTTTTGATCATATATTTTTTGTATCTCTATATGGAATGTGTGGGACTGCACTAATCTCCCCACATACCGGAATAAACACTTTTATTGTTATTATTATTACAATTAGACACTTTACTTAAGTTATTGCATCAAATAAACAGAACACTTTAATCAAATTGGTTTATGTGTGAGTGTCAAAGTTGTAATTTTAAGACGTTCTTCTATCTTTGTAAAGTTCCATTGGGGTGATAATTTTGCAAAATGGCGCTATAGAAATTGTTGAATGAACTATTCTCGACAGTCAATTAATTGAAACTGCTAATTAATACAGGCAACTAATAGACGTGCAGTGAAAACCAATACGTATATTGAAGATTTAATTAGTTTGCTTAACAGTGGAGACAAAAACAGAAATTTTTCAACAAATAAATTAACGGTAGAGACAAATTGAAAATGTATGTTTTCAATATCCTTTATAATAATTGATCACGGTAGGTCCATAGGTTACCTCGATAGATCAGGGATTTGGTTTAGTCAACGGTTGTGTTTTCTAATGCGTATATTTTTCGGATAAACATTGTTTCAAATATTCAGTAGTTTGCGACAGGCGAACGGTTGCAAATAAGCATTATATAATAAATAGATAACACAGGTACTAATTAGTATAATTGGATAATAAACAGTGTATCAGTTATGTAATTACACGAATGGTGTTCTATGGACTAATATTTTGGACTTGTAATTATTTCAATTACGTACAGTGTATGCATCCTGATATTATATTTGTTGTTAACACCATTTATTTCCATAATTTGTGAAAAAATATAAAATAATATTTACGATACTTCTACACAAGAGAGTTCGGTTTTTACCATGGTTGTTTCCATAGTTCTAGGAGGTCACATTACTGCTGATGGCTTATAAGCTTTTGAATGGTTTATTATCAATACCAGACATTCTAGCTTAAAATATTAAAATAGGATGATTTCACGCAAGGCCGCCAACACAGGCTTTTGATTCTTCCCAAGTTTGGAACTAACTTAAAAATGGTGATTTCCCTGGGAAGACTCATTAGGTTGATTAACAGCCTTGCAGGAAATTTGGATATTTTGCACATGTCTTACAACAAATTCAAGCACGAAGTATTATGTAATTTTTAACTGTATGTACCTACATGCAAACCTATTTTTCCACGATTATATTTGTAAATGTTACACCTTTATATATTTACTGTGCCAAATATATATAAATCATTTATTATTTTTCTTTATCGCTTTGCAATGTAGTGGTTTGTGTACAATTTTAGCAAAATAAAATAGTTAAATAAATCTAACTTAATAGAGTTGCCCTAAAATTATATCAGCTACAATACTAAGAAAATAAAGCACTATATTATGGCAGAATGTGTTAGTTAAAAAATATGTTTAAATGCCATTTATATTTTGGGTACAACTGTTCTTTACTCTGAGATCAGCTCAGTAAAATGGCGTCAGTCAGTTTAGTAATTTGCACGCTGTTTGGTCTTTGTGATGTATGGTAATAAGTTGGATATTCAAGCGATAGATGGCACTAGTCAGAAAGCTTACTCCAGAGTCCGACAAATGTCGCTAGAGTGTAGCAATTGCCTGTGGGGTATCCTTGTCAGACTTCAAGCTTCTAGGAACAGAGAATTACCAACCCTCGGGTAATGATCAGTGTAGCTAAATCCAGACTTAGTTATTGTAACGTAAATAAATCGCAATTATAGTAAAGAACCTTTTACTTCTTCACAAGAGTTTCCAACACAGAAATCTGCAAGTAAGCAGAGATATAACAGTCTTGAAATGATAATATGCTAAGTTCCTACCCATGTCATTTATCCAGTTCCTACCTCTCCGTAACTACCACCTTCCTGGAAAACCATTTTTAAATTTAGAACGATTGCAACAAAATTGTGCAAACTAGATTGTATTTGTTTCGCAAAACAGAAAAAGTATTCAGACTACCTTGGAAACAAGTTTTTGGTGCTGTTTGTGTATAATATAATCTCGTTTTAAAGTAAAAAAAAAGGATTTGACTATCTTTAGTTTCTTCCGATTACCTTTAGATTTCCTGTGGAACTCTTTATTTAGAATTGACACAAACATGTCCTTTTTAAAGCGATTATTAACATCAACCCCACATAGAAGGTCCTGAGGAAAATAATTTTCCCTCAGGGCCTATGTCATCTTTGGGGATGTTGTGTGTGTAATATTTCCATGGTTCTGTCTTGCTTTTTTATTATATTAAACAATATAAAATTTTCTTCTCTCTTGGCTATGACCGATACTTCTTTTTTTTCTAAGGCTTTGCATATGTGTTCGCAGGGATGGAAAATTCCTCCCCTACAACACATAAGCCTCCATGAAAATTGGACCCTTAATTTCTTTGATAACTTCAGAAAGCTACTTAAAGCCCTCTTGTACTGTATATCTTTATAGACATATGTACTTAACTAATTAATACGTTATTTACGAAATTGAACGCAAATATTTTCGTATTTATATTGTAAATAAATTCCATCAAACGTTGTGTAATTTTTTTATTTATGATATAGGATTTTAATTACTTTCATTTTTGTGGTAACCCTCTTGGTTCTGATCGAGGCGTTGAGTTTCAAAATTTACTTGGTCTTTCCATTGCAAACCTAGACTTAAATGATTTCTCTGAATGAGCTAGCCTTCCTATTGTAACTATTCTGATTTCCTACACCCTAACAAAGTCGTAGTTAAACGCTGATAAAAGATATTATACATGTTTATTTGGACAGGTAATTAAATATAACTCAAATGGTTAATTGTTAGTAAGTTTGATTTTGATTAACTCTTGTCTGTTTGGCGCCACTCCTTTATGATTCTGCTGCTATAAGGTACATGTAAAGAATGATTTAGTAGGTTAATGTAATTAGTTAATTGTATATTTGACGAACTCAGAATAACCCTTTGCTAGCAAAATTTGGCTCCTATCCTCCAGCAAGTAAACGAGATGATCGTGAGTCAACAAGAAATTTGCACAATCTTTTGACACGGCTCTTTGATTGATACCTAAGTTATCGCGTCCCAAAAGCCTTCCACGTCATCATGCACTGCCTTCAAGTTTCCCCTCGGGTCCCGATACCTCCAAATTCCATCTCCTCCAAGGTCTACTATTTACTTAGGGCGAACCGGTTTCGTCCTATATACTCACGGTTGGTGTGGACTTACGGGTCGTGAATCCTCATTCCACGTTTAAAAGAGAATGCGAGAGTGGTCTACCGACCTAAATGCAAGCTGTATGCAGGTCCGCATTCTCCAGTAAACAGTACATAAGAAAATATATATGTATACATACGTTTTTGGGAAGGGTTTATAACTTGCAATACAAGGCTATTTACCTCGCATCCCAAGCTCGGATCTCGCACCTTTGTGCGAAATTTTTTTTTTTTTGAAAAAACAAGTTCTGCGAAACTCTAAGTTTGGTTACCGAATAAATACGTACTAATAAGGTTATACTAATAAATACTAGTAGAATAAGATCTTATTTGATAGTTTGTTTTGGAGAGCTATCGAACTCCAGGCTTTTGTTTGTTTGGTTTTGACGTTTTTATTTAAGAGAATCGTCATCTCTATTTGGTTTGGTTAATGGTCTTGTTATAGGAGCGACCACTGCCTCCTATTTGATGAACTGTATTTGTTTTAAATTTTACCTCCAGGGTTCAACATTAATTTTTGTTCATCCTATCCCGTGATTTCTCAATTGTTTCAAGTAGTTGATTGCCGCATTAGAGAGTACTCGACTCTCAAATGTCTCAGGCAACTGATGGGGTTTTGTATGAGCGCCCAATCAATAACATTCAAATGTTTTGTATAATTATTCGATATAAATCTTACTAACCCGTGATTTTTCAATTGTCGATTGTGAATGATAGGTATTTGTAAGCACGCAGCTTCTAGCTGTTTCAGGTAACTAATAAAATCTATGCGACCATCTAATCAATGGTATTCAAATGTTTCATGTAATATTTTGATATAAATCTGGCTAACCCATGATTTTTCGATTGTTGTTTGTGAATGATCCATATCGCTGCACATTGCACAATGACATCCTGATGATTATCCTTATAACTCTAATAAATTATCTAGTTACGGCCAAGGTCGTTTTCAAACTATGCAGTTGACTGACCCAATTCTTCAGTGTATGCTTTGTTTATCAACAAATCGAATAGTATAAACATCTCATCTGACCCACTAACCTAGATGCGAGATTGTTTATTTAAGAAATATTTCTACCTCTCCTTGTAATTCAGTTATGTTACCCTTTTTTGTGCATAGTCAATTAAAATATTTTTAATTCCCTTTTTGAAGTTAAACTATTTATTTCATATTCCGAATTTAGTAAAATTTACTAGAAGTTAAGTGAAGAATAAATATATATAAGTACACATATCTCGATTGTCAAAATATGTTAAATAAGAGTACATATATTAATAAATAAATATGAGATATATGATTCTACATAGACTTGAATATTAATAAATACATATTTTCTTTTCCAATAATATAGATATGTCCATGAGTAGGTATTTTAGATCGTTACCATTCCGATGTTTTGATTAATAAATAAAATACATATATATAAATACATTACTTATAGATATATTCTTTATATACAATATATTACTTTATTTTATATAAATAAATACATAATATACATATATTACTGTGTAATGCTTTGTTTTGTTGTTTTTACTTTAATATTCAATTGATATACTTCCACTTCACAGCCCTTCTGTGTCTCCTGGGACCTGAAAATTATTTATAAAAGGCAAACTTACCCTAATCAAGGTATTTCCGGTTGGGTGGTACACAACAACCTTGATGAAGAAAACTACCTAATTAACTGTATTTTCTGACTAATTTCAAATAAATCCATTGACTATTTATTCCTATGTAATATTTTATTCTTGCTCGATTCATATAAATTAGCTGATATTTAAAATTCGTGATATAGATGTGCCGGAAAATTATAAATTATTTAGGTCGAACTATTTTTGTTGTTTTCATTCTTTTTAATTTTTTTTTTATTTATATAAATTTATAAGAAAATTCATTCCGAATTGCGCAAACTTTTAATTATTTCGATTCTGAATAAATTAAATATCTGTTAAAACTTTCTTCTAAATTGTACTGTGTTTGATTGATGCTAAATTATAATCTATTTTTAAATATCAATCCGCGATCCCGTTCACTCTAGATTAACGATAAAACTCTCAATTAAATTCGAATGTTTTCACTTTGAATGAAATAATTATTTTTAAATTTTTAATAATTCACTTTTAACACTTTTTGCACTATTCACTTTTAACACTTTTAAGCACTTCACACTTTACTTTTAAAGCACTGAGTTTAAACTGTATTTATTTTCACTGTTTGATTTAATTTAACTGACTTATTAAATTTCACTGACTCTAGCACTTTCCTAAGTCAGGGACTTATTTAAAATTTAACACTTAAAGATTTTTCACTGTTAATCCTACCAAAGACGTAGTACTGCCACGTAACAACTTTTCGAATCCTCGGCGCGACTGCCTCCTGACTGATGTGTTCCATCTTTTATACCCCTCTCAGGTCCCAAAAGACGTATCTGAAATTCTCTTGATGCTTAATTCTATCTCCTATCAACTCGTAAACTTGAACATCTCTGCCATTAATATCGATTGTGCGTTTATACGATCTTCTGTCGTCCGGCTTTGGGTGGCGGTTAATTTTTATCTCACGTCGCTAACTTGATAGGGTCCGAATCGGGTAAGTCTGCGTTAATCGCCCAAGCTCCCTTTGTCCTCTGTTCATACAAAATGTAGTTAAAATCTCATGATTTTGCGTTCCTTTTTTTCCTCAATTCGCGATAGGTCCATCCTCAATAACATATATATAGATCTCAATTTTATGCATCTCGTGCGAAAATTGTTTAAATCCATGTCGAAATCTTTACTACGCATTTTTGAATTTCGATTTGTTTAAATTCTACTTAATTTTATTGTCACTTATATGAGCTTTTCCATTTCCACCCGTACTTTCTATCTTTATGTCGCAGATTCGAGTTTTTCATTATCTTTTGGATTTTCTTTCATCCGCGACGTTTTCTTGCACAATTTTCTTCTTTATTCTTTTGTTATTTCTCATAACTCTATAACTAATTATTTTCCAAGTCGTATTTATTTATTTCACGGATAAATTTGAATTGTATCACTTTTCTCCACTTGGATTATTCTTTATCTCCGTTCTTTACCCTTCTTTTTATCTTTCTCTCACTTTTCCCGATGTGTGTGGTCTCCAGGAAAATTTCATACTTCATCTATTATTAATTAATATATAATTTTCCACACTTCTATGGGAGATATACCTAATTAGACTCTGGGATATCTGTCACTTTTATCGTCTGACCCAATCTCCGCCCATTCTCCATCCCTCACTTACAAGACTTCACATAAATTATACGTCTGGACATATGTTTACGTCTCAGATTTTATGTACTACGGCCGTAAATTTAGTTTAATTTTAGAGCCATTAGTTTTAATCTCTTTTGCTTTAAATAAACATTCCATAAGGTCCACGTTAAAATTAATCGTCTCTCCAATCGTTTATTACCTTAACGTAAATAAAAATCGTGTTCGGATTTCGATTGTTTATATTCCAAAATACACATGAGACTGTCAACCTTTTATCTTGTTTCGATCCCTCTGTAATCTTGTGTAACTTTAATATCTATCTACCCTGATAATCATGTAAAATGCCTACGTTTCCTGAATTTAATCTATCGCTATATGTTTAGTTTTATTGCCTTCCTTTGGTTCTTTATTATCAAGTTCCTAGGACCTTTGTAGTAGCTCAAAATCTCTGTATTATCACTCCGTTCAGTCGCTCCACTATTTCTAAAATGTCTATTTTAATGCGAGATTTTCATTCCCAAATTGATTTGCCAATATGTCCGCTTCATCTTAAATTGATAACGATTAGTTTCTAATGTTCCTAACACTTTCGTTTTCCTTTAGTACGATTTTTATCGAACTTGACACCCTATCTCTATCATAAATAATTGCACTATAGTTGAAAATTCTGCCAGCAACTTTCTTTCGTTTTACCCGTCCTTTTTTATACTATCACGTTTATAGTTTTTTTCATTGTATTTTCGTGTGTGTGTTTTTCCAACATGAAAGGCCAAAAGCCCTCGATGTCAACGGTTCGCTATCACCTAAATGTCTCAGTTATTGTAAACATTTCCTAGAGTTTGTCGCCTTGAACGTCAGTGTTTATACCATAGTGCGTTCACCTCTAATTTTTGTGGGAACGGAAATGCAATTAATTATCTATTTTAATGTCGGGTCCAAGGTTCAATCCTTTGTCTGTAGTTGATGCACGCCTCTCCGTTCACTGATTGGTTATTCAAAATTTTTATAGCTCTCGTCCAGATCTAATTGGTCGACAACCTTCAATATTTATTTTTAGGCCTAGAAAGGGGAAGTCCCAGTCTCGTCCTAGACGATTTTACGACCTCTCTGCTTTCGTCCCAGAACCTAGATTTAATTCCAAATCTTACAGGTGTCTACTGCAAGCAAGCTGGATCAATTCTTTCTCCGCCAGATGTCGCTAGCATGTCCGTTTTCATAAATAATTTGTATATTTTTAGCAGCTATGGTTTATCTGTTTTTCACTGTGATTTCTGCCTTTCATCACATGTGGAAGGTCTTTTTAAGGAAAAAGAGGAGAGGAAAAAGGTGTGAAGGGTGGGTAGAAATCTAGTGATCTGTATTTCCAGGAGTAACGGAGTGAGAAACCAGTTGGCCAGGTCAAAGGGTCTACTTAAACTAACCTCTCCCGATCTGGCACGCCACGCAGCTGGTATGCAGGCGCATCCTGAACACACCTCACTTGATTAATCCGGGCACCCCATCTAAGTCACCAAACGTAGCGAACCTCTTAGGGTTACCTATAGCATAGGTGTTGGTTTTCCAAAAATATGGTTAGTCGTGAGGCGGTACCCAAAACTCGCCTCCAAAATTGAAATACAGAATGAATTGAAATACAATACAGAAATAAAAAAGAAAAGATATATTATAATATTATTAGGGAATAAGACTTGATAACAAAACAAAAGAAAAAAGAAGATACACTAGTACAAAGTTAATGAAATCACTGAAGAAGAATCAAAAACCTGTGAGGCAGTGACCCCGTTACAATATTTAATTCTTAAGTGTTAAATTAATACATCTTTATACTCCAATAGAGACTTATTAAAAACATGAGCAACATTAGCATCAGAGTTACCAATAGTGGCTAATCTATTTTTAACGGAATTGTTGCCTGAGACCGTAGTATAATTGTCACAAAAATACATACTGTGAACCTTGATCCAAAGGTACACGGAGAAAACTTCCTATTGCTTATTTATTAAAAATCTCTTCAAACTATAAGTATTTCCTTTAAAAACGGGATTGTAGGCCACTAACGAATGAATTAACAGGTATCCTAAAAAACTTTGAGCGAAATTCCAATGTTTTGTCACGATGTCCAAACACGTGTTCATACAAGTCCTGAATTTCGTCCTGATGCATTATTAAAACCTAAGTAGGTGGATGAATACGTGTTCGGATATTATTACAATTTTACTAACACTTTATCAGGAGGCGGTTTACAGTCCCGTTTTTAACAAGATTACTAATAATTTGAAGAAATTGAAAACAAATCGGCATTACTTATTTTTCTCCGTGTAGAAACACGGAGACCTTGTGGCTATCCAACTATATTGATATTGTGTATTATCTCCTTCTTCAGTGTACTCCTTCGTAGAGATTCAGTAGAAAGTGATCCCGTTTTCTTTCCATGCCTCGTTCATTCCTACACTTACTATCATCCAATTCCAGCAAAGACCATTTCATTTTGTATGAAGTATTTTCAGTCCATTTACAAGCGCATCTGAAGCTGTAATTCGTAATCAGTTTCGGATGCATCACACGCCATAAGGCAAATTTTAATATAAACTTTTCTGTCACTGAAACCAGAGTAAAAGTGTATTACGTAGAAGAGAAGTGATTTGTCTGCTGTAAGTTATCAATTTTAAACTTCGAAACAAAACAACCAACTAACAAAAGAACTGTACGTTCTTTAACTATTGTAATATTATATAAAAAAAAGGTTTTGGAATTTTTATAGAAAAATGGTGATTAAAGTTAATAGGAATTCATCTTCTTCTTTCGTATGGTGGGGGGGTCAGAGGGGGACATCTAGGTCTGCGAGCCAGTCTAGGGCCTAAGGCGTCGCCATGTGGAACTCACCAATCCCGCCGGGGAATGAATGGGGCGGGCATTCGTTGACCACATGTTCGGTGGTCTGCACCGCACCACATTCACACATCGCCGACTCTTTAAGGCCCCATCTGTGCATCATGTGGGCACAGCGGCTATGGGAACGCCTTAACCTATTGATGGCGGACCAGGTTTTGCGAGGCAATGAGAACCCAGGCTGTCTCTCGGTGGGGTCCTGCATGAGATGGGCATTTTCCACGTTGGCCGTTTGCCACTCAAGTTTCCACCTATCTTCTGGGGTGAGAGGTAATCGGAGGAGCCTCTCTCCCTCCGCCCAGAAGGGCTTCCGAGACGACATCTTCGTGCAAAGGTATTGCGCTTTTTTGCTGCACCTTCTTGTATTCCCTCAGTGTTGCAATTTCTCGCCTGATGTTTGGCGGGGTTATGTTTGCAAGTACGGGAAGCCAAGGAATAGGAATTGATATCTTTATATACCACTTTTAATTACGAGGCATTGATGTCTATGTATACCACTTTTAATAAACTTATTACAACGATACGTCAATCACTACAAAATCTGTAAAATAAAATGTGAATTCGTTTATTCAATTAGTTGTAAGTATCGTTAGACACTGGTTTACTTTTCATTATAAATTGATTCATGATGAATTGATTATAAATGGATCGTTAAGAAACTTATAAAATTCATTCAAGTTATTCTCCTTCTGAAACTATCTAAAAAAAAAACGAATTTACAATTCAATCATTAATATTTTTGAAATAATCTTAGATTTTTTTTCAAAGCGTCGTTGTATCCTGACAAAAAATTATTGAAAAGCGAGTAATTTCAGAGTGGTAGCGATAATCCAAAAGCCACCCCATGTTACGGTACGTCTAGTACTACATAGTTATTAGTCGATCACCTACGTTGAATAGTTTAACACCCCTTGCAGGCTGTTTAAATGTCCATTAGGCAGACCAGCATACAAACTACTGCAGTTGTTCAGACTGGAGACCACAAAGTCAAACAATACAGTCTTCGCAGACTATATTTGGCTGCCAGACATTATTATGGCATTTAATGGTTGTAAAAGCCCGTGTGGGCGTATAACGTTAATAAATAAATAATTTTTTCGTAATATTTCAAAAAAAAATTGGAAAAATGTATGAAGGGTGTGTAAGAATCTGGAGGTCAGTATGTCCAGGAGTGACAAACGTATGAATCCTTCCATATCCAAGACCTGGATAAACCTCTCCCCGTGAACCCGGGCACCCCTGCTAAGGGGCTTAAACTTAATTTAATGTTAGAGCATTTTACATTTAAACTTAGTTTAATGTTAGAGCTTGCAGTGTGCTTTTCAAAATAAACAGACATCCAATACAAACACCGCATTACAACCGCAATACCAGATAACCCAGCTTTTGTTTTTGTCAAAGAACATTATATCTTTACGTACATCAAACTAAACACACAAGATATGTGAGACCTTTTTGTGAAGGTACTCAACACAGCCATGCAAAACTATTAGTTCTAATTCACCATGTAATTATATTTGGAATCGCTAAACCATTATTAATTCCAAGGAACGTTTAATTTCCTACATCATGTTAATTTCGCCAAAGCAAACCGAGTATATCTTTCACTTCCACCACAGTGAATCTGAATGTATAATATTGGGATAAACATTCTGAAAATTCACTTTTATACGCTAATGTTAGGAAAATACTGTTTTCTGAACTTGTTCACTTTTTGTACATTTTTAGCATTCTAAACCATACGACTATTTTAGACTAACCTATGAAATGGAACAGAAACTTAATATGTTTATTCATTTAGGAAAACCAAAAGAATTTTTTTAACATATATAAATAATAAACTTATAAACAATACAAATAAAATCTAATGACAGATTTTAACATATAAATAAAATTATTACAAAAAACTAAGGATGGGTTGTTTTGTAGAATTCGAACTATTCATCAAAATTCACCGCCATTCGCGAGTTTTGCGAATGTCCTATTAAAGTTTTGTTATTATTTTATCATAAGCCAGTTACTTGACAGAACAAAAATAATAACAGAACTTTCAAAGGACTTATTAACTCTGAAATTTAAAGAATTGTTCAAATTCTCTGAAACAAACCGTTTTAAGGGTCCAGTACCCACGGGCAAAAATATTTAAAAAATATCAAAATTGTGAATATTAGATAAACAATAAAATGAAATATAAGAACACAAATAAATGAAAATATATAAAAACGACGTCCTTATATATTTAATAAGATGCTGATGGATGTAAAAAGAGAATCTGAACTAAAAAAAGCTAAAAAATGGTGAATAAATCAAGATTTTCTATTTATTGATAAATATTTATGTATCGTATGGCTTTGTAATGTATGTTTTTGTATTGAATGTCTTTGTATTATATGTCTTTGTATTGTATGTCTTTATATTGTATGTCTTTGTATTGTAAATCTTTGTATTGTATGTCTTTGTATTGAATGCCTTTGTATTTTATGTCATTGTATTGTATGTCTTTGTACTGTATGTCTTTATATTGTATGTTTTTGTATTGTAAATCTTTGTATTGTATGTCTTCGTATTGTATGTCTTTGTTTGGCATGTCTTTGTATTGTATGTCTTTGTAATGTATGTCTTTGTTTGGTATGTCTTTGTATTGTATGTCTTTGGATTGTATGTCTTCGTATTGTGTGTATTTGTTTGGTATGTCTTTGTATTGTAGTCCCATAAAATATTATTCTTCATCTACTTGATTGTGGCTTCCCATTATATGTGTGCGTTTGATGTTTAGTTAATATTGTGAACGTGACCTGATAAACTGTTTTAGCTGATTAGCGTGTTTATATTAAGGAATGAAAATAAAATAAAAACCAAAATGAAAACAGTACTGAACAAATTTATATGAAATGAATGGTATGTAACTAAACCGGATTCATAGCAACAACGTGATAACTTGCAGTTTGTAATTGAAAATTGATAATTAGTCAATGTTAGCTAGGATATATTTTTTTAAATGTTCTTGAATAACAAGAAAATATGTCAATATCATTATAATTCTTACTGAGCACGTAAAACGCTCTGATTATAACTCTTGCGAGCCGAACCATGGATCATGGGAAAGGAACAAACCAACCGCAAACGAAATTGGCAAAGCATTTTTGGCTTACATTTTCTGGGTAAGCACATCTAACGCTCGCATGTCTTTGAAATAAATATCTATTTAACTGACATTAGATGATGGGGTAGTTCAAAGCATCCCTCTCATCACCTCAGATTCCTCTGCCTAGCTTATCAACATTCCCTTTGCTAACAAATAATTATAAGCAATAATTAGTCTCCTGAAATATTCATACAAATTGAAAATATCTCCCGAGTAAAAATAATCAATAAAAAAATAATTATATAAAAATAAAAGTAATTTCATTATTATTTTTTGGTAAACTAATATTTGACAAGTTCAAGTATTTCGCCTAAAAATGTAGACAATTTGTCTCGACGCCATCTAGTGAGAGAGTTAGCACTTACAATGCCTTTCTCATATAAAATAAAGTTGGTTGTTTTCAGGTGAAAAATGTAACAAGCAGTAATTGTTGAATGAAACACTAGTATATATTGAATAATTTCGCGGGTAAGAGATAAGCCGCCATAGCTCAGTGGTCAGAGCTGTCGACCGGAAATCGAAGGGACACGGGTTCGAGTCCCGTTGGCGTCATGTATCTTTTATCAGGAGATTTTTCAATGTGGATGAGTGTTTCAGGCGAACAATTATTGCTTGTAAAATAAAAGTAATTTCCTTTGCTGATCACCATTTTCACCTAATTATGTCGATAATTCAATTAATGTTAGGTTAACCATATCGTGGTAAAATTTCATATTTCTAAAAATAGATAGAATGAAATAAAACTGTGAATAATTAGGAATTAATTATTAAATAATTTTGTATGTTAGATATTGAATGAGCTGATTCCAAGTTTAGTCGAGTGAATAATAATGATTTTTGTTATATTCTTTACGACTTCGTGATAATTTCTCTATTGTAATATAATTTTATTTTTTATATCATACATTTACATAATATTTTTTACATTTACTCCACACAGAAGGCCCTGAGAAAAATAATCTCCCTCATAAACTAAGTCGTATTTGATGATGCTGTGTGAAGGGTCTTTTTGGGGAGAGAAAGGAGTAAACATGCGTCTTGAAGAGACCCATGTTGTAGGAGGGAGGAAACACTGAGGCCGAGCTGTTGAACACAAGAACAAGTCGTAGAAGCGATCGGTTCTCCTATGACAAATTTATCTTTGAACCGATGCCGAAGGGAGCATCTTCCATTGTAAAACTGGTAGAACAAGGACAGCATGACCTACCTGACGCCTGTGCTCTAAGAATTGCATTTTGTTTATTAAGAAAGCTGAATCTATCAAACGCACCGCCCGTTTCTGCACAGAGTCAATGGTATTAGTTATTCAGGTATTTTGGGTACATTATTACTTATCATTAAGTTATAGTATTATTTATGTTATACAAATATCATCGATATAAATTTACCTTCTGCCTTACACAATTGGACATTTATATTTCTTATTTGTAGTTTTGTCTCTCATTCGGTACCAAAACAAGTCTAATACACCTCCCCTGTAACGTTTCGCATTTAATATGAAGGTTGCAGAACGAGGCTGTATTAAGGAACGCAAAACTAATTAATTTTTAAACACCCCCCAACCCTCAAACCTTAGTCCCTAACGCGTAGTGCTACAACCTGGTAGGAATGAATTCCTTATAACTAAGCCATGTAATTAACATTTAAACTGGTTTTCACGACTCACTGTGGCGAAAGGTTTTAAATTGTCTAGAGTTGATTAAATTATATTAAAAATAATAAAACACGTAAAAAAACAGAATATAGTGAAAAGTATAACCTACTTGTTATAAAAAATGGTTACTTGTTTGAAGAAAAAAACTCATTAACAATTTATTGTATTCTTATACATGAAAAAAATATATAATTATGTAATACTATTTTTTTTTTAACCTAACCTGTAAAAAACAAAGCCTTTTGTATTTTTTTTTATTTTTTATTAAAGTAATTAGATTTAGAATCGTATTTACATTAGGTTTCAACATATTAAGAGATTTTAATACTACTCTTCCATAGAAGCTATCATACATCAATTTTTTAATTACTTTTAAACCCTGAAAAATATACGTTTTTTTTGGTTTGACTGAGTAGAAACTGGAGTCGAAAACCTTGTCCAAAGAGATTGAACCGTGTTGGTAATAAAACTGACGACAAACATATTTAATTTTAATAAAATTGCTTCCTTTGAAAATCAAAAATACTTTTATTCTAATTATTAAAATCAAATATATGTATAAACAGATATGCAATAATCCTTAACCGTATCATTTTGTTAGTATGAATATAAGATTTTTGTTACTTACTGTACAATGTACACACATATTCCTTATAATTTTTTGTGCCCATGTAAAAGCCCAAAGGGCGTCTAAATAAATAAATAATAAATAAAATATCAGGTTTCCCAGCTTTTTATTAGCATCTACTGCATTCAGAACTTCAATAAATCAGTGTGCTTTGTTCACTGTCAAAGTCCATATCAGCAATCCCGTCTCTTGCAAAATATATCCTCTATAAACATAGTTTTAGTCCTGTTCATTTAACATGTTCTGACTTCCTCATTTGAACTAATGAAATACTCAGCATCCACAAAGGCAGCAGGAAATGAAGTTCTAAAGGATTAGCACTGACGTTCTCCATCCGCTGACGTTAGTACGTACCTTATTAGTATTACCATTCGCACCTATCACGCTAATGCTCCGTGTGACAAAATCATCAGGACTTCAACTGAGGAAATGGCCTTTGTACCAAGCAACATTAAATAATTTACATATACACATTTTTGTTTTATTTTACATTATCCCACACAGGAGGCTCTGATGAAAAGAATTTTCCTCAGGGCCTGTCATCTTCGTGGATGCTGTGTGGAGAGTTTTTTGAAGTAAAGGAACTTATCAAAAAATTTAGACATTTCTATTTTCATTATCAAACACATCTTTATAATTATTATTTCTTCGCAGTCGGTCAGCTGATCAAGTTCTGTTTCATATTTCGTGTAGATTTATTAGTATTGTCTTCTTCTTCAATGATATTATATTACATTGATGGGTATAACCTTCGAAATAAGTTATGGAAAAGTTGTTCCTGAAATGTTAAAAACAATTTAATTTATAGGGAATATGGCGTCCCCAATTGACGAACGTTCTTTTAAAAGTTAACATAATATTATGACCATAGAGGATACTCTCAGTATCGCCCTGGATTTGACCATGTTTGGTGACCAGATCTGAATATCTAGGAACTTCCCCATCTCCTTCCCCTCCCCTAAACCTTCAGCCTCACAACATACCCCAATTGGGGATGGTATCGTCTCACTGACTATATACGGTTGTGAGCAGTTGGGACTCTTGTGTGGTTTCTAGTAATTATTATATATTAAGATAACATGTGTAATGTATTATATATTGCACGGCTTTAAACCGTCAGACTAATTACCGACTAGGCCGATTGACATCATTTCAACAAACAGCATTTTATTTTATTTTAAGCACAACTACCTGTCTGAATTTTGGATTTGTTTTCTTGATTGAATGAATGAATAAAGTGAAATATTGGAAGTGAAATTTTACCCACTTTCTGACTTCCAATTGAACTGAAACTCGTCAGATAGATTTGTTGTCGATGACAATGCATTCTGTTAACTTTTGGTGGTAATCACGTACACACACGTGAACATATACGCATCTTGCTGAATTCGGATAATATTACAGCAGTTAATAAACGAAAAAAACGTCTTATTCGATCATCATTTGACGAGGTTGGTAAAGTTTTCAACCCCAGTTGCTGTAGAGGAGGATTCAAACCTCAGTCAAACGAATTTAATTTTTATTTTGCACTATTTGTAGTTTAAAACCTTTTTTTACGGGTTTATTTTTTTTTACCAATCGCTGCATATCAAATTAAATAAAGGCTATAAAACTTTGATTTTATTGTTAAAGTTTTTAATTTGACTATCACTAAAAGAAACGTACGAGTTAAAAAATTTAAAATTTGTAAAACTGTTTGAATGAAGTGGGAAGGGGAAGAAGATAAGAAAGAGCTAGGTGGAGAAGTAGCTGGCTATTCAGAACTGGTCACCAAATACGGGTAATGCCATTTCAGGCAACGATTCTGAAGCACAGTCTTACCACTATCTACCACTCTATATGCTATTATAGGTACCTACATGATTTATAAATATTATTTTCTTACCGTGGTAAATAACTATTATACTTGTAATATTGTATTTGTAGGTTGTACCACTATTAGTATAAAGTTCTTGGATTATTGATACGAACGTCAATTGTTTAGTATTAATCGAGTAAAAAGATGAAATGCGAGAGGAAGATCAAACTAAAACATGGGCTTTTATACAACTATAAATATATCTGTTTCGCTCTACACGACAAATTCAAGCAACATTACTGCCCCCCAAAAAACAAATTACATTAGGTATAATGAAGATTCCGTTTAGGGAATTATTTTTTCTTGATTTTTTTCTTTGTGTTTCGCTTTTCAGAAAATGAAACATTATTTTCATTCTCCTCCTGTACATTTTAACTCCTTTCTATGAATCGCTTTAAAGCATAATTTCCAATTATAAACTATCACTTCCTACATCTGATTTGATTTTCGATATAAATGATTGATTTTAATCTACACGTGTGAACCAGACTAGAACTCAATTAAATTTCAAAATGTGTTTTCATATCCAGTCAAGTGACAGGAACAGATATTATTTAACATAGTTTTAATAAAAACCGTGTTTAAGAGTAAAGTTTTATTGTTATTATCAAAGTAATGAAATAGATTTCATGAAAAATTGATCCCTACTAATAAATTCAAACCCTACACAATTGACAACCAACCCTCAATGTAGAGCAAATGGATTTTTCTCAGCTGCACAAACGTAATAGGATAAAAATATTAACCCAAAGAATGGATGTAGTTTTTAATTAACGTTTTAATTTCTTCATTAAAACTCCTTTGTTCCAAATAAAGGGTAGAATATTATCTGCTAAGTAAAATTAAAAAATTATTTTTTTCCCCTTTTTGGATTAAATGCTCAAAAAAAAATGATTAGCATTTATAAAAAAAAACAAATAAATGTAATAATTAGACAAAAACAAGATAAGTCATCATGCTGGAAAGAGATTAATATAAATGTTAGAATAAAAATATGAAAATTTCCACCATCATATTTAAAAATATTTTTACCTACAAATCCCAACGACACTGAATTTTAATGGAATTTTGGAACGCTCCCGAGGTATATAAAATGTCCTATATTGTAAAATAAATATAAAAATAATTTGCTATGATTATTTATCTCTACTTGTTGCGTTCTATCACTTAGATAGAATGTGAACCAGCCTAGTGCTGTACTAAGAATGCCAAGAGAAGATATTTTTTGAGGAGTAATCCATAGGACACCGTATCAAATGCCTTTGACACATGCCCAAAACCATCTAAGTGTCCCTTTCTTAATCTTACTCATCACATTTTAATAATTCTATTTTTGAAACTGACAATTCATGGTGGAAGTCCATTATAATATATTACTCATCAGATTTACATCAGCCTTGCACTCTTTGCAGATCTCTACATTTCTCAAACGATCATACGTGGTTTTACCACACATACGCCTCCGGGATCTCTTTTCAACAGCATTCAGTCTACTTTCATACTTTCCCTGTCAGTTCTGAAGGGTTTTAAAGAACACAATAAAAATAACTGTTCCACGTTAAAACAATTAAATAACATTATATACTTGGGAATAATAATCGACAAAAAAGCTTGGCTGGAAAGATCAACTCAACCTCACCGTAAACAAAATAACGAAATTATTTTTTAAAGTTTTGAGAATTTGAAACTTTCAGCCATTAGAAATTTTATCATCTGTTCTACCACACCATGCTATTATGCAATGAAATCTCTACTACTTATTAGAAAAATTATATTGAAAAAACCAACAGATTATCTAACACGCCTTATTTGTAAAGAATTAAGAGTATTAACGTTGAGTGATCTTAAATTCAAATATTGAAAGAAAAACAAAATCACAGTGTTTTTACTGAAAATTTTTCTCATCAAAAACATATATTTCCAATACAAAAATGTAACACCTAGTTTGCACGACTTTTTTTATTCTTTTAATTACAAGCGCCCGCTTCCATGGAAGAGAAACGTCTAAAAATAAAACTGTGAAAACAAATTAATTATTTTTTTTTTTAACAAACATTATTACACTTTAGCCGTATTGCGCTTCCTCCGTCTTGACACAGCGTTTCAGATAACCTTGCCGTGTCCATTTTCAAAGCAGGGAGCTAACTCCCTACGATGGCAATACTACAACATTTAATTCATGTTCACAAGAACTGGTCGTTTTTACGAATCCATATGTAGAATATGCACCGCTGTATTCCTAATAAAGTCAGTCCGTATTATTAATACTTCACCGAATTCTAAAAAACTATACACATCTAATCAGGATCGGCCCTGAGCAAAACGGAACCTGGCGCAAATACAATTTTGGCGTCCTTTGTCAAAACCAGTAGACGAGCACTATAATCAATAATATTTAGATGGTTTTTATTTAGCGTGTAGCGCCATTTTATTGAATAATAATTTCAAAGGCGATGTGTTAAGTGAATTGTTATCAGCGCCTTGGCAATTTGGTACCCGGAGCAGACCGCTCCAATTGCGCCCGCCTAGGGCCGGCCCTGCATCTGATTTGTTACTTATTTAGGTAACCTTATGTTAGGTTAGGTTACTTTTTACATAGGTTTTAACAATACTAAAATGAAGAAGTTTAGGATATAACCGGAGATGGTTAACATCTATCTACATAATTTATCTGAGGGTTTGTTTTAAAAAAAAAACTGATGGAACATCAAAATAAAAGGCACTATCTTCGTAAAATTTCTTAAAACCTTCTTTCTTACCTAGGTGCCTTTTATTTTCTAACGAAATTGGCTCTATAGAAATTATAATCCAAACATTATTTTTATTATTGCATAATTCGAATCAAATTTTGTCACTATTTTATAATGAAGAACGGTAGCCCAGTATTTAGAGGGTAGTATTTCCATCCCTTAGCTTCTACTAGCGAAGCTTCCTACCTCTAGCCTACCAACCTACATGCATGCTGATACAAGGGTCGTGTTTAATAGTCTTGTCACGGCTAAGCTGAGGGTTAGTTTAACTGCTCTCACGAACTATAATAATATATTATATTACATACCCCATTAAGGGCTAAGGGAGGGTTGCGTGTTGTTTTTGGTAGCCGCGGATTCATTACATATTTTGTCAAAACGATTCAAACCTAATCTTTTTTTTTGGTAAACGTAATCTCGTTTACTATCCACACCCTTTCTCCGCAGGGGCAGGCAAAGAGGAATGACCAACATCTCTGTCTTGACATACATTCTTTGCTTCATTCACATTCACTTAATAAAAAGATTCACTCTCAGTTTCTATGATGAAGTTTGTATAAATGATGTGAGTTATTTCATAATATAAGTATAAATTCATAGTTTCTCCTCATCAGAAAGACTATTCAATTCAATTTATCTATATTGGCATTGTAGAAAAAAATAGAATATAAATAATAAGATAGGAACACAATTAATCAACGTAATACAAGTAGGTACAACAAATACAAAGAAAAAAGAGAAAAAAATATTGATACTTGATTACAGTAAATAACCAAAATCAATACTTAAAGAAAAGTAGAGTATATGGTAAAAGTAAAGATAATATTTGTTTTCAGATTGAGGGTGGGAGGAGCAGCTTCTATTTAATTAAATACATATTAATAAGTAGGAGTATATAGTAAGTTTCTTATTGTAAGTTTTATTTATTTGTTTTTTATTTTAATATTAACGAAACAAAATGTTAGAAATTTCTAATTTAACCCTAGATAACTGAACTGTTTTCATTGTTTCATTGTAACTACACTTTCGTCGAGTGGATTACGCAATAAAACAGTAGAAATAAATCAAAAATATTTAATTAAGATAGAAACTTGTTGCACGGCACAAAAGTAAGGTTTATAATGAATAAATTGAGTAAAAATTAAAATCAAAATATTAGTCTACACAGTGACCACACATGTCAACATTATGTAGACCACGAATAGCCCCTCTAAATCTGGTGCAACGGTGTTTGGACATCCTTCGGGCCTTGGAGGGACACAGATAGCAAATTTTACGCACGTTTGACGTAGATGGAACCCGAGCTTCTATTGTAGAAGATTCGCCAACATTAACAATAAATATTGTTGTTATAACTAAACTTTCGTCCACCGGACGACGACATGGTCATAGGGCACGTCCTAGTATGCGTGTGGCCGCAATCGCGTCACGTGCTGCACTGTTTACTCAAATTAGGAAGGTAATGAAAGAGTCAAGGTCGGGAAGCGGGGGGAAGTAGGTGATTTCGAATTTCTCGACGAACGATTAGTTATCTAGGTTTGAATTTCGGTAATAAATAAAAGAAAATAGTAACGGAACTGAATTTATTTCCTTGTCTATGAAACCTTTAGACTGGGGAATAAGTGTTTTTTTTTTAATACTAAATAAAGAACAACTCTGGAAGGTTCCTATATAATAGGAGAGAATATACAATATTGTTAAATACGTAGTTGTATTTAAACAAAGTTATGTTCCGTACTTCATTTTCGTACACTTTATTAACACCGATCGATAAATAACTTTGCAACTAGGGGTCAATGTGAAGAAATTTGTCATTGAATCCACGGCGAGCAGAAAGTAGCTGGGGATTAAGGTAAGGAATTATTTTGTAGCAACAACTGCTGTAACATATTTGGGTTTAAACGGGGTGTTAAATACCCCTCGGGGACCGGGGTGTGGAGTGGCCAGACTTGGGCAGCCGCCCTAAATTCTTTGCTAATTCACAAGCTTTCTGCTATTTGGTGGAGGAATGGTTAAAATGGACAAACTACACTTGTTTGTTTGATAATAAGTAATTCTGTGAGAGTGTAGCTCATATCTGTGTTATCTTATATAAATTTTAGGTGTTTTATTCAACGATGGCACTTGTACAATGGTGGTTCGTGCAATGAAGCAGGGGAAGTTGTACCTCTCCTAAAAAAACGACTTCATTTTAAATATTACTCATTCATATCTTCGAATTCTTTGATTTTCTTTATGTAACTCATCATACCAGTGTGACTCGGTCAGCCACACGTGGATTTCAGATAACAATAGAAAATATACAGCACATAAAATTAAAATTTAAAAAAAAATCTGATATATCTTATCCTCGTTATTGCCGGATCTAAAAAGAAACAAAAAGTTCATAAATAAATTTATATGCACATTTTGAAAATAATAATAATATAGCTAGGAATAGAAAGTAGAGTGGATAGTAGAAATTGGTTACCTAGAGTATAATATTGCTTGGATAATGGAATGAGAGAAAGAAGACACAGCACCGAGATGCAGCCTCTTTACAAACTTAACGGAAACAATAATTTTAAATCGGAATACTGCGCTGATGTCATTTATTTTTTTTTTTTTAAATTAATCGATGGTTATCTTTAGACAAAATGTTATTTTTTGTGCTAGGTAGGTAGTTAAGCAAATACTTTACTAAGACATAATTAAACTAGATACGGTAAAAAATACTAAAAATAAAAATAATATTTCTTTGTTTGTTCCCTATAGACTTAAACTACTAAACCGATTTCGCTAAGTATTTAAAAGTTTGTTTTGATTAGTGCTAGCAGCGTTTAAAAAGTAGTTTTAATGGTCAGTGGAGAAACACTCTTCACTGGAATGAGGTACGGAGTAGAATAAAGGTCGATATAAATTAAAATTGCGGATTTCACAATACTACATGAAATGGATGGTAGAAAAAGTCGGAGGCAACCAAGAAACGGGTGTTAGACGATACCGGTAAACTATTTTGATTCTTTACAATAATTTAATTTCCACCTTAAAAATGCACCCAGTTTTACACTAGAATTCACAACCTCAAGGTTAAGGTTTTACTCCAAACCATTAACAACCCCTGAGTAACACCGTGTACACGTCATCTAGTAGTGAATAATAAAAGTTTCTGATATTATAAAAAGTGTTTTCAACTTGCAATACGCGAGTAAAAAAACCTCAAGAGCAAACCTCCACCCGTTGACAGAAACGCAAAGAGCCCCAAATGCATCAGGTATAATAGAGGCCATAATTTATTCAATGTCAAAAATAAAGATTTTAATATGTTACAACAAAATTGTCAGGCGTCTTTCAGGGGAAGTTTGTATTTATTTCGATAGAAACATAAGTATAAATGATTGTTATCTATCAGAATAACATAACGAATCAACAACTTTTAGAATGGTGTGTATGCACTAACAAATTTGTTTTGAAATCTATTCATTCTTTCTACAACTACGAGAAAATTGCAGGTCGGTGAATTTGTTAGATTTTGAACTGTCCGTGTTTAATTTAATAAACTTATTGGAATCTCAACAAAATTATTAACTTTCAGTAAAAACAATAACGAAATAAAAAAATAAAAAAAAAATCTTTTTTATTCATCGGCGCAGTGTCGCCGTAAAGCCACCGTTTTC
The DNA here is from genome assembly GCA_026573805.1 of Hesperophylax magnus. NCBI lineage: Eukaryota > Metazoa > Arthropoda > Insecta > Trichoptera > Limnephilidae > Hesperophylax > Hesperophylax magnus. Next base: position 2,288,744 of record JAIUSX010000018.1, read on the forward strand.
AGCAAGCCTCGGTATAACGGAGTATGAAATTTCATCAAAAGTAATGGGACGAGCTTCTTTGCATAATGCCCGCGAAGAGTGTGCGCCGATGCGCCAAATAAGCGGAAAGTAAACATGGAGTAAAGGTGGGGTATACGTGGCATACCTAAGCTTGGGGTAAATTTAGAGTTAACTTAGCGCAATAGTCTGCCGTATGGACGCTATTGATACTCCAAAATCGCAAGGTGAATATTAATTAGGGAAATTTGATCAATTTGGATCATAATTGATAATATGTATTACAATCTTGTGATACATAGTATCAATTGTTTATCATCAATTACAGAAACTGGCAGTGACTACAGTATTTTCAAATACGATAAACGTTGTGTGTATAATACATAGATGTATGCGATCGAGAAAGAATGCTCGCAGTGACCTATAAAAGGTGTATCATTGAAGCAGAAGATAATACTGATAAATCTAAACGAAACATGAAACCGTACAAGACACAGAAAAAAAAGATACGGTTGCAACTAGGAATCGAACCTAGAATCTCTTGTCTTGCCGGGACAGGCGTCTTAACCAACTTGACCACTGAGACCTATTTATTAAACGTCGTATTTGTCGATCTCATATTCAAAATTAGCAATATCATCTTGCAATTAATTTTTCCCATATTTTTGACATCGACCTTATTTAATAGAAACAAATTTTCTGATAAAATTGGTTTGAAACCTAGATAGTGTCTCTGGTAAACATTGTTACGTAACAGATCTCTCAGACACATTTTAAAAATCAACGCAGAACGAGGCGACGCAGAACGGCGCGCATACATACTGCGCACCAACGCGAAACCCGAACGGTTTTAGCGCGCGTCAGCCATCTTCCGCTTCGCTCTGACCCTCAGTCTTGTACGCTGCTCGCTCAGCTTGGGCTCCTCATCATCGCCCGAGCCTAGCACGCGCACGTTTTGCGCCTTTAGACGATTGCTACCTTTGTTCCACTCTAAAGTATCTGGAAGTAACACCTCGCTGGCCTAGCAACTCCTGCATTCCCGGGACATGTAAGCATGTACCAAACCTTTGCAATATTATGTGCCTATTTAGAAGCCTGTGAAAGACGTCTGCCAGACGAAGTCAATATGAGAAATAGATTTGAACAATTCAATCAGCCAGGATTAATTTATGATTTATATTGTGCCCTTTTGTGTTATACTATGTGTGTGCTTGTTGACCTGTAAATACACTCATTAATGATTCCATTTAGGTGTTTCATTTGACGAGAAAGTGGAGTCTTAAATTGTCGAATGTCCCCCGTGTAAAGGCATAATCTGCCAACCCTACCTGAGCTAATAACTAGAGTCCCATGATTCTACCCCTGAAGCTGTACAGCCGGCTCCAAACCCTACGTCCATAACACTAGCACATAACGTGGGGCTCTAAACCATTACAACATATCCGATTTTTATTTATTTATATGAGAAACCTTCATTTTTAAAAAAATTATTGAAAATTCATGAACAACTTTTTCCTTTTAAGAGGAAGCTACAAGCCGAAAATGTGCATATTCTTGGTATTCCTTATGTTGTAGGTAATAGGCATTAAAATCGTTAGAAACACGGAGTCTAGAAACGTTCGATTTCAAGCACAAAACTGGTTTTTATTTATTTTGTAAATAATTTTATAAGAAAGCAAAAAAGTTAATGAAATGAAACTGTCACAGATAATTTTAGCTATAATACCGTATTTTTTAGAATTGTTTCCTTTATGCGTTCATACATTTCTGTTGAAAAAAAACCATTTTTTAGTAGCTTACATTTATATTGTTTATTGAGTAATTTATTTTTTATTTGTATTCTACTAAAGCGAAACGATAGGAAAACCTTCAATTTATCTAAAGCATTTTTGTTGGTATTTATAATGTACACCAATTTGTTATAAAGATTCATCAACATAGTGATTTAGCATTAAGCTTCGCCTTAACTTGTTTTGAAGATTAAACCCATCAATGTGATATGTCATTTAAGAAGAAGATAATACTAATAAATCTAAACGAATGATGAAACCGCACAAGATACAGAAAAGTTAAAAAATATTAACTGTTTTTTTTTTTTTTTTTTTATATTTTCGTAGAAAGCAATCACTTTGTGGTTTAACATTTTAATGAAATAAAAACAATATTTTTTGTTTAAAACCACGAATTTTTATTAATTTTAAGACTGACCGGTTTCGCTACACTCGAGCATCGTCAGGGTACAACATTAAACTAATGAAAATTAAAAATTAAACTTAGTTTAATTTTGTACCCTGACGATGCTCGAGTGTAGCGAAACCGGTCAGTCTTAAAATTAATAAAAATTCGTGGTTTTAAACAAAAAATATTGTTTTTATTTCATTAAAATGTTAACTGTTATTGTGAACGTTATCTTTTTTGATTTTTCTGTGTTATTTATTGTTTCATGTTTCATTTAGATTTTTTAGTGTTATCTTCTTCTTTAATGATATATTACATTAATGGGTTTAACCTTCAAAACAAGTTTAACCTCTCAGAAAAGGACTTTTATTTACTTTCTGTTCCTTTGCGAACTGTCAAAACGCGAAATTTTTTGTGTTATTCACGAGTTTTGTTAAAAGCTTCATAACTTACGTTTTGGGAAACGTAGCCTCATTCTAAAAAATGTTTTGGAAAGATTATGAAATTCACTATCGTATTGTTTTGTTACACGTAAATATTTGCGTGTCTAAATATACATTTTCTGAAAACGTCAAAAATATGTAAAAATCGCTGACCATTATTTCAAAGCTGTGAAAAATGTACTTTTTTCTGAGTATCGTAAAGAAATAACACTTTATATATTGAAGAAATATAATTAAAAACTATTAGTCACCTCAAAATATTATCCGTCCAAAATAAAATATTTTTAATAAATTATTTAAAAACGCAATAAATTATGAACGAACAAGATGACAGATTCACTCGCTCGAGTGTAGCGAAACCGGTCAGTCTTAAAATTAATAAAAATTCGTGGTTTTAAACAAAAAATATTGTTTTTATTTCATTAAAATGTTAACTGTTATTGTGAACGTTATCTTTTTTGATTTTTCTGTGTTATTTATTGTTTCATGTTTCATTTAGATTTTTTAGTGTTATCTTCTTCTTTAATGATATATTACATTAATGGGTTTAACCTTCAAAACAAGTTTAAAGGGAAAAATATATTAAAAAGGTCGGTTCACGGTTAGTCGTTCTTTGTTTTTTGACTCCCGTCGCACAATAAATGCTGTAACAGTATACTTCTTCTTTGAATAAGATTCTTTGAACATCACATTGGCGCAGCCTGCAAGGTAATAAATAAATAAAATTTATTTTATAAAATACTGCCTACTAGGCAGAAAACCTTTTAAAGCCTGTTTTTATACTGATTACCGAACAATAATTTAACAGTGAGGAGCCAGTGGGGCAGAAGCATTTCTGATTTGGAGGTAGTTTTGAAACTGAAGGATGGAAAAAGGGTAAGGAAGGAAATGAGATGAATATGAGCAAGGTTGGTAAATAGGTATCTGGCTGTTCATATCTGACGACTGAACACGGTATATCATTTTGCAACGTGTGACTGTTTTAAAAAACGTCAGCGATTTTTTTCACACCTAAGAACGTCTGTACATTGTCTATACATATGTCATACGTCTGTACACGTCTGTACACGTCTGCGCCTGTCTGTACATTGTAAAGGCAGGAGAGCTGTGTCACCGCCAAGATGAGCAGCGTTGCGAGGCAGGTTAAGGTAGGGACTGTAGGAAGGGATGTTTTAATGCGGGTCTTGAAGAGGCCCGGATTGTATAAAAAAAAACAGATGCCAGTAGGTCGATCAAACGATAAAACGAATCGAAGAAGCGGCCCCCTCTCATAAAATCTACATTCTTTACTCCTGCTTCCATAGAGGCTTCCAACTTGGCTTGTCTAAAATTAACGCCAATTATTATCTCCTGTATTTTGTGTATGTAGGTATCTACTTTCAAACAAAGCACAGCATTTACTGATACTTTGAACTAAATAATTCTTCTGTTAAAGACAGAGAGAGTAACGGATTCTTATAGAATATTTGCATTCGGTAATTTCAATGTCAGAACAGACATGTCTGCTCTCCTTTAATGACTTGAACTCAAGTCTAGAATTAGTTTCATTTGTGCAAGAGACATTGACATAAAATGATCTAGTTCAGCCATACCATGTTAGCCTTGTCTCCCCCCTGATTCATTGTATGAAGACGTTTCTGTTTATCGCAAAACAGTGATTCAGTTTCACACTTTTTTGTAAATATTCAGAATGTAATAAATTAAATTTTAATCCCAATTTACTCTAGATAAATGAATATACTATTGTATAGTTTTTAATAAGCTTTGATCTTCCAGAATACATATATAATTTTACTTAATTAACGTTAATGATCTTTTAAAGTAATGGAAAATATACAATATATCATACCGATTTTTTACATGGAAACGCATAAACTGTTTATAGAGTTAAAGAGCAATTAAATGCACCTGTATTTCACCGTTTATCCAATATTTTAAAGATCCGTTAAATTTTGAAATGCTGAATTCAGTTTATTATTTACTTTAAAATTGCCGTGCGTGGTATCTATTTGGATAAATTTAAATATTACGACTTCCATATGTAGTCTATGGGCAAATTGATATTCACAGATAAAAATTAAATTCGAAGATGCATTTTTTAATATGTAAACACATGATCAATTTGTAAGAAAAATATTTCAATAATATCGATTTGCGGAATGACAATAACAAATAAGTAAGAAGAGATGCGAGCCTTGTGATTGAGATTTTGTGATTATTGAAGATTCTAACATGCGGGAACTTAAAAAGCAATCCCAAAAATGTTTTACAATTTCTCTTCGGTTAGGCCACATTTGGAGAGGGTGTTTGCAAATTGGCCAAAATATGGCTAAATCGCTCCACTGGTTTATGGTTATCGTTATAAAGGTGTTATTTTTACCTTTTAATATAATAACTAGTTGGTGAAATCACTTTTGGCCTTATGCAGTTCAATATTGTGTTACCTATTACTAAGACATATACCTAAGAAGAGATCGGCACAGTTTACATAACAAGGCATACATTACAGCAATCGACGTGAGACCCCGCCACCTAGCGACAATTTGTGTAATCAGCATAGTTAGTTGCAGAGCATAGAGATGTAGCTCTATAGTGCAGGTATAGATAGCGCCCTAATGCGGCTCCCATGTGCCCCGTAGCAGGTTACTAAGGAGGAACACCGGATGAGGTAAGATACCATTAATTTGGGGTTCTGCGCCCTGCTGTATTAGTGCTAAGGGCATATATTGCATCAGACACGTTCAACTTATAACATGCAGCAAGATGCCCGTATATAAACGAACTAGGAGCTTTGTTTCAGGGTGTGAAAATGATTATTTACGTAAAATTATCTACAAATATTGTTATTTTTTTAAATATTTAACCGGATTCTATTGGACAGGTGTAATTAGCAACAGCCTTACTGTCTTACTAATGTGATACCCTCGTTCAACGTCGGTGTAGTAAAGGCGGCCTCGAGCCTTGTTTAAGACCATTTTAACCAAACAAGGTTATAGGTAAATTTTTGCACTGTTCTGACCTTACGTGCCACGTAATATTTTAAGTAAGGCTGTAAGGATTTTAAATTGTAAAAAATGTAACATCTGATAATGGTAAAAGAATTTCAATGTAAATATAATAATTCCCTTGATATTATTATATATAAAAAACCACCATAATATCATCAAAGAAAAACTCCAACCCTTTGAGGGAGTAACACTGCAGGCCGCGCCGGAAAGCTTACTGGAGATAGTTCATTAGTTTTCCTGAAGGGGGTAAGAGAACCACCCCCTCACCATCCCTTTACCATCCCTTACAACCCCGTTGCCAAACCACCCAACCACTCCCCTGAGGAAGAGACAAGCCTTAACACGTAGCCTGCCGAGTGTCCCCTTCTAAAGTAAACGCTAGTCCAACTGAGTGGTTGCCTCGTGAAACTTAACTATCTGCCGGGAGGAATGTATTTTTCTCGGAGATGATTGCGCGTATTTTAAATTCTTTTTTTCAGTCTCTCGGTTTTGGACAGCGTCTCGATTGTTTGACAAATTAGGATGTCGTTTGGTGACAAAAGTAAAGAAAATAATTTTTAAACATATTTTTTGAGTTGTAAGGAAAAGTTTGTAAGGTCAGAAAAGAGTCAGTGAAGTAAGAACATTTGATATTGGAATGGAACAAAGACAATGTCTACATTTCGTTTTTAGGTGACAATGATTCTTCTTTGATAATAATAAAGGCACTGCTGTAATGCAAAACTTTTGGTAAACAAAAAAAATACCAAAGTGGAAGATATGAACTCAGCCTCAACCTTCAGCCTCACAAAATTCCCCAATTAAGGATGCCGTAGTCTCACTGGTTCCGCTAGTTTGGGAGCAGTTGGGACTATTGGAAGAGCAAATCTTGTCTGTGAATCAATTTGTGGTTTATTGTGGACTGTAATCAAAATTTGACAGAACTGTTGGGGTAACTATGCCTAAGAGTTAGAATTGGTAAGGAAATTAGACATACCGTTGGTCTTTGTATATATATATTGTTGCAAATCAATATTATGGGCTCGATTTGAACGCACTTAACATGCTAAATGCTGTGTTTAACCACTTTATTTGAGTTTTAAACAAACAACTTTTTATTTGCATAATTTCAAGCCACAAAGTGTTTGCTTTCTTCGATAGTCTAATAAATTGTTTCAATGCCCCTGATGGGTATTCCACACTATCAGGCAGGGACAGGTTATTGGGTAACAAATATTTGTGCGGAAGATGCAGGAACATATTTTGAATGACGATTCATATATTTGAATCAAAAAACTTTTTAAAAAATCAAAAAAAGACAGTACCGATGATAGATATTTTATGATGGGCGCGAAATAAACTCTACAAATTTTGATATAATCTTGCCAACATGTTTCTCTTACACTTTGTGTTGAAAATTATATTCCCACCCCTTATCCATATACATTATGTACGGTTCATAAAACAGTGTTCACGTCTAGTAATGCCTTTAACAGGAACAAAGAATTACGCGTACGTGGCGTTGCGCTCCGGGAGGAGTATGTTGTAAATTACCTGCTCCTAACTCTTTCTCTACACTTCTGAAATAACGAGAATTTATCTAGAGTGTGCATACAATGTGTGAAGATGTTCCTCCCTTATTTATAACGACAAGATTAGAGTAAAATATGCTTTGTTTAAAGAATTTGATCTTTTGTAGAAGAAGCTTCGTGAATATTCAAGCCGCTACTAGCGGCATTCTTTGTTACATTTTTGCTTATTTTGGGTATTTCAAATATGAAACAACGAAAATAAATAACGTTAGTTGGTTGTCGTTTTATAAGCAGAAGAATTCATGTTTGTCAAAGTCTTTGGGGTTGAATAATTTAACTGTTTTCTCATCTTTATGAATTCTCTTTAATTATTTATAAACATGACGGCCTCCATATTGGAGAGGCTTCCGTGGTTGAGGGGTAAGGCTCTCGACTAGGAATCCGAAGGTCACGGGTTCAAATCCCGGCGTGTGCAAGTAAGTATTCACAATGTATTAATTCAAAATAATATATTGTATACTTGTCGCACGTTCGAAAGTGTAAGATACTTTCAGTATCGCCCTGATGTAAGGCCATCATTCAGAATTGAAACTTTGTTTGAACTGGTTTTAGCCGAGTTTGGTGACCTTCCTCTTCCTTCATTTCCTTCCCCTCCCCACTGCCTTCAGCCTCATAACATACCCCAAATGGGAATGCCATAGTCTCACTGGTTCGAACGGTTGGGAGCAGTTGAGATTCTCGTGCGGTGATCAAATAAAAAAATAAAATTGACACCAAAAAATATTATATATTTATGAAAAATTGTATGAAAAAATGTTGAATCTGTAGATGTAAGATGTAAATTATAACTTCTAAAATGTATATGTAACTTAACTTTAAGCACCTGTTGACAAGCCAATTCAATTGGCTTAGCAGGACTTGTTTGTTGATATGTATTAACTATTCATTCAATAAAAAAAATAAAAAAATTATAATTTCAAAAAAATTTAAAAAAATTATTGTATTGGCAGCCCTGAAATTCTGGCCAAAATAAACTTATATTTAACTACCAGAAATACGATACAAAGTTTTAACTGTTTCTGCGACAATTTTAAAACAAATTAGCAGGCTCATACACCTATAAATCAACTGCATAATTTTAGGAATGTTGTAGGCATGTTTAAAAATTCCTTATTAGTGATGAAAATAAATATTCAAAATCTTTCCGAATTGTACGAGTTTTTAATCTTTTTCTGTTTCTAATATTTGATTATAATTTACCGGTCCGGAACGGTTCTGTAGTTGCAATTTCTTGTCTAAAACAAAAATTACTTTTCTTCTCCAAAAGATTTTTAGATAATGTTGTGTCACTCAAAGCATTTGAGATTCCCGTGTCTGGAGTGTAAATCGTGATGAAAGTCGAAAAAATAAACTAAGGCATGTGTGTTTTGAAAGTTCCTTCTGTTAATCCGTAAATTGTGCCAATAAACAAACAGATGAAGGGATCGCCAGCGTTCACCAAACTCCGACAGTTTTTCTTCGTGGAATTCTCCAAGCAGGATTTGCAGAGAATGCAGCCTCAGAGAATATGCGGCATAATGCTCATATTTTGTAACCGCCGGACCCCACCATTTCTCTTTAAAGAGATTACAGGTCAATTTTGAGTTGCAGATATATGATTCCGCGTCTGTTAACATGTTACTTTTAAAAGTCCTTCGCGGCGATGACGCCTGCAGCTCTCAAGCACAGGGAGCAACTACAGCATTATCTGCAGCGACTGGAATAATGGGGTTAAGAAGTACATGATACTTATGCAGATTCCGATTCCCGCTCATCTGTTCATTGTAGAGGTACTCTCTGCCCAGTTACGGAAATTGGTAGGAGTAATGAATTTTTTTTTTGGTCTTTCCCACAGGCCAACACTTCAACTGGTCCACCAATGGAGGGGCCATCAACAAAAAAGGTAGCAAAACCAGTTCAACGTTTTCCGGCCAAAGATTTCTTTCCTTTCCGAGATTTATTTCATCCAGGGGGGTAGACCCCCGAAGAGGCCTCCAGCGCTCCACCTCTGAAATTAAAAAGGAGGGGAAAGGAGAGTAGCAAGCAATCGGTGCAAGGGCATACCTATAACCAGCGTTACTACAAGGGTGCACGACTGGAGACGAATAAAATTTCGGGCAGGGTAGTTCCTGAAATAGACTAACAATTAGGTTGCTCTAAATGCCCTAATTTTAAAAATATTTTTGACAAAAACTACCCCAACAATAACTGTGGAAATAGTTATCCTCAAAAAACTTAGCAAATTGCAATCGGTAGTTAACAACTCTGGTATTCTTTCGCTAATCTTCCTGGTCAAAAAAATCCTGGCCACAGACCTATCCTCAACCTAGAAGGTCTTAATCACTTCATCTCGTCAGAAAGTTTCCGAATATCTCCAATCACAAGAGTGGATGACAAAAATAGACAAAGCAGAGACTCGCCGTCGTTTTCTAATGATTATATACAAAGGACAGTCTTTACAAATGACATGCCTTTTCCAGGTCGTGAGCATTGCTTCACAAGCCTTTGCCTAGGTGACCAATTGGGTTGCAGAAACCCTGCGATATCAAAATGTCAGGACCATTGTATACCAAGACGATTTCGTTCTGACCCACCAGGACAGGGAAACTCTTAAGGTCCAAACAAAAAAGGGTTTTTTTGTACCTACTACCAGACCTAGAATGGACCGTCAATTTGAACAAATGCGTCAGCGAGCCGATACAAGTAGTGGAGTATCTTGGTGAAATATAACTGCAAATGTACTCCATGATTAATCTCCCCTTAAAAAAGGAATTCTCATAAAGAAGCCCGTAATATAAGACATGTCACGTTGGGCACTGAATTTAAAGTTCATTACGCCACTACACGTCCCCAATGCCTCTCATTTTCTTTCGACCGATGCAACGGATCATGGTTGGGACGCTCAGGTAGACGATACTCAGAATAAAAGCATTTGGACTAGGGAATAGCAGGGTTAGCACAGCAACTTGAAATAAATGTTTGCGGTACTAAATGCCCAAAAATACTAGAACAAAGAATTGAGAAGTTCTGCAGTTCTGATATAATCGGACAAAATAACAGTTCTCGCTTATTTGAAATACGAAGACGGGACAAAATCCTAGAGTCTCCTTCATCTGATTTTTCAGATTTGTCTCATACAAATACAATATAACGATGCAATTACACTGTTTATCAGGTCGGTATAATGGCCTTGCAGACCACTTGTCCCGAATCTTGACTTCCGGAGTGGCACCTTCTGCCTACTACAACAGAACACATATTTCACAAATACAGCAGACCTTCTTTGATAACTCATGTAGTGAAACAATATGTATCCATAGAAAGGAAAGACAAAGCGGCGGTATTTCCCGCCTTCCTCTGGCGGAAGAATTAGACGGAATCAACTGATTCCGTCTAATTCTTCCACAAGAATGCAAGTAGTTTCCAAATGGACGAAAGTATTCAGATTTGAAACAGAGAGCCTTCAGCCTACCTTAGGAGATCAAGTATATACCATAGATACTACCACAAGTTCTCACCCACCGCAAATACTTTGACCGGAGCTGCAAGTGTGGAAAATGGGGGTTGAGATGATGCATTGCAAGGATGTTCCGATAGAGAACGACAGATTTTAATGACCAGCTGGCAAACTTCAACACTAGCTTCTTACATCTCATCGAACTCTTCCGTTCTGTCTCTTGAACTCGACGCTTTTCTCCTTGGGGTCTTGGGTTATCCCCCTTTCCCGCTTACTATTTTTAAGGCACCACCGAGTACCCAGCTTAAGGAAAACGCCTAGTTACTTTGATCGGATTTCCGCTCCGTGCCCCGGGGACCGCCTAGCACTGAGGGATGCAGCTTCTCCATTTACTTTCTCCCCAGCTTCAGACCATTTACATACGTATATTTTCTTTTGTAATTTTTTTGTTTATTTAGGAGACGCAGTGCCGGCCAAACATATACATCATCATTTTTCAATAACCTGTTCCACCAGCTCATCATTATATATTTTTTTTAAATTTCCGTCATTTAACAACTATTGTTCCCCTCTTGTATTATGTTTGGCGGTCTGGCATCCTTTTTTTATGAAATTGTAGAATCGTTTATACCAAAAAATTAGCTTACTTGCGAGAGCCCTGAAGGGGTGACAATAAGTCATCTATACCGGGACGGGAAAGTGGTGGGTCCCTACAATCTCATCGAACTGATTGATCCCTCAAATGGGAGCTCAGTTGGAAAAGTTCCTTGCACATCTCAAAATAACACTAAATTTAGCTCCTAGCACTATAGCTCTGCATAAATCAGCTATTTCCACTTTATACAATACAGTTTTGTCCCAACTCCGTATCCACTGTCCTAGTGTGAACGGTAGTTTTGAAGACAGAACAATGATCCAAGACATTGTCCCAGAGATAGACATGCAAGTTATTTCCGCAGGATAGTGTCTTACCCCCACCACCACGCCCGGACGCGTCGTTGTTGTTGACAAAACAGTAGGACAATATCTCGGCTTTTGGCGCTCGGATCTCTTATTTCGGATTAAAATGTCGAGTAAATGGAACATTACATAACATCTTGGTATAAAAGACCGATAGAAAGAAAATATGTTTCGCGAACTCGCTCGTAACGTGCGTCGTCGTGTATCCATTTTGACAGCGATCCGTGTTTAAACTATGGTAATTGTTGTATTGTCCCATTATTCTGCCCTGCAATGTCGATGCTGTTCATGACAGGACACTATTCTATTCTCTTATGTAATAACCTCCTGTGATCTCAGTATTATTAATTTATTAACCACTCTCAAACGAAAAATCTGAAACAGAAAAAGTGTGGGAATTGAACCAAGGATTCCCGTATTGCCAGGGCATTGCTATGACAACTGAGCTAATTCGACAGTAAAGATAGAAGGACTCTAGAGACTCGTCACACAAAGAAAAGACCCCTTACATCCAATAAATATTGCTCAGAAGGAACATGATTTTAATGACTGCTCTAAATTATCTCCTAAATTATTAATTAGTTCGCATTATATAAATTGATGTTACGCCCTCTGTACTGCTGCGCATAGTGATGAAAGATCTGAGTATTTTACAACTTTGCCCGGTGACAGGATGGTCTAAACATTGGCTCATTGTCTTTCAAGTCAAAGACCAACAAAAGACAGGCGTAAATTACTCGCAATTAATAAAATCAAATTAAAACGAATCGGCCCGAACTTCAAAGCAAGACGCAATAAATATTAATTAATGACAATGAAGAAATTTGATTCAAAACACGGAATTGTATTTTGCCCATTCTCGCCTGTCCCTTTCTCCTTTTGTGTTCTCTTTTTTCTTTAACTTTCCCTCTTCTTTTGTACGACGTTGTCCAATCACAGAATGGAGCTATCATTACTGTCTTAGGTTGACAAAATGAAAAGTGAGAAAGTTTGTATTATTAGCTATTTGTCACGGGCAATTGTCTAGATCAACCACGGAGATCAGAATGTTTGCATGAATTCAACAACAGTTCTAATTATAACGTCGCTTTGTCAAGGGAAAATTTTATTATTTTATTTGTATTAGATACTTTTTTTTCTTCATATTTATCATTTCATTTTGGGTGCGAATTTGGGTACCGCCGCCCCGGGAACCACGCATTTGTTTACTAACACTTTATAATAATAAACAATAATAATATTTCAATAATTTGTATAGCGCCGTTTGTGTGCAAAATCACCTAAAGGGCGCTGTAAAAAAATATATATATTCCCACAATGATCTTTGTTATTACTAAATATATATATGGAGATAATTTAAGTACCATACTTACCTGGTAGGTCACTGAAGATGAACTCTTAATTAACATTAACTAATTATTTATTAGCGAAATTTAGATCCAGGATTTAGGACATACTTTGCTGAGTTTGGTATTCTAAGAAAAAGATCGAAAAAAATGCAAAAAGAATGCTATTTATCATATATAAATTCTGTTGAACAGGGCATAAAAGTAAATGTAAAAGCTTTCTGGGCATACTCAAAATCGTTGCGTACTACCAATTGCATTCCAAAATAATGCACCTGGATTCAATATCTGCAGATAATGGACAACACATTGCCAATCTTTTCTCTTATTATTTCGCATCCGTTTATACTCAATCTAATCCCTTGTTATATACTGTCATGCCAAAAGTTTCACAAAACAACCAATTTAATCTTGGAAAAATCAATGTTAGCAAGGAAACCATCAAATCTTGTTTAGAAAAAATCGATACATCCAAAGGCCCAGGACCTGATAAAATACCTCCCTTGTTTGTAAGATGTTGTTCCAGCGCGTTGATTAACCCACTTCTTTTAATATATAATGAATCATTATCTTCAGGAACTTTCCCAGACTTGTGAAAAAATGCACAGATTGTTCCAATACATAAATCTGGTGATAAATCTTTTGTGAAAAATTACCGACCAATCAGCATTTTATCTTGTTTTGCGAAAGTCTTTGAATCTATAATATATATTTCTGTATTTTCACACTTTAAACCCCAATTATGCATCAATCAACATGGGTTTGTTCCCAACAGATCTACAAATTCAAATTTTCTTGACTTTTGTGATTATGTTTGTAATGCTTTCAATGAAAGAACTCAAGTACACAGATTTTCAAAAGGCATTTGATAAAGTTAACCATTCTATTCTACTACAGAAGCTTGATTAAATAGGTATTCGTGGTGATCTTTTTAGATGACTTAAGTCTTACTTAGAAAATAGAACACAATTAGTAATTATTAATGGGTACGAATCACCTCCCATAATTGTAACATCAGGCGTACCCCAGGGGTCCAATCTTGGCCCACTGCTTTTCTTAATCTTTATTAACGACCTTGGCCCCATGTTACGCTGTGATTTTTTTCTATTTGCCGATGATTTCAAGATTTACCGCAAAATTTCCACTGATTCTGATCATGTTAAGCTTCAAGAAGACCTTTACACACTAAATAGCTGGTGCATTCAAAACGATATGTTTTTAAATATTGAAAAATAATACATTATTACTTTTACTCGCAACAGAAAACGAAAGGATTTTTGCATATTCCATTAATAATGTACCATTAAATGCAGTCACCACTATAAGAGATCTAGGAATCACTCTTGATTCAAAGTTTATGTTTGATGTACACATAAATGATATTATAAGTAAATCAATGAAAATGATTGGATTCATTCATAGAATATCGAAACCATTTAAATACCCCCAATCCATTATAACATTATACAACTCGTTGGTCAGAAGCAAATTGGAATATGGGAGTGTTATCTGGAACCCACATTATATAAAATATTCTAAAAGTATTGAATCTGTGCAAAAAAATTCCTAAGACTGTTATCATATAAACTTGGATTAAATGCCTCACTCAAATCTTATGAAGAACGTCTACTAAACTTCAAATTTACGACATTGGAAAAAAGAAGACAATTTGCGGACTTAATATGTTTATATAAAATTATTCATGATAAACTTCTTACCACTAATTGTCTGAGCAATATTCATATTAAAGTCCCTAATAGACATAATTTAAGGAGCCAAAATATATTCCATATTGATATATTTAATAACAATATTGCATATTTCAATCCACTATCTAGAATGTGTCGTCTGTACAATACAGTTGAATGTGACCTTATAGATATATTCGCAAACAGTCTCGCATATTTTAAAAAACAAATCAACCATCTTCTACCATGATATGTTATGGAGAACAGTTAAGAGATATAATTGCTTTATTATTTTCTTTACTTTTCTTCCTTATCCTTTCTCTGTACATTTACTATATTTCATACTTAATATTCATGTTTTATATTTCTTTTTAATTATTAATATATTTGTATTTTTTTTCTTTCACTACTAGCATCTCCGCCTAATATCAACTAAACCTTGTTTACGCATGCTGTGAACATTTTTAATTGGGGTGTTAATATCTGTGCACATTCCCACCGAAATAATATAAATGTAATAATTGTTAACACTCTGTAAATGTTTCAAACAATAAATAAATAAATAAACTTTGAAAATTGGATATGATTGGACTTTCTCTAAACATGGTATATTTAATTTAAGGGTATGACAGCTTAAAAATGTGAGTTTTTAGTTAAGACCTGATTTCTGTTGGACTTGTTATGGATCTTAGTTCCGGAGGGAGTTTATTCCAAGCCTTCGGCCCAGATGCTCCGAAAGCGCGATCACCAAACTTAGTATTTGGCTTGCGCTTAGGTTTCATCAGTCTGCCTACAGTTGATGATGTTGCTGATCTGATAGTTGACTGCCTCAGACCAGTGTTTTTAGGGACGCATAGTTCAGAGATGTAGGGTGGGGCCGTTTCATTGATGGATTTAAACACCATCCAGCACAATTTTTACTGGATTCTTTCGGGGCACTTGAGCCAGTGAAATTCTGAAATGTGCAAATATTTAGAAATTTTTAGGAATATTTGTGCCACAGGTATTATTTTTTTTTTCCTATTTTATGTCCGGGTTAAATCTTCCCCATAGGAAAAACTAAACCCTTCCACACACTTTTCCACAAATGATCATCTAGTCAATCAACATAATGCTAGTGCATTTTATAAGCAAAATAAATACAAAACAATACAAGAACAACCCGTCAACTCACCAAAGATCAAATGGGAAAATATTTCACCGACTCCAGATATTTTCATATCAGAGGGTTCGGCTCGGTAGAACTCCTAACAGGGCCTATAAATCTTACTGATCCCTCAACATAAATATTTAAAAAATCTTTCGTTATCCTACATGTATTTAATATGACTGATTTTTGCATTTTTATATATAAATTTTTGATAGATCTAATACGCCTAAATTTTTAATGAAAGAGCTAGGTATAATGCCAGTAGCCGAAATAACGAATAGAAATATTTTTATAATCAGAGAATGCCAAATTATTTTTATCTCATTTCCTAAACCTGTGCATTTTCTTATTTTTTCATTCACAGATTTTTTAATATTATTATAGTTACAAATATTATTATAGTTCCAAATATTGTTATATTTAGTTACGTCGTAAAGCTATTGCTGTGTGAAATAATTTGGCGAGCAGAAAGTTGTTGCCTTGACAGGATATTCTGTGATAGTAATTTCGTGATGACAGAACTCACCAATAATAAATTGTCTTTTAAAATACATCGTATTATTTTATAATTTAACTTTTCTTGTGAATTCAATGATTGCAAGTAATGTTAAGTTTGGATCATTTCTATAGCCCCGTTTTCATGTGAAAATCATCTCAAGGGCGCTTAGCGACTTTAGGACTTACTTAACCTGTTCCCTATAACTAACTTGACTAACTAATAAAATAAAATGACTTCGATTTATTATAAGTGGCTTATAACTAAGAATATACCTAGTGACTTGCAACTCAGACTAATAACAAGTGGCTTATAACTAAGATTTAGGTAATGACTTACAACAAAGACTTGTAACAAGTGGCTAATTACTAAGATTTAGCTAGTTAATTACAACTCAGACGTATAACAAGTCACATAGCTAGTGATTATTCATCAAATTTCAACGTTCATTTCCGGGTTCTGTGAAAGTCTAATACAAGTTTTGTTATTATATCATTATAGGCTAATTGCTTGACAGAACAATAATAATAACAGAACTTAAAAATCTTTCACAGAAGTTGAAAATTAACTTTGAAATTTGAAGAATTATTTCAATTCTCCTAAACTACCCGACTTTAGACTTATATAATATTGGAAAATGTCAAATAAACTTTTGCCCGTATCAAAAATCCTATCATCCATCAATATTCCGTCAATAACATTATTCTAAAAAGAGTCTAGCAAATTAAGGACCTTATTATTAAAATATTGAAGACAATATTAGTGATTTCTAAACGAAAATCTGAAACAGAAAAATCAGAAAAGGAAACGGTCACATATGGGACTCGAACCCAGGACCCCTGTCTTTCCGGGACAGTGCTCTACCAACTGCGCTAATGGGACCCTATTCTCCTCGGTCACTTTTAACTGTATCATACTTCGAATAAGAACTACTAACATTGTCTTCATTTTTTCACCGCACATTTTTATTGGCAACTATCTTTATGTATGATCGCAAGATTCAACCCGAACTAAATGCAATCCAGACAGCGTCTTTTAGATAAAACTATCTTATTTTTTTATTTAATGTGCGACATCTGTTGACTTTTCTGCAAGTCTAGAATGAATATTTATTTTTTGGAATAACTTTATTGAGTAAAACCTCAAATTGTAATATTTAAATTCCGAAAAAAAGACAATGTTAGTAGTTCTTATTCGAAGTATGATACAGTTAAAAGTGACCGAGGAGAATAGGGTCCCATTAGCGCAGTTGGTAGAGCACTGTCCCGGAAAGACAGGGGTCCTGGGTTCGAGTCCCAGATGTGACCGTTTCCTTTTCTGATTTTTCTGTTTCAGATTTTCGTTTAGAAATCACTAATATTGTCTTCAATATTTAAATATTACAATTTGAGGTTTTACTCAATAAAGTTATTCCGAAAAATAAATATTCATTCTAGACTTGCAGAAAAGTCAACAGATGTCGCACATTAAATAAATAAAAAAATAAGATAGGTTTATCTAAAAGACGCTGTCTGGATTGCATTTAGTTCGGGTTGAATCTTGCGATCATACATAAAGATAGTTGCCAATAAAAATGTGCGGTGAAAAAATGAAGACAATGTTAGTAGTTCTTATTCGAAGTATGATACAGTTAAAAGTGACCGAGGAGAATAGGGTCCCATTAGCGCAGTTGGTAGAGCACTGTCCCGGAAAGACAGGGGTCCTGGGTTCGAGTCCAATATGTGACCGTTTCCTTTTCTGATTTTTCTGTTTCAGATTTTCGTTTAGAAATCACTAATATTGTCTTAAGAACTACTAACATTGTCTTTTTTTCGGAATTTAAATATTACAATTTGAGGTTTTACTCAATAAAGTTATTCCGAAAAATAAATATTCATTCTAGACTTGCAGAAAAGTCAACAGATGTCGCACATTAAATAAATAAAAAAATAAGATAGGTTTATCTAAAAGACGCTGTCTGGATTGCATTTAGTTCGGGTTGAATCTTGCGATCATACATAAAGATAGTTGCCAATAAAAATGTGCGGTAAAAAAATGAAGACAATGTTAGTAGTTCTTATTCGAAGTATGATACAGTTAAAAGTGACCGAGGAGAATAGGGTCCCATTAGCGCAGTTGGTAGAGCACTGTCCCGGAAAGACAGGGGTCCTGGGTTCGAGTCCCAGATGTGACCGTTTCCTTTTCTGATTTTTCTGTTTCAGATTTTCGTTTAGAAATCACTAATATTGTCTTCAATATTTAAATATTACAATTTGAGGTTTTACTCAATAAAGTTATTCCGAAAAATAAATATTCATTCTAGACTTGCAGAAAAGTCAACAGATGTCGCACATTAAATAAATAAAAAAATAAGATAGGTTTATCTAAAAGACGCTGTCTGGATTGCATTTAGTTTGGGTTGAATCTTGCGATCATACATAAAGATAGTTGCCAATAAAAATGTGCGGTGAAGAAATGAAGACAATGTTAGTAGTTCTTATTCGAAGTATGATACAGTTAAAAGTGACCGAGGAGAATAGGGTCCCATTAGCGCAGTTGGTAGAGCACTATCCCGGAAAGACAGGGGTCCTGGGTTCGAGTCCCAGATGTGACCGTTTCCTTTTCTGATTTTTCTGTTTCAGATTTTCGTTTAGAAATCACTAATATTGTCTTCAATATTGAAATATTACAATTTGAGGTTTTACTCAATAAAGTTATTCCGAAAAATAAATATTCATTCTAGACTTGCAGAAAAGTCAACAGATGTCGCACATTAAATAAATAAAAAAATAAGATAGGTTTATCTAAAAGACGCTGTCTGGATTGCATTTAGTTCGGGTTGAATCTTGCGATCATACATAAAGATAGTTGCCAATAAAAATGTGCGGTGAAAAAATGAAGACAATGTTAGTAGTTCTTATTCGAAGTATGATACAGTTAAAAGTGACCGAGGAGAATAGGGTCCCATTAGCGCAGTTGGTAGAGCACTGTCCCGGAAAGACAGGGGTCCTGGGTTCGAGTCCCAGATGTGACCGTTTCCTTTTCTGATTTTTCTGTTTCAGATTTTCGTTTAGAAATCACTAATATTGTCTTCAATATTTAAATATTACAATATGAGGTTTTACTCAATAAAGTTATTCCGAAAAATAAATATTCATTCTAGACTTGCAGAAAAGTCAACAGATGTCGCACATTAAATAAAAAAATAAGATAGGTTTATCTAAAAGACGCTGTCTGGATTGCATTTAGTTCGGGTTGAATCTTGCGATCATACATAAAGATAGTTGCCAATAAAAATGTGCGGTGAAAAAATGAAGACAATGTTAGTAGTTCTTATTCGAAGTATGATACAGTTAAAAGTGACCGAGGAGAATAGGGTCCCATTAGCGCAGTTGGTAGAGCACTGTCCCGGAAAGACAGGGGTCCTGGGTTCGAGTCCCATATGTGACCGTTTCCTTTTCTGATTTTTCTGTTTCAGATTTTCGTTTAGAAATCACTAATATTGTCTTAAGAACTACTAACATTGTCTTTTTTTCGGAATTTAAATATTACAATTTGAGGTTTTACTCAATAAAGTTATTCCGAAAAATAAATATTCATTCTAGACTTGCAGAAAAGTCAACAGATGTCGCACATTAAATAAATAAAAAAATAAGATAGGTTTATCTAAAAGACGCTGTCTGGATTGCATTTAGTTCGGGTTGAATCTTGCGATCATACATAAAGATAGTTGCCAATAAAAATGTGCGGTGAAAAAATGAAGACAATGTTAGTAGTTCTTATTCGAAGTATGATACAGTTAAAAGTGACCGAGGAGAATAGGGTCCCATTAGCGCAGTTGGTAGAGCACTGTCCCGGAAAGACAGGGGTCCTGGGTTCGAGTCCCAGATGTGACCGTTTCCTTTTCTGATTTTTCTGTTTCAGATTTTCGTTTAGAAATCACTAATATTGTCTTCAATATTTAAATATTAAAATTTGAGGTTTTACTCAATAAAGTTATTCCGAAAAATAAATATTCATTCTAGACTTGCAGAAAAGTCAACAGATGTCGCACATTAAATAAATAAAAAAATAAGATAGGTTTATCTAAAAGACGCTGTCTGGATTGCATTTAGTTCGGGTTGAATCTTGCGATCATACATAAAGATAGTTGCCAATAAAAATGTGCGGTGAAAAAATGAAGACAATGTTAGTAGTTCTTATTCGAAGTATGATACAGTTAAAAGTGACCGAGGAGAATAGGGTCCCATTAGCGCAGTTGGTAGAGCACTGTCCCGGAAAGACAGGGGTCCTGGGTTCGAGTCCCAGATGTGACCGTTTCCTTTTCTGATTTTTCTGTTTCAGATTTTCGTTTAGAAATCACTAATATTGTCTTCAATATTTAAATATTACAATTTGAGGTTTTACTCAATAAAGTTATTCCGAAAAATAAATATTCATTCTAGACTTGCAGAAAAGTCAACAGATGTCGCACATTAAATAAATAAAAAAATAAGATAGGTTTATCTAAAAGATGCTGTCTGGATTGCATTTAGTTCGGGTTGAATCTTGCGATCATACATAAAGATAGTTGCCAATAAAAATGTGCGGTGAAAAAATGAAGACAATGTTAGTAGTTCTTATTCGAAGTATGATACAGTTAAAAGTGACCGAGGAGAATAGGGTCCCATTAGCGCAGTTGGTAGAGCACTGTCCCGGAAAGACAGGGGTCCTGGGTTCGAGTCCCAGATGTGACCGTTTCCTTTTCTGATTTTTCTGTTTCAGATTTTCGTTTAGAAATCACTAATATTGTCTTCAATATTTAAATATTACAATTTGAGGTTTTACTCAATAAAGTTATTCCGAAAAATAAATATTAATTCTAGACTTGCAGAAAAGTCAACAGATGTCGCACATTAAATAAATAAAAAAATAAGATAGGTTTATCTAAAAGACGCTGTCTGGATTGCATTTAGTTCGGTTTGAATCTTGCGATCATACATAAAGATAGTTGCCAATAAAAATGTGCGGTGAAAAAATGAAGACAATGTTAGTAGTTCTTATTCGAAGTATGATACAGTTAAAAGTGACCGAGGAGAATAGGGTCCCATTAGCGCAGTTGGTAGAGCACTGTCCCGGAAAGACAGGGGTCCTGGGTTCGAGTCCCAGATGTGACCGTTTCCTTTTCTTATTTTTCTGTTTCAAATTTTCGTTTAGAAATCACTAATATTGTCTTCAATATTTAAATATTACAATTTGAGGTTTTACTCAATAAAGTTATTCCGAAAAATAAATATTCATTCTAGACTTGCAGAAAAGTCAACAGATGTCGCACATTAAATAAAAAAATAAGATAGGTTTATCTAAAAGACGCTGTCTGGATTGCATTTAGTTCGGGTTGAATCTTGCGATCATACATAAAGATAGTTGCCAATAAAAATGTGCGGTGAAAAAATGAAGACAATGTTAGTAGTTCTTATTCGAAGTATGATACAGTTAAAAGTGACCGAGGAGAATAGGGTCCCATTAGCGCAGTTGGTAGAGCACTGTCCCGGAAAGACAGGGGTCCTGGGTTCGAGTCCCAGATGTGACCGTTTCCTTTTCTGATTTTTCTGTTTCAGATTTTCGTTTAGAAATCACTAATATTGTCTTCAATATTTAAATATTACAATTTGAGGTTTTACTCAATAAAGTTATTCCGAAAAATAAACCTTATTATTACTTTTGATAGCAAATGAACTTTTGTTCCCAATCAATTAATTCATTTAAATTACTATTCAATGGGTTGGTGAGAAGCAATCTAGAGTATAATTCGTATCTGGGCTCCGTTGTCTAAGATTCATCAAACACAAATAGAAAGTTCAGCATTAATTTCTAAGATTAATTAATTATATATCAAGAATTCTAGTCAAAGATGTTAATTACACCTTTTTAATGGAATTACTTCACCTGACCAACTTATCATCAAGGCGCACAATGACTGATTTAGTCTGTCTTTTCAAAACAGCGAATGGCAGATTTGACGCCATGGATTTAACGAACCTTATTACTTGTAATACAAAACAGACTGATCTCTATAATATTCCAAAGTCTGCTAATAATTATTTTGAAAATTTTCCCATTCAGATGCTTTACAGACTAGGTAATAATTATAGTTCAATCGATGTTTACCGCCACCACTTGGTGTCCAAACTAAAAAAACCATATATTTGATAGTCATTCATAAATTTTTATTTTTTCTTAGATGCACACTTTTTCTTTAGATAAATTTTTCTGTAATCCAACAACCAATCGGTCGTGATAAATGTTTGTTGATTATAAATTTGCTTTACAACAAACCGCTCTTGTTTATTCATGTACTCTAATGTTAAGCTATGTTCTGTATAATACCCAATATGGCATTATAAAGGTTTGCTAAATACTAACATGCTTAGCAATAAAAATTTCATATTTATTTTACTAACATCGACAATATTACTAAAAATTGTTCCGCTACTACTTTCATAGTACGTATCCTGTACTGTATGTTATTTATTGAACAACTTTAAAAAAAAAATCGTATACAAGTATGATACAGTTAAAAGTGACCGAAGCGGATAGGGTCCCATTAGCTCAGTGGCAGAGCGGTGCCCCGGCAAGGCAAGGGTCCTGGGTTCGAATCCTAGATGTGACCGTATCTTTTTCTGTTTCAGATTTTTGTTTAGAAATTGCTAATATTGTCTTCATTAATTAATAAAATACTTTTCTTTAGTCAGTCTAATTAAAAGCGTAAGTTTGTTTCGGTATTTCTTGTAGAAAGTAGCGATTTTTTCGTCGTTAGGGAATTTTTTAGACTGGTGATAATATTTTTCCTTATTTCTGATTGAAATCACTAATCCATCGGTTATCCATGGCTTTATAAATCTATGTTTAGATTTCTCTAAAAGAGACAAGTATTTGTGTAGAAAGGTTTATGTGATTTAGGAAAACAGTTTCGAAATTCTCCGCACAAGTATTTGGATTTTCCGATACAATTATTGATGCCCAGATTTCCATCTTAAGATTTGTTTCTAAAGTTTTCATATTTAATTTTTTTTTTCTTGTTTTTTTTGTCATTTTTGTTGGGGTTGGTACTTTTTTGTCTATGTTGTTAACGAATATACAGGTGTAGTGGTCAGTTATGCTGGTTTTCCATAATATCGACATGTTTTTTTCAGTGTTATTTAAGTTGCACCATATGTGATCGATACACAGAAGGGATTTGTCCGCTGATATTTCGTGTTGCATTATTTATATATGATTTATAGTTAAGTGAAGTCATTACATTTATAAAATCATTTTTCGTTTTGCTTTGTGCCCAGTGTCCGATATTAATGTTAATGTCACCAACAATAATATTAAAGGTATTTATTATTTAGATTCAGTAATAATTTTTCGGTTTTTATAATGAAATTAGTGGGATTCGATCCGTGCGTCCGGTAGATAGCAATAATATGGTATTACTTTAATATACAACAACTCTCAAGGATAACTAGTATTGTACCTGCTTATATTGTCTATACTCTGTCTATTATGGTATGTAATATACACTCATTATTTTACTCCTGATCAGCTTACCTCAAACATTTTATACATATAAAAGTCTTCGTGGCGTGAATAAATAAAAATAACTAGTAGCTCAACTAAGATTAATAGCTAGCGACTTACAACTACGACTTATAACTAATGGCTCATAATTTAGATTAATAAGTAGTGACTCACAACTCAGACTTATAACTAGTGACTTGTAACAAAAATTAATAGGTAGTGATTTACAACTAAAACTTATAACTAGTAGCTCATAACTAAGATTAATAGCTAGTGACTCACAGCTAAGACTTATAACTGGTGATAATTTAAAGTTATGTATATAACTTTAAATATTTATTACTCATATTATCCCAATGAATTTTATATTCTAATCCATATATATGACTGGCAAAAAATTGAGAAATAAATCTACAAAAAATAAAAGAAAAACAAGTATATTATGAATAAAACTTTGATCGTCTATTAGTGGTTTAACCACAGTTTGATAATGCCTTCGGAAGGCAAAGCAATTGTCACGCGTAATAATAATTACACTGCATAACTATTTTTTGTTTGTTTTAAATACAATACAATATACATTTTTTGTTATAAATTATGAAACAACAAAATGGATTTATACAAATTAAATTTGCAAAATAAGTACACTTCGTCTCAAAATTAAATTAAATTAAAACCAACAGTTCTTAACAAAATTACAATAGCACGCATGGTTCAAATTTACTTGATCCTCTCGATACGGATTATCCTATTCACGAAATACATTCAACTGAAGTCCCTCCACACAGCTTCCCCAAAAGATGAAAATAATATTAACTGCACATTTGCTGTGATTTCATCAACACGCTAACCTTTCACTCAATTGTTGCAATGCAGTTGTTGAAGAAATAAATTAATACACATGGTGTTAAGGGAGGTAATTGACATATTTTAACCAGTGATACCTGTGATATATGGAATAATAAAGTGACTGTAATTTTGGAATCTTTTTTTTTTCAAATTAAAACCTATTGCACAGTTAGGTTAAGGGTGAGGGCTTGTTCAGATACTAGGCTGAGTAAAAGGTTAAAAAAAGTCACCGGATCTTAAAATTTCGTTAGATTTTTTTTCTCCAAATAATGTCAGAAATACTTAATTTAACCACTGATTATTTTCTCCAAATAATCACTGGTTAAAGTAAGTCAAGTATGTCCCTTAACACCTTGTATTATAAATATGTTGTTAAAGTGTTAAAAAAAAAGAAAAAGAAGTTAGTCACATATCTTCTTTTTCTTCTTGAATATTTTAAATTTGTTTTGCAGGACGTTCATTTTTAATTCGAACAACTTCGGAAAAATAACTGGTTTCCTTCGATTATTTGTCTTCCTCTGTTATCAATTCTTCTTTACACCCGTATTGTTAAGAATCTCCTTTATTAAGCCATATTGTGTTTGGTCAAATATTATTACAAATTGTACTTCAATCAAATATTTTGCCATGGAAACAAATCATAAGATTAAATCTTATATTGTCAAGATCAAGTAATATGATGGCAACGTAATATTAAATTGGGATAAAGTTTGACAAAGAAATATATTTCAAAAGAAAATAATTATTTTGGAAAAATAACAGTATCGATGACATTTGGAGTTTTCTAATTTTGTCAATGCTAATAATACGAAAAAAGATTGAAATAAATTCAAATATTATTTTACAAATTGCCAATTATGTTTATTTTAATATTCGGGTACAAATAATTATTAATAGTTGCTATTCTGGGTTGTTTTCTGGAGAAGTTTTCCGAAAATATAAAATTTTGTATAACCTACATTGTTTCAGAAAGAAATATTTTTATTATAGAAGAAAATAATACTAATAAATCTTAAGGAAACGAAAATGAAAAAAAAAATAACGGTCACAACAAGAATCAAACCCAGGATCTCTTGTTTTACCGAGACAGCCGTCTTAAACCACTCCACCATTGGGACTTATTTATTAAGCGTCATATTTTTCGATCTCATATTTCAAATTCAGAATCGAAAATATCATCTTGCAACTAATTTTTCCAAAATTTTTGGCAGCCACCTTTTTAAAACAGTTACAAAGTTTCTAATGAAATTGTTTTATAATGTAGTTATAAAACAATTTGTCTCGGATAAACATGTCCGATTATTATTGACTTTATGGGATACTTATTGACTTTTTAAAAAGTCTATACAGAAAAAAACTTTTATTTTAACTTATTTTGAAGGTTAAACATATCAATTTAATATATCATTGAAGAATAAGATAAATTAATAAATCTAAGCGAAACGTTAAACAGAACACAAAAAAATTAAAAAGTAACGTCTCAACTGAAAATCGAACCCAAGATCTCTGTATTACTGGGACAACGCCTCTAACCACTTGGCCATTGGTACCTAATTATATAACGTCCATTTTGTCGATATCATACTTCAAATTTAGAATTAACAATTAACATTTTTGGAAGATACATTTTTTAAGCAGTTACAAATTTTCTAAGGAAATTGGTTTATAACCTACATAGTGTCTCGGATAAACATATCAGAATTTTATTTATATGGGAAAACTAGTGACTTTTTATAAAAGTCTAAATGATGTGTAAAAGATGTTATGTTATGTTGTTTTAGTGCACAGAAAGGTGCAGGAATGGAAGTAGGTACGACAAAGAAACAATAATACTCTCTCAGTACAGAGATCTATACGTAAATTAATTTATATTGGCGTAACCACTAAATGAATACTAAATTTAATTGGAATCACTTTTCTTTTAATAACTTTTGAAGGTTATAACCATCAATGTAATATATCATCGAAGAAGAAGATAATACTAAGACAAAACATGAAACAGAACAAGACATTACTAGTATTATACTCTTCTTAAGCTATATATTACATTCATGGGTGTAGCCTTAAAAAGATATAAAAATAAATTATTGTTAAGTTGAGTTTTTTGCCAGATTCCAGTGGCGATTTTCTCTAAAGTGCGTTTATTCTAACTTGTATTATAATTTAACAAGCGCGCTGTTAAAATTTTATGGTAAAAATTCCACCTGTCCGTACTAATACTGCCTCAAAGCGAGTCCGAAATGAATCTCATGCATGTATTATGAATTCAGCGACTATGTAATTCTCTGTTCTAAGAAATAGTTCATACTAATCATACTAATCATACTAATCATAAAAATCATACTAATCATAGAAATAGTTCATACTAATAGTTTATACTATAATTATAGTTAAATTTATTATTATTATTATAGTTAAATTTTTAAGTGAAAACCTATCATTAGATATTATTTGTATTTTTTAAGAATGTAAAAAATCTGTTGGTTTTCCTAAATAAACAAAATAAAATACAAAACATACTCGTGGTGCTGCAGCGGTAAACAGTGCGAGCGTGCAATTTTTGAAATCTGTTCGCGAGCCAAGTGCGTAGCGTTATAATATGTTCAAAATACCATGTATTTAGGTACTTATGAAAACATAACTTGTCTATGATATGTAATAAAACTCCTTTCCGTTGTTGTTAGCTCCTAGCCAAGCACGTTGTTTCATTCCAAACCTAATTAATGTCATATTATTAACAGTCTATTAGGTAATTCCATCCATTATTTATACACGTATCTATATATATATATCTATTATCTAAGTACTTTATTCTTTACTCTCCCGTAGGTATATATCAACATAAAAACAGTTATACACACACAAACGCCTCATAATGCAGGACATCATATACTGATGTTACTGAAGGCCATCTCTGTTGCATGTTGACAAACGGCCGCTTCCTCCTGATTAAGGTTTTCTATGGTCTCCCTTAATACAACAGACAAATGCAGAAGAAACCCTAAGAATAGGTAATAGCCGACTCCTTCCTTATCCCAACACAGCACAAACAGACATATGTGTAATATATGGCCGCGGTTGGCTACTGTTACTGATGCTTGGGCTGATGATGATTCAAAAACGTGCAATTTAGTAGGGTTTTTAGGGAATTTTTTTTCCCTGCCGAGAAAATACAAGGCAACTAAGTATAATAGCCATCATTTAGAATTGAAACGTTGCTTGAGCTGACCAGATCTGAAAAGCTAGGTACTATCCCAACTTCCTCTTCCCCATCTCTTTCCCCTCCCCACAAAATATCCCAATTAGGCATTCCATAGTCTCACTGGCTCCAGACGGTTGGGAGCTGTTGGAGCACTTGTGCGGTGTTTACATAAAAAAAAATCAAAAAATTTACACTAGACGAATTTTGCGACGCGCTTTTTTACAGATAAAATAAACATACCTGCAAGTGACGAAACGATGGGCTAGAATAATATTAAGATCTATTATTCCCTTCTAAGCGTTTAGTATATAATGATGTTAGAGTAAGCTAGGAGCATTTTTTTACAATTGAGCCACTTGCAAAACAATGGTGGTATTTCTTGGCAAGCTATGGGTTCAGTTGCTGTTATTGTTAGGATTGTTCTTTGTTCAGACGTCAAAAGGGTAATTATAAAAAGGCAATACGGGCACCCCGGTTCGCTGTAAGCTCTCCATATTTCTCCTCGACTCTTGTCGTGATCCTCATTCCGTATTCATGGGTATTTTTTTCCCGGGTGAATTAGAAACGGTTTGCATTCATGGCCCGTTCCCAGGAACCGGCGTTCATGAGCTGCAACCAGAAGTAGTCTGATTTATTTTGCAATAGTTGAGAATAAGGCCCTTTATTACCGGTGGTAAACGCTGCATAAAATCCCTTACAATAATTCCTTTTAAATTTATTGTCATTACCGCTCCCAACCCTCTGGAGCCAGCGAGACTACGCAGCAGTATTCCCAATCGGGGTATGTTGTTAGGCTGAAGGTAGTATGAGGGGAAGAGAAAGGTATGGAAGTACCTGGGTATTCAGAACTGGTCACATGGCTAAAACCATTTCAAGAAACGTTTTATTTATGAATGGTAGTTTTTCACCAGAGCGATACAATAAGCATCTACCACAAAAAAAACTTAGCCTAATTTATAGTTCATAGACAAAACCATGTTCAATGTTCCTTGAAACGGGGTACCCCATAAAGGTCTCATTTTCTTTTCATGTCTTCTTTTCGACGTTTGTGAAAATTATTTTAAAAAAAAATTAAATAAATTTCTGTTTTTATTTTGGTGATATTGTATGTAAGTACATAGTTATCTATGTCCTGATACAATCTTTATGTATATTTGTTATTAAAAATATATTTACTAGAATAAATGAATTACATATTTTCGTAATTGAAGTCTTAAATCATTTATCTTTTCTTATAATTTTATTTATCTTGGTATTTCCTCAAATATTGTTCCGTACAAGAACCACTTTTGAATCTGTTTATTTTTTGAAGAGGAGATTTGTTTTATTTCTTTTTTCTCGTCTTATGTGTGTGTTTGCGCTGTAAGTTTTAATTTTTTCTTAGAAATTTAGTGAATTGCAATTGAGTAAATATTTATTAACTCCTGAGATATTTACATGATTTTCGTTTACCTATTTGTCTTCAATATTATTGTCACAGTTCGTTTTTGTATTATTGTTTATACAAAAACTTCTGACTTTAAAATTAAAATATTGATAATCTCACCGCTTTTAAATCTTTTTCATTCAGTTTTGACTCGGTGGTGTGAAAGACTGTATGTATTTCATAAAGATCTAATAAATTTGTTGCCTGTACTTCTTTCTTTTCCACTACTTCAAAGGCGACATGCTATGCAGTTTGCCTATACAAAGGAGTATTGCCTTATTGATACCGGAGCGCTAAGTCAACGATAAATGCGTTGAGCGCAGGAGATTTTCATACCTTGGATTTTGAATTCGCGCTCATTTAAAAAATCTTACCTCCGAAAATTGAGATGAAAACATAATATACAAACTATTAACTGTTGTTTAAAATCCAGTAAATTTACGTAGATGTTGTAATTTATTTTAAGTTTGTAGGTTTTAAAAAATAATAAAAAATCTTAAATTCACAAACGCTTCAAATTCGTCTGATAGTTAACAAAAATGTTTAAAAATTGTAATTATTACAAGAAATTTTGTTAACATTAGGCATTATTATTTTTAATAAAAAAAACTCTATGTATTTACGGAAACTTGTTCGGTTTTTCATTTGTTTTATCAGTTCAAAAAGTATCCTAGAATAAAAAATGTATGTATAATAAGATAAGATAATAATAAGATTTTATATAAGTCCCATTTGCTAAAAACTGAATGTCACCCTATCTGTCTTTATTATCTACTTTGCTTCTTCTTTTGAATAATGATTAATGATTAGTTATGGTTCAAATATTGTTACAATATACTGTCAAATTACCCATCTAGTAACACATCTAATACTTATTTTTTCTTTAATTTTGAAATATTTTGTGTTTGTATGTAAAATTACTTTATGTTTGTGATTAATCTTATATTTGCTTCACTCAAATGTAAATTCTTAACCTCGATACAGGCTTAGTCCTAGTGAGATTGATTTTTATGTAAAAAAAAAAGTGTTTTATGTATAGTGAGATGCAATAAATAAATAAATAAAAATTTCTTCATTATGAATCACTCCAAATTAATTAGTATTTAAAATTTCATAAGTTGCGATAATACACATTTTATTGAAGGATAATTTAACTTTAATATTTAATTTTAGGACTTTGAAATGACTTTAAATTAGCGAGAAATACATTGAAATATGATTCAAGAATTTGTGGAAAATACAAAACTCATAAACACTCACGAACACTTTACGCAACGATAAAATGTCATTAAGAAAATACAAACTGAAAAATTATGTTTACATTAATGCATTTGTATAGAACTAAACACTTTATAGAAATGCGAGACATCTATTGAAAATTTGCTGTATAAAATTGTTATCTCTGTGAATATCTTAGTTACGAAAACGCGGAAACTTTTGAAATAATTCCTAAAATTTTTTGATAGATATTTCTTCAAATCGGCTATATTTTGGCCAGCGTAAGTTCCGGATTTTGCAAATGGTCAAATTGTGGCCAAATAAGCTCCAGTGGTTTTAACTTATTCACAAATCTATACGAGTATTATGCATCACCGATGATCGACACTGTAGCGCTGTCCGAAACGTTGGCTAAATAAGGTGGTAGCGCAACACGACATAATACACCAAAAATAAATCCGTAAAAATCTCAAATAATATCGGAATTTTTTGAAGTGAAACTTCTTTACGCGCGTCATGCATTTTCGAGGACCGGAGTAAAACCGACTCATGACCGTCACGAAAAACCGTGATCATTTGGTGGTGGGGGTACGGGACCCCCACCACCGCTCACGGTTCACTGTCGCTCTCTCACCGTAGTCGCTTACTGAGGTGAGGGAGTCACTGACGAACGTTCTCTCTCTCTCTTCTCTATTTTCCTCTCTCTCTAGCCAACGACTCCACGCCAGGCATCAGCTGCTTGCTTCGTGTACTGCGCGGTGAGTGTAATACGAGTGAAATACGAAATTGATTGTGGTTTATTCGGTTTGGAACAGAGTTTTAGTGTCAAAAATGAGTAGTGACGAGATAGAAGTGAGAAAAAAGAGAGAATGAAATGAAAAGAGAGAGAGAAGAATACTAAAAGTTTCACTTCCGTCGTGCGTAGGCTTGCCACACACTGTATTTTTAAAAAATTATTTTATTAAAAGTTATATAACTTTACCTGATCTATTGTAAAAGTACCCACCATTGATGCATTTAGTATTTATTTCCAAAATCTTGTAAACTCACTGTAGGTTTCAATTCAGGACAGCGTTAATTCAAACCACTTTTAAAAAGTGATATATTCATCAATAGCGATGAAAATAAACTGGCCTGTAAACCTTACCTAATATAACCGTATTTGTTGTCACCTTCAAAAGTGTGTTGAATCGCCATTGTGCTGAAATACCCGGTTGCCGTTTCAAAGAGTTAGTAGAATATATCATCTACCGTATTCAGAGATAAAATAAGGGATTCAACGGAGCTCTCAGCGGAAGGATCAATTAGGACAACGTAAACTCAATATTTAAGCAATTTCTTAATGCTTTCAAACGCAATAATTTATATTGTGCCCTTTGGTAGTAAATTCACTTCAAGGGCGCTTTTATAGTAAAAGCAATTCTACTAGAGTAACACGTCTTCCACGTACGATCTGTAAAAAATATTCAAATGTCAAATTGTAACAAAGCCTACACTTCAAAATTCCATATTCTTTTCTAGAGTACCGACTGAATAAAGTTTCATTTTCAATTTCAGAAAAGGCTCTATTGAAAATCCCTGACCTTTATGTGCCTCCCATTGACGTGTTCCCCGTACTACTGGCTCGAGTGCTGGTGCATTGTCTTCGTAGGCCTTTGTCCTTACCATTTCAGTTTTCTTCTAGGCTTTCTAGCCATTTTTCAGCACCCGTAACACTAACATGAGCTTTTATAAGCGAAATGGCTCGTGCTCTATATAAATTAGATTTTTCTTCGTAATAATCTAAAAGGATTGAATGAGTTCGTACAGAATGCAAATTGAATATTTTCTCGTGTTATGTAAGATCCTTGATATCAGTGCAAGAACTCATAATATAATATAATAATAAAATACTAGCAGTTAATAACCCGCTCCGCGGGTTTTTTTCTGCTAGGCCCTGCGGGCGGCTCTTGGTTGAGATTCGCCCATTTTAAGTGATATTAACAACAGTTACATTTAAAGTAAACAACAGTTACATTTTAGTTATGAAAAAATCCTTCATCGGTATTTGTACAGCCATGTCAAACCTCTTCTTGACGATCGTCAACGTGGGTTTAGACCCCAGATGTCGGTATCATCAAATCTACTATGCATTTCCGACTTACTATCAAGAACTCTCGACCAAGGAAATCAAGTAGATGTTACATACTTTGACCTTGAAAAGGCCTTTGACAAGGTCGATATCGATGTCCTATTAAAAAAAATAGCTACGTTTGGCTTTTCCAAAAAACTTTTGTTACTTTTTGCTTCATACTTCACAAATCGCAAACAATACGTTTTTTATAAAGGTTCTCGCTCTGCTGAATTCCTGTTTTTTTCTGGAGTCCCGCAAGGATCAATTCTTGGACCGCTATTATTTTTGTTGTTCATCAACGACATTGGCTCAATCATCACTCATTCCTCTTATTTATTGTTTGCTGATGACCTAAAACTCTACCGCATAATAAAAAATCTCGCTGACTGTGTCCTCCTACAAATCGATGTGAACTCTGCCGCAAACTGGGCAAAAATTAACTGCTTAAGCTTCAGTGCACCTAAATGCAATATAGTCTCTTTCTCAAGGGCAAAACAGACGACCATATTTGAATATTCAATTAACGATAACATTTTTCATCGCTTTAGTCAAATAAAAGATATAGGGGTTACTTTTGACAGCAAAATGACATTCCACCAGCACACAAATGACTTATGCAACAGAGCATATAAACTGCTGGGCTTTGTCATTCGCAATTCACGCTCATTTCAAAACCCACTAATAATTAGGCTACTTTACAACTCACTGGTGCTAAGTGTACTGGAGTCGAATTGTATTATCTGGGCCCCATTTGAAACATCCTATATTTTAAACATTGAAAGAGTTCATAAAAAATTCCTACGTTTCTTATTTTTACGCCTCTATGGAACATATCCATATTTATATCCATCAAGATTTATTCTAGGTATGACTAACTACCATTCTCTAGAAACTCGTAGATGTTTTGCGTTGCTAAAATATTTCTTTAAATTAATCAATGGCCTCGTCTCTAACGGTGAGATTCTGGCGCAAATCAATTTATTTGTCCCAGAGTCTCACTCTCGGGCACGTCTCCATAACATATTATATTGCCGAT
Organism: Hesperophylax magnus; assembly: GCA_026573805.1. NCBI lineage: Eukaryota > Metazoa > Arthropoda > Insecta > Trichoptera > Limnephilidae > Hesperophylax > Hesperophylax magnus. The sequence continues at coordinate 2,322,385 of JAIUSX010000018.1, forward strand.
TGAGTCGTACAAATCTGTACCCGAATTCGCCCGTGGGAAGAGCGATACGCTATTTAAACATTTTAGATAAAAATTTTGACATATTCTTCGGAAAATTCAATGAGTTTGTAAGGTTTTTGGCACTACATTCTCACTGTTGAAATGGTACTTTTACAATTAATTAGATAAAATATCTGTAATGTTGTAAAATTTTTGTACACAAATAAAATAAAATAAAAATAAATAAATTTAATAGATAGATATTAGGACATTCACAGAGAGAGGGTGAGTATATATATTGTTAAATCACGTAACAGGAAGGAGTTAATTAATAATAACATGCTAAATTTACGCATAATAAGAATGACAGTTGTTTGAATAAATGAAATTTTACGTATTTGTGATGGATTATTTCAAATGAAACACTATTATTGACTACATGTCTACAACTGATATTAACTGTTATCGTACCTAATATAATTAGCTCATAGGAGACTTGCAGTGCTTAAATATGTGTTACAACCGTCAATGTCTATAAGTTTAATCAATATAAGATCACAATTAAAGACAGTTTTAACAAAGTTGACTTAAATAATAGATTTTTACATATTGATTAATTGTACCCGTGTTTATGAATAAAAGGAGGGTAATCATTTGGTAATTCTTTACCTACAACTGTTACTGTATCTAATAATATGTATCTAATAAGTTTAAAGTTAGATTATATATACACCTTCATCAGGAGAGTAAAAATCTATATATAAAGGTAGATTATTACAATATAGCGCCCCTGAGGTGATATCTCACAAAAGCGGCGCTATGCAAATTTTCCAATAAATAAATAAATATAATGTTCATATTTTATTGTGTATACACCGAAGTCAAAAATTAAATATATATTGCAATTGGGAAAGAAGAAGTGGAAGGAGGGGGTAGGGGTAAGAGTAGGCTGGGTTTATAATAATTAGGAATTACAATATCGTTAGACGGGAAAGACCAGTTAAGTGGGAAAATATTTAAAAGAGAGTTTATAAAAAAATTCTTGTTAATTATATCTGCTTTTATATTAACATGTTTCCTCATTTCTAAAATTTCAAAATTATTTATAGTGAAGTATTTTAAGACCTGAAAAAAACAAATAGAATATAACCATAAAACAATATATTCATAAGACAAATAGCATTTAATAACGGTTATTCTAATAAATTGATAGTTGAAATACTAAATAAAAAAAAAATTAAACATATTCTCTTCAAACGGTATTTCTAAAGATAGAAATAAACAATGGCGTAGAATTCTGCTTGTGGATAACGATACTTCTAAAATTATATATAAAAACAATTCTGATACTATTCAACAGGCGTTTTACACTAATAACAATGAAGAAATATATTCTTAATAATAAAGATAGCAAAATTCAAACAAAAAAATCAGGAGTTTAAAAACTCAATTGGGATGATTGTAATTTCTTTTACAAAGGTAGAACCAATGGAAACTTTGAAATCAGAACTAAAGAATATCGCAGGGCTCTAAATGGAAAAAATGAATTTGAGTTTGCAAATCATCTTTTGAATAATGATCACACTTTCGATAAAAATGTAGGTCTTAAAATACTTCACTCAGGATATAAAGCATCGCAAATAAATAATTTTGTAATTTTACAAATTAGAAAACATGTCAATATAAAATCAGATATAATTAATAAGCAAAAAAAATATAAATAATAATGAAAAATGCCATTACAAAGTGATAAGCTTCCAGAAGAAATCTTCTTATTAGATGCTTGTTAATCGTAAGTAGTCAAATATTGTGAGCTGCATATTTAAATATTCGCGAGATTCATTTGGTTCGTTTTTAAACCGCCAGAGGCGCGCTCTGTCGGCCATCTATAGCCGTGCGTATCCGCCATATTGAATAAGGAACGCGTGATTTTTTATAAACGTCAAACATAATCACGTAACTGTGGATAATTTTCATTGTAATGTAATTAATCCAATGGATTATGAACTTTCTAAAACATATTTTCTTCGATATTATCCAAAAATTATATGAACAGAAACGATGCTTTTGAAGAAATCTCGTATTATTATGAGGCGATCCTATTTTAGTATGAAATCGTGTCTTAATTTTCAAGTTAGCTGAATTTACCCGAAACAGACAATTTTAATTCGACCAATCAGAGGGCCTAGATCGTCCAGACGTTGGCGTAATATTACTATCAGATAATATATTATATCACTAGTTATTATTCTGTTAGGTTACCTATAGATAGCGTTTAGCTATCGAGTATTGTAGAGACCGAGCATATAATAAATAAGGTGGTAACCTCAAGGTCGGGGTCCAGCTTACTCTAACCGCCTACTAATTAAAATATCGGAGGCCATTTTCATCAATCACATTAAAGTCCAAGTTTTTCGTTGCTTACGCCCTTTTGCTTTTCCGGCGTCGATATTATACGAGATTTTTACCGGCTATTGTCGGTCCAATAAGTTAAGGTAACATTTTGGATTTAAACTATTTGAGTTCACCAAACACAGGACATGACAAATCTTTTCTTGTGTTGACCATTTTTCAGTAAACAATTGTTGCATTAAGAAATCGACGCGCGGGAGTGATTTTTTGTTTCGTGCGCTTCGCGTCAAAGACTAGAAGGAATTGCAATAGCGAGGAACAGTAGTCCAACACGTGCTCCAAGACCAATACAATAAAAGTTACTTAAATTGAGTTTTCTACGGAGCTCTAATAACACGAAAAAAATGGTTTGTAATTGTAAATTTAAGTTTAACCGCGCCACCTGAAGATGAAATTGCAGGTCAATACAATTTTCTATTTTTTCTCCTGTGGTATGGAGTGATTCATTAAACGTAATATATGGATTTTGAAATTCTAAAAATTAATAAAAAAATCACTCCAGCCTACATTACTATTTCTCCATAATATATCTTGGTTTGTAATTTCAGTACCAAAAGAGTTACTACGTGTTGTTTCAATGAATTTGAACAATTTTAAAAGTTGATTTTCATGTTTTGTGAAGGTTCTATTCAAGTTCTGTTATTATAAAAATAGTGACAGAACTTAAATAGAATCTTCACAGTACTTAAAAATCAATTTTTAAATTTGGTGAATTTATAATTGAGTTTTTGAAAAAATATTATAAAAAGCGCATCGTTAATGCAAACCGCTGCTATTTCCACCTACAAAAACAAATAAAATCCAGACTGCTTTCCAGAACCACCAAGGTATTAGTGTACAAAACACTAATTAGACCACCTTACGTACGCAGCCGAGACGTGGGTTCTAACTAAGAAGAATGAGCGAGCACTGGACGTTTTTGAAAGGAAAATTTTGAGGCGCATCTTCGGACCGGTTCTAGAAAATGGATTTTGGCGCAGACGTTATAACAATGAGCTCTATACTCTGTCTAAGGAGCTAAACGTCACAAAGTTCATAAAACTGGGAAGACTTCGGTGGCTAGGTCATGTGGAGAGAATGACCGAGCATCAAGAACCAAAGTCCCTGCTGAGCTCAAGACCGATAGGGAGAAGGAGCTTGGGAAGGCCAAGGTTAAGATGGAGCGACAACGTCCTCAAAGATTTGTCTGCCTTGGAGCTTCGAAACTGGAGAGAGCTGGCGCGGGACCGAGATGAGTGGAGGTAGACTCTTGAGGAGGCCAAGACCCACCAGGGGTTGTAGAGCCAAAAGTGATGTGATGATGATTATAAAAAATATTTTAATAAAGTGTTTTACATATTACCGATCTATGGCAGGCATGGTACCCATGGTACGCATGGTACCCATGGTACCCGATATGAGGACCTTTTTTTCTAAAATAAAACATCTTACTTTTCCTTGTAATTTTTATATGGTTATATTATTAAGACAAAAAGTATCTACAGTTAGGCATTTGAACGTTTATTTTCAAAAAATTCTTTCAATACAGGGCTACCTCCAAAAAGTACCTAAAAAATGGCCACTACCCACGACAAGTATTTTAATTTTGTTTTCAATTTGCGAGGACGGTGTGGGTGCCGTTGCCCGGGAACCATTTATTGGGTAACCAAAACCTCTGCCATAGGTCACCAAAGGGGTTAGCTATGTTTGGTGACTTAGCAGGGGTGCCCGGGTTCATAGGGTGAGATTGTCTAGGTATTGGCGGCGGATGCATTTGCTCACCTACTGCGTGGAGAGACTAGTTGAGAGAGACTTTTTGAATTCTCCAGCCGCACTCTCTCGATCCATCTTTTTGAACCGCAATGGGAGGAACAGATCCATACGTCCGTCACTCCTAGACACATTAACCCCAGATTCCTACCCACCCGTCAACCTTTTTCCTTCGCAGGACTTATTCATTCCTTCCTTTCCCTAAAAAGGGCCTCCACACAGCATCTATCAGTTTTTGTAAAAACAAAAACAAAAAATACAATTCTTAGAAGCGAAAATTAACCCATTCCTTGCTTCCAAACGATCTGAAAATCGGCAGAAAGACTCATAGGCAAATAGGGGCGATCAGGTACACAATTTAAAATATCCGCATTTCTCAGAATTCTAATGACATTACAGCAGGTAACAAACAAAATAAATGTCTGTCCCACCTATATGAGCATTTGGCCAGGTTAGTAGAGTTGTCGACTCTAGTCCCTGGGTAGGAAGGTTTAATCCTCAGTCAAAATAAACAGACATTTTAAAATATATGTATTATTAAAAAGTTCATGTTTTGAATTATAATAAGCCATACCTATTTGTACCTTTTTCGTGAAATTGCTCTACTAATAATAACTTCGTCTTCAGTTATTTTAATTTAATTTATTTTGTATCGTTATCAAAAAATAAAGTTTTCTTATTTACCGCAATTTTACAGACAGTTTACGAAACATTCATATAATTTTGGAAAAATTAATGGAAAACATATGTACGAGTATATCTATAATAGAAATTGAATTAACCACCGCTAGGATTCTTTTCTATTGCCCAGAGAAAGAAATCCATTTTTACTTTTCTATTTTTCACCTTATGAATTTTAATCTCGCCCAGTGATTGCAAGTCATGTCTGTACATTGTGTAAGTGCGATGCAACTATAGAAGTGCATTAGGTACCTAGTATTGCATCTACCGCAGGTGGAAAAGAGTGGAACTCTTGTCAAAGACTTGTGGACCGAATTCTTGCGGAACTCCGTTACTTTTAATCAAAATGTCGCCACGGAAATACTCGCACGTCGCGTTGTTCTTCAATATACCTGCGTTTATTTTCCCTTGTACGTTTCTAGTATTTTTCTGCACTTCTCTTAGCGACGCAGTAGATTATTTTCTGCTGTAAGAAAATTCAATTTTTCTTTTTAATGAAAAGAAAAAAAAATCCTTATAATCCCGGTGTAGAATGGTAGATACTCATTATAATCCCGGTGTGAGAATGGTAGATACTCATTATAATCCCGGTATATGAATGGTAGATACTCATTATAATCCCGGTATAGAATGGTAGATACTCATTATAATCCCGGTATATGAATGGTAGATACTCATTATAATCCCGGTGTAGAATGGTAGATACTCATTATAATCCCGGTATAAGAATTTTAGATACTCATATCACCCTGGTAAAAGACCACCATATAAATCCAAAGGGTTGTCGCTATTTTGGTGAGCAAATCTGAATGGCAACGATTCTTAACTTCACATTTACTCTCCCAACTTCCTGTACTCTCTGTAAGTACATGCAAAACTGTGTCGGGTCTTTAGAGCGGACGAAAAATGATGATAACACGGAGAAAAATGATTGATATTGTGAATCTTACTAATTTATCAAGGATGGGTTGTATCATAAAATTTGAACAATTCATTCAATGTTAACGTTCATTTTCGGGTTCCGTAAAAGTCTTATTCAATTTCTGTTATTATAGGCTAATAATTTGACAGAACTAAAATAGTAACAGAACCTGAAAAAGACAGAACATGAAAATTAACTTTGAAATTTGAAGAATTGTTCAAATTCTCTGAAACAACCGGTCCTAAAAATCTCTTCAATTATTCATGAAGAGAAAGTAAAAACGGTACAGGTCCTTAACAAATAAATTGATAGGTTTCCTAATAAACTTTTAGTCTAGTACGACTGTATATGTGACGTTGTTGGAACACGTGTTCAAAAACATACTATTATTTTCGCATTTCATTATCAATGCAAATACAGGTGAATGAACACGTGTTCCGATATATTAGGAATTTACTAAAAGTTTATCAGGATACGGCAGGCAATCCCATTTTTAACCGGATTTCCAATAATTTGAAGAATTAAAAAAAAAAATACTCATTTTTTTCTGTGTAAAAATCCAGATACGCTCGACATCTTTAATGCGCACAAATTATTTTAAAAACACTTCGTGTTAGTTTATATAAGTTAATTATAATATTTTATTATTTTTTTAAAGTTTAATTAGATGAGTATTTAAAGTTTTCTTTTATTTATTAATAAAATTATTATTAATTTATTGAAAATGGTTTATTTGTGAACAAATTCTTCCGTTTCGCCTTCTAAAGGCATTATCAATTTGTAAAAAAATAACTTTTGATAAAAAATGTCTAGGGTAATCGTTGCTTCACTTTTGCGAGATGACAAGACAAAATTTTCGGATAGCAAAAAAATCAACTTTTAAATAGAACAGCTCACAGGGTGAAAAGAAGCAATATTTATAAAGGTGTGTTTTCATGAACGCTTTGCAAATCACACAAAAATAAGAAATTTATCATAATTTTTTTTATACATACATTTTTCATGAATAATCGCTCCCCAAAGTTCTGCGGTATGAGTGTGGATCACAGTACAAATGTCGCTAAATGTAAAGGATCCAGAAAAACCTCTACACGGAGAAAACTTACTGGTATAAAATATTGCTAACTTATTAAAAATCTGATCAAATGATTCATAATCCTTTAACGAATGAATTGACAGGTGTCCTAACAAACCGTCGGAAAACACAAATATGTTATAGGGATGTCGGCACATGTGTTCATAAAAATGATAATATTATTCATTTTATATTTTCGCATTTCTTCATTATATTTATAAGGAGAAGCCCAGCTGCATGAACACGAGCTCATATATATTCTGAATGTACTAATAGATTGTTAGGAAATGGCGTGCCATCACGTTTTTAACAGAATTTAAAAAAATCAGCCATAAACACTTTTTCCTCGTATGTGTGCTCGTAATTAATGAAGTCAAAATAATAATAATATTAAATCTTTTTGTTATAAAACATGTTATAATGGCGGGTGCCATTTTCCGCCAGGAAGCGATGGCATTATTCAAAGGGGATCTGCCACTTGAGATGAGAAAATACATGAAGATATACGGTAATACCCTCACCCTATATATCTCCCTCCCACACGTTACACATTGCACGTCAGCCATTCTTCATTCGACGCAGCAATCAGAGGGTTAGACTGGGATGGCAATATTTCATAAAGACGTTCATATTTATTAGCCTCTAGCAAATTGCTACCAAAAATTATATATTTTTTCTTTATAACATAAACAAAACAATAGGTTGGGATGGAACTAAAACACACACAACAGTTTTACATAGCATTAAAAATATTGTTGAAAACAGTTCTTAATAAATCATATTCCTAAGAAACTAAAAAATTTTTTAAAGAATTTAAAGTCAGAAGACTAAATGCATTATACTTCTACAATGCAACATTACAAATTTACAAAGATAAATCATTTTTAAATAAAACGGCACCATTTAAAAATAGTAGAAAACTCAAAAAAAACTTATCAAAATTCTTTCAATTCCAACATGTACAAAAACAACGAGGCAAATCAACTTGGAGTTAAGTTTTTGAACGCATTACCAGAAATTATCAAAAATATAAATACTTATAAAGATTTTAAATATCATTATTAAGAACGCACTGAAAATTTAAACCGAATACTTTAACATGTAAATAACGAACATACTATCACATCCCCCTCTACACACACACACACACACAAGCCTAGCTTTATTGTGGTGGTACATCTTTTGTATAACATTGTGTGAAATTATTACTATATACGTTCTTACATATTTTCCGTAAATTATGTAATACATTTTCCATAAATGATGTAACAGATTTTCCGTAAATTATGTGACACATTTTCCATAATTTATAATAATAAAAAAAGAATTTATTTTTATTATTATACCTATATTATGGTGGTACATTTTATGTATAATATTGTGAGAAATTATTAATATATACATTTTAACACACTATAAATTATATAACATCATTTTTTTATTGAATGATGTAACACATTTTCCGTATTTTTTTATTGAAAAAAATATATTTATACATAATTATTTTTTTTCAATATACAAATTATGTTTCATAATTTATAATGTGTTACAATGTACATAATATTAATCATTTCTCACAATGTTATACATAAAATGTACCACCATAATATTGCTATAATAATATTATAACAATAAAAAATAAATTATTTCATTATTCAAAAATCTGACCATGCTTTCCTTAAATTTCAAAAATATCACTTTGTTTCATCATCACTACGATTTGGAGAATGTGATGGGAATATACTATGTCAGGCAAGTGTGAGAGAGACAGAGCGCCTGCTAAATGAGATAGAACTAAAAGGTTTTTAAGTCAGTGGCGACACTGATTTTCATTCAAATCTTCATGGAAGACATTTCGGTAAATATTAACTATTTAGACACACTATTTGTTTATTTATTATAGTTTATTCTAAAACGGACTGAGATGTTGTTTCTTGAGAAGTAAAGATGCAGAAGAGGATGATCATGGCGTTACTAGGCGTTTTATTAATTTCAGCCTGTTGGAGGGAGAAAAACGACAGAGTGCCATCTGTCCTTAAAAATACAAACTGTTTGAATAACAATAAAATTCATGTCCAACATCTGGTTTGGGTCTTTACTTAATTTTAACACTATTAATACGCCTAATTACGAAAACAATTCTTGGTAACTTCAATAACTTTTTATAAATTTAACTTAATAACTTTTAGAAAAAATTATTAGACTTACAGGAAATTGAAAATAATGCTTCTTAAATTGCAAGTTTAAAAAAATATATTTTGAGGTCTTCGTTACGGTTTTGTTCTATTTGGCAGTTCCAACTGTCCATAAGTTTAATAAAACTCATTTCAGGAAGGACAACATTATACAATTAATTGAAAAATTTTAACTCGGGATTTCGAATTTAAAATGTATTTCAATGAAGCATGCACATGGATTTTAGACAGATTATACACAGAAAAATATTTCATAAATACATTATAAAATATGTACAGAAGTTAGAGAGTTCCAAAGAAAGATTTTACACTGGTTAATAAAACTGCTGAGAATCTATGGAATAAAAATATTGGCTTTAGTTAAAAGTAGCTATAACCAATATTTTTTTGTTTGTTATTGGAAGTTTTAGGTTACTAGATAATGCGTTGTACTAAGTAAATATATGCGATTATTGTAAAAATTTTGTCGTGTAAGTAGATAACGATAAGTTTATTTGATTTTATGATCGTGTTTTGTGCTGTTATGTCAAAATACCAGGTTTGGTATTGGTGTGTTAGGAGTGTTGAATTATTTGTAGATAAGCAGTGATGTTATTTGTATCTCTTAATAAACGGCTACAACTCTTTCCACTCTCGAGGACTTTGCCATAATCTCCATGTTGTACATTTAATTAATTTATTTATTCATGAACTCACTCGTGGATAGAGCCGCGTACTTTCTAAATGATGTTGATCAAAATATCGTTATGTTTTTAATATCCTTCAAGGTTTTTGTCACTGCAAATACATTGTAAAAATCGTTACAATCATAACGACCAAGTTAAGGCGATGCACTACGTAGTAATACAAAATCATGTGTTTTTGGTTTGAAAATTTTGTCGCCTAGAAATGTTTCAGATGCTTTAATTAAATACTGAGAGTAGAATACACCCTGCCTTTTGAAATAATGGAGTATTTTTTAGATAAGGCTTATAAAAACCCAGAAAAGAAATATGTATTAGGCCTATGAAAACTACTTTAAAGTTCAAAATTTCCTACTTACGAACCCATTTTCGGTTATGGTTTTAATGTATAATGTGGCAAATTAAGATATTTATAAAATGATAGAAAAACATTTAAATATTTATGCCTGAACATCCACAAAATAAAATAAAAGGCACTTTTTGGCCATGTTTTTTTCTTGCATAAATCAAAACAGGTGGATAGTGTTAAGCGGGAATTTAAACCTTATCGCCATCTACGTAAGGTGTGTTATTGATAGCGGCTCGATATTGTGCGGTTTCACTTTTTTTTAATTTTATTCTTGACGAAAAATAAAGGATAATGTTAAATTTCACATAAAATCTATTAAAATGTTTGATAGAAAACCAAGGCGCAGGAGACGCTATATGATGCCATAATAATGTATGGGAAATGTCAGAAGATGGAGGTATCTTTAATATTATAGGGTATTTGTATCTGTACTTGTAGTAAAATGTACTGTGAATATCCAAATAAATAAATAACCCTTTAGTAAAGTTCTATAAAACAAACAACCGGTTGATTGATGTAAGATTGTGCAAATGTGTTTTTGCAGTAAAGTGCAATTTTATGGAAATACATAATTTATCGTGTTAAATACAAAGTCAATTAAAGTGATTCGTGGTAAACTGGGTGTCAGTGGAAAAATTTCGGGAGGTGATTCTAGAAGTTAAAAATGAAAAAAATAAAAAAACTTTTTTTGAAGTTCCATCGTTTTGTTCTGGCAAAAAAATATTTTTCCGAAGAAGAATTTTTATCTTTCCTTACAAATAATTCAACTTTCTAACGTGAAATTTCCTGAATTAATTACGATGGAGTTAAAAAAGTTATTTATCTATTTACTTGTATTATCAGAATTAGAATCACTTCTCGAAGTAAGTGCACTTTACCCCCGGACTCTTTGTATAAATTATGTTTCTGGTAAAATTTCACGAAACTTAACATTTGAATTGATAGATATTAATATTAAGTGGGCACTTTAATCTTTGTAATGAACTTGAAATAAGTTTTTGATTTGAATTTATCGGCTTTTAATAAAAAACCCAGCAGGTAACGAGTAAACGTATTTAAATAACGTGTATTTTTATTAAGGATGTCCGGGGGTAAAGTGCACTTACTTCTAGGTATGATTCTAAATGATTTGCAGAATAGAAAAAGATTAATAACTTTTTTTATTTCGATTTTTTACAACTTTTTTTTTTCCTTGAAATTTACTTCAAACGTAAAAAACGTTATCTTCTTATTATATACTCGTACTACTTAACTGGTTTCTGTTTCCTGTATTGTAATATTCTCATAATAAGATGTGCTATCTATTACTTTAAAACCCACTGGGTATTTGGAATAAAATAAATAGTCGATGGCCAGGAAAATCATTTATAGAAAAAAATAATTGTAATATGTATTTATTAGCTTTAAATTAAAATGAAGGAAATGAATTTCGTATTTTAAAAAAAATTAAATATTAGGTTTTTTAGTGTTTGATTCGATTCGGTGTAATTATCACCATGTGTAATTTCACGCTGATTTCTTCCGTGTGTAATTGTGGCAATATAAATAATATTAGTAGGTTAAATTCACGCTTGTGTAAATTTGTCGAGTAATTTAATCTTTCAAACATGTCTGTTACATGGATAACAGCATTTTAAAATCATTAATAATGAACAAGAGCTTGTTAACGACACGTTTTCATAAAAAATAAGTTATTTACACTTGGCTATAGTGTTTCTCTAAAAACTAGGTTGTCTGTTACACTGCTTAAAACATTCTGCCAGCCCTTGCATAACAGCTAGTTTAGCGTTACCCAGTATGCAGATGAAATTTAGATCGGCGCTGTACGTTCTGTTGTACAAACTGTGTAAGTCGATTATTATTTTATTATTTTTTTGTATTTGTTTATTATTTGTGTTTTTTTTAACAAATATACAATGTTTACAAGTCATACTGTTTTAATTTATACTACACTTCCATTAAAAGCTTTTGCTTGTGGATGGAAGAGGAGTGTACATTTGCGAAAAATAATATAACTAGGTTACAAAGTAAAAAAATTACAAAATTAAAATCCATTCAAATTATTGTATTTGGAAGGAAGAAAAAATATATATTATGGAGGATAAATAGAGTATAGTAGAATAATTTGTGAGATTTTCAAGTGAAACTAGGGGAATCTGTTTTTTTTGGTAACGATTTCCCTGAAACATTTTTTTATGCAGTTCAATATTTGTTTTTTATCATTAATGCTTCTAATTTCTTCTGTTAATTTGTTAAAGAAATGTTTTCCTTGATGGGTATAATGGTGCTGAGCTAAAGAAGTGTGTAGTTAGGGCATGCAAATATATATATAAGTCTGGTTCGATTTTCAGCTATAAATGAGTATTTATTTTTTTCTTTTATAATTTGAATAATTGGATTTTTCATAAATAAGTGTTTAAATAAGTGTTCAAGTGTGTGTGTGTGTGTGTATGTTTCTGTAAAAAAAAAACAATCACATTGATCTCTATAGATACTTTTTAGAAGTTTTGAAAAAATATATTTTAAACACCACTGTTTTATCCTTACACTATAATACCCACGCTCAGGCTTCGCCTTTGTGGGATTTTTTTTTTTGTTACTCTTTCATTCTATATTACTATGTATGTACCTGAATTGTATATTTATCAAAAATTTGGTTAATAAAAAAAAAAAATTTAAAAAAATGTAGGAACTTTGAAGTCTTCGAATATGCGTTCAGTGGGGAAGTCTGGAGGTTTTTTTAGTATTATTTTTATTATGACTTTTTGAACAATTTCTATAGGGGTCAGGCTAGTTTTGTAAGCTGTTCCCCAACTTATAATGGCATATTGCAGAACAGACTGTACTAATGCATAATATATTGAGTATAGATTTTTCATTGATAAGTAATTTCAGATTCGTAAGAATATATAAATTAATTTCCTAATTTTATTTATTGTATGGCAGAGGTGTTCTTTTCTTTTTAGCTTTTTATCAATGATTATTCCTAGATATGTAATTTGATCCGCTGTTTTCAGAAATGAGCATGTTTGTCGACAGAGGTTAGCGTCGTTTTGTGTGAGAGAATGATCATGTAGGATTATTTGAAGATTTGGAGGTATACTGTTGGTATTTATTTCAAAGGGGATGACATATTGGATTATAAACTGCAGGTGAGATGTTAATTGCGTTAAGGTATGCGTTGCAGTGCGCGCTAAATACGTCCCACACGGGTTTATTTTTAAGGATTCTCAATTGAGAAGGGACAGATTAAAACAAATGTCTGACTTGGCCATTTATTTTTTTTATTTTGTGTTTATGCGATTACCGTATAAATCCTAGATACCCGAAATCGGTGAGACTTCGCATCCTTAATATGGGTAATTTTGCTAAGATGAAAGATGTGGGGAGAGGAAAGAGATGAGCAGGAGGAAGTTAGGGAAGTACTTGGAGAGTAAAAATTCGGTCACAAAAGGCAGTCAACAACTCTCGCAGTCTTTTTTATTATGATCATTAAATTTATTTAAATTTGGCGTGATAATGAGTGATATTCCAGCGACGCCCTTCGAACAATACCTCTGGGCATTTCATGATTGATCCTTTATAATAGTGATAAAAACTAGCAAATCAAATCATTAAATTAAAAAAGCTTTGTTTTAATACCATGTAATCATAATCCTTGATTTGCACTATAGAATGAAATTCCATAGGCGTCATGTAGTGCTGTACTTGTCACGAAACATCAAAAGCCGTTGATTCCCCTTGTGCTGTATCTGTCACTAAATGGCATATCCTCACGTCCTCATAAAGCTCGTTTTATCTTCTATTATCGCCAGACATAATATATGATACAGAGAAAACGGTAGCCGGGCAGCTTTACAACGCTAAGAAGACAGCGTCAATTCAACTCGTTCTTGAATAGTGATGAAACACAAGAAAAAACTGGGTTAAATAGTATTTTACGTTGGTTTTGGTTTATGGGACACTTTTTTTCTTCACTTTTATTGAATTTACGACAGTGGCAATTCAACACACTTTTCAACTTCACACTTTTGTCCTGGGTTGCCAAGGAACCAAAAAAACAATGGCATTCATCCTCGAACGGTTCACGTTTGAAAACCCAATCAGTATATGAAATATAATTTAGAAATAAGAACGATGATATATATTTTTAGTTACCAGAAAAATAGTGTTAATAATAATTATTATTATTGACCTTATTTCATTTAAACCATTTGAGAAAATCTGCTGATCCGTTATCCCGCCGGATGGAGGATTAATAATGCGTTATTTCATTATGATCTCACATATTTCTTTTCGAAAATCAGTGAAAACACTCGTTAATACATAATGACCCTTTTTTTTACTTTTAAAGTTTTCTTGTTTTTATAATATCATTATTTTATTTTTAAAGAAGTATTTGTTTATAATGAAGATCTGCTGTACAATTAGTATTACCTATTCTTATTTTTCAAAATTTTTAATGCAAAATGTTGCGAATTGCGAGTCCGGTTAATTTAAGTAGCGATTAGCGTTTATTTAAGAGTACCCACTTGAAACACTAGACAGATATAAGGACCTATTTCGATGTCACCGTTCACAAACAAATTATGTAGCAAACTCATCAATTCCTGGTTTAGTAAATAAAGACACCAATGATATCGAAATTTTTAATGTAACAAATTCGATGTTTAAAACCATTGAATAAAGAATAACACGAAGTTTCCTAATAATACGGAGAGAGAAATCAAATAAATTACTTATTAGAATCGCAAAGCTGCACTCTTCTCTTGCCATCGCGAATCCTTTGTTAGACAGAGACTAGCATAGTTTCATGGCCTATGTTCTTTTTTTAAACTACATTGCCACATTTCATTTGTTTATACAGTATTAAGAAATGACGCCATTATTGATATTATACGCCATTTCTTTCTAACTGCCAGTCGGCTTATTGAAAAAAAAAACAAGGCAAGGATCCCGGGTTCGAGTCCTAGATGAGACGTGTATTTTTGTATAATTTTCTGTTTCAGATTTTCGTTAGGGAATCGCTAATATTGTCTTCAATAAACATTCAAGATGCCGCGAAGTGTTCAACCAACGAGTATAAAGTATTTCTTCGTGTTTCTTCACGGCAGGATATCATTTAACAGGTAAGTGAAAGGTTAGGAAAGCATTATGAATGTGTTTGACGTTCGGCAGATATGCGCAAAAACAATTCTCACGTACCTATATACAAACATATATAAATACTCCACAAAAATTTTATATATGTACACAAAATACTCTATGTACTCGAAACAATAACAAAGACTTACTCCAAATTCCTGTAATGCAAACTACTTTCAATCAAAAAATATTAGGTACATTGCAACAGGATTGTACAATACTCTTCCAGAAAACATAAAAAATGTGAAACTCAAACAAATTTAAAAAAAAACATTATAATTTGGATAAATAGTAATAATAGGGCCTTTTCCGGTGCCCTCACCCAAATTTAAAATTATTTATAAGTTTAGGTATATTTATATGTATTTTAATTAACTTTTAAAATGACTGCCTCAACACAGGATAGCCACTAGCCTAGTGAGGCAGATTATGAGAAACCTCTACATTAACTTGCTTGTGCAAGCCTTACTACGGGATAAAATATTGATTCAGCATTGAAACATGAACACAACACTAGGATCACGAAGAATGAAGGTATGTTTGTTCCAAAATACAACAATAAATACGGACAGCGAACCCTAGAATATAACATGTTGCCAAGTAACATAAAAAAATGTAAATTCCCAAACACTTTCAGATATGCTTAATACATGGCTCATAGGTAGAAATACTTTATACTTATCATTACTATCAATAAATAGTTGTTATTTAGTAGCATGTAGATTCAGTGTTATTTTAGACTGTGTGCCAAAAATAACAATCTTAATATCTTATAAGTAGCAACAAAATTATGTAAATTTATAATTGGCAGTAATATTATGAATACATATTTTCATTGTAATTGAACATGTACATTCTGTTGACAAACTGCTTAATTTTAGTTTAACGGGAAGAAACTTTAAAGAACTTTTTATATTTCCGACTTTATGTCCGGGTTAAATCTTCCCCATAGGAAAAACTAAACCCTTCCACACACTTTTCCACAAATGATCATCTAGTCAATCAACATTATGCAAGTGCATTATATAAGCAAAATAAATACAAAACAATACAAGAACAACACGTCAACTCACCAGAGATCAAATAGGAAAATAATTCACCGACTCTAGTAAGTTAGTATATAGTTAGTATAGTTAGTATATAGTTGCAAATTTCTTAAATAAAGATATTATTATTATTCAATTTTTTTGATCGCTTAGTTTATCATTTGGCGTAAGATATTTAAGTATGTAGTTTGTTAATATCGTAATCACCGAGGAGTGAGTTCTTTATGTCAAGAAAACTGGCCAAATTTTATATTTCACTAAGTAAACGAGTATCCGTCGTACGAATAATTTGCAGTCAACAATAAAAATACAGAGCCTCAGAGAAAATTCGGCGCGGGCCGAGGCCAATATATTTTGTTTAATATTTTATTTTCAATTATATCAGTGATAATATGTAGGTATTATAACAACTTGATATTTATATCCATTGAAATATTAATTAAGCACCATTCAATTATTTATCATATACAGGCGAATAATCTTTAAGGCCTTAAGTTAAATTATTATTATTTTCTTCGTTACACTTTAAAAATGGAATATTAGGAAATCACTATTCTAACTGTCGGAGAAAGTTCCTACTCAAGTTGCGTTACTGTTTATTTTGTTTAGCGCCATCCATTTGCTAAGATATATGTGTAACATGTTTGTGATATAAGTGCACTTTTCAGGTTTCCAGGCGGTGTCCGTAGTAGCGAAAAAATGCTGCTTCAATGCGACCTGATGGCTGGAAGTCAACTAAGAACTCTTTTGTGTGCAAAACATTTTGAAGAACGTTTTGTAAGCAGAACATTGAATATAACTCGTTGGATGATGCAGTGGCAACAACATTATATGTTGGTATATTTTTTTATTATTTTTTTATATTAACTCCACACAGGAGGCCCTGAAGAAAATAATTTCCCTCTAAGGGCCTATGTCATCTTTGGGGATACTGTGTGGAGGGTCTTTTTGTGGAGAGGAAGGAGTGAACATGGGTCTTGAAGAGTCCCATGTTGTAGGAGGGAGGAAACACAGAGGCCGGCAGTTCGTTCCACAGCCGAGCTGTTGAACTTAAGAACGAATTTGTGAACGAAGAAACTAATTTATTTAATTATGTTTATTAGAGTTATTTAAGGGTTAAAAAAATAAATAATAAAAAAACGTGGTATGAAAAATTATGTATCCACGTTTTGAAAATTGATTATTATTTTAATTTCCTTGGTAGAATTCTAGGCTTGCCAGAAAAAATATTATAATTAAATACACTATTGTACAAAGAAAAATGCGTTTTATTTCAATGGAAAGGGTTAGGTAATAAGTAAGAAATAGTATAAATTTTCATTTTATACAAATGTCAAGCCACTGAATAATAACCATGGAAACGATCTGGCGTTGCCGCCATCTTGGCAGACATTTTTGTGCTACCGTTTAAACGGATTTTTGTATTGGTACGCCAAGGGTATTTATTCATTGTTTAAAACATACTTTAACATTTTTTCTGTCAAGTTATTATTACTGATAATTTCAGTTTGTAATAAGTTTTTTTTTACTTTATTCAATTTTAAACCACTGTAATATAATAAATTATATTGCAATCATTGTTTAAAACCCTATTTTTTTCAATTTACTCAATGTAAAAGCCCATTGGCGTATAAAAAGAGTAAATAAATAATTAAATTAAGCATTACAGCTGTTTCCTTTTTCGAAGGCATTTTAAAACTGAAATAATAATTACACATCAAAACTTGTTTGTGAATAAGCTGTTTTTTATATTGAATAATAATGAGATGATAATTACAATAATAGTTATGTGGGAAATACGTCACTATTGTAAATAAATATAAGATTAAAATAAATAAAAATCATTACGTATAAAATGCTATAAATTTTAAAGTAAATTTAAATAATTAACCTTTTAGAAAACTGCAAAAGAATTTTGGAGGTGTTATGTTTAAACATAATGTTATTTTTAACGTTTATCATAATTTATTGCTGTCAATATTAAATTTCTGTCGCAGTAAATACATCTGTTCAAAAATAATTTCCTATCAGTTGATGGTAAATCATCTCTTACTTGCTTGTGAATTCTAGATGAAAAATGATGTTCGTCACCAACTAATTTGCTAAAAATTTTTGGTTTGTCCATTATGAATAAACTAAAGAATTTTAATGAAATAAAAACAATATTTTTTGTTTAAAACCACGAATTTTTATTAATTTTAAGACCGACCGGTTTCGCTTCACTCGAGCATCGTCAGGCTACAAAATTAAACTAATCAATAATACAAAATGTGTCATTATATATACATACGGAGGGAGAGAGAAAGTAAAACCAAAATGAAACAACAATATATTACAAGAAAACGATTAGTGTATATAAATATTATAATAATAGAGAATAGGCATTAATAATTGTAAGGTGATTAAGGGATACTGGGAATTTTACAGTTTACAGGGAATATTCCCAGTATTGGGCTTTTTGACAAATCTAATTGATTATTCAGAATTAAACCTTTGGTTTTAATGGCTTTCTTTATTTCTAGCGCTTCTAGGTTATTCAAATTGTTACTATGGTTTTTTTCAATTCTAAAGATAAAGATGACACACTTAGTCATGCAGGAATTTATAAATTAAATTGTAACAATTGTCCAGCGTTTTATATCGGGAAGACAACGCGCAATGTCAACATTGCAATGGCTTTTCAGAGTTTGCCAATCATCTTATTGAAAAAGATCATACCTTCAATAAAAGCACCGGTTCTAAGATTCTCCATAAAAAAAACCATAGTAACAAATTGAATAACCTAGAAGCGCTAGAAATAAAGAAAGCCATTAAAACCAAAGGTTTAATTCTGAATAATCAATTAGATTTGTCAAAAAGCCCAATACTGGGAATATTCCCTGTAAACTGTAAAATTCCCAGTATCCCTTAATCACCTTACAATTATTAATGCCTATTCTCTATTATTATAATATTTATATACACTAATCGTTTTCTTGTAATATATTGTTGTTTAATTTTGGTTTTACTTTCTCCCTCCCTCTGTATGTATATATAATGACACATTTTGTATTATTGATTAGTTTAATTTTGTACCCTGACGATGCTCGAGTGAAGCGAAACCGGTCGGTCTTAAAATTAATAAAAATTCGTGGTTTTAAACAAAAAATATTGTTTTTATTTCATTAAAATGTTAAACTACAAAGTGATTGCTTTCTACGAAAATATAAACAATTTTACTTTGTTTGAGTTACTATATATTTTTTAAATACGCTGACCTGTTATGGAACAACTGTTCCTTCCTCATTACGAAATAAATTAAATTATCTTTAAAAAACAATGTGTTTACATAATGAATTATTACTAAGTGTTGAAGTGGGGGGGGGGGTGGAGGCATGACGAAAGATTAGTATTTTTTGTTAATTGATAATGAACATTAGTATTTTTAAGGAATTTCTTTATATTTTACTATAATTATTTAAGACTATATGGTTATCAAAAACCGATAAAATATTTTTGTTTTTTTCCTCATTTTATATATATAAAATTACAAAGAACTACAAAGTAACTTTATTTTGCACTGAGGAAGGAACAATTGTTCCAAAACTGGTCTCTGTATGTAAAGAATATAGTGGTTTAAACAAAGAAAAATTGTGTTATTTTTACCGTTTTTAAATGTAATAGTTTTTTAATTCACTTTTGCTGTCTTCTGTCAGACTTATACGAGTAAATAGATAACCATCACAACTAAAACGACACAAATCTGTAGTTTACCTTCTGCAGAATGAATTGTTTTAGAGGTCTCCTATCTCCCACAGCATCCAATGCCAGATTGGTTTATCTCCGCTTGAATCTTTAATTAACCTTCACCATAACCTTCTGTCTAGCTGAGACGGGGAATTAGTTAAAGTAGGTTGGATACAAATGTACCTGGCTAGGCCCGGAACGGTTGAGACCTACTGAATTACGAATGATGTTTTTAAGAACATATCGTTTTGTAAAGGGCTGGGATGATAGTGTCTGTAAAAGTGGCGCACGGAGGTTTTTTTCTTGGATGGAAGGAGGAGGGGCAAGTTAAAAGAATTAAAATTGGCTACGTATAATTATAATTTTTGATTTTAAAATTCAATGAAAGAAATAAACATAAAACATCGATTTTTATATCGAATCATATTTGGATACAGAAGGATGTTCACGGAACTAGAACTGAATGGATTCACCGGCCTATTGTGTCACCTGATCACTGGAGCCAGGATGCGGCTAATGGCCTCTGCCAGAACGGTGGTGACCGCAGGCTTCTAGCACCAATACCACGCCCTTCATAGTTGTTCTTCGTAATTGATTGTTTTTACCCATTTTGAATTTTCATATATTTCGTATAGTTCATTGTATTCACGTTTATTTTTTAGGTTTCTTGTATTTTTTAAAAATTGTTTTATTCACACAATTGCTGTTTATTTTTATGAATTTTCAGGCCTAATTGTATTGATAAAAAAAAAGTTATATTTACAAATATACTGTACAATAAATTTGTATATCCCATACGCAACGTGTGGGATTGCACTAATCTCATCACATACTGGATTAATTATTATTATTAATATTTACAGCTTTTGCCAAATTGCCAAATTCAAAAAGTTAGGATAGGTAATAAATATTAGGGCATGAATATTTGGCGTTTTTTTAATACCGTACAAGAGTCCCAACTGCTATATTGCCAGTTTTTTTGGTTTAGTAACGAAAAATCTCGATATATCACTATGGGCACGATTTTTCAGATACAATGTGATTGAAAAACATAATCAAGAACCAGTAGCTATCGGATGATCGCTAAAAGACACAAAAATAAGATTAATAATCTTCAAGACTGTAATTTCTGCTATTGTACAGAAATTTTGACGATATCTTTTGAAACAAGCTTTATTAGAAAAACAGTGTGGTTTTGAATTAAGCAAAAAGTGTGTGTCGGATAAGAATGTCAGGTTCCATCTGCCTTCGTTACGAACTGGCGGCACGATGTTTAGTATTATAAATAATACAAGTTTAGTGGATGTAATAAAGAATGCATTAATCTTATGACAAACATTGTATATTTGGAATGTGTGGTAAAACCATATAGGTATAAACAGATTACGAGTGAACAACAAAGTGATCATACGAGAATAATACGAAGCTATACTGAGTGCGAATGAATGAATAATATTTAACAAATGAATCTCAAAAAAAGTAAGTGAGTCCACGTTTAACTTATATTCCTCCATCAATTGAATCACATGCTTGAATCGAGTCATGTCAAATGATGACGCCCTCCGTGGTCAAGAGGAAAAGTTCTCGACTACGAATCCGGAGATCTTCGATGTTTTTTTCACAATTAATTAATCAAAAATAATATATAACTAGTTATTTGCGGCTCTTTCCAGAAAAGAAAATACACTCAGTATCGCCCTGCCAAAAGACCACCATTCACAATTGAAACCTTGTTTTAAATGGCTTCAACCATGTTTAGTGTACAGATCTAAATAGCCAGGTACTTTTAACATATCCAACCTATTTCTTTCCCATCTCTTTCTCTTCCCACTATCATCAGCCTTACAACATTTGGGGATGCCATAGTTTATTTGGCTCCGGATGATTCAGGAGCAATTTGGGAGCATTGGGACTCTTGCGGTATTCACATTTAAAAAAATTTCGATAATTGAAAAAATAGAACAGAAATATTATTGGCAAGTAAAACATGGAACAAAGAAAGATTTTTAATAATTTCAATGAATTTATTATTGGTTATTGAAAATTTCAAAATTTTGTTTGAATTATTTTTAACAGGGAGTTGTTTAACATACTTTTATTTTTTAAATCTTTCAACATATTACGTACTTAAAACATTCAATTATTTAAATAAATAACAAAATTAGGAAAAATGTTGTGGAAGCATTGTATCAAACGGGTTAGATTTTAAATTCGAATCAATTTTGAATTGAGTACCTGTATTCAAAATGATGAATATACTTTTTACCAGGGTACAAGACAGAGTTGGGGAAGTTCTTGTAATTAATAGCATTGGGCCAGTTCTGAGTCTCGAGACAGAAGGCTCCATGCTTGGCGTAAGGCCTTCCTCCCTTTCCCAACACTGGGGTTGCGGGGTCTGGAAGATTATTGGAAGTATACCACTGGACTCCAGGTTGATCACTGTAAACCTCCATAGCTCTTCCAGATTTGGGATGCACAACTCTTGACACAAAAGTTAATCCCTGGTTATCACCTTTGTTGATGCAGTAATTGATGTCATATCCGTAACCTCCATTAATCTTTACCAGCAGTTCTTTAAGCTGCTTTGGTGTCCTGAAATCGTAGAGTGTATCAAAAACGGGGATTAGATTGCCTGTTGTGACAAATCTTGATGTAGCTTCTGTATATTTATCAGCGTTGATTGTAACGACATGATTATTGAGTTCCGCGGATCCAGCGTCGTGACCAGCCAGATTGAAGTAAGAATGGTTGGTCAAATTGATTGGAGTAGGTTTGGTAGTAGTTGACATGATAGAAACTTTGAATATATTTTCAGGAGTAACATCGCAAGTTAAGTTTGTAATAACACTTCCAGGAACGCCTTCTTCTCCATCAATTGACAAGTAACTCAGCGTTACTTTCGTGCCTTCTACGTGATGATCCCAGTTTACTTGGTCAAATCCTTTGAATCCTCCGTGAAGGTGATGTCCATCCACATTCTTTGTAAGGGTGTAGTTTGTTCCTTCCAAAGTGAACAACCCATCGATAGTCCTATTTGAAATTCTTCCCATTGTCGCGCCAATGTAGGCTCCTTGATTCTTTTGATATCCTTCGATGTTGTCAAAACCGAGTGCAACATCAACGACGTTTCCATCTTTATCCGGAACTTTGATGCTTGTTATGATGGCTCCATAAGAGATGACTTGGACTTCCATTTTGTTGATGGTGGTCCATGTGAATCTTGTGATAGGCTTGTTTGTTACAGGAGTCACTCCAAAGGCATCCACCTTTAATACGACACCTGGTGTAGTCATGATGATATTTTTATTTGTTAAATTCACGGTAAACAACAAAATTGATCACTTTTTGCACAGTTTTTTGTTTAGTAACGAGAATGTTTGTAGCAATTACAAGTGTGTTGGCTTGTCGGTTGCACTTTTGATTGTGCTCTCCAGTATGTAATGCGACTATTTATGTAATCGTAGTTCACAGTGAGGAGTGCAGATTGCCAATCTGGCAAAGAGCCACTCGGTTCTTTAACACTTATTTTAAATCACAGTTTACACAGGAAGATGCGTACATACCAAATACTATTTGGAGATCTAAATACTTTTTGCAAGGTATGATTTTTAAATGTGCCAAGTTTTCATTTAGATAAGATTGTTATTTTAAGATGTTTAGTTGGACGAGTTTGTAAAATTCCACTGATAACATACTGTTATCTGTTAGTAAGATAAGATATCAATTGATGCAGACAATTCCTGCTAATTAGAACAAAATGCGGAACTTGTTTCGATGTCTACGTTATCATCAATCATAATTCTTATAGCTCAATTATCAGTAATTACATTTCAAATAGCAGAATTGCATTATCTGTCAAGTGTCAGTGATAGTATTATTATTTTTTATTTAGACTAATAATCAATAATTTTCCATCAGTTTGTCGATAGATCGGGTATTCCTTGACTCCGATACAAAAAGATGTGGATTAAAAATAATTATATTTGCTTATTCACGTAAACTTTTACCATACAAATTAAGCATCCAAATAAATAAATAATATATAAATAGTATTTGTCTTAACTCTAACATCGACATTTTTTCGGATTCACTGCCCAAATTCAAACGTGGCATCATGTCAATAATTTAAACTATTCAATGCACATAAATACAGACACACACACACACACACACACACACACACACACACATAAACACTCACACATACATTACACACCTCACACACACACCTATAAACTACACACGTCACCTTACCAGGTGACGTGTGTAATTTAAGGAATAAACACACCACTTAGCAGACATTACAAGGAAACATATCATAGGTACCCAACATGAAATATCGTATTCCTGTATGTTGTTTCATCACTGTAAATCATGTACTGTTTGTTTTTATAATTTAAAATAAAATAAAAATATGAAAATGAAGAGAAATAATACAAACGAGTACGTGCAATATTGCATACTTAATATTTTATTTAACTTTTTGACAGCATTTTTTATATTTACCCTTTACCCTTTCTATATTTAAGTAACCAAGTCATAATATTTCCAATACATTCCTATTTAGAAAATCAATATTTATGTCAAAATGTTTTTGTTTTTCTCGGCTTCTATAAGATAATGTATACAAATACTTCAAGGGCAAGCAAAAGACAATCATTCTGTTATTGTTTCTACGCAATGATAAGGATGCGGTTAGTCGAATGATTACAAGTAACAACAAAACCATTGAAATAAAAACAATACATAGACATGACTATGAAAACCTAAAGTATGTTGGGATAGGCATAAGCGAGGCCTTGTAGATGGCTTTTGAAGAACTAGACTAATAATCCCATAGAGTCCATTATATTTGTTGCCTTTTTTCCCTTCATACTGTGATATTACTTTTGATGGCATATCATATTCATAATTTGTATGCATTGACTCCATACAGGAGGTCGGCCCTCAGTAAAATGATTTTCCTCATGGTCTATGTCACCTTTTTGATGCTAAGTGGAGGGTCTTTTTGAGTAGAGGAAGGAATGAAAATGGATCTTTTAAGAAATAAATCATTCCAACAAAACGTCTGACGGCCTCGGTTTAAATCCCGTCTTTCGTATATACATTTTATTTGATTAATTTGTGTTTTTATTTCACAAATATCTCATTAAAAATAATATATAGTATATTTGCGGCACGCTTCGGAGTAGAAGATATTCTCAGTATCGCCCTGCTGTAAGACCGCCATTCAGAATTGAAACTTTGCTTGAAATGGTGAAAAAATGAAAAATGAAACAGTCTTCCACTTGAAATAAAAATTGAGGAAAATAAAAATAAATTCAAACACAAAATAAAAAAATGGATTAAAGAACAAAAAAATATATTTCCAAAATTCTATAACATAAAAGAATAAAACATATACACGCAACACAAAAAAATATATAAAACACGCAATACGCACAAACACATAAATCATTATAAATGCCGATTTCCATTCTCTTTTAATATTTTTCTAATTAGATTTTAATTTCTAATCTTTATTTTTAGTTTAAATTTATCTTTATTTTATTTTAATGTTGTTTTTTTTTTAAATGTATAAATTCTTATATTATAAAATGGGGGCCTCAGCACGGGTAAACAACCCAGTGAGGCCAACATTACTGAATTAAAATATGAAATACTGTAAAATAATGTATCAATAATAATAAAAAAAAGAAAAAAAAATGGCTTTGGCCATGTTTGACGAGATGTGAATAGCCAGGTAGTTCCCACCTTCCACTTACCATCTCCTTCCCCACCCTACTATCGTAAACCTCTCAACATACTCCAATTAGGGATGCCATAGTCTCACTGACTACACACGGTTGGGAGCAGTTGGCACTCTTGTGCGGTTTCATATAAAAAAATAACATACTGGGTTTGGCGTGTTTCCCGACTATGCACCGGTGCTAATGGAACCAAGGACGTTAGTTCCTCAGAATATTTTCTATTGAAATACAGGTATTACAAGGAGTGCTATTCCACCTGAAGCCTGCGCTATAAAGATTGCAATCTATTTGTTTAAAACACTTTTTTTACATTAACTCCATACCGGATGTTTCGTGCAAAATAATTTTCTTTATGTCATCTTTGGGATTGATGGAGGGTCTGTTTAAAAAGTATGGCGAAAAGATTCTGGAATTGAAAAGATACCTTAGAGGGATGGATAGGAATCTGGTGGTCAGTGTGTTCAGGAGTAACGGATGTATGAATCCATACCTCCCATAGCGGTGTAAAGCGATGGGTTGAGATAGTCCAACTGGAGAGTCCAACTGCGAAAGGGCCTCCCTCAAACGTCCTCAAAGGGTGAAAGGATCTCTCTCGGCGGCCTCTCCCGATCTTTCTCGCAACATAGCTGGTGCGCAGACGCCTCCACCGCCAAGACCTGGACAAAATTCACACCATGAACCTGGGCACCCCTCTAATTCAACAAACGCAGCAAACCATTTGGGGTGACCTATTTCTAATGTGTTGGTTATCCAATTATTAGTGAACAAAATCTGCAGTTCCAATACCCCCCCTCTCAAATTGGCCTCATCGAAAACTCATCTATTCGACTGTTCACAACAATGGGATCTACTGCCAAGAGTCCTGGAGAGACATTCCCATGAAATATATAGTGTTAAAAAAAAATTATATACTACTACACTACTTAGACTACTTTTACAGAGTGCCCTGATGATGGACCCTACAAGTTTGTCTCTTTAAAAGTATAACTAATTAACTAACCACATAAATAAAGACCATATAGGTAAGTTGCCATACGTAGTAATGCAAAATCATGTGTTTTTGGTTTGAAAATTTGGTCGCCTAGAAATGTTTCAGATGCTTTAATCAAATACTGCAAGTAGAATACAGCTTGGCCTTTGAAATTATCTAGTATTTTTTAGATTAGTCTTTTTATAAGCCCAGAAAAAAATAATGTATAAGGCCTATGAAAACTGCTTTAAAGTTCAAAATCTCCTACTTACAAAACCATTTTAGGTTATGGTTTTATTGTATAATGTGGCAAATTAAGTTAGTTATAAATATTTATGCCTAACATCCACAAAATAAAAAAAGCACTTTTTGGCCATGTTTTTTTCTTGCATAAATCAAAACAGGCGGATGGTGTTAAGCGGGAATTTAAACCTTATCACTATTGTTATTGATAGCGGCTCAATTTAAAATATTACACAACGTAGTGCATCGCCTTAATAAAACTGACACAAGGCTGTCTGCATTTATGGAGTATTATTAAAACAGTATGATAATTCATATCCACTCGAGCCATTTGTGTCATGTATAAAGATTTACCATCTTATTTAATTAATACCATTCCTCGAAATATTAACATTGTTTACTGTGGTTTTAAGCCAATCATTCCAAATAGATTTCATGTTTTAAGGTTTTATAAATATTGCACAAGCAATCACTCAAAACGTTTTTGCAAACTTGGCATAATATGCCAAAAATCGCTCCAGTGGATAATCCGAGTAAAGTTTTAAGCCCGATTATGAATAAATGATTAGTTGCATTAAAGTACTTATAAAACTGCTTTAAGCTGCATTAATTTGAATTTTATTTATTGATTTCAGATTAAATCACCTTTGGAGACCTCTGAGGTGTCTTAATATTTGTAATCCATGTTTGACTTTGTTTTTGAAGGTCGAGGATTCAGTATTAAATGTTGAGATAAATTGTGAATTAAAATATTCCGTCTGACCGTATTTTGTTATCAATTAAACAATTTCCCTTTAATGATATGCATCAAAAATGCGAAACAATTAGCAAAGCATCCGATATCTTCATAACTTGACTTAACTTATAAGCAATGGCAGCTCGTGACTATTGGGTGTTCTAGAGTGCTAATATTGCAAAAATAGCATTGTTGTTATAGCTAAAAACGATGAATTGTTTTTTTTTTAAATTCGATTATTTTTTGAAGATTTTCAGGAAATTTCAGTGTGACCGTACGGATTTACTGAAAATCTTCATACAAAAATTGAATTTGAGAAAAAAAAATTATCGTTTTCAGCTACAAGAACATCAATAATGCCATTTTCGTAATACTTGAACTCAAAAATACCCAAGAATCACGAAGCCACTGCTTATAAGTAAAGTATAGACATTAAAATTTTGTCAAAGATTCATTCTCTGTTATTTTATTGCAAAGTAAAAATATGTACCGTCACGTTTAAGTCAGGTTTTATGCATTGACATGATTAAATTATGAAAATATAATATGTATTTATCCATTCAGGGATACGAATGAGAGAGTCTTAAATTTAACACAAATGATAAACAACGGTTTACGAAATATAAATGGTTTTTCAATCAGTCGTGTAAAATTTAAAACACGTGTATCAATAAGAGGCTTAATATTTGGTCAAATGACGAAGTATTAGTTTTGTCAAACACCCAATTAAAAATGGTTTCTGAATAAGTGTCTGATTGTTGGTTTTAACGTAAAAATAAAGACGCATACAAGTGAGTGAAAGATACTTGTACCGGACAGCAGGTGGATGTACCTACATAATTATTAAAATAATTAAGGAAATGAATATTTACTGTTATCACGCATTTAACGACGCCGAATCCCTTTTGAAGCTTATCACCGGACACGTATCATGTGTCAAATGGGATTTAACCGTAGTAATTAAAATTTAGTTATTTTTCTTGGTTCCTTAATGCTCTCATGCATCCTGTTTAGAGATAAGAATTACATTAACACGTGTTGAATTTGAACTGAATAAATATGCAAATAACTGGCACAACCAGTCAGTTGTCCGACGACATTCGCAAGTTGTGTTTCTTTGCAAATCCTTACCCAAGGTACCCCCGAGAGGGAACCGGCATTTACAGTCGATGTCACTGGCGTAGATGTCCAGTACATTTATGGTCCTTCGAGCCGGACCTTCCTCAGAAATCAAGAAACATGACAACGTCACTGCGCTCCTGGAAAGGCGTCGAACCACCTACTTTCAGGAGAGGATTAGTGCTGGCACCCGAAGACAGCGGCAACTCACGCTCAACTTGGGAAACAGTTAGAGCACTACAGGAGGAGAATTGGCGCTTACAACGCCAATTAGAAGAGGATTGGCGCTTACAACGTCAACAGGAAAAGACTCATTACTTAGAGAGCCGAGAAAAAGCGTGTACATCATCACTGCGCTCCTGGAAAGGCGACGAAGCACCTACATCCAGGGGAGGATTAGTGACGTCACATGACGACAGCGATAACTCACAATTTATAGAGACAATCGCTAGACCGTTGGGGGCAGAGCTTCGGAGACAAGAGCGGTCATTCTATTGTGGGCAAGAAGAATCTGCACGACGTTTCCACCGCCTACTAGAAGAATTTACTCGGCGCTTCCGGCTTAATCAAAACGAGCAAGAAGAGTGCAAACGGCGCTTTTGGCGTCTAATAGAAGAGTCTATACGGCGCTTCCATAATCAACAAGACGAGGCTGCACAGAAAATGGGTGCAGTGATGGCAGCTTACTTTTGTAGCGTCCTGTTGCTCCCCCACCTAGTAGCATCTGAGGAAAAACAGAAGACATCGTTCTCGCCTCAGCAGATTATACCAGAGGTATCCATGGATGTGATGAAAGTTACACAGTTACCGTCGGCCTCTGAGCAGATGCTTCATGAAAATAATGAAAATGCACACAGTGCAAACTATCAGGGTAGCTGGAAGTCCACCCTCACACTACTGTCTGAGGAGATACCGGAGACATTGTTCTCGCCTCAGGATCCGCCAGAGGATTCCAGGGCTGTGATAGAAAAGCCACAGCTACCGTTAACCCCTGTGCGGCGGCTTCATAAAAATGAAGAAAATGAAAATGCACACTGTGCAACTCGTCAGGGTGGCTGGAAGTCCACCCTCACAGTACTGCCTGAGGATATACCGGAGACAACCTTTGTGCGGCAGCTTCATAAAAATGAAGAATATTGTGAAAACACATTGTCGCTAAGTAATGTAAGTGAAAAGAAACGACTCACAACGGAAGGGGTCGACAACAAGCCACATAATATGGCGCTGATGGAAAGTCAAATTAATTATGCTGCACTATCATCCAGAGGCGTATGGTGCTCCAGAAACACCATTCACGAGGACGATTTAAGATTTGTAAAAATTGTGAAATCTGTGAAAAATGTGAAATTTATGAATCTGCCGATTAACACTTATCAACAAATTAATGTACGTGAAATCGAAACACTAGCGGCACAAGAAGTGTATCCACAAATAATATTAAGCGAACGAGATAATGGAGATACCTTTATTACACAAGAAAAAAGTGAGCAAAATGTTTATGTTAAGCCTCTAACGGCGCCCGAAGACACAAGCCATGAAAAAATAAACAATAATAACATGATTGCGCACGCGGCAGTTGTGCCTACAATAAGTTGTGAAGAAGATGTGGAAGGAATCTTCCAATATAAACAATGGAGAGAGTCAACTTGGTTCCTAGATACGGGTCAAAGAATCGCCGTTGCTGCAAACATGAAAGAAACATTTCTCCAGGTGGAAATGAAAACAGAATACCAGAAAAGTTTATTTCTGCCGGGGGAGAATCACCTGGAAGAACTGTGCACATATAATTTGACGAAATCGAAGTTCATTTGCACGCCAGATGGAAAAAGTGAATTTTACGACGCTACTGAAAATACTTGTAGTCCTTGTGTTTTACTGTACTTCCACTCCAAATCTACCGCTGAAGTAATCCAAATGGCACGAGAGTGGAAATCGTTTAAGAAAAAGGTTGTTGCTGTACAAGTTGCTAACTTTATCCTCTGAGCCGAGGAATAAAACGCACAAGGCGTGATAACGTTTAAATAAAGATTGAATTAAATAATAAGGAACCGGATATGGTTCAGATAAACTCAATTAAAGAAGAGTCACATGAGAGACAGTAATAACAATAACACTGATTCATGAACTTGAACTACAAACGAAAGATTTGTTTATTATAAACAAATAGCTCACATGTAAACACTTGACATGTGGGTCATATAACTCGTTAATGCGTTAAAGGACCTGAAGGCCGCCCGTTACATTCGTTCATTCATTTTTCTGAAATATGAAAGCTGATTACTTCAACGATCGCTTTATGCTGTGAAAAGATATGGATTTTTAATTGACATTGAAGACAACATATACGTCATCAACACGTACCTCTCAACGACAGAAACTTCAACGAATATCTACAGTTGGAAAACACCAACACACCTATGAAAACCATTGTTTTTCACACCTTAAGAAGATACCTTGCTGTCCGAGGAAACTATTTGGTGAAAATATTTTTTCACGTTGGGGGTGTACCGGACAGCAGGTGGATGTACCTACATAATTATTAAAATAATTAAGGAAATTGATATTTACTGTTATCACGCATTTAACGACGCCGAATCCCTTTTGAAGCTTAACACCGGACACGTATCATGTGTCAAATGGGATTTAACCGTAGTAATTAAAATTTAGTTATTTTTCTTGGTTCCTTAATGCTCTCATGCATCCTGTTTAGAGATAAGAATTACATTAGCACGTGTTGAATTTGAACTCAATAAATATGCAAATAACTGGCACAACCAGTCAGTTGTCCGACGACATTCGCAAGTTGTGTTTCTTTGAAAATCTTTACCTAAGGTACCCCCGAGAGGAAACCGGCATTTACAGTCGATGTCACTGGCGTAGGTATCCAGTACAATACTCTCAGTATCTCCCTAGTGTAATCTTCCAATCAGTATTGAAACGTGGCTTGAAATGGCTTTAGTCATGTTTGGTTACCACACCTGAATAGACTGGTACTCCTCAACCTTTCTCTACCGCATCTCCTTCCCTCCCCACGACCTTCAGCCTCACAACATACCTCAATAGGGAGTGCCATAATCTCACTGGCTCCAGACGGTTTGGAAACACTTGGGACACTGGTGCGATATTCACATAAGAAATCTATATGAGTGTGGATTGCTTCCACTATCAGAAAGAAGTGTATTTTGGCCTTTTTTTTTTTTTTTTTTTATATTAACTCCACACAGGAGGCCCTTAAGAAAATAATTTTCCTCAGGGCCTATGTCATCTTTGGGGATGCTGTGTGGAGGGTCTTTTTGTGGAGAGGAAGGAGTGAACATGGGTCTTGAAGAGTCCCATGTTGTAGGAGGGAGGAAACACAGAGGCCGGCAGTTCGTTCCACAGCCGAGCTGTTGAACTTAAGAACGAATCGTAGAAGCGACCCGTTCTCATGTGACAAATGTCAACCGTGTACAAATGTTGGGCGCGCGTTTGGCGTGTATCCCGACTACGCACCGGTGCCGAAGGGATCAATGACGCTAGTTCCTCAGAGCATCTTCCATTGTAATACCGATAGAACAAGGACAGCATACCTACTTGACGCCTGTGCTCTAAAGATTGCAGTCCGTCCGTTAAGATTGGGGAATCTATCAAACGGACCGCCCGTTTCTGCACAGAGTCAAGGGTTTTAATCAGGTATTTAGGGGCTCCGGACCAGAGATGGCTGCCAAATTCGACAGTAGGGCGCACTTGCGATTTGTACAGGGTCAGCAGTTGTGTACTATTAAAGTATCTGCGGGCCCTGTACAGTACGCCCAGCTTCTGAGAGGCCAGCTTTACTCTGGCTTCGATGGAGCCCCCATACCTGAGCTGGTCACTTATAGTTACACCAAGCATATCAATGGAAGGCCTGTTCGGAAGATTGCTTCCGTTGAAGGAGACTAGGTTATCATTTAGATCCCTTTTAGACGTAATCAGACAGGATTGGGTCTTTGAAACATTAAATTCGACGAGATTATTTTTACCCCAGGAGGAAATACTCTCGAGATAACCGTCCATTCTCTGCTTCAAAGCCCTCCGAGCCGTTGGAGTTTGTGTGCCCTTTGGGGGCTTGTCAAACAAAAAGCTATCATGAACTGTACTGTCATCCGCGTAACAATGAATCGGTGCACATGTCAAAAGGTCATTGATGTGCAACAAAAACAAAGTCGGAGACAGAACCGATCCCTGTGGGACGCCAGCATTTATAGAGTGTGAGGATGAGGTGAAACCGTCAGCAACTGCCTGAATCGACCTATCCCTTAAAAAGTCAGCAATCCATGTACACAGGGATGCGGGAAGTCCGTAAGAAGGCAATTTGTTGACAAGTCCTCGGTGCCAGACCCGGTCAAAGGCCTTGGATATGTCTAGTGCGACCGTTTGGGTCTCACCGTGACGTTCCAGGCACCGCCCCCAAACATGCGTTACATACGCGAGAAGATCACCGCACGAGCGGTTCCGCCGGAATCCGTATTGACGGTCGTTGATAATTTTGTTCTTCTCGAGGTATGTGAGCAGTTTGTCGTTGATCACACGTTCCATCACTTTGGACAGAACTGATGTGATCGCTATGGGGCGGTAGTTGGCCGGGTTGGAGCGGTCACCTTTCTTGGGAATAGGGTGAATGACCGCTTTTTTCCAACCAGAGGGCACAGTGCCACACTTCAGGGACATTTTGAAGAGCTTTGTCAAAACTGGAACTATTTCCGCAGCACACCTCTGCAATACCAGGGCAGGTATTCCATCAGGTCCACTAGCTTTGTTAACATCGAGCCCCCGTATAACGTGGAGTACATCCCGATGCCGGATCCTCAGCTTTTTCATATAGGAGCCGCAGTGAGGAACCGACGGCGGAACAGCACCTCCGTCATCGAGGGTCGAGTTTTTCGCAAACATTTTCCCTAATAAGTTAGCCTTTTCGGTGGCGGTGTTTGCTAGTGAGCCGTCAGGTCTGGTAAGAGGTGGCAAACTGGGTTTGCAAAAATTCCGACCTATTGAGCCCGCAAGGGACCAGAATGCTCTGCTGCCATGCGGGCAGGCAGCCAGCTTTTTGCTGATCTGCAGGTCGTGTTCGAATTTTGACCTATTAATGATTCTCTTGCATTCCTTTGCCGATTTGTTGTATGCTGATCTGCTTTCGGGCGTTCGAGATGTGTTGTAGGCTCGGTAAGCCGCGTTTTTTCGTCGAACTGCTTCGGAGCATTGTCGACTGAACCACGGCTTTGAGCCCACACCAGTTTCTTTAGAAGTCGATTGTATGAAGCCATCCATCGCCGATTTGATGACTTCACCAATCTCCTGGGCATATCTTGAAGGGTCCGAAGTCCGAAAACAAACAGCTGACCACGGAAAAGCGTTGAAATGGGCCCGCATACCGAACCAATCTGCTGACCTATAGTGCCACACTTTTCTCCTCAGCCTCTCATTGGTTGGTCTGAGGCTAACGGGGATTGATGTTGTCACTAGGCAGTGGTCAGATGATCCCAGAGGCGCTGTGACGTTAATCTTATAACCCTGTGGCACAGTAGTTAAGAATAGGTCTAACAGATTGGAACGGTGAGTCTGGACATCAGGAACCCTTGTAGGCTCCTGAACCAGTTGCTCTAATCCGTAGCAAATGGCAAAGGATTCCGCCTGTCGGCCAGCCGAGTCCGTTGGCCCTGAGAACTTCAACCATGGTTCGTTATGAACATTGAAGTCCCCCAGAACAATAAACTCTTGTCCGTATATCCGAATTAAAATCAAAATTTTCTTGTTA
Organism: Hesperophylax magnus; assembly: GCA_026573805.1. Lineage (NCBI taxonomy): Eukaryota > Metazoa > Arthropoda > Insecta > Trichoptera > Limnephilidae > Hesperophylax > Hesperophylax magnus. The sequence continues at coordinate 2,356,938 of JAIUSX010000018.1, forward strand.
TTGCTAAAATTAGATAAAAAAAAAATTAATGTTAAAAACCACAAGAGTCCCAACTGCTCTCAACCGCCTGGAGCTAGTGACATTATGGCATCCCCAATCGGAGTATGGTATGAGACTGAAGGTAGTGGGCAATGGAAGGAAATGGGAAAAAGGAAGGCAGGAAAAATCCTGGATATTCAGATCTCGTCACTAAACACGGCCAAAGCTATTTCAAGTAATGTTTAAATTCTGAGAGTATCTTCAACTTTGGAACGTGAAGAAAATAGGCTTTAAATTATTTTTAATTAGTAAGAACACAAATTAATCAAATAAAATTTACTCCCACACGCCGGGATTTGAACGCGTAACCTCCGGCTTGCTAGTCGAGAGACTTACCCCTTCAAACCCCTTCTTATCAAAATTCTTTCTTGAGCAGTCAGTCAATTTTATTGACCATTCCAGGTTCTAGGAGTTAAAGATTCTCATGCAATTTGTCTCTTTCTTTCTATTAAAACGATAAATATAACACTTCTAGGAAATCGCTGATTCAGTGTCAAGTAAGCCTGATAGATTGTGGACGTAACAGCAGATTATCTTATTTGGGTAGTCAGGTGAGGTAATGTTAATGTGAAGTTAAGTAATATTAGGCGAGGATACCCTCTCATCAGGTTATTCCGACTGTATTCGGAATTGGAAAAAGCCGTAGATTGATCGCTGGTTAGGAATGACGCGTGTAATTCGTTAGGAAACATTCCCAATATATCTATTTTTTTTTTAATTTGCTTCCGATTTTGTTGTCCGGGTTAAATCTTCCCCATAAGAAAAACTAAACCCTTCCACTCACTTTTCCACAAATGATCAGCTAGTCAATCAACACTATGCAAGTGCATTATATAAGTAAAATAAATACAAAACAATACAAGAACAACAACACGTTAACTCACCAGAGATCAAATGGGAAAATAATTCACCGACTCCAGATATTTTCATATCAGAGGGTTCGGCTCTGTAGAACTTCTAACAGGGCCTATAAATCCTACTGATCCCTCAACATAAATATTTAAAAAATCTTTCGTTATCCTACATGTATTCAAAATGACTGACTTTTGTATCTTTATATATAATTTTTTTGATAGATCTAATACGCCTAAATTTTTAATGAGAGAGCTAGGTATAATGCCAGTAGCCGAAATAACGAATGGTAATATTTTTATAGTCTGAGAATGCCAAATTCTTTTTATTTCGTTAAAATAAAAAGAATTTGGCATTATTTTATTGATATTATTTGTTAAATTACTAATATTTTTTGTTTAATTTAAACAAATGTAAAAATATTTTGTTGTCCTCTCCTAAACACAAGCAGCTGCTTTATTAGGAGAGTGATTGAAATATTGTTATAATATTGTAACCTTGTTTATATGTTTAAAATAAAAATTATAAAAAAAAAATCTAACCATCTAGTTACGTGTACGCGTACAAACTGAGCGATTTGTAGAAATTTATATAATAATAATAATAAAGTGTTTTATAATTTTCCCTTTTTAACGAATAGATATAATGATATTGTTTCGTAACGAAGTCATCGGCGTGACGTAAATAAAATGATTACCAAACGTCGTTATGAAAAAGATTTTACCACTGGGATCTATCATGTAGCAAATTAAAATAATGATTAAAATTTTGTTGTATGGCTACCAAAAACTAGTTTTCATTATTAACGACAATATAAACGATTCTTAAACGAAAAAATCAAAAAGAAAAAGCAAAAAAAGAAACAGTCACATCTAAGACAAAATTTCCCCAAATGCTACTTTACTGAAATTTTATTATTGATTAGACTTCAGACGATAAATTTTAGAATGCATATCCAGGGAAAAAGGCTTTCAAATTTGGAACCTAAGTCTTGCAATTGTTCCCGTGATGATGGCGATTTTCTACAAAAAAAAAACTTAATGGGGATTTTGTTATTGATTCATATGTAAACCGTAAATCTTGGTAATTTATGAAGAGTTGAAGAGAATTCTTGCATTTGTGCACGTGAGACATATCATTTTTCTCAAGATGCAACATTAATGAAATTTATTTGTATTGATTCGACTAATATGCATCCAAAATTTCAGTTCGTTCAATGATGATATTTCCACAAATGCTATGTTCTGCAAATTTTGTCATTAAATCAACATCAGACAATAGTTCTAAGAAAGTATACAAAATTTCAGTCTATTTGGATATGTAGATCATGAAATACTTAAATAGTTCCAACCAAAGTCTGGCATTTGTGCCGATACTAATGTTGAAATTTCCATAAAAGCTTGTGTTTTGGAGATTTTAATAATAATAATAATAATTGGATAATTTGTAGAGCGCCGTTTTTGTGAAAAATCACCTCAAGGGCGCTACCAATGATTCTTGTTCGGACCATGATTTTTAGTACGTATCAAAAATTTAATTCCATTTAGTTAAGTAGATTCTGAAAAAATGGCTTCGAAAAATCCAAACAAAGTCTTGCATTTGTGTACGGCAAATTGATGATTTTTCCACAAATTCGTGTTTTTGGAGATTTTATCAATAATTCATGTTCAGACCATTATTTTTAGTACGTATCCAGAATTTCAGTCCATTTGGTTATGTAGATTCTGAAAAAAAGTTTCGAACCCAAGTCTCACATTTATGCCAGGAAGACCGATGATAGATCCAAAAGGACTATTTTGTGCAGATTTTTTGATTTATTTATGTTAAGACTTATTGTTTTACTTCGTATCCAAAATTTCAGTCCATTCTGTTGTGTAGATCCTGAGAAAACGGCATCAAAAATTCGAACCCAAGTCTTGCATTTGTGCCCGTTAAATTTATTATTTTTCAACAAATGATTGTTTTTGGAGATTTTATCAATGATTCATGTTCAGACCATTGCTTTTAGTACGTATCCAGAATTTCAATCCATTTTTTTGTGTAGATTCTGAGAAAACGGCTTCAAAAGTTCGAACCCAAGTCTCACATTTATACCCGTAAGACTAATGATATTTCCAAAAATTTTATTTTTTGCACACTTTTTTTGATTTATGTTGAGACCAATTGTTTTAATACGTATCCAAAATTTCAGTCCATTCTATTGCTGAGAAAACGGTTTCAAAAGTTCGAACCCAAGTCTTGCATTTGTGCCCGGTAAATTAATGATTTTTCCACAAATGCTTGTTTTAGAAAATTTTATGAATGATTCATGTTCAGACCATCATTTTTAGTAAGTATCCAGAATTTCAGTCCAAAAAAAAGTGTAGATTTTGAGAAAACGGCTTCAAAAATCGAAACGAAGCCTTGCATTTGTGTCCGTAAAATTGATGATTTTTCAACAAATGCTTGTTTTTGGAGATTTTATCAATGATTCATGTTCAGACCATTATTATTATTACTTATCCAGAATTTCGGTCCAAATGGTTGTGTAGATTCTGAGGAAACGGTTTCAAAGTTCGAACCCAAGTCTTGCATTTGTGCCGGTTAAATTTATAATTTTTCAATAAATGCTTGTTTTTGGAGATTTTATCAATGATTCATGTTCAAACAATAATTTTAAGAACATATCAGAATTTCAGTCCATTTTTTTGTCTAGATTCTGAGAAAACGGCTTCAAAAGTTCGAACCCAAGTCTCACATTTATGCCCGTAAAACTGATGATATTTCCAAAAATGTTATTTTTGCACAGTTTTTTTATTGATATTGCACAGTTTTTTTTATTTATTGATATATGTTGATATTGTTTTAGGTCGAGTCCAAAATTTCAGTCCTTTCTGTTGTGTAGATCCTGAGAAAACGGCATCAAAATTTCGAACCCAAGTCTTGCATTTGTGCCCTTTAAATTTATTATTTTTCCACAAATGCTTGTTTTAGGAAAGTTTATGAATGATTTATGTTCAGACCATCATTTTTAGTACGTATCTAGAATTTCAGTCCAAAAAATGTGTAGATTTTGAGAAAATGGCTTAAAGTTCGAAACGAAGCCTTGCATTTGTGCTGGTTAAATTTATAATTTTTCCACAAATGCTTGTTTTTGGAAATTTTATGAATGATTCATGTTCAAACAATAATTTTAAGTACATATCAGAATTTCAGTCCATTTTTTTGTCTAGATTCTGAGAAAACGGCTTCAAAAGTTCGAACCCAAGTCTCACATTTATGCCCGTAAAACTGATAACTGATAAAAATGTAATTTTTGCAGATTTTTTATTGATTTGTGTTGAGACGTATTGTTTTAGTTCGTGTCAAAAATTTCAGTCCATTCTGTTGTGTAGATTCTGAAAAAACGCCTTCAAAAGTTCGAACCCAAGTCTTGCATTTGTGCCCGTAATATTGATGATTTTTCCACAAATGCTTGTTTTTGGAGATTCTATCAATGATTCATGTTCAGACCATCATTTTTGGTATGTATACAGAATTTCAGTCTAAATGAATTTGTAGATTCTGAGAAAACGGCTTCAAAATTTCCAACCCAAGCCTTGCATACGTGCCCGTTAAATTGATAATTTTCCACAAATGCTTGTTTTTTGAGATTGTATTTATGATTCATGTTTACACCAATATAGTACGTATCTAAAATTTCAGTCCATACGGTTGTGTGGATCCTGAAAAAACGGATTCAAAATTTCGAACCCCCGTCTTGCGTTTTTGTCCGTAAGACTGATGATATTTCCACAATTGCTTGTGTTTGCAGATTTTGTCAATGATTCGTGTTCAAATCATTATTTTTTAGTACGTTTTTAAAATTTCATTCGATTCGGCCATGTAGGTCCTTAGAAAACGGCTCGAATATTTCGAACCCATGTCTTGCATTTTTTTCCTTCCGTCCAATATTTACTTTACTCTTCTGTGATACGTTTTGTTGGTCAATCAATATCAAGACAAAGAAGAAAAAAAACGTGATTTTACAGTAATTTAACCCGGGATTTCTCGCACCCATACCCATGTAAATCATGTATTTATTTCAAAATAAATAATGCCTCATTCGTTTTTAATTATTATTAAAAATATAGAAAAGTAAAAAGAATAGATGTTATGCATTAAAATAAAAATAGTATATATTTATCCCAGACACTATTTTCATTGCATTTGGTTCGACTTGAATATTGCGATCATAGATCAATATAGCAGCCTATAAAATTCACAGTGAGAAAATGAAGATAACAATAATAAAACACTTGTTTTGTGTAAAACCACGATTTTTAAATTCATTTATTTACCGACCGGTTTCGCTATGCTTAAGCATCATCAGGTTATTAATTAATTAAGAACTAGTGGTTTTACAAAAAAAGTGTTTTTTTGTTAAATTTGAAAAACCACAATGTGATTGCTTTCTACAAAAAAAGAATATAATGTGATAGTTCTTATTCGATATATATATATAATGTAATGTGTTACTTGAGCGAGCTTATATATGATTGTGTATTTTATTTTTATTTTTTGATGTTTTTTTTTTCTAATTGTATGTATCTGTATTTAATTGTATGTATCTGTATTTAATTTTTTGTATCTTTATTTAATTGTAGATTTTTGTAATTGTACAATAACTGAATTTTTATAAGTGGATTGTTCTCACGTAAGTGTGATCATCTGTAAAACCCAGTATAAATAAATAAATAAATAAATAAATAAATAGATATATGATACAGTTAAATATGACCGAAGGAGATAGGGACCATTAGCTCAGTTGGTAGAGCGGCTCCCTGGCAAGACAAGGGTCAAGTTGAACCCAGTCAAGTCTTAGATGCGACTTATCTCTTTCTAATTTTTCGTTCAAGAATCGATAATATTGTCTTCTATAAATATAAAAAAACACCGTTTTTAATATCTATTTACAATTATATATGCTAATCCAATAAACTGTTTTATGAAACAGCCCGTAAGGGAGTACACAACAGTAAAATTAGTTTGTCTAACTGTAGTATCGCTTGCAACTGTGTAGTTGTACATAAGAATATAGTATTATTAGTAGTATTACATAAGTTGTACAAAAAAATTGATCAGAGGTGGTTTTCGGGTCCAAATATGGAAGGTTATTTGAAAAATTATTTGTGACTAATCTTTATTGGATATTGTGATAAATGGCGATATATATATAATATATACATATATAATATATATATTTTTTTTTTAATTTTTAGGTACGTCACGAATCTGCAAGTCAAATTACATATTGGAAATAACAACGCAATCAATTACTTGCAAATATTTTGAAAGAAGATTAGTTTAAATGTATTTGTAAACACCGATATATCGAATATTTCAACAATGTATTTCAAACTACTTATATCTATATAATCTCTTAATTGTATAAAATTAAGTCGCTTTCTACATCTGTATGTTTGTGCGCTTAGTTCTTCTAAACTACGGAACGGAATTTGATAGGTTTTTTATTATAATTTAGAAAATTTCCTCCGGAAGGTTTGTTACATATAAATTAGGCAACCATGTAGGGGTACCTACGCGCACAGGCCGTAAATTGTCTTTGTGTTTTTACGCACTGGTGTCACCAGTTTATCTATGGAAATGTCAGTGAGAAAGAAAACAAAACGTCATTCTTTGACAAGACATAAGACGGTTTACCTGGAGCCAGCCGGCTTATGTGTTGCTGACGGATCAGTCCAGTACGAGATGTAATTTTGTAAGTACAAACATGATCCGAAGTAATCAGAATATTTTATAGCCTGGCGAGGTAAATTTTACCCAGAATGTTTTGATAATCATCAATACATAATACAAAGGTCGTATTTTCGTTTCCTTTCTGTAAGAAAGGTTTTAGGTGGTACGCCTGCTTTTTGAATGTGTAAGAGCGAGATGACAGATCGACGTATAAAAGATGATGGATGCATCTGCTCGCCCTCTTTTCCCAACCGACAGCTAAGAAGATAGTAGTAGACAATCCGTTCTAAAGTGTTAATAAACATTCTATCCGCACAAGCGTAAAAATATTGAGATCCTCACAGTACCACCAAGTCTGAATATAATTGTATCATACGTATCCAGACCTCCAGAATTTTTCAAGAGAATTCATATTTACGTAAAAATTACAAGAACACTCAAACCCCGAAACCGCTTGATACCGTGTCGCCGACACAAATGGAAATCTTTACATCATAATTACTCAATCAAATTATGTGCTATATGTGATTAATCAAGATAATTACATAGCGATATAACAGCAGAACCTGAAACACATCTAAAAATAACCATCCACCACCTCACTCGGAGCCACCAACCCACGAAATGACCCCCGCTAAGGAAGCAACCCAGTATTTACGTTGACCCCCCTCCATACTACCCGGATGGAATTCCATGATGACCGCCGAACTTCAACCAATCACAGCACAGCATATTCCATTGGGATTCTTATCATAAAATGAAAACGAAATTCAATGCGACTATTTGTTATAACATCAGACTCAATTTACGGGAAAATGATAGAAGATATAAACATGGAATAAATATCAACATCAAGAAATGATTATATGCTAACATAATAACATAAAAAATTATACCTAAATATGTTTGTTACTCTTTGGGAAATGTTCAAACCAAAGATATTTAACTTCAAACCCAATATGAAAATTTTGTATAATTTTTTATAAAATAAATAAACGAGACCGGGGGAGATGGTTTTGGTAGATTGAACTGACTCGGTTAAAGGTATCATATTAAAATATAACTTTCCTCTCAACAAATAAATTGCGAAGAGGAAAAATACCTAACCAACTCACCCCTCACTAAAGAGGTAAAACCTCCTCCGAGAGGGCCCGATTTGAAAACGTTCTATAAATGGAGAATCGAATTCCATACAAATTCAGTTCAACAACTACCTCTGAAAGAGAATCCTCTCTCCTGAAAAACCATCTCCAAAGTCTCCAAGTCTCAAGAAATATTTTCAAGTGTTTTAATTCAGTATTAAATTCAGTTTTTGCCAGTATTAAATTCTTTTCGTCAGCTCAGACTTGGAAATAAATTCCTCTCTGATCTTGACTATAAACTTCCCTACAAACCTCTGCAACATCCACCAAGACTGAAACGCTGACAAGTGTACCCAGATACCTTCGTATTTACAGTTATTGTACGGACGGTAAATTGTCTCGTACATTTGGTCCTTTGAGCTGGATCTACACACACGTCTTCAGTCTCACCTAAAAGTGGAGATGCCGTCACTTCACAGCGGCCGCAAAGCCTCAACATCGTCCGAGACCAGCCGGAACCGAACCCAGCCTATCAACACTGGTCAAGAAGAACCTGTTACTGAGAACCCCCAAGAGCCCGATGCACCTTCTGAATCGACTGAAGACTCTCTCCAAATGCTACGCCGAGAAATTCGCATTCGGGAGGAGCAACATTCTAAACAAATCGCAGAACTACAATCGGCCGTGAACGCAACAACACGTCAAACCACTACCCAACCCATGCTCAACTAAACCGCACCAGAAGCGACTTCAAATGTACCCCCAAGCCCAGCAGCTAACATCACCATATCAGGACAAGAATACCCAACTCATCACACAATGGAGTATCAACCACAGCCATTCCTGACGAACCTGGACTCTCCGCTCTTTCCACCACCTCCTACAAATGAAGCGAGAGCACGACATACCCAAGAGTGGTTACGACAAGGCGCCGATCCACTGACTCAAATAGCGTCGATAATGGCAGACGCCATCCACTCCACCAGAACCCAGGACACCCCTCGAACACTAGAAGACGACTCAAGGATAGCAGCTCTCATCGCCAGACAGTCTTCGGCAAAAGATTTGCCCATATTTTCCAGGGATCCGCTCGAGTGGCCTACCTGAAGGGCGCAATATATGCAATCCACTACCACCTGCCAAATGACCACCAGTGAAAACCTCATCCGACTACAACGCGCCCTCAAAGGCAAGGCACGAGAGACCGTAGCACCCCTGCTGATGGATCCCTTTCAAGTACCCGAAATCTTCAGCGTACTTGAGCAACGGTTCGGCAACTCTGGAGCAATAGCCAAGTTTATGCTCGAGAAAGTGAAAAGGCTACCCTACCTCACACCTGACGTATCTCTGGAAGACCTGGCAGACTTCTCCGGGACAGTGCAAAATTTGGTGGCCTCCCTCCGGATCCTGAAAACCGATGGTTACCTCACCAACATAACATTGCTGAGCGACATTACCGACAAGCTGCAAAACACTCTACGACTAGCCTGGCTGATGGAAGTCCGCGGACAGCGCGCCCCTGCCACCATCACCCAACTCGCTGCCTTTATGAAGGAGATAACTAACGCAATACTAAACAGCGGGATGGTGGACCGTCCGCGACCTCGCCCACGCCTAGACCAAGTCCATGCAGGATACCAAGGGCAAAACAACAACTCAGGGAGGACGCCATACACCCTCAAACGCAATGCGATCACACCACCCAGATATCCCGGGATGAACCAGAAACATCAAGTAACGACGAGCAGTTGTGCCCAGTGTGGCGGCAACCACCCCACCAGAGAGTGCCAAGAGTTTGCGGCCAAAAACGTTGCCCTCCGGTGGGAGACAGTTAACGCAGCCAACTTATGCAGAAAATATTTGGACAAACACTACAAGGCAAAAAAGTGGTGCGATATAGAGGGATGTCATCTACCTCATCACACCTTAATACACAATGAAAACATCGTGAAACCGTGAGTACAGAACGTCCGTCTGAAGAGCGTACCAGTAGTATTCAATGCACCAAACCAAGACACATGTTCAACATTCGCACTTCTTGATGAAGGACCCACCGTGACACATATCGCATCACTGCCAACACAATAAACATCATCGATCTTCCTCAACGACAAGGCTACGAAAAGTCAGTCGCCCCGAATGTAACGGACGTTGTTGACCACATTGTTTCATTCAAAACAGTGTAAATAAAAGTGATACTTGTGACAAGAACAGTTTTGTGAAAACGTTCGCCACGTCAGAACAGTTTTCGCGGTGTAAAAACATTGTCAATAAAGATGATACTAGTGGAAAAACAGTTTTGTGAAAAATAATCGAAATCATAAAAATTTGTCCGGTAATAATCGAAAGACCGGAAACTTGTATGGTAATAATCGAGACAATAATCGAAGCAGTGAAAATGTGCGTAATAATTATAGTGAAGTTCACGAGTTCGACAACCGCGCCGGGTGTGTCCAGTGCGGAGAAAAACGGACACCTACTCCGTAAATGTCATACATATGCCGTGAAAGATCTAAACTTACGATTCAAGTTAGTTAAGACGCCGAATTGAACCAAGTGTGCCACAATGGCAAACATTTTACAAAGCATTGTAAATTGAGTGATTGGTGCGGCGTGGGGGAGTGCAGATACCCCCACCGCCCACTGCTCCACAACCCGAACTACCGGGCTAAAAGCAGTACTGTAGCAGACGTTCACAACATGTGAAGCCACACCAAAGTGAAGTGCTCAAAAGTATCGATACCACACGAATAATATCCCGGACTGAACTGGGATTGATCGCTTATGGCGGGTGAAACCTAGAGCACAATTACCCAGCCACCACATTGGCACTTCAACACGAAACTCAAATCCGTTTACATCGACACACGAAATCTCGAGGTGCCCGACCTACTTCAAAATCACTCCAGACCCCTACACCACACCAGCAAGGCACCTATGGACCAGAAAGTCACAGAAAGATACATTCACAATTCAACCTACATACCATCCGAGAAAGTAAAAAAAAAAAATTGACCACCAGCAACCGCCTCAATATCCTGACCCCTTTCTTCAGACCAGACAGTATCCTCCGAATGGGCACACGCCTACAGACCCTAGAAAAGGCTAAAAGAGTAGCCCGGACAGATCACCTCAGCACGAGGAAACAGTACCAGAAATACGTATTCATTTTCTTTCATATTAAGATTATGTACAACAAACCAAAGATGGGTAAACTACCGACACCTCGCCTGATTCATCACGTCCACCCATCCACACCTTACGAGCTAGATTATTTCCGTCATAAGAGGGGACCAAAATACCAAGAGACACGCTAATGTCACTGAACCAGAACACCACGATGATAGACGCTGAAGCTACCCAAAGCATAGAGTGGCACCTTAAACTACCACATAGTTCCCACATGGGGGGAGCGTGGGAGAAATTATTGACATCAGTTAAAATAGCTCTGAACGCCACACTAAAGAAAGGACACCCAAAAAAAAAAAAAAAACTCTACACACCCCTAGCGGAGGCCGAGTTTATGATGAACAACTGCCCATTCGGCTGTATCACGGTCGACCCACAAGACAAAGAATCCCTGAACCCCAACCACTTCTTACTGTGACCAGCCGGGACACGCCCTCAATCATCCTTTTTCAACAAAAAGAGGAAGAAGTGTGCCTCCGCCATCAATTGCGTATTGGACAACAACTCGCGGACGTCCTTTGGAGAAGATGGCTTCGCGAGTACCTACCCACTATGACTGCCCAACGAAATTGCACCATCCGACTACACCAATAAAAAGGACGACCTAGTAATCATCATGGATCCAGCACTACCCCGGAACAGCTAGCCACGTGACCGTGTCATCGAAGCAGTACCTGCAGCCGATGATCAAGTCCGAACTGTTCGGATCCAAACAAGCACTGGAGTCTACATAAAACCGGCAGTAAAAGTCGCCGTCATCCTCCCTGCTCCTACAACACCGGACATTCCCTGCAATACCAACAAATAGAAATCTAAACAAGTGACATTCCTCGTCTGTATTGACAAGGAGGCACCTCTGAAACCCCAGCTGACAAGTGACATTTCTTATCTGAATTGACAAGGAGGCACCTCTGAAACCCCAGCTGACAAGTGACATTTCTTGTCTGTAGTGACAAGGAGGCACCTCAGGAAAAACCATCTCCAAAGTCTCCAAGTCTCAAGAAATATTTTCAAGTGTTTTAATTCAGTATTAAATTCAGTTTTTGCCAGTATTAAATTCTTTTCGTCAGCTCAGACTTGGAAATAAATTCCTCTCTGATCTTGGCTATAAACTTCCCTACAAACCTCTGCAACATCCACCAAGACTGAAATGCTGACAAGTGTACCCAGCTACCTTCGTACTTACAGTTATTGTACGGACGGTAAATTGTCTCGTACAATAACACTTTCCAACATTTTTTGAAAGTGGGATTCCAAGAATGCCATGCTCCTTGGGGACGTTCAGTATTCCTGTATGGATATTCTTGGAAGAACAAAGGTCATTTCTCCGCCTTGATCTTGGATCGAACATCGCCAAGGTCATATGTAAAAAGCATGAAATAATGACGGTTGCATCACCACATGTTCGTGAACATGTAACATTCAAGAAGAATCGATTGAATCTCGAAGGATCGTTGGACCGATCCTGCTACAAGTGACAAGAACAGCCCCCCTTGGTAAAGTTACAGAATAGGATGTAGGATGTTCTAAGTGTAACATGTTTATCTTTTAATATAACTGTCTCTTATTGCTGCTGAAAACATTGCTTTTGAATTTGCAACACCTTCATTCCCACATTGCATGTACCTTGGGTACCACGACCTGAGGTAAGCATTTCTCATTGTTCTTTGTATTTTGTTTCTGCTGAAATAGGCAGGTTGGCGCCCAAATCTTTTGAAATCAGTCACACAAGATGTCCGTAATAGGTTTATATGTATATGTAAATGCGAACTATTTCCACTACTCTAAAAATTACGTTTAAATAAATAAATATTATAATACTTAGTTTAATATAACTTAATATTATGGTACTTTGTTAATATTATAATACTTGACTGAATATTGTAATACTTAATTTAATATTATAATACTTGGTTTAATATTGTGGTACTTGACTTAATATTGTGATACTTGGTTTAATATTATAATACTTAACTAAATGTTTTTCTATTAGACTTTTTGTCGTTTCTTATCCTAATCTTGCGTAATAGAGATTATTAATTAGAGTTACATAGTTTATAGGCTAATGTGAACAACAATTTCATCCTTTTTTATTCAATTATTTTGGAGGATATTGGCAGATCATATATTTTTATTTCATTTACTTAAATTTCATGTTACCTACGTTTCGTAAACTCTTGTTTCATGTTACCTATATTTTGTTAACCTATGCATTGTTCAATCTTATATTTTATGTAATCTGTATATTCTTATATATTATGTTAACTCTTTATTGTTATTGTATTTAAAAAACATAATAGCATTGTATGTAAAAGCCCTATGGGCGTTTAAATAAAATAAATAAATAAATAATAAATAAATAATACATGCAAATTATATTTGTAGAAAGTAGATAAATACAGCTAGTTATGTTATAATATGAACATTGAGGACGGGTTGTTAAATAGAATTTGAAAAATTCATCAAATTTCGAAGTCTATATTTAAGTTCTGTAAAAGTACTATTCAAGTTCTGATATTATCCAAGTAATGTGATGCAACCTGCCCATGATGAAATAATAATAGAATTTTATTTTATTTTATTTGGTTTTAAGAACAGAGCTAGTGAGCTAGATAAAACTATAGAATAAAAATTAAAAAGCAAGATATAACCGTAAGCTAATAAACCGAATATAAAACAATATTAGTACAACATGTAACAGTTACATCAAATAATATAGAATCATAAAAAATATTAGACAAATCACAAAAACTACATTACCAACGCTACTATAATTTGTAGGATTCAACAATGTGCTATTATAGATTACGATTAATTTTATAAATGGATTCAATAAATATATCAATCGTATTCCCAAATTTGTTGCACAGATAATGCATCCTCTTGGTTAGTGAGTGTGTCTGATAGTTGGTTGTATATGTATTATATTTTGTTTTGTATTCCTAGTCGGTACATGGAATTTAATAGTTGCAACTATGGCAGAACTGTCAATTGAGTTGTCAATGTTTCGATGTAACACAACCAGGTCTGACATAATTCTCCTGTCAGATGCAATTGATTTATTAAGCCGACATAAGTAATAATTCATTTAGAATTCTGAGCTTAAAGTTTACTTTTCTATTTTTCGATGAATTGTTCAAATTCTGTAAAACAATCCATCCTAATTGTTGTCTTATAATTTTGGGTCAAAGACCATTGGACATGGGGAGCATGGGATCTCACCTGCCTGCAATACCTACATAGATAGGTACTTGAAAAAATTAGTCATAATATTTTCCTTCAAAATCACATACGATAGCGAGGACAATACTCTGAAGCTTTAGTACCAGTATTCCTTATAAGTATGGATTTGAATTTAAAATATTTCCATTCTCCATTTTGTGTCACTGACAAATGCCTCCCGCCTTCTAGGCTGTCCACAAACCTACATCCGGGAACAGGAAGTCAAGTCGAGACTGAAATTGCGAAATGTTGCGGAACATCCGGTTTATTGGATTGGAAGGAAGAACAGAAGGCTCGCAGTTCAAACCGAAAACAAATAAAGAGACGCGGCAGGAATCACTCAAATAAGGAACTTTGAAAAACAGATTTCAATTCGGGTTTTTTGTTTTGTTTACGATTTATACGACGGAAATGTTGGCAATAGCGGATAGGCTGTAATTAGTTATTTTGTTGAATATAAAAACGGTACGTCTTAGAGTTTTACGGGTAAATCTTAGCATTTACGAACAACAGTCCTAAATAAGTGATAAATTTATGAAAATTTAATTTTGAATCAATTATTATTTTTTTGGTAAACTAATGTTTAAGACAAGATTTTTTATGCATAGCACAAGGGGTAACAATTATTTTAAAAAGCAATAATCATAAATATAAACATTAGTAAACATTAGTAAACATTAATAAACATTAGTTTACTAAAAAATAATAATTAATATTTGACAAGTTCTAGTATTTTCACCAAAAAATGTAGACAATTTGTCTCGACGCCATCTAGTGAGAGATTTAGCACTTACAATGCCTTTCTCATATAAAATAAAGTTGGTTGTTTCAGGTGAAAAAATAAAACAAGCAGTAATTGTTGAATGAAACTCTAGTATATAGTGAATTAATTCGCGGATAAGAGATAAGCCGCCACAGCTCAGTGGTCAGAGATGTGGGCCGGAAATCGAAAGGACACGGGTTCAAGTCCCGTTGGCGTCATGTATCTTTTATCAGGAGATATTTCAATGTGGATGAGTGTTTCAGGCTAATAATTATTGCTTATAAAATAATTGTTAATTTTGAATCTTTAATCTGTAGATCCCAACATGCATGTGAGTCCCCTAGCTAACGCTCCCTAACCTAAAATAACCAAACAGCATTTATCGAAGTGGTGAAAAAATCGGGAATATTTTATCAAATGATAGTAAGTTCCTCCTCTCTACCAAGAAGTAAAAATATAGTAAAACATATATATAATAATAAATAAATAATAAAAGTGTTTATTCCGGTATGTGGGGAGGTTAGTGCAGTCCCACCCATTCCATATAGAGATACAAAAAAATATATGATCAAAAACAAAAAAGCATTGAACACAAAACAAAGAAAAATAAATTAAAAATAAAATAAAGTAAAACATATTTTTAAAACCCGTTTTTATGAATGTATGTTTAAATAAAAGCAATATGCGTTTATGTGTGAATGTATGTATAGTGATATATTAAGCCACGCACATACATAAACACATAACATAATAATGCGAAAAAAAAATTTTTTTGTTAATTTTTCTTTCTACATATTATGCTTGTTTTGTTTTTTTTTATGAAGGGAAGGCTTTTGTTTTCCGCTAGTAAATGGACGTGTCTAAGAATAAAAATAAATAGTTCTTCAATTTCAGGCTTATAATATAATTATTGAAATTATTATTTATTAAGTTTATTATTGAAGTCTAACATTATACTCGTCATGTCATATTAGGCGGTTATTGAAGTCTAAAATATCTATTACATTGTTAATTATTAAGCCTATTACGCAAGTCTAAAGCGTATATTATGAAGTTCACAATTTCTATTAAGTTGTTAATTATGGCCGATTATTAATGCCTTAGATACACGTTTTGTTTAATTACTTGTTGTTATTGTCTAGTTTTGATTAAGCACCATCTATATATTTCACAAAAATGGCACTACAAAAATAAACCGAGTAGGCATTTCTCTGAAATCGTGTGAGATTACAGCAGTTAATATACGAAATAAATGTCGGTCCTACCCGATCAGCATGCATTTGGCAAGGTTGCTATCGCGGTTGATACTAGTCCCTGGTAAGGAATGTACAATCATCATTTTTTTCGCAGATATGTAAAGTTGTGACCATATTCGAAATAAGGAGACAAACACAACAACAACAAAAACACAATGTAAAAGCTTATTTAATGGGCATAAATAAATTGATATTAAAACTATGTAACCCCCACCCTCCCTTCCCCCCCCCCCCCCCACCGCCGCACCCCCTCTGAAGCTCTGTCCTCGTCTAATATGATTTCTCTCGCTCTATTTTAATATTATATTTTATAGGTAAGTTTTTAGATTCTCACGGCCAAAAGCATTTTTGTTGTTTGTTTTTGGGGTGTTATGCCGTGTTGCGCTAACTCCTTCTACACATCTTCGGATCTACCGGATCTGCCCTGATGATGGACACTGCAACGCTGTCCGAAACGTCGGCTAAAGAAGGAGTTAGCGCAACACGGCATAACACCCCAAAAACAAACAACAAAAATTATATTTTATACATTATTAATGTCTGTACCTAGATTGGCGTTGCAATCGGCGCGAAAATGTGACCACGCCGATTGCAACGCTACTTATATCGGACAGACGGGAAGGGCTTTTTCAACTAGATTCAAAGAACATATAAGATGTTATAATAATCAGAGCACATTTTCAAAATTCGCAGAACATCTCTTAGTAAACAATCACGTCCCGCTTGACAACAATGAACTTAAACCCTTGCACATAGAAAGAAAGGGCCTTAGATTAAACTTACTTGAACAATTAGAAATCAATAAAAGAACCAATGACCCTAATATAACATTAATTAATAAAGTAAGGAAAATTATTTATTCCCCGCTTCTAAGTATGTTCACAAAACCTAAGCAATATAACACATTTAAATAAATTAATAACTGCTACATCATTACTAAACAATTGAGATAACATTAATGTGGGGAAAACAGACTTCAAAATACCCCCACAGAATATGAAATCTATTGTAACAATTATTTTTATCAGTAAATTGGTTTAACCGGTAATAAATCATTTTAACTTGGGAGGGGGTAAAATAGAATCATATTAATAAGTCGTCAAAACGTGGCTTAACCACAGTTTGAAAATGGCCTTGAAAGCCGAAACAGCTGTAACAATAACAAAAAACCAAAAAATACTTGCAGAACTTAATAATTATATTATTAAATTTGATTTTAATTAAATTTTGTAAAATTATTCGATGAATTCAAAGTATTACCAATAAATAAAATTTATCAAAAAAACGCCTTACTACAAATCCATAAAGACAAACTAACAATAAAGTCATTCAGCACCAGACCGAGAACCTTAGGACAAATAATAATCCCTAAACCTAATACTACAACAGCCTAACATCATTACACATACTCAGCAATAAAATGCTTTAACGAACTCCCTATAGAAATACAATCCGAGAGGAATTATGAAAATTTTAAACAAAAACTCAAAAAAAATGTTACTATTATATAATTTCTAAGTATGTGTTACGATGTGCCAACCTATATTTCCATTATGTACAAAACAAATGCCATCTTATATTTTTCATTATGTATAAAAAAAAATTTCATTATGTACAAAAAAAAAAAAAAATTGCCACTTATATTTTAATTATGTATAAAAAAAGTAGTTCTTCATGCATCCAAATTGTAACAACTTATAAGTATGTATAGTACTGTCAATTTGATAGTGCTCCCTCCCTAAACACGAGAAATACTCAATTAGGGAGGTGTTGTTAATACTAATATTATATATTATGTATTATATGTATATTGGTTAATAAATAAAAAAAAAGTTAAATTGTTATGTTTATCTCCATATCTTGTGACGCGGGCTGTTCAGGCTTTCCTATTGGCTAATAGAAGAGCAAACTACATTTCGGGATTTGAGGGATAACTTCGTGCTCTGTTTTACATTGTAGGGAACATGCATTTATATCCTCTAGGCTCCCTAAGCGAGGCGGTGGAATTCGAAGAGGATTTGTATTGTGAAAATTACTCCAACGTAGGTTATGTTCAGATTGGAATTAACTCCAGAAGGCAAATCTGATAGTATTATTGTCCTAGCGTCTGGACGATGTAGGCCCTCTGATTGGTCAAATTAAAATTGTCTGTTTCGGGTAAATACAGCTAACTTGAAAATTAAGACACGATTTCATACTAAAATAGGATCGCCTCATAGTAATACGAGATTTCTTCAAAAGCATCGTTTCTGCTCATATAATAATGGATAATATCGAAGAAAATATGTTTTAGAAAGTTCATAATCCATTGGATTAATTACATTACAATGAAAATTATCCACAGTTACGTGATTATGTTTGACGTTTATAAAAATATCACGCGTTCGTTCAATATGGCCGATACGCACGGCTATAGATGGCCGACAGAGCGCACCTTTGTGAGATATCACCTCAGGGGCGCTATATTGTAATAATCTACCTTTATATATAGACTTTTACTCTCCTGATGAAGGTGTATATATTATCTAACTTTAAACTTTATTAGGTACAGTAACAGTTGTAGGTAAAGAATTACCACCAGTTGGAGTAAAATTAACACCTTTTAATTAAACCGACTACTAATCTGATCGCGCAACTACCCTCCTTTTATTCATAAACACGGGTAAAATTAATCAATATGTAATAATCTATTAAGTCAACTTTGTTATAACTATCTTTAATTGTGAGAAACTAAACGATATTGATTCAACTTATAGACATTGACGGTTGTAACACATATGCACTGCAAGTCTCCTATGAGCTAATTATATTAGGTACCTGAGATAACAGTTAATATCAGTTGTAGACATATAGTCAATAATAGTGTTTCATTTGAAATAATCCATCACAAATACGTAAAATTTCATTTATTCAAACAACTGTCATTCTTATTATGCCTAAATTTAGCATGTTATTATTAATTAACTCCTTCCTGTTCCGTGTTTTAACAATATATATACTCACCCTTTCTCTGTGAATGTCCTAATATCTATCTATTAAATGTAACTGTTGTTAATATCACCTAAAATGGGCGAAGCCCAACCAAGAGCCGCCCGCGGAGCGGGTTTTTAACTGCTAGTATAGTATTATTACATCAATGGGTAAAACCGATCCGTTCAAAAATAATATGTATTTCAAACAGCCACCACTGTTTGAGTAAATTTTAGGTTTTGTCATTATTATACAGCCAGCTATTAAGACAAATGTGCACTTGATTAATGAAATATCAATAAAAAGGATAAACATTTTTGAAAACATATACAAGTTTATTGAACATTTTACTGTAATGGATCGACTTAGGCTTAACATTTTTTATTCTAACAGAGAATGCATTGATAAGTCGTATGTATTTTTGGCGAAGAACAAATTGTTTTGGGTAACTTTCAAAGATTCAGGTAAAAAATGTGAAATTTTTGCATTCGTTAAAAACCATTTGCAGGCTGGATACGGGTTTTGCATTCATTTACTGTACGGCGTTGACATATATTATGTCAACATTGCTATGTAGCCACCATCAACCCACCTACCCCTAATAAGTGAAAAGAGAATGAAAAGTAATTCTGAAATTCTGAATTTCGTTCTTTCGTTCACTATCATAAAAAATATGTTTTGGTTTCAGGTTACATGATGAAATAATTACAAATTACAGAGGCGTATTCATGCATCGAATTTCATGTATCAACGGCAATAATTACACATGAACGAAATTGCACGTGAAAAAAATTACACTTTAACTTAAACTACACCCGCTAAATTTGCACGCGCCAACAAAATTTCACCTTACCTGACTTTCCCAATATTAATTTTATTTTACTCATAAAAATAATAAAATTTTAATCTCTTTAAAAAACAGTAGGTAGGTACATAAATTACAAAAGACGAAAATCTGTTTTTCAGGAGGTTAAAATTTTAGAGTGTGATGAATTAAATTCCTATAACAAAAGGAAAGTTAAGTTGTTACAGTGATTTATTTTTTGTGCATTACGCTGTTCTGCAATTCCTCCTTATTTAACTAACTTTTTGGACACATTACAGTGTCCGTCATCAGAGCAGATGTGTAATTAGTGTTTAGTTAGCTCAGATAAGGTAAGGTTGGCTTTTTCGTCGTGTGGAATTCCGGTAGGTGTAATTAAAGTAGATATAGTTTCAATCGTGTGTAGTTCTATTAATAATAAGTGAAATCTAAAATACGTGAAATACACCTCTGTGTGTTATTTCGTCATAAATATATGACGAGTTTACACAGAGTTGTATTTCAAAGACATTCCAAGCAAAAATATGGTCATGGTCAAAATGTAAGGCTCTCGACTTGCGATCTAGAGATCGCGGCTTATAATCCCGGCGTACATAATAAAATTTTATTTTACTAATATTTTTAAGATATTATTAAGAAAAATAATAAATACGTAGTATATTTGCAGAACGTTTTATAGTAGAAAATACTCTCAGGTATAAGACCACCATTAAGCCGTGTTTGGTGACCAAATCTGAATAGTCAATTACTTCCCCTCCTTCCTTTTCCTAATCTCTATCCCCTCCCTATTACCTTCAGCCTTACAACATACCGCAAATGTGGTTGCCGTAATCTTCCTAGCTCCAGACAGTTGGCTCTTGTGGGTTATTCATATAAAAATAAATAAATAAAACTTTACTCTGTTGTAGACGCACCTTTACGTTCGTTGTACGTAGCTCTTATATAAAAGTAAAAATATAAACCCAATATATTAGAAACATGTTTTTTCGTTCTTTGTAGGAAAATTCTAAGAATTGTTTATTATTTTTTCCCTGTACTTTTAAAACGATTTAAAAATGTATATTTTTACCTTCAAAAGATAAATCTTGTTTTTGTGTGTTCATACCAGATGATCTGGATAAGATGCAGCTAAGATATCTGTAAAATAACCTCAGAGTAATCTGCTTTTTAACCGACTCAAAGCGATTAAGACTACATCAATCTCGAAACTCATGAAGAGAAAGAAAAAACTAATTTTCTTAGGAAAAAATTTCGTTTTATTCAGTTTTATTTAAGATTTCATTTGGTGTACATGCCTGTCAAATGGCAGAGATATAGAATCATAATATAATACGGTTTCAGAAGTTCTTTTCGTATAATACATTATATTTAACGATTTAATAAGTTTTGTGTTGTGAAATAAGTATTAATTCAAAATGTAAGTGAATTTTAAAAAAAATAAAACAAGTATGGTTTATTACCGTTTGAGCATATCGTAGCTTAAGTTTTACACGGCGTCCGGAAACTCGTAGTATCTAGAAATAGGAAACTAGTGAATGTATATGACATTTGGAGTTGATTTTGTGGAATAACTTTTTTGATTTGAACTTACGTTTTCGAGTAATTTTCGTGTGAGTTTTTAGGTCAAACTTCAGTTGAAAGGTCTTTTAAAATGCGTCAAATCGAAGACCTGGCTACAAAAGTTTTTTTACCCCTTTAAGAAAAAATTTTTGGGGTTCTCTATGTGATGTAGTAGATTAACGAGTTTTTCCGCTTGTACCACCAATTTCTAGACACCGTATTTACATACTTTCCTAATTTCCCTCGAAGCCTGTGTCATCTTTGGGGATGCTCTGTTGAGAGCCTTTTTAAGGAAAGGATGTAGAATACGTTCTGCGAAGGAAAAAAATTTGAGAGGTGGGTAGAAATTTTGGTTCAGTGTGTCCAGGAGTGAAGGAAATATGAATATTATTCTCCCGCTGCAATGCAAGGCGTTGGGTCGAGAGAGTCCGGCTGGAGAGGTCAAAAGGTCTCCCTCAAGCGGCCTCTTCCGATCCACCACGCAACTGGTGGGCAGGTGCATCTACCGTCAAGACCTGGACAAGCCTCACCCCATGAACCCGGGCACCCCTGCTAAATCGCCAAACGTAGCGAACCACTTGTGGTGACCTATGGTAGAGGTTTTAGTTAGCCAATGAATGGTTCCCAGGGCAGCGGTACTGGTACCCGCATCTTTAATTGAAGTTTATGTAATTATTTATCATTATTCTGATAGGTATAGTATTCATTCATTAGTACCACGGAAGTTTTAGTAAAATAGCGTAATCTTGGGTCAACAAGGTTTTTTCACAAATTTTGTACAAAAATCACTTTTATGCCCCAAGTTTCTAAGATTTTTTTCTCTTTAAAACCCTGCCTAAATATGTCCAATTTCTATGTAGGTTCGCGGATAATTATGACAAAGTTTTATTAATTTAAATTTCTTATATTTATTGTTTAGAACAACCAAGTTTCATTTCCTATTAAAAAGCAACTTAAGCGAGTAATTCAAAAACATTATTTTTATTTTTAGAACAACACGTTTCATCTTGCAAATGTTACGGTCTTGGGGGAAATTGGAGAAAAAAAGATTTCTCCCAAGGTTAAGAACAACTTAGTTCTATTCAAGGACATAATATTTTTGAAGCAACATGGTTTCATCCGCATTTCGTTTGAGTTCATTCGCTTGAGACATTTACGTTCCATCCACCGATTGTGTGAAACGGAGAACTTAAACGAAAAATTACATCTTTAAAAGTGAAAAGCCAGAACCTGTAGCAATTAAATAATTTTTTAAGGTTTTTTGCCTAAAACACGTTAATTATCAATAAAAATACAAGTAAAATAATCGTGTTTCTCTCAGTTTAACTGAGTTTAAAAGTAACAGAATGTTGCTTAGTTGTTTGGCTAAATGTCACCTGTTTTTTTGCTTAGAGTATTATTAAACTTAAAGATAATTCAATTACAATACGTTCGACATACTCATTTTTTAATTAATTTTAAGTGTTATCATTTTATTCTGAATTCAAACATTGAACCATTATATCTCAGTTTCATACCAAAAGCAGATAGAGCCTTGATAGTCTAAGAGCAAGATAGATTAAAAAGTTTCGTATGTCGAAACTCTTTCTTGAACTTTTATTCAAGTTCATTAATCTTTATAGAGTATAGGAGTCAAGAAGAGTTACTTAAATTTCTAACCACATTTTTTTAAAATGACAAACTCATGTGTTAACACTAATTGTTGCTATAAGGCGAAGCTTAATGTCAAATCACTATTTTGATTAATCTTTATAACTAATTGGTGTACGTTATGAATACCAAAAAATGTGCTTTAAATTGAATATAAATTGAAGGTTTTCCTATCGTTTCGCTTGAGTAGAATACAAATAAAAAATAAATTACTCAATAAAAAATATAAATGTACACTACTAAAAAAAATATTTTTTCAACAGAAATGTATGAACGCATAAAGGAAACAACTTAAAAAAATACAGTATTATAGCTAACATTATCTGTGACAGTTTCACTTGATTAACTTTTTTGCTTTCTTATAGAATTATTTACAAAATAAATAAAAACCAGTTTTGTGCTTGAAATCGAACGTTTCTAGACTCCATTTGTAAGGGATTTTAATTCCTATTGCCTACAATATAAGGTTTACCAAGAATATACACATTTTTGGCTTGTGGCTTCCTCTTAATGTAGGTAATTTATTCGTTTGTTTCAACAAATATCATATTAAACCGACACACAAAATCCACCCGTGAAATTTTTGTAACGAGTTTATTTCCGGTTCCAAGATGTACACTCATTCGTCGCCGAAAACAAAAGATATATTCAAATAGGTTTATTTAAAAAGTGGATTCTTCGGAGCCTCAAAAGTTAAATTAATACAAAAATAACCAGAACATTATTCAAAATAGATCCTTCAACTTTTTCTCATCAAGCCAGCCTTCCTTATTCAGAGATATTTCTTTGCCTTGGGCATTTTACTTTAGTATAAAAAATATTAGTTTTTTTCTTGCCATAACAAGAATTTAATAAGTCTACTTTCGAGATATTTGCTTTGAAATTTTGTTGAAATACTCTTATTTTTGTTGACCTTACGAAACTTTAATTCCTAACCTCGTTTAATATCAATTTGTAAGACACTCTGCAAGATTGAACGGATCCCATCAAATGGGTTTATTTCTTTTTCGTCATAAGGAAGGAAATTAATCTGATGTTTATTTTATGGTATGAAGAATGATTTATTTTTTCTATAATGTGTTTTCGCTTACATAAATGTATGAATGATCATTAATTTCAATAGTGACGGACTTGCGTAATACGGTTATGGATTTTGTGGATGCGAAGAAAATAACCAGTGGAATATTATTAAACCTTATAGAAAAAAAACAGGAATCCATTATCTTCTTCGATAATTATCTAAATAACTTATTAGTGTCATTTGAAATCAAATAAAAATTATCAACGTGTTTTAAAACCGAAGATTTTATTAACACGATGCAAAATGTACTTCAGTTTTAATAATTCATATTAAAAATTATGGCATGAACAAAGTTGGTTATTTTTATTTATTCCATTATCTGTTAGTTGATTTAAACTTCGTACTCAAACAAAAATATAGTCTGTACTGCAATATAATGAACAAAAATGGATTACTACAAATTAATATTGATACTAATCCCGTACCTGGAGAGAAAAAAAGAGGAAAGGTTTGTTTGAAAATTGAACTAAATCCTGTAACCGGAGAAAAAAATAATGTACTGGCTATTTGAATGGCAATGGTGATATTGCATCGGAATAGAAAGAATAGGTTGAATTGTTTGAATATTATTGTGAATCCCGTATCCAAATCGACAGAAGAGAAATGTATTGTGTGAAAAATTGCAGTGACTCCTAAAAATTAACAGAAATGAGAGTTATATTGAACGTATAAATAATAAAGTAAATCTGGTACCCAATTTGAATATAAACTAAGAATTTAATTGAATGTTCTAAAATATTTCGTAACTGAAAAAAGAGGGGTGGAGTGTTTGAATATATTCAATTGAAAATGGTTACCTACAAAGTACAAATTAAGTAAGACAATTATGTATCAATAATATTCTGTTTTTGTTCCAAGGACCACAGCGCTACTTCCGTCCCTCAAATGGCAGAAGGAGCTCTTTGGGGTATCTGACGACATGTTTCACATCTTGACCGATCACTTTAATATCTCTGACAGAATGTTAAAGGACAGTGTTGAAATCGTCCAGGAGTGGTACAGCAAACAGACACACTTTCCTAATGTCCGATTAGGTATGTTAAAAACATAATATAGAAATATTTAGTTTATTTTTTATGGCGTTCCACAAGGATGACTTTCGGAACCAGTATTATTTTATCATTTGATTTATTTTAGTCTAACTTACCTACATCTTTTCTTTCCGTGAACTGATTTATTATCCAAAACACTGTTTTATTAGTACCTTATTCTAAAAATTACTTCTCCACGTTCGTATTAAAGATCAAAAGGTGTCTCCGGTTGGATTTTGTGTCACCACCTGTAACTACAGTACTTTAACGGCTCTCTTCTAACTAGTTTTTGGTATTCCTATCGGTCTTGGTAAGATCATAATTTGAAATATAGTTTTTGCGAGTTTATCTTAGGCACAATTCAATATTTGCACATGTCTAATCAATTACCAATACACTTCATGTATTTTATATTATTTCAGATGACAGAGCAGTAGCCAGAATGCTGGCAGTGAACAAGTTCAGCATCGAAAAACTAAAACAAAAATTGGAAAACTTTTTCACATCCAGAAATGTAATGCCAGAGTTCTTCGCTCACAGAGATCCTTGGAGCCCTGACATCTCAAAAGCTTTAGATTCTATGGATTGGATATTTATACCTAAGCTTACAAAAGAGCACTACAGATTGCAAATCGTAAGGTAGGAACAAACTAAATCTAAATACCCCTATTCAGCAATTTAGGATGGTGGAATAATTGGACAAAGAGACAGTTCCAGAAATAAACTTACCATTCTCAATAAAAGAAGAAATAAAAACGATTACGGGATATTTTTATTAAAATATTATCATCGAGCAATCGTCGCTCTGCAGACCAAGGTAGTTCAAATTTTTTTGACTCCAGTCCCACGTTTTGGACCCAAGAGATATCGACCAACTTCCAATGACAACTCTATTGAACTTCATTATAGAAACTGGGTTCCTGTCAAAGGAATGAGGTGAAATATGAAGGGTGTCATAGTGAACATTTATGCTTTCTTAGCTTAACTGGTATTATTTTATTCCAGAATTAATCCTGAAGACATCCACTTATATGACCCAACAGCAGCCTTTGCAGCGGGCTTCATGGTGGCTGACGTCAGAGCTCGCCTAGACATCGCCATGGCTGACATCATCTTGTGGGATCTCAGCAACCTGAAATTTAACCACGTGGCTAAGATCAATCCGGTTGTTATTAAAAAACTCATGTTTACAATCGAGGTAGGCCACTCTTTCTCCTACATTTATTTTTCCATTCTTGACAATATACTATTTTATTCGTTCATAAAGAAACATTTTTCGGCCTTTTTATATATCAATATTCATAGACCAGTGGTATCTTTGAAAATTCTGAATCTTGATTAGACTCCAGTTTTAGAAGGGACAAAATACAATAATTTGCTGGATATTTCACAGCGCTGTTGCTTAATTCTTCAACGAGCCATTTGAAACTACCTGTTCTCAAGTGACAAATAAATATCAAGCATGGATGAATGCTTGTGACGAATGTCTAGGATATGCACCAATTCCGAAGGAATAAATTTTGCAGTTTTTGAAGTAACTAACTAACCATACATAGTCTCATACATACTCTTCTATATTATTCTGACTCGACACGGCCCAACTCGAGTATCTGATTCACTTTGTCTTCCTCGGGCGTCCCCGACTTCTGCTACCATTCGCATTCGCATCATATATTCTCATTATACTTCTTTCTTCGCTCATTTGCTCTACATGTCCAAACTATCTAAACGTCCCTTTCTTAATCCTACTCATTACGCTTACATCAGCCTTGCACTCTTTACGGATCTCCAAATTTCTCAAACGTTCATTAATGTTTTTACCACACATACGCCTCAGGGATCTCATTTCAACAGCATTCAGTCTACTTTCATCCTTTTTTGCCAGTTCCATGCCTCACTTCCATACGTCAGGGTAGGTACCAGCACTCGCGTAGCGCCAACTGCGTTCAGTCGTCCGTTAATAGAGTTACCTGCATTTAACCGTTTTTCAATATCTGTCACATCTCTCATAAACATACTTCTAAATACACAAACTCATCCACCTGCTCCAAGTATTCCTCATTCACAACTATATTGAACACTGTTCTCGTACTTTCTTTTTCAAACACCATGACTTAAGACTTACGTACATTCATCATTAACTCATTCTTCATGCATACTTCGTTCATCCTAGACACGAGAGACTGTAGATCTTTCTTACTGTTAGGAATCACCCCGCATCATCAGCATACAACAGGCAACATACTTTCAGATTACTCAAATTCGCGCCCAATCCCACCTCTTTTAATTCTTGCATACACATTGACATTACGCAGCCCGTTTTTAGCACCTTTTGTGATATCAAATCACCCTGTAAAACCTTGGAGTAGATACCTATATTCCACTCCATTGGTTTACCTGTTATATAAAACACATTATTAGCACTTTGCGCCTTCGTTCGATCTTATATTGCGATGATTCCGCAAAGATTCCCAGTTCTAATATTTATGTTGGCAATCCATGTGAACATCAAGTATAATCTGGTAGCGGAGAGTTCAAGTTTAGTCACGTTCACTTGAAGTTTATTCTAAATTGATTTCTTTGCTCTCTCTGATTTATGATCTGTCAAGAATCCAATTGATCTGTAGGATAACAATTGGAAATGAGAAATCCAAGTCAACCCAACAAATTCAATAAGATTTTCGTTCGGTAGCAAGTAGCAACATAGATTTATATGAAAAAATAAAAACTTATATTTGATTAATTTGTTTAATCTGGTTGCTGTATTTTACCGATGTGCGTTACAAAAGTGTTACATAAAGATACGGTTACGAACGGTTTTCGACTTTGATTATTACGAACTGATAATTAAATACTTAACAAAACATAATAATATTTGGATGATTTTTATAGCGCCGTTTTTGTGTATAATACATAAAAATTTCAAGTATATAATACATTATTACAATGATCTGTGTTATAACTAACTATATATGGAGATATTATACAGTACAATACTTACCTGGTAGGTCACTTGAGATTAATACATAAATAAAATTAACTAACTGTTTATTAGCGAAATTTAGATACAGGATTTAGAACATAATTGGGAAATTGGATATAACTGGATTTTCTCTCAGGAATGGTATATTTAATTTAAGGGTATAAAAGCTTGAAAAGGTAAGTTTTTATTTTTTAATGATAAACTAACGTTTATAAGACAAAGTTTTATGCATAGCATAAAGGATAACAAATAATTATAAGCAATAATTAGTCATCCGAAATACTAATACAAA
This sequence comes from Hesperophylax magnus, assembly GCA_026573805.1. NCBI lineage: Eukaryota > Metazoa > Arthropoda > Insecta > Trichoptera > Limnephilidae > Hesperophylax > Hesperophylax magnus. The sequence continues at coordinate 2,385,449 of JAIUSX010000018.1, forward strand.
TTGCAATAAAATACTAATACTAAAAAAATAAAGTTGGTTGTTTACAGTTGAAAAAATATAATAAGCAGTAATTGTTGATTCGGGTACTAGTACATATTGAATCATTTGGCGGGTTGGAAATAAGCCGACATAGCTCAGTGGATACAGAGCACCTGACCGGACATCAGAAGGCACGGGTTTAATTCCCGTTGGCGGCATTTATTTTTACTCTGGAGTTATTTTCAATTTTTATTAGTATTTCGGTAAGTTTTTAGTTTAGACCTGAATTTTGTTGGACTTGTCCTGGTGGGAGTTTATTCCAAACCTTCGGCCCAGAAACTCCGAAAACGCGATCACCAAACTTAGTATTTGGCTTGCGCTTAGGTTCCATCAGTCTGCCTACAGCTGATGATGTTGCTGATCTTAGAGTTGACTGCCTCAGACCAGTGTTTTCTGGGACGCATAGTTTAGAGATGTAGGGTTGGGCCATTTCATTGATGGATTTAAACACCATCCAGCACAATTTTTACTGGATTCCTTCAGGGCACTTGAGGCAGTGAAGGTTACACCACTTACACCACAACTTCTGTTTCTTTCTCAATCTGTAGATTACCTGTTATGTTTTCAGTTTGTTGGTGGTGGACTTTAAAAATCGCTGCTAATCGAGGGATAAGCAATAGTAGAATAGGTACATAAAATACAGGAATATTTATAAATAAAACGATATCTTTTGCTAAAGCCACCTATGTTTCCTAAATTTCCGAAAATGGCTCTACGCTCTAGGAAAAGTTTGAATCTCTTTGTGAAAGAATTTAGGAAGTAACTACTGGAATTAAATTTATTGCAGCTTTTTTTTTTATAGTGAATACCTCACAAGAGTCCCAACTGCTCCCGTCTGGAGCCAGTGAGACTATGGCATCCCCAATTGGGGGATGTTGTGAGGCTGAAGGTAAGTGGGGAAGGGAAAGAGGAAGGTAAGGAAGTACCTGGCTATTCAGATCTAGTCACTAAACACGGCTAAAGCCATTTGGAGCAACGTTTCAATTCTGAATGGTGGTCTTACACCAGGGCGATACTGGTAGTATCTTCCACTCTGGAACGTGCCGCAAATATACTATATATTATTTTAATTAATGAATTGTGAAATAACACAAATTAATCAAATAAAATTTATTTGCGCACGCCGGGTTCGAACCCGCGACCTTCGGAATGGCAGTCCAATGCGTTACCACTGGACTATGCCGGCCGTCAAAGCAGATCTTTAAACAAACCAAAACATGTAACAAGAACAAAATTTACATTACCGTTGTTCTAGCGCAATCAAGACAAGGGACGTCAAGCACCTCTGAATTGATTTCTTAACAATTTAACTTTGATTTTTTATTACAATTTCAATTAAATTACGATGATTTGAAATAAAAATTCAATGACTGACCTTTTTAACGATTAAAAACCCCTCAGACCCCTCAGAACCGAACTAACCGTTGAAACCCCCTTCTTCGAAGCTTGACCAATGGATTGTGTGTTAAACTTTCAGGAAATTCATTTTATCAGATGTCTTAGACATAAAAGCTTTTTATTTTGTTTTTTTTTTTTATATTTAATGTTTATTGGTATATTTCAAATGAAAATTTAATCATTTCTTTACGATTGCAGCAGTGTTATGGAGCCCGCATACAACAATTTCACCTGTTAAATACTCCTCCCTTCGCCGAATTTCTAATCACCATTCTGAAAGCGAGCATGAGGAAAAAGGTGGCTAATAGGGTGTACATGCACAAGTGTATAGAAGACCTATTCAAGGAAATTCCTAAAGAATTCATCCCGATAGATATGGGAGGAGATTTTCCAAGAACAACAAGGGAAATCGCTGGTTTGTACCTACATTATACTGTTATGAAACATTTTCAGATATTAAGCAATTTAAAAAAAAATTCTCTTTTACAATCGTAAAATTTTTAGTAGTACAACTGCAATTTTTAATATCATAAAATCAACATAAAAAATTAAAAAAATCTCAAAAGACGCATAATTTATTATTGTAAAATTAATTTCAAGTTATCTATTGTTTATATTTTGCCTTATTTAAAAGTGGATATTATTTCATCCCGAAAATTGTGGATTAGTAATAAAAATAGAATTATTTTGGAAACTTTTTTTATACTGAAGAAAAAATAATGCAATATAGTAATTTTTAAGTCAAATTTCTTGTGTGTTATTGTGAAGTGAGCTAGAATTGGAAACGAAATTTTTAAAAAGCCAATAAAACATGTATGAATGTAGCTTGATCTGTAACCAAAACATGTATGAATGTAGCTTGATCTGTAACCAAAACATTTATGATTGTAGCTTGATCTATAATCAAAACATTTATGAATGTAGCTTGATCTATAACCAAAACATGTATAAATGTAGCTTGATCTGTAACCAAAACATGTGTGAATGTAGCTTGATCTATAACCAAAATATGTATGAATATAGCTTGATATATAACCAAAACATTTATGAATGTAGCTTGGTCTATAAACAAAAAATCCCAGTTTTGTAAGTTTTCGCTACTATTAAAATATTGCAAATGTGGTTCTAGTGCCGTTAATACTTTTTTTGCAAACCGAACAATAACAAGTTATGGTGATTTATTTTTGGGGTATTATGTCGTATTGCGCTACCTCTTTATTTAGCCAACGTTCCGAACAGCATTACAGTATCCATCATCGGGGCAGATTTGTAATCTGCATATCGGGGCATCTGCCCTGATGACGAACACTGTAATGCTGTCAAAATGTTGGAGGTAGCATAACACTGCATAATACCCCAAAAATAAATGAATTTAATACTTATGGCCGTAAAAATCTCAAACCGTATCCAATTAACAAGTTCTTTCGATATAGTCAATAAAATCGAACAAAATAATATCTTCCGGTTTAAATCGAAACATTATTTTCTTATAATAAAAACACATAAATTTGTTTTTGACCACTATAGTTTTATTTTCACTCTACCGGTTTCGGAAGATCCCTTCCTTCGTCAGGAGAATATTTAAAACTGTTTTAAATATTCTCCTGACGAAGGAAGGGATCTTCCGAAACCGGTAGAGTGAAAATAAAACTATAGTGGTCAAAAACAAATTTATGTGTTTTTATTATAAATTATGATGAGCCACAAAGTGAATGCTTTTTACAATTATTTTCTTAATTTGCAGATAGTCAAACGATGGTTATAAATTAAACCAAAATATAATTTTCTCAATTTTCAGATGACCTAAGAATGGTTATAAAAACCCCAGAGTGGAGGGAATGGTACGTGGATTCTGTGAACTACAAGACGGATGAGTCCAAGAGAGGAACTTCATCCGAAACCCACGTGGACGATCTTCTGGGATTAAGAGGAACCTTTAGGAAGCTGGACATTGATTAAATGGACCGACAAGAAATTCATTCCTATTACTGACATGTCTTGACTAAGCTTGCTTCATCTCTACGGTGATTGGACTCAATTTATATTGTTCAGTTTGTAGCGTATTTTTGGGATGTTTAATTATATATTTTTAGTTATTATACTGTAATTATTTTATATACTCGTACGTAAATTAATAATAAATATAACAACAAAAAAATCTTATTCATGGTATGGTTTACAATCCTTAAAAGAAGTCTCCTGTGTATTCAATAAAAGGTATGTGCCTACTGACTACTCACCTAAAGGTAACTAGTAGTTTTATGAACAGTTTAGACCTCACGTGCAAAGAAGTACATTTCTAATTTTCTCTTCTCCAATCTCTAAGTAATACAAAACAAAGTCGCTATTCGCGTCTGTTTGTTTGTGCGATTAGTTCTTCTTAAACTATTCAACGGATTTTGATTGGGTTTTCAGTACCAATTTAAATATATACATGCATATTTTATTTACAGAAAGTAGAAAAAAGTCGATGTTTTGTGATCAAGTCATAAAACAAATATTTTTGGCGCTTATATTGCTAACGTTGGGTAAAACTTCGAGATAAATCAAAATGATTTACTACGAAATTGTATATCTTAAAAAAGCCTACAGAAAATTCGACCATGGTATATGTCTATTTCCTAAGAATAATCTCCAGTAATGCCGGGTACACGTCAGCTAGTATTAAAAAATCAAAACCTCGGCTAAAGAGCGACTTTTGTACTTTAGTGGCATGTTTACAGCATTCAATACAATATTTTTAATTTTATGTTAATTAAGTGCAATTTTTTATATAACGTAACGTATCAGCAACGTACGTTATGTATTCTAACGTACGATGTTTATTAACCTTGCTCACAAAAAAAGAAACTCGTTTGAGTTTCCAACGTATGGACAAGAAAGTAACTAAGAGGTTAGTGTGTAGGAGTGAGCCTTTTAGGATGGGTGTAACAAAATCAGTCTAATAAAAATCCCTATTAATTGTTATTTCTTACTTTATCCTACAGTATATTATTTAACTTCTTAAGAAAATCTTTTCGTAGGCATCGTGGTTCTGGTAAAAACAGTGAAATAAATTAAAATGTAAGTATTTATAGTAATAATTGTCGTTTGAAGTTTTTGTTGTTGTTTCGAATTTTGTTCTGAATTTTTTCGTCTTCGTTTCATACTTAATATAAAAACAAAAACTAGGGTTTTGGAGCATTTGTATTGGCAGGTGAGATTTAAAATATTAATTTTTATTATCGTGACATTTGACGTTCAAGGCCATTATTATTATATATTATTAATTCTGGTTAGGTCACATTGAGAATATTTATTTATATGATTATGTGAACCCATTACTAAATTTTTGTTTGTGTCAATGAGCTATTGTGAGGAGGGGGATTTAAGTGAAGTATAAAAACCGATTATTTTTTTAATCGAATTTAATTTTCCCCCCTTTTAAGGATTGGCAGGTTCGTCTCAAATGCTTTATAACGACGTGGATACTATTGAAGTTCGTTATTATCCGGTTATAAAAATTAATTAAAAAGTGTTCGTTTAATCCGTCAGTTTCTTAAAGGTTAGGTACTTGCAGAGCTAAATAATATATAACATTATTTAATTTGATTCAGGTACAAAATTATACAAAAGTGTTTTTATTTATTAACACCCTGTTGGAATTTTACAAAACGATTATAAATTAAATTGAAAACAACAGTATTACATAATATAATTATGGGTCCCAAGCGTGGTGTGTTCAATTCCTCGACTGGTTAAGTTCTCCATCACAACACAAGCAACATTACCCGCTTACTGTGGTGGTAGTAGGAGATTTTCAAATATGTTTATGTTATTCGTAACCCGGAATATTTTCCTTTCTTTAAAAAAAAATTAACAAATAATAACAAAGCATTTACATTAACTAAAAAGTGTTGAACTAATTTGGCTTTGAATGCGTCAAAATTTAAATCAAAAATATCAGCAACATCTATTAGTTCATTGCCCAGTCTACGCATTATTTGCATAACAACAACAAAACAACAGCAAAACAAAATAACACTTAATTATTGTTGTGAAATTGAATTGTATAAATATGCCCATGAGTGTGTTTAAGTATGTTTTGTGCCTTTGAGTGTGTGTTCTCAAAAAGTTTTATTCTGACTTTGTCTTCGGAACATGATCAAATTATTTTTAGTCAGATTATTGTTGCGAAATGATTAAAAATGTTAAGAAAATATAACCATAATAGCAATATATATATATAATATATTTATGGGTACCGCCGCCCTGGGAACCATTTATTGGAAGACCAACACCTCTGTCACAGGTCACCCCAAGTGTTTCGCTACGTTTGGTGACTTAGCAGGGGTGCCTGGGTTCATGGGTTAAGGTTTGCCCAGGTCTTGGTGGCGGGTGCGTCGGCCCACCTTCTGCGTGGCGGGCCGGTTGGGAGATGCTGGTTGAGGGAGACCCTTTACAACCGGTTATCGCTGTCCGGGCCGCTCGATAGTACAGGGGCCCGACCCTCAGGCTCACGACTAAGGGTGGGCTGCCCCATCAGCGAGTGAAAAAAACCCCGCCACTGCTGTTGTGCCGGTTCGTGACTGGAGGGGACCCAGCAGCAGCGTTTGGGGCGCATTGGATGCCCTCTCCAGCCGGACTCTCCCAGCCTATCGCCTAGCACCGCAGTGAGTGGGCTGGAACCAAACGCTCATCACTCCTGGACAGCCTGAACCCCAGATTCCTACCCACCCCTCATACCTTTCCTTTCTAGACCTTCCTTTCACCTCATACCCTTTAAAAAAAAAATAATAATAATTAAAAAAAAAAAATTTAAAAAAAAATAAAAAATTAAAATCATGAATATACATAAAAACAAACTTAACATCATTACAGCGGCGAGTAGCAGGCGTCCTCGGTGCGGGCCAAAACTGTTGGTAAATTTTTCCATAATTCGCGGTCTGCACACTAATTTAAATTCTGTTCATCACCATCTTTTGTCCCAACGTCCCAACCTTCTTTTCCTATCCGAAACTCAGATAGCCGAGCCGCCAGACTCCTCCTATCTGGACTGCCCGGGCTTTACCCTTGCAAGCAAGTTCCGGCTCAAAGAAGGAGTCTGCCTCTATAGTCGAGCTGACGTCAACTGTGTACGACTATTGAGTCTGGAAAACTCCAGATTAGACGTAATGTGGATGCGCGTCAATCTTGCCAGTACGGTAAAATTCTACGCATGTCTATACCGCTTACCGAACCATAGCGAATCAGACACTTCCGAGCTCTTCAAACATTTGAGAGATACTATTGATGATCTCTTGCCCCGCTACCCTTCGGCCGAGTTTATTGTTCTGGGGGACTTCAATGTTCATAACGAACCATGGTTGAAGTTCTCAGGCCCAACGGACTCGGCTGGCCGACAGGCGGAATCCTTTGCCATTTGCTACGGATAAGAGCAACTGGTTCAGGAGCCTACAAGGGTTCCTGATGTCCAGACTCACCGTTCCAATCGGTTAGACCTATTCTTAACTACTGTGCCACACGGTTATAAGATTGACGTCACAGCGCCTCTGGGATCATCTGACCACTGCCTAGTGACGACATCAATCCCCATTAGCCTCAGACCAACCAATGAGAGGCTGAGGAGAAAAGTGTGGCACTATAGGTCAGCAGATTGGTTCGGTATGCGGGCCCATTTCAACGCTTTTCCGTGGTCAGCTGTTTGTTTTCGGACTTCGAACCCTTCAGGATGTGCCCAGGAGATTGGTGAAGAGATCAAATCGGCGATGGATGGCTTCATACAATCGACTACTAAAGAAACTGGTGTACCGAGCCTTCAACACATCTCGAACGCCCAAAAGCAGATCAGAATACAACAAATCGGCAAAGGAATGCAAAAGAATCATTAATAGTTCAAAATTCGAACACGACCTGCAGATCAGCAAAAAACTGGCTGCCTGCCCGCATGGCAGCAGAGCATTCAGGTCGCTTGCAGGCTCAATACGTCGGATTTCTTGCAAACCCAGTTTACCACCTCTTACCAGACCTGACGGCTCACTAGCAAACACCGCCACCGAAAAGGCTAACCTATTAGGGAAAATGTTTGCGGAAAACTCGACCCTCGATGACGGAGGTGCTGTTCCGCCGTCGGTTCCTCACTGCGGCTTCTATATGAAAAATCTGAGGATCCGGCATCGGGATGTACTCCACGTTATATGGGGGCTCGATGTTAACAAAGCTAGTGGACCTGATGGAATACCTGCCCTGGTATTGCAGAGGTGTGCTGCGGAAATAGTTCCAGTTTTGACAAAGCTCTTCAAAATGTCCCTGAAGTGTGGCACTGTGCCCTCTGGTTGGAAAAAAGCGGTCATTCACCCTATTCCCAAGAAAGGTGACCGCTCCAACCCGGCCAACTACCGCCCCATAGCGATCACATCAGTTCTGTCCAAAGTAATGGAACGTGTGATCAATGACAAACTGCTCACATACCTCGAGAAGAACAAAATTATCAACGACCGTCAATACGGATTCCGGCGGAACCGCTCGTGCGGTGATCTTCTCGCGTATGTGTCGCATGTTTGGGGGCGGTGCCTGTAACGTCGCGGTGAGACCCAAACGGTCGCACTAGACATATCCAAGGCCTTTGACCGGGTCTGGCACCGAGGACTTGTCAACAAATTGCCTTCTTACGGACTTCCCGCATCCCTGTGTACGTGGATTGCTGACTTTTTAAGGGATAGGTCGATTCAGGTAGTTGCTGACGGTTTCACCTCTTCCTCACTTTCTATAAATGCTGGCGTCCCACAGGGATCGGTTCTGTCTCCGACTTTGTTTTTGTTGCACATCAATGACCTTTTGACATGTGCACCGATTCATTGTTACGCGGATGACAGTACAGTTCATGATAGTTTTTTGTTTGACAAGCCCCCAAAGGGCACACAAACTCCAACGGCTCGGAAGGCTTTGAAGCAGAGAGTGGACGGTTATCTCGAGAGTATTTCCTCCTGGGGTAAAAATAATCTCGTCGAATTTAATGTTTCAAAGACCCAATCCTGTCTGATTACGTCTAAAAGGGATCTAAATGATAATCTAGTCTCCTTTAACGGAAGCAATCTTCCGAACAGGCCTTCCATTGATATGCTTGGTGTAACTATAAGTGACCAGCTCAGGTACGGGGGCTCCATCGAAGCCAGAGAAAAGCTGGCCTCTCAGAAGCTGGGCGTACTGTATAGGGCCCGCAGATACTTTAATAGTAAACAACTGCTGACCCTGTACAAATCAAAAGTGCGCCCTACTGTCGAATTTGGCAGCCATCTCTGGTCCGGAGCCTCTAAATACCTGAAAAAAACCCTTGACTCTGTGCAGAAACGGGCGGTCCGTTTGATAGATTCCCCAATCTTAACAAACGGACTGCGATCTTTAGAGCACAGGCGTCAGGTAGGTATGCTGTCCTTGTTCTATCGGTGTTACAATGGAATATGCTCTGAGGAACTAGCATCAATGATCCCTTCGGCACCGGTGCGTAGTCGGGATACACGCCAAACGCGCGCCCAACATTTGTACACGGTTGACATTTGTCACATGAGAACGGGTCGCTTCTACGATTCGTTCTTAGGTTCAACAGCTCGGCTGTGGAACGAGCTGCCGGCCTCTGTGTCTCCTCCCTCCTACAACATGGGACTCTTCAAGACCCATGTTCACTAGAGGTGGGTGAGTTCTGCATTTTTCCGGAGGCATCCGAGGACTGCTTCCTTTTAAAAGAACTCGAGTTCTTGGAGTGGGTCCCGGGTCCGAGTTCTTGGGTGCGGACTGGGTACTGGGCGACTACCGGGACGCACGGGTCCGGCCAAGGACTCGGCACTCGGACTCGGATAGAACCCGCGAAAGAACTCGGACCCGTAGCAGGACAAGGACCCGCACAAGAACTCGGACCCACACGAGAACACGGAGTCAATCCCGTCACCCATCGCACCCGAGTCGCGAGTTGTGCAGTTTACATTTTGGCGAAGTTCAACGAAATCCATTCGTGTCTTGTCGTGTTCCAGCTGATTGGGCTACGGCTAATGCGAGGCCGTAACGGATGTAGTATTAGGTTCCAAGTTCCAGATGATAATTTTAGCACACGCGTAAGCAGTAATAAATCAAATGTAGTATCATAAATTTCGGTTGTCGTTGAGAATTTGTCGTTTTCATAATCTCTGTCCATCGATATAGATAAAGGTACTTGGTCGAAGCCTCTATCAAATGAAACTCAGTAAAGGCGAGATGTTTTAAAAACAAAGTCAGGAAGTAGTTAGGTACAGCATTGAACTATTAAAATTTTAACAATTAACAACATGTTTTAATATCTATTTATTCCAGTCCATTTTTTTTACTTTTACAATACATACACACTTTGTTCAATATATTATTGTAGGATTTGTGTATATTATATACTTGATTTGTATATTTTTCCTTTTGGTTTCACAAATATATACATATATATGTCTCAGGATCATTAAAAATAAACACTTGCCAGAAATTTGCCTTTCGAATGAACACTATTACGACATAGCTAAAAAATATATAAAGTATATAGCAAATTAGGTATAAAGCAACCTTGGGGAGGTTTTCACACAAGCGGCGCTATAAAAATAGTAATTTAAAAAATACTGCCTTTCACAAGAAATGTGGGAGAATTGAAAAGAAAAATAATACAGGCAGATTTGGGAGCAAAACTAAAAACGCGAATACTTAGATACATTCTAAAACAGCCATGAAAAATATGAAAAAGTAAAAAATGTTCCGCGAAATTATCACGTGAAACACACGAGAAAACGCATGCTAAAAACCGGCACACAGCAAAACACACGAGACAAACGCGTGCACAGCAGACCTCCCACCGCGCCGTGGAGCACGTGTAGTCGATATGATTTTGTGACAAAATGAATATTATATTCCTCTCAGCGTTTCCCAAACTTGTTTCCGCAGTCCTTTTGGTTTTATTTTTTTCACAGATCCACAAAATTTTATTTCACTCAATATTGACGTATTGTTTAAATAAAATCTAATTCAGTACCTACACATTTTAGAACCTACCTATTTACATTAAAAAAAACTAACCTTAATTAATATTTTTTAAAGGAATGTAAGACAGTATAAATATGGAGAAAAAGTGCACGGCGTAATGCACAAGATTAAGAAGTTACCGCTTCATCGATATAATAAGTATAGATTAGACCTCCCATACCTAATTTCAATCCAAAAGTAATACCACCTAACGCGTCATTTCATAATACTACTAGGTACCTACCTACCGATCGAGTTCCGTCGCATCTGTTGCGTAACGTGGTTTTTTTCTTAGGAAGAATTTAAACATTTTGATCTTTTGTTACTTTTCTTTGTACGCTGCCTCGGATCTATCTGTTAGTTACATCTATTTTTGAAGTATTCATATAACTGATCAATTTGTTAATAATAAAGTTTGCGATAGCCCGTACCTAAAATACTACGGACTGCCTCATGTTTGTGTTTGAAAAAAAAAAAAATTTTCACAAAACTAGCGATTCTGTTGCCGCGAACTTACTGGAGGACAAATTTGCTCCACACAGACCAATAAAAGGTAAAAAACCAATGCTTATTGTGATCTTTGGACTGCGAGAAAATGCACTTTGTTTTTGATAAATGTTTACGTAAACCAATGTTTTTGGTTCGGGTGGCATTTTTAAGATCACAGGGCTTGTCTAGAGATACTTGGTCGAAGGACCGCTTAGATAGTTTGGACATGAAGAGCGGAGAAAGGTGTTTCAGGAGATTATTAGATTAGTGTGTGTGTAATATGGAAGATTGATTTGCGGTATAAGTCAGGGAAGACAGAGGCCATTTCACAACCACCTGAATCAAATTCCTAAGATTATCTTTATTTATTTATTTAGTACAGGATGCACATAATGGTGGATATTTGGCATAGCGCCGTTTTGTGAAAAAATCACCTTATGGGCGCTGTAATATGTCATAGGTATCACAAAATGAGAGTCGTAATTCATAACAGAAGACAATAATATTTTGTTATGAGATGAAGTTAAATGTAAAATAATAAATTAATTAGAGTTTTTATTTTATCCAGACTCCAGACCCACCATTTGGGAAACGCTGTAACAAACAATCGGCTTGGCTGCAACTCCCGAATTATCTGATTTAGCCAACAATTTTTTTAAAAATATGTAAAAAGGGACGAACAATGGACTTGATTTAAGGTAATAACTTTCGGATGGCTGAGCCTTCCAAGGTTGTTCCTTCAAAATCCAATGAACTTGTTTTATCTGTTTTCTGTAGTCGTTGTAGTTATTAATAGTGACAACAAAAAATACAATATTTATAATGAAGTGTTATGGATATTATAAATAATAGGCAAGATGCTTTTTAGTGGCCTGTGTTTTTTAGAAGATAAATAAAAACATCCACTGGAGCGCTTTTCGTCAAATTTTTGCAAGTATTGCAATATCTTAGTAGCACCTCTAGGTACATCCTAGAGTACTTAGTGAGTCTAAAAATATTGGAAAAATGGTAAAATCTAGGTGAATTCATTGGCTATAAGCCGCAATAATCATTTCTTATTGTTTCAATACTAATATTTTGAGGAATGCTGTTAATTGTATCGAATGGCAGAATTGATTGCTGAAACAGAATTGATTGATAAAACTATCGACAATACTAGGGTAAGAATCATTTTTTTTAAAGTGAAAACCCCAGTCACAGCCTAATTTTTATACACCTAATTAAATTAAATATTACTTAACTTATTTTTTTTTACATCACTCAAATAATTTATTGCTATTATTGATTTATTAGTACATGTCAGTCGATATTATTATTTAACTAATTAGCTCATCGGTTTAGAAAAGCAACTCATAACCCCAAATAACTCCAATAAGTACTAGATATTAAACAATAAACATAACATCCACTTACTGTAAAGCAGGTAAACAGAAGATGTCTTCACCACCAGAACTTACCACTCACTGCAGGACTCGCGAGGCCGGTGGTGGAGGGAGGCATTCGGGTTCGAGACCCCGAGTCCGAGTTTTCTGGGAGTTGTTGATTAGAGGCATTCGGGTCCGAGTCCAAGTCCTTAGAGGCATTCTCGGGTCCGGGTTCTCTGGGAGTCGTTGATTGGAGGCATTCGGGTCCGAGTCCCAGACCGAGTTCTCTGGGAGTGGTTGATTACGAAAAGGAGTGGGAGTAGGACCCGCTTCCCGCAAAGGACTCGGGCTCAAGGACTCAATCCGGCTGAACCTACACATCGCTAATGTTCACTCCTTCCTCTCCACAAAAAGACCCTCAACACAGCATCCCCAAAGATGACATAGGCCCTGAGGGAAATTTTTTTCTTCAGGGCCTCCTGTGTGGAGTTATTATAAAAAATATATATATATATATACAACTGCTTGACAAAATTTATTCAGTGAAAACAATTCAATTCAATTATTCCCTAAATTGTTTTTTTTTCAAACGTAGCAAACACATTGTGACTTGACATTTTAAATAAATGAAATCAAAATACTTGTTTTTAGGTCACTTTATTTGCTATATTTATAATTTTTATAACTGTCCTGATGGTGGTAAGGAGGTACAGAAACCGGTAGATAATAAAATGTATCAATAAAGTGACCTAAAACCAAGTATTTTCATTTAATTTAGTAAATTATGTGATTTAAAAGGAGTTTTTGATTTTTATCATTATTATTTTTTTTACACACTTTACATATAAGGCAAAAAAGTCCCGATAAACTACTTTTTAACAGTTTGTCCAACGGGTTTTTTATATTATAAATCTTATTATTGTGAGTTTACAGTTACATTTTTACAATTATATTAAACAAAAAATAAGAAATTTTACAGAAACATAGCAAAGGAAAATTATGAAAAAGATAAATAACAATTTAAAAAGTCTTTAGAATAATATATCTTTGTAAGCTAATACAAATGAATTCTTTCAGTAAGCCAAGTCTTCAGTAAGTTCACCAATTGTTTGTTTTGGGCACAGTTTTTAATTTCAGCAGGTAACATATTAAAACAACTGGGAATCATATAGTTTAACGTTCTTTGTCCATATTTATTTGTATGCTTAGGTACAATAAGTCCTTCATTAAAGATAAAACGAGTATTATGATTGTGTTCTAGCCTGTTTAAATATAAAGGGTTATATACTATGTTCTGAAATATAATTGTGTACCACAGAATTGTTCTCACTGAAAGAATTTTGAGACTCTGATAGAAGTATGGAAAATTATGCCTTTCTTTGTATAAATTTTTTTCAGCTAATAATTTAACCAATGAATTTTGTACGGATCGAACATGGTCGATATTAGTTTTACAGGAAAATCCGAAATATATATTATATACTAAATCATTCGAAACATTTTGATGGAGTAAGGTATTGTAACTGTACTCAAAAAATGCACTACTCAATTTTAAAGAAAAATATGAATACCTTGCTGAACAACACACCTACACTAAAAGGACGAAATCCTCAAATCTACTAAACATTCCAAAATTAAAAACATCTTTCGGCCAGAAAAACCACTATTCCCATGCTATTAAATTATATAATGCCCTTCCTATTGAAATTAAAAACACCACGGATATAGAAAAGTTTAAAAAAGTCATCAAATTATGGCTACTAAATTGGCTATGGCTTTATAACTAAACATGAAGATGAGGAAATCATTAAATTTATGAAGTAACCCCAACGCAACCTACAGACAACAAACATAAATACTTTTTGCATAATTAATTTTATGTTTTGTGGAAACCAACAAATTAGAAGATGAGGAAATCATGATCAACACACGTACAACAACCTACAGTCTTCTGTTCCCAGTCAGGAGGACTGAGAACAAACTGCATCACTTTATATTTTTATTTTACATATTGAATCTTTTTTACTTAACTTTATACTGCCGTTAAATAAAAAAAACAGTTTTGAATTCAATATCTGATTCGCGTCACTACGGTAGAGCAAATGGTCAATCAAATCTCCAGAAAAGTCTAGCTGACCTTGATAACATGATATCATAGTGGACTACACTACCGGAATTACCACATTGAATTAGCACAATGGACTATGACTCCTTTTTTGTCAACCTTGAATTATTCATAATATAGCATTGACTTTAAAACTGAGGAAAACTTTGTCAAAAACACAATTAATTCAAAAAAAAAGCAATATCGACTCGAGATAGTTTTTTGACTTGTCCATTTTTCATTAATTTTGTATATTTATTACTATTTTTCACAATATGTGTACAGACCGTTTTAATATTAATCAGTTTAAAAAACTTACGATACTGTAAATGTAAACATATAAAGTTTTTTTTATTAATTATTTCTTATCGATTCATCATCTCTCCAAAACAGAACTTTGGTTAAGAGAATTTCATGCATTCAGAGCAATATAATGAGGAACTGCAATCCATTTTTTAAACAATAATGATCTTCTAACTTACACACCTGTATATGTTTACTGTTATAGTTAGTTTTAATAACTAACTCCCCTAGTCTCTCAAACAAAGCATCAAATCTATGGACGTGACTGGTGGCGTCACCAGTCACCTAGGTAAAAGAAGAACACTAGGTAAAATGTTAGCATCTCGTCACTAATGTTTTCGTATTGAATCAAAGTGCAACCAAAGTGACTTAATTTAAATTACGTTTTGAATTGAAACATCATAAATTTATCTAAGGTACCTGTTCGAGGAACGAACAAGGGTTGGGATAGCCGTATTTTAAAGGGCTATTCCATACAGATAAAGCATGGATAAAGCCTATGGCTTATGACAGGCGTATGCGAAAACACAATTCGTAAGGTTAATTCACAATCAACTTACCGGGTGGCGAATGAAATCTGCATCTCGAAAATCAACTGTCAGCACTGGAACGGTGATCGTGGTGCGGTAGCACTCGTTATTTTAAATTGCATTGCGATAAAATACGTATTAAGGGATTATTCCGATAAATAACCGGCGATAGTACACACATTGGTTTTGACAGGACGAACGTTTTTTGTGCGATTGTGCGGCTCACGGCACTCCGTGGTTATAGCTGACGTGTGTGAATTTAAACTACACAGTTCAAATTCTGACCATACTATTGGTTAGCACACGGCCTTTCAAAAGCAAACGGCGTAACGGAACAACCAATATTGAGGAATTATACCTAATCTTCTGAAAATAGAAGCATACCAAAAAAATCGTTACTATTTAAATTTTAAAAAGGTAGGAGCGTCTGTGACGGGCGGCCATACTGGATACTGGGATACAAATCTACAGTTTTTTGGAGATTGATGAAATTTTGAACCCTTTTCCAGCAAAACGAGAGGAAGATTATTATCTAGGTCTAATAAAAAAGAACTATGTGTGAAGCCCGGATAAAAACAAGGACTTAAGTTGATTTTCTATCTGTTTATACAAAGAAGAGTGTCTGTGCGGACACCGGGCGGGAGGTTAATTAGGTTTGATTTTTAAACAAATCTACAGTTTATTCTGAAATTAGAGAAATTTTGCTCACTTGACCTTAGAAACAAGAGGAAGGTAACTACCTACGACTTCAGATAGTTCAAACTAAAGTTGTTTCCATTGTTGCATTTGAAATTATACCCAAAGAAATTAATGCAATCAAAACTATATTTTACTCATTTCTGTTTCGTGTTTCATTTAATTTAATAATAATTATCTTCAATGATACAATATTAAAAACATTATCCAAAAAAGTGATTCCAATTGAATTGATGAAAGTTCATTTTACCTTTACCTAGTATCGCCCTGGTGAGAGAATCGCAACGTTGCGGGTTTGGTGACCAGATTTGAATTCCATCCTCACTACTTCCAGCCTCAGAACGTACCCTGATTGGGGAAGCCATAATCTCACTGGACTTTCATAAAAAAATAACGTTTTTATTCCCAGGACTAAACTGGAACTTCCAAGCCTCGACTGGCAGAAGGAGCTGTTTGGAGTAACAGATGATAACTTCCACATCCTTACAGACCTTTACAAGGTGTCCCAGGAGATGCTAAAGGAGAGTGTGAAGCTCTTCCTGGCCTGGTACGAAATGCAGCCGCACTTTCCTAAGATATTGCTCGGTGAGAATCCATTTACTGGCATTGGAAAAAAGCCTGTTTATGTTCAGATACAAAACCTTTTTAAAATCTGTTTACTAAAAACAAGTTAGGGTTCCGGTTCAGGATGGCGGCCATGTTAGATATTACATTTTTATACCGCTAGAGTTCGCAAGATCATGCTTCCTACTACGAACAGTCAAATCGGAAGAATCAATATTATGAGACCTACCGGCCTAAAGAAATTTCCACAAAATAATAAATTGTAAGTGAGATAGTGATATTTTATATCTTTGGACAAATTGAATAATCGCTTTTTTGAAATATAAAAAAACTTTACTTAAAATGGTTTATAAATCTTATGATTTCAGAGGAAATTTTGGTTTTAATTTAATAAATAAGAGTAAATTAGAAGCATTTTTTTGGCCGAGAGAAATACTAATAATAATATTTTTCCAAATGTTGTTTTCTAATTCCAGATGAAAGGATGGTGGAAAGAATCCTTTCTGTGAACAAGTTCAGCGTGGAGAGGTCCAAAGAGAAACTGAATAACTTTTTCATGGCCAGAAATATCATGCCAGAGTTCTTCGAGTTCCGAGACCCCTGGAGTCCAGAAATGTCCAAAGCTATAGATTCAACAGATTGGATTTTTATACCAAAACTTACTCCTGAGAATTATAGAGTGCAAATCGTAAGGTAAAACCAAATTGTGTTTTTTTATACTGTAAGTCTAAACTTAAACTTATCCTTATTATATTAATGTGTTGCTAATTTCGCGTGCATAAGTCTCTATGGCACTGCTAATCTTCGGGAAACAATTTATTTTTATTTTATTTTATTGATTCATGATTTAGTGAGTACATGTGGTTTTTTGTGATATTTCACCCTCCATGCTAGGGATGACCCTGTGTTATGGAGGGTGAATTTTACAGTTTGCGGACATAATAATCTATACATTACTATAATATAAAAAAGAAAATGATGTAAAGCTAGTTTGGGTTGCAAGAAGAGGATGGAGAAGTTAGAGAATTATAAGAAGATGAAAAATTTGTGAAATTATTACTTAATAGAACACACTAATCAATTATGTACATACTATACCTCTAAGTTAGGGAATAAGGATATATTATGTTTTGTCTGAAAGGTGATTAAATTGATAGAGTGTAGAATGAATGGGTATTGTAGTTGTAATCTATTCCGTGTGTAAGGATCCATTTCGTAATTTGTTTTTTAAAGGAATGGGGTTGACTCACGGTTTTTAGGTTTTCAGGGATAAGGTTAGAGATTTTTGGAGCTGGGGAGAAAAATTGTCTTTTAGCTGAAGTGGTATGTAGTGAAGGTACATTGCAGTGACCGTTGGTTATTGTTCTGGTGGTGTAGTTGTGTTTTGTTTTTATGTTTGAACAGGAAATGTTTTAGCGAAAATTTTAGGTGGGGTTGTCGTATGTTTAAGACCTTATACTCTATGAGGAGTCGAGTGGAGGGGTATCTTGTCGGTCGCTTGTTATCGAAATAAATGTTTTTTTATAATAATTTGTGTGTATTTACGAATAAAATATTTTTCTTGACTTTTACTGCTGTTTTCCAAGTTATGAAAACGATTTCTCATCACTCACTTTTTAAGGCAATTTACTTAGAGGCAGCAACCGACCTAACACGACGCTTGGCAGCTTAGTCATAAAACTACAAAAATCGAAAGTACTTAGAGGCGTTGTCCCGATAAGACAGAGATCCTGGGTTCGATTCCCAGTGAAGACGTCACCTTTGTTATTTTGTTGTGACTTTATTTGCTATAGGTTTCATTAAGATTTATTAGAATTATCTTATTATTTAATGACATATTAAACTGATGAGTACAACCCTCTCATGATGGCATTACCATATTTTACAACATGCATTCCATATCCAACATAAAAATAGACAACCCAAACTTCAAATATTCAAACGCTGTCCATGCAACCTTCACTGCAAAGGGAAAAAAATACTCTATTTTGACCGCATATCGCTCTCCCTCTCTATCTACAAATCTGTTTACACAAGAAATTAAATCTTTTATTAACAACAATAGCACAAACCAATTTGATTTTGCTTTTTTTATGGGTGACCTCAATATAAATATACAAAACGCTTTACTACATCCGATCTCGAATGAATATCTAAATGTTCTGTATTCTACAGGATATCTTTCCTACATAAACAACACCACCAGACCTAATTACCCTAACGATACATGTCTAGATCATATTTTTCTAAAATCAAATAAAAATTATCTTCATAAATCCGCTACACTTAAAATTGACATAACTGACCACTACCCCACTTTCTACGGCCACTATTTTCCAAATATGCCCATCCATGCTGAACCAAATAATCTTAACAAAATAATTACCAAAATCAACTATTCAACTCTGGACAACTTACTGACCGAAGAATCGTGGATCGCCGTCTTATCCAACGATAACCCAAATTTAGCTCTGAATAATTTCTATGAAATAATACAAAAATATATTCAAAAAAGTCAAGAACCAATATCACCACCTAAGAGTAAGCATAAACACATAAAACCATGGATTACGGGCGGACTTATAATCTCAATAGAACACAGAAACAAACTTTTAAAAATCTATAAAAATCACGAAAAACATTACACATCTAACAATGTAGAACAGAACCATTCCAAACGTAATGAATATATTATATTTAGAAACTACCTAAACACAATCATAAAAAAACAAAAACAACAATACTACTCTTCACAACTACACAATGCGCACACCGATTAAAAAAAAACATGGAAAGTCATTAATGAAATTACAAATAGAAATCAAAAGGTCCACAAAATTCCTCAAAAAATCATTACTGACAATAACGAAACCATCGAAGACGCCGAGAGCATTGCTAACAATTTCAATCACTTCTTTACAAACATCGCCTCAACCCTTATTCATAATAATCCCAATCTTAGTATTCACTCAAATCAAACTCTTCCCGGCCTTTCAGAGACTAAAAACACTACCTCTGAGCTTTCTAAATTCAGAGAAATAAAAAAACCTGAAATCTTAAAACAAATTGATAACCTTAAAGAGAAGTCTGCAAATGGCCCGGATAACTTAAGCAATACCACAATCAAATCAATTAAAAAACACATAATCATCCCATTACATCACATCTTTAACAGTTGCATCAGACATAGCATATACCCCGACAATTTTAAACTCTCCCACATCATTCCAATACATAAATCCGGATCCCAATTGTAATGATCTGCCCTTTTCTTCAAAACTTTTCCTTCTCTTCTTTCTACGATAAATTTTCTTTAAGTCCCATAGGTAACTTTTCCATAAGACTTTGGTTATGTATATATCCGGGGTAGGAATTTCCACCCTGCCTTTTACAAGCCTTTTCTATCCTCTTTATTACACACCCCTTCAACTGTGTGCATCATAATTTGTCTACGTGTTTTACGGCCTTGAACGTAACTATTTCACGTAACGGTTCCGTATAAAAAGGCTTCACCGAACGTTGTGTTGGTTTTTTGTTTCTCGGTTTAGAAACCTAGTTATCTATGTATGTGTGGTATCCCTCGGTTCTTTTGAGATAGAGTGAGTTGAATCCATTACCGCTGTGTTTTAAAACCATTTCATAAACCTTACCTTCTAAGTCGCCTGCTCCCCAACTAACTACGTGATTCTACCTGTCATATGGTTTTGTGAGTATAATAAAGTGTTAGATTTTATATGTGTGATAAACATACGATAAATTTATGGTGTTAGTTGTCGGCGCCATCCATGTATATTTTAGGAGGGGAAGGAGAGGAAAGAAAATGAATTTGTTCAAGCTAAGATGTACGTATTTGCTATTAATATATATATATTTTTTTTTTTTACAAAATTGTTACTAAATTATAATCTATCTTTAAATATCAATTCGCGATCACGTTCACTCTAGATTTCCGAAAACTCTTAATTGAATTTGAATGTTTTCACTTTGAATGAAATAATTATTTTAGAATTTAAATATTTCACTAATAGCTTTTTCCACTTTTCACTTAACACTTTTAAGCACTGAGTTTAAACTATATTTTTCTTATTAACACTGTTTGATTAAATTGAACTGACTTATTAAAATTTTACTGATTTTTAGTACTCGTACATTTCACTAAATTCTCTAAGTCCAGGGACCTATTTAAAATTTAACACTTAAAGATTTTTCACTGTTAATCCTACCAAAGAACGTAGTACTGCCACGTAACAACTTTTCAAATCCCCGGCACGACTGTCCCAAAACTGGTGTGTACCTTATTTTATACCCCTCTCAGGTTCCAAAAGACGTATCTGAATTTTCTTTGATAATCAATTCTATCTTTTAACAACTCGCAAATCCGAACACACCTTCCCCTAATTTCAATTGTGCCTACATACGATCTTCTGTTTTCCGGCTCTGGGCGGAGGTCAGTTTTTATCTCACGTCCATAATTTGATAGGGTCCGAATCGGGTAAGTCTGCGTTAATCGCCCAAGCTTCCTTTGTCCTCTGTTCATACAAAATGTAGTTAAAATCTCATGATTTTGCGTTCCTTTTTTTTCTCAATTCGCGATAGGTCCGTCCTCAATAACATATATATAGATCTCAATTATGCATCTCGTGCGAGAAATGGTTAAATCCATGTCGAAATCTTTACTATGCATTTTTGAATTTCGATTTGTCTAAATTCTACTTAATTTTATTGTCACCTATGTGAGCTTTTCCATTTTCACCCGTACCTTCTCTCTTTATGTCGCAGATTTGAGTTTTTCCTTATTTTTTTGGATTTTCTTTTATTCGCGACGTTTTCCTGCACAATTTTCTTCTTTATTCTTATGTTATTTCTCATAACTCTATAATTACTTATTTTCCAAGTCGTATTTATTAATTTCACGGATAACTTAGAATTGTATCGCTTTTCTCCACTTGGATCATTCCGTACCACCGTTCTTTACCCTTTCTTTATTTTTTTTCTCACTTTTCTCGATGTGAGTGGTCTCCAGGAAAATTTCATACTTCATTTATTATTAATTAATATATAATTTTCCACACTTCTATGGGAGATATACCTAATTTGACCCTGGGATATCTGTCATTTTTATTGTTTTATTCAATCTCCGCCCAATTTTCTATCTTTCTCATACCAGGATTCACATAAAACATATGCATTGACATCTGTTTACGTTTAAAATTTTGGTACTAGACTCGTAAATTTAATTTAATTTCAAACCTATTAATTTTAATATCTTTTGCTTTAAATAAATATCTCATAAGCCCAACGTTAAACTTAATCGCTTTTCTAATGGGTTATTACCTTAACGTAAACAAAAATCATGTTCGAATTTCGATTGTTTACCCTTTAAAATACACATGAGACTGTCAACCTTTTATCTCATGTCACTTCTTCTGCAGTCTTGTGTAACTCTAATATCTATCTACCCTGATAATTATGTAAAATGCCTACGTTTCCTCAATTTAATCTATCGCTATATGTTTAGTTTTACTGTCTTCTTCTGATACTCAATTGTCATGTCCCTAGGACCTTTGTAGCAGCTCAAAGTCTCTGTATTATCCTTCCATTCGGTCGCTGCACTTTTCTAAAATGTCTATTTTTTTTGCGAGATTTACATTCAAAATTGATTTACCAATATGTCCGCTTCATCTTAAATTGATAACGATTAGTTTACATTGTTTCCAACACTCTCACCTCTCTTTAGTACGATTTTTATCGAACTTGACACCCTATCTCTATCATAAATAATTGCACTACAGTTGAAAATTCTGCCAGCAACTTTCTTTCGTTTTACCGTCATTCTTTTATACTATCACGTTTATAATTTTTCCATTGCATTTTCGCGTGTTTGTTTTTCAATTTGTAAACCTTCAAGGTACTCGATTCCTATGGTTCGCTATCTCATAAATGTATCGGTTTTTCTAAACATTCCCAGGAGTTTGTCACCTTGAAAGTCGATGCTTACACTACAGTGCGTTCACCTCTAATTTCTGTGGGAATGGAAATGTAATTAATTATCTATTTTATCTCCGGGTCCAAAGTTCATTTCTTTGTCTTTCGTAGACACACGCCTTTCTGTTCACTGATTGGTTATTCAAAATTTTATAGCTTTTTGTTTAGATCCAATTGGTTGACAAAATTCAATGTTTATTTTTAAGCCTAAAAAAGGGTAATCCTCTCTCGCCCTAGACGATTTTAATGACCTCTGTGTATACGCTCTAGAATCTCGATATAATTTCAACTATTACAGATGCCTACTGTAAACAAACTGGATCGATTTTTTCTTCACCAGATGTCGTTAGCATGTCCGTTTTCATAAATACATTTTCTTTTTGAGGAAACCTATTTCATCACACAATGCAAAACAGATAACTATAGACCTATCACTCTAACTTCGCAACTATCCAAGATCTTCGAAAAGTGTTTAAAACAACAAATTATGAATTTTCTAGAATCTAATTCAATCTTCTCAGCAAATCAATATGGCTTTAGAACAAACCTTTCCACCAACGACGCTATCTTTAGTTTAACCAAAAACGTATACTCTAACCTAGACTCTAACACTAAGACTCTAACGATTTTCCTAGACCTAAAAAAAGCGTTTGACACGGTCAACCATAAAATTCTATTAAAGAAAATCTCTAACGTTGGTATCAAAAACAAAAGTCTCATGCTATTAAAAAGCTACATATTAAATCGCCAACAATCCACAAAAATAGGATCTACCTTAAGCGCTTACGATCTAGTAAAACATGGTGTTCCACAAGGAACTGTCTTAGGGCCACTACTCTTTCTAATCTACATCAATGACTTATGCAACATAGTAATACCAGGTAAAATTCTCTCTTTTGCCGATGATACTGCAATAACAGTACAAGGTAAAACATGGGAAGATACAATAAGTAAAGCCAACAAATGCATTGCAATAGTCAAAGATTGGCTAGATAGAAATCTTCTTAGTCTAAATTATGAGAAAACCGTTTTTATTCCCTTCTATAATTCCCAAAAGGCATCCCCTAAAAATAATCCTAACCTGAAGTTCCATAATGTTAATTGTAACCCTGAGACATGCTCAAACTGCGAAGATGTAAAATTAGGGAATTATATAAAATACCTAGGTGTAACTATTGACTGTCAACTCAAATGGACTTATCAAATAGAAAAAACTGTCAATAAACTGAGGCACCTAATTTACATATTCAAACGCATGAGCAATATCGTTAACATAAGAACTACGAGGCTTGTTTATGATGCATTGGTACTTTCATCCATTTCCTACGAAATAATCGCCTGGGGAGGAACATTCAATAACCATTTGAAACCTCTAGAAATTATTCAGAAGTCTATCATTAAGATAATGCACCAGAAGACCAAGACATATCCCACCGATAAATTGTTTAAGGAAACTGACATTATGGAACTAAGGCAGATCTACTGTGTCCAATGTCTTAAATTTGTATACACTCGTCCTTATAATTTCTGTAAAAATCCAAATCGTTCTAGCCAGAGACACAACATATGCATGTACACAGTGCCTCTCTGCAAAACTAGGCTAGCCCAAAGACACATTAACTATATTGGCCCAAAATTGTTTAATTCCTTGCCGAGTTCCATCAAGATGTGCCAAAACCTAAACTCATATAAAATAAATGTCAAAAGCTGGGTAAAAAAGTATCTGGAAATGAGAGAATTTTTTCTATAAGTTATACGAATATGATACCTATATATGATAATATGTTACCATCTAAATTTAAAAAAAAAAATAAAATAAAAAGTTTAACTTCTTTTAGACTGTTTTTTTTATTAAAATAACCAAATGTACTATATGATTTATTTTTTTCTTTATTCATATCTCTTTTTTCATTTAAACCATAGATAATGCAGCCACCACTGTTTTGATTTTCACCTTATAATGCCCACGCACAGGCTTCGCCTTTGTGGGATTTTTTTGTTACTGCCTTATATTTTGTATCACTATATATGTACCTGTATGTATCGAAAAAATTGACGATAAATAAAAAAATAAAAAAAAACCCTCAAAGTAATTAAAAGATTAATTATTCCAATTAAAATTGAACAGAAAAAGTCAAAAAGTGTCCAATAAATAAAAATCAATAACGTTTATTCGAGACTCTATAAAATTCTTTACAAGTTTATAATCATTCAAAAAGATAGTGGCAAAAAAAGGAAAAAATTAGTTGCAAGATAATTTTTTTAATTCTGAATTTATTAGTATTGTCTTCTTCTTCAACGATAAAACACTATTATTTTCCAATGGCTATTTAGATTTTTTTACCAAAACTAGATATTTTACCAGTCCTGTAAATTTTCTATACTTGTGTAAAATAAAAACATGCAAGTTTTGAATCAAAGCATTATTGTCTACTTGTTTCTTCTTGGGAATAATTATAAATAAGTAGTTATAGTTTAAATATTGTTACAATATACCGTAAAATTACCCATTTGGTAACACATCAAATACATATTTTTTTCATTCTTTTTCAAATATTTTGTGTTTTATTTAGAATTACTTTATGTTTGTGATTACTCTATGTTGGTTTCTTTTTTTTTTTTTTTTTTTTTTTTTTTATTCAGGAGAAAAAACAGATACAGATATCAATTGACAAAAATATATACGAAACATCAACTAGAGAATTCACCTGCATCCAAACTATTTCTCACGAATTAACTTAAACAGCTGTTAAAAACATTTACAAATATTTTCACTTATAAATATGGGAAAAATATATACATAAGAATATTATTTTACAAATAGAGATATGAAAGAAATGCGCAATATCCTTTTAAGAATTCACAAATTATTTTTAAAAAAAATTTAGAGGGTAAAACAAAAAAATATATATATATATAAATAGATAAACAATGTTAAACAGAAATTAAAAAAAATATATAAATATATTTAAACGAAGTATGTCTAAGTTGTTTACTTTGAACTTTGTAGGAAAACAGTCTTCATTTTTCTACTAAAAGTAGTGCGTGTATCAAAAAATAAGTCAGAGTCCTTGAGGTTTTGATTCTGATTAAGTGATTCGCACATTCTTCTGATTGGATCCCTGACACCAGCATTTGTACGCGTCCTGCTAATGTGGAATAAGTCGTTAAGCCTTGTTACTCTGGGTGGTACTTTGAAGTTTATCAATTTCAGTAAGTCGGGACAGTCAATAATGTTGTTACAGATTTTATACAGAGTCATGAGATCAAGGTATGTTCGCCGGTTAGATAGAGTGGAGACGTTATAACTCGAGAGCATATTTATGTACCCGCGTTTGGGTGCGCTCATTCTGTAATTGAGGCATCGCAGAAATTTCTTTTGAATACTTTCAATATTTTCTTTATAGATATCGTAAAGTGGATTCCATATGGAGGTGCAGTATTCAAGTTGAGAACGGACCAGAGTGTGGTAAAGAAGAAGATATGTTTCAGGTTTTCGAAATTCACGGCTGTTTCTGATGACAAATCCTAGCATGCTGTAAGCTTTATTCACAATATTATCTATGTGCGCATCGAAGTGGAGTTTAGAATCAAAAAGTACGCCTAGATCTCTTATACAGTAAACGCGCTCGAGTAAATAATTACCAATACAATAATTGTGTTTGATAGCATTTTGATTTTTAGTAAAACTAATTTGTTTACATTTATTGTAACTTAGGTAAATTTTGTTTTCATTGCAAAATGTTTCGAACCTTACTAAGTCGCTTTGTATGAGAAGACAATCGCTTAAATTCCGAACAATGGCAAATATTTTTATGTCGTCAGCGTACAAAAGATATAAACAATGCACGAAACATTTAGTAACAGTGTTAATAAAAAGAATAAACAACAGCGGACCCAGGATTGACCCCTGTGGCACGCCAGAAGTAACTGGTTCCCATGTAGAAGTCTGTCCTCGTAATGATACGGCTTGTTGTCTTTTTGTTAAATATGAGATAAACCAACGTAATAAATTTCCTCTAATTCCGTTGTACATAATTTTTTTAATAAGAATAAGGTGGTCAACCTTGTCGAAAGCTTTTTTGAAATCGCAATATATTGCATCTACCTGGTGGCCTCGATCCATGCTAGTAAATAAGAAATTTGAGTAAATAAGTAAATTACTCGTGGTAGATTTGCCTTTTACAAACCCGTGTTGTTGTTCAGTAATTTTGGCAGCAAGCTGGGGATATATATTGTCATGGACAAGTCTTTCCAATAGTTTAGGGATCGCCGAGAGAATGGATATTGGCCTATAGTTTTCCACTCTTTGACGCGAGTCACCCTTGTGGACCGGTATAATATAGGCCAACTTCCACCTATCAGGGAAAACCCCATCACTCAGGCATTTATTAAATATTATGGTAAGCGGCACACACAGTGACGATGCAGCAGATCTAAGGAAAAACGCCGGTATTCCATCGTGACCCGCACCCTTGTTTATGTCTATCGATTTTAAACTCGATTGCACTTCTTTTTCCGTTAGTTTAATTGTGTGAATGTGCGCAAGTCCAGAGTCCTGAACTTCCTCAAGTTGGTCAATGTTAATAATTGGGTCATTGATAGAGGAAGGTTCAAATGTTGACTTAAAGAATTCAGAGAACATATCACAAATTTCCTGGGCATCGTTAGATTTGCGCCCTTCGAAGGACATTGCAGCAGGGTATCCATCAGACGATTTTAATGAGGATATGTATGACCAAAAGCTTTTGATATTATTTTGCAATGAACTTTCGATGTTGTCAAAAAATAACCTTCGGGTTTCATAAGTCAATTTTTTGTATGTAGCACGTAAGAAGGAAAATTCACGATAGTCAGAAAGACCTTTATATGTCTTCCATTTGAGCCAGACTTTATCTTTTTTCCTTGATAACCTAATAAGTTCTGGAGTAAACCATATGGGGAATTTGTCATTTCGTCGTGCCAATACTGGAATAAGCTTATCAATTACATTGTTTATTTTTAAATAGAATCGATCTACTGCTTTTTCGGCTGATAAATTTGCGATTTCAGATAACCAATCAATACAATTAATGTCCTCATTAATCTGAGCATAATTAGCTTTCCTGAAATTGCGCCTACGCTGTATTTTGTTTTTGATTTTTGGTTGAATTACGAAGGATATATCAAATTCAAGGGCTGGGTGGTGTCTATCCTCTGAGAGGAGAGGGTTGTTGCTACGTTTAACATTTGTTTCGCGACTGTAGAATACGAGGTCTAAGTATTTTTCATTATGGTTAGGTATACAGTTATATTGGAGTAAGTCCATCAATGACATTGCTTGAAGCAAAGTCATTGATGGAGTAAAGTCATTGAAGTCATCACTCAAATTCAAATTGTGAATCTCGATACAGACGTCCTCGTGACGTTGATTTTTATGAGAAAATATTGTGATTTATGCATTGTGAGATGCAATACATAAATAAAGCATTTCTTATTTATAAATAAATAACAAAATTAATTATTAGATACTTTTGAGATTTTCACCCCCAAAAGTATTATCGTTATTAATTTGTAATTATTATACATTGTTGCGCTATCTCCTTCTTTAGAAAATGTTTCGGATAGCGGTACAATGTCCATCATCGGGGTGGATGTGTAGATTGTGTTGAAGTACGTGTGTATGTATGCAGAAGTGATTCCGTGTTGAAAAATAATAATTTCTCTCAGGGCCTGTGTCATTTTTGGGGAAGCTGTGTGGAGGGATTTTTAAGGAAAGGAAGTAGAGGAAGTTCTGGGAAGGTAAAAGACACGAGAGTAGGGTTGTTGGACTGAAAGTAGGAATCTAGAGTATGAACCCCTGCTAAATCTAGCACTATGGCAGAATTGTTGGTTATCTAAGAAATGGTTCCCGGGCGGCGGTGTTAGGGCCAGTATTCCAGTTTAATAATTAAATTCATAGGAACGACGGGGCTAAGCTTAATATTTCTTGGGATTTGCTACTGAACGGCTACAACTAAACTGAACATTGAAAACCACATTAATTTATCTAATTATTTTACTGTTATTCCGGCCCTAAGAGGATAAACACGTGCAACTTGGTATAGCTTGGACAAACATGTTATATGTTAACCATATCTAGACATCTACCTTGACGATGGAAACTGTAACGCTGTCACAGCGCTGTAAACGCTGTAAAATAACCGATAAATTAATGATGAAAAAATTAATTATTAATTACAAAGAAAAATTGTTCGATTTATATTTCGCAGACTAAATCCAGATGAAGTCGATTCGTACGACACTTCAACAGCCTTTATGGTCGGTTTCATGGTGGGTGACGTCAGGGGGCACCTGGATATAGCCGTCGGGGACATCTTCATCTGGGACTACAGTAACTTCAAATTCAGCCATGCCATTAAGACTAGCCCGGCGTTATTGAGGAAGGCCATGTTTCTGATAGAGGTATCTGGTCTCACTTATTATTCTTCTTCCTATTTTTTTTATTTTTTTTATATTAACTCCACACAGGAGGCCCTGAAGAGAATAATTTCCCTCAGGGCCTATGTCATCTTTGGGGATGCTGTGTGGAGGGTCTTTTTGTGGAGATGAAGGAGTGAACATGGGTCTTGAAGAGTCCCATGTTGTAGGAGGGAGGAAACACAGAGGCCGGCAGCTCGTTCCACAGCCGAGCTGTTGAACCTAAGAACGAATCTTAGAAGCGACCCGTCAATCCAACCTGGTGAATCAAACTTTTTCGACGCTTCGTCGTAAAAAATAGTGTTCTAAACAATTTAGTAAACATGTGTCAATATCATCGACATAAATAGAGCGAGGAATGTTTGTCGGAAATTACCGGACAGTAGTAAGCATCACCGGATAGTTAGCCATTCCGCTTTTTTATGCTACCCTTTGTATTATATTTTTTTATGGTGATCGGATAAATCATCAAAATGATAATTCATCACACCTTTAAAAAGTTATATAAAGTCATGGAAAGTGATGACACAATTTTTTTTAACATGGTTTATCGTTTCTAATGACTTTATATCACCTTTTAAAGGTGTATTGAATTGTTACTGTGTTGAGTTATCATGGAACCATTTTTATGAATGTCTGATGACAGCTTGAGTGCTGAATATGCCGTTTGTCCACCATCTAAGTGGTAGCAATGCCTACAATTCAATTGCCAAAACACTTTGCTGCTCCGATCGTATTTTTGCAAGGATAAGTAATATTAAAATATAATATTAATATAATAATAATATTAACTAAGTCGGCGGCCGGGCGATCAGGCGATGGCATACCGTAATGCTTAAGTGACCAATTTGAAATTAGAATACACATATCCTCGATCAACACTTCAGTGTACATTTCTGGAGTGTAATCAATATTTGGATTATGGTTTGTTGTCAAATTCCGTGCAGTATGTCTTCAGTCTTGTAGTTCGTGTATTTTTCACACAAAGCCAATGATTGTGTTGGATAACATGTCATCAATATAAATACAAATGCAAAATCAGCAAGTGTCAGATCCCAATGATTGCCTCCTTCCAGCAATTGTGACTCGCGACATGAATCTTGATATTTTGTATTAAACACTTGTTCATTGAATGTTCACAAAAACTTGAAAGACGTTGTACCTAGAACGTTCACCAACAACAAACGCAAAAAGAAACATTCACGTTGTTTTGGGTGTACTGTGTAAAGTCGCCCCAATGTGTTGGCTTTGAATGCGCCTGCGATTGTTGGATGTGGTTCATATATCTGTGGAACACTTTAGGAAAATTATAGCATCATGGAAACGTTTATTTTAGCACCGTTTATTTAATTTTATTTTTTCTATATGCGTTATACGATGTCAATAGATTTGTTCACACCGCTATCCATTGGAAGCTGACCCAATGAATTTAATAATGAATTAAGTTCCTTTTTTTCTTACATAAAATCGCATTATAAATCCATAAAATATTAAAGGGGGAAAGAAGGGGTGCAGGAAAGATAAAATGTGTGGTTGTATGTATTTTTGGATAAGAAGAAAATTTTTAGCTGAAACCAACCATGCACATTCAAAAAACTTTATTTAAATCAGTTGTGCAATTTCGGAGATTAGCGTGTACGAACACATTGGCCCGTGATTTTTTTCTTCATATGTTAGGACATAACACATATGAGGTTAAATATTATGTTCTGACCATTTTGATATTAAACATTTTAGAAACAACAAATTGTTCAGTCGTGGGTTAGTTTACACAAATATTACTTAGACAGGTAAAATGTCGTATTAATTTGTAAAGAATTGAGTTGTTTTACGGCCAAAACTATTTATCCATATTCCGTATCTTCATGCAAAAATAAACTATTCATCGTAACAAGCGTAAGTCTTTTTGACAATAAAAACACATACATTTGTTTTTGACCACTATAGTTTTATTTACACTCTACAGGTTTCGGAAGAACCCTTCTGTTTAAATTAGGCTTAAGAACAAAAGGGTAGATTCCTCTTTAAATAAAACACTTTGTGGAAGTTGAAATTACACCGAATTTATTGTTGCTTTTTTCCAAAGTTTAATACTGCTTCCGAAACTCTGTGGAGATCACCCCACCAACGGAGAGCGAAATAAAATTGTCACTTTGGGTTCCTTTCACTAGAAACTATCGAAGAGAAGTGAGTTCCCTAATCAAAATTGGGACTTATATAACATAATTTGGCTGCCTTTAAAGAAGGTGTAAACTAGCGCCATCTGTATTCTAAATCAGTTACTCTATATAAATTATAATTGGTTTGAAACTTGGAGCAAATTCGAACATACTCCGGGCCAAAATATAGCAGATATTTTTCAAAACAAAAAAAATATCGAATTCTATTTTCCAAGACAACCAAAAGATTATACAAAACCAATTATGAAATAATAATTTAGAAAATTACTGCTGTCAAAACAAATTCATTCTAGAATACAAAAAATTTGTAGTAGCAACTAAATCTCAACAGAAATCTTATTATAAAAAAAAGAGAAAAGAAAAAAACCACATTACAATAATCATATATAAAAACATATAGTATGGACAACACAACAAAGTCTAATAGATTCCAGGTCATCCTTCTTCTTCATATTGCTCATTACTGCATTTTGAAAAGTTTTTAGTTTTCAATTAATTAAGTTCACTTCAAAATGATTGTTTTATAGACATTATTAAGTGTTTTTTATACATTTTCATGAATTTTTAACTATCTTCCTTTTTTTATTTCACGTTGTAATCACATATTTTATTGCTTTTCACCATTTTAAATTCATAATTTTTTTTTTTTTTTATTTTAAACAAAAAAAAAATGTTTTTTTTACTTTTTTAAAAACTTCAAAAGACTCTTTCAAACCTTGTGTTTAATTTTTCTGTCAAGTTTGGCGCTTAGACTGCGCCTGCTCCGTTGGGTGGGTATGTTGTCATCCTCAGTTCATCGTTGTCGTCTATTGGTAATAGACATAGCTTCAAAATTGCCCTCTGCGTAGTTCCATGAGCTGTTTTCAGAGTAGCCACACGGATCCTTCCGTCGGCTCCAGGATGTACTGCTGTTACACGCCCGAGTTTCCATACGCAGGGTGGTAGGTTGTCCTCCTTCAGGGCCACCATGTCGCCAGGCTTCAGCTGCTTGTGAAGTCCGCTGGTCCACTTCGTTCTGCCTTGGAGTTGAGCCAGGTACTCCTTGCTCCACCTCAACCAAAATGATTGTATTAGCAAAGACAGTTTTTGATAATTATTCAGTCTGTTGAATGATATATTTTTCAGATTTTGCTCTGGAATAGCTGCCAAGTTTTCACCAACGAGAAAATGACCAGTATTGAGGGGATTAAGGTCATTTGGATCAGTGGATAGAGGAGTGAGAGGTCAAGAATTTAGAACTGATTCAATCTGGCATAAAACGGTATTAAATTCCTCATATGTCAGTGAGGAGCTACTCGCTATTCGTTTCAAATGATATTTGACAGATTTTATTCCGGCTTCCCAAAGTCCTCCAAAATGAGGCGCTCTTGGGGGAATGAACTGCCATTGTATTGCAAGTTTCGATAATGAATTTTCGATTTCATTGCTAGAGCTAGATAAAAAATTATAAATTTCTTTCAAATCATTGTTCGCGCCCTTGAAGTTAGTAGCGTTGTCGGAGAATAATTTACTTGGCCTTCCACGACGTGCTATAAAGCGTTTTAGAGCGTTTAAAAAACTTTCTGTGTTCAAAGACAGTACAAGTTCTAAGTGTATGGCCTTTGATACCATGCATACAAATAAACATATATAAGCTTTAACGTTACTAGTTTTCCTGTGAATACCCGACTTTATCATAAATGGTCCACAATAGTCTATACCAGTCATCTTAAAAGGTTTACATTCGGTAACCCTTTCCGCTGGAAGGTCTGCCATTATTTGCTGCATCGTCCTGGGATTTGATCTATAACATATTACACATTTTTTGATTATCTTTTTTACTATATTTTTTCCATTTATTGGCCAGAATTTCAATCTGATTATTGCCAATAAAGTCTGAGTGCCTGCGTGCAAATGCAAATAATGATAGTTTTTTATAATTAGCTCAGTTAAACAGTGATGTGATGGTAACAAGATGGGGTGTTGTTGATTTATTGATAACAATTTTCCTTTGGAAAGCCTGCCGCCTACGCGAAGTAAATCATTATGCAAATAAGGATTTAGTGAACGTAGATTACTACCTCTCCAAACATCCCTGCTCGCCTGCAAGGCTCGTATCTCTTCTCCGAAGGAATATGCTTGCGCTCGGGATATTAAAACATTCAAAGAATCATCTAATTCACTTACTGTCAATTGACCATAACGCTTGCGTGATGCGTTCCTACAATTAAATAAAAATCTAAGTAAATAACCTGTTACTCTTTGCAATTTGTTTAGACTTGAGTACCTCTTAAAAATGTCCCAATCTTGTGTTACTGTTGCCAACAGTGCAGTTTTTGTTTTCACTTCAGGTGGATCTAAACACGAAGATTCACCGCATGGCCAACTAGATTCTTCTAGCGTTATCCAAGTAGGCCCGTGCCACCAAATTTTGGATATCAATAATTGAGAAAGTCTAATACCTCTAGATAATACATCCGCGGCGTTATCTTCCGATTTCACATGCTTCCATTGAGCAGGTTGGCTTGATTCTTGAATTTCAGCTACCCTATTGGCAACAAAGGTGTTCCATCTCGCAGGTTGTCCCTTGATCCAACATAAGGCTATTTGAGAATCACACCAGTAAGTAGTACATATCTCTGGCATACTAATAGCTTCCTTCACATATTCAATTAATCTTACTAACAATATAGCTCCACATAACTCTAGTTTAGGTAGAGATATGTTTTTTAAGGGTGCCACCCTTGATTTCGAAATTATTAGATTTGAGTGGATCGCACCTGAAGCATCGGTGGAGACCAGTGGCGGCCAGCTAATATGTGCTCCCGAGCGCCGAACAACCAACAAGATTTCCGACATGGCTAATCACAATACGAAACTCGGTTCGGTTATAATTCCTCATTCAAAAGGTACCTACTTATTAAGCGCGCTTAACTTGCAGACCGACTTTGACTTGTGCCTATGTTCGTAGCAATTCGTTTTCGATTGCGATCCAAAATTTAACTGCTTTGCCGCATATTCTGTGGAACAGTCGAAAGCGTGGGTACATACCAGTACATACTATTCTTTGCAGATAATACCATATCAAGGACGGCGTTCGGGGTTTTACCACGACATCAGAAGGAACGGTTTATTCAGTAGAAAGTTAAACTAAAACGCGTTTGTTTGATATTAGTGTCGATATCGTGGTTTCAATTTACCATCTGCTATTTTTCAGCGAATGTTCCGCTTCTTCGATACAAGCATACAGGATAAAACTTGTCATTAAGAGATGAGTGATGGTCAGATTACCTATTATCAGTTTAGTCAGTACTTGCCATTGCCGGGCATTGTCTGTTGAATTTAAAACTTTTCTTACTCTGTGAAAGTTTTGAAGTTTAATTGCAGGTTATATCGATCTTGTATATCAATTATTAATAAGGCATATCAATTGCAGGTTATACTAATTTATGATTACTTTTGTGTTTGTTCAACGTATAAATTAAGAATGACTTTGAATGTGGATTACATTAGAACAATAGGTCGAGTTTTGAAAACAAAGTGATAATAAAAAATGCCGGTCCACCTAAAACCTGAACTGATAATAAAACAAGAGTGCAAATCTGGATCGAAGAAGTTTACTCGATCATTTAACAAAACAATGGAAAACAAAGCTTCGTAGATCTGTGCATGTGATCATCGGGAGATAGTGACTCTATTTTTTCCTGTAATGCTTCAAATGTATCTAATATTGGTTCTATCCTTTTATACGCAATTCGACCTCAGTAATTAATAGCTTTTCACTATCCAGGTAGTCTTTAAATCTAGTTAATTTTGCTTTGCAAACTCCGCGCTGAGTTATCAAAGTTTTTAAGTCCATTTTTATAAAATTGAATTAACAATAATTTGACGAGTACTTACAGGAATTAGATTATAATCACTACACTTGTATTGCCTTTTAAGGTCACCTTTTAAACACTGTAACTAATAGAATTCACTAACAGAATCAAATATTTAAACAAAAATTAATTAATAATACAATGTTCTGGTAAAGCCAACTGTCATATTATTTGTTGTTACTGGTTGTTACTGCGATTCAAGGAATGTTTCCTACTTTACCGACGGTGTTGGTATTTACGTGGGTTTTGGATTTAAATTTGTCTATGCAGCAATACTTCGTACCTACTGTATATTTTATCGACTTCTATTCAAAACAATGTAACAATTTTTTGAACATAATCAACATAAATGTTTATTGCCGGACTTTAATCATATAGTTCGTCACAACAAAACCTTTTTAATAATTAATTTTTTGACTTAACTCCGAATATCATTTGCAACAATTAGCCCGTTTTTTCAGAACAATAAAATACCAAAATATGATTTGATTGAATTCGTTCTTTCTAAAAGGATAATAAGGTGTAAAGGGATGGTCAACTTGCCCGTGGTTTACTTGTTTTCTTGATGAATTTTCTGGACCTCTTGTTCCTGGATGCTGGTTCTTGATATGGCTTCGACGCGATTCCGTTGATTGATTTTAATTTAAAAATCGCGCACTCCGATTGTATTTTGCCATCCGGCTCGAAGGACCAAATGTTTAAATTAGGCTTAAGAACAAAAGGGTAGATTCCTCTTTAAATAAAACACTTTGTGGAAGTTGAAATTACACCGAATTTATTGTTGCTTTTTTCCAAAGTTTAATACTGCTTCCGAAACTCTGTGGAGATCACCCCACCAACGGAGAGCGAAATAAAATTGTCACTTTGGGTTCCTTTCACTAGAAACTATCGAAGAGAAGTGAGTTCCCTAATCAAAATTGGGACTTAAATAACATAATTTGGCTGCCTTTAAAGAAGGTGTAAACTAGCGCCATCTGTATTCTAAATCAGTTACTCCATATAAATTATAATTGGTTTGAAACTTGGAGCAAATTCGAACACCTTCCATCGTCAGGAGAATATTAAAAACTGATCTACTACACAAAATATTGACATATATATACAAAAATGTTAAGTGTTTGAGGGAGGGGTGGACAAAGTGGAAGGGGAATTCCAGGAAGAACAGAGCGGTTAACTGGAAATATGTCTAGAATAGGACTATAAGACAGATCAATTTGGTTATTTATTATACTGGAGTTATTATTGAGGGATTTTCTGATTTCAAGTACTTCTAAATTTTCTAATTTTTTGCCTTTATTACTACGGTGAAGAATTTTAACCCCTGTATCTTTACTAAAAGCATGATCGGTGGAAATGAGATGATTGGCAAACTCTGAAAAATTATTGTTATTTAAACATCTTGAATGCTCCGTGATTCTAATATTTATATTTCTAGTTGTCTTACCTATGTAGAACGATGGACAATCATTGCAACATAGTTGGTAAATGCCTGAGTGGCTAAATTTGTGATCTTTATCTTTAGTATTTTTAAGTAATTTTCCCAAGTTGTTATCAGTATAGAACGCCGGTTTAATGTGGGTAGGCAAAAATTTTGTACTAAGTGAAGAAAAATTGGATATGTTTAAGATTTTACGCCATTGAAAGGGATTTATGATTTTATTATTAGTTTCAGGTGTACCAAATAAAAATGTATTCGTCGAAATGAGTTTAAGTTTCTTATTCAGGATTTTATCAATTAAGTGTGTCGAGTAACCATTATAAAACTATAGTGGTCAAAAACAAATTTATGCGTTTTTATTGTCATTTATGATGAGCCACAAAGTGAATGCTTTTTACAATTACGAAAGTCTTTTTTTCATAAAATAATTAAATTATCGCCATCTATGAATGAGCGGTTTATGAACAATTTTAAGTTCACTAAAATATATAAAAAACACCAAATTAGCAGTATAGCTATCAGCATATATTTTGTCCTTTGTTAGACAGGGTTCCAAATCCACTTTTTTTGTTCCGAGATATTAGGTGTCAAAGTTTGAATCACCGGTACAATACTGTATTTGAATCTTGAAATAATTGAGTTTTTATACGAACAAAAATATTTATTAAAATTCATGTTGCGTATGTAATATGATAATTTGTCTTAATATTTGCAAGCATAACTTACAACAAATTTGTTTTCAATAAATAATTAACGCCATCTGTGAACGCGCAGATAAAAACGAACGTCGTTTTAAACCTACGTATTTCATATGCAATTATAGGATGAATGGGAATGGGGAATCTGTCGTATCTAAGTATATACAGAACCTGAAGACAGTTCAAAAAGGAATCATAAAAACCATACTGAAAGAACCCATAAGAACCCTTTTGATTGAAATTTTCAATGTTTTTGATGTACCAAATGTTCAACAAATATATGCTAAAAATATACTTTTGAAACTATTCAAAAATAGTGAATCCTCTACAATATTAGTGATTCCTAAATGAAAATCTGAAACAGAAAAAGATACGGTCACATCTAGGACTCGAACCCAGAACCTTTGCCTTGATGGGGAACTTTTATCTGCATGAGGCACGGGTACCTTTTTCTGATTTTTCTGTTTCAGATTTTCATTTAGGAATCGATAATATTGTCTGAATAATTAAATATTACAATTTCAGGTTTTACTCATTAAGTTGATCCAAAAAATAAAAATTATATTTATTTTATGACGAAACTTCACAAAATCCTTCCCATGATATAAAACGAATAGAAACTTTCAATGATTACAAATCAATAATAAAAATCTGGCTGAAAAAACATTGAAAACGACATAGAAAACTAATATAATAAGAAGACATAGAAGTGAATAACTTTAGTTCGCCTCAGCACAGGTCATCCTATTGAGAAGGACTAAGAAATACAATTTACTATACATATATTTAATATCATATTTTGTATGTACATCGTTTAAATAGTCGGTATAATAAAAACAAAAATAAATAATAAAAAAAACTTAAACTGGTGTTGAATCAAAATACAGACCGGGAAACAGGTTCGCTAACCAGACTTCGATCTCCGCCAAATTGACCAAAGTCTATGTTACAGCATAAATGCCAAACTACTTACTTTTATAATAAAATATTTTAATGAAGTCAAATGCTATAATTTTTGGAAAATAGACATTTGATTACAAATAACAGTGCTTCGATCATAACCCGTTTAATATCAACGTTTGAAACAGCTTATGATTATTTTTTTCTTTCATTATACAGGGTTTTCCAATAAGAGGTGTTATTTTGATATTCAGTCGTAAAAGATCAATGGTTTCGTTGCTTATGTGGCACGTAGCGCCGCTTTGTTGAAAGTGAACATTGTCCAAATCAATACCATCCAATTCCGGCCATAAAAAATCATTAATCATCTCTATAGCGATCCATTCACTGTAACTGTTGCTCCAGCCTCATTTTCGAAAAAGTAAGGTCCAATGACTCCGCCGGACCATAAACCGCACCAAACAGTCACACGTTGAGGATAGAGAGACTTTCAACAATAACTCTTGGATTTTCCGAACCCCAGATGCGACAATTTTGCTTGTTGACGAAGCCACCTCGGGGGAAATGGGCCTCATCACTCAAGATGAATTGCATTTGATTCACTCAAGTGAATTTTAATAATTTCAATGTTTTGTTAAAGCGTGTATCGTTCAATTTTTATAAATGGCTTAGTTTCTACTTGTCAAATGTCAAAAATGACAGCTTCAAAAATAACATCTACCGAAATAGCGGGCTATTCAAAATAACACCTCTTATTGGAAAACCCTGTAGTTTGAGTATTTTGGCTTCAAATCTGAAATAAGTTATGTATCAAAAAGGTCGAGCAGTCGTTTCTCTTGTAAATAAAAATAATGAACACGTAACAAGATAACATTACAATTACATACAAAATAAAGTAATAAAATACTTGATGACCCTCCGATTTTTTTCAATGCAATAATTAATAGTGCTGTCAAATAATGTTGTGATTTTTTTCTGACCTCCGATAGCATATTTTTAAACATTTAATCCAATAATACGACAAAGGCATTTTGAGATTTTAAACCAGTTTTAGAACAGGGGGGATGTATTTTTTGTTTTGTTAGCTCTTCGTTTAATCCGGCTATATCAAGAGACCTACATAGTTAGTATTGTTGGTAGTTTTATTTATAATATTGTTAATTCTGAATTAAAATATAAAATCGACAAAAACTAGGTATATTAATTAGGTCCCAATGGTCGATCGATTAGAGGCGTTGTCCTGGTAAGACAGAAATGCTAGGTTCGATTCCCATTTGACACCCTTACCTTTTATTTTTTCTGTATCTTGTTCTGTTTCATGATTAGTATTATCCTCTCTTTCAATATTATGTAATTATTTGAAAGAATATGAGAGCATTTTGGAATTATTTGTCGTATTTCAGCAATGCTACGGTGCCCATATCCGCGGATTCCACCTATTAAACCTCCCCCCATACGCCGAGTTCCTGGTGACCGCTATGAAGTCCGGACTCAAGAAGAAAGTATCAGAGAGGGTATTTATACACAAGTCCATGGAGGACCTGTTCAAAGTGGTCCCTAAGGAATACATCCCGAAGGACATGGGCGGAGATTTTCCTAGGACTTCCAGAGAGATTTCAGGTAAAGTGAATTTATATTTTTTATTATGTACCAACACATTATATGCTCGGATTTTCGCATTATCGCGCGTCGTGGCAAAAATTACATTAAATTTCTTTTCAAAATTATTAATAACCATGTAGAATTTATTCTCTTGCAACTATTAAAACCATTAGCATCCACCGTCTACTAAGAAATCCTAAAACTTTCTATATTTCTTTCCAAAGAACCAATTTATCCATCTCCCAACCTCTTGTGGAATATTTCGACTATGTAACACCCATCATTCCTTAAAACTGTACAGATAGTGTCTTTTATCCATTATACCTACTCTTTAATCAATTGCTTTCAACAGATAACTTCCCACACATATAGGAAAAAGCTTTCTTACTTCAATACT
This sequence comes from Hesperophylax magnus, assembly GCA_026573805.1. Taxonomy (NCBI): domain Eukaryota; kingdom Metazoa; phylum Arthropoda; class Insecta; order Trichoptera; family Limnephilidae; genus Hesperophylax; species Hesperophylax magnus. Next base: position 2,425,461 of record JAIUSX010000018.1, read on the forward strand.
TAAGTCTTTTGTTGAAAATTACAGACCAATACGAATATAATCGTCGATACTGAAAGTTTTAGAAAAGTTAATTCTTCAACAAATATGTTCTTGTGTAAAATTTAATAGTTCATCTCTACAATATTGTTTTTTCTCTGACCGATCTACTTTAACTAACCATACACTATATGAAAACATCATCTCAAGTGACCTTAAAAATAGACAAAGAGTTTTTTTTATTTTTTTATAGTGAATACCTCACAAGAGTCCCAACTGCTCCCGTCTGGAGCCAGTGAGACTATGGCATCCCCAATTGGGGGATGTTGTGAGGCTGAAGGTAAGTGGGGAAGGGAAAGAGGAAGGTGGGGAAGTACCTGGCTATTCAGATCTAGTCACTAAACACGGCTAAAGCCATTTGGAGCAACGTTTCAATTCTGAATGGTGGTCTTACACCAGGGCGATACTGGTAGTATCTTCCACTCTGGAACGTGCCGCAAATATACTATATAATATTTTAATTAATTAATTGTGAAATAACACAAATCAATCAAATAAAATTTATTTGCGCACGCCGGGTTCGAACCCGCGACCTTCGGAATGGCAGTCCAATGCGTTACCACTGGACTATGCCGGCCGTCAGTTTGTCTCGATTTATATAGAATTTAGTTAACCGTTTGATAAGATTTGCCATAAAATTCCTAAAATAAATATACTGTCAAAACTAGAAATAAGTGGTAAATTACTATGCTGGATTCAGAATTATTTATCAAAACGTATATAAACTGATTGTATCAAAGATCATTTGTCTATCGAATTTGAAGCTTAAGCTTGAGCGGCGTGCCTCAGGGTTCGCACCTTGGTCCAATACTTTTTATACAATGATGTCACTTCCATATTCTCGGATGTTAACATATTATTATTTACTGATGACACGAAAACATATAAAATTATTAAAAATATCTATGACTTTTTGACCCTACCATCGAAATTTATAAAATTCGCGGAGTGGTGTAGCATTGACAAATTCACGCTTGGTATTTAAAAATTGTCAATTCATCATTTTTTTCAGAATAAAAAAAACCCTGTAACGTTCATAACGAACCATGGTTAAAGTTCTCAGGCCCAACGGACTCGGCTGGCCGACAGGCGGAATCCTTTGCCATTTGCTACGGATTAGAGCAATTGGTTCAGGAGCCTACAAGGGTTCCTGATGTCCAGACTCACCGCTCCAATCTGTTAGACCTATTCTTAACTACTGTGCCACACGGTTATAAGATTGACGTCACAGCGCCTCTGGGATCATCTGACCACTGCCTAGTGACGACATCAATCCCCGTTAGCCTCAGACCAACCAATGAGAGGCTGAGGAGAAAAGTGTGGCACTATAGGTCAGCAGATTGGTTCGGTATGCGGGTCCATTTCAATGCTTTTCCGTGGTCAGCTGTTTGTTTTCGGACTTCGGACCCTTCAAGATGTGCCCAGGAGATTGGTGAAGTCATCAAATCGGCGATGGATGGCTTCATACAATCGACTACTAAAGAAACTGGTGTGGGCTCAAAGCCGTGGTTCAGTCGACAATGCTCCGAAGCAGTTCGACGAAAAAACGCGGCTTACCGAGCCTACAAGACATCTCGAACGCCCGAAAGCAGATCAGCATACAACAAATCGGCAAAGGAATGCAAGAGAATCATCAATAGATCAAAATTCGAACACGACCTGCAAATCAGCAAAAAGCTGGCTGCCTGCCCGCATGGCAGCAGAGCATTCTGGTCGCTTGCGGGCTCAATAGGTCGAAATTTTTGCAAACCCAGTTTGCCACCTCTTACCAGACCTGACGGCTCACTAGCAAACACCGCCACCGAAAAGGCAAACCTTTTAGGGAAAATGTTTGCGGAAAACTCGACCCTCGACGACGGGGGTGCTGTTCCGCCGTCGGTTCCTCACTGCGGCTTCTATATGAAAAAGCTGAGGATCCGGCATCGGGATGTACTCCACGTCATACGGGGGCTCGATGTAAACAAAGCTAGTGGACCTGATGGAATACCTGCCCTGGTATTGCAGAGGTGTGCTGCGGAAATAGTTCCAGTTTTGACAAAGCTCTTCAAAATCGTTTCCTCGTTTTCTGCTGTTCGCTGACGATCTAAAATTATTTCTTCTAATAAGAAATATTGAGGACTGCCTGCACCTTCAAGCTGATGTTGATAACATTTCAGAATGGAGTCAACGAAAAAAGCTTCATTTCAATGTAATGAAATGCGTAGTTCTGACTTTCACCAGAGCATTTAGTCTCACATACCACAGGTACACTATGCTCGGTCATAATCTCAAACGAGTTTCAAACATAAAGGATCTTGGGATTATGTATGAGAATAAGTTGACATTTCGTCCTCATATCGAAGGGGTGTGCCAGTCGGCCTTAAAAATGTTAGGGTTTGTTCTCCGAACCGTCAGAGTATTTCGGGATACCCGTGCTCTGAAGATTTTATACTTCTCCCTGGTCCGCAGTAGGCTGGAGAGTGGTTCGCTTATCTGGAATCCTCATGAGGCGGGGTGCTCCCTCATGTTGGAGAGGGTTCAAAAAAAGTTTCTAAGATTTCTTTACATGAGGGAGTACGGCCACTATCCAAGGCTCTACCCGACGAACTTTCTTCTGGGCATGCTGGGACTTCACTCCCTGCAGCTCAGAAGGGAGGGGTATGCCGCTACCCACTTATTCAGACTGCTGCGAGGCTATATTGAGAACTCAGCCATTTTGGAGCGCGTGAGTCTCTATGTTCCAGATGACTATCTTAGACAACGTCATCATAGATTATTCTATCTTCCTGCCTGCAGAACTAACCTGCCAATGGTTCTCCCGGTAGGGAGGAGTATATTGCTCCTGAACCAAATCTCCTCCGAGATTGATATATTTGGCGTCAGTGAGGAGAGATTCAGAAGGGAAATTCTTCTGATTCTTGAAAGAGTCTCTCCACATTGACGAGATCTTTCACCACTGCCTGAATTTTTTTTGAAATTCCACATTTCTTGAAATTTCTTTTTCTATGTATAAATACTTAAAACAATCTTTTGTAAAATTTATATAACCTAATTTCTTATATGTATTAAATCCTAATTTGTAATTGTGTAAGAAATTAATAAAAAATTATTATTATTATTGAAAAAAAAAAAAAAAAAAAATGTCCCTGAAGTGTGGCACTGTGCCCTCTGGTTGGAAAAAAGCGGTAATTCACCCTATTCCCAAGAAAGGTAACCGCTCCAACCCGGCCAACTACCGCCCCATAGCGATCACATCAGTTCTGTCCAAAGTGATGGAACGTGTGATCAACGACAAACTGCTCACATACCTCGAGAAGAACAAAATTATCAACGACCGTCAATACGGATTCCGGCGGAACCGCTCGTGCGGTGATCTTCTCGCGTATGTGACGCATGTTTGGGGGCGGTGCCTGGAACGTCACGGTGAGACCCAAACGGTCGCACTAGACATATCCAAGGCCTTTGACCGGGTCTGGCACCGAGGACTTGTCAACAAATTGCATTCTTACGGACTTCCCGCATCCCTGTGTACGTGGATTGCTGACTTTTTAAGGGATAGGTCGATTCAGGCGGTTGCTGACGGTTTCACCTCTTCCTCGCACTCCATAAATGCTGGCGTCCCACAGGGATCGGTTCTGTCTCCGACTTTGTTTTTGTTGCACATCAATGACCTTTTGACATGTGCACCGATTCATTGCTACGCGGATGACAGTACAGTTCATGATAGCTTTTTGTTTGACAAGCCCCCAAAGGGCACACAAACTCCAACGGCTCGGAGGGCTTTGAAGCAGAGAATGGACGGTTATCTCGAGAGTATTTCCTCCTGGGGTAAAAATAATCTCGTCGAATTTAATGTTTCAAAGACCCAATCCTGTCTGATTACGTCTAAAAGGGATCCAAATGATAATCTAGTCTCCTTCAACGGAAGCAATCTTCCGAACAGGCCTTCCATTGATATGCTTGGTGTAACTATAAGTGACCAGCTCAGGTACGGGGGCTCCATCGAAGCCAGAGTAAAGTTGGCCTCTCAGAAGCTGGGCGTACTGTACAGGGCCCGCAGATACTTTAATAGTACACAACTGCTGACCCTGTACAAATCGCAAGTGCGCCCTACTCTCGAATTTGCTAGCCATCTCTGGTCCGGAGCCCCTAAATACCTGAAAAAAACCCTTGACTCTGTGCAAAAACGGGCGGTCCGTTTGATAGATTCCCCAATCTTAACAAGCGGACTGCAATCTTTAGAGCACAGGCGTCAGGTAGGTATGCTGTCCTTGTTCTATCGGTATAACAATGGAAGATGCTCTGAGGAACTAGCGTCATTGATCCCTTCGGCACCGGTGCATATTCGGGATACACGCCAAACGCGCGCCCAACATTTGTACACGGTTGACATTTGTCACATGAGAACGGGTCGCTTCTACGATTCGTTCTTAAGTTCAACAGCTCGGCTGTGGAACGAACTGCCGGCCTCTGTGTTTCCTCCCTCCTACAACATGGGACTCTTCAAGACCCATGTTCACTCCTTCCTCTCCACAAAAAGACCCTCCACACAGCATCCCCAAAGATGACATAGGCCCTGAGGGAAATTATTTTCTTCAGGGCCTCCTGTGTGGAGTAAATATAAAAAAAAAAAAAAAAAAAAAAAAAATCATTGATAAATTGCCTTGTACCTTGTAGACGAACTCTAATCATTTCACCTTATTATTGTAACAATACTGCCACTAACGCAGAAAAAAATTCAATAACATTTCGCTTGCGTAGATTAACACATAACACAGACTTATTATACAAAAAAATGCACAATCTTTTTTGTCTGCAAGTATCAATAGATAAGTAATAAAGCATACCATATTCTCTAACTGTATTTTTATAACAGTGTTTATTAAATTATCGTAACCTTTTTTTATTTGGAAATCATCATTATATAATATTGTTGGTTTATACATACGCAATTTACTTAACTGAGAAACCAATTATAGAACTCTATATTTTACTACTTCATTATGTATTAAACAATTACATGGTATTTAAAATTACGAAAAGAGTTACCTCGTAATATTATATGTACTTTGGTTTATTTGGGAAACGAATACATTATTTCATATTTGTTTTAGTTTCAATTGAAGATATCAAAATCAGATAATATGTTATTATGTTATGTTGAAATCTTATAAGACAAGCATTTTTAATCGAATTTATTAACAGTATTTTTCATTAAAAATAATAATGCACGAATGTGTGTGCCGCGTATCTAGGACTTTCAATACAAGTCTATCTAATAACTTATGTCATTCAGTGATGTTGTTTACGATTTATATAATAACATCTGCAAATTGTTTACGTAAACTCAACGAATCAATTTGTGAAAAATACGTCTGCCTTAAGATAATAATTATAAGATCGATTGTGCGAAAGAAACGTATTTCATGATTTTAATCTGAATGCATTGATTAATGTTTGTAAATAATATGTATGCTATGCATACCAAAATACCAGAGACCAAACTCTAAATGACTACATGTTTATGCTTAGTATAGTTGTTTGGCACGACGATGCTCGTTAATTATTTTGTATTTCTTGTTATTGATCCAGGCATTTTGGCTGCTTTGTTTATTATTTGATTATTTTGACAATTATATTTTTACTTACTATAGTTTGCATTTAACAGATAATGATTTGCAATTATTTATTTTTTTATCATTCTTTGAACCATAAAAAATAAGTGGTTATTCTTCCAATAGATAGATAGCTACACTATTTAAATCACCTGTAAATTGATCATCATTACGGTTATTTATGGTTTGTACAGATTGGCATCGTTGGCAAATAAGTCATTTTTAATATATATATTAGAAACCCGTGTTTTCCTACGCACCCAATTTTCTTCACAACCAGCCAGAAGGTTGGAAAGCCCTTGGTGTCACGTCGGAAGTAAGAGATTGGTGGGGGTGGCTGAACGTGGGTGGGAGTGGATGACGAAAATGTGCTAAGTTATGGGAAAGCCGCGAATGCTTCATATTATTTCAGAATGGGCCCGCCGACTGTGAGTCTAGAAGGTTCCAGAATGTTTATGAAGGTTCTTGAATGCTCTAGGAGGTTCTGAAAGGAGAAAGTTCAAGAAGGTTCTAGAAGGTTTCAAACTGAGTGACGGTGTGTCTCGGTGAGTCTAGAAGGTTCCGGAAACTTCGAGAATGCTCTTGAAAATTAAAAATTGAAACTAAGGAGCCCCAGCAATGCGTGGCGGGGTACAGATAGTACATGTGTTTTTTTGTACACTTTGTACTTTTTAAAAGAAATTAATTCTAACTTCACATTATATTTAACCTTTACACTGTACACCTTATTTTATTCTTTATACTTTGAACCTTATGCTTTATACTGTATTTTTATACTTTGATATACTTTATACTGTAACTAATCAAAACGTACGTAAAGTACCTGTCGTGTTCTGTCAAACTGTTATTTATACTAAGAAAAACACAAGTTTAACTAATCCGCCGAAAGTAAAAAACTATCTATCGTGAAAAACAACGAAAGTTGAACTTGTGGAAGTGTTATCTCTTAAATCATTTGCTTTTAAGCACATTTTTAAAGTTATAAACTAATCACCCATAATAATTGTTTCACTAACATAAGTACCTACCAAGTGATATTTACAACAACAAGTACGTTTATTGGCTGCCTTTGATTATGAGCTAACTTTTCTGGGCTCCAATTGGTTGTCATAGTGTTTTGAAACTTTAAATAACTTCTGCATTCTAACAAATCGAAAATAATTATTTTATTTAAAAAAATACTTCGTTTAACCTTTGCCATTGATGCATATGTTTAAAAATTATGGGGAAAAAAAGAACTCTGTTAAAAGCCTTATAATTGCTTCCCCTTACACCTCCCAATCTGAAGAATCGGACTTCGACGCTGATGAGATTGAAGCCGAAAATAACCCTGACCTGAGTCATGTATCAGGACATAAAATATTATCCGGGACTCAAATTGCCCTAAAAGCCTTAGAGGACGCATTGGCTGAAAAGCCATCCAAAGTGTCTAAAGAGCAGCAGCTCAAAGTATCGAGAAACGTGACAAATGTTCTCGGTTCCGTTGCCCAACTTTTGCTGGAAAAGGAAGAGCTTAGAGGAGACCTTAATTCGGCCCTAGCTAATATCAAGGTCTTGCAGGCCGAGAAAACAATGGCCGAAAATTATACAACACAGCTGCTGGACAAAATTCAACAGCTTGAGTCAGATCTGGGTCCAGTAATGCGCCGTGTGGCTGATGCAACAGAGGCTAGCCTTTCATTTTACCAGTATCAAAATAGGGAAACCAAGACCATCTGTATGTTTTTTTCCCAAACTACCGGGGGTCGATGATAGCGATGGGACTAAAAAAATTATTAAGGACATCGTTAAGCCATAGCAATTAGGAGTGAGGATAACTGGAGTAAAAAACAAAGGAGTCATTATCCACAATGCCAGCAGCCAGGAACAAGAAAGGCTTTTAAATGATCCTGTTACATCCAGCTCTGACTTGCTGAGTGCCCGTCTTCCAGTTAGGAGGCAGCCAAGGTTAATATTTTTTAACGTGCCCCGTGAACTATCGGATGAGAAATTTTTAGAGAATGCCCTCTCTGGAATCTCTGAAGGTGACAACTTTAAAGAGTGTGCATCCAAGTGCAAACTTAGTCATATGGCTGGAGCTTGAACCGGACCGTCTTGCCACAGAGTGTACTCGGTGCCCGCTAACATTCGTCATGCATTGGTGCAACAAGGTCGTGTATTCGTGGACTGGACCGTTTGCGGTGTGCGTGACTTTGTAGGACTTACAGTGTGTCTGAACTGTCAAATGGTTGGACATTCTCACAAGTACTGCAAAGATACAAAGAGATGCTCTCACTGCGGTGTAGAAGGACACGCGCGCAAGGCCTGCCCCGCTGCTGCTGTAGCACCCAGTTGCGCTACATGCGCACGTTTCGGAAAGCCTGCAGCTTCCCGGGCCCACCCCACTGGAGATAAGGACTGCCCGGCGTACAAAGCGGCTTTATTGAAGGATCTCTCCACCACCAACTATGGCGTTTAATCATACGGAAAAAGATGGTGAGGCAGTTGCTGTTGATGCATTCAATATATTATATCAAAATGTGAGGGGTATTCGAACAAAGACCGTAAGTGTGCACAATGAAATTTTAATCAATAATTATGACACTATTTGTTTTTCTGAAACATGGCTGAACTCAACAGTGTTTAGTGAAGAACTGTTTGATGACAGATATATAGTATTTAGGAGAGATCGTGAGTCAACCAAATCTGCGTCTAACGAAGGTGGCGGAGTTCTAGCCGCCGTTTCTAAAAAACTTCTTTAGTCCAGAAAAACGGAATGGGAGAGTGACAATGAAGATTTGTGGCTTGTAATTAAGTCTCGTTCCAACTCGCTCATCTTTATTTGCATCCTCTATATTCCTCCTAGTGTAACTGTAGACAATTATTGTAATCAGATTGAAAAATTACAAGATCTGTATTTAAAGTATTCAATTTCCAATTCACAGTTTATTATTATTGGTGATTTCAATTTGCCCGAAATAAAATGGTTACCTGATAATTCATTTAAAAATAATGTACTTTCACCTTCTAATTATAAAAGCATGAAAGCACACAGTCTTGTCAACCTTTCATCAATTTGCAACTTGTATCAATTCAATAATGTACTAAATACAAATGAAAATTTATTGGATCTTGTTTTCTCTGATAAAGTTAACATAGATATACATATAGCACCAGGCTTAACCAAATTGGATCAATATCACCCTTCATTTGAAATAATGGTGAAACAAAATAAAGATCAATTTTTAGAAATCAATAGAAGTGACTCAAAATATAACTTCAGGAAGGGAAACTTCCATGAATGTCGACAGGATCTATTATCTGTTAATTGGATAACTCTTTTTAAAAATGAAAATGTGAATAGTATGGTGATCTTGTTCTATGAAAAATTATGGGAAATAATTGACAAACACTTTAAAAAATATATTACTAAAACAAAAAATCAATATCCTGTCTGGTTTAATCAGCAATTGATTGCTCTTCTTAAGAAAAAAAAAACAACATTAGACTTAACTAAAAAAAACATGGTAACGCGTCAGATTATAGAGAATTTTCTTATTTAAGGGAAGTTACAAAAAAAATACAAAGCGAATGTTATAAATCATACATCAACTCTGTCGAAAGTGGTCTGCAAGGTAACATAAAGGTGTTCTGGTCATACTCAAAATCATTACGAAAAACCAATTGTATTCCTAAAGTAATGCATCTTTACGATATTTCCGCAAATGACGGTGAACACATAGCAAACATATTTTCTAAATATTTTTCATCTGTTTATACCAATTCGGAATCATCCACTAATGGTTCAATGCCAAACATAACTGAACACAATCAAAGCAATTTGGGTAAAATACATATTGGTGCAGATGAAATAAAATGTTTTTTGAGTAAAATAGATTCCAACAAGGGTCCAGGCCCAGATAATATTCCTCCTTTCTTTGTCAGTTGCTTTGCAGACTCTTTATGTTTACCGCTTTTTATAATTTTTAATGCATCCCTAACCACGGGAACTTTCCCTGATCTGTGGAAAAAAGCACATGTGGTACCAGTATTAAAATCGGGAGACCAATCTTTAGTAAAAAATTATAGACCAATCAGTATATTATCCTGTTTTGCTAAGGTTTTTGAATCTCTGATATGTAAAAATATTTTTTCGCATTTTAAGCCCCTCCTCTGCACTAGGCAACATGGGTTTGTTCCTCAAAGATGTATTAACTCAAATCTTTTGGAATTTTTTAATTATGTATGTAATTCTTTTAATGAAAGATTACAAGTAGATGCAATTTATACTGATTTCCAAAAAGCTTTTGATAAAGTTAATCACTCCATCTTATTAAAAAAAACTTGAACAAATAGGAATACATGGAGATCTACTTCGTCGGGTGACTCATATTTGTATAACAGAACTCAATTAGTTCTTATTAATGGTGTGACGTATGTTAGCTCTACATACTCAATAATAACAATGCTTGTATTATAATATTTATTTGTAAGAAGACTATCACGGTTCTGGACTGAGAGGCTCATTCCCGCTCATACGATCTCTTATATACGTCTCGTACTCGCTGTCTCGCTCTCATGCTGTCCCCCTTACACACATACACCACACCCCCACACTTAAATCATAATTACATCTTTTTATTTTTACAAATTTATATAAGCCAAATATATTTAATTATTTCCATTATGTATTTAATTTCCAATTTATATGTAATTATGTATGTTCTTGACTCTTCATTCGGTGTAGCATGGGCGTTGTCCTCGAGGGCGTAACCTCCCCTCCCATGGTGTAGGCGACCTGCAAAAATCAGAGGAATTAGGAAACTTGGTCATGTCCACGTCCGAGAGTGGACCCAGGTCCAGCAAATCATCAGACCTGTCACTCTCCCCCCACCTAACCTTCCTCTCTGAAATTTGATCATGGTGGCGTTTCCACACTTGTCCTGTAGACATAATTTTTACTAAATAAACCCTATTCCCCAATCTTTAATAAATTTCTCCTAATATCCATTTGTTTTTATCACTTCTCAAATCCCTGGTTAAAACTTTAGATCCAACATCAAAGTACTTTTTAATTTTTTTTCCTCTATAATACTTTTTTTGTTTTTGCTGACTCAATAACATCTTATCTTTAATCGTGTTATCAATCCCTTTAAAACCTTGACCTTCAACATTATCTAATATTGGAATGATTGTATTAAAAATTGATCTAATTTTCCTTCCCAAAATTAATTTACTAGGTTCAATCCCCGTAGACATAGAAGGCGTATTCCTAATATCAACCAAAAATGTTAAAAGTTTATCCTCAAAATCAGCAGGCAATTTATTATTTATCATAATTTTTTTTTAAAAATTCTTTACCGTTTTAACCCCATTTTCGGCAAGTCCGTTAGAAGCTGGATGGTTGACAGGAGATGTCAACGATTTAATATTAAAATTATGACAAAATTCCTTAAAAACTGTTGAAGTGAACGCTGTACCATTGTCACTTACTATCTGCTCCGGAATTCCGAAATTAGAAAATAATCTTTTCAAAACTTTTATTGTACAAAACGAATCTACTTTATTTACGATGTGACAGTCTATCCATTTTGTAGTTGCATCAACGATTATCAAAAAATTGTAACCACCAAAAGGTCCCATGAAATCAATATGCAATCTATTCCATATTAATCCACTGATTGGCCACGGCTGTAACTCAACTTTACATGGAGTGGGTAAACACTCCAAGCATCGAACGCACTGCTTCACAGTTGCTTCTACCTCTGAGTTCATCCCTAACCAAAAAAAATAATTTCGAGCAAGATTTTTAGATTTAACAATACCTAAATGCGATTGATGTATGAAATTCAATATGATTTCCCTTAATTCCCTCGGAACCACAAATTTATTATTATAAAATAAACACGAGTCATAAGTCGATAATTTATTTCTAAAATACCAGAATTTTAACAAGTCATCCTTTAAAAACTTTTTATCCGGCCAACCATTGATTACGAACCCAATAATGGTTGCTATGTTTACATCTTTAATCGAAAACTGCTTCATCGTTTCTTTTGAAATTGTCGATTCCGCCTCAATTATATTTAAAAAATCCGATTCAATCTTATCAACGTTCAGACTACCAATATAATTTAAGAAATATTCGCTACCGTCGACCTCGTCGATACAATCACTTAAATTATTATTACTATTGACCGGCAACCTAGATAAGAAATCCGCTTTGTTCTCACCCGACTTGACATATTCTATATTATAGTCAAATGTTTGTAAAATCAGCGCATAGCGCTGTAGCCTATTTGCCGCTAGTATTGGCACTTGTTTTTCAGTGTTCAAAATATGTACCAAAGCTTTATTATCACAAGTTAGAACGAATTTATTACCATATAAATATTGAAAGAATTTTTTTAATCCAAATATTATTGCACACGCTTCCTTATCTAGAATGGAATACCTCAATTCCGTTTTTGACAATAAACGGCTAGCGAATGCAATCGGTCTTTCCATGCCATTCTCATATACGTGACATATAATAGCAGATATACCTATATCACTCGCGTCTGTAATTAGCTTGATAGGTAATTGTGGGTCAAAATGCACCAAAATATTGTCTGACGTCAGCAGTTTCTTAACTTGCTCAAACGCAATATTGCATTCCTGAGACCATACAAATTTTATCCCTTTTTTCAACAACTGGTATAAAGGAGACAAAATACCTGACACATTCTGTATAAAAGACCTATAGTAGGAAATAACTCCCAGCAAACTTCTAAGTTCCGAAACATTTTTCGGTACACTCATTTGGGTAATAGCATATATTTTATTTTCTAAAGGCATAACTCCTTTCTGCGAAATTCTATAACCTAAATATTCTATCTCTGTTTCTAGAAAAGAACACTTATTTTCATTAATAGTTAATCCGCAATCACTTAGCTTGCTAAGTACTGCTTCACAAATAGAAAATAATTCCTCTTTAGAATTCCCAAATAAAAGTAGATCATCTAAAAATACACGAACGTTCCTAAGTCCACCAACTATCGCCGTAATGACTTGCATAAAGATGGCCGGACTCGTGCTTAAGCCAAAAGGCAATACTTTATAAGCAAATAAACCTATATGCGTACTAATCACACATAATTTTCTAGACTTTTCGTTCAATGAAATTTGTCCAAATGCATTTCGTAAGTCTATCTTAGCAAAATATTTTGCACCATTCAGAGATGAAATTAAATCGTCAATACGAGGTAGTGGGTATTTCAACTTCGCTAACATAGGATTCAATGTTGTTTTGAAATCAGTACAAATCCTAATTGAAGCGTCTTTCTTTTTTACAACAACAATCGGGCTTGCAATATCGCTTATTTCTACCTTTTCAATAATGTCTTCATGCAACATTCTCTGTAACTCTATCTCTACTTTCTCACGTAAACTAAAAGGTAATGGCCTCGGATTTACAAACTTTGGCCTAAAGTCCGAATTAACTTCAATGTTTGCCTCATAATTTTTAAGCCTACCCGATTTTTCTGAAAAAACATGAGCATATTTCTTCTTTAAACTTTCACGAAAAACAAGATGATTATCACAATTAATCTCACTGAATTTTACAGAATTTATTCCACTTAATCCGATACCGAAAACTTGTAAAAAATCTCTACCAACTATTGTAGAATTACCATTTTTAATTATTACGAACTGTATTTTCGCACTTTTACCTAAAAATGACACCTCTAAATTCACTTTACCTAAAACATTTAACTGCGTTCCGTCATACCCTGACAAATGAACATTATACTTTTCTAAATCGTAAGAAACAAAATATCTTAAATACACTTCATATGGTATCGCGTTAATCGCAGCTCCCGTATCTACCAACGCCGGCAATATTATGTTACCAATTAACAAATCTATATATGTGGGTTCCGGCCCCACATTATTATTAACCACGAACACCGAATTCAACCGTTTATTTTTAGTACCTACATAATTTTTATTGTATTTACACAAATTACTAGGATGACCCGATTTGTTACAATGATTACACAAAATTTTTTTCCAGCAATCTCTTTGCAAATGATTTTTTTTTCCACACAAAAAACAAGTTTTTAACGTACCATTAACCGGTGATTTACTCCGCATTGAATTTTTATTCCTGGAAGGACTATCTTTCCTGGATTTATGGAAATACTCGCTTTCCTTATGAACAACATTTAAATTCGGATTTACTTTTTTAAAAGCCACAACATGTTCCCACGTCGCCGCTAGATCAATGCAATCCGTAAAAGAAGTATCGATTGCCTCTACGAATAGCTTGTGTTTCAATTTTTCATTAAAAATCCCAATAACGAATATGTCCTTTAAACATGGTTCCAATCTCAGCTCAAAATTACAAGATAAACTTAACCCTCTCAATCTAGCCGCGTAATCTTTAACGGATTCGCTAGGAAACTGTTTACATTTATAAAATAATTCACGAGACTCAAAAATATTTTTAACTGGTTTGCAATGTGAATCAAATAATTTACATAAATCTTCAAAAGAACAAACAGAAACCTTTTTTGGAAAACATAAATCACATAATAGAGAGAAAGTTTCTTCCGTGAGGCAACTCAGCAAAAATGCTCTTTTGCGTTCTGGTGACAACAACTTATCATCATTTAAAATGAGGGCCTGATCCAATCGTTCCCTGAACAATGACCAGTCTCCCGTTCTGTAACAGAACGTCCCCAAATTCTTACAAATCGCCTCCATTGGGAGAAGAACTGAAACAAGTTGAATAAAATATACGTATCTCAGCCCTTCCAGAGGTTATGCTCCGAGCCCCTGCCCTGAGCCTGTGAATCACCAACGTCTCAGCACCCTTTTCTGGCTCCGTCTCCCTTCAGCTGCGGACACGATCACCTTCCAAGGTCTTCCTTCCCGCTGTAGCGACAGAACCCCGGTCCCGGATTCCGGCCAATTCACCCTTGATGCCGATCTTGATCCTGGATCTTCTGCGTACCCCGTGTAACGGTGTACTCTCGACAAAATGTTGCAATGTCGGCTCCCACACACGTGTAAAATTGCGTTTTTACCGCGCAATTTGCCCGGCCCGATCTGCGTGCTCGCCTCGGCTGCGTGTGAATTCTCCAATTTGATAGCCTTTTATTATTCTTCTTCTTCCTTCAAAATTTAGCGATCCAACGCCCAAAAGCGCCAGACTATACTGTGATCACCAAAAATTCGAATAATCTTCTTGAATCATCTGATTCTCCGTAAACTTTTAATAATTTACGAACTACCGTGCTGCGCCACTGTGACGTATGTTAACTCTACTTACTCAATAATAACAATGCTTGTATTATAATATTTATTTGTAAGAAGACTATCACGGTTCTGGACTGAGAGGCTCATTCCCGCTCATACGATCTCTTATATACGTCTCGTACTCGCTGTCTCGCTCTCATGCTGTCCCCCTTACACACATACACCACA
Source organism: Hesperophylax magnus (assembly GCA_026573805.1). Lineage (NCBI taxonomy): Eukaryota > Metazoa > Arthropoda > Insecta > Trichoptera > Limnephilidae > Hesperophylax > Hesperophylax magnus. The sequence continues at coordinate 2,440,541 of JAIUSX010000018.1, forward strand.
AATGGATACAAATCATCCCCTATAATTGTAACTTCCAGTGTATCACAGGGTTCAAATCTTGGCCCCCTGCTTTTTCTTATATTCATAAATGACCTTGGCTCGAAATTTAATTGTGATTATGCTTTTTTCGCCGATGATCTTAAAATTTTTCGTAAAATCAAATCTGTTTCCGATCATCAACTGCTTCAAAACGACCTCGACACACTTAATAACTGGTGTACTGTCAATGATATGCACTTAAATGTTGAAAAATGTTACATTTTAAACTTCACTAGAAATAGAATTATAAAGGATTTTTCTTATGTTATTAATAATATTATTCTCAAAAAAGTATCTTCAACAAGAGATCTAGGAATCACTCTCGATTCTAAATTCATATTTGATGTACACATTAACGACATTAAGTGCAAATCATTAAAAATGATGGGATTTATTGACAGAATATGTAAACCTTTCCAAGATTCTCAATCAATTCTAACTCTTTACAATGCCTTAATTAGAAGTAAACTTGAATATGGAAGCTTTATTTGGAATCCACATTACTGCAAATATGAAAACATTGTAGAATCCATTAAAAAAATGCTAAGAATGTTATCCTTCAAATGTGGATTACATGACCATCTTAGATCATATGACGTACGTCGTGATTACTTCAAGATTGATACACTTAAAACTAGAAGGCAATTGACTGATCTCATATGTTTACATAAAATTATTCACGGTCAACTTGATACTACATTATGTCTTAGCAATATTTAAATAAATGTCCCCAATTCGCATTGTTTAAGACGCCATAATATTTTTCACCTGAATACATCTATAAATAATATCGCCTACTTTAGCCCTCTGACCCAGATGTGTCGACTGTATAACAAGATAGAGTGTGCTGAAATAGATATTTTCGTCGATAATTTGTACGGATTCAGAAAAAAAGTTCTGGCGCTATTAAAAAATTAGCTAATTCATTGTGTCAATTTTCTCTCTATGCATACCTCTCGTATTTCTTATGCCTCTTACCACTTGTAATAATGTATAATGTAATGTGTTACTTGAGCGAGCTTGTATATGATTGTGTATTTTATTCTTATTTTTTGATGTTTTTGTTTTCTAATTGTATGTATCTGTATTTAATTGTATGCATCTGTATTTAATTTTTTGTATCTTTATTTAATTGTAGATTTTTGTAATTGTACAATACCTGAGTTTTTATAAGTGGATTGTTCTCACGTAAGCGTGATCATCTGTAAAACCCAGTATAAATAAATAAATAACAAAGTATAATATATAATTTATTCCTTATACTGTTTAATCTTAAATTCAAGTTAATGGCACATGTAGTATCGTTTATATTTAAATAAATAAATCACTGTTTGTAATGGCAAGATTTCGTACATATCCATCGATAGCCCCCACGAAATCTCTTGTTTTCACATTATTTCACTTGACTCAAACATTATTATCTTGATATTTGGTGTTTTACATATTATTACTTATTTTATTTATTTATTCACGCCTTGAAAGCCTTTATATACAACTTACTTGATATAGTAAGTTGTTCAGGAGTACGGTGTACGGTACATAAAATAATAAACTAAGTATAAACGTAGTACAGACACTATTTTACAAACGAGTTTAACAATAATACAAGAGTATAAAAAGTACTAAAGGTACTATAAAAATAGTTACAGAAAAATGTGTTGATACTTATAAAATAAAAACGAATAGTTTGTTTAAATCTATTACACCTAATCAGCCATTTTCGGCATACGGTTTGTGATTATTATTAGTATTTTTTAAGTTAACCCGTGTCTGTTATCTACATTAATAAATAAAATATTTTTTTGAATCATTACTTCTTCTTTCTCGTCATTATTTACAATAACTTTTATTTTTTCAGCCCTGAAATGTTTATCTTTTAAATCTAGTTTAGTTCCATTCTTGGAACTTACGTTTGGCTTGCTATGAGACAAGGAAAACTCAAAAATTAAATTACCCCTTCCCCTTATTTTAAAAAACATAACCCCATGATTGTGAGCTCCGGAGCTGTTTTTACCTTACTCATATATGGTGTCCTCCTTGTACACAATGATCGGGAAATTTTAATAATATTTCGATTCGTCTGAGATTACGAGTATGATTATTATCGTGATGTATTTACAATGAATATTTATCTGGACTCATGTCCATCCTACAGGATGCTACGAATTATTCTGAAGGTTTTTGTGTTGACAGAACTGATTTCAACTAGTGATTCGAGTCAAAAGCATACAATTTTGAATGAGAGATAGGTTTGATTCTAGGATACAAGTGCATGAAAAAGTTATTTGTATGGCAATACAATTTTACCGAATAGTTTTTGTCAAGTTAGTTTCTGAGAAATTATTTTCTACAAAGACTTTTTTCAAAATTTTATTTGATATCTGATAGATTCGTTTGTTCGAAGTTTAAAATAGTTTTATTGAGAAGATTTTAATATCTGAAGCGAATGAATAAATCCTGAAAATAAGTCCTATTCAAGTTCTGTTTTTATATTATCATAGTCTAATTGCATGATAAAAAGGAAGTAATAACAGAACTTGAAAATTAACTTTAAAATTTGAAGAATTGTTCAAATTCTCCGAAAAAACCCTTCCTAATTTTATATTTTTAGTTAATTATTTTTTTTATGTAAATACCTCACAGAGTCCCAACTGTTTCCAACTGTCTGTAGCAAGCAAAATTATTGCATCCCCAATCGGGGTAAGTTGTGAGGTTGAAGATTATGGGAAGGAGAATTAGATCGAGAAAAATTAGGGTACTGAGAGTATCTTCCACTCTGGAACGTGCCGCAAATATACTATATTTTAAACGAAATCATCGTAAAATCACACCAAATAATTGAACGTGTGTCTAAAGGTATGACATAGACATTTGTGTACGCATGAGATAGCATGTTTATGCTGACGTATAAATGAGCGTGTCTGCTTTGTATCTTGTCTAATTTAATCCGTACTTGTCTGATCACTTGTATCACGGTGTAAATAATAACAACATAAATTCTAACCATAAAAGCGTTCTTATTTTATTACGTACTAGCTGACGTGTACCCGGCGTTGCTCGGGGTTATGAATGGTTTTGAGAAAAAAAATTTAAGATTGTGAATTCTAGAGTACCTACTTGAAAACTGGATCTTTTTTTAATGTGGAAATAATAATATTCTAAAGAATTGTTTACTTGAAAGTGCCATGTATTCCTTGGGCGTCACTGAATTCCACTATTCACTACTGTATGCCAAATTGTTACTTTTAAAAATGCTTCATTACATCGACTTTAATTCGACTCCGTATCTAATTCCAGTGCAGAGAAAATACGATAAGTCTTCGTCGAGCGCCCCCGACTTCTTCTTTCATTTAAAACACTCTCTAAACACTCATGACACTGATTAAAACAAGCTTTAAAATTACCAGTGAAATCGGTGGAGTAGTTTATGAGCATTTATGGCACAATTAAAGAAGCATTCATTTTTAAATGCAGATTTTACATTTAGAAATATAAATTTACTTGGTGATTGAGCTCAGCATCTAAAATCAATAATTTAGTAAAATTAATTGCCCACGCCGGGATTTGAACCAGCGAACTCCATATTCGTGGTCGAAAGCCTTGCCCCTCAACCACAAAGGCCATCAGATTTCTAAATTTATTTACTGACCAATTTAGATGACCGTTTAAGTTAAATTAATTATTTATGCTGTCGTATCGCTTTAGTTATCATAGGTTTGAAAAAGACCCAAACGAAACTAGAACGCGAGAATTTGAACGCCGCTTGTGTGCTTTGGAACTCTTGAGCGGTCAACGGTCACTAGAACGCAGAACTCTGACCGCTCTCTGTGTGCTCCCGCTCTTAACTTTTCCGTGTTTGTAACCTCAGACATCGCGGCGTTCTGGCGTTCTCTGCCTCGGCGGGAAAAGAACTCTTAGAACGTGACGTTCCGTTTTGACCGCCGCGGTCTGACTACCCGCTGTGTGCGTTGTTGTTATAGTATCAGTACATTCTAATGAACGCCGAACGCGGAACTCGGAACTCGGAACTCCTGACCGCTCTCTGTGTGCTCCCGCTCTTAGGACACCACACTGTTAATCCAAAAACTCACAATGCCTCTAGAGATATACACATTTTCAACTGGAACTTGAAAACATATTAAATTCAGCTTACTCTGATAACTTCATTTTTAATTTTGTGAAATAATTCTATCATCTTAGTTTATTTTATTGTTTTTAATATAATCTAATTGTCTTTACTTATTTCATAACATTTTGTAATTGTTTATAATGTTTATGTATTTTAATATTTCTTTGTCATTTATAAATATATTGTGTAGGTACAATTACTAAATCAATAACTAAACTTAATGGAACTTTACTGGTCTAGATTACATATGAATATTTACTTTTTGTTACCTAAAAAAATAAAGGTTAAAAAATTAAAATGCTACATGACTCACCGCTATAAACAACAGGAAAATCATGAAGAGAAGGAAAATAATTTGAAAAATATATTGCATAACTATTGCAATGGCAAAAAGTAAATTTCGTCATAGGCTAATATTAAATTCAGAAAAGAGACGGGGAATACCTATGTGCGAAATTAGGTGCCATATGAGCATGCTGAATGAGCAAACTAGTTAACTGTATACATTTTTTCGTATTTGGCAAACTTGTTTTAAGTATATATACATATGAAAAAGCATGCTCAAAGTAAACAATTGAACACTCGTGCTCTCGGCCAAAATGAAAGCTTTGAAAGAAAATAACAGTAAGGACGGCCTCCGTAGTAGAGTGGTAAGGTTCTCGACTAGCAAATCCGTAAGTTGTGGGTCTAAATATCGACGTGCTAACCTAATTTAGTTATAAAATTATATTTTAATATCTAGTATAAACCTTTTAAACTTATTTCTATTACATTTAGAACACTTTACAACATATCTTAAAACTTATTCTTTATCGTATTTAGGCAAAACCCACGAAAAGCAGCAAGGCTTTAAGCTTCTTTAACATTTATAAATCCTTTAAAATATAAATTATTTTGGGTTCCCGACAAATTTGTTTTCGGAAGTCTCAAATCTCCACAGCTTCTCGTGCGGTAGCCATGTATTCCGAAATTAAAATTAACATTCATAAACACGTATTTTGGGTGCATCTTATTTTTTAGCTTAAATATAAAATTTAGGGTATTGTAAATTATTCGCTGTCTCATACTTAACATTCCTAGGTTTTCAGCGTAATAATTATTTATTTATTCAAACGCCATAAAATGGCTTTTACAATACAGTGATAATCGAATTACAAGCGTAGGTACATTGGCAAACAAGATAATTATAGCAATAAATTAAAGAACAATTATGTGTAAACAAAAATACTATTGCAAGAGATGCAGTTATTAATGTAAGTGCATTAAGACAATGCATAATTCAAAGAAATATATACCAGTTGAGTGTAACAGTAGTTGAACTACTTTATACTAGGTTTGTATTAGACCTGTCATAAGTCGAAGTATGAGGTGAGGTGAGGTGAGTTATTGTTACCCACAAAATTAATTGTACTTGAAATAGCTAAGTAGGCATCGCAACTTGGCATTAACAATTTAGGACTGTCAGCGATTTCAATGATACTTATAAATAAGAAATAATATTTTTTAATAAAATAATACGTATGTTGTTCGACAATATAAGATATCAAGAAGCCATGCAGAAGAATATTATCATTCCTGACTTTGATTATTGTGTTTGAGGTATGTTGTTATAGCCTTCTTATAACTATATTCCGTGCAGTTGAACACATCTACTACTTCTAAGAAAACGTTGCCAACTGCATGCAATCTAGGTATAAGCGAGTATCTAAATGACTTAGTCCTGATTTTTGTTGCAATTAAAAAGAGTTTTGGATCGACTAGTTCTTATCTTAGAATACCTACTACAAAACAATACTGCTCGCATACCTCTATTTTTATTTGTTTTATTTCACAATTTAAGCATTTGAAATAATATTAGGTAATATTTGTGGCACGTTTCAGAGTGGAAGAATTCTCTCAGAACATCCTGAACAGACGAACATTCAGAATTGAAACGTTGCTTGAAATGGTTTTAGCCGTGTTTGATGATCAGATCTGAACAGCCGGGTTATTTCTCACCTACCTCTTCCCCATCTCCTTTCTCTCTCCACTACCTACAGCCTCACAACATACCCCAATTAGGGATACCATATTCTCACTATATCCAGGCGGTTGTGAACAGTTGGGACTCGTTGTTGTGCGGTATTCGCATATATATATATTTATATTTTTAATTGATTCACTATTTTTATTTTTTTAATAATTTTTACTGTCAAACTTGGCCGCTCATGTTATTTAATAAAGTTTCAGAAGCATTATTTCGTGCAAAAGTTATTTTTTTAGATGACCCTGTGTTCCAAAAACATTCGTGACTCCGATAATGAGTCACGAAAAGCAAGGTTTTTTCGTCTCTCCAACGGACCGTTTTAGATATTTTACAAAAAATGCGCACGCACAGTTACCGCGAACTGATATCGGATCGAGACTAGCATGCTCATAAGCAAGACTTTTCAGACATGCTTAGACCACACCCCTTCCTCCCGCGAATCCAGTAGCATGCTCGTATGAGCATACTCAATACTAGCAATGTCACTGAAACACATGCAACTATGTAGCAAATGCTCAATAGTAGCATGCTTTCGTGCTATTAATGAGCATGTATGTCGGTTGCTTAAGGCCTTACACTGCAATAACAAGGAAAAACAATAAATTATATAAATTAGAATCACAAAAAACAGCAAATCAAAGATAAAATTATCATTTGATTCTAAAACATACTAGAGATATACTAAATTCGGTTATGTGGTCTGTAACTCTAATTTGATGAACTCTAGATCTAGGTATGCTTTAAATTTAAGTGTCATTTTCAAACTTAAATCTTTAGTATGAAGGATTTATACAAGCTACTAAGTAGGTAGGTACCTAATATAATATTTTAGCAGAATATTATTTAAATTGTCTTTCCAAATTGGAACTGATGTGTCAGATTTTTAAGGTTAATATTGACAAGTAAAGTCAGATTTTGTGATTATTCAAGGATTTGCGTTTTTTACATTTTTAAGAAAGTGTTATTTACTAACTAGATTTATTAAAATAATATCTCGTGATTTTTCACAGGTCTGTGCTAGCCTAACACAATGACTGTAATAGAAATGTCAGCAACGTCTCTACTTTTTTTGCGTAGCCTAATAAAGATTCCAAATTTTACGTAGCCATGTGACTATCAACCATATATATTGATACGTGTAACAATATTTTTTTTAACTTATCAAAACTTAAACACGTCACTAGTTGAAATACTCGTAGCATAGGTATGTTTTAAGACAGTGGATGAATCGCCATATTTAAGGCACAGTCGTTTGATGGACCGTCACATTAAAGTTGACTTACGACGAGACAATACCTGAAAATAAAGCCAGAATCTTCCACAAAATAATGCGATGCGTGACCCTCGTGTATTGGACAGACCTGCGGTTGAATTGGCCCTATCAAATCTCTTAAATAATGTGGTAATCTTAAAGAAATAAGTGATGAAGTCGTGTAAAAACATTTTTCGTCGCTAGGCCCTGCGTAATGAACGGACCTACGGTCGACTTCGACTTGTTTATTCTAATTATTTCTGATGAACGTATTACTAAAATCTCAAATATTTCTAGATGGATCCTTCGGGAAGCTACTATTTCACTGTATAGAAAAATAAAATCTGATGCTTACCACTAATTTCACAGTTGAAAAATGTTTTCTATCATTTTCAAACGGTTTTACGTAAAATATTTAAATGCTAAGGTCCTGTTTGTATTAATCTTAAATATAAATAACTTACATCCGTATAGATCCCTCTAGAAACAATTGAGATTTAAGTAATACTTTCATCAGAAATAATTAAAATGTGAGCTTTGAGCAAAACCTCGTCATTAGTCATATGTCGCCTTAATAACAAATCGCCTAATGTGACGGTTAGTCAATGACTGGCTTTTAGTGTTTTCAGTACGAATTTTAATTAAGCATTTTGTATTCAACGTGCATGATTCGTAACCATACGTATCGTGATTCAAACATTGATTTTGGTAAAAATACCTTACATCGGAATGCCATATCTTAGTCTTCTTGGTAATACCATGATGCCTTAACATGTTGTAAATTATCAGTTATATAGCCCTGATATAATCATCGTTGATTCACTTTTATGTTCGTACCATTAGATCAAGATTCCTTGGTATGCATTATTGTGACAATTATACTACGGCTTCAGTCTACAATTCTGTTATCAATAGATTACACACCATTGGTAACTCTCATAGCGGATGTTTTAAATACGACTTTATCGAAGTTTAAAGCTGAAATAATTAAACATTTTAGCAGTGCATATTTAAGGAAGTCACTGCATAACGGGTTTTTGTTTCATCTTCATTTGTTTATTTTACTTTGAAATAATGTATATTCTTTTTTCTTCTGTCTTGTTTACTCATACATAGATCATAATCTAATCATTGTCATTTATTTCTATATTATTATGTAACTATCAATAACTATCGTGTATGTAAATAGCACTTGTGGGTAGAGCTAAATCAGAGGCGCTACTGCGTACTTATATCTCGTCGAAACTTGTTCCACTATTAGAACGCGATAAGCGGTGCTCGTAGAGTGTATTCAGTAGTTTTACTTGGAAGAGTTGGAGGTAAAAACTCAGAACCTATTTTTTCGCTTCATGTATTCTAAATATAATACATCAATGTACTAGACTCGTTAATTCTAAATAAATACATAAATATATATCTTTTATCTCCACTTCAGACGATCCATTGTTTTTTGCTGCAAGCAATAACTATATCTCTCCTAGTTTCAACAAATTTTATTTAGACTTAAGAACAAATGTTTCTTTATTTTTTTTAATACAGTCATTAATCTTTTACTCTAGATTTTCTAATGAAATTGATCAATATTGTAATGGATTATATGATCACTTTTCTTGTCGTTTAATGCAAATTCCAGCATTATTTTCAGAGAGAACCCGAAATGATTTTTAAATTCTTGCTTACCAATTTTTAAATTATAGAATAAATTTCCAAACGAAAAACCGTGGATCGCCTGTTATTGGTACCTACCTACCCACAAGTGAATAGTTATCACCTAAGAGTATCACCAAGAATGTCCAGAGTCGAAGGTTTTTTTACGTCAGTTTGCAGTTAAATGGCAATTTATATTTAATATGTTTAGCGGTAAATATTCTTACCATGGCTGATTTAGTAAAATATTCTACATTACGGGAGATTCCAGTGAGGATATTATTATTTCTTTATTATTATTGACAAATAAAACGATAAAAAACACTTATTATTTACATAGATTAATGATTAAAACTAGCAGTTAAAAACCCGTTCCGCAGGTTTTTTGCTGCTAGGCCCTGCGGGCGGCACTTAATTGGGCTTCGCCCAGTTTAAGTGATATTAACAACTGTTAACCTATAATAACCCAACCTAACCTAACCTAACCTATCATTTTATTATACATATAAGTACATGTCAGATTAGAGATTTTTTGGCTAATTTTACAATCAACGAAGCGTTTCAAGCTTTCGATTGCGTTTCATGATTTTTTATTGGGTTGGCAGTGCCTACACTTCCTACAAACAAATGCGTATTATGTGCGGACTTCTTATCTGTGTTCTGTAAAAATGGTGCGAAATTATTATTTATATAAATAATATTAAATGTCAGTATTTTAAAATGCATAAATGCAAAGAGTTGTTGTTTATTGTCATTAAGTTGAATCAAACGTTTGTTTTCATTTTAAATGCATATTAAAACGGTAGTTTGAATAGAAGAATTTGTACGTATTTATTATGAATTATTTCAAATGAAATTTTTCGCTTTTATGCCGCCAGAGGTGCGCTCTGTCGGCCAATAGGGAAACTACTAGAGCGGTCGGTAAAGGAGGAATTGACATTTTCAATGAACGAATGCGTGAAATTTTATGCGAACGCTACGCGGAATTTACCCGAAACATATGATTTGAATTCGACCAATCAGAGGGCCGAAACCGTCCAGACGTTGGCGTAATAATAGTATCAGATGAGTTTATGTACGCTCTTCATGAGGGGAAGTGTAAGATATTTTGACAAATGGATATAAAACCCATAAAGGTTTTATAAAACGTGACTTTAACTGTATAAATGTACCGGTCGAGGACACTGAATAGATAGTCTCTCGAATTGTAATCTATACCTGCAGAATCCTAATGAAATTGATTATTTTTTGAAGAAAAAATTCAAAGACTTATATGAAAATGTTTTATCATTTTCATCAGAAGTAAGGAACAATTAAGCTTAGTTCAGGAATGCGCATATAGCCACATCACACTTCTCCTATTTTAATAACAAAAAGCAAGATCAAGTAAAAAAAAAACAACTGACGAAAAGTCTCAATAATCAAACATACTAATTTAAGTTGTCATTGTAACGATGGTTCAATGACATCGTACTGGTTTTGAATGACGTGTCATTAATGGATACTGTGTAATAAACATCTGGATGTCTGAGGTACCTTCCTATAATTTAATTATTTTACCAGAAAGTTATTTTAATTCTTTATTTGAAAATTTCATAAATATTTTTTTTTTGGAAGGTTAATTTTTTCAAGAATTTGAACAAACTGTTATTATCTGTGAAGTAGTTGGTCCATAATGATCTAATAACAGCTCTTGCTTTCATCAAACTTGAAAATTAACTTTTTAATTATATGAATTGTTCAAATTCTGTAAAATAAATGGCTGTTAAAGTTAATCTTGTCAAGTAAAGTGATTTTCAAGGATCGGCGCTTTTCAGCAAACATAAATAATAGTATCTAGGTAGTAATAAATAATATTTATGAGGTTCTAATAGAATTATGCAAGTAGACGTTCCATCATGTGACTACTTTCACAGAGTAACGATATAATTGCCGGTTTGTCAGCTCAACACAGTAATAATTCACGACGATTTGTGGGTCAATGTTTTGCCAAGCCACCTAGCCCGTTTGCCTGGTCGCCTGGTCCAGTGGCGGCTCGAACATTTCTTCAGTGAAGAGGACCTACATTTTTACGTGTACTTTACTGAAATGTTGAAAAGCCTCATCTATCTTCAACGTGTCACTGTTTGGTGCGGTTTATGGTCCGGCGGAGTCATTGGACCTTACTTTTTCGAAAATGAGGCTGGAGCAACAGTTACGTTGAATGGATTGCGCTATCGAGAGATGATTGATAATTTTTTTATGGCCGGAATTAGATGATATTGATTTGGACAACGTTCACTTTCAACAAAACGGCGTTACGTGCCACACAAGCAACAAAACCATTGATCTTTTACGATTGAATACCAAAATAACACCTCTTATTGGAAAACCCTGTAGTATAAAAATAATTCGGTATCCGCGTCTGCCTGTTTGTGCGCTTAGTTCTTCTAAACTACGTAACGGATTTTGATAGAGCTTTCAATATCAAATAGTAAATTTCTCTCGAAAGGTTTATATGTATAATATATGCATGTTATATTTAAAGAAAGTAGAGAAAAGTCGATGTTTTGTAATCAAGTCGTAAAAAATATTTTTGTTCGTTTACATTGCTAACGCTGGCTAAACCTTATGATATCCATCAAAATAATGTTTTACGGAATTGTATAACTTAAAAAGGCCTACAGAAAAGTGCGTGATGCTATATGTCTACCTCATAAGGATAACTCCCAGCATCATCGGGTACACGTCAGCTAGTTCATAATAAATGATGAAATTTTCATAAAATTTTCTCGAATTGCGGTCGATAATTTTGGTTATATCGAGGTCTACGTTTTAATTATGCTGTGGTTAATTTCCATATACTTATAAATAAAAAGCGTGGTGTTTTTTTTTCTAACACCGTTTAGATCATATTTTTGACCATGACAATAAGAGAGACATATGAGCTGTTTCAAAAGCGAAGAAAAAGACTATACGTGAAATAGCTGTTTGTTTGCAAAACCGAAAAAATCAGCATGAGAGGTTCCGGCTAGGTCCTGCGCACTAAGAAATAATGCATCAAAGGCCAGTGACTATCGCTAGTTGCTAGTTAGCTCCAGCTCCGATACATAACTCTTGAGGTGTTTTTCACTGTAACGGGCTATATAAATCATCCAAATATTATTATGGCACGGGGCAGTTGCTTTGGCCTCGGTATCGTACCAAAATTCGAGATTGAAAATTATCCTAAATATTTTTTTAATTATGTTTCTGCCAATGATTGTTTGTGAAGTCGTAGCATTGAGTATTTATTTCTTTGAGTGGGTTTCGGGAATATCTATCTGGTGGGGATTGTCTCCATTGTCCCCCTGTGAAGAACCGCCACTGTCTGGTTCAATGCAGCGGACAACACAACCGCGTCATTTGATTTCACTGTTCATTATTACTAACGCGGACGAGTCCTATAATTTCAGCGGTTAATGGTCGGAATAGATTAATAATGAATACCATTTTGCTGTAATGATATGGTCATGGTGATACTTGCTTTATTTTGATGCAATTTCCTATTCATTTCAACGCGGTCAAGGGTCAAAACCAGGTACTGGTTGACGTAAAATTAACGTTTTCAATGTAATTTGATATGTTATTCCCGGATTAAATGCGTACCGTACATAATCTACTAATGATAGGTGCTTTAGGGATTCCAAATTGTATTACTGTAAACTTATACGCACTACAGAACATGTTACCATGAATTGATTTAATTTTTATAAATCCACATATTCGCATTAAAATACTACCCGTGGGTGTATTCGACATAAATCCCATGCTACGTGCGTTATGAATTCAGCGTCTATTGGTCCTATATTTCCTTATTTAGCTGTACTTGCTCTACCACGAACCATGGAAGCGTGCAAGCCTTAGACTGGCCGCATACATACGTTTTTCGTATTCGATTTCCGAATTCGTTTTCCGTATTCGGACATCCGAATGCACGGAATCAGTAGAAAATACATTAACTGCCGCACACGTTCGTTTTAGTTCCGAACGGAACAAATTCCTTACGCACGTTCCGAATGCGAGCCGGCGCGTTCGGAGAAACAAAATGGAAAAAACCTAATGACGTCATGTGGAACGCAGCTATTGCATACAGTTTGTTTGTGCCGACGCAAACGTACGGAAATTTCCGTTCGTAATTCAGTGTTGCCAACGGATCTTGACCTAATATCGCCGTTTCTCATACATAAGGTAGCGTAAAGTAGCCGAATTTGCTGTTAGGTGGGACATGTTTAAAATTAATGTTTTTACGTGAAAATAAAAATTTCGTGTGGGGGGGGGGGGCTGGCTAGAGAATTTCAAAAAGATAAAATTTGTCCCCAGAAAATAAAAAAAATTCATGGGGAGGGTGGCTAGAGAATTTCAAGAAAATATAAAATTTGTCCCCAGAAAACTAAATTTCATGGGGGGAGAATTTCGGGACATGTTTAAAATTGATGTTTTTGAAGTAGCTTAATTGGCGACCAGTCGCCTTTTAGATTTTTTCGGCGCCGATTCTCGCTCTGAGTAGCCTAAATGGCGATATATCGCCCTTGTTGGCAACACTGGTACTGACGTTTATACATTCCGAATGAAGAAAAACGAACGTTTGCGCTAGTCTCACGGAATTCCGAATACGGAAAACGAATTCGGAAATCGAATACGGAAAACGTATGTATGCGGCCAGCCTAAAATTTGTTGACACAAAATTTGTACGAAGTAGTATTTTCAAGAATCAATAGATCTTTTGTGGTTATCATGTAATAAGTTGTCATTAAAATAAATTTATTATGTACACACTGAAGACTGTTCTTGCTTTTTCATATAAAAAAAAACTAATAGATTTCAGCGTAAATCGTACCTTATTGTTAAGTAAATAATATTTGGTGCAGTGATATGATGAAATTCTCTTAGATCTGGATTTCTCAATTGACTAATCTAATATGTTTACACAAAATAATTCACGGCCATCTTAAAACCACATTATGTCTTGGCAATATCGCAATAAATGTTCCCAATTTCCATTGTTTAAGACGCCATAGCATGTTTCACCTGAATACGTGCAAAAATAATATGGCCAATTTTATCCCTTTGACCCAAATGTATCGACTATATAAGAAGAAGGAGTGTGCTGAAGTAGATATTTTCTGCGATAGTTACAGATTCAGAAAAAATGTTCTGCGGATGATAAAAAATATGTATATTTATTTTTGTCTCTTTTTTATCTCTTGCCTCTCTTTTAACCATTAGTCATTTGAATGAGCTATTATATAATTTTATTTATTATTGTTTTTGTTTTATAATCTTTATTAAGATAAACGAAAATGAATTTGTCCCATGTCTGAGTAGATTTTGTAATTGTATGTACCCATCTTTGTATTAACTGAGTTTTTATAACAGGATTGTTCTCACTTGAGCGAAATCATCAGTAAAAACCCAGTATCAATAAATAAGATCTGGAGGAAAAGGGTGTAATTATGGCTAAGACTAAAATAGGATTTTTCAAATTAGGTTTTTTTTCAGTTTTTTTAAATTTCTGATTGAACTCCCAATAAAGTAGGCTACGAACCGCCACTGTCCAGCATCCACTCCTTTCCTTCCTAACAAATAACCAACACACAACTAACCATAGAGGGTAACCCCAGAGCTTTTGTCATTATTGGGTTGGGTAATCTTAAAGCCTCCTCAGTATGGCAATAAAACAAAGCAAACGTGTTTGTTAAAACAAAACTAAAAAAGGAAAACAGAATATTCCACTTAAGAGAGTTGTTAATCCATTTTGTATGGTTCAACAAACTTCAAAGTCAACACCACAAAACAAATAACAAACTCCGTAAATACTGCTTAAAGTAAAAGCATATTTTTGCAGAGTCCTTGACATGATTGTGTTTCCACTTTGGGTAGTACATTTACCCCTGCATAGAAGGTCAACGATTTATCAAAGACATAGCCTTCGTACCCGGTTTTGCACGCGTTTTTTCAATTACATGACGTCCATCAACACTTGACCATTCACCTTGTTTTTAGATTACTAATTAATTATCATATTCTAGAAAATTATACCTATTTTGAACGCTTCGCTCGCGACTTAAATATTGTATAAAATTAAGGATGCGAGAAGGATTTTCTAGAACCTCGATTTACTGTCCTTGGTATATTTGTTTTATTTTCTAAATGTTTCTGGCGTTCACGCTTCGAGGATGTTCTAGGCCGTCATTTTAAATTATGGAGAGAGGGAAGGTGCATTTATAACTTAATTTTGTTTAAATTGGCAAATTTCAAAAGTATGTGTCAGATTGGAGTCGAATTAAGACTTAGAAGAGATGAGATGTTGAATAGAAGAGAGGATATTTTTTTAGAGAGGGACAACCAAAAATATGTGATCTAAAGTTCACAATTCTAGACCACAGAATTACCAGTACTGGAGTAGGAAAGAGTTGGAGGAGGAAATCTCCAGTTGGTTTTATTTTATATTTTCTACAAGTGTAAAAAAATATAAAATAGGTATAAATGTTGATTTCTCTAAGAAAAATGATTAAAAATAAAATAAAAAATAAATGTTTAGTTAATTACTTATGCCAAATGACATAAAATGAGGGACATTGAAATTGCGTCCCACAAAGTGAAATAATTGTTAAGTTGTGAATTTTAAAATAAACAGGTTTTATATTAATGTTAAATTAAGTCTGTAATTTGTAATTTAATTTTGTAAGCAAATGTTACCAGTCTGCGGATCTTATAAAATAACATAAAGAAGAAAATTTTTGTGAAAAATTGTTAAAAACCAAATTTTATTTTGTTACAGATGATATGAAAAGGGTTTTGAGATTGCCGGAATGGAGACGCTGGTTCATGGACTCTGTTAAGTTCAAGACTGACGAAACCAAGCGGGAGCACCAGCCCCAGACCACGGTGGATGATCTCCTCGGCCTCATGGGCACCTTCAGGAAACTGGACATCGACTAAATTAACATACATCAGTTATTTATATCTGTATCATGGTCTTCCGTCCTCAATCTTCCTTGTATTAATTTATTGATAAATTATAAGCTGAATACAGGTAATTCATTTTAAGGAGAGACTTGCTTGTGTTCTGGTGTTCGGGTGGATAAAAAAATAATGATTATGTAACTTTATAACTATTCATGTATTTCACGTTTGTTTTCTTGAATGATTGTACGAATAAAATGTAATCCTTGAATTGGAAATTAACCCACTTCCCGACTTTCGGTCAAGCTGAAACTCGGCAGAAAGACTCGTTGTTGATGGTGATGCAGACACTCGCGGACATATATATACACAATTCTCGGAAATTGGATGACATACAAGCTGTTAACATTTATAATAAATGTCGGTCCTACCCAATTGGGATTTGGCTCAGTTGTCCAATCCCCAGTCAAACCAAAAAAATGCATTTTCTAAATGCTATTTATTAAAATGCGTTGATTTTTTAATGCGTTTATGCAAAATCTAATTAATAAATCTGTGATGTTCAAATAAAAGATACAGTAAAATGGTAAGGCTTATAGCAAATGTACTTGCATCCCATTTCTTACAGTTAAACCAATAAACACTACTTGAAAAATACATGAAAGTTATAATTAAATATGGAAAAAATGTTAATTATCTACATATTATCTGTAAAAATAATATGTAAATTTAATCGTTATATTTTTTATAAATATAATAATCATTTAAGTTTTTAGATTCTCACGGCCAAAAGCATTTTTGTTGTTTGTTTTTGGGGTGTTATGCCGTGTTGCGCTAACTCCTTCTTTAGCCGACGTTTCGGACAGCGTTGCAGTGTCCATCATCAGGGCAGATCCGGTAGATCCGAATGACTACCGGATCTGCCCTGATGATGGACACTGCAACGCTGTCCGAAACGTCGGCTAAAGAAGGAGTTAGCGCAACACGGCATAACACCCCAAAAACAAAAAAAAAAATAATAATCATTGATAAATGTGGCTACGCACTCAGTATATTTTTGCCGGGTAAGAGGGGACTGCGGGTCGGTTTTCCAAAAAAGTTTGGAAGACCCGGCAACATTGTTGAAACATTCAATGTGCACAAATACATTCAAAAAGGGTCTCTTAAACGATTTGCCTGAACTTATACTTTGAATTACGTAGATTACATTCATATGTATGGAAGGTACTGCATTGAACTGTCTTACTTGCCTTCAGGAAAAACAGTTATTTATTTCAATGTCAATAAAACACATCACAAAAATTATAAAATTGTTTTTATTATTTGCATTATTTTTGTACCCGACGTCAACCTTAATATCAATGGCCTAGCGCACAAATGTGTTGATTGCAGATTTAAGTGAAAACAATTACTTGTTTTATAAAGCATTTATCAAGATTACTCACATTGTAAATAAACACTTTCGTGTGAAATTTAATCCGTTTTTTCATCTAGAATGTATTGTGATAACCTTAACCTGAAGTATTGTGATAAATTAAATTTTCAAATTGCACTTAACTGTGCCCCATTGATATTATAAATGTGTCTAAAGTTTTAGTGTCGCCCTGGTGAAAGACCACCATTTAGAATGGAAACGCTGATTCGAATGGCTTCAGCCGTGTTTGATGATCAGATCTGAGTAGCCAGGAACTTTAAAACCTTCCTCTTTCCTATATTCTACCCTTCTTCACTCCTTCAGATGCACAACACCTCCAAATTAAGAATAATGTAGTCCTACTGCCTCCAAACAATCGGGAGTAGGTATTTGGAAAATAGACGGAATATAAGAAAGCGCTGCAAAATACAGAAATATCACGCTGTATGCCTCTTGAAGTCCCGAAACCCTTCTAGAAGAAACGAGAGAGGCTTCTTCGGTTGTTCTGTCACTCCAGAAGATGGGTGGAAACTTGACGTGAGAAATAACCATCTCTCACACTCGTGAACTCGTGGTCCTCCACCAATATGATAAGGTGCTCGCACAATCCTTAAGGATTCGCCACGGTGTGATATATATTACAATATCCTGAATTCAGATTTCGAGTGAGCAATGTCTTATTATCCTTTATGAATATATGAAGAGTCGGCTTAGTATGAATGCGGTGCGATGCAGACCACCGAATATGTGGTCAACGAATGCCCCGCAGGTATTGACGAGTTAGTTACTAGACTGGCTCGCAGACCTAGATGTCTCAGAAGAAGACCTATGTTTTCAATTGCCAGTACTCGCTGGTTCTATGAATGCTCTGCTTGTGAAAAAACGATTAAACATATTTTGTCCATGGAAGAAATAAAATCCTCGAACATTCAGTACCTAACAATAATCGTAAGTTGCTAGTTCTCAACATTTCGACATTGTATTTATTTGTTCACGTCGTCATTGTATGGGCCACAACCAAAGGAAATTATTTCCGTTTCTGTTTCGTTGTTTCCGGTCTCCTGCTGTTTTCCTGCAGTTACTAACACCTAAGGATGAAATTTTTCTTGTAGGTACACTAATATGCCTTTGATATAAATTAACCACTCACGCCTTTGTCCTGCAGGCTAATTATAGAGGAGACTTTTTGGTTATAGTGATTTATTTTAGGAGGATTATGCCGTAGCTAACGTTTCGGAGAGAATTACATTGTCCATCATCGCATCTGCTATGATGATGGACACTTTGTAATACTGTCCGAAACGTTGCCTAAAAGAGGAAGTAGCGCAACACGAAAATACCCCAATAATAAATCACTATGATGATTTTGGCAGAGATGTGCAAAATGGGTACCCAAAACCATTTGAAATGCAAAATGGAAATGGGTCAAAACTTTTCAAAATGCAAAATGCAAAATGGTTTTTAGAAAAGCATTTCAAATGCAAAATGCAAAATACCTATTTTCAAAATGCATTGAAAATGCAAAATGGTTTCTCAGGTCAAACAATCAAAATAATTATAGAATTTTTAAACAATTTTATCATTTAATAATGGACATCAATGTAGAACAAACATATTACATGACGGTAAATCCAAAAACACCACAACTACAGATTATGAAACCACAAAAAATTTGCGCGGGACTAATGTTGCCAACGTAAAAACATAGAAACTGCTATCTAACATAATATTACAGCGTCATGGCCCCATGTTCAGTATTTGAATCAGTATTTTTTGTAATGGTATCACTCAATTGCCAGGGCTCCTACCAGGGAGCGACTTGACAAATGTAAATTATCTCTCATAGCGAAGTTGAGGACCGACTGATATTTGGGGCTTATGAAAAAACGATGAGTGGAGATAGTAGGAAGAATGTTGCAAAAAAGCATTTAAAATGGAAAATGCATTGAGAAAAGCATTTAAAATGCAAAATGCAAAATGGTTTTTAGAAAAGCATTTAAAATGCAAAATGGAAAATACCCATTTTGCATTTTGCATTTCCATTTGAAATGGATTTATTTGAAATAAAGCACATCTCTGGATTTTGGCCGTGATAAACTCATCATACGAAACTATTTATATCATGCATAATATCCGAGAATATATAAAACCCAAATGAAATTTTTTGTTATTAAACATTGATATTATTAGAATTTTAATAATAATAAAAAAATATAATAAATTATTATAAGCATTAATTAGTCGCCTGTAATTTCAATACATATTGAAAATATTTCCCGAGTAAAAATAAATTCCGCCGAGCGACGGGAGTTTTTCGACGATTTATTTTTACTTAGGAGATATTTTCAATTTGTATTGATATTACAGGCGACTAATTATTGCTTATAATAATCTATTATCCTTTGTACTATGCATAAAAACCTCGTCTTATAAACATTAGTTTATCATTAAAAAAATATAATAAAAAATTAGTTATGCAAAGCTGCCACAAGGCATTTTGTCTGCAGAGTCTACCATTTTTATTTAATTAAATAAATATATAAATAAATATTGAAGACAATATTAGTGATTTCTAAACGAAAATCTGAAACAGAAAAATCAGAAAAAGAAACGGTCACATCTGGGACTCGAACCCAGGACCCCTGTCTTTCCGGGACAGTGCTCTACCAACTGCGCTAATGGGACCCTATTCTCCTCGGTCACTTTTAACTGTATCATACTTCGAATAAGAACTACTAACATTGTCTTCATTTTTCACCGCACATTTTTATTGGCAACTATCTTTATGTATGATCGCAAGATTCAACCCGAACTAAATGCAATCCAGACAGCGTCTTTTAGATAAACCTATCTTATTTTTTTAATTTATTTAATGTGCGACATCTGTTGACTTTTCTGCGAGTCTAGAATGAATATTTATTTTTCGGAATAACTTTATTGAGTAAAACCTCAAATTGTAATATTTAAATATTGAAGACAATATTAGTGATTTCTAAACGAAAATCTGAAACAGAAAAATCAGAAAAAGAAACGGTCACATCTGGGACTCGAACCCAGGACCCCTGTCTTTCCGGGACAGTGCTCTACCAACTGCGCTAATGGGACCCTATTCTCCTCGGTCACTTTTAACTGTATCATACTTCGAATAAGAACTACTAACATTGTCTTCATTTTTCACCGCACATTTTTATTGGCAACTATCTTTATGTATGATCGCAAGATTCAACCCGAACTAAATGCAATCCAGACAGCGTCTTTTAGATAAACCTTTCTTATTTTTTTTTTTATTTAATGTGCGACATCTGTTGACTTTTCTGCAAGTCTAGAATGAATATTTATTTTTCGGAATAACTTTATTGAGTAAAACCTCAAATTGTAATATTTAAATATTGAAGACAATATTAGTAAATCACTAATATTGTCTTCAATATATTATAATATTGTCTTCAATAATAAAAATGTGCGGTGAAAAATGAAGACAATGTTAGTAGTTCTTATTCGAAGTATGATACAGTTAAAAGTGACCGAGGAGAATAGGGTCCCATTAGCGCAGTTGGTAGAGCACTGTCCCGGAAAGACAGGGGTCCTGGGTTCGAGTCCCAGATGTGACCGTTTCTTTTTCTGATTTTTCTGTTTCAGATTTTCGTTTAGAAATCACTAATATTGTCTTCAATATTTAAATATTACAATTTGAGGTTTTACTCAATAAAGTTATTCCGAAAAATAAATAAATAAATATAACACAATAATAATCATTTTATTGATAAATTTAGTTTAATTTGATTGAACGACGATGTTTATCTTTAATGCACTAGTCTCTTTTGATTGGCGCTTCTTCTTTTATCATGTTCTTACCATTTTTCCCATTAAAAATATCATTTGGGCGAATTTTGTACATATCTCAAATTTAAACACACTTGGGCGAGTCCATTTTTATGAATTTTTGAATTCCTGAGTCTGTTTGACAAATTTGAAAGTGTACAAATATTTATTTTTTACATTAACCCCATACAGAAGGCCCCGAGGTAAATAATTTCCCTCTAGAGCCTACGCCATCTTTGGGGATGATGTATGAAAGGCTTTTTATGGAATTAAAGAGAAGAAGTTCTGGGAAAAAGTATGAGGGATGGATAGGAATCTAGGAATCAGTGTGTTCAGGAGTGACGGACGTGTGATATATCCTTCTCGCTGTAGCGTAATGCGATGGGTCGAGAAAGATCTGTTGTAGAGGTCTACGGGTCTCCCCAAATCAACCTTTCCCAATCCGGCATGCCGCGTAGCTGGTGGGTATCACCCGATGAACTCGGGCACCCCTGCTATGTCACCAAACGTAGCAAACCACTTAGGGTGACCTCTATGGCTGAGGTTTTGGTTATATGTTGGTATGGTTATTTATGGTTAAGCCCGCATACTAACTTCTGTAAATAGAATCCAATGCATGAATTGAATACTCCAGTAGTAGTTTTTGTTAATTGAAACGTCAAATGAACATGTATTATTATCTTAGTATGAAAACACTATCGTGAACGTAAACTTTCATAATTAGCGATGACCTAGAAATACTCGGTACAACGTAACATGATATATCCATTTCACTTAAAGTTCATTTCGCAAGACTTGATAATTGGGTCAGATAAAATATATTATGTAACTAACATTAAAACTGACCAAAATACATTGTGTGAAATATGAAACCAATATTTGCATAACTGTGATGTATTGATATTGTACAGGATAGAATACTGGGCCCTTAATCTCCAGTATTCTAACGAGGATAGGGATCTGGTAATATCTCTATTAATAGTCGTAGATTCTGATATACGGAGGTTGTTTAATTCGGAATATAATAAACTGACAATACAAGTAACAAGTTATCTAAAGGCCGTCTAGCGACAGAATGGCTTCCCGCCACCCGACGATGCAACCCGAGGCCTTTAGTACCGTTCGGTTATCTTCGGTAGAACCCGAAGCTGCCCGAACGCAAACACCATACTCTACAATAACCTTCATTACTACAAAAACCTACACATACTCATATTATATGTTACTTATTATAGTATATCATCTTCTTAATATACTAATATACTTATTAGAATACCATCTTCTTAATGTACTTATTATAATATCAACTTCTTAATGCACTTATAATAATATAATCTTATTGATGTACTTATTATAATATATCATCTTCTTAAAGTACTTATTATAATATCAACTTCTTAATGTACTTATAATAATATCATCTTATTAATGTACTTATTATAATATATCATCTTCTTAATGTACTTATTATAATATCAACTTCTTAATGCACTTATAATAATATCATCTTATTAATGTACTTATTATAATATATCATCTTCTTAATGTACTTATTATAATATCAACTTCTGCACTTCTTCTCACTGTACTTATTATAATATATCATCTTCCTAATATACTTATTATAATACCATCTTCTTAAAGCACTTATTATAATATCATCTTCTTAATGTCTTATTATAATATCATTGTTGTTGTTTTAAAAACAAAACCTTCTGTTGTCACTGTAATTTGCAGTAAATTATGTAAAATATGTATCATGTAAAAGCCCTTCAGGGAGTTTAAATTAATAAATAAAATAAAAATAAATCATCTTTATGCGCTTATTATAATATCATCTTAATAATGTCTTATTATAATATAATTTCTTGATGTACTTATTATAATATCATATTCTGTACTTATTCTTATCTACTTTATTTATTTATTATTATTGTTTACTAAATTTATGTACGTAGGTACTTATTATTATAAAATTATTTTCTTATTATTATGTACTCAATTAGCTTATATTTATTAACTTACTAATATTTACTTATTATTACACACACGTCACCAATAAAAGGAATAAACATACCACTTAGCAGACATTACAAGGAAACATATCATAGGTACTCAACATCAAGTATCATATTCCTGTATATTGTTTCATCACTGTAAAATCATATACTGTTATTTTTATAATATAAAATTACTTTGTAAGTAACCTGAAAGTATTTACCCTTTTTTATTTTCAGTTATTTATTATTAATTTTCTTTGTAATACTTATTTAGGCAGTAAAATGTTATTGTTGCTTTAAACTTACTGCCAAGCTGTAATTTTAGATTGAATAAATGTAGTGTTTATTTTTGTAATAAATTCGCAAGTTTGCATTCCAAATATGATATTGAATTCACATTATGTATTTTTTTGTAGTTGTTATTTACTATAATTTTGCTGCTGAGATGAGATGAGCGGCTTATTATTTTGTTGTAATAAGCCATTTTTGAATAAATGAATAAATCATATTACAAAATTAAGTGAACAATGTAAGTGCCACTAAAACTCAGAGTCCCAGTACGATTAAGGGAGTTATATGATGTGGTAGTCCTCTATCCCCCATCCATGAATAAGGTTCCCATTTTTTACATGAAGGGCGTGCTTTTGAAGATATAAGGGTTGGAGGTTTCACCGTCTAGAAATTTCAAAAACAGTCCAGAACATTCGAGAGTATTTGAGAGCATTCCACAACATTCCAGAACATCTCGGAATATTCGGAAATGTAGTGGAACGTTCGGGAACATCCCGGAACATGGAAGATCATAATGAACTAAAAACGGGATTACAGGCCGTTTACTGATAAACTTTTAGTAAATTCGTAAATGTGACAATACATGGTATCTATAAATAGTATAAAACAAACTCACTATTCGCATCTGTCTGTTTGTGCGTCTGTTTGAGTTTAAAAGAACTAATTCTTATAAACTATGCGACGGAGTTTGATAGGGTTTTCTCTATCATTTAGAGAATTTCTTACAGAAGATTTGTATATATATATATAATACATGTATATTATATTTATTGAAAGTAGAGAAAAGTCGAGCAACGCCGGGTACACGTCAGCAAGTAGACTAAAAACTAAAAACAGATTTTTAGTAGGTAGATCAATCGTGGCGTATCCATTTACCGCGTATCTTATTATCTTTTTGCCGACTTCTTCAAGAACGTTTACGATAAAAGTCAACCCAAACAGTTCTCCTTACCTAACTATTCTCCTAATTTCAATATAAACCTGTCTCATGTGCACATCGAACTAAACGAAATTATTAAAAAAATTAAACTTCTTGATCCCAATAAAAATGCTGGTCCTGACAACATTCCACCACTACTCTTACAGAAGTGTGTCACCGATCTTGCTTATCCCCTGTACACACTCTTTAGTCATTCTTTATCGAAAGGTATATTTCCCGATCTATGGAAACATAGTTATATAACACCTATCTTCAAGAAAGGGTATAAAAACGAAGTAACTAATTATAGACCGATATGCATACTATCAACAATTCCAAAACTCTTTGAGAAGCTTATCCTGGATAAAATAATTAGTTCATTTAAAGATGTTATGTGTACTGAACAGCATGGTTTTATAACCGGAAAATCAACACTAACTAACCACATTCATTTCATTTCCGATGCAATGGCGAAGAAGCTTCAAGTTGATTCAATTTACACTGACTTCAGCAAAGCGTTCGACAAGGTTTGTCACGCTATTCTCGTAGAAAAACTGTTTAAAGCTGGAGTTCGTGGAAATATGTTGCATTGGTTTATAAGCTATCTTTCAAATAGAAAACTTAGTGTTAAACTAAATGGGGAATCATCATATGATTTTTTTGCATCCAGTGGGGTACCGCAAGGTTCCCACATTGGACCTGTATTATTTATATTTTTTGTGAACGACATTTGTAATATTTTTAAAGGCATCGACGTACTTATGTTTGCAGATGATTTGAAACTTTTTAAAGCAATTCGAAACCTGGACGACTGTTATATTCTCTCAGCAAATTTGTCAAAATTAGTTCAGTGGTGTAACGATAATAAGCTATACCTTAATGTTAATAAATGCACAACTACGAGATTTTTCAAAATAAAAAATCCGATTTATTTTAATTACTCAATAAATAACATCATTCTCGAATCTGTTTCCCAAATAAATGTCTTAGGTGTTACATTCGACACCAAACTTAGCTTCATACCTCACATTGAAAATATTTCAAATAAGGGTTTAAAAATGTTAGGTTTTGTACTAAGAGTGGCTAAAGATTTTAACAACATTAAAACATTGAAACTTCTTTACACATCACTAGTGAGAAGTCAGGTTGAATATAATTCAACTGTATGGTCTCCCGACTATAATGCGCATTCTCAAACAATAGAAAGAGTACAAAATAAATTCCTAAGCTTTTTAAATTATAAACTAAAAATACCTAAAGAACAAATAAACTACACTTATCTATTATGGTTATCTAATCTATTAACTTTGAGTGACAGAAGAACTTTTTTCGATCTAGTATTTCTATTTAAAATCTTGCGTAATACAATTGACAGCCCTGAATTATTGGCGCTCATAAATTTGAATGTGCCAGCCAGAAACACAAGGTCAGTAATACCGTTTTATTGTGGTAATACTACGACCAGGACGCAGTTCAATATACCACTCCACAGAATTCAAAACTTGGGAAATATGTATTCGCACATAGATGTATGGAATATGTCACTGATACAATATAAACATGAAATAATCAAATCATTTATCCATGATACAAGTTCTCACTAAAGAAGTTCATTGTTAAATTTATCAACTACATCGGCAAATTAAATGTATGTTTCATAGAAGCATTATAAACCATCATAATCTGTAGTATTATTTAGTTATAAAAAAAAAGTTTTTTCATCATTAAAATTAACTTATATAAAATATTAAAATACAAATCGGACAGTTCCGAACTCCTGCAACTAGCTAATTCCCCGGTACAGCGGTTTCGTACTATGCGAAACCAATACCGAACCAATACCGTAACAATAATGTTGTGATTCTCTGATCACAGTACTTTAAATTTTGGTCTTTATTTTTCACTGAACTTAAAATTTAAATTTTTAATGCATTTATTTTTAATTCATTTATGTTTGCATGTATATTTCTTTCTCATGTTAAATTGTACTGCCTTTATGTATATATGTAAAAGCCTTCTGGGCGTAAAATATAATAAATAAAAAAAATAAATAAATAAAAAAAATAACTTACAATGACATATAATGTATTAGTCTAATACAGGGTTTTCCAATAAGAAGTGTTATTCTGATATTCAATCGTAAAAGATCAATGGTTTCGTTGCTTGTGTGGAACGTAGCGCCGTCTTGTTGAAAGTAAACGTTGTCCAGATCAATACCATTCAATTCCGGCCATAAAAAATCATTGATCATCTCTCGATAGCGATCCATTTACCGTAACTGTTGCTCCAGCCTCATTTTCGAAAAAGTAAGGTCCAATGACTCCGCCGGACCATAAACCGCACCAAACAATCACACGTTGAGGATAAAAAGGCTTATCAACAATAATTCTTGGGTTTTCCGAGCCCCAGATGCGACAATTCTGCTTGTTGACGAAGCCACCGAGGTGGAAATGGGCCTCATCACTCAAGATGTTTTGCATTTGATTTAGTCAAGTCAATTTTAATAATTTTGATGCGTTGTTGAAGCGTGTATCGTTCCATTTTTATTAATGGCGTAGTTTTTACTTATCAAATGTCAAAAAATGACAGCTTTAAAAGCAACATCTACCGAAATAACGGGCTATTCAAAATAACACCACTTGATCCTGTACTATATTATCATAATATTTTGTCTCACTGAATACTATAAGGTACCTAACCTAACCTAACAAAGCAAAAAAAATGCTCAATTTCATAATAAGAATTTTCAATGACGATGAATGAATAATATCGACTTTAAATTGTTTGTCTACTTCATTTAGTCCGAAGCAAAATTGAATTTGACTCACTTATTTGGTCATCACATTATAAGGTTCATTCAGATTCTATTGAAAAATACAGCACTAATTTTTAAAACATATAAATCATGTACATAATACTGTTGAAAATATAACCTACAACTCTCTTATGAAATATCTAAAATGAATGAAGCCGTCTGACAGATTGATGATTGGTATTTGATGTTAGTTTACTTTTTAATATCATTAATTCCCTTATTCACCGTGCATTAGTTCAATTGATTCTATATTTAGTATGATATTTGAAAGGTAGTCGACCGATTTGGTTGAAAATTTTAAAATTTGTTGTTATTAGTGACAGGAGAGTTTAAAAATATTTTAATGGTAGAATGGACGCCGGAGGAGAACTTAACGCAATATCTTTGCACCGTAATTACATACGGAGTCGAAGTAGTATAGTTTTTTTACAGTAACATTGTGAAATTCAGTAGTGAATGGTGGAAAAAGTCTGAGGCGCCCGAGAAAGTCATTAGCAAAAGCGAAGCATTACGGGGGATCCACTATTTCTTTAAATAAAATTCTAAATGATGCATCTCAAAGAAATATAGCAGATTCGGTAATGTTATTTAAAATTACACAACTAAATCGATAGTCCTGATCTTCTTCAACGCCTATTATTCCATTTTCCTAATTGCAACAGCAGACAGTCGCTTACTTTTAATCTCACTCTTTGCAGGACCAATTCCAAACAAAACTCATTTATCTAAAGATTTATTTAATTTAAATTACTACCATATTGACATTTTTAACTCGACTTTACGCGACATAAAACAAAAACTCACTAATCAACATAACTCAAACTACAAGTTCTTTGCCTCTTAATCGTAATCCTGTGTTTCCTCCTCCTCCACCCTAAAAACTAAAACTAAAAAAGGAATTAATTTAAGAGAACACCTCTATGAAATTGTACACCTTACCATTAACTATTCACCAGTGGAAAGTTCATAATTGGCATGATTAATTATATTATTATTAACAAATATATTATTATTGTATAATTACAGAGTTGCTGTTAGCTTTTCCGAAAATATATAAATTAATCTACGTAATACTAGAAGTCGGGATTTTTTTCATTACAGAATACTTATGGAGGAAAATAATTACACCGAGTCAGTCGGAATCTTCAATTTAAAAATCTTTTTTTTCTTGTTTATTCCAGATCTAATAAATATAAACATTACTTTTATTATAATTTAGTTTTTATATTAGTTAATGTATAATAAATACTTTATATTTTTTTCTATAGTATTTAAAGCCTCTATAAAGGGCGCTATTAAATAAATAAAATTAAGTGTTCACACTTATTCACAGAGTGCTTAATTTATTTGTACACCGACATTTGATGAACTACTTACGTTATATTTTCTAAGCTAGTTAATAGTGCTACCATATACGACTCTCCATAGTAATAATTTTATTGGCCCTGTAAAAACAAATTGAATAATTAAATAACACTTGCCGGACACAGAAGCGTACTTTCATTAAAAATTTCACTTTCTTTTAATAAATTATTGAAGGCACGTACTGAAAGGCTGTCAAGGGAAGGATATTGGCTGAAGGGAGATCATTTATCATTATTTTCAAATGAAGTAAGGCTAGTAATCAATAATTTTTATATTAGTGTTGACGATTTGTTAATTGCCATTTCCGTGCTATATTTGATATGATTCAAAAACCTGAAAAGTTTAGTGTGCAATCATACTTATTTATTTATTACGTACACCTATATTGTGAAGCACTAATATATTTTTTGTGTGCTGCCAATGTACTCGCCACCACGTTCGACTCTCTTTATTAACGTATGTTTTTTATTACACTGTAATTACTATTAAATCATAACTGATTGACTAATTGACAATCAGATATCTACTCTTGACTGACATAGTATGTAACAATTGTAGTAGTAATTAAACGTAGGTACTTTCATTGCCATCCATCGTAACAGTATATTGCTTTCCTTTTTTATGATGTAGGGAGCTAGTTCCCGTAGGCTGCCAAGTGCACTATGTAACTGTGGTGTCTTGGTGACCTTCCATGCCAAGTTCACTATCTAACTGTGGTGTCTTGGTGACCTTCCATGCCAAGTGCACTATCTAACTGTGGTGTCTTGGTGACCTTCCATGCCAAGTGCACTATCTAACTGTGGTGTCTTGGTGACCTTCCATGCCAAGTTCACTATCTAACTGTGGTGTCTTGGTGACCTTCCATGCCAAGTGCACTATCTAACTGTAGTGTCTTGGTGACCTTCCATGCCAAGTGCACTATCTAACTGTGGTGTCTCGGTGACCTTCCATGCCAAGTGCACTATCTAACTGTGGTGTCTTGGTGAGCTTCCAAATATATTGCTACAAATACACAATTAATTGCTACAACTCCCCTGCCGAGTGCACTACGCAATCTGATGCGGTTAGCAATACACTTGGATGTTCGAGAGTTTTCAATTACACTTCGGTTCGTTCCGAGATAACGGATTTTTTTATTAACTAACTAACCATCACGCCGTTTCCCCGCAGGGTAGACACATACTCCTTGCTTCATTTACATTTATGCATCGTCTCATCATACTCTTCTATTATTCTTACTCTTTACATGGCCCGACTCAAGTATCTGATTCACTTGATCGTGCCATGTCCTCCTCGAGCGTCCCCGACTTCTTCTACCATTCACATTTGCGTCATATATTGTCCTTACGCTCCTTTCTTCGTTCATTTGCTTTACATGCCCAAACCATTTAAGCTTCCCTTTCTTATTCTTTCTCATCACGCTTACATCAGCCTTGCATTCTTTGTGGATCTCAACATTTCTCAAACGATCATTCATGGTTTTACCACACACACGCCTCAGGGATCTCATTTCATTCAGTTTACTTTCATCCTCTCTCTGTCAGTTACATTCCTCACTTCCATACACCAGGGTAGGTACCAGCACTCCATTGTGGACTGCTAACTTCGCTTCTTTGGACATTTTTATGTTAGCGCCAACTGCGTTCAGTCCTCCATTAATGGAGTTACCTGCATTTACCCTTCTTTCAATACCTCTGTCAGCCTTCCCATCTCTCGTAAATATACTTTTTATTATCGTGTCGTATTTACAATAAATATCTAACTGGAATCATGTCCAATCTATAGGATTCTCAAGTTATTTTGAAGCTTGGGAACTGCTCACTAAAAATGCTCGCCTGTAGATCGACTAACATCGGCGATCATCGTAACCATTCGGGTATTGGACACAAACGTCCGACAGTTGTCTCTATCATGTGGTACTTCTACTGACACCTTATTTGTATGCCTTACTTGAAAGAATTGAGTTTTTATACGGGAAAAACTATTTATTCATGTTCATATAGCGTGTGTACGAGCGCAAACAAATTATTAGTATTAATATTTTAAAGCATGACCTCAAAAAGTGTATTTTCATAAAATAATAAAACTAATGCCATTTATGAAAGCATAGATTATAACGTACGTTACGTTTACGCTTAAGTTACAGAGTTAAGTAACTGATTTGGCTCAAACGCACAGTTTTATTCATATTTTTTTATGATAAACTAATGTTTATAAGACAAGGTTTCTTGTGCATAGCACAAAGGATAACAAATTATTATATGCAATAATTAGTCGCCTGAAATATCCATACAAATTGAAAATATCTCCCGAGTAAAAATAAATGCCGCCAACGGGAATTGAACCCGCACCTTCTGATGTCCGGTCGGGTGCTCTGGATCACTGAGCCACGTTGGCTTATTTCCAACACGCCAAATAATTCAATATGTAATGGTACTTCAATCAACAATTACTGCTTACTATATTTTCTTTTATGGCAGGATCAATAGTACAAACGAGTTTCTGGGTGAAAGATCATATACAGAATTGGTTGGCGTTGCTTGAAACAGTTTTAGGCGTGTTTTGTGACCACATCTGAATAGTAAGATTCTTCCCAGCTTTCCACTGTTACTGTTGCTCCACTGGCTGCAGATTATGGGGAGCAGCTGGGACGTTTGTGTTAAGTATACATAAAAAAATGTTTCATGCATATTTCACTATTGTTTATGATTTTTTAACGGATTAACAATCTTTCACACACATAAATCATTAGAGTAAATTAGTTTCGGTGATTTGGCAATGAATGAACTTATTGAATAATATGTCCACGGACATTATAACAACACAAAGAATCATATAACCTTGAGATTTTCCGTACAATCATAGATAAGCATTTATATTTAGAATAGTCAAATCATTCTAAAAATCAGTTCGCGTGGGTAACTATAAAAAAGATAAACAGTACACTACAGAGCGAATGAAACATAATGCACAATATTCGAAGGTCTTAAATAAAATATTACTTTTATTCCTCCAAGTTTGTCCATCCTGGGCGGTTCTCATCTTTTCGAGAACTGTGATCGTCTTCAGGTCGTCAGACAAACTTATCGATCGTCGATCTCTTTTCCTCTTTCCCAGCCAAGGAACGGCATCAGATGACATCGTAATTTTTATGTCTCTGCCTTACTTGCAGATTTCTGTGTTGGGAACTCTTTGATAAAGTAAAAGGTTATTTTACTATAATTGTGTTTATTTTAGTAACAATTAATAAGTCTGGATTTAGCTACACTGTTCATTACCCGAGGTTTGGTAATTCTCTGTTTCTAGACGCATGTTGTCTGTCAATAATATCCCACAGGCAATTGTTACACTCTAACGACATCTGTCATACTCTGGAGTAAGCTTTATGACTAGTGCCATCTATCGCTTGAATACCCAACTTATTACCAAACATCACCGACGTTGTCAAGTTGAAAAAAAAAATCATAGAAAATTTAACTAAATTTGGATACACTTTTGAATATTTCACTACATTATTTAATGCATTATTAAATTATAAATAGTAATGCTTCAGAAGAAGCAATGTCGGTGTAGGGTCCAGTAGGTAATAGGTACAGTATAGAATATATATGGTACGTTCCAGAAAGATATACCATCATTCAGATTTGAAGAGTTTCTTGTTTGATGAACAGATCTGAATAGCTAGGTGCTTCTCACACCTTGCTCTTCCCATCTCCTTCCCCTCCCCACTATTTTCAGACGGATGGGAGCAGTTAGGACTATTGTGCGGTTTTAACATAAAAAGTGCTTGTGTTCAGCAAGTCGATTGAAATCGTTTTCTTATTAATTTCAACGTAGACGCATTGCTATGGAATTCCCGTTTAGTAAACTGAATTAATTCTTTTACATAATAAGTTCATACCTAGTCAGTGCACGTGCATGTTGAGGCCATTTATAGGTGGACCTATTTATATATGTCACGTTCAGGGTTCTGCTTTTCCAGGTTGTTACACCTCAATCTGCGTTCAGAGTAGCCACTACAAGGAAAATCTGTCACAGAGCGGAAAGTTCCTGGGCTTCGGAACTAAAGGACACGTGTTCGAAACCAGATACATATTTTATTTAAAATAGTATATAATGTTCACACTACGTTAGATTAAATTTCACGGAAAATATAATAAAATAGCATACAATTCGTGTATCTACCTGCCTACACAGAAAAAGGAGACAACACATACAAAATGACAACGGTGTAAGAAAACGGGTCGTTTCCACGACTCGTTCTTGAGTTCAACAGCTCGGCTGTGAAAAGGAGTGGAAAAAAAGAACATCCACACAGCATCCCCAAAGATGACATTTACCCTAAATTAAGTTATTTTCCTTGTGGCATATGTATAAAAAATAGTTTTTTTAAGCTGATAGTATAATTTATATGTAACGAAAACAAAGATTTAAATCTCTCAGAATCAAAAAATGGGTTATGCCTAAATACAATAAAAAATAAGTTTAACGTATTTTGTAAAGTATCATTAACATCATAAAAATGAGTTGTTAAAAGGTTTAAACTAGATATAAAAAATGTAATTTTTTATAACTAAATAAAAACATACAAAAATGGCATTACTTGAAATGGCTTACCCTCGAAATTTAGTGAAACTTAATTTATCATGCTAACCTTGAACCTTGAACATATCAATTACATCTATATTATTTCGTATCATCTGCGAGTCACCCTGTGTATTATTTAAAGTTCCTTTGCGAGATCAGGTATTTAAATTAATAAATATTATGTAAGAATCCAGTTGTTTGATACAGTCACTATCATGGACGTATCCTTACTCCTTACTCATGGCTGCAACAATTAGCAGAGAAACTCGTTTTTACAATTTCACAGTTCGGCACAGAGTGTCCGATGTTGGACACAGTACCAGGCAGGAGGTCTTTAGGTTTGCATGTTCTAAAAGACCTCTCGACAAATAATTCATTCGAAATTAAAACAAACATTTTTTTTTAATAATCGTTAAATTGACAAGTTTTAAAAATAATATTGTTGTTAGTGTCTTGTGAAAAAAGTGAAAATGTAAGTTTTTATGAAGTGTTAATTTGTTAAGTTAATTTTTCAATAATAATATGTCATTGATCTTTCTGTCACAGTGTTATTTTTTTGTAAGAATTCTCATATAGTATATTTTTCAATGCTGATAATGTGTGTGAAAATGAAATTTACATAAGTTTTAAAATGTATTTGTAGTTTTCAAAAAGTATCATCGTGATTTATTTTTGGGGTATTATGCCGTGTTGCGCTACCTCCTTCTTTTTGTTTCGGTCAGCGTTACAGTATCCACCATGACGACAGATGTATAATCATTTAATTTGTAAATATTTGTTTACGGTGTTCAGTATGTAGAACTCCGTTTTTTTTTAAATAATCTATACTGTAACTGTCTGGAGTTCCCGGTACTGCCCGCGCTTTACGTAGAGTTTTCTAAAGTATTTACTTATAAATTAGTACTTATTATTTACTTTAGAAAACTCTATTCATTTGAATACAGTAATTTTTTTCTTAATTTGACCGTCAAGTGCAAAATTTCAACAATTAATAAATCTCGGAATAAAACGGTAGATTTGTATGAAAAAACAAAGCCAGGCAATTTATTTGATTGCTTTGTGTTATTACACGATTTACTCATTAAAAATAATATAAAGTAAATTCGCGGCACGTTCCAGAGTGGAAGATACTCTAAGTATCACCCTGGAGTAAGATCACTATTCAGAATCGAAACGTTGATTGAAATTTCTTTTGCCATGTTGGGTGGCTATATCTGAATAGCCAGGTACTTGCCCGTCGTCACGCTTGCTCCATCTTCATTCGCGCATAGTATCATATTTGTACAATATTTTATTTTGCGTTCCACGACTCATTTGAACATGTAATGCGTTTTCCCGAGAGTCCCCTATTTATTATTCCTTCCACCAAAACGTCATAATAATAGATTCATCTGATACTTCTTTCTCCTTCAAAACTCCATTCGTTTTCAAAACATTTTTACTACAACCTTTTCCTGTTAATTGGTCACATTATATTTATATAAGTAACACGCATAAATATATCTCATTACCATATTTTTTAAACATTTTATATTACCTCTGATAGCTCCATTCCTCCATTAAGCAAGTCACACGTAATTAAGTAATTTTAATTTTTACGACGCGTATGCCTAAGGGATTTCATTTCTTCTGCATTCGGTATATTTTCGTAGATAGGTACTTTTAAACTAAGTAACCAACAAGTAGGCAGTAGCTCAGTTTTAAACTAAGTAACCAACAAGTTGGAAACAAGTAGTATAAAGGGTGGACTGCCAAACAACTATGTCTTGGTACATTCTCCTTACTTTATTCACATTCATATAACCTAAACCGAAAACCTCTTATGTGGATATTTTTCCATCTCTCTCCTGACGTACATAGTTGTTGTCTGTACTAATTGAGTTGAAACAAAGTGTTACTTCTACAATTTAGGCGTATTTAGCAGTAATCTGAGTAAGGTAACTTTACCAAATTTTTCATAATTAAGTTTCAAAGCAGGAGGAAGGTCAGTATCTACATTAAATTTCGTAAAACAACACCCACCCTTCTTTACCACCCCTTAATGTAGAATAAAGACCGGACAACGCTGGGTGCTTCAGCTGATATATGTCATACTCGTACATGTAATCCGGCCTCAACAAATGATTATTTGTTTTTGCCCTATAAATTCCAAAACTTTTGGACCGATTTCGTATTAGTGTCAGGACTGTTTAAATGGTAGTTTGAATTGTAGATGAAGTCAGGTATGCTCAGGGAAGAATTTACGCATTATCTCTGCACGGTAATAAGATAAGAAGTTAAATCAAAGTCGATTTAGTGTAGATTTTTTAAAGTAACAATTTTGTATACAGGTAGCGAATTGTAGAAAAAGTCGGAAGGCCCGAGGAAGACTTAATTCGTATTTCTGTACTGGAATGATATGTCAAGTAGAAATATAGACGATATAATGCAGTTTTTGAACAGTTAAAATGTGGATATCATGATAGTACATAAAGTGCATGGTAGAAAATACACTAATCAAATATTTATTTGTGATAAAAAGAGGCGTACGGGACGAACGATTCATACATAAGCACACACTTCACCACAACCTTAGATTACACATCTGCCCTGATGATGAACACTGCAATGCTGTCCGAAACGTTGGCTAAAGAAGGAGGTAGCGCAACACGGCATAATACCCCAAAAACAAATCACTTTAATACTTCTGACCGTGAAAATCTCAAATCATACCTAACGATGAAAGAGGTGTAAGGGCAATGTGTGACTTGGAAGTGAATGGTTGAACAAATCGAGGACGCCCGAGGAAGATGTGGAACGCTCGAGTGAAAAAATAATAGTATTTATACGTGTACCCAGTTGACAGAACCATTCGTAAGTCCCGAGCAATGCCGGGTACACGTCAGCTAGTGTTAAATGAATATTAAAATTATGTCATAAAGTTACCAACGATTCGATCCAATTACAGGACAATGTGTTATATGCACCATATAGGCAGGTGACCCTGGTTACTTCGCTGTAGCAAATTGTAGTCATATTTTAATAAATTTAAATATATTATTAAAGAGTGATTATTTAATTTAAAACTACCATAATTTTATAGTCGATATTACTCATTTATGGCGTCCATTAAAATTAAAATTTTCATAATAATAACGTACATGTTACCATTGTCGTTATCCAGCTGTTGAATGTTATAGCTCTCTAAAAATAGATTTACCTTAGGTACATAATCAATGCTAACTAAAATGTAGATTACAATTTATCCTAGGATAATCAATGCTAACTAAAATATTTTTAACAATTTATCTTAGGTACATAATCAACGCTAGCTAAAATGTAGATTACAATTTATCCTAGGTGCTAATCAATGCTAACTAAAACATTTTTAACAATTTTACTTAGGTACATAATCAACGCTAACTAAAAGGTAGATTACAATTTATCCTAAGTGCTAATCAATGCTGACTAAAACATTTGTAACAATTTATCATAGGTACATAATCAATGCTAACTAAAACATAAATAACAATTTATCTTAGGTACGTAATCAAAGCTAGCTAAAACATAGATAAAAATTTATCTTAGGTCCTTAATCAATGCCAACTAAAACATTTATGAAAAATAATCATAGGTAAAACAAAAGTATAAGGAAAAAAGTTACAAAAATTATTATGAAGAAAAAATCAACCTATACAACATCTATTTCTATTAAAAGTTTCTTTTTTTGTTGGACTACGGATTTAACTTCCTTAATTGCTGTGAACTTTTAAAATGTCTTTTAAAACATCACAAAAAAAATATTGTTTGAGGATTGAATCTTCCACCCCAGGGACTGTAGTCAACAACGCTAGCACTTTTAAGCCAAATCCCAATTGGATAGTACCGACATTTTTTTTATTTATTGCATTGAATGACTCAAATATAAAAATGGAAAAAAGAAAAAGTTTTAACTAGCTTTCTGAAGTTTAACAGTAAAAAGAACAATGAAAGAAAACGCGATTCATAATGCTTTTAGAGACATGAAGTCACGTACAAGACAAAACAAATCTCACACATATTTAAATATAGGGATGGTCCGACGCTATGTAGAAAACTTAGGCTTGCACAGTGCGGGTGTAAACTATGTTAAGTTTAAATATGGGGATGGTCCAACGCTATGCAGGAAATCCGTTTGCACAGCGCGGGTGTAAAATATGTTAAGTTTAAATATAGGGATGGTCCAACGCTATGCAGGAAATCCGTTTGCACAGCGCGGGTGTAAAATATGTTAAGTTTAAATATAGGGATAGTCAAACGTTATGTAGAAAACCTAGGCTTGCACAGCGCGGGTGTAAACTGTGTTAAGTTTAAATATAGGGATGGTCCGACGCTATGTAGAAAACCTAGGCTTGCACAGTGCCGGTGTAAACTGTGTTAAGTTTAAATATAGGGATGGTCCAACGCCATGCAGGAAATCCGTTTGCACAGCGCGGGTGTAAAATATGTTAAGTTTAAATATAGGGATAGTCCGACGTTATGTAGAAAACCTAGGCTTGCACAGCGCGGGTGTAAACTGTGTTAAGTTTAAATATAGGGATGGTCCGACGTAAGCTGTGTTAAGTTTAAAATGATGTATTTCAGTATGCAAGACTGATCTAAGCGTAATGACGATGATGATGATGATGAATGCGAATATGTACGGAAGTTGAAGACGCCCGAGAAAGATATCACGATCAAGTAAACTAAATACATAAGTGACATCATGTCAGTTAGAATAACAGAAGAACCGAATATGTATGAAGGTGACTGAAGCAAGGAGTGTGTGCCAAGACCGAGTTGTTTGGCGGTGTGTTCTTTCTGCTTACCCCTGCAGTGAAACGGCTTACTGGTTATTTAATTATTAGTTAGTTAGTTAAACAAACCAAATTATAATGTATAAAATCCCGGATTATTCATGACATTTACATGTTGACTTGATTCATTGTGACTTTAAAGTTTAGTTTTATTGTATGCAATAAAAAATGCGATTGAATATTTATTCCTTAACCCCTTTGAAACGTCTTTAAAACATATTATTATAATAATTTCACGACTTCTTATATTCTAAATAACTTTTCTGAAGTCGGTTACATGTCATCATAGATTTACAAAAACAATATAATTATCACTTTTTCGCTAAATAGAGTTATACTTATATTTATGACTATTTAAGTGGAAATTCTGTAAAAATGATGCAATAACATTACTTAACATAAATTACCTAATTATAACTCACACTCAGAGTATATATCAGAACTTTGAGTGGTATTTTCTCCGGAACTGTAGAACTGTGGAACTGGAATCACTGACCTAATTATCAATAATCTAAATATCATGTCATTTAAACAAATCTATGCTAAAACTATACTTAGCTTTACTCTCAAAAATAACACACCTGATCTATTAACCAACATACCCAACAAAATCACTTAATCCTTCAATCAAAGGTACATCCAAGAAGCAAAAACAAAACACAACATTATGACTGAGAAATTTAAAATTTACTACGCCATAAAACATAACGATAGATTACCACTCTCCTACAAAAAACCTTCATAAAATAATGAATCTGGAACACAGGGAGACCTGTGAATATTATCTCATAGAATATTGCAACCAAAACACAGTCGGATTGAAGTGAAACAACCTCTATATAAATTGTATTACTTTTTATATTGAAAATGTAAAATGTTAAGTATTCAGAAATACAAAAAAAAAACTGTAACGTACATACCAACTAGTGTAATATGTATTAGATTACATTATCATTGAAATTGAATAAAATAAACGTATGTGTCCCCAAATCCCAGTGAGGAAAACATTATAAAATATAATTATGTTAATACGAATCATAGCAAATAAATAAACATGTACTTAATAAAATAAAGTTTTTTAATCGACAAGATGTCGGCTGACAAAGGTTAACTGTCAAGGGCAATTTAACATTTGGCATAATGATCAATAATAGTTTGTTTATAAATTTGTATAAAAAAATAACTCCGCCAGTCACGAGAAGTAAATAAACTGTAAAAATCACAAGACCGAGTGTTAACTGACTCCTAAGTTCTTACAACCAACGCAACGCCTTTGCAACAATCTCAGCAAGGTTGGCCTAACTTGAAGGCTAATTCACAATACGCGGAAAGAGATACATGGGAATTGGTTTTTGATGATAAATTAACTGCTCGGCCTTTTTCGTAAACAAAAAGAAAAAGATGTCAAAACACCCAACCAAAATGTATATTTTTTAAAATCCGAAGACAGCAAATATCAAATTCGGATTTGAGCTGTTTTATTTATTTGTAAGGGTATTGTGCAATTCAATTTTCATGATTTTAGGCGCAACTTTGGCAATTTTGATAATTATTTTAAAAATAAGTTTTCCCTCTTGCTATATATTTATTTATGTCTATTCTTGAATACACATTTTACAAATGATTACAGTGGTTTATATTGTGGTACAGAAAAAAGGTACAAAACATAGGTTGATATAGGTAAAACTGTGTGTGTATGTTACGTGAACACCTCACTAGGAGAACCTGTGCTGTGTTTGTGATTAAGTGTGACAAGTATTTATGTGTTGTAGTAGATAGTTAGTTTTATTTTTTTTCACAGACATATATTCAAACATGCAAACATACATATCTATATGAGTGTATGTATTGTTGGATAATTCTTGAAAAACGTGTATAATATTTAATTTTACTTATTGTATTTTGGTTATGTTTGGTTTGGAATTATAATCTTTTGAAAACATTAAATATCTTGATTTAAATTGTACAAATTGGAAATATGATGAAATATAAAATAAAAAAATAAAATTAATACAAATTAAGTGATTTGATGGCGTAGATTTAAATTATTACAGAGGACCGATTTAGGTTGGAACTTAATTTTTTTATTGTGTTATGTGAAACCGCACGAGAGTCCCAACTGCTCACAACCGTCTGGAGCCCGTGGGGAGGAAAAGTAGATCGTTGAGAGGAAAGAGGGGAAGTATCTGGCTATTCAGATCTGGTTACCAAACACGGCCAAAGCCACGTTTCAATTCTGTATAGTAGTTAACACCAGGGCGATAATTAAAGTTTCTTCCACACTGGAACGTGCCGCCAATATACTACATATAATTTTGAATGAGTAATTTGCGAAATAACACAAATTAATCAAATGCAATCACGACCTCCAGCTTATACGTATACCCCCGACTACGGAGGCCGTTTCTATTATTATATTAATACATCAGTTACGGCAAGATTATATTTTCAATAAATGCTACTAATTCACAAAAGTTATTTCTGAAAAACATGACAAATTTTTATTATTTTATTTTCTGTATTTTATAATTAAAAATACAAATAAATAAAAAAAAAAATAGCTCACTTCCATACTAGATATTTGCAATACAAAAAAAAATCATTTGGTCCGGTATTTTGGCCTCAAATCTAAAATTTAAATATTTGTTGTTTCGCCGTTTTTCTCAAATGTGAATATATTTACGAGTAAGTCAGAAATTTCATTATTTTCAAATGTGGCAAGCAAATTTATATTCAATGGTCGTTAAATAAAATACTAGCCATTATATTTTCCCTGGATGTTTTAATCCGCAATATTATTAGCATATTAGATACTTTCGAGAACGAGTTTTTTCAATGTCAAGATATTGCAAGGTTTGGAAATGCTGTTTTTTAATGTGATTTACCACGCCAGAATGCCAACAATTCCCAACCGTCTGAAGCTAGTGAGTAGGCATGGGAGAAAGATGGGGAAGTACCTGTTAGTATGGTGTTCATCCGACAGGTAAATTTCTGATCGTCGTTATTTGTGATCCAAAAAAATTATTATATACGAATATTTTATAAATACTTTCAGCCTCATAAATCTTACAACTATTTTTCATGGGTTCGCACTTTTAGTAGCTGACTAGGAACACAAGACAAAGTGTAACATTCTTCTGCAATATATATACAACCAACCATCAGACACACTCA
The DNA here is from genome assembly GCA_026573805.1 of Hesperophylax magnus. Classification (NCBI taxonomy): domain Eukaryota; kingdom Metazoa; phylum Arthropoda; class Insecta; order Trichoptera; family Limnephilidae; genus Hesperophylax; species Hesperophylax magnus. The sequence continues at coordinate 2,481,762 of JAIUSX010000018.1, forward strand.
CTAACCAATAGGATGCATGATCTGGGCAACAAGTTTGGGGGTACTTTTGATATATTTACTGACTCCATTTATAGAACTAAGGGTAATCTACACCAGCACTTTGTTGAATCCTACAAATTATAGTAGGGTGTAATATAGTTTTAGTGATTTGTCTTATATGTAGTATTGTTCTAGCTACTATATTATTTAATGTTACTGTTACATCGTTTACTAATATTGGTTCATATGCAATTTATCAGCTTAACGTTATTTCGTGCTTTAAAAACTTTGTGTATAATTTTTGATAGCTCACTACGTATATTATTCTGTTATTAAAATTCACGTTAAAGCCCGGTTGGGCTTTAAACCAAATAAAATTAATTTAATTTATAAATAATTTTACTTTTTCAAATTATTTCTAAATCAGAAATTTATTTTGCAGTGTTATCCCCAGTAATCCTCAATATCTATGGTGTTGATGCAACGTCAAACTGTAGATATTTAATGATGCAGATGAGTCGTAGCTCTAATTCTATGGATTATTATTATTGTCATTTTTATTAAAGTGTGTTGACGTTTTGATAACGATTGTTTCCGTGTTTCGTATTAAATTATTGTGTTTCTTAAAATATAATAAAAATTTTTAAATGTCGTACAGTATGAATAATAACGTCTATGAATGCAAGCCACTGGATTCTGGGTACGCATACAATTTCATGAATAATAATATCAACATTATAGGACATCAAAAGCGCAATTAAATGTTATTTCGTAATTGCTGCACATATTTATTATTATTAATTGAATCGTTTAATGAAGATAATTACAACCATCGTGATTATTGATTATTACGCAAAATGTAATCGTTAACTTTGTGTTTACCAAGGAATGTTACAAAGTTAGTTTTATCTCCGATATAATAAATACAATACTATGTGGTTGAATTGCGCTGCTAAGTCGTCATTTTAAATCTAGATATAAATTAATTAAATTAAATATAGATATAAAGAGTATAAGTCAAAGAATTAAATTTAATATTATTTCATCTTTCAATCTCTGGGACAATATCTTCACGTGGTATCAAAATAAAAAATATAATTCATTAAAATATAGGCATATATTATATTACACAATACAAGTAATCACAGTTTATAGATTTGAAATCGCTCTCCTGAAATTTTGTTTTTGAAAAATTATTGACTTGTAGTCTTTTTGCTTAATCTATAAATAGTATAAAACAAATTAACTATCCGCATATATGTGTAAGCGCGCTTAGCTGTTTTAAAATGTATAATTTCATAATAATATTTAATAGGATTTCATTACCATTTAAAGAATTTCTTCCGGAAGGTTTATACATACATGTATTATTTTTTTAATTTAAAAAATATTTTTAGCGCTTACATTGGTAACGCTGTGTAAATCTTATGAGATACATCAAAATAATGTAAAATGGAATAGTACATCTTCCTCAAAATCTCAAAATTTTAATCCGAACCATTGTCCCCGAGCCGGGTACACGTCAGCCAGTAAAAAATTGACATAAAATCAATTTAAATCATGCTTGTGTGTTAATGATTGAATCATTTTCCGCTAATTATGATAAAGAATTGCACAAGAATGAATACTAATTAATATTGTCAGGTTATTCATAACGCGGATGTGTATGTTAAGTATTTTATGCTTAGGTGAGATTTTATGGTAGGTTTTAAAATTAGTAAATGAGAAATGTATTATTTGATAGTGTAACAATAATCACAGTGCAGAAATTTGTAGTAACAACGAATGTTTCGGATTAGTTTAACCAGGTCAAGGTCGGGATATCTACATGGCTATAATTTTATGACTTTATTATGAGATTGGCCAACCATTCGAAAACTTACGACTGTAATAGAGTTACCTTCGTAAAATCGTAAATGCTTATATTATTATTAATATCATTTATAAAGTTTCTTTTTTCCTTAATAAAATGCAGGTGTTCGTCGTTATTTCGTTATAGTTTTCTGTTTTGATTTGCTAAATTATTTTAGTTCCATTTTTTTATTTTGTTTTTATATTGCTTGATTGCTGTACGTGTGGTTATGTTGGGTATTATTGTATGAGAAATGTAGAGATTTGCAAATAATGCAAGGCTGATGTAAGCGCAATGAAGTAACTAAGAAAGGGAGGCTTGGATGGTTTGGACATGTAGAGCGAATGAACGAAGAAAGGAGGGTAAGTGGTGAAAGGATTCGGGACGCCCGAGGAAGACATCACAGGATCAAAATAACATCAAAGTAGTAAATGGCTGTTTCTAAATTTACCAGATCATAATTTGTTGTCAAAACAGTACTAGTCGCTTACATTTTATTCACTAACCTATAATAATATTATCTGGAATCTATATGCATTATCCTGACCTACATAATATTATCTGGAATCTTTATGCGTTATTCTGACCTACCTAATTTAATCTGGAATCTTTATGCATTATTTTGACTTACATAATATTATTTGGAACCTTTATGCATTATTCGTACCTACATAATATTATCTGGAATCTATATGCATTATTCGGTGACCGGATGAATCATCATAATGATAATTCATCACATCTTTAAGAAGTTATATAAAGTCATGGAAAGTGATGAAACAAAAACTTTACTAACTGAGTTCAGTAGGTTAGGTTTAATTTTTTTTTCATCGTTTCTAATAACTTTATATCATTTTTTAAAAGTGTTTTGAATTGTCACTGTATTGAGTTATCATGGAACCGCATTATTCGTACCTACATAATATTATCTGGAATTTTTATGCATTATTCGTACCTACATAATATTATCTGGAATCTATATACATTATTCTGACCTACAGAATATTATCCGGAATCTAAATGTTTTATTTATACCAACATAATATTATCTGGAATTTATATGCATTATTCGTACCTTAATAATATTATCTGGAATCTTTAAACATAATTCGTACCTACATAATATTATCTGGAATCTAAATGCATTATTCATACCTACATAATATTATCTTGAATCTATAAGCATTCTTCGTACCTAGATAATATTATCTGGAATCTATAAGAATTATTCAAGCTTACATAATATTTTCTGTAATCTATAAGCATTATTTGTACCTACATAATATAATAATAACAACATAGCATTTATACAGTGCAGTTTAGTGTCATTTAATTTCATTAACACACTTAAAAATAATAATTTGGTATGTTCTTAAAATGATTACTACATATTTAATATAATTGCGAAAACAATAAAACCGAAAAATTCGAGGTTTTAGTTTTTTTATAAATTTAGAAACCATTGACAATTCATCTGGACTTATTATTGTCTGATAAAATGTGGCAAGTAAGAAACACTCTTAAGGCGAAGCTTATTGCTAAATCACTTTTTTGATTAATCTTTATAACGAATTATGAATACCAAGAAACATAATTTAAATAATTTTATCGTTTTGCTTGAGTAGAATACAATAAAATAAACCACTCAATAAAAAATATAAATGTAAACTACTAAAAAAAACTTTTTTTCAATAGATATGTATGAACGCGTAAAGGAAACAACTTTTTAAAAATACAGTAATATAGATAAGATTATCTGTGACAGTTTCACTTGATTAACTTTTTTGCTTTCTTATAAAATTATTTACAAAATAAATAAAAAAACAGTTTTGTGCTTGAAGTCGAACGTTTCTAGACTCCGTTTGTCAAGCGATTTTAATGCCTATTACCTACAATATAAGGTATACCAAGAAAATACACATTTTTTGCTTGTAGCTTCCTCTTAATATTCAAAACAAAGATATTTGCATGAACCAAATAAACTATAGGACGGCGGCGTTTCCGTATACAAAAGTTTCTTCGAATACTGCATCAAGGCGGACTGGACAAGCCTGGGCGCCTGAAGTATTTTGAGGTGTCAAGTGATTAAGCCTTTGCCGTGCCGTAATAGAGCAATGACGGATTGCAAATGGTGAAGATCATTCTTGATATTCGTTGTGATTGCTGATTTGTATGTTGTTTTACCGCAAGTATATAAATAAACAGAGTGATAAGAATATTGAAAACAGTGAAGTTTAATTAATAAATAAATTTGCTTTTTGCGCGCCCAGACCTCTACTTTAGTCGGCCTTACATTTTCTGTACAACGTATACAAAATTTCAAAGGGAAATAACTGAACTATTTATAATAATTTAAAAAATAAGTAATTTGCTTGTTTTTTTAAATTAAATGTTATTCCTTGGCCTTTACTAGTATTTTCTGAATAATTAAAACACTTTCTCTTCACACACGAGAAAATTTTGGCATTTTTAAGGCAATTAACTTAGAGGTAGCAAACTTTCATTAAGTGTGACAGTTTAGTACTGAAACGACGAAATCGAAAGCACTACAATTGACGTACCACTTCACTTGACACCTCAATTGACTTCTGCTAGTTATATAATAATAATAATAGAAATAAATTTATTTCCCTGTTTCTGTGCGATTCGTTGGTATTATAAGCTTCTATTTGCTTGTCCCTTTATCATATTTTTATATCACCGCTTAACAAACGTATTAATGATGATGCATTATGAACAACCAAATAATTTTCATTATAACCTTCCGCATAATGGCTATTTACCTAACGTCCCTATGTAGGTTACGAGATAGGTGCAGCTTGTCTTCTAATAATACTATGTAAAATGTTGATACAAAGTTAGTGACGTCCCACCTTTAGTAATGTATTTTTTTTGATGAATTAATCATATCGACAGGAGAGGAATATCTATCAATAAAAATGTTTGTTGGTAAATTTCCATGTTAGAATACTATGATCGTTCTTTTAGAACAGGCCCGCTCATATGGAATAGACTTCCCTCAGCTCTTACTAATCTCCAGAATTTGGCTGAATTTAAACGGGCTTTGAAATAAAATTATTTAATTCATTACATTACATTCATAAATCTTAACTTCTTTTCAATATTTTATAATAAGCCATATTCTTAAACTTCCGGTAATTGTTTGGTTTCGGTTGTCTCCTTATTGTACCTTTTAAAATGTCTGCTCAGAAAATTCTCGTTTCTGAGCACAAACTGCCTCCTGTTTTATATTATGTTTTGGTTTTAATATTATTGTTTTGTCTTGTCCTGCTGTTATTGTTATTCTAAGCTTTGTCATCACTTTGTATAAAGAGTGTATTTAGTGTTATAATATTAGATCTGTATTGGGTAAGGCACACTGTGAGAATAATTTTAAGAACCACTAATATTGAATTACCATTTTTAAGTTTGTTATAGTTAAGCGCACTTGAAGTGAAATGACACTAAACTGCGCTATATAAATGCCATTTTATTATTATTATTATTAGAAAATTATAACCTGTTTTACTCCTTCATATAATCCGGACTTCTTCAAGACCCACATTAATTAATTATTTCATACAGCCCCCATCTTAACCCGTCTCACAACGCTGCCCATTTCTGACGCTGTACTGAAACGAGTGACCGGAAAACTCAGCAGAATGACAATTCAACACACCTTTAAAATGATATAAAAGTCAGGAAAAGGAATGAGTATAAAAAAACTAGATTAAATAGGTTACGTAGGTTAGGTATATATGTTAGTTTTTTCATCGCTTTTAATGAGTTTATATCACTTTTTAAAAGTGTGTTGAATTGTCATTATATTGAGTTATCATGGAACCCGCTTGGAATATTGTCGGTAGCGAGTTTCTAGAAAAGGGAACGGAATGGAACTCTGAGAGGATGCCACCAGAAAATTGAAAGCCCTACCTTTTATTTGGTGTCCTCAGCGTTCCCTCTCTGCCAGCACGAAAACTCCACGACGAATTGCACGTAACCCGGAATTGAAATAGTAACCTGTGGTCGGTTGCGTGGTAGAAAAGGTACTGTCTAGGTGTTGAAGAGGCCAAGGGGTCTCCCCAAATCATCCTCTCTCGATCTGGCATACCACGCTGCTGGTAGGCAGGCGCATCCTGAACACACCTCACCCTATGAATCCCAACTAATTACTGTATTTAAATGTACTAAATATTTAATAACCGCCAATTTATGAGCATTGATATGGAAACCTTAAATACTTCATATTGCAGGACTGCGGTGGCGTTACCAAGCCTCGAATGGCAGACCCCGCTGTTCGGCGTCACAGATGACATGTACCAAATAGTTACGGACCACTATAAGATCTCCGACAGAATGCTGGATGATAGCGTCAAGCTCTATCAGGAATGGTTCGCCATGCAGCCTCATTTCCCTAAAATAAAACTCGGTGAGTTGTGCAGAAGAACAAATTACCTCAGTATATAATTTAGGCTTTAAATTTTTTATATGAACTAAAAAATACCATTTAGGAACACTTGAATGAAAATTATTATGACTTAAAAATATATTTGCATGTATTTCAATAAGAGCGCTACGTGGACTATACAAATTATTATTCAAAAGTACTTTTTATTATTTATTTTGGGAATCGCTATCCTTTGACTGACAAAATTAATGTCCGTATGACGTCACGAGTACCCCGCCAGATTTTCGCGGTCTTTGAAAATTATTTTGATCATGAAAACAACGTTAATTCTAAAAACCATTTCTTTAATGTGAATATTAATTTATTAAATTCCTTACTGGGAGTAAAATAAAAACGAAGGTCTCGACATAAACTATTCATAATTTATCGCATTTTTTTAGGAGAGCTGTTTGAAGTAATAATTCTAATGACTGTCTTATTTTTTATTACAGAATTTGAAATTTAGTAAGAATATGAGTAATGTATTATTTTACAGCGAAATAAATCAAGCGTACATAACATGATTCGCTTATGGGACTTGTAAACCAAGAAGAAAGAATGGGTATTTTCTTACCACTCACTAAGTATTATTAAAATAAATATGTTGTTTTATTATTTTACTACAGACATGAAAGACTAAATAATATGATTTTACTTTACAAAATGAACTAAATAAAAATACTGAAAAAAATATTTATTTATTTTTATACTTATGTCTTGTCTTCATATCGACCAACTACGCAGATGCACATATTTATACTCACCATTCTTCGTCTTTCGCATAGTGGGGAGTCAGAGAAGAACGTCTAGGTCAGTGAGCCATTCTGGGGCCTCAGGCGCCCTGTGGACTTCATCAATCCCGCCGGGGAATGAATGCAGCGGGCATTCATTGACAACGTGTTCGGTGGTGTGCATCGCACCGAATTTACACCGAGCCGACTTTTCACTATATTCATAATGGATAGTAAAATATTGCTCATTGTACATCTGAATTCAGGATATTGAATAAGACAGAATTTACCTGTATACATTATGAACAACTACACAAAAACAACGCTGGCGTTTTTGGTTTTTGTGTCTCCTATTGATAAATTGCTTTTCTTTCACTTTTTTCATGGCAATAATTTTTCTTTTTCAGATGATAGATCAGCCAAAAGGCATCTTTCAATTAACAAATTCAGCGTCGAGAAGACGAAAGAGAAGGTGGAGAGTTGGCTCACCGCGCGTAGTATTATGCCGGAATTCTTCTCAAACAGAGATCCCTGGAGTCCAGATATAAATAAGGCACTAGACTCCGTAGACTGGATCTCGATCCCTAAACCTGCGCCTGGAAATCTCAGACTGCAAATATTGAGGTAACTAACTGATGAACTAACTATATATTACGTCGTTCTCCTCACGGGTAATTTTTTTCGGAGTTTATCTTCAACATTTACACCTGAAGTCTTGATATCTACTCCTAAAGATGCACCTGGACATTATAGAGTGCAAATATGAAAGTAAAACATACAAACCTAGATTTATACTGAACAACAGCAAGGCAAATCTGAATTTCTTGGACAAGTTTCTTACGCCTACGGTTACAGTGTGTGCCTTCACACTATCCAGTCACCTAAGCTTCGACCTCTATATACAGGGTCTCCGGGGTGAAAGTGCAGTAATTCGGGAGGTGATTCTACATGATGGTATAAGCAAAAAAGAAAAAAATTACATTTTTTTAAAATTTCAACTTTTAGATGTACTTTTCAGCTACAAAAGAAAAAATTGCGCCGGCGTGTGCGTACTGCATTATTATTGCTTTTGGATCATGTGAAATCGACCGGACGATCCTAGAACTAACACCCGCTACCTCCTTTCCCGCGCTTTACAGCTGGTAACAGAACATATTTTTATCATTAAAAGTGTAAGTAAGTATTATTATTTTAGTGCAGTTATCTTTGTTCTTTGAATTTGGTTTAAAACATCATAAAACAGAGGATTTTGAAGTGCATTGTTATAACTTCGAACTCTCGGTTTACGCGTCACTGGCAAATAATAAACAACGCCACCAGTCTCGCGCTCGACAAGCACACAGCGAATTTATCGGGTAAGTGTGCACCTCCACTAAGGATTTTTAGTAGGTATGTCTTTTTGTATGGAAAAAAAAGTTGGAATTTCGGAAAAAGTTATTTATCTTTTTTGCTCTTACCATCGTGTAGAATCGCCTCCTAAAATTACTGCACTTTGACTCCGGACAACCTGTATATAAATATATAATACGACTTTTTTTCTTCGACGATGTCTCATCCTCGAAGGACTTCTGAATTATTGTATTGTAAATCACATGTCCAGCTTTGCACATAGATCTTTCTCAAATTTCTGGTTCTTGGTTGATCTCAACCAACCGAATCATGCCCTTCGCTTTCCATTACCAGTACCTTCAACCTCACAACATACCCCTATGTGTTTGTTACATTATCACTGGCTCAATACAGTTGGGAGTATTTCACATAAAAAAATAGAAGTGATCCAGAAGTAGCGATAGAAGAACAACTGACTTTCAAATGAAGCCAGGGACTTCCTAATCGATGAAATCCGTACAAATGAAACCTTGACTTTTTTTCCAGAATTAATAACGTTAACTTCGCCGACTACGATCCCATCTCCGCCTTTGGCATCTGCTTCATGGTGGCTGACATCCGGTACCACCTGGACATAGTGCTAGGAGATATCTACGTGTGTGACTTGGCACACCTGACCTTCGCCCAGGCGGTCAAAGTGAGCCCCTCGATCATGAAGAAAGTCATGTTCGTACTTCAAGTGAGTTTTTTTAAATTTACTAAGACCCTTTTCCACAGGATTACGCAGGTATCCGATAACGATGTTGTTCTTATAGTCACTAATAAATTGTCGCGTACAGTCCACACACGTCGCTACTGAAATCACGAGACTCGCATCGTCACCACCTCTAGAAACGTTAAAACCAACGTTTAAAACACAACTAACAACTATCATTTTTGTTGTACGAAATATCTTATTCAATTGTCGATGAGACTGTCATTTTTTCTAGACTATCATGTTTATTTTTAATTGCTCCTCTATGACGATGCGAGTGGTAACGAATTCGATTGGCTAGTCGCCGTGCGGTCATTTAATCTTAAAATTTCATACTTTTCCAATAACTGCAATTATAAATATGAAAAAGGGGCCTTTTTACATAATTGAATTAAAATAAATGACTTTGCATACACCACTGTTCAATAAAAAAATATGCGATTATTGAAGAAAAAACTATTTATGTAACTAATATTCAAATTATCTTTTAGTACAAAATAGGCGTAGTTCTAGTTCTCTCGCATGACAACGAAAAATCGTTAATTCAAAAATTAAGTTAAATTCCATACTTTTAATTTTTGGAATAACTTAATGAGTAAAACCTTAAATTGTAATAATTATTAAATAAAGACTCTATTATCGACTCTCAAACGAAAATTTGAAACCGAATCGGAAAAAGATTCAGTGGCATCTAAGAATTGAACCCATGACCTCGAAAAATGAAATAAAAAATCATCCTAGACCTAAAAGTTAATAGATTTCGCTGGTTTAAATAAAAATGGATATATTTATCCAAGACACTATACAGATTACATTTATTTCAAAAATAATCTTGCAATCATACGTAATAACAAATGGGGTTCATTCTACGCATCACAAAACCATTCAGAAAACCTTTTATACTTGAACTACTACATTGCATACATAAGATATCATCTCTAATTTGCATCATTTGGAATCCTCAATACCAAACTTATATTAACAGAATTGAATATATATAAAAAAAAATAAATACCTGTCGTATCGCTTTGAAAAATCATCAATGTAACCCAATATTCTTTACAAACGAAAATAAACTTTCAAGTACTGTTTCTATATAAGATCGTGATCTGCCTTTTTTAGTCACGAGTTATATTAGAAAAGATTGTATTTCGTTACCCTGAACGCAATACCAGATCAAATACATTATTTAAAATAGAACAATTCAAATCAAAATGCGCCCAAAAGCCTTTACTCGGACGTATCTGCAAAACTTACAATTCCTTAAGGCGAAGCTTAATTTGATTAATCTTTATAGCAAATTGGTGTACATTATGAATAGCAAAAAATATGCTTTAAATAAATTAAAGGCTTGAGTAGAATACAAATAAAAAAAATAAACTACTCAATAAAAGATTTAAATGTAAACTAATAAAAAAAATATTTTTTCAATAGAAATGTATGAACGCATAAAGGAAACAACTTTTTAAAAATACAGTATTATGGCTAAGATTATCTGTGACAGTTTCATTCGATTAACTTTTTTGCTATCTTATAAAATTGTTTACAAAATAAATAAAAGCCAGTTTTGTGCTTGAAATCGAAAGTTTCTAGACTCCGTTTGTCAAGCGATTTTAATGCCTATTACCTACAATATAAGGTATACCAAGAATATACACATTTTCTTGTAGCTTCCTCTTAAGAGATATTGATATATTCCACTGTACCCTTAAAATTAAAAATCAAATTAACCTTACAATGTACTTAAACCAAAACAAATATTTTTTTTATTTTTCGTCCATCCTTTTCATATATTTATTTTTAACTTATAACTTTAAATATCGACTTTCTTCCTAACCTATAACCAAACAAAAGCTCGTAATCTTAAATGCAAAATTAATTCATATGTATAACAACTGTATGTTTCATAAATAAACTTAAATAAAAATAATGAAATATAGATGCCAATTAAAATATGCTGAAGATAATGTTATTAGATCTTAGTGGGAGTACGATACAGTTAAATATGACCAACGAAGATATAGTCGAATTAGATCAAAGCCCCGACAAGGCTGAGTTACTGCCTTCAAAACCTAATCTTTTTCTGAAATTGATTTTTCAAACATTTGTTTGAGAGTAGCTAATATTGTTTGTTTTCACTGATTAATTATAACTATTCCTTATACTTAAGAGGAAGCTACAAACCAAAAATGTGTATATTCTTGGTATCTGATAGTATTATTGTCCTAGCGTCTGGACGATGTAGGCCCTCTGATTGGTCAAATTCAAATTTTGTAAATAAGACATTAAAAATTAAGACACGATTTCATACTGAAATAGAATAGCCACATGTAATACGATATTTCTTCAAAAATATCGTTTCTGCTCATATAATTTTTGGATAATATCGAAGAATACATGTTTTAGAAAGTTCATAATCAATTGGATTAATTACATTACAATGAAAATTATCCACAATTACGTGATTAGGTTTGACTTTTATAAAAAATCACGCGTTCCTTCAATATGGTCGATACGCACGGCTGTAGATGGCCGACAGAGCGCACATCTGGCGGTATAAGAACGAACCAAATGACTGGCACCAATATTTAAATATGCAAAATTACTTGACCAAACAAGCGTTTAATAAGAAGATTTCTTCTGGAAGCTTATCACTTTGCAATGACATTATTCATTATTATTTATATTTTTTTTTGCTTATTAATTATATCTGATTTTATATTGACATGTTTTCTAATTTCTAAAATTTCAAAATCATTTATTTGCGATGCTTTAATCCTGAGTGAAGTATTTTAAGACCTGAATTTTTATTGAAAGTGTGATCATTATTCAAAAGATGATTCGCAAACTCAGATTCACTATTTCCATTTAGATCCCTGAGATGTTTTTTAGTTCTGACTTCAAAGTTTCTATTGGTTCTACATTTGTAAAAGAAATTACAATCATCCCAATTGAGTTTATAAACTCCTGATTTTTTTGTTTGAATTTCGCTATCTTTATTATTAAGAATATATTTCTTCATTTTGTTGTTAGTGTAAAACGCCGGTTGAATAGTACCAGGAATGTTTTTTATATATAATTTTATAAGTATCGATATCCAAAAACAGAATTCTACGCCATTGTTTATTTCTATCTTTAGAAATAAGGTAAAAATACCGTTTGAAGAGAATATGTTTAATTTTTTTATTTAGTCTTTCAACTATCAATTTATTTGAATAACCGTTATTAAATGCTATTTGTCTTATGAATATATTGTTTTATGGTTATGTGCTTTTTGTTTTTTTTTCATTTCTTAAAATACTTCAGACAGGATATAAAGCATTGCAAATAAATAATTTAGAAATTAGAAAACATGTTAATATAAAAGCAGATATAATTAACAAGAATTTTTTTTATTAACTCTCTTTTAAATATTTTCCCACTTAACTGGTTTTTCATATTGTAATTCTTAATTCTTATAAACCCAGCCTACTCTTACCCCTCCCCCCCTCCTTCCAATTCTTCTTTCCAATTGTAATTTATATTTAATTTTTGACTTCGGTGTACACTTCGATCATGAATCATGTATTCGTTGGATATAATAAAGTGATGTTAACAAAGTTATTTGTTTTTTAATTAAATAAAGTTTAATCGGATAACATTATTTTATCTATTTCCGTTGTATATCAATGCATACGTACACAATAAAATGTAAACATTATATTTATTTATTAATTGGACAATTTGCATAGCGCCGCTTTTGTGAGATATCACCTCAGGGGTGCTATATTGAAATAATCTACCTTTATAGATAGATTTTTACTCTCCTGATGAAGGTGTATATATAATCTAACTTTAAACTTTATTAGATACAGTAACAGTTGTAGGTAAAAAATTACCACAAGTTGGAGTAAAATTAACACCTTTTAATTAAACCGACTGCTAATCTCATCGCACAATTACCCTCCTTTTATTCATAAACACGGGTACAATTAATCAATATGTAATAATCTATTATTTCAGTCAACTTTGTTATAACTATCTTTAATTGTTGTGACAAACTATACGATATTGATTCAACTTATAGACATTGACGGTTGTAACACATATTTAAGCACTGCAAGTCTCCTATGAGCAAATTATATTAGATACGATAACAGTTAATATCAGTTGTAGACATGTAGTCAATAATAGTGTTACATTTGAAATAATCCATCACAAATACGTAAAATTTCATTTATTCAAACAACTGTCATTCTTGTTATGCGTAAATTAGCATGTTATTTTTCATTAACTCCTTCCTATTCCGTGTTTTAACAATATATACTCACCCTCTCTCTGTGAATGACCTAATATCTATCTATTAAATGTAACTGTTGTTAGTATCACTTAAACTGGGCGAAGTGGCTAGGCCCGCAGGGCCTAGCAGCAAAAACCCGCGGAGCGGGTTTTTAACTGCTAGTACCTTATATTGTCGATAATAGGCATTAAAATAGATTGACAAACCGAGTCTAGAAACGTTTAATTTCAAGCACAAAACTGTTTTTTATTTATATTGTAAATAATTTTATAAGAAAGAAAAAAGTTAATCAAGTGAAACTGTCACAGATAATCTTAGCTATAATACTGTATTTTAAAAAAGTTGTTTCCTTTATGCGTTCATACATTTTTATCGGAAAAATATTTTTTACTGATTAATTAATTTTTTTCTTTGTATTCTACTCGAGCGAAACGATAGGAAAACTTTCAATTTATCTAAACCATATTTTTTGGTATTCATAACTATACACCAATTCGTTATAAAGATTTATCGAAATAGTGATTTAGCATCAAGCTTCGCCTTAAGTAGAACCAGAAGGCCACTCAGGTCTATCTTACAGTTGATATGCCCATTGAATACCATTATTAAAAAGATATAGAATGTTAAAATATATTTTCAATGTTATAGAAATATAATATACAGTCCTGATGAAGCTACGGTTGTAGTGAAACCCGGTCGACATTAAGTATTTACCTATAAGTGATGTTTACAAAGTTATTGTTTAATTTTAAATTATAGAAATGTTACGGGTCCAATATAAAAGGCATGCACATCCTAAACCTCCCTCCTTACGCTGAGTTCCTGGTCACTATAATGAAAGCCTGCATGAAGAAGAAGGTGGCGGATCGGGTCTTCATTCACAAGTCCATAGACGATCTCCGCAAGGTCCTGCCCAAGGACCTCATTCCCAAGGACATGGGAGGGGATTACCCAAGAACAAGTGATGAGCTTGCAGGTAATAAAATCTTACATCCAATAACATCTATTTATAAAATAAATGTGTATACTTATTTTGGAAAGACGCCGTACTTATTAAAGACCCCGCACGTCCAGAGCCAGTTGGATTATTGCATACATTGTTTAGATTGTAGGTTTTGATGCTGAAGGGAGAAGGAAGAAGAAGTAAATGCTTAAATATAATGTTGGGAACTCATTGATTTTGAATACATCTGTTCGAATTTCACTTTTGTTTTCAGTAATGAATGAGTTCAAATCTAGGAAGTGAAAATTAACCCATTTCACGGTATCCGATTGATCTGAAACTCGGCAAATAGACTCTTAGTCGATTCAGACTACCAAATTTTTAAGTCAATCACGTACACACACGCGGAATATATTCGCATTTCTCCGAAATCAGTTTTATAAATCAAAGTCTCCCTTGGAAGGAAAGTACAGTCCTCAGGCAAACAATTTTATGAATCAGTCTCCCTTGGAAAGAAAGTACAGTCCTCAGGCAAACCATTTTATAAATCAAAGTCTCCCTTGGAAGGAAAGTACAGTCCTCAGGCAAACCATTTTATAAATCAAAGTCTCCCTTGGAAGGAAAGTACAGTCCTCAGACAAACCATTTTATAAATCAAAGTCTCCCTTGGAAGGAAAGTACAGTCCTCAGGTAAACTATTTTATTAATCAGTCTCCCTTGGAAAGAAAGTACAATCCTCAGGCAAACCATTTTATAAATCAAAGTCTCCCTTGGAAGGAAAGTACAGTCCTCAGGCAAACCATTTTATAAATCAAAGTCTCCCTTGGAAGGAAAGTACAGTCCTCAGGCAAACTATTTTATGAATCAGTCTCCCTTGGAAAAAAAGTACAGTCCTCAGGCAAACCATTTTATAAATCAAAGTCTCCCTTGGAAGGAAAGTACAGTCCTCAGGCAAACTATTTTATAAATCAAAGTCTCCCTTGGAAGGAATGTACACTATACAGTCCTCTAGATTTTATTACTAATTTAAGTTTATTTTACAGGTAATTTTTTTCAATAGTTGTTGCGGCGTTAATAACCAATTCTTATCAACCAATCTCTACGACTGTCAAATGCCAACTGACAAATGTCATCCAAACCAAAATGGCAGCTAAAAAAAATCAACTTGGAACATAAAACGCAACCTGTGCTTCCTACTATAATATAATTTGCTATAATATGAATGAATAATAAAACTGTTTTGTTTTTTTATCTCCAGAGGACATGCGAAAAGCAGTCAGATCTCCAGAGTGGAGGAATTGGTACCTGGACTATGAAAATCAAAAAACTGATGAGACCAAAAGAAGTAAACAGTCGGAGACCGTGGACGATCTTTTAGGAATGATGGGCACCTTCAGAAAGTTGGATATCGACTGAAATTATAAAAATATGAACCTGCTATATTACTGTCGGGGCTTAGTGATAATACTCATCCGTCAAACATTATTTTTCATGCTTGTAAAACCACAAAATAAATATTTCTATTAAAGAAATTATGTTTCTTTATTGTTTTGTTTTAAGAAATTGTTAATTCGTCTAGAAAATGCAAAAGTTACTCTAGGTACAACATATTACGATTGTTGTCTTTGGTAAAAACATATTAAATGTGCGATTGCAGGTGGAATATAAATGTAAATCCAAGTTTGCATTAAAATTTACACGCTTAACGAACACAAAATTGTTCATTTTAATTTATAAAACCTACCAGCAAGACTCCATCGCCTTGTAGCGGGGAAATGGATTCACACTTACGTCACTCCTGTACACATTGACCCCCAGATTCCTATCCACCCCTCATACCTGTTTCCTTCCTAGAACTTCCTCTCCTTTATTTCCTTAAAGAATATTACACACAGCGTTCCCAAAGATGAAATAGGCCCTGAAGGAAATTATTTTCAAAAAAATAGCACATCACTGACATGTTTGGTACAAAAAAGAAAACGCCTGATTATTCAACTTGACTAATATAAATTTAATAATAAATGTAAATAGCAAAGTCTTTCAATGAAACAATTCGATAATAGATGATTCCCAAACATTTTTTTTATATATTTGAAAAAAGTAGGGCTTAAGTGCCAGAATGTTAAAAATGATGCAAGTGTTTAAAATTATGTATTTTTTAGTATGCAGAATTAAGTATATATTCAGAGTAAGTAGCATTCCTTATTACTACCTTGACTTAACATAGCAATATCTTTGTTGGTACTAATAACCTAATTAAGGTTATTGGTGCTTAAGCCCAATTTTATTTCAGGTCTTCTTGATTAGTTAATTAAATCGAGCATCTAGGTAACTAACTGATTTTATGAAAAATAAATTCTATTTCGAATCTCTAAAAAACCAGCTACGGTTTTGGCCTTTAGGGATTGGCACGTTTGCGCAGCGAATATTCTAGAAAGTTTGAGAACTCTTGAAGTAATTGCTTTATGTCATCAAAGTGCAAAGTTCTTTTAATAAAATTTCCTTGATGTCTCCTCTGCAGCTAGCGGTCAGTATTTGGAAAATTTTGTGAGCGGAAACATTACCTTAGTTATTATAAAACAGATTCACAATTTGATTTTATATATTTTTTTTATTTTTACAAGTGTAATTACAATGTGAGTATTATTTATTTATTAATTAACAAGTGGGTAGTGGAATATTTTTTTTAACATTTCATTGGAGTCCACAGTGACAACTTAATTTATTATTCCAATAAAGTTCACGAATCACTGGTTAAAGTCTGTCGAGTGTTATACATTATCGGTATAAAAGATACAATTCGTAGCTCAAACACACTTATTTCAGGGCCAAAGCAGAACTTCCAGATGCCTTCATTTACTGGCAGAGAGAGATGTACGGTGTTTCAGATGACATGTTTCACCTGGTGGCAAACCACTATAAGGTCACCGATAAGAAGGTGAAAGAAATCGTGAAAAACTTCAGGAACTGGTATCGAATGCAACTACACTTTCCAAAGCCCGATATCGGTGAGAATTTTCATCTGCAAACCTAACTTAGAGTCCTGGTAAAATTTAACAATGCATCCAATGCTGCCGGTATCCTGCTGTCTCTATCCAGCTTTATATGCCAACATTTTCGATGCTGACGATAGATTTCCTAACAGTCCTTTGTCCCGCAAGTTGCGGCCGTGTTATGAAAATAAATATCTTCTTTCGTTTGGTGACGGAATCGTCTATATGTATGAACCAGTCTAGGGCCTCAGAAGTCAGGCTCAGTGGACTTCATCATAAATAGAGTGAATCTATTCGTTGACCATGTGTTCTTGTATGCATTAACACATAGCCAACTCTTTTTTTCACACCTATGCATATCATGTGTGCATAGCAACTTATCCTATTGAGGAAGGACCAGAATCAACGAAGCAGTGAGAACCGGGCTATCTCTAGTAGAGTCAGTTACAAGATGAGCTCATCTTACATCAGCCAATTACCTTTTAAGTTACCATCTGTCTTCTCTATTAAGAGTTAACCGGAGGCCAGTGGTAATCCATATTTCCTTCAGCTCTGTAAAAGCCTGTTGAGGTCTTTCTCCAGAACAGCAATGAAAGCTATTTCCTTAAGCATATTTATGTTATGCCAGGTTTTATAATTTACCTACGTTTCAATTCCAGATGAAAGATCAGCGTACAGATATTTGGCTATGAACAAATTCAAAGTCGAAAAGTCGAAGGAAAGACTTGAAAATCTATTCACTGCCAGGAACTTGATGCCAGAAATATTTGCCAACAGAGACACTTGGAGTCCAGAGGTGTCCAAAATTTTGGCTTCTTTTCAATGGATTGCTATACCTCAAACTATGGCTGACTTGACGAGGCTATTCATAATAAGGTACAATAAAAACTATAGCCAACTTAATTAATAATACCTACTTATCCGTTTTGACAACTTTATGGTAGAAACCAAAAACTTATTTTCAAACTAACCATTTAGACTATGGCTAACCATATTTAGGTCGCATTGCTCTAGGCCTTGAGCGATGACTGCTTATATTTCGAAATTTTTATTAAACTTACAAATATGGGAAATAGCTGAAATATAGGTGGATTTATTGGTTTTAAACCACAGTAAGCGGTGTCCGTAGATAAAGTGTACAAACTTCGTGGGTGATTCTACATGATGGTAGAAGTAAAATGACAAGTAAAGTTTTTCGAAATTCCGTACAAAAAATTTTCACAGCAGAATTTTATTTTCTCCCTTACAAAAAGTATTCATAAAAGAATTTTATTTTCTGAAAAACTGAAAACTGCATTAAATCGTTGAAGTTTCCAATAAAATTATTTATCTTTTTACTTGTTGTATCATGTTGAATCTCCTCCCGAAGTGTGTGCACTTTAACCTCTGGATGTTTCGATATTAATATTTGGAGGTATGATTTTTTTGAATGAGCGCGGCTAAATCCAAAATCAAATGCCTCATAGCTCGAGTGGTTAGCATAAATTTTAAAATAGGCTTTAATTCCAATCTGTATCATCAATAAAAATATACAATAAAATTTGTATTATACAATTTTGCTTAATTTAAGCTTTGTATAATCAAGATTTTTTTTTATAAACGGCACGTATTTAATAATAATTGGAAATATATTGAAAATTCATCGATTCTACCCTAACATTTTTTAATATAATAGCTATTTGTTTTCACTTTTACTATTCTTATACTTACTGCTTCTGAAACTTTATACGTTTCCGTATTAATATAAATTTTTAAATGCTATAGGATGGCATTTATGCCTTAATTTGGGATAAAAAGATGAATAAAAAGAAAAGATAGGTTTCTGAAAAACGCGCGTGCTTTCACTGGACTAGGTCCAGTGTACATACTTGAGATTTACTACATTTAGTATGGCACATAAGTTCATTGGTCAGACAAGCTGTCAACAGCTGCAACAAACACCTCCCTCTAAGCTCTTTTTGTGAAAAAATGCCTAGAGATGGTGCACAAATCATTCTCGATCAAAAATCAAATCTGATGGTGTTTCTTTCCATTCGTATGTACTCAAAAATCACTTATTATTCAAATAAATACAATTATTCACGAGGCTTTTTGCTATCCGAAAATGATAATGTCGAATAAAAGAAAGCGAGTCAGCGAACGTAGAGACGTTTAAGTGCATGAAGGAACACCTAGTGACAGTACGTGCTCAAAAGTCACTTATTATTTCAATTATTACAATTACTCACATAGATTTTTGGTACATGCTCGCCCGTCAGTGGGCCGCCGCATGCAGAAACGATTGGCGTTTATAATAATACATATAGTTGTTTCACCCGTACGCACATGTTCTTTGAAAGGCTATCCCTTTCTAATGCGTTCCATTCCATTTTAGGCAGTCTGTTATGTGTAGATATTTCATCTATTCTCACATCATTATTGGCTATTATGTTCTTATGCTGAAACTGGATCGTGCTATATTTTTTATTCGATCAGTATGAACAATATAAACATAATGCACCTTTGTATTTATCACAATGTTAAAAAAATTATATTTACTCATAATGGTGACGATATGGCGTTCATGTCCTGTATGATTATAAATAATGATTTGATTATATCCATATTTTTTTAATCAGCATTAAACCATTTTCATCATACATAATATTAGGTTAAGGTTGAATAAAAATGTAATAATATATTATTGCAGCACCCTTGGTGATATTTCACAAAACACGTCGTTATACAAACTTTCTTTTTATTTTCATTATTATTGTTAGTTTTTATCCACCTCTGACCGGGGAGCAACAAACACCTATCGTATTTTATATATTTTTATTTTTTTTTAGTCTTTTTCCTGGGGTTGATCAAAATAAATTAATTTTATTTTTTGTTGCAGAATGAACCCAAATGATGTAAACTCCTTCAGTCCAGTGGGAGCCATGTCTCTTATCCTAATGATGATGGATTTCGGGATATACCTGGATGTAAATGTTGGATCGAATATTGTGTTCGATATGAGAGATTTGACGTTCAGCCAAGCAGTCAAATTTAGCCCCGTGCTACTAAAAAAGTTCTCGTTCGTTTTTGAAGTAGGCACAATGTTTGCCGCTTAAAGCCTCGGTCACACAAAGCAATTTTGTCGCTGCTTAGTTGCCGCGACGAATGATCGTGTTACTTGCAGCTACGAAATCGCTCCTTGTGACCGAGACTTTGATAATTATTGTGACATAATAATAAAACTGTTAAAATAAATTATAAATTACAGATTTTGAAACAAACACTTTTTTTCCGATTAAAGTGTTTGATATTTCAGTGTTAGATGTTCAATTCGATTGTTATCAATAAAATCAAACACATTGTTTTTTAGAAATGTTACGCAATGAACATTAAAGGAATTCACTACGTTTACCTGCCTGGATTTGCCGAATTTGTAATCACTGCCATAAAGACCATCTCAAACAAGAAACATGCGGACAGGATTTTCATTTATGAATCTATGGAGGATCTCTTCAAAATTGTACCAAAGACTCTAATTCCCAAGGACTTAGGGGGAGATTATCCAATATCTTCCAAGGAGTTCTCAGGTATTGTCAAATTATTATATTTTACTTTAACGATTAAATTTGATGGCTCAGAAATACACTGATCATAGCCATCTGATACCTAATTTTAATAAAAATCTAAGAGAACTTTCATAATACAACTCTTCCCATCGAATTCCGATACCTCGCTTTAAAACCTATATATAAATGCAGCTTTTCTACAATATAAACGTGATCAATACTAACCTGGCCAATAGGCAACCTGAAAAGTACATGTCAAAAGATATAGAGATGAACTTAACAACCCAACTTTATGTAAACTTGTTGCACAACTTTTATAAACGCTCAACGCTGGCAAAACCAGCGAAAATCGTTTGTTTTGTGGCAAAAGTGCTGTCGTAATTTGTGTGTGACGTTGGTGGTTTGCTAGAAATAAATGTAATATTTTAAACTTTTATCACGCCACCTTGAAGCCATCTATAATTAGAGTATATTTTTTATATTAATATAGCTGAATAAATTATTAATTAAGTCCGTGAGAGCCCTTACCGAAAATATCTCTATTTGCCTCAATTTCTCTTTCGAAAAATAATGATTTTTACAAAGCTTACTAGTGTTGGGACGACCTTGCTGGAAAACATATTTACTACGTGCAGACTAAAAAAAGGTAAAAAGCAATACTTCTTCCGATCTTTCGACTGCGATAATGGACTTTCTTTTTGATAAATAATTTTAGTTTAGGTATTAATTTCAAGTTTCACACGCCCTGTTTGGATTGTACTTGGTCGGTTTAGAATTTTGGTCGAAAATGAGCGCAGTACAAAATATAACAAAGATAGCCCAATTATTTTGTGTTCAAATATTGCATCTCCCAAATCTACCGTCACAAAGATACAAACATATTAAAATGATATTAAAGTGATATTTTATGGGCCCAGATATTGTATCTATATAACGGAAATATTTATATGCACACTAAATGAAAATCCGTGCAAAAATATTGTATTTACATCAGATACAAATATTACAATATGGAACTAAAAACTTATCTCAATATCCAGAAAACATAACTCACTTTTATGCCTTTTTACAAGCGTAACATAACCTAACTAAACCTCACCCCATTTTTTTCCGTTTGCCTTCTTCAAATTCATTAACGATCATACGTATGACGTTATTCCGACGTGTCTTTTTCCGACATACGTTTTTCCGACGTACCTATGTTATTCAGACGTGGAAATGTCATTACGACGTATATTATTTGAAGTAAGTTATTTGACGCAACGTTTTTTTTCAACAACGTTCGGATAGTTACTTTTGACGACCTTCATGGTTGAGTGGTTAGGATCCTTGGGTACGAATCCGGAAGTCGCGGGTTCAAATTGTGTTGTTTCACAATTAATTCAATTTCAAATAATGTAATAGTATATTTGCGGCACGGTCCAGAATGATATATACTTTCAGTATCGCCATGACGAGAGACCACCATTCAGAATCGAAACATTCCTTAAAATGTCTTTGGCCATATTTGGTGACCAAATCTGATTAAACCAGTACTCCTACACCCTCCGCTTCTATATATCCTCCCTTCCCCCCTCCCCGCCAAACCACCTTCAGCCTTACTACATGTGGATGAACAACCCCAATTGTAGATGCCATAGTCTCACTGACTCCAGACGGTTGGTAGCAGTTGGAACACTAATTTGATTCTTATGAGACATTAAAAATAAAATTCTTGCTATACTTTTGACAAGATGTCGCTGTCTCCCTGCACATTTGATTTTCTTGCTACCAGGCCAATTATAACGCATATTCGATATGCGACAACCTTGTGGTAGTGAGTTAAACGGTCACCGTATAACTCAACACAATGTTAATTCAACACACATTTAAAAAGTGATATAAAGCCATGAAAAGTGATGAAACACATTAGTTATTTTTAATCGCCTTTACTAACTTTACATCACTTTGTTCACAATTGTCACTGTGTTGAGTTATCCGGTCGCTATTGAACTCACTATCACAGGGTTGTACCATAATGAATATGAGTTATTATTACACTGAAACCGTTCAAATTATAAGTCTTAGCTAGTTAGAAGATTACAAAAAAGTCTTGAAGTGTACGACGAAGCAGTTTTCATACTGTCATAGGAAAGGTAATGGTAATCTTTATTACATCTCTTAAGACTCTCCATCCTGTATGAAAAGAAGCAGAAAACTATTCAGTACAGAACTAAAAAATATGCGTTTGAATAAAAGGGATGCTTTTAAAATTTCAGATAAAATGACGAAGATGTTTAAGTCTCCCGAAATAAGAACCTGGTTCCTCGACTCCGTGAACTACAAGACTGACGAATCCAAGAGAATAAAACACTCAAAAACTAGAGTAGACGATCTTTTTGGCATGTTGGGAACTTTCAACAAATTGGAAATAGACTGAAAATGATATCTAAAAAAAATCACATTAAAACTTTGATCTATAATTATTTGGTGTGCTGTTCACATAATAAATACACTTATTTGTTTAGTTAGATAAATAAATAAAAAGCGATTCAATAAAGAAACATTTTTTTTAATATTTTAAACATAAAAAAGACAAACAAGTAGAAAATAGTATTCTAAAAGAACATGTATATATTTAGAATGAAGTATTTATTGAGGTACTCAAATAAAACTACGAAACATTATTTATTTACAAAAGAAAATATTCCTAGCATTCAACATATAAAAGCGCTTATAAATCAAATAAAAACCTGCCCAAAAACAAAGGAATTAAACACCAAGAAATAAATTTTGCAATATAATATTATCTTAGGAGTAAAGTTTAAAAAAGAAGGTATTAATTTAAGGCAAGAAAAGAAAACATTTGTGTTACAATAAAAAACCTGTGATTGTTTACATGTGTGATATAAATCACATGATAACTAATTTGGCTTCAATATTTTAAATTGATAGTTTTTCGACTTATTGAATTCTCTAAAGAGCAATATAAAAAGATAAAACATAGCAACATTATTGTTTAATTTATTATCTAAATATTCTAGAACAGTTTTGTTTGGTAACGTAACACCGTTGTTTACAAGAGGAGGGAACCTCTAACTCTTGCTTTAAAATTAAAATATCCAAATTACTCTAAAATCCTAATACTAAATTAAAAAGATTGATTCATTCGTCATCCTATCACTCAAACAATTGTTTTGGAATAGGCGACAGGCCAATGTTGCCTATTTAGAAAATTTTTTGTAAAACATATTTTAAAAATATCTGAAATGGGTCGCAATTTGGCAATTTGTTGTGTTTATTTTGTAACTACGTCGTTTTTCGATCGTGTAAGTTTTAGGCACATAAGTAATCAGATATCTGCAATTGATTGATTAAAATCTGTCTTGAATTGAAACCACAGCAAAGCTATTAACTTTGGTTTCGTATAGGTCTGAAGTCTAGACTTTTAGACTGGATAATATGGTTTTATGATAATCTTTTGAACATAAAGGTTAGATTATGAGATGTTTATTTTTGAAATAAAGTCACTTTAACGTCATTATATCGAAAAGAAATACTTAAAAGTGGGATCAAAGTCTGAAATAAAATATGAAATTCATTTAAAATATTTGAATTCAACGGAATGGTTAGAATCTTTGGAATTTTTCTGTTTACTTTATAAAAATAATTGGCCAAGTAAAAGTCAATTTTAATTTTTTGCTTTCATACAATTCTAGAACGAATATAACGGCCTAAATTAATTAAAATTAATTTTCAACGCTTACATCTAATTTTAAAAAGTCTTGTCTATATTAATATTATTTAGCTTGCCCGTTCGAAGAATTCAATAAATTAATAAACCTTAATTAACGTCGGATACTTTCAAAAGTAAATGATTGTTAAAGTTATTTATAATTTATAAAAAGCATCTTATAATAGAGTTAAAAGTTTTATAAAAAGATAAAGCGAAATTTAAAAAAATGTTTCTTGAAATAATTTATAAAAGATTCTAAAAAGATTTAAAAAATTAATAATCAGTGCAGTTCGTCACTTTTGATTGGCAAAAGTGACCGTCAGTACTAACCTATATTTTTTGTTGGATAAATCTACAATAATATTGTCAAAAAACAAAATCTGTACCTTTACCTAGTTCTGAAGGAACCGCGGAAGTACCATAATAATATTAAGGTACTTCAGAACTCAGTGTAATTAGTTTGTAAACATACAAAATAAGATAGTTAATTAGGTTTGATAGTGGATAGTTAATTAAAAAGTACAAATGAAAGATTACACTAAGAGCTCCTTTGTAACGGTTTTCTATCTGAGTGATAACATCTCCAATTCGTGATACGTCGTGAGCTGTGAGGTTAAAGAATGTAGGGAGAGGAAAAAGAGATGATTTGAAACAGGAATACAGAAAGTACCTACCACTGGAGGAGAAAAGTAACAAAGACAGTAAGATTACAATGAATCCGTCAGCAGTGAATATAATATTATTATATACTTTTAAATTTGAATTGTACTCAATCTAATCGCTGCGATGAAGTTGGCACATCCGCATCCTTCACCTTTCTGAGCGCGCGTCTCCTGATGTTCTCCGTGGTCTTGGTGACCAGCCACTCCGCGGCGGCAGGACACACGCACCCCAATCCGGAGATGAACCCTACCAGCAGGTCGTGGGGCAGGTACCCCGTGGTGGCGCGCCCCTTGCCGCACTTACCCAGCGCAGAGGCCACGTACACCTCGGGGGTGGGGGCCATCCAGGTGGCGCGGTGGATCTTGGACATCTTCGTGGCCACCGGACCGGGCAGCACGGACTGGATGATCAGGCCGTGCTTCTCGTAGACGGTGGCTAGATCTCGGCTGAGCTTGTCCACGTAAATCTGATGAGAAATAAATAAAAGACTTGATCCGATAATACTGTATGATTTATGAAAAATAAAAAAGTCGGTGGTGTTACAGAGCGAACATTTAAAATAATTACAAAGAAAAAATAATAACTTGCCAATTACGGCTTACAGCAACATATAAGATTAAAACAATAAGGGACTTGCTAATAAATGGGTTTTAAATTTTACACAACTGATAAACAACCATAGAATAACGAATAACACAAGAAGTGTACAATCACACAAGAGGTTGGGAGAAGATTAAGTAGGATCTTTGAAAAGGAACATGTAAAGTTTAGGGGTTTCTTATATAAGATAGACGGTTATTTTATATTGATTTTGATTGTGGCCAAGAGGGAAGATTCTACCTGGTTATTTATAATTTAGAAAAAAAAATTATCGATAGTAGAAATATTTGAAATGATCACAAGCTTGGTTAAAGCCAAGATATTATATACTGCTGTAGGATTTTTAAAGTAATAATATTAATTGGGGATGGTATTGGATGATGTGGCACCATCAAAAGAACTAAATACGTTAACTAGAACTTAAGTCAGATGAGAAATCGAAATGAAAGGAGACTTTGCTACGACTCTGCCTCTGCCAATACAGAGACATGCAGAGGTGGTTAATTAGTTAGTTTTTGATGTGTTGAAATGAATTGATTTTTAAAATGATAGTTTCATCTGAGTGATTTTAAGGTTTAGACTTATGGCTAAACTATTGGAAGAACTTTAAATCCGCACTCAAACTTCATAGACGAACAGAATCGCTGCTTAGACGAATCTTCATTATTTTAATGAGCGAACAAATTAATTTCCAACATGAATAGATCTTGAATAGTTTGAATCTGGTAGTAGAAAAATTTGAAATTGGGTTAGTATAATTACAAAGATTAGTAATAATGGCAAAAGTGAAATCATAATGGAAACAATAATATATTTCGATGCAACGCCTCAATAAATCACAGATGGAAGGTAAGAAGTTCACCAGGAACAACGCAGAAAAGAATGGTTAAGGTTACAGTATTGTGATAATAATAATACTCTTTACTTAGACGTATCTGCAAAACTTAAAATTCCGTAAGGACGGGTTGTTTCACAGAATTTAAAAAATTCGTCAAATATGAAAGTTAATTTTCAAGTTCTTAAAAGTGCTTCAAAGAACTGAAATAATAACAGAACTTGAACAAAACTTTCACAGAACTTGAAAAATATCGTTGAAATTTGACGAATTGTTAAAATTCTACCTTTAACATTTTAAAATCAAATTATCCTTACTATTTAATTAAACCAAACAATTTTTTTGTTCGTCTTCCCTTTTCATATTTTTTTCTTTCACTTATAATTTAAATGTCTACTTTCTTCCTAACCTGTGACCATTAAATATAGAATTAACTGTTTTATTTTATATTCAACATTTTAAATGCAAAATTAATTCACATATCTCACATGCTAACTGCATGATTCCTAAATATACTCAAATAAATATTGGCAAGTCTTACTTCGAAAAACACAAACAAGTATGTCCTTACACAGCAATATGGTGGTATTGTATAATAAATATACACACTTCGCTTTCTAATTACATAATATATTGCTTATATCATAAATACATATAATATTATTTTTATCACACAGTTTTGTTAGGTTAGATTAGGTTGTATTTTAAAATCTTTGAAAAAAACCATATTACAATAATTATAATTCTGTTTATTCGATTCTCCGTTTTCTGGCCATCGGGAAGGAGATTTTAAATGTGTATACCACCCATGACATATGATTGCATCACTTTGCGTCTTTTTAGTGTTCGTGCACTTATGATGTTTTTATAAATTTAATGTTCGTGTTTATAAGTCCATATTGTATTTTGTAAGTTAAATGTCATATACTGAGGTAATTTCATAAACTGTGCATGCCGTTAAAAATGTGTGGAAGATTTAAAAATATTTTTTTCTGATTCTGATCACTGCGCTAAAAATGAGTAATTTTATTTCGTAATTTTTTGATTTTAAAAGCGATCTAAAACCGCACATTCCGAAACGGTTTCAACTGGAGACAACGTGATCACGACGAGAACGCCAATGGCTGGAAACTGGCGCCGACAGGTTGCTCGGCGAGACGTCAATGCCGCG
This sequence comes from Hesperophylax magnus, assembly GCA_026573805.1. Taxonomy (NCBI): domain Eukaryota; kingdom Metazoa; phylum Arthropoda; class Insecta; order Trichoptera; family Limnephilidae; genus Hesperophylax; species Hesperophylax magnus. The sequence goes on from JAIUSX010000018.1 coordinate 2,509,598, forward strand.
GTATTCACGAATAAAATCGAATATTTTAAGTCGTTAGAGAAAGTTTATTCGTCAACATGAAAATAAAATAAAAATCCTGTACTATCGCAAATTTTCTGTCAATATGTAGGTCCAGGTATATTTAGAGTGTGAAGGTTTCTTTCTTCGAGCTAGGCTAATAATTGGCATTTGAGGTCGAATTTGATGTTTAGCCAATAGATCACTAAAGTTATCACATTAAAAAAACAATTAATTAAGAATTTAGACTAACCTTGCTAGCAGAGTAAACGGCGAACAGTGGAGCTGGCATAACGGCTGCAGCGGAAGACAGGTTGATTACCAGCCCTTTCTTCCTCTCCACCATGCCCGGCATCACCAGCGCGCACATCCTGGTCACGGCTACCACGTTGGCCTTGATGATCTGGTCGTACAGCTTTTCTCTGGAACAAAGGAAATCATCGTCGTTAGAACTGTGGCGGTTCCCAACTTCAACCAATTTCTGCGCTATAGTATCATCAAGCCATGACCTGCTCACCGTTTGTCGACCTGGGATCATTACATTCGCTTCCTGTCGCTGCTTCAGTCAACACCCTAATCGGTGTCGCAGTATCCTTCTGGTAATTATTCAAATTTAAGATAGATAAAGTAAACATAAATAAATATTTCATATTTTGAGTTGTTTTCAATACTTTCTTTCTAGAGATAATTAGTCAGTCATATTATATACATACTCCCTTTCATTACAGGACTAAAATCAACCAACTAATATCATTGTTATCATTGGTTCCATGAGAAAACATAACATGTCCACAGAACTCTGTGCAAAAGGGTTTAGGTTTGTCGAAAAACTTGAAAAAAATATTGAAAGACACGAGCTCAATAATTTATTTCTTCAATGTCGTTAAAAAAGCAAACGTGATAAGGGTGTAAAAATATAATGAGCGGAAAACAGGTGTACTCTTTCTTCTCTGGCAGTGAAGATGGTACTGATAAGGTGACAAGGTTATTCGACAACAATACAATTAATAAAGGTAACCAAAAAAATAATATCCCTATTTCAAAACAGGTCATTATCATTATTATAGGATATTTTGGTATTGTTCCAAGCGCACAATATAAATATTATGTGAAATACGATAACTTATTTATAAATGCTTTCAAGAGCTACTCGCTTTACAGTACGAGTACCACTACTTGTTTATCGAGATGTATAAAATTCCATATTTCCAGCGCAGCGAAGCTTTAAAAATACCGAGTAGTTCTCCTGTCTCCATTCCGCTATCTCGTTGCTCATGCATTCACGGCATTTATTCAGAAAATATCTTTCTTATCTTTTGAAATAGCTGGAGGTAATTTTGAAATGAACTTATTTCTGAGAAGGCCAATGATACAAAACGGAACACATTATAGGCACAACAATGCAAAAATGAAACGTTCCAGACTTTTATGGGAAATTGCTAGCGTCTTCTGTCAAAATACTTCTGGTCAGCAGTATTCTCTTGAGTCTCGTTGAAAATAAACAAATAGAGTATTAAAGAAGCGAAATGTAAACGTTTTGGACAAATCATCACCATCAGTCAGAGTGTACCTATTGCAGAATACCTTCCAAAGCTCTTGTTTCAGTCTGCTTAGGGATTCTGGACATACCAAATTTTTGATGATGTCGAATGTATATAGAGGATCAACACTGTCAAAAAGTAGTAGTCTGTAGTAGTTTAGACATGTAATAGAGAGTTTTTTTTTTTAAATCCACAGAAACAAGACACGAACTATTGGCGCAAAGAAAACCTCATAGCTGAGAAATGTTCCTAAAATTTGATGACCCTGCCATACATCTAATCCGTGTACCTAAATAAACGCACCATATTTAAAAGTACAAGTATGCATTGCAATGTAGTTTTTGCCTTGTTTTACGAACTCACTAATTGTTTCAACTACTAATCATCAAACGCTAATGATTTTTAACTCAACCTCACTAAAATGAAATAGGTTCATGGGAAGTAAGAGCTTCACAGATGCACTCATTGAGGGCAGTGCATAGAGCTTGCGTGGAAGTCCGCAAGATGGCAGACAGTGGCCAGTAGTCGCCAGGGCCAGTGAGAATGCTCCCAGACAAAATTACTGTTCGGATCTTAATTAGCTAGCTTCTAGTTAGGTCGACTATCGAGTCACCATTGTAATACGCAAAGTATTAATAAATCCCCGATTTATCACAAAGAACCAATTATTTATAATCTCCTTCCACGACGAGTTGGAGAACTGTTTGTGGGAACACAACATTGGTCAACGTTCAAAGAATTCAAAGCATTCAGAAAAGAGACAGCTCTCCTAACCAGCAAGATCGATAAGGGAAATAATGGCGAACTATGCAAATGGGAAGCCCGTGAATATCCGATACACTCAAAATAATATACTTCAATCAAACTATGAATTTATGATCATGTACACATCACCTCATAGAAAGATACATACTTGTTTTAGGTGTTTTTAGTAAAGCACCAAAGTATGACGAAAGTTAATTATATACAACGGTACCATGCCCGACGCTCCCTAACAGAAGGCAGGTAACTTAATCATTATGTTGTCCAACCACCGATAGAAACGACACATAAAGAATCAGAAGAATAACACTTTTATCGTTCTGCTGAATCAAATCAAAACGATTCGGAGCAGGCTACTTAAAGACCGTCCGGAGTGCCGTAAATTCTTGAGAATTCCCAAATAAAATCACGTAGCAATTTCCAGGCTATAAAATATTAACAACTAAGCGGCACCCAGCGAAAACTGTTGACACCTCGGGAAGGGAGTGAAATGGCCTGCAGGATCTTAGGGGAATTTCTTTGCTTACTAGCTACTGATTCAACCAAGTATTTTTTGATATTCATAAATGTTTGACTTTTACAGAAGATTAGTGCGTTTCTGTAAAATCGAACGGTAAGAATGGTTCATAATTATGAAGTGCAAAGCTGTATCAAATCCAGGTTGTTTGTTTTATTTTATATGCCCTAGGACCCCAGCGCGACCATATCGACAACCAAGTCGAATCGATATGACAAACTATTACGTCGATTCTAATTGTATATCAATGTCACTAGTAAATATGTCGATAATTTTATCATTTGTCGGAAAGGAAATTGATCTACGACGCGACCGATGACAAACACATATTATATTTTAGTGTAGTTTTTTATTTGTTCTTTTTCCCATGTTCGACATTTATTTCAAATAAGTCAAAATTATTTATAAACAACAGCGTTTATTAATGTTTCACAATTTCTTGTTTGCGGCAGTATCAATAAACTAAGCAGAATTTAGTCGATAAGATGTGTCAAATGAATTTCTTATTGCGGGCAATGATAGCGAAAGTCATTTAGTCGTCGATTGTGTTATATAAATAATTCTTTTCTTGTCATTGTTGACAATTTTAAGGCGGACGTGCTAGATGTCGTGAGTGACAAAGACCTCTGGCAAATAATAATTCGAAGGTTCTTTAAGTGATTCTGTAATAAACGCCAATTTAACTTTCTTTGAACGAGAAGTTTTATTAATTAAAAGTGAGAAAATTCTCCAGTGATAACCATGAACCTTTGCTCGTTAATTTCGGAAGAATTCTATTTGGACATTTCGGGAGACAGTGATTTGAACAAATAATATAATCGTGTTCACAGAATCTCCAATATCTGGTTATAAAAAGTTTTAAATGTGAGCGACTTCTTATTAAAATTATTGCATTATTGGCTGGTAGTATATTGAAATCGTTAAAATATTTGGTCCTAAGTTTGAACTTGTCACATTTATGGGAAATTTTTAAGGCTTTTACGACTTTTGTCAAGATCAAAGTTTTCGGGTGAATACCTCTTACATAAAATACATATATTATTATCTAAGATGCCCACGGAAAGTGATTTTTGAAAGTTATTTTTACAAACATAATCAAACTATAAATGACAAAGTAAAACAGATATGTAAGCTTGTGGTTACTAGCTCGTACCCTTCGTTGACAGAATTTCATAAATATTTTTAGATTAAAAACACTAAAGAGAGAAACCAATTCACGAGTTTTTTTTTTGCTACCTCCTAATCGGGTAAAAATTATATTTTTTCTAAGGGTATAAAGGCACTGTTAGTTTTATTTTCTTTTGTGAAGTGAGCAAGTCTATTCAGGATTTATGTACAACTGGTCTCTTTTGATCCATCGCCTTGTGCCGCAGCGGGAGGGATAGATTCATACCTCCTTCACTCCTGAACACCCTGATCCTTAGATTCCTACCCACCCCTTATGTATTATTCCTTTCCTAAAAAAAACCTGCACCTAGCATCCCTTAACATGACATAGGCCTCGAGGGAAATTATATTCATCAGGGCGTTCTGTGAAGGGTTATTTAAAAAAAATAGCCAATATAGCGAAAACTAGCGCATTGTTACTGTGGTCATAATTTAATATTCTGGTCGGTCAATTAGCACTTCAATGGATAACTTTTGTTTGTGACATCCTGGATATAAGTTTTTATTGGTTTTGTTTTGCTGCATGGTTATTTATGATACTGTGTGTGGATGATTGGGTAGACTTCAATTTGACTCTGATATAATTACATGTATCAGACCTAGGATAGGATTGCGGATACGTCTTAACCAATGATGTATTATATTTAGATGAGACATGAAGCTAAAAACATGTTCCACTTCTTTACCTCCAACTCTTCAAACGCTCTACCTAAAACAACCTTATCCGATCTAAGCGCACGGCTTATCGCGTTTTAATATTAGTACGTATAGGCTCCTCTGATTGTAGCTCTATGGTCTAAACTAGATAGCTATGTTGTGATGTAAGAAAGAATGATCTACTAATTTAGTATAGATTACTATAATGTACTGTGTCACCTTTGACTGTGATTATGTTTTGCTATACCGACTCTTGGCTTGACTTGACTCACGAAATGGTTTCAGTTGATCGTTGAACTCCAAAATATTCATCCAACTTCGTTTCGTGCGAGTCTCATTTTTTGGTATTCCTTTCTCCGCCCGTCATATCTCTATGATCAAAAACCATAATTTATTTCTTAATTTCATCCGACGTAAGGGAGAATCCACCTTACTCCGGGTATACCAGAGAGACCACAACAGAATTTTAATTGGGAGTCGCAGAAAAGAAAACGATAGGCAAAATGCTTAGGCCCATTTAAAATCAATATGTTTGAATCCCTGTCGTTTCATACTTTCGTCAACGGAGTCATCGCATTTCTAAGAAGTTTTTCAATTAACCTTTTCAATGGCAGTGTTTTCCTTCAGGAACATGAAAAAAAAAAATAATGCAATCTTGATTTTGTGAAACACAGAGGTCCGTTTGATCCCAACTGCTCCCAACCGTCTGGAGCCAGCGAAACTATGGCATCCCCAATTGAGGTATGCTGTTAGGCTGGAGGTATTCGGGAGGGGAAGAAAATGGGGAACAGGAAGGTGGGGAAGTACCTGGCTATTCAGATCTGAACACCAAACACGGCCAAAGCCATTTCAACCAACAGTTCAATACAATTCTGAATAGTGGTTTTACACCAGGGCGATACTGAGAGTATCTTCCTCTCTGGAACGTGCCGCAAACATACTTTATATTATTTTATATGAGTAAATTGTGGAATAACACAAAATAATCAAATAAAATTGACTTGCGTACACCGGGATTTGAACCCGCGAACTTCGGTTTGCGAGACGAGAGCGTTACCTCTCAAGGGTTGACTTTCTTTGAGTTTCTATATATCAATTGAGTATAAACATTTTTATATGGCGCATCAGCCCTCGGAAGGGTCCCATCTTTGTATTCCTCTTTATAATATGCTCCCGTCACTCAATATCTTTTTCATTCCACAGCGTCTTTTATCATGCAAATACTTCCGTCGAAAATCTCCGGCGTTTACGATAAAATAATTTTAGTTGAAGCCTTTCACGCGTTTGAAAGTTTCTTTCGTTTTATTCGCTGAAGTTACGCAATCGCATTCAACCCCTCCCCCATCTCCCCCCCCCTTCCTCACCGTATGTCAAAACACCCCTTTCACTGGTCCCCCTTTCAGCGAAAATATTTTCCCTTCGCGAGTAAAGAAAAAGCAAAAGAGCACGAACCGTGTCGGGGTGAAACAATACTAGTTTTTATGAGGGGAAGAGGGGTTGGTATTGGAGGAGTGAACTTTTACATTCTCCATTCAGAAATGTGTCTCGGTGATGGCCTCCTTCCCCTTTTTCATTCAAATGCAGAGCATTAAAGTAAAAAATAACACTTTTGGTAAAGAGGCACGGTAAAATATGCGAAAAAGTTCAAATTTTCTAAATTGAATCAGTAAATAAAGTCGAGGTCATGATCATTTCATCAGTACACAGCGGAAAAAAATTGTAACCATAAATTTACGACTTTTTTCATCAACCAAAATGAACGTTTTCCAATTTCAAATTCGGCTTAACTTAAGCTTAACCATTTTCAGTGTCACCAACGCAGATGAGGGTAATTTTTCGATCGCCAATCTTTGAACGATCACAAAATAACGGATTTTATTTACCAACACATGATAAAGAGCAAACATTACTGTGATATCCAGCGTGTTAAAAATTAGACAAAAATTTGCAAGAAGCACAATTTTTTACTGTCATAATATTTCAAATTCATTTTTACGACCAAGTCCAAAGTGGTGGTGAAATAAATAGATTAATAAGTTTTCGGCTATGGTTGCATTTTGAATTGACTACGAACTTGTGAACGCTCGATTTTGTTTGCGAGGGCGATCTAAGTTTGCTCGAAGCTCGCATTTGAATTATTTCTGATTAACGTATTTTTAAAATCTGAAATGTTTTTAGAGGGATCCCTACGGATGTAATTTATTTGTAAAAACTATAAAATTATCGGTAAGAACCAGTTATTATTTGTTTTAATGAGAAACTAACGTTTATAAGAAAGGGTTTTATGCATAGCATAAAGGATAACAAATAATTAGTCGCCTGAAATATAAATACAAAAAATAAATGCCGCCAACGGAAATTGAACCCGTACCTTCCGATGTCCGGTCAGGTTCTCTGAACCACTGAGCTATGTCGGCTTACTTAAGCCGACATGCTTATAATTTTTTGGTAAGAACTAGGTTTTATTTTTTCTAGACGAAGAATTTGTAACTTCTGGCGGGATCCCTCTAGAAACATTTTAGATTTTAGTAATACGTTCAGCATAAATAATTAAAATAAACCACACGGAATACCCATATCCACATAATTTGTATATAAGAAGATGGGTACTTAATTTTTGGTAGTTTTAGGTATCTGACTTTTCATTTAGTGCTAAAATGTGTAAAATTATAAAAATATATTTAATTCCTGAAGAGATTTTTTGAAGTAAGCAAAAGAATTTCTGTTTGACCAGTTCTTCGACAAATTCTTATTCCCTTATCAAAAGGCAAAGTTTAATATTCAAACTGGGCTGACACGGGAACTAATATTATATATTTGAGACATTCCTTGTCGAACTGTCAAACTATAGTCATCTAGCGGCGTATATTGGAACCCGGCCAGAGGAGATGCTTCCTAAAATAGCAGTAGTTGTAAACTATACATACCTACGTAGGTTACATTTCTATACTACCTATAAACCTAGGTTACATCCCCAACTTCAAGACAGTAGATGAAAGAAAATCTATGTTCTTTGAATATCAATTTTAACCCTCGAGGCATTTTTACCTACTAGTCCCAAAGACGACGGTGAAATTTTTAATGAAAGTTCGGATTTCTTCCGGGGTATTTCAAATATTATGTTATAAATTTAGTATTTTTTAAGTTATTATTTAAGAAACTATAATATTTCAGATGTTTGTATTTGAAATAAACATTGATATTTTTAAAAAGTATTATATTTTATATCAAACATGAAAATGTTGACAAAAAATCTTTTCAAAACATTTTGACTCGAAAGGTCAACACAACATCGCCAGTTTCAACAGTTATTTCATGGCGTGCTTCATCACTAGATCCAACACAACATCGCCAGTTTCAACAGTGATTTCACCGCGTGCTTCATCACTAGATTCAACACAACATCGCCAGTTTCATCAGTGATCATTACATCGCATGTTTCATCATAAGTTTCATTGCATGTTTCATCACTCATTTCATCACAGGTTTCATCGCTGAATTCGTCGAATGAATGAATTTCTTAGAACAGGCACTGCCTATAGAGAAACTAATGTTTATTGCTTTCTTAACTGGGCCATAATGTATTCACGCCGGTATTGCAGCTTTTCCTCATCGTAAATTTTACTTAAAAATATCACTGTGCATATAAGCATTATACATGTATCATTATTTGGCCTAGTATGTAACTAAATAAAAGCCTTTCGATTTATTTTGTAGGGTCCTTTCATAATTTAATGCATTATCTAAAATGACGACACAAATTTAAAATAAATAAACCAATAATATAGAACAACACCCAATAAATCTCAAAATCGCATTTTTTTAGAAATCCTTGGGTTCATTGTAATTTTCAAGTCAAAAAGCCAAAAAATAAGAGTCTTTGTTTGGTGTTTTTCAACAACAAACTTTTGTTATAATTTAAGAAGACGAAGTATTAGATTGTCTTCTCGGTAACAGATGAATGGGAAATCTTAAAATCATAATACGCAATATAAACCACTCCTCGAGACAATAAGATATTTTTCTGAGGGCATAAATGTGGGAGGGGAGTCAAGCAAAAACAAGCAAACAAGGGAAATTACTTATCTTGGGTGGCCAAGTTTATCTTCTCTTGTTTAATCCAACTTAGATAAAACAGTCGGCTGCAAAATTACGTAAGCGTGTGACAAAAACAAATATAACACTGCAGTCAACAGTCCAACATTCAACCTTCTTCAACACCTTTTCTTGGCTTTTTTAATGCAAATCTACAGTTTAATCACGAGACTTAATAGAATAATGGTTTAAAATTCACAAATGCTTGAACTTCAAAACAGAAGAAAAGTTATATGAGATTTCGAAAAACCATTCGCTTTTTCCACTGATTAAAGCAGAATTTTGATATTTTCTGATGAAATCGAGCAACGCTGGAAACTTCAGCTATTTATAATATTTACCAACGCTTTTGAGCCAGCCTTTATGGATAGAGCTCCATAAAATTAAAAATAACAGGATTTTCCAAGAATATTTTTACATATATTTGGTAAAGTAACAAAATAGTTACCTATACCTAACCTTTGCCAGAAAAATAAATTAATTTCACTTTATTTATTTTGATGTATAATTATTTATTTCTTTCCAGCCATTGCAAAAAGAATAACATTACTTGTTGGCGTATTTCGTGGTCCAAAATTCTGGGGGATTCTCTTTTAAATTTCAAATACGGAACATCATCTTGATTATGAATTTATAATTTCGATCAAATGGGATGGCTTTAAACGATTGCAGCCAAGTGCAAGAGAGATAGAAATCATTCTAAATGGGCTAGAACTAGAAGATGGCGGTAGGCGGATGGCCAGTGGCGGCATCGGTTTCTATTCAAATCTGCGACGAAGGTATTATTTCTAGTTGTTTCTTTATTCAATGGTTCCAGGTTCCTTTCTCCGTTCAAATTTTTCAGTCATTCAACGTTCAAATATGTTTGCACCTCACTGTTTATATTATTACGGCATAAAAGCTTTCGATGGTTTTTATTAGACATATGTTGTATTGGAAATAAATATATCAAATAACCGCATTGTTTGACAACCGATTTAATCATTATTTATATAGAAAATGCGAACAATAATCGACTACATAACAATATCGTTCAAAAGATGACTAATTAGGCAGTTCTACATTTATTTTAGTACCTAATCAAAGTGAAATAGAGAGTATCTTCCACTCTGATGGCTAGTTTATGAGAATACATTGAGAAGAGCGGGGATTCATAAATCACGAAGATTTTCTCAATAAAACGCGCTAATAAAGTCTCCAGTCGAGAAGTGGGGCCCTTGCATTAACAGCGTATAAAATTATGAATAATTTAATAGATATCCCATACCTCCCGGAATGCTATTCGTACCAAACAACTACAGCTAGGGACGGCACCATAATCTGCTATGTATCCCACCTAGCAGAATGGACTTACTGGCTCGGCACAGTGTGACAAGAGTTATGGCGCTATATTATTATATGTCTAAAACTGTTCACATTTTAACAGTAGCCTTGAAAGATTCAAGGGGCATGCAAATGCAATTCATTACCCACTATAAATATGTATGTCATGTAATTTTTTAAATTTGTATTTTATGTTACACGTGCATTGTAAATGGACAAAAAGTCTGTTGTACACAAAAAAACATGCTGCAAACATGCTGTGAAAATGTGAAGAAAATTTGTTTCATATTTTTGTTCTTATTTTTTTTTACTTATCTATTTATTATCTTTTATACCACGAACAAAAAAAAATTATATCCATAACAGAATTCAACACAAAGTTATTGTTGTGAAATATTATATTCTAACCAGTATGTATGAAAATTACTAGAAATTTATAGCGTCAGGGCAGTCAAACCTTGAATTAATAATAATTACTATATTTATCTAAAATATACCTGCACCAAAATGAAAGTGAACTAATATTGCTAATTAACGTAATACCTGTCGAATAGGCTCCGGGCAGGACAATGAAATGAATTTATCTGATAAAGAAAAAATCTTAATGTTGTAAAATTTTCAATTATTGCCTGAAGTAACTAACATCTGTGTAAGCTCACTGGTATTCATTTTTTCAAGTACAATATACTTCGATGTATTTAATTTTATTTAATGTTGTATTTTATAAATTAATTTTATGAATATTTTTTTGCAATTTTCTTTACTACCGTACTAGGCTCATGCTCGTATTATGAGAGTCGTATATGATTTAAATTATAATGCAGGAAAATGAAAAATAATATTTTGTAAAAACAAGGAAAAAAACAGATTTAAGGTAAAAATTACAAATGTAAACCAAACCAGATAAAAACCATTCCGTAATAAAAAATATATTTTTATTAAAAACATAAATTTTCAATTTTCGTGCCATCTTTTGGGCAGGCTAGTGGCTAATTTTAGAAAAATCGGCGTGTTTGTTCGATTGACAATAAAAGTTGGTAGAATGCATTGTCATCGACAACTAGTTTATCTGACGAGTTTCAGCTTGCTGGAATGTCGGGAAGTGGGTTAATTTCCACTTCCAATATTTACATTAATTAACGAAAACAAAATCGAAATTCAAATATGTAGATGTATTTCCATCTGGAGCAGTGGTTCCGAAACTCTTTTGACCAATAATAGAAAATTAAAAAATAACATAAAGCATAATAGATCTTTGATGTCTTGAGATTGAGAGTTGCGGGCGGACGTGGCGCCATCTATTGGACGCCATCGGTATTGCCCACGCATACACAGAACTAAATTATTGATTAGATGCGCGACTCTTTTATAGTTTATATTATAGACTTGTAGGCGCAGGTATCGGCTATATTGCGTTCCTGAATAATCCTCTATAGATGGTCTGACTCACCGCGATGGCTGTTATTATTTGTATTTTATGCACCTGTATATGTTTATATTTAACTAAAAATCGCTAATAATTTATTCATTGTTATTTATTATAACTTCCATATTAGTAAAAATGTGTAACAATTTTTTATTATTTTATATTAAACCTGACGTTGTTCAGGGACCCCCAAATCAATTTTAGTTTTCCACGGACCCCCTTAATGTTCCCGAGGACCCCTGGGGGTCCGTAAGGACCACTTTGGGAACCGATGATCTGGAGGAACTAAGTAACTGTAGAAAAGTACATGTTTATTGTCATTTGATTATGTAAAAAAATGGAAAAGGATTGGAAAATAGAGCAAGATTTTTTCAAAACAGTGTTAGGAACTTGTGTATTATTTAAAAAAAAGCTCGCCCCCTTTCAAATAATATCCAATTTTGAACACGAAGAGTAAAAAGGGATATAGTATTATTTGATCGTGTAGCGAAGAACCATAATAATTGTCATTGAAAGAAAGTGGTTCTAGTTTTAGGGAGCACGCATCCCAGGTTTGATGAAAAGTGGGTGCTTGATGTTGTGGAGACACCAGCAAGCTATTTTTCCGTGTAAAGCCTAAGCATAAGTACGATGGATTTGTGATAAGAACAAGAAAATAATTTTCCAAGCCCGAAGCAATGACATCGATGTTCAACTGCATTATACGATCAAAACTAGAATACATTTTTTCCGTTTGGGCTAACATACATATAATTACTAGAACAAATTTATATATATTGTATATTTTACGTATATTAACTAATTTTTACATGGTTGCATTACGTTATTTATATAATTATATATGTGCAATAAACATAACATTTTTTTAAAATACGTTAATTCTTCAGACTGTCGGGCATTTACTTACATCTTTAATCCTAATAAATTAATCAATTCTATGATTCTGTTTTTTTTTCTCGTATGCGGCAATCTAATTCTAAGGTATCTTTATATGAGATTGTATGGTGAGCACCCGCGATTCATGCACCACATGGATTTCTCCGAAACATGCTACTAAGTCTTCAATCTAGGAGGAATGGGACCCTTTTACAGTAACAGCATTTAAAATATTAAACTATTTTAATGACAGCCTCCTGAAATGCCATAAATTGTTTGTACCGAACAACTACCGCCAAGGTCGACACCACGGCTCGCTCTATATTCCACTTTGCAGAACGGACGTTTTGACCCAGCATAAAAACATGAAAAGAGGTATAAGGCTGCTAAATGAAATCAATAGGTCTCTTGATATTTCCTTGAATGTTTCATTAGTCATTTTAGACAAGAACTTATTAAGTTATGCAAATCTTGTTGAGTGTTGTCATAGAATTATATAAATGTTTAATGCACCTAAAAAATAAAATGATTTGGTTGAAGTCTTATTTATTTTGTACAAAATTAGGAATTGCTTCGGTTAATGTCAATCCTTCTACGGCTTTTGGAAATCACTCGATTTTATTTTGTTCCGAGTAATTTCATTCCGTCTATTCGAGTTACTTTAACTGCCACCTATCGAGAAAACGTTTTATGAATGAAACTAAAAACCATTACTGTAGTTTCGGATTTATTTCACAGATGGCGTTGGCGGCAATATCGAATTGATGGCGAACACAAAACTTTTAGCTTCACCGAAGTGCACTGCCGCAGTTTCAGCGATATTAAAACATGTTTGTGACCCAATTCTCATTATTTTTATGAATAAGAACAGCAATAAAGGGTAAAGCTTTGACGTAAATACCGCAGAATTTTGGTAAATAATTGGATTATGAAAAAAACATCAATATTCAAAGACCAAGTAATAAAAGCAATGAATAGCAAAATAAATCGAAAATTAGTTTTATTAGATACTAATGGACCACGCAACGCTTCTCTGTTGCTGATGTCTTTCTTGGGCGTCTTCGACTTCTTTCACAATTCACTACTGTATACCACAATGTTACTTCGACTTCTTTCACCATTCACTACTGTATACCACAATGTTACTTCGACTTCTTTCACCATTCACTACTGTATACCACAATGTTACTTCGACTTCTTTCACCATTCACTACTGTATACCACAATGTTACTTCAAATTCTTTCACCATTCACTACTACTGAATACCACAATGTTACTTCGACTTCTTTCACCATTCACTACTGTATACCACAATGTTACTATTAAAAAAACTACATTTCTATCGACTTTAATTCGACTCCGTATCTCATTCCGGTGCAGAGATATTGCGTTAAGTATTCCTCGGGCATCTCCGATTTTCTACCATTTAAACCACTCTCTAAGCACTGCTGGTACTAATAACAATAAACTTTGAAATTTTCAGCAATATCGGTAGAATACTTTTCGAGTTTTGCAGAAACATACGCAGGCTGAAATTTTATATATTAAGAAGAAGAAGACTAGCTGAACTATCCGGTATTGCCCAGGCTTTAAACAGATTTTTGAAAATCAGATGTAGACAGTAATTTTCCTCGTATTTTGAAGGTAAAGTGGGCCTAATCTCATTAGAAAAAGGTGATCGGATTGGTTTTTCGAAATATCGTGGACAGTGACCCTCTTCTGGTTTTGATGGTAAATCGTGCAAAATCAATCTCTGAATAAAACTGGAGATTTGCGTAAAAATCAAATACACCCGCGAGACCGCTCACCACAGACACTCTTCTGTATATATATTTATATTTGGTGAATATAAATTATAAATGTTAACACTGAGATACGATTTTTAGCTTTATATTAACAATTATTTATTATATTAACATAACACGGGCATGTGCCTAGCATGGTGGTCAAAAAATTCCTCAATGCATGTAACTAACAATTTTATTGAATAAAGAAACTTAAAAAAAAAAAATAATAATTTTGTCGTTGGAAAAAATTGGTGGTTAGTGTAGGAGGCCATTAATCTGTCAGTGTCAGTACTTACGCACATCCTTAAATTTAAAAAGTATCCTTACATTTTTTTCTTTCATAATAGACGAATTTTCATTTAAAAAAACTAAAAACCTTCAGCATCGACGAACTAAAGTTACTCAAAATAATTACAGTCAAAAATAAAATCACAACATTGGCCAAATTCACAAAAGGTGCGTGAATATATTTTACACGTAACAACAACTCCGTAACAATTCATTTACACCTAACTCCGCTATATTCCAGATTCGTTAAACCGGCCCAAAGAACTCAAAAAGTCTTAAATCACCCCGAGGTCACGGGGCGCCGTAGACCTCATTAATCACAGAGGTCAGGCAGAACCTTCCACAATCCATACAGACAGAGCCTTCCGGCCCGAGGATCGAACCCGTGACGAATTCTCTGCGGTCCGTGCACTAATCCATTACACCGACGAAGCGAAATACTACACTTTACGGAGCTTTTTCAGGAGAAATGCTGCCTTTGCGTATTCGGAATTATGTTATGCGATAATGGGCTCCAGAGAGATTTGCTTTAGAGCTTATTATCTCATAACATGTGTATGTAAGATGGAACCTTCTTATCTAAGGAGTCAATTTGCTGAAATTCTGGTTTTCGTTTACTTTTAAAGAGGAAATTATTTTATTTGAAGCTGAAATGTGAACGAAATAACATTAATATATATGATAATTGGGGTTGTAATGAAAAATACACGTGGAAAGAGATATTCGTTATACTCGGGAAATAAGGATATTATGTCAGATTTTTGTAAGACAATTATTCTCGTGAAGGGCGGTGACATTTAGAAATTATACGTCAATGGAGACCCCAACCACGCAATAAGCACTCAACCGGATGATAAACAAAATAATAATGATACGAATTCTCAGAATATATAATATGTGCACACGTGTTCTAAAATTGTAAGAATATCACGGCAAAAGTATTATAATGTATTGCGTTTCATTCTTCGTTTTCAGATGGAAAATATTCCGACATATATATTCAGATGGACACCATTCAGATGGATATCCTGATGAAATTCAGAAGGACATTCTTAAAAAACAATTCAAATTAGCACTAAAAAATATAACGTTCTCTCTCTAGCAATGTGATTATAATTGATTAGCATGTTACCGATGCTCACGTTTGGACAAATACATAACACGGATTTAAATCGATTTAAAAAGGAATGAAAATATTTTACCTGTAAATTTAATGTACGTTTTTAAAAACAAAACAATCAATAGTTGACAATTTTTTAGCATGTAGTACACTATTTTAGATCGTGATTGGTATCTAAATAATTGTAGGTACGTTTCTATGTATATGTGTGTTTTCAATTCCATTTAAAAATGCATACATTTTCAAAGGGAATGATATTTTATATCCTGCATACAACTCTACATACACTCCGAGCCTTTGTACACCCCTCCCTCACTATTTCCGTATGCATACAGCCTTCTCCCCTGGGACTAGAGCCTTAAAGGAAGCCCGGCTAAGAGCAACGGTGTCGGAGCACCGTCAGGACCTCCTCTGACAAATTCACATCACCATCTAGACACTAGACCCTAGACGCGGTGAATGTGAGACAGACTACAAGAGACACGCCGCTCTATAGAATAGGTGTTCAAAGAATTGGAAAAGCGGTGTACCACAAGGCGAGCCTTGTCCATTAATGAATTTCAAGAAGGAATAAGAACATGTGAAACTATCTTGAATTTCAGTTTTTTTTGTACTGCACTCATGTTTGTTATTATAAACTTACCGTATAATAAACTTTTCGATTAAATTAAACAACTTATTAACAAATGGGAATAAAAGCACACAATTTTTGTTTTCGATGGTATCCTTTGTCCATGGAAAATTCATGTAAACATTGCATCGATTGCATACATGTAGAATCATAAAAAATAACGTTTGGGATGAACCAAGTATTTTATTTAAAAACATTATGACGTTACAATCATCGTCTAGAAAACAGTAAATTATTTTACTCTAAAAATCTCCGAATATCATTAAACATAACTGGAGAATATTGGAACAGTGGAGACTGCTGGCAGCACCTGCTGGTTCGAATTCGGCTCCAAAGACCATAATATGTAGAAATTTTAGTGTCTGTGAGTGCTTCCAATGACATTTTTGGAAGTAGTTTCTTGTAGCGTTCCACGCCCAAATTGTTGCAGAAATCAAACCAATAATCCAATATAATGTAATGTAAAGGAACCTACTTGTCGGGCAGATTGAGGAAGTACTCGGGATACGGGTAGGAGACGCCGACATTGTTGACCAGCACGCCGATCTCCAGCCCAGTCAGCTGCTTCTCGATGTGTTCGTACACTCCCTCGGTCTCCGTGAAGTCCGCCACTATGATCTTGGTCTTCACCCGGTATTCCGCCTCTGAAACAATTGAGATTAAATTAAATTCCTTAACCCCTACTGTGCCAAGAAATCCACCGTGGATTTACTGGTAGCTCACCATATACTAAAATATATTTAATTTGCTTGGCAAGGAAATAGTGATTTTTAATATTATTCTTGCTCGTCGTTTTGTCACTTGCAAATAAATATATTTATTTTTTATGTGAAACAGCGCGTCGCAAAATTACATGTCAAATCGTCATAATTTATTCCGCTTTTTAAAAGTAATAGTACTTTATTTATTGACAAATAATCCTCATATAAGCTAATAAAACGCTTGTTTATCTGAAAAATATAATACACTGAAAATATATATCGTCTTCATTATTATAATATTTATATATTTTTATAAGATTGGAGAGAGAAAAGTATTTCTTTGAATATGAGTAGCTCTCCTGGGGAAGCTAACTAGAATAGGTGTACCTACATAAAAAAAAATTATAAATGTATAAACACGTTATTTTTAAATACGGAAAAAATATATTTTTTTAAAAAACAAGTAAGCTATTATCGAAAATAGTATTAGCCGGCTTAAGGCGTGCGTTTAGCATTTTACACCTGGCATTTCGAGGGTTAAAACATTTATTATTCTTTTAAATGTTATTACAAATTCACGAAATATTAAGGCTTTTCAATGCGATGATAAGGAAGAAAGTAATATATCCAATTATTTTGACTCTTTCGGTTGTTAAGAAATTCTACGGTAGTATTTGTTTTCGATTTGTTTAATATAACATTTTGTACCTCTACGATAGAAATAACCTTATTTTTGACAAGTAGAAGAAAACGGAAAGAAATTAATGGTTCTTAAAAAGTGGTGCCGGAAGCATATCAGATTTCTGATATAACTGCAGATACCAAATACTGTTGAACGTCGTTATTAAAAATCCATAATTATTTTTAGTTAAACTGCGGCTTCTTTTATCAAAACACCGGAAGATATATTATATAATATATCAGGGATGTCAGCCAGACTGGTAAAAATATAAGAAAAGGATGTCGCTTTCTTATTTAGGACATTGGAGACTTACTTAGGATATTGAAATTCATTTTGCTTCTCTTGCAGAACAACAAAACATAGACACCCACAAATAAAACCATCTCACTAAAACATTTTTACAAAATAAATTTAATTTTAAAGGATGGGGAAGTCTACCGTACTGAAGCCATTTATTTATTATCTTGAAAATGATCCATCTTAATTTAATTACATAGAAAACTATTTTATGAAAACAGAAACCTTCAAAGTAAATTAACGTTTTTTTATTAATAACAAATATTGAATCGGATATCGACTAACAAGTTATTAAAATGGCGGGCTGTATTTCATTACAAAAACGATTTTTTTAAATATATATTTTTTATTTGTTTACTTTTCAATTAAATTTTCTGAAAATACAGTTCTATTAAAACACATTGATTACATCATAGACGAACGTTCTTAAGGTTCGGTTGCTTAAAATGTATTGATTACATCATAAACGAAAGCGCCTAAGGTTCGGTTGTTTAAAATATATTGATTACATCATAAAAGAAAGTGCCTAAGGTTCGGTTGTTTAAAATATATTTATTTCATCGTGGATGAGCGTGCCTAAAGTTCAATTGTTTAAAATCCTTTCATTAATTCGTCGATCAGCACAGTTACGACACGCAGAAAGCCAATTATTGGGCCATTTCAGTTTGTGATCAGCTGAATAGCATAACAACATGACTGTCGTGTCTGTAAAATGATCACAATTTGATTAAAAGCTGTAACGGGTCGAGAATCGGTGTTGAACAGAAACCGCACGTGTGTCAAAAATTCAAAATGGTGTTAATCGACGAATTGATTGTCATCAAAAAATGTAGAGGGTGTTAATATTTTTTATAAATAGACCTAACCACAAAAACTTTTTTAATAAATTGTTATATTATCAATAATAATATTGAGTCTGAAAGGGAAACAATTTCTAATTTAAGCTTCAAGTATTTTTCCAAAAGAAATTTCTGAATATTTTCAAGGATTCCTTTGACTGCGAATATTTTCTAAATATTTTCTGTTATAACAAAACCACTTAGTTTAGATGTGTATTCAACAATGAAAATAGATTATTTTTTCGTTTTTCTATCTCCTAGCACACTCCAGTTCGAGAGCCCTATCGCGTCGAGTCCCTTTCACTTCCTTTGTCCGCTCTTCTCCTTAAAAGAATCCTCTATCCGGAGCACTCAATCCCAAGCTTTTATAAACATATTCTGGAGCTTTGTGCCCAGGACGAAATAACTATCGAGGATCGAGGCTGCAATGTTAGTCAATATGACTCCAAGTTTCTACTATTTACTAATGATTCCGCCTAGAGTATGAAATGTATTGACCGATGTGCGCAAGCTCTCTAGCACTGTTGCGATTTATTTTGGTGGAATTCATTGTCTAACGCAGAGGTTCTCAAACTTTTTTGCCCCTTAGACCACGGGCCGATTTTTTCTATTTTGGTTAGATCTCTTGCTTTCCTAATATAGTTTTTTTTACAAATGCATCAACTTTAATATATTTTTGAAGCTGACAAATTGATGGGTCTTACTTTAGAGTGGAAAATTTTCGAATAGTAAAAAATATTTGTTGTTTTATAGTTACACATTTATCAGTAAAACACAAAAAACAATTTTAGTAATAGTACCTAATAATGCAATTTTTTTTTTTTTTTTTTTTTTAATTCCTTTATTTTTTCCCAATTTATACATTTGACATTACAGTTTTATAATAATAAGAAAGGGAACCCACTAAGGCGCAGCCTGTGCGTGGGTAATATAAGTTTATACATTATATTTTTGTACCTAAAAATTACAGAAAGCATATAAAGAAAAACGGTAGGATTATAATTAAAAGATTGTGCAAGAGGTGCACATTAAAAATAAATCAAAGTAAAAATAAAGATTGTAAGATAATATATATGAAGTAAAAGAACACAAAATAAAATAATAATAACAATTAAATTTATAATAATAACAATTAAAATAATAACAATTAAAGTGTCGAAATTCTCGCTACATCATAATGTTTGACATCCTAATATTTTTTTTATTTCAAATCTAACTATCGTAGCATACATATGGCTACGAAAAAGTGATTAACTATTTTTGAAATTTTTTGAAAATTTCTCCTAAAAATTCGGGAAATAAATGAACAGAATTTGTCTCTGACATTCTTCAAATTTATAAATAAAGAATAAAACAAGTCCGTCCAAGCACAATTAGTTCAAGTCTACACCATCATGACCCCTGGGGGTCGATACAAACCACTTTGGGAATGACTGGTCTAACGGAATCCCAAAATATATTGCTGAGGTGGCTTGAAAATTCTTGTTCTAAGCTTAATTGCAAGACCGCTTCCATCAAACAAAACAGGAGGAATGCTCAGTTTAGTAGAAATAATACGCTCAGCAGAAGATTAAGCAAAAAAATTACACATGTCAAATTAATCAGATAAATCGTTTAACACTAGTACTTTGTAGAGTAACACTAAAGTATTTTTTCACAGAATTTTAACAATTCACCAAATGTCAAAAAGTTAAAATTCAAGTTCCGTGAATTGCTATTCAAGTTTTGTTTTTATTTCAGTTCTGTGAAACAAATGCCCCACAATGATTTAGTATCAGAACTTCAACAAAACTTTAAAATTGACATGCAAGAATTGATAAAAAAAAACACAAACCACACTGTTTTCTTTCACGCATGTGTGTGTAGAAAAAGTTGCGCTGTTTTCCTAAAAAAAACAACGCAGGCGTCAGGTATAATCCTTAGCAAAAATTACTGCCATCTGTCACATTGGTAATATCGAGACCGTGAAAATGTTCATCCTTAGTTCCTCTCATAGTGCAAAGATTCAATTCACTATTAGTTTTCAGGCGAAGCTTTGTATTCATGCAGGAGGGAATGGAAAAAGATAAAATAAATACCAATTTCCGTCGCCACAGCCTCCAGCCTGGACTCTGTTCTGCTGACTAGGATGACGTCACATCCTTTCTTCGCCAACTGGAACAAAACAACAACAAGATGGAATATCAAACACATCACATGTCTTATCTATCTGTGTGCATAACATTTCAGGCAACCTACATTTCGCACACTGGGAATAAAATCTATAATCTAGAAAAACTCGTGAAAAATCCTTTGTAGTTTTATGCACAATGATTAATTTCACAGTTATGTGTCTAAAGTTGATGGGGTTTATCCTTGAGAGATAGACATATACACATCCTGCACTTAAACCTGCATGTAAACTTCCTCATTACGTTATTTTGATGTATCTCATGAGTTTTAGCCAGTGTTAAGTGTTCTTACAGTGAAAAGTAAGCGCCACAATTTTTTTTTAACTTGATTACAAAACGACGAAGTTTCGATACTTTCCAGAAACAAAATATGCATGTTTTATATATATAAATCTTCCGGAAGATTTTCTCTAAATGATATTAAAAACTCTACATGCATTTTTTTAAAAAACAGTGCCACCTGCTCGACGTAAAAGCAACACGTGCTATTGTTTCTCTATCTGTACAGACAGACTGAGCCACAGCAACGCGTGGCGGGGTACAGCTAGTATTCAATGAAAAGATAATATGAAATGAAATAAAACTCAGATTAAATGAAATAATATATGAAATAATAATATAAAGGCGATAATGAAAATATTTAAAAAACATCGTTTTATACTCGTATTATGAGGCACGGTTGTATATAATGTTGTGTATATTGTAATGGTAGTGTGCAGTACGTTTAATTGTTTTTTTATGTAATAACATTTTTTTTTAAATCGTTCTATTATCCATATTTTATTTTTATATCTGAAATGTTTTTTGTTTCCCTCAATATTTGTATCAAGTGAAAGATTGTTGAATGCTTTTATTGCTTAGTATTGGTGTCTTTGTCCAAAGCTTGTATTTACTGTCGGAGTTTTTATATTTTTTTTACGCTTGTCCAAATTGTCAATTAATGATGGTTTGAGTTTGCTTAATATTTCTTTAACTTAACATATTACGTTATCATAAACAGAAATGCGGATTTGTCGGTACTGAAAATGAAAATGAATGCGAGTTCTTCAATTTCTATGGTTATTTGATTGGAAACATTCTACATTTTGATATATTCTGTCTGTTTTTATTTTTCATACAAGTCATGTGAAAAAGGAGATAGTGAATATGCAAAAATGTAAGCAAAATAAATATTTTTTTATCGATGACTCGTGACGGCCTAATATGCAGTCTTACTGTAAGCTCAGACAATAGAATTTTTGCATATTTAGAATACAACTGCCATCGACGAAATGTTCTTGTCATATTGATTATATGTCGTGATTGATTATTTATTAGAACACTTCGTCAGTTCCAGTTGTTTTACATTAGCAAATAAAAATCAACCAATATTTTGCAAAATAAAATATTTTCACAAGTTTAACCTTGTTTGCAGAACTAAAGTTTTACACCCAGTGTGTGATATTTATGTTAATAAGCTGACTATAAACGACCGTTTTCAGACTCTGAAAACAGGAAGATTACCTTATTTTTCAAATGGTTCGAAGCCCTAAGCTAAATATTTTTTTTAAAACAACGACATTAAAAAGCTATTTGCAAAAACCTGGCATCTATTTACCTCTGTTTACCGAGAAAGGATAATTTTCCAAAAAATCTGTAAAATCAATTTCTTTAACTGAACTCTCATTTTTTTATATTTCATGCTAAAAATGTAATAAAATATAGAATAAAATATGATTTAAATAAAATCAGTGAATTGTTGTCAGTCTGTACCAATGCCTGCGTTGTCGAGGGGTAAGGCTCTAGACCAGGGGTGCTCAAACTTGAACTGCTGGCGATCTACCTCAATATTATTAGATTCCGATCGATCGACTATGTAGGTAGGGTGTATCGTGGCGCAGGTATAAGTGTATATATAGGGACGTTGCATAATTGCATGGCCACGAATCCACCTAGAATTTGGAGGAACGACAGAAATTAGTTCGTAATATGCATTTTTTTAGTCAAGGTAGGTGGAGGACTGCACTAAAAAGTCAATAAAAAAACTTATATTTATTCAAAATTGCAAGTTTATTGGTTCTTACAAAAAACAAACGAGTTCTAGTTTCTAAACTTAACTAAATAATGACTTTGGATGTTGAAGCGTGGCACTACATGTCCTCAGCATACTTTTTATACGATGGTACGTAATTACCGAGTGCTAATCGCAAGCACGATGAGATATGTTCGTCAGTTAGTCGATTGGGATATTTTGACATAATTATCTTCATTTCAGAAAATGCAGACTCGCACAAGTAAGTTGACCCAAACATTGTCGTCAACTGAAGGGCGATTTGCCTTAGATTCGGATATTTATCTTCAGATATAAAATACCAGAATTTTGTGTCAGATGCTGTGGCTATGAGATGTATATCTGATATTATCTGCAATGTTCCAGAATACTCCGTTCAGTAACTCAGTCCGCTACAAGCTACAAATAAATAATAAAAAAGAAGGCATGAAAAATGGGAAATTTTTCTCGAGATCGACTCAAAAAGCACTCGCGATCGACCGTTTGAGCACCACTGCTCTAGACTAACAAGCCGGAGGTCACGGGTTTATTTGATTCATTTGTGATATTTCACACTTTGCTTATTAAATATGTTAATTTATTTGCGGCACGTTCCAGAGTGGAAACTCAGTGTGACCCTGGTTGAAAACAATTCAGAATATTGTAGAGATAGTACAGCAAGACACATATAAATTATAGGAGTAGGAGGAATTCGAATATTGTCAGGCTTTGTAATGTTTGTAATGTTTAAAAATGATGTTATGAAGTACCAGTTTTGGTTTTATGGTGCTATTAATTGCTAAAATTAGTAATGCATGAATATCTGCATAGCTGTTGAAAAAGTACCTTGCTTGGAGTTCCATTATTTTAATTTGATTTCACGCACAGCTGGGCTATAAGATGGATTGTAAGAACAGAATATAACTATTGAGCTATCGACAAATGTACACAAAGTTTTTAAAACTTGAAATAACGTTAAACTGATAAACTAAACACGAAAAAATGTAAGTAAAACATGTAATAGTAATATAAAATAAAATAGAAACTAGAACAAAACTACATATAAGATAAATCACTAAAACTAAATTACTAACGCTACTATAACTTGTAGGATTCAACAAAATGATGGTTACGTTAATTAAGTTTAATTCTGTAAATCTCAGTAAATATATCAATATTACCCCCAAATTCGTTCCCCAGATCATGCATCGTATTGGTTAGAGAGTGTGTCTGATAGTTGGTTGCGAATGCATTGCACAAGAACGTTACATTTTGTCTTGGATTCCTAGTTAATACATAGAATTAATCGTGGCAACGATGGCAGGACTGTCAATTAAGTTTTTAATGACTGTGTAGGAATGGAATATAATAGTGGCTACGAATACATTAATAATGAAACTCTAATCAACGTGGTTTAAAATTATAATAACAATACCTTAAGTTTTGACCTGGTAAGATATCGTCAAACAGAAAGTGAAACGGAAAAGAGAAGACGTTAAAGAGGAACGTTACCTGAAAAATATTACTTCTTTAAAAAAATTTATAATTTTTAAGTTTAATTTGAAGAACTCATTTTAATTATAATTTTTGCTATAAAAAAATAAATCTTAAATTTGAATATTTTTTTTAAATTTACCTATATATTTCACATTCTCACAGAATTCGGGCTATGGGACCCAAAAAAAGCTTTTTTTTTTTTTCGAATGCAATTTTTTTGTTATTTAATCTTACAGTTATCGGGAGATCGTATAAACATACGGTCCCTCAAGTAGTGGTGATTTGACGACATTGTTAGTATTTTATTCCTGAGTTCTGGCACTAGGTAATCGATCCACCATTTGTCAGGAAAATTTAATGGCACGAACAGTAATGCCCCATTGTTGAAACGTGTATCTGAATAAAGGTTATGAGGGTGCAAAATCTGTTTTAAATTCCCCGCCAGCGAGCCAGGGGAGGACGGCCTTGTGCTTTCCATTTGAAAATTATTGGCAAACCTTTGACGGAACGTTTTCATGGTAACTCTCACTGAAGAGGAAAATCGGTGGAAGTTTCTTGAGGGCGTTTCTGTGTGTCCGAAGAATACATAGCCAATTTCAACTTAAATGGTCAATTGCAACGGTAAAAAGCTGAAGGTACCATCATTAAAAAAAACTAGCTGATTTTTGTGACTGTGACGTTGCGCTCCCCCTACATATACAATATCTACAAAATAACAATAATAATAATAACAACATAAATTAACCCAAACAAAAATAGTTGTTAAACTGACTTCGTCACTGAGTCGGCGGCCGTTGAACGGCTTCTTGAACAAATAAAACTCTACATCATTACGGTATTTACAAAATTCGTCATCTATGGTCAATTAGCGATATTTGCGAGCACGGTCATCTATGATTGATAAAAAATATTCCCACCGACGATAAACAAATTTTAGCGCATCCAAGCATCGGTTAACTGTCATTATACACTAATAATGTCGTTAGTTAATCGATAGTTATGCCTATCAATCCGACATTGTTAAGTTTCTTTTTCACTGAAAGTTAAAAGATTGTACAATAAATAATTACTAGCAGATAAAAACCATCTAATGTTCTTTTTGAAAATAACAGAGGGCGCCACTTCCATTGAAAACATTTCTAAGCTGTACAGTCATTAAGGTAATAATACTATCAGATTGTCGATAACAGTTTTCGTTCGAGGTATTATTGATCGCACTTCTAAACATGTTCTGTTCAGTGGTAGCCCTACATGTCAGGAATATGAAATAATAAATTTACCCAAACGAAAGCGGTGAAATGAAATAAAATTCGCTTTTCATGGTATTTATTTGTACGATCAAAAAGCCATGTGGAATTCAGACCGTAAAGCATACTTCATGTATAAACGGGAAGTGAATAAAACTTTTCAATTCGCATGGAAATAAGATGGGATTTGAAACATAAAGAGCGAAACTTCTTGTGGAAATCACATTTCAATATGGTAGTCTTTTACGATCGCATTCACCATACAAAACTGAGCAATGTCTTATTAAAGAAAAAATAAACTTATATAAGAAACGGTGAACGGTAACTACATTGCATATAGTCACCATTTTTCAACATTAACGCTTTCGTTCGAAACGAGAAGAAATTAAAATGTCTTAACCCCTCGAGCTGATGTGTTCGCTTTTGGGAACAATTGACATGGTCTCATACAAATCGTTGTGTCATGGAGAGAAACGATATAAGAAATAAATACCACGTTCTTTATTCAAATCTATAAGTTAAGCACATAATAATTTAAATGTGCACCTTTATAAAACTAACATTCCGACCGCGACTCTTTTTAAAATTTTTATATTTTTTATATGAAACGAAAAAACTTTTGTATTACATTTGTCGAATAAAATGCGTGGTTTTTAATATATTTTTTGGGAATCAGTAATATTTGTATATTTTTTGGTCGTATGATGAGCCATTTTTAACTATTTTTTTGTTTGTATTCAAATTGTTTATTTCATTGTTTCTAATAATATAATTTGAAAGCGTCTTTCATCACCGATCAAAAACAGTTTTTAGTTTTCAGATAAGATTAGAAATATTTCATGCTTCTGAAAAAACGTTTGTTGCATAAAGTAAAGTACGGAATATTCAGTTACGTTACTTCTATTGATATATTGATTTTGAAGGATAGAATTTTTATTTGAATACAAAACAACTCTCACTGTTTTATCTGAATACAAAACAGGAGTCCCAACAGCTTTCACCCGTCTGGAGCCAAATCCCCAATTGGGGTATGTGAGAGGCTAAATGTTGTGGGGAGGGCAAGTACATGGAAAAGAAGAAGGTAGGGAATTACCTGGCTGTTCAGATCTAATTACCAAACATAGCCAAAGCCAATTCAATCAAAATTCAACATTTTATTAATGAACAAATTTAAATCAATATGTCCTGTCTTTTTTTGACAAATGAGTAGAAATTTCAAATATCCATAGCACACGATGGCAACGAAACTCTACTGTTACAGGAAAATACCGGATTTGTACTTTAATTTTCTTAAGATTCAAATCCATGCCTTAATAACAATAATAATAATAATTGGATAATATGTATAGCGCTGTTTTTTGTGAAAATCACCTCAAGGGCCCTGTTTAATTTATGAAGAGTTTCTAGGCTCTATCTTATTTTATTATTAACATACTAAAAAAAACAAACATACTCATTATTTACAAAATAGGTACAGAAAAACATAATTCATCGACCACACATTTTTTTTGGTAACTGTTATATCTGCCTTACTTTGCAGATTTAAGTGTTAGGAACTCTTTGTTAAAAAGTAAAAGGTTCTACTTATAGGTAATTGTGTTTATTTAAGTTGCAAATAATAGGTTTGGATTTAGCTACACTGTTCATTACCCGAGGGTTGGTAATTCTCTGGTTCGAGAAGCTTGTTCCCTGTCAATCTCATCTCACAAGTAATTGTTACACTCTAGCGACATCTGTCGGACTCTGGAGTAAGCTTTATGGAAAATTTTCCTCATGGCTTTCTATGTGGAGCTAATGTAAACAAAACTCTAATTAATTATTATGACCAGTCCCATTTACAAAATATGGTAATTAATTTACTTACAGCTTTAGCGTATGCCTTTCCGACTCCATCTGTAGATCCAGTAACCACTAAAATAAAAAGAAAATAACCATTAGCAGTGTGCTTAAATTTTTTAACAGAAATATTCTACAGTGCTTAAAGTTGCACAGTAAAAAGAATAATAATTTCAAAGAACAAGAGCATGTGAGCAACAGAACTAGAAATACCTAGGAACAAAATTATTTAAGAAATTACAAGAAAATATAAGATGCTATATAGAATACAAAATACAACAAAAAAATATACTGAAAACTTAAACATAAAAACTATATATAAGTGTCAGGGTAGTGTACTAACTTCGGGGGATGATTGTACGTAACAGTACAAGCAAATAGATAAACGCATTTTTAAAAAGTTTTTAAAAAGTAGAATTCCCCTCCAGCGTTTGAGGGACATAACCTGTACACTGTACATCCATATTTTATAAAAGTATTTTTATCTTTTTTTATATCATACGAAAATACATTTATTATGACGTTACAAAGAGAAATTATTATTATTTTCAGTTCATCTCAAATATTTATACTGGAATCCATTAATAAAATCCTAAAAATAGCCAAAATTAATAATTCATATTTCGCGCCGCTATCGTAACAATCGGTTTGACTTTAAAAAATATTTCTTATTTTTTATTATATGAACGAGATAAAATTGAAGTTAAAGTTTACTTACAAATTCCCCAAACAAAACGAATGTGTTTTCGAAATATCTTGTTCTCTCGTTTTTCTCTATGATTGGAGTAAAAAATTAAATAAAAATGTGGTTAGCGTTTTTGGCAACATTTTTCATGTTTGATATTAAAATCTTATTATTTGGAAATAGTAATGTTTATTTTAAATGCATACATTGGAAAGATAATTTTATCTAGTTTCTAAAACAGTATTTTTTTACGGGAAAATAAAAAAAAAAACAGATATTTATTGCGCATTTGAAATACACACAAAACATTGCAAACTAGACAAATGAAGGACTACACAACAGTACTAAACATCTGAAGCCAGTAAAACTAGGACATTCCCAATTAATTGGGGTAGATATATTTTAATGCTGAGCGTATGTTATGTGGATGCGAAGGAGGTCACTAAACACTGCTAAAGTCATTTCTGAGTGGTGGTCTATCACACCGCACGGAGATATTTTTAGAATTTATTAAAAATCTTTACAAATTATTGGTAATCCGGTTTAAAACGGGATTGCAACGTGTTCAAACACCTGTTCCGAAATGTAAATTCATTATTTAAAGATCTGCAATCCCGTTTTAACCTTATTACCAATTATTTGGAGATATTTTTAATAAATTATCAATACTCGTTTTTCCGTGTAGGTCAGTACTGAAAGTATCTACCACTCTGGTACGTATTTGAAATAACTCAAAATAATCAAGTAACATTTACTTGCGCTCGTCGGGACTGAGGAATCATAGCCGAGGATTGTAACCACTCAACCAACGAGGACGTAAAACAAAATATTTTTTAAAATAAGTCAAACATCACTTTATAAAATATATCTCGAAGATTCTTGAGATCAGTCATAACGTATCACGTAAACATAATTTAAATATTCAGAGTTGTAAAAAAATCTGCATAAACATTCGATTATTTCGTAAATAATGACGATGCGACACCATAAAATATCGGAGAAAGTAAATATCTATTTCGGTTAAATAGCTGCCTAATGAAAGTGGCAGTATGTTTTTTATTCAAAGACATTTTAACTTTTAATAATTTCTTTGTTGACCGACGTATTTTTTGCGAGAAATAAGATTTTTTCGATGTCTAATAAAAACAGGTTTAATGGGAGTCATTGGCATTTCAAATTTCTAATAATATTATTGTTTTCTAAGTAGTATTTTATAACACCGCGACCGTTACGTGAACAGCTTTTTATTATTTATATTTGACGAGTTACGTAAATAAGATAGATGTGTATTATGTATTTAGTCATAAGGACGGAATTTAACCGTGCATATTATACGGAAGTTGTGTAATCTTATAATGGGTTATTGAAAATGAGTTTCAGAAGTTAGATAAATATTAATTAAGCCGAGATAAGTATAATGGAGAAGATTAAGCTTGGGAAACTTGGTTACAAATGCTGGATTAACCTTTGACGAAGCAGGAAGCTATTAGTACAGTGGGAAGGTATTAGAAAAGAGAGCTTTAACAAAAAGATGTGGTAAGGTTTATTTCATTACCTGTCGACAAATACACTATAATATTAATAATATCTCCAACTTCAGACATTTCCTATACACTCTGATGGCAGCATGCTATACTAGCGCCTCCTAGCGGCATGAGTTGGGCTCCTTGTTTTTTCATACATTTTAAAGGATTTTATGTGAAATACATTCTTTATTTTACGTTAATCATTATATCGAAAATAAATTGGTAACCTACATACAACCTTACTGCTTGTTTTTGCTCAACCTTCATCAAGCCTTTATCTCCCTCCTCTTCGCTATTTAAGCCACACAACGTACTCCTAATCGGTTATGTACGGTTAACAGAAAATATTTATGATAAATTGACGAGTACCTAATGTTCCAATTCTGGAGAAAATTAGGTCAGGTTACGAGGGGTTATGTTAAACTAGGTTAGGTTAAGTCAGGTTTCGAGGGGTTAGGTTGGGTTAGGTTAGGTTAGGTTTGGAAATTTTTTTCCTAAAATTTAAAACATTGACATAGCCTAATCTCTTCTAAATTATTCCGAATGTTTTTTTACGATTTAAGTATTATTACACATTTGATCCAATTTGTTTTACAAAAAAAATCACTTCTTTTACATCATAAACATCGAAAGTCAATAAGGCATCAGATTGTTAAAGTGAAAAGTGGCAGTAAATGGCGGGAAAACGTAATTAAACGAGAGATACAAAATCGTGAAAGTGTCAGTAGATTCGTATTGGTAATTTGCGGCGGCCGCGGCGGAAAGAGAAAGCGTTATATTAAACGCTAACGCGAAAAGAAGCTGGGGAACTCCAAAGGCAGATGTGCGGTGCGTAAGAGCAGACAAAGTTAAAATAACAAAACATTCAAAACTCTGTTATTTATGATTTAAAAGTTTATTTTTCTCATTAAAATGTAGTGCTTTTAAAAAATTATAAGATTTTTTACATTAGCTCCACAAAGGACACCCTCAGGAAGATAATTCCCCTCAGGGTCTTCGTCATCTTTGGGGAGGCTGTGTGGAAGGTCTTTTCAGGAAAGGAAGTTCTGTGACAGTTTTGAAATGGCCTTAAACGCCGAAACAGCTGTCACAACAATAAAAAAATTATTCAAATACATTATAATTATATTATTAATATATTTTAGTTTTTTAATAACATTATTAATTTTGATTTACATTAAATTTTTATAAAAATTTTACGAATGAAACACAAAAACAATCAACAAACCGTCTTACTACTAATTAGATACTTAAACGCCATATCAACGTTGGTATGGTAAAGCCGACCTTGAGCCTTGTTTAAGACCGTTTTAAACAAACAAACGCCACGCTATTAAGTCTAATTTTTTTAACTATTCTGACCTTATGCGTCGTATAATATTTAAACCGTGCTTATGAATAAGGAGGACAATATATACAAAATATTAAATAATATAAATTTAAAAAAAAACAATTATAGTATCAGCAAGTTATCAAATTAACTGTAAATTGTAAAATGAATAGCGTGTTATTATTATTACTAAAATACCTACCCATATCTAGGAATAACTTACGTTAACAACATCCTTTCAATGTAAAACGATAAATCAATTTCAGCTTAATTGAAATATTAGGTACTCATCTAAAACTAGTAAAAGAGTTAATATTTATTATTATCCGAAGAAAAATGAGTATGGATGATTTATTAAAATCATGTTTAAAACGTGATGGCAAGCGATTTCCTAGTAGAATATTAGTCCATTCAGAATATCGGAACAAGATTTCATGCAGGTGCGCTTTTTCTGATAAATATAATGACGAAATGCGACAATATTAGAATTTTTATGAACACGTGTTCCGACATCCTCATGAAATATTTGTGTTTTGTTTTTAGAAAATCTGTCAATTCATTCGTTAAAGACCTGCAGTCGCGTCTTTAGCAGGAATACGAGTAATTTGACCAAATTTTTGTTCTGTATCTGATATCGACAAATCTTGCGTTTGTCTTACGTACCTACTTGTACGATTTTATCATTTGAGCTTGAATTTCTTCACCAATCACAACACCCTTGTCTCTTTATGGTGAGGAACTTTGTAATATCTAAAAAATAATTATGTATTTAATGTAAAAAATACAAATAATAAAATTTTCGAGTCTTGGCGAGACCTGGGCTAACCGTTATTCCCGACCCCGGCAGATGCGCGGTGACGTGACGCCGAGCGAGCGAGTGGCAGCCGCCCGATGTCCCGAATGGCCGGGTGTAAAATGATATAAATTCATCATACCAGTCCATGTATTTACTACCGCGTTCGTGAAACTGCTCAAAAGAAGGAATGGACGGAGAATTGAGAGTGGCTTTCCATGGAACTTTCTTGAACGGGATTAGAAATTAATGATTTAAAAAACGTATTACGTATCATAACATCGATGCATTATATTTAGATGAGACATGAAGCGAAAAAATAGATTCCATTTTTTTACCTCCAATTATTGACCTCCAACGCTCCCTAACGCCGATCGACCAGAAACCACCGAATTTGGCCTCGCACAAGAGCTAATACCACGATCTAATAGTGGAACATGTTTCGAAGAGAAGATTATAAAGGCTACAGTCAAGTTTTTCCCACTTTCAAAAAAGATTCACTGCAATATTAAAAAAAAAAAACTAAATTAGGTATCTAACATGACTACAGACTGCTTTTACCATAGATATCCAATTTGATAGACTTACCCTAACATAAAAACACATTTCTAAAAGTGTCCAACGAAATAGCGGAACAAAATATTCAATTTTGGAAACAAGCACGAACTTCTATTTACCCGATTTCAAATTTGTGCGCAGCCAGCAATTTGCGCGCCATTGAAAAAAGGACTAGTAATTCGTAAGGAGAGTTTTTTTCAAAGACTAAATAGTTATTCTTACAAAGCAAGTTGACTGTTTACTGACAGATTTATTTACTAACAAATCACAGAAAGGAAGACGGGCTTCCTCTCTTGTTCCTTTACATGATTGGCTAGTCTATCAATTTAAATGTCTATGGCTTTTATC
This sequence comes from Hesperophylax magnus, assembly GCA_026573805.1. Lineage (NCBI taxonomy): Eukaryota > Metazoa > Arthropoda > Insecta > Trichoptera > Limnephilidae > Hesperophylax > Hesperophylax magnus. The sequence continues at coordinate 2,542,325 of JAIUSX010000018.1, forward strand.
AATTAGAACTAAGCAACGGGACGCTTAATTACATCAAAGTAGGCCGTAACGGAAGACTTGAAGAACCTTTACGCATTTTTAATTCGCATCGAAACATCAGTCAAAACACAGCTTTTAATCAAATGATAAACATGTTTTATTATTTTAAATACCATTGTTCTATGTTTGAATATGTTATGTTGCATTATTAATGCTAGAATGTATATGTAACCAACATTATTTTCTTTGGAATCGCTATTTGCAAATGAAATCATGATTTTGACTAAAAACTTGATGAACATCGCAATAATAGTTTAACACGTAGCAGACTCGGAAACGTATCGATGTAAGCATTTGTATGCATTCGTATTGCCTCGAATGTTTTCTTCGTTCCCATTGCATAGGAAAGTCTTGAAATTTCGTGAATCGAAGGAACGCTTTAAATTCCAATCGTCGAACAAAACCCAACGAAAATCCATTGCATTTTGTTGACAAACGGTCGGATTATACGATAGCTGTTTCACTTTACTTAACTGCTGAACAGCGAGCACCCGTGTCCGGACACTCAACACGGATGGCGACGGGTCGTGGTACTGAGGAAAACTTGGAAGCACCTCGGAACAGGGGTCGAATCAATGACAAACAAGACTTGAAACAATGCATTTTGAGTGAAACTTTAATATTATTTTAGCCATATGTACATCGAAGTTTACAAATATCTAATTTATTATTCAATTACATACACATATTACAAAATTACTATTTATTGCATTCTATTTCTAATAATATGGCTCTTACAATCCAGCTTGAATCTATCTCATGGTTCATGGTTTCCGGCAGCGAATTATAATATTGTGTCCAAGTCAATTATTTTGTGTATTGGCTTTGTCCTTTTTTGGTAACCTAATTTCGTTGCACGTTCTTGTATAATATTTGTGAATGTCCTTGTTATATATAATTTTCTTTGGAAAGTATTTTGGTAATAGGTTGTTTATTATTTTATGTATAAATATCATCGTGTTGAAGGTCAGCATATATTTCACTGAAATCTATTTCGCCAAGTATTATTCTCATTGCTCTATTTTGGAGAATTTAAAAATAATTCCGTACTTTGTCATCACATAAAAAAATAATAATTTATCTGTACATGCAATAGTGATGGTTACATTATGAAAAACACTGCAATGTTCTTGTATATTAATTAAAGGTACCTAATCCATAGCAACACATTGACTGTTTTTACACTATTATTAAATAAGTTTTACTTGCATAAATGGAGAATTGCAATCTCCTTTAATGATTAGAATTGAGTGTCAAGGAATTATTTCTGTACTGCCGATAGTTCAATAGAAGGTATAAATCCAAAAAATTGATAATTTATCCTTTCAGCTACACAGCACATCTTCAAACACGCTAAACACATACTCAACTAGATGTAATTGATTGTTTAACACAGTTCAAAAACGAAAACACGAACAGTCAACGTAATAATATATATTATTATTTTAAACCGCTTCCAAAATCTTGGTATATGTCGTATATACTGTTTGCATAAATTCCCACGACACGAATCTGCCAAACTGATGGATGGTTTGAAATAATCAATAAACAGCACCTGGCCGTCAGACGAACAGACTATAAAGACAAGCGAGAGTAAAGTACATTAAAAACAGGCGACTTTAAATAAAATGCTCCCAATTCAAAACTCCATTTCAAGCCACTGAAAAAGTAACAGAAGAACGACAGATGTGTTTGAGCTTTCACAAAAATACCGGATTACCGCAAGGTCCTGAACACGTTCCCTTTATATATTTTTTTGTGATAAATGCATCAGAGCTTCGCATGTTGTAAAATAAAAAAAAAGTGTTTCATTTATATATAAATAAGAAGAGGTTAGTGTATTATATATTTTTTAAATTTGTTTCCCTGTGCAAAATCTTAAATAATAATGGATTCGATTTATAATGTAGTTCAAAAAGTATGTTTGACAAACTTTTTATGAGTTACTAGCGCAGACCGGTGAAAAAACAATAATAATAATGATTTATTTTCTTGTTGTCTTAGTAACATATATAGAGATAATGATATCCTCACTGTGATCTCCCGTGCTAAGGATGTCATTTACATATTATAATTTAATTATAAGAAATTAATATTACAACAAAGTAACATATGAATTTAATTATAAACATATATCATGTAGTAAAATTATATATTTTTAAATAATTTTAAAATAAGTAAGATAGTGTTTTTTTGTTTAGTTCAGTTTAGTAAATTCGATTTTAGTCTGTGTTTGATATCAGTATATTTTTTTATTTCAGATCTCCCTATATTAAGTATCCAGCTTTTTATTTGAGATTTAAAAGTTATAATGTTGAGGTTTTTGAGTGAGAGTGGTATTTTATTGTAGAGTTTAATACTATGATATAAGAAGCTTTTATGCCCAAAAGTTGTATTAGTAGTTATTTGTTGGATAAGTTTTTAACCATGAGATCTAGTTTTTCTATTGTACGTGTTTGTTGTTATTTCTTGGGTTTTGTACTTATGAATGTAATTGAGTATAGTTTTAGAATATAGTTGTTTAATTGACATGATGTTAAGATTAGTGAAGATTTTATCAGTGCTAGTTCTTACAGGAACTTTCAGTATAATTTTCACTATGGCTTTTTGAGTTTTAATTAGTGGAGTGGCAATGGGGAGGAAATTATTAAAATCATCGTAAAACTGAAAAATAAAAGCAGTGTCGGCACTGACAAAATCCCTATAAAAATTATAAAAGCATGTGCAGAAGCGTTAAGTTACCCTTTGGAAATATTAATTAACAAATCTTTTGAATCAGGAACCTTCCCAGAACAATTAAAACAATCTATTATTGTACCTCTGTATAAGAAGGGTCCTAAACAGGAAATCTCAAACTAGAGACCGATATCCTTATTACCAAACTTTTCAAAAATATTTGAAAGAGCCATGTACGAGGCGTATCCAGAAAGTAAGTGTACTGAATTTCTGTAGGTTACAATTTTTTTTATTGAAACAAAAAAATTACATAATTACCGTAGTACATATGTAAGCTATTTTTAGACATAGTTGCCATTCCTCTCAATGCAGGTGGTGAAGCGGGGATCAACTTTTTGATGCCTCCCTCGAAGAAGTTTCCCGCCAACCCCTTCGTCCACTTCTCCACCTCCTCCTATACCTATTCGTCGGTTAAAAACCTTTTTTCACCCATGTACAGCTTCAGGGAGGTAAATAGATAATAATCTGAAGGTGCTAGGTCAGGGGAATGCGCGGAGTGGTTCAGGACATCCCATTTAAACGTGGCGTTGGCCGTGTGTGGTCTGGCATTCTCGTGCAGCAGGCTGACTCCCTTTGTCAGCATGCCTCTCCTCTTGTTTTGAATCGCCTTCCGCAATTTGTTTAGGGTCTCACAGTATCTTGCAGAGTTGATGGTCTCCCCTTGAGGCAGATATTCAATAAAAATTATGCCTTGACTGTACCAAAACACGGATGCCATGATTTTCTTGGCTGAAATTGTAGTTTTGAACTTTTTGGCGGAGGGTGAAGAGGTGAGAACCGTTTTTAAACTCGCGATACCACTTGTACACACTCGTACGATTCATAGCTTTATCACCATATGTATTTTTCACCTCATTATAAACCTCAAACGGAGGTTTTCCCTTCCAAACGAGATAACGGATGACGCCGCGTATTTCGCATTTGGCAGGAGATTGGATTGACATTTTTCACGAAACGTGTTGTTGCTTCGACACTTCTCAACGCACTGACCTTGAACCGGTTTCGTTGTGGAGGAGAAGAGTCAGGCTACACGTAAGTGCAGCCAACATGTCGAAAATAAAATTCATTTGGTCGTGAGAGCCTTAGTACACTTACTTTCTGGATACGCCTCGTAGAATCGCATTTATAACTTTCTCGAAAACTTTGAGATAATATGTCCACAGCAATTTGGATTCCGTAAAGGCCGTTCAACAACACAGGCAGTATTCAATTTTTTGAACAAAATTCTAGAAAGTATCAATATTAGTAAAAAAAAACGGTAGGTATCTTTCTCGACCTCTCAAAAGCATTCGACAATGTTGATCATGAGCTTCTTCTAATTAAACTTGAACATGTGGGTATTAGAGGTTTAGCATTAAAATGGTTTGAATCGTACTTAAAAAATCGTCAGCAGAAAGTTCAAATTTCAAATATCAATGAAAAAATGGTCCAGTACATGGTAGAATCCAAATGGAGAACAATAAACAAGGGTGTGCCACAAGGAAGCATTCTTGGGCCTCTCCTCTTCCTTTATATATAAACGAACTTCCAATAATTGCTGGCACAGAATGTTCAATGTTTGCTGATGACACCGCTTTGTTGTTTGAATGTAATGGAGACGTTGACGAATTTAACAAACAAGTTAACGAGACTTGCCAATTAATAGCAAACTGGCTGTTATCGCAACATCTATCACTCAATACAAACAAAACCCAAATCTTAAAATTTTGTCCAGTGCAAGCTACACCTATAAATATAAAGGTAAACATTAATAATAATATAATCGAACCTTCCCAAACCTGTTCACTACTGGGAATAGAATTAGATACAAACATAAACTGGAAAGAACATGTCTCAAAAATTGTAGCAAAAATCAGTAGTTTTTCTTATGTTCTGGGTACCTTGAGAAAAATATTTAACACCGAATCAGTAATAGCCGCATACTATGGTTATGTATATTCAATAATAAAATACGGTATTATTTTTTGGGGGAAACTCGGTAAACGCTAAAGATGTTTTCATCATACAAAAGAGATGCATAAGAAAAATTACAAACTCTGATCGTTTAGATTCATGTAGACCTATGTTTAAAAATCTGAAAATTCTGACAGTCACAGATATATATATAATGGAGTTATGCATGTTAGTGCGATCTTCTACAAACAAGTTCTCACTAAAAAACTACAATACGCTACAAGGCTCACAGAAAACTTACTAATACCAAAAGCAAACAAAACAATATTCCAAAAAGGACCATACTACATGGCCATTAAAGTATATAACAACCTTCCACATAACATTAAACAAATAAAAGATACACACAAATTCAAATCGTTACTAAACACTTTCCTTGTTAATAAATGTCACTACACGTTGAGTATACCTCACGTAAATGAAACGCCTATTTTTATTGGTATATATATTCGTATTTTTTTTTTATTTTTTCATTGGTATATTGTTATTTTATCTGTATAAACATTGTAATTATTATAATAAAACAAATAATATTATATATTGTAATTAAATAAATGTGGTTAGCTGGAAGAAATGGGGTCTACCCATAAGCTACACCTTTTGTAATTTTTATTTTACAATAAATAATTTTTGATTTGATTTGATTTGATTTGATTTGATTTGATTTTAATGGGGAGTTATTGAGGAGCTATGGTGTTAAGTTGGGTTTGACCCAGGGTACAAATAATAATAATTGTATAAACTTTGTTCGGTAGAACGCGCCAATCAATAATCTCAGGTGTGAAAGTTCGCAACCAAGGTCGCGTGTCAGTATCATGATAGTTTCTTTTTTTAGGAAGGTATCTCAATGTACATAAATAAAAGGCGGTGCATGGATTGATATTACATGTATTGGAAACCTTTTGGACATTTTGCTGATGAGCCCTAGCTCAACAGATTAACAGAATTATATAATTTTGACTTACCCCAAAGACCGACCAGTTTTTAGCTATCTGTATCTAAACTATGGGAGCCGAACATCGCGTTTTCTAATGCCGAACACTGCTTTTCTTGATGGGAGAAGCGACGGAACGTCCCGCACACCCATTCGGCGGCGGACGTAACTCCGTAGAAGCGTGATCCGTCTTCTGGAAAGGTGGATATACTCCTCCTGGCCACATCCATAAACTCCAGCTATCTATAAGCGCGTAGCCGTTCCTGGGGATGCTGCAACCCATACATAGGGCTCTTTCTCGGCCCGTCGAACACGTGCGATGTCGGGATTCAAACTCCAGAAATCAAAAAGAACGAAGTTCCCGATTGACAGCCATGCATGGCACAAAATATAAATCGCGTATGATCCAATCCTACACAGGATTGACCGTTACTTTACGGATTCCCGTTCAATCGTATAACGGCGGTCGCGTGGTCCGTCCGTAACAACTTCCGTCCAGCGAGATCACTATTACCCACTTCGGGAATGGTTATTTTTCGGTCACAAAAACGTTTACCGCCGTGCCCGTAAGCAAAATCGCACTCATCGGCGACAAAAAATAATGAATTACATTCCGTACAATTAATTATTCAAAAACGAAAAGCACTGCGACCATCGTCTGTACAGTCCACGAACCCACACGTTGACTGTCCAGCCAAGAAGTGATTTTTGTTTCCGCCCGGTTCAGATGTTAAATTTTAAATTATGATTCGAAATTTTACCAAAACCAATACCAGCGACAATCGCCCAGTTCCTAACTTGGTTAGAGAATCGGCGAGGATAAATGTGATGATGCAGAACAAATTAATGAATAAAATATTAAAACAAAAAGAGTCTAGCCCTGCATCATAACATTGGCTTACTTATATCTCGTCGAAACTTGTTCGGCTATTATCACGCGGGTAGCAATGCGCGGGGACCAGATTCGGTAGTTTCCGGTCGTTCGGCGTTAGATTTTGAATTGGACTAATTAGATGTAAAAAAAGTGGAACCAGTTTTTTCGCTTCGTATCTCATCCAAATAAGGATAGTCTGAATTCTCGACAGTTTCAACTAATTATAAGAAATAATAATAATAGCAATACAAACATGATACAGCAGTACAAAGCACCCATTCTATAACTCTGACAAAGCAGCAGACTCGTCCAGTAGCGCCTGCTGGCGACCCAAGACAACGGTATCTGTAGTGGCCTAGTGGCGGACTGTGGGACGGGTGAAGGGGGGCCGGAGGGGGGTTAGGTTCAACACCCGGCGGGACATTGGCCGCGCAGGTCGGAAACTTGACGGTTTGACGCGACGATTTCTTTATTTGAAAGTGATGTGCTAACTGATGTTAATCAAAGTAACGAAATTGGGAAACCAACCAATTTTTTTGTTTTAATTTGGGAATGAAGAAACGAAGTTTTAATATTCAACTTGTAATTACTTCTTTCAACTTAAAATTCAACTTCTTGTGAGATAAACTTGTTGAGATTTAATCTGATGTTTTGTTCAAACAATTATTTCAATTCTATAAAACCATATGTATGGCATATTGTGTCTTACTTTCATTGGTCATTAATAAAATTGGAGCGTTAAATTATCAAAATTATTAAACCAAGTTAACCACTTTATTGTGTACTGTACTCATACGTACAAACGTTTTAAGGCATCATAGTTTTCTGAATAAAACTGTAAAATATAAAAATACATGTGTATGCGCCTTTAAGGTTTGATTTTTAACAAAAACGGTGCTGTACAAATTATTAATTTATTATCATACCTTTATTACTTAGATCATCTTATATTTGTATGTGAATACCGCACGAGTCCCAACTCCTCCAAACCTTCTGAGCCAGTGAGACTATGGCATCCCCAATTGGGGTATGTTGGGAGGCTGAAGTTATAAGGGTTGGAGAGGAGATGGGGAAAGACGAAGGTGGGGGATTACCTGGCTATTCAGAACTAGTCACCAAAACACAGTGAATTAACGAACGGCGGTCTTCACTTATAGATTACTAGAATGATCTTAAATTGTTTTAATAAAACAGCAAAAACAAAAAAAAACAAAAAAAAAAAAACTCATTTTTCTCTGTTTGTGCATCCTGCGTAATTCCGGTTCAATGAATTCAAATTTGCTTTGAGTGTTACTATCATTCTCAAAATTGGAACTGATTTGACAACAATTTAGATTATCCATTGACTTTTCACGTATCTGCGCAGGTAAATATATATATTTACTATGTAATAAATATGGAGAGAGGATGTTAGAAAATAAAAACCAATTATTAATTAAGGCTTAAAGGAGAAAAAAAACTTGTTATTAAAAGACATTGTATCATACGTATCCAGACCTACAGAATCTTTCAGAGGAATTCATATTTACGTAAAAATTACAAAAACACTCAAACCCCGAAACCGCTCGATACCGTGTCGCCGACACAATTGGAAATCTTCAAATCATAATTACTTAATCAAATTATGTGCTGTATGTAATTAATCAAGACAATTACATAGAAATATAACAGCAGAACCTGAAACACATCTGAAAATAACCATCCACCACCTCACTCGGAGCCACACCACCAACCACCCAGTATTTACGTGACTCCCCCTCCATACTACCCGGAAGGAATTCCATGATGGCCGCCGAGTTTTCAACCAATCACAGCTCGGCATACTCCATTGAAGCTCTTATCAAACACTGATAACGAAAATTGATGCGACCACCTATGATGACATCAGACTCAATTTACAGGAAAATATCAGAAGATACGACCACAGAATAAATATCAACATCAAGAAATGATTATATACTAACATAATAACTTAAAGAATTGTACCTAAATATGTTTTTTACTCTTTGGGAAATGTTCAAACCAAGGATATTTTGCTTCAACCCCAATATGAAACTTTGTATAATTTATTAAAAAATAAATAAACGGGACTGAAGGAGGTGGTTTGGGTAAATTGAACTGACCTGGTAAAAGGTATAATATTAAAATATAACTTTCCTCTAAACAAATTAATTGTAAAGAGGAAAAATACCTAACCAACTCACCCCTCACGAAAGGGGTGAAAACTCCCCCGAGAGGGTTCGATTTGAAAACGTTCTATAAATAGAGAACCGAATTCCATACAAAGTCAGTTCAAAAACTACCCTTGAAAGAGAAACCTCTCTCCTGAAGAAACCATCTCCAACGTCTACAAGTCTCAAGAAATATTTTCAAGCGTTCTTAATTCAGTATTAAATTCAGTTTTGCCAGTCTTAAATTCCTTTCGTCGACTCAGACTTGGGAATCAATCCCTCTCTGATCTTGGCATTAAACTCGTACAAGAACCTCTGCAAACATCCACCAAGACTGAAACACTAATAAAAGTGTACCCAGCTACCTACGCATTTACAGTATTGTACGGACGGAATATTGTTTCGTACAGACATCATTACAATCGCTTGATATTATAAAATGGCAAAAATTAATCCAATTGTGCTTTAACGCATTACTTACATTTCTGCTTATCAAACAAAATTTCACCATGCATCTTTCTAACATCAACTTTTCTTGGACCCAAACATCTATAATATTATTACGCTAACGTTTGCCATAACCGCTCGCTCCACGTACAGCTACAAACAGAAGTGCTGCCATCTAGTTATCTTACTATTTTCTTTCTATCACAACAACTCCTTTGTTTTCCAGAATTATTTATAAATGGAACACATTCGCATTAACATAAAAGACAAAACCCACAAGAGCTTAGGTTAGTACCTACCTACCTATTTTAATGCCATTATATTATTTTGCTAATCGAAAAGTAGAACAATGAACCACGAACAAAGTAATTCAGTACACAAAATCGAGAAATGGAAAGTGTCCAAAATCCGGCAATTTCCTATCCGAGGTCTCCTAATTATATCGTAACAAAGCATGCTTAATTCTAACCCCAATGGAACGACTAATTATGTGATAGTTTCACAAACTCACAAAAAAACCTTTTAACTGACTTTCTTATACGTGACATCATCAACACCGACCATAATTAAATTTTAGTTTTAATAAGAGTACCTTTTTTAATAATTTTATACCCTTTAATTGAACGATAATTAACAGTTTTAAAACTAATCTCTTTTACTATAATACATATATTTTCACTGTCTTTTAAAAGTGAAAAAAAAATTTGACCGTGGATTGAATTTTCCTACACAGGAACTGAAGTCAACAACTCTACCAATTGAGCCAAATCCAGCAGAGTCAAATTGGATAAGACAGACAATTATTGCGTAATTAAGTGATGTAATGCGATTGAATTTCAGGAAGATGCTTATACGTCCGAGTGTGTGTGTGTGTGTGTGATTACCTCCAAAATGATAGAAAGCATTATCACCTTTATCTGCTTTGTTTCAGCTCAATAGAATGTCTATCGAAACTTTTTTTTATTTGGCTGTTTCACATTTTTCGTTTGTGATTCATAAATATTATTTCAATTATTAAATACCATTTATCAAACTTAATTAAAAATATATTGTACAAGGTAAATTTGCAATGAACAAAATGCAAATGTCGTGATACCGCATTGTGCAGAAGTTTAAATGTGCAACAAAAGTGCACAATGCAATTGTATTTTGAAAAAAACCGCAGTGGAGTTATTCTATAAAAATGTACAGAGAAAATTGCAACATCGTGCGGTGCTTTTCTCTGCCAAGTATTTGGCATAGCAGATACATTAATGTGACGTTAATGTAAAAACATTGTAGTGGAGCTTGTATTGGAAAATATTAAATTGGTTCACATTGAGACATTAGTATAAAGTCCTATGCATTTATATGAACCGATAACTCGATTTAATGCCCGGTTAGTAGTCGATTTGACAAAAGCCTCCGGCCAAGACTTAGTGGGTTCATTTCCTCTGCTAGCTAACTTCTCCATCAGTGGGCAAGCAATTTGTGCCGCTTTTTTATTTAACATTAATTTTACACAGGAGGCCAGAGGAAAATAATTTACGTCAGGGCCCATGTCATCTGTGGGGATTCTACGTAGAGGGTCTTTTTGAGAAGAGGAGGAAACAACCCGTTCTCATGTATCAAATGTCATGCGTTTAGAATTAGGCACGCTCTTGGTGCCGAGGAGATCAATGATGCCGTTGACGGCCTATGTGGTCGAGGTATAAGGCTCTCGATTAGCAAGCTGGAGGCTGCGGGATCCCGACGTGCGTAGGTTAATTTTATTTGATTTAATAGTGTTATTATAATATTCATTAATTTAAAATAATCAATAGTATTTGCCACACGTTCTAGGGTGTAAAGATACTCTCAGTATCGCCCTAGTGTAAGACCACCAGTCCGAACTGAAAATTTGCTTGAAATGGCTATGGTCGTGTTTGGTGACCAGTTCTGAATAGCCAAGTACTTATACACCTACCTCTGTCCTATCTCCTATGCCTCCCTACTACCTTAAGGCTCGAAACATACCCCAATTTGTGATGGCAAAGTTTCACTGGCTCCAGATAATTGGAAGCATTTTCACATAATTTTTTAACTCTCGGAGTATCTTCCATTGAAATACCGGTAGTACAAGGTCTTCATTCCCATCTGACGCCTGTGCTCTAAAGATTGCAAACCGCTTGTTAAGGCAGGGTAATTTTTTTATAAAAAGCAAATAAATAATTTGAAGTTTTTTTATCAGCATCCAATATAATTTTTATTTAATTTACAAAAAAAAAATATTTATAAATAAGTTCTGCTGTGAAATAAAAATAAAATTCTACAATTTTATCTTGATAAAAATAAATACTTATAAATAATAACCATTTTGTTAAAAAAAACGAGCTATTAGATAAAAGTTTTATGTATGTATGTGTTAGGTTCCTACTAATGCACAAAAAATATATCACGTAAACAAGATTAATTTTGCTTTTCGTTCTCGAATTCCCTTATTTCTTGTGTAGAAAGTATGTTCGCTAGTCAAACGGGTTTCGCTTTCAATGAAGCGTCCATTATTTCTACTCATGACTAGTGACTGGTACCCATCACACAGAGGCGTAGCGAGTGCCAGGGCGGCGTGGAGACAATGGACGCAATCACTACTGGAAGGTAAACGTATGTACTCGTATATATAGATATATATGTATAGAATTGAAACGTTGCTTGAAATGGCTTTAGCCATCTAAGGTGACCAGATCTGAATAGCTAGGTAGTCCTACACTTTCCTCTTCCCCATCTCCTTCCCCTCCCGTCTACCTTCAGCCTTACAACACACCCCAATTGGGGATGCCATAATCTCACTGACTCCAAACGGTTGGGAGCAGTTGGGACTATTGTACGGTATTCACAATAAAATTTAAAAATTGATTATTTGACAATATTTTTAGATCTTTGACCATTTTTTTTCTACTTGCAGTAAAATTATGATGTCGACGGTAAGGATCCGTTATTTAATAAACCAATGGATTTCATTCCCCATCCGATAATAGTTAGACAAGTAAGCGAACATTTTATTTTTAAACAGACACAGATATTCAAACTAGGTTAACTTCATGATTTTGACTAAAATTTAATGTGAGTGAATAAAAACTGTTCCTGCAAAATACAAATGATTTTGACGGGTTTTAGTAATTTTGCAATAGATAACGTAACACAACATATGTATTTTACATATTACATAAAACGTTAAAATAACTGCTTGTTTTTTTATAGAACGTGAACACCCAATAAACTTGTGAAGACACAGCCCTGGGGCTTTGGAGCTCGCCATACGCCACTGCAAATTCTGTGTACATGTTAATAGGCACTCGTGTTGTACGTTGACCCCCTTACAGGCGGAACTGTACCCGATAAAGAAACCGTTTTTCAAGTAACAACTTTTTCAAGTACACCGCTTTGCATTTTTCACTAGCCAACTCGCGGTCTAACTTAAATCAACTATGAAAAACGTGTGCGCCGAGAAGAGCTGTGATAATTTTTATGTAGATTAGAAAGGTGAAAATTTGTTTAATGCAGTTTTATTTCTTTTACAAAGTGATTGCGTTTTCATCATTTGACTTTTGGAGAAGAGAAGTATTTGCATTTTTTGGAAATATACATTTGCGAACACATTTTGAAACCGATTGTTTATTTGGTTGTACCAGTGAAGTTTCAGCATAAAGTATTTATTATTACACTACTTTGAAGAATCCTTGAATTTTTATTTACGAGTCAAAATAATAAGGCTATGATAATTTGGGTGTATTATGGGGCTGAAGTTAGTGGGGAGGGGAAGAAGATGAGGAAGAGAAAGGTGGGTGAGTACCTGGGTATTCCGATCAAACACGGCTAAAGCCATTTCAAGCAACGTTTTAATTCTGTATGGTTGTCCCCCTGGTGAAAATATTTTCCGCTCTGGAACGTGCTTTATACTATTTAAAATGATTTAATAGTGAAATAATACAATTCAATCAAATAACATTTATTTGCGCATGCCGGGATTTGAATCCGTGACCTCCGGATTGCTAGTCGAGAGTCAAGTGCCTTACCGCTTGACCACGGAAGTCATTGATAACTCATGGATACAACTCCAATCAATGTGCAAATTTTAAAAACTTGTGATTTCTGAAATCCTACAAGAAAATTAAATTTAGTATTAAATTTTTGTCACTTTTCCACATAAAAATTCCCTGATTATTTAAAAAGTTAAATTGCCAACAGTCTGGCTTCCGTCTCAATCAGTTCTGGATAACTAGAGACAATGGCTTCTCGGAGGCTCGTGGAGGTTTTTATGGTCCGTCGCGAGTTCTCTCGGCGGCAGGAAACTTGGCCAATGTTTTAACTCAATTTGGCAGGCGGTCACGTCACAAAACGGTTGATGGGTAGGTACCAATAATCATTTTGAAAAAGCGAGAGAAGTAATGTTCTAGCGGTCAGTAAAATAGAAAACTAAAAATCCACTGGTGAAAAACTATGATTTTTCAAACTTTTTAGAAAAAAAATCGCCATTGTTATAAAAATTATTTATAGTAAAATGAAAGAAAAATAATTCAAACTGTTTGTGTATATTTTACAGCCATCAAATAAATTGCAATTGAAACGTTGCTTGAAATAGTTTTAATAATGTTTGGTGACTAGATCTCAGTGGCCAAGTACTTCCCCACCTTTCTCTTCCCATCGCTTTCCCCTCACCACTGCCTACAACCTTGCAACATACCCCAAATGGGGATGTGATAGTCTCTCTGGCTCCAGGCGGTTATGAATAGTTCGGACTCTGTTGTGGTATTCTATTTTAAAAAGCTGCAAGTGCTTACGGAACCTATGCATACGGTCCCGAATCAAAAAATGTTTAAAGCATAGTTAATTTAACAAACATTAATCAAACAGCACATATGCATCCGCAGTACATATTTGCTATAATATTTTTATTAAAATTCTTTTTTTTATTGTGTTTTAGCCTCAAATCCAGATTTAATTTTTCTACGAAAAAAGCCGCACAGCCTTAAATAAATAACGCTAAATAAAAAACAGGTAACAATGTTATGGTGTCCTTTGATCCTCCGCACATTTAACATCCCCCTCCCACCCTTCTTCCTGTGACCGGTTGGTATTCAGAACAGAGGCGTCGATTGAAAGACGTCGCTTGCGATCCCAATCAGGGATATTCCACCAATCACACCAACTTCCCCGCATCGACTCTATTGAATTGTTTTCTTGAGGGAAGGGGCACAAGATTGTTCTCATTCGAGGATGTTTTGAATGCTAATCTGTAATTTTTTATCATTCATTGAAGATACTACGGGGGTAAGTAGAATATTCCAAAACGATTTTTCAATGTGAATATATTTATTTAGACTTTCAGAAAAAGTCAATAGGTGATCCATATAATTGAAAATCGGGTATGTTTATCCTTGACACTATCTAAGTTACATACCATTTCTTTATAACTTTGTAATCATTCAAAAAGATAGCTGCCAAAAATAAGGGAAAAATCAGTTGCAAAATAATATTGTATATTATATTAAATAGGTCCCAAGGTGGTTAAAACCCCTGTCCCAGCAATACAGAGATCCTGGGTTCGACTCCCAGTTAAGACCGTTATATTTTTATTTATCGGTATCTAGTTTTGTTTTATATTTCCGTTGGATTTATTAGTATTATCTTCTTCTTCGATGAGTTTTCAATAATTTGTGCCTTTATTGGGGTATATTGTGAATCTTTGGGTAGTGGGGGAAGGAATGAGGTGGGGACGAGAAAGGTGGGGGAAGAAGCTGGCTATTTAGATCTGGCCACTAAACGCGATTGCAATCGTTTCAAAAATAAAATTATATCCTGTATTGTTTTTATTTTCACGAGTAACCAAAGTTTTGATAATTCGTATAGCACCGTATTTGTGAAAAATCCTAATCCTTCCTAGGCTCTGTCTAATTATGTATCTCATACCCTTCCCCACTCCGATCGAGGATGACATAATCTCACTGGCTACAGTCAGTTTGGACTAGTGATGGGTAATGACTAATTTTATTAAGAGCGGGAGTAACGGTAACAGCTCAATATTTTTGTACGGCTCAAAGATTCGACTCAATTGAACTACGGTTTTATTTAACGGGAGCCGTGAGCTCAGAGCAATGAGAATACTATGCTCGCTCGACAAGGCTGCCACGGTACCAGCTTAATATTTTTGTACGGCTCAAAGATTCAACTAAATTGAACTACGGCTCATTTGAACGGGAGCCGTGAGCTCAGAGCAATGAGAATACTGTACTCACAGCTCACTCAGATACGGCTCCCAGCTCCCACCGTATGAATGATTCATATGAGAAAAAATATTGATGCTAGGTACATACATAATGTCCAAGTCAAGATGCCGGACTGTCAGACTTCTCATCAAAAAAATCTAGCTCAATTGTGCGGCTCGCTCATGAACGACTCATCGCTAGTTTGGACTCTTGAGCGATGTTCAAATAAAAATAATAAACTCACATTAAGTTAAAATGGCAAACACGAATCCATCTATCATGTGAATGACCGCATTTCTATATACCAGTGATAAATTCACTTGCACATAACCTTATTAATAATATGAGTAATATCATTTCTCTAATCGAACAAAGAAAACGAAGAGGTTCAACTTTCACTCGGCCGTTAACTGGGCCAATCACCAACCTCCGGTAAAGGGCACAGTCGAGATGACGGTTACTTTCGCTTTAACCGGGCTGTTAACGGTCGCAGTTAACTGTTGTTACTGCTCGGTTCAACTACCAAGTAGACTCGTTTCACCTTGATAATGATTTCATGATCAGGTTTTGTAAAGTGTGAGAAAATGATCTATGGTTTATTGACTTCAATCATAATCTATGAGATAGAAAATCTGTCTGTCTGAAGCAACAAAAACTCTCTAATTGGGACGAGCAGGCCAACAACTATCTTCAATTAGCAACGTATTTTTAAAAAAATGATAAGACATCGCATTGTTTTTAATTTTTTATGTTACAAAATAAATTCTGAAATTAACGGCGATGACGTACGAAAGTTCAGAATAAAAAAACTTAAGGCGATGCACTACGTCGTGTAATATTTTAAATTGAGCCGCTATCAATAACAACCCTTACGTAGATGGCGATAAGGTTTAAATTCCCGCTTAACACCATCCGCCTGTTTTGATTTATGCAAGAAAAAAACATGGCCAAAAAGTGCCTTTTATTATATTTTGTGGATTTTCAGGCATAAATATTTAATTTTTTTCCGATCGTTTTATAAATAACTTAATTTCCACATTATACAATAAAATTATAACCGAACATGGGTTCGTAAGTAGGAGATTTTTAACTTTAAAGCAGTTTTCAAAGGCCTTATACATTTTTTTTTTAAATACTCGTTTATTTCAAAGGTCAAGATGTATTCTACTCACAGTATTTAATTAAAGCATCTGAAACATTTTTAGGTGACCAAATTTTCAAACCAAAAAGACATGATTTTGCATTACTACATATGGCATCGCCTTAAAAGTGACGTAGGCGTAATAAATAAGATTTAGAAAGGGTTGCTACAATCCTTAGCTCGGACGTATTAAACGGCAAACATAGTTGTGTTAATTTAATGTAAATCTTAAATGCCCATTTTAAATTGTTTTAATAGTTTTTCTTTTATATCTGACTAGCTGACGTGCACCCGGCGTTTCTCGGGAATTTATAAATGGTTTGGTGTAAAGTTTTGAACTTGTGAATTTCAGTGTACGTGACATAATAATTATTTGATTCGTGTCTTCCTCGGGCGTTCCTGACTTTTTCTACCATTCACTTCATGTAGTATCATGAAATCTACATTGTCACTATAAGAAAACTACATTATGTCGACTTTAATTCGACTCCGTATCTCATTCCAGTGCAGAGATAATGAGTCTTTTTCGAGTGTCCCTGACTTCTTCTATCATTTTTGGCACTTAAAAGAACAAACATTAAAATTTTCAGTGAAATCGGATGAATGGTGTAGGAAAGCGTACGGGACAAACAAAGAAACATTCTTTTTTATATATGCAGTACGTCCTGGGGTAAAGTGCTTAGCGCACAAAGTGCTTCGGGGGTTGATTCTACATAATAGTACAAGTAAAAAAGAAAAATAACTTTTTTCGAAACTTCAACGTTTTAAGGTAGTTTTTAGGTAAAAAAAGGAGAATTGTTTGTATGTGAAAATAAATATTCTTATATGGAAAAATATTTTTGTATGGGAAAATAAATATTCTAAAAACGAAAAATATATTTGTATGGGAAAATAAATATTAAAAATCGAAAAATATATTTGTATTATAAAATAAATATTCTTATGGAAAAATATTTTTGTATGGGAAAATAAATATTCTAAAATCGAAAAATATATTTGTATGGAAAAATAAATATTTGTATATGGAAAAATATTCGTGTATGGGAAAATAAATACTTTTATATGGAAAAATATGTTTGTATGGAAAAATAAACATGGGAATTTCGAAAAAAGTTAATTTTCTTTTTTACTTCTTACCATTATGAATCTTCTCCCGAAGTAAGCGCACTTTACCCCCGGACACCCTGTATAGATAATCTTCTTTTAAAAATGCGGCAAAGGGTTTATTTGTCTGTCCTATTATATAAGCAAACAGTTTTTTCAACCAATCAAATAAAATAGCTTAGTCTTATAAATGATTTTGTGTGAAACATTAAATGTATGATACATAACAATTCAAATTAATAATAAATCATTTTTAATGTTACGTTAATTTATTGGTAAAAGATCTACTCTCGTATAAACTCTTTAACCGGCCAGTTAAAACTAATTGTTAAATCCGCACGAAACGGTGAATTTCGTCAAAAATAAATATTTAAAACTAAAACTTTGAACACCGTTCATTCCAAAAATTCGTGAAATAATTATTCTGCTCCGGGGTGAAACAGCGAAATTAATATTTATGAAAACGGTCGAATTATGATAATGGAACTATTCCGCTATGGAGGTCGCTAGATAGACAGCTAGTAGTTCAATGGCCGAAAATCATTAATGTTAATTAAAACAAAGCAAGAATCCATTTTACGCATTCAAAATCTTTAATTTTAGGCTAACGGTTTATCACAAAAATGTTCTAAACAAACGAAATATTTTTGACATTTTTGATAACGTTTTTAAGATTTTTGGAATATTTGAAAAAAAATGTTTTTCTACTTTTTAACCATTAAATTAACAATTTTTTTTTTCAAAATTGCTAGTAGTCTCTGTTAAGTTTAATTCATTAGTAAAATCCTGGAAAATCTCTGTTAAGTGTAATTCATTTAAAAAATACTGTAAAATCTCTGTTATGTTTAATTCACTAAAAAAATGCTGGAAAGTCTTTGTTAGGTTTAATTCATTTAAAAAAATGCTGGATACTCTCTGTTAAGTTTAATTTATTAAAAAATGCTGGAAAGTCTCTGTTAAGTTTAATTCATTTAAAAAATACTGGGAAATCTCTGTTATGTTTAATTCATTAAAAAAATGCTGGAAAGTCTTTTTTAAGATTAATTCATTTAAAAAATGCTGAAATCTCTGTTTAGTTTAA
This sequence comes from Hesperophylax magnus, assembly GCA_026573805.1. Taxonomy (NCBI): domain Eukaryota; kingdom Metazoa; phylum Arthropoda; class Insecta; order Trichoptera; family Limnephilidae; genus Hesperophylax; species Hesperophylax magnus. The sequence goes on from JAIUSX010000018.1 coordinate 2,561,029, forward strand.
TTCATTTAAAAAATACTGGGAAATCTCTGTTATTCATTTAAAAATTTCTGAAAAATCTCTGTTTAGTTTAATTCATTACTAGTCTCTGTTAACTTTAATTCATTAAAAAAAATCTTAATAAAAAAACTTGCAAAATGCAAAAGTTTATGTTTAATCTTGTCTTTATCGGAAATCGAACCCAATACCACCAATCTGCAATACTTAAACAGTCCATTTAAATAATATTAAATCAAATTTAACCATAAAGTAGTGTGATATGAAACTAGAATTGCTTTCCATTCAATTTTGTAAGGAAACAAATGACCCAATGACTTATTACCTTCTGGTTCAAGACCGTTCAACATGCGGTCCATCTCTCTTAAACTGGCCTGAAATTACATGTTTCCACACCATTTGAATATTTGGATCACGAAACACACCGACAATGTACTTCTTGTGTTATTCTTTATTATATGTATGATATAAATACACATAATCAAATATGTGGAATCATAAGTAGTGTTTTGATCAGTACCAAAGAAGTATTATCACTGCATTAAATAATACCAATTGAAATTATTTTATAAAAACGACGAATTTCGATACAGTTCAAAATCAAAATTCATCAGCGTAATATTGTCTAAAAAGCATCCAATATCTTTTCTAAATTCTTGAGATATATCTCCGCACAACTTTGCTGTTTGTGAACGTATTGAGAATTACGATCAAAACCGCTCAACGTGCATATTAATAAGGAGCAACGCGCCTGTTACTGTAGTGACTTGCTTTAATTTTAAGAAATAAATGCTCTCGTTCAAATACACAGAAGACATCTTTTAAAATACCAAGATTGAGCCCTTCATACCAAAAATGACCACATGGCGGTCGTTAGTTTGTAAATTATAAACGGCTATCCTAATAACTTTAATTAAATAAACGACTTTCATAGTTCCTTCCTGCACTTGAATAACCATATCTTATTGAGCATGACACTATTGTAATATTCGATAGGACCCAAGGACTGCTACGAGCTGGAAAAAACATGGAAAGAATGTCAACCGTGTTACTCATAATCGCGGTATCAATATCATACGGGCGTATAAGGTCGGGATAGTGGAAAATATTACTCATAATCGGCCGTGTTAGTGTAAATGTCAGATTTATATTGGCTGACCCCTAAGTATAAGCTTCAGGATAGCGCAGGCAAAATGAAGAATGCACGAATTCGTTTTTTTTGTGAAGTTTGACAAATATCAATCTGTGGCGTAATTATAATGTAGAAAAACAGTAATACCCCATTTGCAGCTCTATCGGAGGGATATTTTGAATCGAAATATGGATTTACCAAAGTAAATACAGAACGCATATTCGAATTAGCTGGATTTTGATGGAAACAAAACTCGAAATGCGAAAATTACCGTGTTTTTGAGGCTTGGAATAAAATCTAAAAAATCTTCGATGAATGTTATTATTATGAGTTGCAATTTTAACCTGAGCAGTATACGGCCCCCTTCCTCGTATAGTTAGAAGTTAGTTATCGCGGCAGCGACGTATTAGGGAATCTTTATAAGTACTTAGACTGCAAATTTTTAACAGAAAATAATCCATAAAAGTGCAATCCAAACCGATTTCATAGAAAATGGTTATCTCCAATTCATAAAGTCCTATCGACCCTAGCCTTCAGATAGACCAAAGAAATCGTTTACCAGATCAAGAAAGATCTTCGACATAAGAATTTTTTTAAAGTAAGGGTAAATTTTATTCTGGTAAAGGGCTCATCTGGTTTGTTTAAATCACTGCTCTACTTAAATTATTTACAATACAACAAAGCTTCAATAATTGAAGTAGATAGCAACGTAAGCGAGATTTAAATTATTTTATGGAGATTTAGATTCGTAAACAATATTTAGCATGATTAAAGATTAAATCATAAATTCTAAGTGGAGACACAATAACACGTAAAATATCTGAAAATTATAACGCTTGCTTTGTTTTAATGACATTTTGAACAATTCATACTAACCATGTCGCAATTAAACGAAAGATAGAATAAACTTACTTATGAGTAAACTGTGTATAAAATAAGAGTTCGTAAATAAATAAATAAACATTAAATTGGGAGGCGGGTTTGTTACCGCTGCCCTGGGAACCATTAATTGGATAACCAACACCTCTGCCATAGGTCACCACAAGTGGTTCGCTACGTTTGGTGATTTAGCAGGGGTGTCCGGGTTCGTCGGCTGAAGTGTGTTCAGGATGCGCCTGCCCACAAGCTGCTGGCTAGTTTGGTAGCTCGACCCATCGCCTTGCGCCACAGTGGGAGGGATATGTTCATATGTCCGTCACTCCTGGACTTACTAATCCCTGATTCCTAGACAAGCCTCATACCCTTTACCTTCCCAGAACATCCATTCCTTCCTTTCCTTAAAAAAGACCATCCATACAGCATTCCAAAAGATAACATAGCCCATAAGGGAAATTATTTTCATCAGTTCCTCCTGTGTGGGGTTACTGCAAAAAAACGAATAATAGGAACCAAGAGGAAGTGCAAAACATTTTCCACAAACTGTTTTTTTGCGATGTCAAGAATAACAAAAAACGGACGCGAAAGCAAAAAATAATTTCACTATCAATAATATATACAAAATAGTCGGAGAACATTTAAAACGTGCATTAATTGCAAATTAATTAAAACGTTACAAAACTGATTTTTTGAAGAATCGTTACTAATCGACAATATTTTAAACATGCTCAAATCAATGCTTGTATTTCCGCGTGGTCTACGCGATTGCCGCCATTCATTTCGTATTTAAACTGCTGTAAGTTTTTAAATATAATGTAATCCAACTTCAAGTGCCACCGAATGTTGATAAAATGTTTTGTCATCGACATCGAGTCTATCTGCCGATATTCAGCTCGATCGGATGTCGGGAAGAAGGTTAACATCCACTTCCAAGATTTACATTAAGGAGGGTTGTTTAGGAGAATTTGAACAATTTATCAAATTTCAACGTTCATTTACAAGTTTTGTGAAAGATTTTTTCAAATTCTGTTTTTATTTCAGTTTTTTCAAGCAATTATCCTACAATGATATAATAACAGAACTTGAATAGGACTTTCACAGAACCCGAAAATGAACGTTGAAATTCGATGAATTGTTCAAATTCTCCGAAACAACCCGTCCTAATTAACGAAAACAAAAGTGATATTCAAATGGATTTATTTAAAGAGGACTTCAGCAAAGCAAAACTAAGATTATAAAATTAAACGAAAAGAGTTATTTTGTTTTACCACTTTATTGTAATCTATGCATTGTGTCAACCAGCTTTTGTTAAAACTAACTTCCTTCAGGAAAGTATTACTGAAAATATATTTTCTTATCAGTGATATAAAATATTTGTATATATTATGAATGCCATTAGTCGTTATACATAAAATATTGTAATGGTAAGGTCCTGCTTTTATTAATCTTTAAAATACATAACTTACATCCCTAGGGATCTCTCTAAAAACATTTGTGATTTTAGTAATACGTTCATCAGAAATAATTAAAATAAACCCCACGAAAAGACTGATTTTCTTAGCCTGCTAGGGCAAAGTCGACCATAGGTCTGTCCATTACGCTAGGCCACCCGCCGAACATTAGTTTACACGACTTCATTACTTATGTCGTTAAGATTGACACTTTATTTTATGGATTTGATGGGGCAAATTCAACCGCGTGTATGTCCAATACACCAGGGCCGCGCGTTGCTTATTTTTCAGCACGGCTGCTTCACTTACGTCGTTAAGATTTTGGCTATTATTCTGGATTTTAGGGTATTGTCTCGTCTTAACTGTATTATATCTAACTGTCTACGCATTTTAAGCCTTTGTATTTTATGTCTTCTTAAATGTTTTTCTTCTATATCTATTTTCCATATAGTGGCTTCTCGTTATATGTGTGCTTTAGTGTTATCTTTTTTGTTATATATATAATTCAGGGATATTATATTTATTGAGTGAAATTACACTAAACTTCGCTATATAAATGCTTGTTATTATTGAAAGTTGACAAAACTCGAGCCACGCCGGGTACATGTCAGCTTATAAATAATACTGTGAAATTGACCTGCTATAAAAAACTGCGTTGGTAGTTTAGCGGTTGTTTATCATTAGAAAAAAATTTAAATCTCTCAGGTTTGAACAAACAAACAACTTTAACTTTGAAAGTGAATTTTATTTAATTTAAAAAACGGCTATAAGTACAGTAAGTTGGTTTGATCCATCCTAAAAACTCTCACCGTGACCACATCAGTCTGATGTTGGTCTATTTATAAAATGACTTGACATTATTTATTTTCAAAGTTACCTTACATTTTTACATTAAATCGAAAAACTAGCTGTAAAAACAATGAGCAAGTCGATTTGACCATCCCAAGAAATTCTTTCTTCACTTTTAGTCTATCTATTTTTGGCATAGCTATTTATTTAGCCCACCGTAACGAGGTTACCATGCCAACCGTCACGCTAAAAAAAACTTCTGTTCTATCACGAAACTGGATCATTCTATTAAAATAATCCGATAAGTATTAGACCGACGTTATCTAATCCAAAAGATTCTTTATGGTGACAAAGATAAGTACATTATATCGTTTGTAAGCTCTGTGACCTTTCTTTCTGTCTTCATTTTTAGATAACAGTACACTGAGAAAATTTACTGATATGAAATACTATTAATTTATTGAAAAATCTCGTCAAATTATTCGTTTTCCTATTAAAAATAAGACTGCTGGCATGTTTTTACCTGCCACAGGTGACATCTATGTAAAAAAGAAACGTGTCAAAATTTCAAAGCAATCGGTGAAGAACTTTCGGAGATTTAAGATTTTGAACAAAAGAACATTTTTATTTATATATTATTTAATTAGAGTAAGGGCGGTAATAATTTCATTAGGGCATAATTTCAGCTTTGGGGTTGCTGTGAAAATGGTACACATTGAGGACCAGGACTCGGAAATTAATGTATCACATTTTTCATAGGACCCCAAACTTGGGAGACCCCTGTTGAAGTGCCAAACGATAACATTGAGGACACGTAAATTGAAAATATTGCTTGTGCAATGATGGAAGACTAAGCTAGCATTAGATTGAATTAGAAATCAGAAATGTTTTAGCGATTTCTGTTTTAAACAATACTAAATACTGCAAGATTTGTCTAAATATTGTTCTTTCCGAAAAACAAAAATAAATTCTAACTAACTCAAACAAGTTGTACGGCATTATTTTTAAAAGAAGTGCTATATTAAAATGGTTTCATTTTTTTTTCATCTGTAAAATTTGCGTTTCAAAATCAGTCGCTTCAAAAACAGTAGTTTAGTAGTATGTAGCTCAAAATGCATATTCTAAGGCCATTGTCAGGTTGTTTGAGTTCCGTAAAGATTCGGAGAGATGTTTGCAGTACAAAGATTCCTCACCCACGAGCCAGTGAAAGACGAATGTGACAAGAGGAATGGCGAAACGAAATGTGAAAGTGCGCGGTGACATGAATACACATGGATAACAGAATTGACAATCCAGAGATTCGAGAAAGTAAAATTGCATCTCCCATCCGGTGTTTCTCACTACACATTCTAAATATACTTATATTATGTATTTTTTGTTGGTAAACTGCTTATCAAAACGTGATTAAACCTGACCAAAGGGTAAATTTTAGTAGACAGAAAGGTTCGATGACATGTTTTCTGTCTTGTTCTGTTGGGTTTAGAAAACCTGGACACCGAACTAAAGATTGTGACACAGAAGATATGACTTTTTTTCCCGCATTCTCAAAATTATCCCTGTAGGAACAGCTCGCACATATTTCATATTGGGCATCTGGCAAGATTTATCAGCTTGCCACACTGAAGCGACGCGTAGCCCCCATAGACTATTGCGGCGAACAATAAAATCATTCCGACCCGAGAAGCAGAGCATCCGTGTGTTCTATATAGTTTTTTTCGCGTTCTCCATCAGGTAATTTTGTGTCGCGTGTACATTTTGTGTTTTTAAATAAAAATAATCTACCGAACGATTGTCCATCTTCATTCATCTCCACAACCCGCGACTTTTTTAGCACTGCGTTATGGTAAGGCGCAGTTATTCACTGCTAAACCCTGATAGATTACCTGGTGTAGAGTTTTCCGTTGAGCGGCTAAAAATTAACTTATTTTTTCAGAAATTAAAAGTGCTGTATATATTGTCCTGATTATGAAGGGCACAGAATGCAAGGTTACAAAAAACAAAACCTAAAAAAAGATTGGTGGAAGATGACATAAATGCAGTTTCGTTTATTTATTTCGGGCTACAATCAGCATACGAAAGAACTAACCTAAGAAATACCTTGATATTGGCCTTTTGAACTCAGTGAAAGTGTACTAGGGTTCAGGGATTGCGGGTTAAAACCAACGACGGGCTATTAGAAATTGCGTAGGATGTTCACAAATAGAAACAAATGAAAAAAATTTTGATTTCGTCCCCAGAAAGGGAAAAAAATATCATTGAACGATCATTGTTACTTAACAATCGCCTGTGCTATTGGCATCTCTACAGATAGGCAACAGTGTTATCACTCATCACAAAAGGGTACCAATGTAAAAACAATAGTTAAACCCTCGATATTAGATGAAAAGGATTTAACGAAGTTACAAAGTGTTCCTGATGTATTATTAAAAGGTTCGGAAATCGACTCAATTACCTTCGACTAATCTGTAGTCCGAGATAATTAACTTAGATATAGAGTGTATGACAGAAAGCGAATAAATTAACGAGATTATGTCATAAGTTGTTTAATATTCGTTAAATCACAAAAGGGTGCATAAGAAAAATTTGTAAAAACCAACGAAATAAGTCAAATTCAAACCAGGAAATAAGGATTTAACGGGGTTACATAGCGTTGCTGATCTACTGTCAAAAGGTTCAAGAATCGATACCATTATTATCGACTTCAAAGTCCAAGATAATTCACTACATCCGTGAGTGAAAGTACACCGAAAGTTAGTTTTCGAATATTTGCCAAATTCAAACAAAATGCATACTAAACCAAATAATCCATACACAGTTATTACATTACACAATGGACTATCAACGAACTATCCAGAACGAGGGTTATAATAAAATTCTGAATATTTAACCTATACACTTGAATAAATATTTTTGATCTAGGGTCAAAAGTTCCCCTCAAAACGAATATTCAATTCGAACATTTATCGCTTTGATTTGTTATGGGCCACTCGCTCCAAAGTGCGATATAGGTACTGTGAATTACCGGCACGAAACCATTTATGAATTTAAACATCAAAAACTTTAATTTTATAAGGAATTGGATTCAATACTATTAAAAAATGTTAACTTTTATTCGGACGACGCACAATGGGGCCGATGACCCCGAAAGTTGGCATCAAATCAGTGGTTGCAATGACATCAAATCTTTTTCGATTAGTAGTTCCGTATAGACATGTTGATAAAAATAAGTGAAAAAAAATGTTCGAAAAGTCACGCATACTTAGTACAAAAATATAAAATTGAATAATATAAGATAAATTAAATCAGTCAAAATGCTCCCTTTATTTCTCGTGCTATTTATTGACAGTTACACACATAATAAATCGTCTTCATCATCTTGTGACAATATACTATCGTCATCACTACTTGATTCAACTATCGAATCATTCCTGGTAGTCGTATTAGGGTCTGGTGTCTTTAGCATTTTCAGTACTTCTTTTGAAATTGTCTTCATTGTCCGGCTGCTGAACTTGTATTAAACGCTCAGCAGTGTGATCCAGCAATTGTTGCAATTTCTCTTCCGCTGAAGATTCCGTGACCGTTATGAATTCACTTAATGGGTAACATTTTTTCTTAGCTCCTTGTACAATTTTGTATGAAGGAAATACCTCTTTATCCTTTTCTCTTATTAAATTGTATTGGTAGCGACTAAGTTTGGCATCTACAATCAAAGCGAGTGCTTCATCACCACTCAATACCTTTTTGTTTTGGGTTTTATCGGTAAAAGCTTTTGTGTACTTATTTGCTCTGGTCGGCGTACTTAACGTGACGTCTTTGACTACAGTCAATGCTGCTGCTTTACCTGCCAACCGAAAACTCATGTGGGTAGCAAAGGCTAACTCAGTACTAGATGTTTTAGATCGCAATAGTATAGTTTTATGACGTTTCGTACGCTCAGACGACATATCAAATGACAGTGTGGGTCGACCTCTTTTCGTTTCTACTATTTCTGGTAAAGGTTTATAATTCTTAAAGATAACGAGGCTTTCGGGCCATTTTTTATTATTTAATAAAAAGAAGTCATGGATTCTGTGATACTTCAACCATTTGGTTTTCAATTTAGAACAGAATGCAGCTATTTTATTAAAAAGTTCTTTTTTTTATTAAAGAGTTGACAATGAGTAAGTTCTAAGAGGTGTTTTTTGAGAAATTTTACTTTTTCGTCAAATTTCTTAACGCCAGAATTCTTCATAATCATGTATAATTTGAATCTCGTAAGAACCACGTCAAAAATTGTATCTAAAACAAAACACATTGATTAATTAGACTTCAACTGTTTTTTATGAAAACTGATAGTCCTCACTTTCAAGTACTATAATTAAAAAAATTGTGCATACTTGCAACCACTTATAATTAAATCTTGTAGGCAAGATACTTAACTATATAAAAACAATTAAAATATGACGGGATCTCGTGGAACTCTAAACTATATACCTCTATGTTTAAAATATTTACAAGAAAATATTTCATTCAAATAGGTGTTTGTTTTAATTTAAATTTATGACATATAGTGTGAGGATATCAATAACTACTATAATATAATTAAATTACATACCATAAGACATTGTATCCATATTGAATTGGATCTGTACAATTGATAGATTTTGCTTTTTATAAACTTGAAAAGTATTGAAATTTACGCGCTTTCGAAAACTGATACAGTCACCCGCACAAAGGTCAAGTTCAAACTGATATCTTCCCGTCAGTATCGCGATTAGGGCCACACGCTTCGGGGTAATTATGCAACACTTAATGAACTTCAAAACTAGCATACTTGCTTCATTGTAAAGAACATTTGATTTTCTGAATTTCAGCCAACGCGTTACATGAAGTCGCCCCAATGTGCGACGCGACGGAACAATTCTTTTGAATAGATGGGGTTTATTAAAACAAACCAACATTCGGGTAAGCGAACCGACCGAAGAGCGTCTGTGGCGGTCGGAATGATTTGATTCTAATACAAAACTACAGTTTTATTCCGATATTGATGAAATTTTGTAGACCTGACCTTCAAAACAAGAAGCTAGTCGGGCAATTATGGTCACATTAGATTTCTAAAACCTCACATAAAACCTGGGCAACGCCGGGGACTTCAGATAGTATGAGATAAAATACCCCAAGAACGTTTACCTAGTAGGTACCGTTATATTGTAGGTACATACCTACCTGCCGACGATCAAGAAGCACCGGTACGGAGAACAAATCGAATACAAATCTAATTGTAAATCACATACTTACGTTGCTCTTTTTTTAATTTGTGTTCAATTCCATGAAATGTAGACACTTTTATTTTTTAACTATTTTTTTTAGAAAGACAAATATTCCCGGGATACTAATAACCTGACAATATTTGAAAATCTCCTACTACCACCACAGTAAGCGGAAAATGTTGCTTTTATTGTGATGGAGGACTTAGCCAGCCGAGGAATTGAACACAATACGCATGGTTGGAAACCAAACGCGATGTCAACTCAGCCGTTGACCATTGACGGTCGAAATATTGAAGAATTTATTTATTTATTTACCATAAATGGTTAACCATTTTTTATTGCAGAAAAATAACGTGAGACGGTAAAACTATTATAGAAGAAAGCAAACACTTGTGGCTTGACAACAGTTTATATGTTTATTGTCCTGATAAAGGTTAACATCAACCGATACTGATCGACCAGTATAAGTCAAATAAAGTGGTTTTAAACAAAGAACTGTTTTATTTCATTAGTACAACTAATCATCATGGAGTCACAGGAAATACTATTAACAACATTACGATCGCCAAGGGTCAAAAGGTGGAAAAAATACCGACGCGATCTTTTTATGCGATTTCTTTGAATAATAAAGATTTTATGATAGATACCTATTAGGTACTAGTAGCACGTGTAAGTTGATACTATATTCATAATAGGAAAGATCAAACAAAAAAATTACTGCGTGTAGTAAGGTAGGGTAATTTGACAAATAACTGCATTTATTTAGGTAATATAAGTGACTCACAAATGAAAATTTAAAACAGAAAAATCAGAAAAAGATTCGGTCGTATCTTGGAATTGAACCCAGGACCTCAGCCTTGCCGGGGAAGTGCTTTACCACTGAGCTAATCCGACCCTACCCCCTTCGGTCATATTTAACTGTATCATACTTCGACTAAGAATTACCAACATCATCTTCATTTTTTAACGCATATTTTTATTGGCTGCTATCTTTATATAGTTCTTCTATTCAAAGTTTTCGCTTATTTTGCCTTCAATGATAAAATTTTATATTTTAACTGATTCCAAATGTTTTTTTCATTCCAGATGTTCTTACAAATACCTTTCAAATATACTGTAAATTTATCAATGTCATTTTTCTTATGCATGTCTTGTGTTTATTATTATGTAAAAGCTGGAAATCAATAACAGTTCCAATGACATGATAAAGTTACATAAAATTGATAATCACAACTTCGTTGAATAGTTTAGTGCAAAACTTTGATTTGACTAAACGCGAAATAATAAAGAAACAAAAGAACAGACCTGAAAAAATTGATACCCTGAAAGCGTACTGAAAATCTACGCGTAGCTAACATTTATAAGTAAAATAAATATTAAAAAACTGTTTGGACATTGGTATAATGTTATGCTAAAAACTAATGTTCAATAAACAACGATAATAAATCATTATTGATAAGGTATATATTTACCTGATAAAGTATATATTTACCTGATACGAAATATCGACCGTATTATCGAATTAAACAACTCAGACCGAGTTAATCCACAATAAAAATGTACATTGGACCTGAGTTTTCAGAAAGCGCCAAAAGATAACACATGCAAAAAATACATCGTACGATCAGTAAACCGATTTTTAACCAATATCGTTCATGCCTAGAGACCAAATAGAATAAGTAATTCAAAAACATCTAGTTGGTACGTAGTACGTTCAAGTACATCTTTACAACGATTACTATCTACTATTTACATATTAAACTTTTACAATTCATTTGGAAGACAGCCAGGAAAACACAATATTATGTATACAATTACAGATTTGCCGAGTACGAAAATCAAATTTTCCTTCGTTCTGCGCACACACACACTCAAATAGAAAACGCAATTAATCACATGTTAAAAAGACAACAAATAAATTTTAAAAATACTTACATGCCCACTGCCCGAGCTGCTTGAAATTAATCTTCCTCGCACGCAGAGATAAGTAGTTCCTATAAATAAATCTAAACAACTTATTCACCACAATGCAACCGAAGAAAGCCAGAGAAATAATTCCGACCTTTTCCAGCGCAGAAAAAGCCATTTTCACGGCGCGAAAACGATCCGTTTGCGTTAAATAACAATTAAAGACTGACCGGTAGTAGTTTGCCCGTGTTATCGGGATCAGTGTTGAGAACGATAACGTAGAGTTTCAAGTGCGTTACGCGAAATACTCAATAATGTAATAATATTGTCGGTAGTAAGAAAGTTTCGTCTAGGTTATGTTGACAGACGGCTCGCGAAATTCAGACATGGCGGCTGCCGAGCGGCGCGCGCAGCTCAAATGACGGAGAAATGGCGATTGCGCGTGCGCGGTTTGGAAATGAAAGAGAAAGGAGAGTCGGAGAAAGCGGACTGCTCGAGGCGGGAGAAATGCAAGCGCGAATATGGAACGCCGAAATAACAGTGGTCGCACACCTTTGTTTACTGCTTGAAATATTTTTTGATTAATACTTTTTAAATTTGATTTTTGATAGCAGTTCAAAAAAATATTGTTTAAGTTGTCTAATTTTAGGATCTTATTTACCGTTAAGGTCATTTCAAGGGCAGCCCAATTCTAAAAATGGATTTTTGATATGAGCACCTAGTTTAGATGTGGTGTTTTAAGTAATCGTTATTAGTAAATAGATATTGAGAACATAAACAACTTTATTGAAAAGATATTATTTATACGTAAACATTTTAAAAAAATAAATGAAAACTATAAATTACGATTTATTATCATAGTATTCACTGCATAGAGTGAAATCATGTTGCTGTGACATAATTATATAACATGACCTTTGTCTGATAACGTGGCCCTAGTTATATTTTTTTTCATCTCGTGGTGGTAGTTATATTTTTCGCTTGGTGAATTATCCAACAAGTTCCGCTCATGCCCTTTTCGTATTGTAGGTCCATATATTTATTATGATCCAAGCGATGGCCGTAGAATAACCTTACCAATAAGTTACCTCAACTAAATGAGTACTAGATATTAACAACAAATAAGATTAGTAGAAAAAACGCGTTCTGCTAGAATTCTACTTAGGAGGAATCCTGGAACTGGATTACTTCCGATTTAATTTTTGGAAACAAAATAACCAATAAGTTGCCTACCTAAAACTAACGGCAAAAGTTAACAGTTACTTAGCTATGAAAGAAATGCGTTCTGCCAACTTTGTATGGACATATCCTTTGTCTGTATAGCAAAGAGAAAGAAAGGAGATAGCTTTGGGAAAAAAAAACTTGAGTAACCCACGCAAGGTACATACAGCAACTTCTCATTTGGACGCTAGATGGCACTGGAACTCACTTTTACCGTACGAATATTATAAATAAATTAATAATCGGGTAGTTTGTTAAATACTTTTTTATATTAATACTATTGCAGCATATTTTGGGAGGTCTTTGACCAAAAGACCTTCGAAAACGAGCCGCCACTGGCAGAAGTACCTGGCAGATAAGGCCATAGAGGCCATAAAATAACTTTCCCGTTATTCGAATGACATGTCTCAAACTCATTATTTAAATGAAAACTTTTTTTTCGAATATAATGTTCAATACCACCCTAATATCGAGGAGAAACCTGTGACATACGCGATTATTCGAGAAAAAAAATACCTTTCTTCCGTTCAATTACACTGACATTAGTGACATTGTTAAATTACCTGTTGATTAATGATATGAAATTCGCATCCTATTGTTATAATTTTTTTAAATTAGTACTTGTAAACAGGTTTATGCATCAATATGAATGCTTTGAAGACAAAAAAGGTAAACAAAAAATCCTTGCCAGTTATAAAAACATACTTCTTTAGAATACCTATTTACATATTTTGATTAAGTATAATGCATTTACAGATTGACGTAAAATTTTTCTATTTACGTGAACATTTACTTACCATTTTTAATTTAAAGACATTGTTTCGAGAGCCAAATATTTGTCTCCCCATCCAAGCAAATACCATCCGAGATGATAAATTTACCGTTTGGTGTGAAGCATGTTACCTTAGTACCTACCTACGCGTAAAAATGCCACTTTATTAAAAGTCCATTCCTTTCCACAAAATTCTGTTATGGCTCCCATACTAAAAAAAATTATACCTTTTCACTTGGTGCCACAAAAACGGTTCAAACCAAAATTCTTTGAAATTACTTTGTGAAAGTACGATTATGTCCATTTTAATTTTTTGTATACTTTCTCAAATCTATCAGATAGGATGAGAATTAGGAGTTATTGCATTTTATGCATATTATAAGTTCGGCCTTAAGAAAGCGATATTACGTAGAATGTGGTTTCTAATAATTTAGCGGCATATGTTTAATAACCTACGTAAATAAAATTTTAAAACTACTATAAACCATACTAACTAAAAACATATTGTTGAATACTACTAGTTGGGGTCCCGGCGTTGGCAGAGTTTTTTGAATGGTGATGTAGACAATATTTTTCGTCTTATTTTGTACGTCAAGTGCGCAAATATCATCAATAAGTATCAAAACTCTGCGTTAAGGGGTAAGAACAGAGGGTGGGGGCCGTGTAGGATGGTTTTTCGAAATCTCATTCAGACAATGAACTTTTCCTGTTTGAAGGGGCAAGTGTGCAAAATTTCATCAATCTCGGAATAAAACATGTACATAATTCGTTTAAAACACACACCTGTACACTTTTATTTATATAATACATACACGGCGCAAGTGGGAAACTGATGAATCTGCATCACATACAATAATACCAACAAAAAAATCAATCTGAGCATTTCGAATTTTTTTCATTTTTTTTTCCATTTTTTCTCCAGCTAAAGGGTAAAAACCAAACTTGTGGAGCCGTGTGTACGTTTTGTCGTATTTTAAAATAGATTAATTAGCTGATATTACCCCCTGATCACCGATTTTAATCTGAATATTCAAAATAATTCCACATTCGGACTCGATTTACTCGAAAACTAAAGGTCAAATCACACCACAAAATCAACTCCAAATGTGTCATCGATTCACCAGTTCTCCGCTTGTGCTACGAATTTCCCGACACTGTGTATGTATAATATATATGCGGATACATATATTATATCAAATTATTATAAGCAATAATTAGTCGTCTGAAATATCATTACAAATTGAAAATATCTCCCGAGTAAAAATAAATGCCGTCGACGGGAATTGAACCAGCACCTTCTGATGTCCGGTCAGGTGCTCTGGACTACTGAGCTACGTCGGCTTATTTCCAACACGCCAAATAATTCTATATGTACTTGTACATCAATCAAAAATTAGTTACATGTGAGAAAAAATATAATAAGCTGTAATTGTGAAAATATTTTAAAAAACACGACTCATTTAAAATAGATCAAACATCTCTCATCAAAGTTTTTGATGCATTTAAAGATACACTCTGATTTTTTTTCATGCCTTTAACATATAACAGAACAAAACGTGTTTTTAATAATTTTCGGAGCTTATACTTAGCGATTTTTTTCTATCGAGGGAATTTCATATAGTTAACGTTTCGGCAAAACAAATGTATAGATATTATCTTCAAAATTAACATTTATTTAACTTCGAGACTTCAGGAGTTAGCGAGAAACTTGTTATAAATCGGTAGAAATTGAGAATACCGGGTCTTAACCCGAATTGCTATTCCTAGGAACACATAAAGAGATGGTACTTTGCTCGAGTGCGGGTTCAATTCCCGTCGGCGGCATTTATTTTTACTCGGGAGATATTTTCAATTTGTATTGATATTTCAGGCGACTAATTATTGCTTATTATAATTAGTCATCCTTTGTGCTATGCATAAAATCTTGTCTTATAAACATTAGTTTATCATTTCAAAAAAAATAATATATTATATACCAACATTCGAAAAAATCATTGAAAAGAAAGTATTACCACAGGAAACAACGCCAATTTGTGAGGTGCTCGCTGAGATAGAGGAACGCAAGACCCGCTCGAAGAACATAATTTTACTCAACGTCCCCGAGTGTAATTCGAACTCAACTACAGTGAGCGTCTTGGAGGATGGAAAAAAGGTATTAGCAGCTATTAGTGAAATTAATAGCGAGTTCAATCTAGAAGATGTGAAAATTTACAGGCTCGGAAGTAAAATTCCAAACAAAACCAGGCCAATTAAATTAGAATTTGATGAAGTCAAACAGGCGAAACTAATACTCTTTAACAAAACTACTCTGTCCAATGGAATTATAATCAAACCTGACAGGACACTACAACAAAGAAATCACTTAACTGACCTCTGGAAGGAATTAGAAGAGAGGAAAGAAAAGGGCGAAGTCGATTTACGAATCAAACATTTCAACGGAATTCCCAAAATCATCAAAACCCAAGCAAAAAACTAAAAAACAAACAGAACAGATTTTCTAGACTTACAGGATATTATCAAAATGTACGGGGAATGCGTACAAAATTGCACCAACTTAAAATTAACTCCCCAATCTTCTCACACGATATTCTGTTTTTAACTGAAACATGGTTAAATGCTGATATCAGCTCGTCAGAATTAGGCCTACATCAATATACCACATATCGTTCTGATCGAAATTCTATTACGAGCAAAAAGTCTAACGGAGGAGGTGTGATGCTGTGCGTATCCAAGAATATATCATCTACTAAATTACCGGTAAAACACAAAAGTGTTGAACAAATTTTTGTATTGCTCAATATACCTAATGGAAAAATTATTATTGGCTGTGTCTATATCCCACCTGCATCGGATTTGCAAACGTATAAAAATCACAATGAGGACATAGAAGTACTCAAATTCAAATATCCTAAAGCAAAATTCATTATTGCTGGTGATTATAACCTTCCTAACTGGACCAGCCAAGATGACAACGGACCTGCTACAAACCAAGCCGATTTACAGTGTGCTAAATGTAGTGAAATTCGTGATATGTCTTTATTTTTGGGACTAACTCAATCAAACAAGATTTTCAACTTTAACAATCGAATGTTGGATTTAGTGTTTTCAAGTGATTCGAAAATAGTGGTTGAGCTATCCGACGAATTATTATTACCATTAGATCAACACCACCCACCGTTGGACATTATCATAACAAATAGGCCTTTAACATCTTCAAAAAAAACAAGTGTCCCATCGTATAACTTTTCCAAAGCTGAATACCATCATATTACGGAGTACCTTGCCCAAACAGATTGGTCCTTTTTAGATGAGGAAAATAATATAAATGATCAATTAGAATACTTTTACTCGATTTTAAATACCTCTATAGAACAATTTGTTCCCAAGGTTAGCTTTACATCATCTAATTATCCGAAATGGTTTACAAGGGAACTAACTAATTTAATTAATAAAAAAAAATGTATCCACAGAAAATATAAACATACCAGAAATTCTAACGATTATATAGCATTTACTAAACTACGAAAACAATGTAAAGAATTATCAATAAAGTGCTATAGTGACTATGTTAACGTAATTGAAAATGAGGTACATCATCACAATGTGAAAAAATTCTGGAATTTTACTAAATCTCAACGAAAAGACAACTGTGGATATCCTAATAGCATGTTCTTTAAAGAAAAATGTGCCGACAGTATTGAGGGTATAGTTAATCTTTTTGCTGACTCATTTAAAAGTGTCTACGACAAAGATATTCCCATCAAAGCAGTCTCCAGTACGTCAGTGGAAGAGTCATTAAACCTAAGTCAATGTTTCATAAAATTAGATTCCATAGAAAGAAGCATAAAAGCACTAGATAGTAATAAATCTGCTGGACCGGATGGTATTCCTCCCATATTTTTAATAACTTGCATTGATAGTTTGATATATCCCTTACATAAACTTTTTAACAAATCCTTAGCGTCTGGCTGTTTTCCGGCTCTGTGGAAAAAGAGTTATTTAACGCCCATTCATAAAAAAGGCGACAAAAGCGATATATCTAACTACAGACCTATTTGTATTATGTCTGCTTTACCCAAACTTTTCGAGTCATTAGTATTAGATACCATTGTAAAACCTATCAACAATATTATTGTTCCTAACCAACATGGCTTTATCAGAGGTCGATCTACCTTAAGTAATTTAACTATCTACAATAATTACATATCTGAATCGCTCAGTCTGAAACAACAAGTGGATTCTATATACACCGATTTCAGTAAAGCATTTGATAAGGTTCGACATCATATTCTTATATCCAAACTCCGACTGTTAGGCATCAAAGGTAGTTTATTGACATGGATTATTAGTTACCTCAGTAATAGAGTTCTTTGTGTCAGGATTAATTTTATAGAATCCTATGTATTCGAGGCCACAAGTGGTGTCCCGCAAGGGTCCCACCTTGGCCCAATATTATTCTTAATATTCATTAATGACATTGTAAACATATTTAAAGATGTACAAGTCCTACTTTTTGCAGATGATCTAAAATTGTTTAAAAGAATACGAAATATATATGATTGCCTAATTTTACAAGCTAATTTAGATAAATTTTTTAAATGGTGCGAACAAAATATGTTATTTTTGAACATTGAGAAATGTCAAGTAATACGATTTTCCAGAACTCATTCTCATATCTTACATGAATATAATTTAAATAATGTTAAATTAACACCAGTATCATAAATTCGTGACTTGGGAGTTATATTCGAATCAAACTTAACATTCACAGCGCATATAGATGATATAACTAATAAGGCTTTAAAGATTCTTGGCTTCCTTTGTAGAACCCTAACTGATTTTAAGTCCTTGGATTGCATGAAAACACTCTACATTTCACTAGTTAGAAGCCAAGTGGAATATAATTCACCTATTTGGTCTCCTTTCTACAAAGTACACTCTAACAAATTAGAACGGGTTCAACACAAATTTCTTAGGTACTTAAATTTCAAGCTTAAAATTCCAATAGAAAACATTAATTATGTAAATTTGATGAATGAACTTAATTTAATTACGCTGTCTGACAGAAGAACCATTTCAGACCTAATTTTATTATACAGAGTCATGAACAACCTTATTGACAGCCCTGCCATCGTTGCTGCTATTAAACTCTATGTACCGACAAGAAATACTAGACAAAATACAACATTCTTTTGCGACACATATAAAACCAACTATCAGTCAAACTCACTTACCAATAGGATGCATGATTTGGGCAACAAGTTTGGTGGTATTATAGATATATTCCATGATTCCCTTTATAATCTTAAATTCAAATTAAACCAACACTTTGTGGAATCATACAAATTATTGTAATAGATTTAACGATTAGATATGTTATTGTAATGTTTTATATTATATTTTGTTCTTTGTTATTGTTAAATATTATGTTGTTTAAAATGTTTCTTTACGCCATATTCTTCAAAAACTACTTGTATATTTTTTTAAAAATTCTTCACTTTTATAACTCTTAGTATAAATTCAAACTCGATAACTTATGTAAAACTTATTTATAATCTATGTAAAAGCCCCTATGGGCGTATAACAACAATAAATAAATAAATAAATAATTAAATAGATTAAATTATATTATTTTTAAGTAAAAATGATTTTTTAATTTAAAATGTTTTATTGTTTAGATATGTAAACAAGGAATAAATATGACATGTCCGTATTGCACCAGCGCCGCAACCTAATTTGTTGTTTTTTTTGCATTCGTTGGCATTTTTATTGTTGGTAATAAAACAATACTTATTGCATTTTGACGATCAACAAATTTTAAATAATGCAACGATTAAGGTCAATTTTATTTTGACTTGTGTGATAACAAAATGTATACCTATAGTTCAGAAAACCAAATCATAAAATTTTATTGTTAGTTACTCATCAAGTGCGTAAGTTTAAAAAAAATATCAATTTCATTTTGTGTCTGTCCTGCGTAACTCTTGATTCATTTAATATTTTCAATTTGTTTTACATACATTCATTTTTTTAAATTGGAACTGATTGTGTGAAAAATTCAGACAAGTGATAATGTGGGTGCCTGCCTACAATATGATATTTTAACAGAAAATTATTTTAATTGTCGTTTTCAAATAAGGATTTTTAGTTTAATAATGATTTTTTTTTCATTTGTACATAACTTTTATGTACTTTTCGACTACCGTACAAGGCATAGGTATGCCCGTAGTATGGTAGACAAAGTTTGTATGTATAATTATAAAATATAGTAATTGGGAAAGATAATTTGAAAATATACTTCTTTGTCAAATACAGTCTGGTGAGGAAATCTATAATTTCGAACATCCACTCGCATTCCCCTCATACCCCGCAGTAGTCCTACTACAGGGTTTTCCAATAAGAGGTGTTATTTTGATATTCAATCGTAAAAGATCAATGGTTTCGTTGCTTGTGTGGCACGTAGCGCTGTCTTGTTGAAAGTAAACGTTGTTCAGATCAATACCATCTAATTCCGGCCATGAAAAATCATTAATCATCTCTCGATAGCGCAATCCATTCACCGTAACTGTTGCTCCAGCCTCATTTTCAAAAAAGTAAGGTCCAATGACTCCGCCAGACCATAAACCGCACCAAACAGTCACACGTTGAGGATAGAGAGGCTTTTCAACAATAATTCTTGGGTTTTCCGAGCCACCGAGGTGGAAATGGGCCTCATCACTCAAGATGATTTGCATTTGATTCACTCAAGTGAATTTTAATAATTTCAATGCGTTGTTGAAGCGTGTATCGTTCCATTTTTATTAATGGCGTAGTTTCTATTTGTCAAATGTCAAAAAATGACAGCTTCAAAAGTAACATCTACCGAAATAACAGGCTATTCAAAATAACACCTCTTATTAGAAAGTCCTGTATATATTAATTATAACCCTATATACATCGCTAAATTTGTAATAATCTCCTTAAAACGATTCTACTGTAAGATAGCCCTGATATAATAATGTGGATTCAGTTTCGTGCTCCTACCATTAGATCAAGTTTTCTAATAATGAATTATTTTCACAAGTGTACTACGGTTTCAGGCTACAATTATGTAGTAAATACGATACACAACATTAGTAACTCTTATGCTATGTTAGCTGATATTTTTAAATATGCCTTTAGTGATGTATAAAACTATACTAACTAAACATTTCAGCAGTGCATACTTTAAGGCGATGCCATACGTAGTAATGCA
Source organism: Hesperophylax magnus (assembly GCA_026573805.1). Classification (NCBI taxonomy): domain Eukaryota; kingdom Metazoa; phylum Arthropoda; class Insecta; order Trichoptera; family Limnephilidae; genus Hesperophylax; species Hesperophylax magnus. The sequence goes on from JAIUSX010000018.1 coordinate 2,581,655, forward strand.
AAATCATGTGTTTTTGGTTTGAAAATTTGGTCGCCTAGAAATGTTTCAGATGCTTTAATTAAATACTGCGAGTAGAATACATCTTGGCCTTTGAAATAATCCAGTATTTTTTAGATAAGTCTTTTTATAAGCCCAGAAAAAAATAATGTATAGGCCTATGAAAACTACTTTAAAGTTCAAAATCACCTACTTACGAACCCATTTTCGGTTATGATTTTATTGTATAATGTGGCAAATTAAGTTATTTATAAAATGATTGAAAAAAAATTTAATATTTATGCCTGAACATCCACAAAATAAAATAAAAGGCACTTTTTGGCCATGTTTTTTTCTTGCATAAATCAAAACAGGCGGATGGTGTTAAGCGGGAATTTGAAACTTATCACCATCTACGTAAGGGGTGTTATTGATAGCGGCTCAATTTAAAATATTACACGACGTAGTGCAAACATTTTTTCTTTTTGTTTTTGTTTCTTCTTTTTACTAATATATTTTCTTTTGTTTTATATAATTTCAATATCATAATATAATTTTCTTTTTTGTTTCTGTATTGCACTGTCATTAACTAGCATGCATATAAATGACACTGGTGCCGTTAATTCTAAATAAATAAATTGAATTGAGAAGTCAAACAGAGTGGATTTATAAGCAAGTAAGAATATTTAAAAAAAATTAAAAAAATATTACAAATATATATCAGATTGAATGTAGGTATTCAATACCGCCATAGAATAATGTAAACAGTAAAAAGGCCACATTCAATCAAAACGTGGACTATAGAAGATATTAAAAAAATAAATTACAGTACGCCACTATCGACTAATATTCAGGATCAAATTTCAAACCCCATTACCAAAAGCTTTTAAAATTGGCTTCATCCATTTTATAAACAATCAACGATGGCCGTCGAAAGCCAATTTGTCAATGAATATTTTGCAGCTAAGTAAACCAAAAACCATTACTGCGGGGATGTTGGTATTATACCAGTTAATGAGATGGGTGCACCTCCACAATATTGTTTTGATATTTCAGTAATATTTCCGCAGCTATAATGGTTTCATTTACGACAAAATATCATCATTGGATAAAGCTAATCGAACTGGGAAGACTGACTATTCAGGTGATTTTTTTTGCATATCAATCTAACCCACGTAAACCACGACCAGTGGGTGGGCAGACACATCCAACGCCAAGACCTCAACAAACCTCACCTCATGAACTCATGCACCCCTGCAAGTCAACAAAAGTAGCGAACCACTTGCGGTGATTCATGGCCTAGGTGTTGGTTATCCAATAACGTTGGTTACACGGAACTGCGGTACCCAAACCCGCCTCCCAATTTTTTTTAGTAATAAACTAATGACTAATAACATTAACATAGTTGACATTTTGACGACCTATGAATTAATAAACTAGTCCCAACGAGAGCTCGTACGGACGTCATCGACGTTCGTTCTGTTCTTACTCACGCGTCTTGTTTGAAAACGAAAAAGACAGAAGATACTAGAACAAAGACGTCACATTGCTGGCACTAGTATTCCGTAATATTTTCGTTGTGCAGGAAGTTTCTACATTTACTTTGTCTGTTTTTATAAAACGAAGCCACGTACCAATTATGTATCTATACAAAGGTTATGTTAGTATTTCAGTTTTGTTAAACAACTGACCAGTTATGAAATTTGAATTGTTCACATATTTTTAAACAATCCATCCTAAGCCTCGTCTCTAGTGACAACATTACCACAAACATAAAACCAAATATTTGTGCAAATATGAAACATTGGGGCAGGGCCACATGTTTTTGTTTTCCATAGCCGATGGAAAACAAAAATCCATTGTTTTTGCCCGATGTTTTGAAAACATTCCGTTGCTAGAAACCCGACCTAAATAATACATACCCGACCCATACAATATAGGAAGAGTCAATATTATTATTACGCGTTACGTTCATGTTATAAAATATATTTTCTTATAGAGTAAAAACTGTAATTAACATTGGTCAATAATTCTATGGTAATATTAGATAGGTTTTAAAAAAAATCTTCATGTTATAAAAAACGAAAATCTCATGAACGAATAAAAAAATAGATTGGAGGCGCCGGGTATCGATCCCGGTACCTCTCACATGCTAAGCGAGCGCTCTACCATCTGAGCTACGCCCCCGGTGAGCGGTGTTGACAGTTTTACCGTACAAATTCTAATAGTCAGCTACGAAGGTGAAATAGCAAAATATGTTCTTTTTAGATAGGCAGCAATGTCAACTATGTTGGTGTGGTTCTACCACGTATCATTTTTTTATTGTTATCTTATATCATTGTATCACTGTATCATTGTACCACATTATTATCTTTTCTGACCATGTTTGTATTTCATTTTTAGTTTCAGTTGCAGATTTAATTTTCCGATGTCGGTTTTCGAAATTACTTTTTTTTTTTAAATTGCGTATAATAGATTTATGTAATCCTATTAGAATTAACATAATCTCAGATAATTTAATAAATACACAAATTTTATAAAAATAATTTATTTTAGAGTTGTTGCCTAAAATGACTTCTGAATGTTAACCAGAAGTTGGCCAGGAGTCTCATTCTGCCGTGTGGAACACACAGTAGATCGTGGTGTCGACCCTGGCGGTAGTTGTTTGCTACGAACATTTTATAACTTTCCATGATCGAGGAATAAGGCTCTCGACAAGCAAGCTAAAGGTCGCGGGTTCAAATCCCGGCATACGCAAGTAATTTTTGTTTGATTATTTTGTGTCATTTCAGAATTTATTCATTTAAAATAACATATAATATACTTGCGGCACGTTCCAGAGTGGAAGATACTTTCAGAATCGCCCTGGTGTAAGAACACCATCCAGAATTCAAACGTTGCTTGAAATGGCTTTAGCCGTGTTTGGTGACCACATCTTAATAGCCAGGTACTCCCCCGCCTTCCTCTTACCCACCTCCTTCCTCTACTCACTACCTTCAGCATCACAACATATTCCAATCGGGGATTCCATAGCTTCACTGGCTGCAGACGGTTGGGAGCAGTTGAGACTGTTGTGCGATATTCACATAAAAAAGGAGGTACGGGATGTCAATAAAATAGTTTATTATTTTTAATGCTGATACTGTAAGTACCCGATTCCTCCTAGATTGTAGACTATCATAGCTCGTTTCAGAGAGAAAATTCTAGTTATTCATAAATCATCATAACAATAGATAAGAAATATTCCGACTATTTTTATCACGTCCTACATAATATCAGAAAAGCTTCGGCTGTCAATACACACAGTTTAATAATGTCATTGGTTACGCAAAATCGCTAACCCAACGGAGTTGAACTAACGAAGTTCTTAGAATTGAAAGAATTCATATATGCGGTCCAATGACACTACATTGCTTTGGCCTTGTAGTAACGACATTTGTTAATATAATTAAGTTAATATAAAAAAAGATTTCACTATCTAAATAATTCCCTTTTTTTTCATAAGACGCAATTACTTGGTGGTTAGACATTATATTTTTAAAAAATAAAACAATCACTTTGTATTTAACCACGAATATTTATTATTTTACACATCGACCGGTTTCGCTTAGACCAAGCTTCATCAGAATATAATAATAACTTAGTTAAAAAAGCAAAAAAAAAAAAAACAGCAAAAAAAAAGGAAAAAAAAAAAAAATAAATAAATAACTAGAAATTTATTTAAAAAAAATTCCCTTTTAGTGTCAGTTAGTAATTCAATTAAACATTTCAATATTTTTTGTATTTTTAAGTACTTAACTGTATTTATTTTGGTGTTTTTTTTGTCAATTCATAGTAAAACCTCCAGTGTTGCCAGCCAATATCGACTTCTTTATTGCATTACCAATATCGGTCTGGATATCAACAGTGCGACTGTGCTCGAGAATAAAATCATTGTCATCACGCGTATCGATCCGATATTGTAAAGTTATCGTTTTCACTATACTCCCCAGTTGTGCATATGAACAATATTACGTATTATTAGATTGATTTGTAGCGTTTGTTGTACTTTGCCTTTGCTGCAGTAAAATATTCATTATTGAAAGTCCTTGACAGGCACTCATGTATTTTCGTTATTTTTTCAATGTTGTCTTTATTTGGTTTCAGATTAAATTACTGGCTATTCTCTAAGGCAACGGCACCATTAGTTTTAGACAGGCTGGATAAGAACATGCAGCAGACCTGGAACATGATAGCCACGCATCACGGATCAACTCATTGTTCCATAATGCAATGTATTTGGGCACATTAGGTACTGTTATTGCGTATTATAAAAAATAGGCTACGCTTTTGTGCACGTATAATGGTAATTTATGCATTAGCATATTATTATTACGATAATTTCGATGAATTTTAAACGCGATTGTATCGATTCAGTTCAATTTAAATAATCCATCTATCGTTAGGTGGCATAATTATCTTTTTTTAAAGTCTTAATGAATAATACCTCAAACTGTAATACTAAATCATTGAAGACTATATTAGCCGTTCTCAAACAAAAAAATTTAAATGGAAAAATCAGAAAATCTGGTTGTTGTAAGAATTGAACCCGAGAAATTTGCCTAAGCCTTTGTGTCAAGGCTGAGATCTTGGGTTTAATTCTTAGATGCGGCCGTATATTTTTCTGTTTCAACTTTTCGTTTGAGAATCGTTAATATTGTATTCAATGATTAACTACAATTTATTATCATTGAAGAAGATAATAAATAAATCTAAACGAAACATGACCAGAACAAAATAGTAACATGAAACTGGGGATCGAACCTAGGACCTCTGACTTTCCGGGACAACACTCTAAATACTAAGCTATTGAAATTTGTTTTTTTTCGTCACTTTTTTCAATTTATACATGAGATCGATATACGATTATACAGAGCAGTATGGTGTTCAAACCTTTCTGCCTACTTCGGCGGAGAAATGTTGCGAAGGTTAGCCAGTTGGTAACAAACCTGCATTCTTTACGTATCGTTTTCTTTACTACCATCATAAATAACACGTTTTAACTTTATTTGATGGACACAATATGATTTCCTATAATGTACAACTTGAATCCAGCACATTTACAAAATTGTTTACCAGCTTATGTGCTTCCTCCTGCATGTAATGTTTGACTCATGTTTCATCAACGAAGTGCAAGACCCTTCTGCGCACCATACCCAGTGATAATACATTACTCTTTTGTATGGAATAAATTTCAACAACAATCCACCAATCCCATTTTGCACTATAACATATTTTGGAATTGTTTTTGAGGTCTAAATCTCTTCCAAAAACACGTTTAAATAAATATTTTATAATTCTTGCAATAATCACCTTTTAATTTGATTTCTATTTCGCATGATAAGGACTTAATTACTCCTCAACTAAAATAATTCAATTAATTATTCATTCTAACCTAGCAGCACTCCTTACAATTTCCAGGGAAAACTTGGCTCCTCATTCTTAGCAGGAATCTTCTTATGTTGGTATATACTAAGTATGGTCGGTATAGTAGAGATCTACCCACGTCGGTATATCATAGTCTCCTTTATTTAGTCTGAGACCGAATACCGTCTTTAATTAAAAGGCAAGAGGCTTCGCTAGGACGACCTTACCATAATTTCATAAAGCCGTAGAGAAAATAGCATAAGGATGGAAAATATATTTATTTAATATCAACAGTATAAATATACCATTAAAACAGACAAGAAACATAACTTTTTTCGAAATTTCAACGTTTTACGGTAGTTTTTATGCAAAAAAGTTGAATTTTTTGTCTGGGAAAATAAATATTTTTCTATGGAAAAAAAAGTTGGAATTTCGAAAAAAAAGTTAGTTATATTTTTACTTCTACCATAATGTAGAATCAACTCCCGAATTTAGTGCACTTTGCCCCCGGACACCCAGTATAAAGATGGCTACATTCAAATCCTGGGTACTGGGTAGAGGTAAGGCTCACGATTACGAATAAATTTAATTTTTTTTATAGGATTTGAACCCGTGACCTTCGGGTTCATAGCCAAGCAGCGTAACCTGTGGCGGGCGGGAAGACACTGAGTGGGTGGCGTGGATTGGATGTTCGTACAATTTTACAGTTTTATTCCGACAATGACGAATTTTTTCGCGCTTGACTTTCAAAACAAGAGGATGTTCACCATCTACATCTGTTTTCGAAAAACTATATATGAATCCCGGGCAACGCCGGGGACTACAGCTAGCCCTCTGTAATTCTTTCAGCATTACGGCTAGGCCAACTTCGCCGGCTTATTAAAAGAAAATTTGAAGAAATAGACAACAACAGGAAATTTCAGCGCAATAATAATATGAAGTGAGTTTGTGAGGACCAAGGAGAGATTAAGAAAGTTAGCATATTGTACCGGGAACACGATTCAAGTCTTTTCTAAGTGAGGAAATTAAGTGGGAAACTTTAAAAGAGATAGCTAACAAACTAACTACTGGCTACCACACCTTTTCTTCCAGGAGAAGGTAGATATAATGGAATTTGGGACATTGTTGTCTTGGAATACATACTCACATGGAAGTGTGTTGTGTACCCAAAATATGTTCGATTTTACCCGAGTGAAATTCACCCAACGTTTACAAATATAAGTTTTTCTTGAACAGTATTACAACTTGAGATTTTTTTTTTATATTAACTCCACACGGGGGGCCCTGAAGAAAATAATTTCCCTCAGGGCCTATGTCATCTTTGGGGATGCTGTTTGGAGGGTCTTTTTGTGGAGAGGAAGGAGTGAACATGGGTCTTGAAGAGTCCCATGTTGTAGGAGGGAGGAAACACAGAGGCCGGCAGTTCGTTCCACAGCCGAGCTGTTGAACCTAAGAATCGTAGAAGCGACCCGTTCTCATGTGACAAATGTCAACCGTGTACAAATGTTGGGCGCGCGTTTGGCGTGTATCCCGACTACGCACCGATGCCGAAGGGATCAATGACGCTAGTTCCTCAGAGCATCTTCCATTGTAATACCGATAGAACAAGGACAGCATACCTACCTGACGCCTGTGCTCTAAAGATTGCAGTTCTTTTGTTAAGATTGGGGAATCTATCAAACGGACCGCCCGTTTCTGCACAGAGTCAAGGGTTTTTTTCAGGTATTTTGGGGCTCCGGACCAGAGATGGCTTCAAATTCGACAGTAGGGCGCACTTGCGATATGTACAGGGTCAGCAGTTGTGTACTTTTAATATTATGGGGATGATGAAGTTTAATAAGGTCTTAAATTATGCTAATGATGTTAATGATGCCAGTTCCAGTAAGACCAGAGGAACTGGTTTCGAGTTCCAGCTGCGACAGTTTTTATATTATATTTGATATTTTCATTGACTGAATATCTTCTTCAAAGATTAAATATTTTTTATTATTCCAACTTTTTACACGGTTCATCTAAAGTGGGTATTTATAGCCCAGTCAATGAAGGTTTTGTGTCGGAACTAATTCCCCGGAAGCTGAATTTTTCACAGATGTTAGAAGACCTTTATACATGTATTTTTACAAAAGTCCCCGACTTTCCCCCTTGTGCTTCCTTCCCCACCCCCTCTTGAATATATTTTTCAAAGCCTTTCGGAATACGCTAATATCTCCTTAATGGTTTTATAAAATCAGATTATTTATTTTTTGTTTAGTTTATAATTAGTTATTCTAAAAAATTGTATTCTTTCATTTTTGCGAGAAAAGCTATACAATCTCTACAATTTATTAGTAAAGGAAAAATATCAGTTTTTAAAATAGTATTTCAGAATATATTTGCACATAACTTTTTTCTGAGCCTGTTAACGAAAAAAAATAAATCAACAAAACTTGTAGACAATATTTTTATCTATAAAATAATGTACATAATGATGGGTTTTAATTTATAATAAGGCACGTAGGCTGTTAATAAGGAGCACGGCGCGCGGCGGCTCGAACGCGCAGCGGTTCGCGGCGCAGCGAGAAATTACAAAAACCTAAGGAAATTAATGATTAATTCATGTGTTTTTTTTATATAACAAATTCATCTAACGTTGAAGAGTTTTATTGCTATTTACCAGTTTCAGTTCGGAGGGGAGGGGGGTAATATAAATATTTTCCCCTGCCCAATGAAGCGCTTTCATTATCCACCAACCGCCGTGCCCCGGTCTGGCTAAACAGTCATATTATGTTGTATGATTGTTTGTTACTTATTATTTAAATAAAGGTATGTAGGAAATGTATGGGAATCAGTTTACGCGTCCTCAACAGTAACCCACATGCTCAATGGACATGAATATTCTCGGGCAAACAGAGCCTACACTTTAACAGCAGCGTCTCTTGTCCACGTAATGAGAAAAGAATACCGAGATATTGATGGGAAATTAAGACAAATAGAAAATATGTATCAAGATTTAGTTACGTGGAAAAAAGATATTGAGGAAGTTAATAATGATGACAATCTAAAATAGACGATTCCTTATACTGAAGCAAGTGAAGACAGGGTTAAGGAATCATCGAGTAGGACTGCCAAGTTGTGGCTTTACCTTCTACATAGTATCGACCTCATGCTTAGATTTATATTGGCAGAGAAGTCTGGGAATCGGAAAATGCACCTAAATACTATTGTTGATATGCTTCCATGTTTCCAAACGGCAGGACATTTACCATACGCAAAATCAGCACATATGTACGTTCAAAGTATGCTGCAACTCGAATCAAGAATAACTAAAGAAGAATATAAACTATTCACTGAAAATGGGTACTTTACAATAAAAAGAAGCGACAGATATTGGTCCTGTACGTGGACGGACATGATCATCGAGCAGTGTCTCATGCGACCAATGAAGTCAGTAGCAGGTTTGACACTTGGGCGCGGAATCACTGACAGCGCTTTGTCAAAGTGGAAACTTGGAACCACTTACTACGTGAAAGTGCAAGAGAGCATTGAAAAATTCATCGGTATAGAATTTAATTTTACTGAACAGTATGTTGAGCTGCGCGAATCACGGAAGAAAGGGGATGAGCTAGATATAGGAAAATATACATCATGGCTAAGACAGCACAGCCCGTTCACCAAGCTCTCGGGGGAGCTGGTGTCTTTATCTTCAGGGTTTATTTCAGATAATAGTGTCAATTGTGATAACGCTTATGAGGTGGGCCTGGCAGCTATGCAAAAAATGAAAGGATTTAATTTTGGAGATATACGACTAAAAAGGAAAGACATGGTGACAACCCAGCAAGATTCAAATCCGCAACTGTTAGGACAAGAGAAGTTTCAGTAAACCCCCAGCAGCTATTTAACAGAATACTGTGCATTAGTGATAGTCCTAGCAAGCTTTAGACCTACTTAGGATATGAATTGGCTTCAAGACCCCTTCTATTTTTGAAGAAGTCTCCCTTCGTAAAGGAACAAAATCATGTATGGCGAAAGTATTTAGCGAAAGTATTCATGACGAAGTTGATTTGGAAAATGCTGCAATAGTCATCGATAGGGGATACCTCCTACACTCTGTTGTTTGGCAAACTTAAACTACTTACGGAGACATCATTAAATCATACTCACGTTTCGTCCATACTAAATTTGACAAACATTCTCTTGTCGTTTTCGATGGATACCCTGAAGAACCAACTGTAAAATATGAAGAGCCAAGACAAAGGTCGTCTAACAACTCATCGTGCGATATTTAATTAAACTTCACTACACGTTTTTTGACTAAGAAGGAAGCTTTCTTATCGAATAAGAAAAACAACAAAAATAATGATTGAAGCACTGTGTCATGAATTTAGTGAATCTGGTTTGAAAACAGTCACGGCCGCAAGTGATGCCGATATTGACATTGTACTAACCGGCATCGAACAACTCAACATCTTCTCAAAAGTGATTGTTGTTGGCACGGATAGTGATATTTTGGTATTACTTGTAAGGCTTGCTCCTGAAGGAAAATCTATTTTTTTTCTGTAAAGATGTTGGTGGAAAAGCCCCTTCAAGAACTTTCTAGATCATAGAGAAACCTATAATATTACATAAAGATATTCGAAAACATATGCTATTTACCCATGCCATTACGGGCTGTGATACGACCCCATCTTTATATGGGTTAGGAAAGATAAAAGCTGTTGACATGATGAAAAACAATCCCGAAGCAAAACGCGCAGCTGAGGCATTTCTGGAAAAAGATGCAACTGAACAGAACTTGTTGCAAAATGGAGAAAAATTCGCTCTCGCCATGTATGGTCTTGGTAGCTAACGACAAAACCAGCTTTTAAATCTAAATTGGACTTGGCAAAACTACCACCGACTTCAGAATCGTGTCATCAACATTTGTTGAGAGTTTATTTGCAAGTACAGTTTTTTTTTGCTCCTGATGACCTTCTTTCTCTGGTGTCCTGTTCCTGCAAGTCTGGATGTGAAAATTACTGTGGCTGTAGAAAATCTGGATTTACCTGCTCTGCCAAGTGCTATAACCGTAACGGATTATCATGTCTGAACACACCCCGGTATGACGAATAAATGGAAGACTCTCTTGACTAGAAAATTATTTGAATATTTGCCTAATTTTGTCATAGATAATATTGGTAAGTATATAATATAATTAACAATCCGTTTTGTCATTATAATATTTTTGTGGTATATTTTTGAAAGTAAACCATTTTAGATGTATGCACTATTTTAAGTGATTTGTTGTTTCGGTATTTTATTGTTGATAGGTGCACATATTGACAAGTGAGAATTTCCACAAAAGATTTTTTAGAACTTCGCCATAACATAAGGTCTGCAATATTTTAATGTTGTGAAAGGGTAGTCCCACGCTGTTGTAGGTATTTTTGGCTTATTTCACATAACTTTATTTAAATAATATGTTACAAACAATCATACAACATAATATGACTGTTTAGCCAGACCGGGGCACGGCGGTTGGTGGATAATGAAAGCGCTTCATTGGGCAGGGGAAAATATTTATATTACCCCCCTCCCCTCCGAACTGAAACTGGTAAATAGCAATAAAACTCTTCAACGTTAGATGAATTTGTTATATAAAAAAAACACATGAATTAATCATTAATTTCCTTAGGTTTTTGTAATTTCTCGCTGCGCCGCGAACCGCTGCGCGTTCGAGCCGCCGCGCGCCGTGCTCCTTATTAACAGCCTACGTGCCTTATTATAAATTAAAACCCATCATTATATACATTATTTTATAGATAAAAATATTGTCTACAAGTTTTGTTGATTTATTTTTTTTCGTTAACAGGCTCAGAAAAAAGTTATGTGCAAATATATTCTGAAATACTATTTTAAAAACTGATATTTTTCCTTTACTAATAAATTGTAGAGATTGTATAGCTTTTCTCGCAAAAATGAAAGAATACAATTTTTTAGAATAACTAATTATAAACTAAACAAAAAATAAATAATCTGATTTTATAAAACCATTAAGGAGATATTAGCGTATTCCGAAAGGCTTTGAAAAATATATTCAAGAGGGGGTGGGGAAGGAAGCACAAGGGGGAAAGTCGGGGACTTTTGTAAAAATACATGCCTAAAGGTCTTCTAACATCTGTGAAAAATTCAGCTTCCGGGGAATTAGTTCCGACATTGGGTCTTTTTTTCCCTTCATTGACTGGGCTATTATTTCCATCGACCAAGCTCTGTTTTCTTAAGATATCCCTTATTGTTGCTCCATGATTGCTTTCACCACTTGTTATAATTTAATTAATTCATTTCAGAAAGTTAGAACTTTATAAGCACTATTTTCGTCGTTATCGTATTTTTGTATTAATTAAATTTGCCACTCTACCGATAGTTTCAGAAGTGGTCAACTCTGATGAAGACGTGTCCGAAGTTTGTAATAATCAAATATTGTCCTAATTACTTTAAACTTTAGCACAACTTTATTTAACACTGTCAACTGGTTAGAAAGAACCCTTAATTAATCCTGCTATTAATGGTATCATTGACTAGGGGGGAACGGGAGGTACAATCATTGACCCACTACTAAAAACACAAAAGGTAGTATTCAGAGTCATCGCGAAGAAAAATTTCATGGGTTCTAGTGAATATTTGATTTATTTGATTTTTAAAAAAATATGTTCTTAACGTGCGACAAAGTTTCAGTAAAAAAGTAATTACAAATGTGCCCAAAAAAATATATTAGTAAAATCTAAAATAAAGAAGGATTTAAAATGCTTTGATGATTGCAGTGCGTGCTTCCATAATACACTAAAAACACACACCTATCTTGGGCCAAAAATATACAAGCAACTTTGACCGGTCGGTGGCCGAGTTGACATCGCGCTTGGATCCCACTCAGGCGTAGTGTGTTCAATTCCTCGGCTGGCTAAGTCCTCCATCACAACACAAGCAACATTTTCAGCTTACTATGGTGGTAGTAGGAGATTTTCAAACATTGTCAGGTTATTCGTAACCCGGGAATGTTTGTCTTTCTTTTTTAAAAAAATTAATTAAATTAAATTAAAATTAATTAATTAAATTAATTAAACTCTAGTTCAGATTAGAAACTGCGATTTGTCATCCCCCGACAAAAATTACCAAACGGCTTATTGACCTGAGAAGAAAGGAATCCGAGAACAATAAAAAATCATTATTTTTAATGATAAACGAATGTTTATAAAATAAGGTTTTCTATGTATACTACAACAGATAATAAAATAATATAAACATTTTATAAATATTATATAGAAAATATCTCCTGAGTAAAAATAAGTGCCGCCGACGGGAATTGGACCCGCAGCCTTCTGATTGCCTAAACCACTAAGCTACGTCGGTTTTTTCCAAACCCGCCAAATAATTCAATACGTAATAGTATTTCTTTTAACAATCGTTGACATTCTTATAACATTTTTTTTTCACTTATAAACAACAAACTTTATTTGCGTAGGAAAGACTTTTTTAGTGCTGAATTTTCCACCAGACGTCATCGTCATGTCAATATATGTTCGGGAAATATTTTGACTTTAAATATTTTTATTTTTTATGCAAAGCACATAGGATGACATATTATTGTAAAACAATAACTATTCGCTTGAAATATAATCGAATTGGAGTTCCCCAGGGTTTCGTCCTGGGTCCCATTTTCTCTGTAAATCGTCTTGAACATCTCATTCACTCTGCTGGCTTTGAATCACAAGGCTACGCAGATGATCGTTTGATTTTGAAGTTCTGTTCCCCGGATGAAGAAGACGTCTTTAAAAACGTCATTAACACAGTGTCAAGTTGGATGTCTGTTAATAAAATCAAGCTTTATTAACAATGACAGAATTTATTTGGATAGCTTCCCCTGAAAGGCAAGAACTCCTTACCTTTAGTCCAATCCATATTCAGGAGATAAAATCTCTCCTATAGAAATAACATTTCTGGATTGTACTATAGACAGTAGTCTTTCTCTTGAATCGTAAATTTAAAAATCTGTGAGTTATCATTTTTTTCATCTAAGGCAGATAACATCAATCAGGAGTTGCCTTCCTTCTGATAGAGCAAAGTCACTCATAAATTCATTCGTCGTCTCACAAATGAACTATTTTATAAATGCATATGCTGGCCTACCTCATAGGGGGTATAAGGGCTAGAAACAATTAAATTCAAGCTATTCAGTTTTCGATGCTGCGGCGAGTATGATTTTTGGTGAATCTAAGCATCGTCGTATAACCCCACTTTTAAGGAGTCGCCTTCATTGGCTTCGATGTACTGAAATATTAGAGTTCAATATCTGCTTAATGCTTCGAAAAATTTGCAAGGAATGACGCCAGCCTCTATATCTGAACAATGTGTCCGACAAAACTTAAGCGATGGACAGCCTACTCTAGGGACATTCAAAGACACAAAACAAGGACGTGCAATAAAATTAGGCAACCAAAAAAATCATTATTTGTATATACGTAAAATTTACACAAATTTATAGATTGTAGCTGAATTGTAGGAAATGTAGTAATCAAAATTAAAACGTAATAATATATGTATAAAAGTTATAATAAATTTAACATTTGTATAAAAGTTAGATGTACAAATGGCTAAAAAAAAGTCAATAAATAAAACAACTAGTACAAGAGAATATATATTTAGTACAAGGAGTATGGGATATAGTGCAGTAATTATTATTCATACTATACAGTGCTGTATATTATTCACATAAAAATAATAAAAAAGCAAAAACAATATTGGGTTTGTCAAAAAGACTGGGTAAACATTACAAGCAAAATTTTCATCTTAATCTGTCAATACACCAATTGAATGAGTCCTGTTTTGACTCGTGTCCGGTCAATCCTCTCCAATCAAAATAGTAGCCGTATTTTATAGTGCATTTTTATTCCGCCAGAGCTAGTGCGAGCTGTCAAGTGGTAGTAATCAACATTACACGAAGTCTACACTGTTCACAGAACTTTAAGTTTGTCCTTACTTCGGCACAGTAGTAGTTTAAATTTCCATTTGAAACGGAAATAATAATACCTAATATTATTTAGAGCGAGCTTTAAATATATTTTCGGTATCAATAAATCCCTCCACCCCGCGCTCCGCCGCGCCGCGACGCCTTTCACAAGTTGGGAACTGTTTAGGATCGGGAACTACCCTACCATTGATTGGCTGCCTACTTCTCAAGCTCGTTCCGGAACAAGAATTAGAACGAAAATGAAAATAAGAAAGAGTTTAGTAACACCGAGTTTGGTACAAGTTTTTGACACCGATGCTAACACGATTATTATTACGGAATTGTTATTTTTGACGGGCAATTAAAGTTATTGTTCCAAGAAACTGGGTGTATTGTATAGGACAAGCAGATTCTTCGATAGTGCGATGACTAGAGCGGTGCCCTGGCAAGGTCAGGGTCCTGGGTTCGATTCCTAGATGTGACCGTATCTTTTTCTGATTTATCTTTTTCAGATTTTCGTTTAGGAATCGCTAATATTGTCTTCAATATGTAGATTAAGGTGACACAATACCCTGATAACGGGGATTTGCCCCGACGCTCACATTTTAATTATTTGTGATGTACGTATTACCAAAATCTTAAATGTTTCTAGAGGGATTCCCAGGGATGCAAGTTATTTATATATACAATTAATAAAATTAGGACCTTACCATTAAATATTTTATGTAAAACGGTTTGCCAATTTTATAAACGTTTTTCAACTATAAGATGAGCGGGAAGCACCAGATTTTATTTTTGTAAACGATGAATTAGTAACTTCCCGAGGAATTTCTCTAGAAAAAAATAGTGATTTTATTAATGTATTCATAAAAATTAATTAAAATATAACACTCGAAAATATCAAACTTCTGTCCCGATAAAGAAAACTCGCCGTATGTTACTCCAACACTCTGAGGCGCACGTAACTGTATTCGTGTGCAGGTCCCCAAGCACTTACAGCGTTATTCTTTAGTAATGGCCACAGCTTAAGCCGGAAAGGTCGTCTGACTCCCAGACGGTATGTCCAGTAATTTCTATTAAGTATTTTTTTTATTTAATCAAACGATTACTTTTAAAGTTATTAGTGTAATTTTCTGTTTTTTTATAATTTGACCTCTTCCACAAGTGAGTAAAGGTTTTTTGTATGTTTCACCAATAAAAAACAAAACATTATATTTTCGAAATAATTTGAACTTAAAAAGCACGGTGGTTAAGTTTCAGAACAAATTTGGACATAGTAAAAAAAATATGAAAACAGTTTATTTTGTAGATTTTTT
The DNA here is from genome assembly GCA_026573805.1 of Hesperophylax magnus. NCBI lineage: Eukaryota > Metazoa > Arthropoda > Insecta > Trichoptera > Limnephilidae > Hesperophylax > Hesperophylax magnus. Next base: position 2,597,312 of record JAIUSX010000018.1, read on the forward strand.
TAAAATTCTTTAGTTTCTTTATTTTAATAGATAAATATTACGTTAAATATTTTTTTCAATCAAAAATTCCGCTGATATGTGTGATTGTTTTTTGTAATTGGGGCGCCTAAAAATGATTATATAGTAGAACTTTTATTTCATGTAAAAAGTATTTCAAATATAATAATTATAAATAATGTCCTTTTTTCTTTTTACATTTAAATTATATTTATTTGGTATTCAGTCATGCCAATTTTTGGGCACAGAATAATTTAAAATGAATGTGAAGAATTCAGACATGCCATAAATACCTTTTTATACCTAATATAAGATTATAACATAAAATTGCTTTAGTTTAAATTTCAAACAGATTTTTCAAGAATTCACAGGGTCTGCCCTACGCGAAGAAGTACAAGGAGTTCAAAATTCAGTAGAGAGCTGTCACATGGACGTAGCAGCATTCGGGAAGAGAATAAACACACTCGAAAAACGTTTAGAAAAAGTTGAGAATCTGGAAACGGAGGTCACACATCTACGAAAGGAAGTGCGCGCTTTTGCAGACGAATTAAATAAACGCGACCAATGGGCAAGGTTACAAAACCTGGAAATCAAGGGAATACCTCACCGAAATGATGAAAACCTGATGAATATAGTTAAGAAAATATCAAACGTAAACAACATTAACATTGGCGAAAGTGATGTGGAATTCGTGACTCGTGTAGCTACAAAAGGAAACCGCCCTGATATGATAAAGCCTATTATTTTAAAACTTTCTAATCGAAGCCTGAAGAACCAGTTTCTTCAGGCGGTTAAAGCGAGGAAAGGCTTAACCACGGCTGACATCGGGTTCGCTGGAGCACCAAAAAATATCTACGTCAGCGACCACCTCACTAAGGTAAATAAAAATCTTTTCTTTCGGGCGAGAGTTCTGGCTAAGGAACGGGGGTTCCAATATGTTTGGCTAAAAAACTGTCAAATCTTTGCACGACGCAACTCAACTTCCCCGCCAATCATCATATCCAAGGAGGAAGATCTGAACAAGATGGAGGTCCAGCGGAATTTCTCTCCTCACTCTGGATCCAACGCTGGAGACCCTCGTCCCAGCCAACCATAAAATCAGCGAGACCTAAGCGAAAACTATTCTCTCTTTTTTTCTTTACTTTCATATATTTTTTATTTAAATATTTTTCATTCAATATCTATCTCTTAAAATTCTATTTCTTAAAGATTACTGTTATAAATTTTCCTCCTTTGAATATTTTTCATTCAAATATTTTCCTTTTGAATGTTTAACCTTTTTATATTTTTCATTTAAATTTTTTCCTTTTAAATATTTTTCTTTTGGATATTATGGTTCTCTTAAAGTTTTTATCTTTAAAGATTACTGTTTAAATTGTTTTTTCTTTAAATATTTTCTTTTTAGATGTTTTATTTCTGTATATTTTTCGCTTAAATGTTTTGATTTTAAATATTTTTCTTTGAAATATTTTTTTATGAAATGTTTTTCTTTGAAATATTTTTTTTATATATTTTTCTTTTAATTATTTTTCTTTTGGATATGTTTCTTTTGAATATTCTACTTCAAATTATTTTTCTCTCGTATATCCTCCGCACCTACTATGCACCTCTTCCTCAACCTTTCCTCACCTCCTACTCCCCCCTCTCATTACATGTTATGTACACACTTCTACCTTACTGAACTACACTGTAAAAAAAAGAGTATGAGTATTACAAATTACTTTAAAATCAATTTGACCTCCCATATGAAATCAGGCATACAACTAGCTAACTATCTTACACCTAAATACAGATTAACACCACCCATAAAATGACATTAAATATATATTATCAAAACGTAAGAGGCTTACGCACTAAGACTGATACACTGATAAATGCTGTCAGATCCAACGAATACGAAATTATCGCCTTAACTGAATCGTGGCTAACTGATGGCATCCGTAACGAAGAAGTGTTCGACGATCGTTATGACGTGTTCCGCCGAGATCGAAATTACTGTGCAACTGGTCAACGCTTGGGCGGAGGTGTCTTGCTCGCTGTTCGACGCGAACTGGTAGCCCGCGGGCGTCCAGAGTGGCACTCAAAAGCGGAAGACTTATGGTTATCCTTACAAATTAAGAGTTCGTTGTGCAATACTTTAAACATATGTTGTGTTTACCTTCCCAAAGGTCCAGCGTATAATGAAAACATGGAAAGCTTTCTCAGCGAAATTTCAAGATTAACCTTACAATGTCCTTGTGAAAAATTTCTTATTTTAGGCGATTTCAACCTCACTGACATTCTGTGGAACAAAAGTCCAAACAACACTTCATACACACCTACCAATCGTTTATCTCCTCTCAGCTCTGCATTTGTTGATTGCCTGCATTTTTCGGGTCTCTGTCAATATAATGGGATTTCAAACTCCAACGGCCATTTTCTAGACCTCGTCCTCTGTAACGATTGCGTTAAGGTATCAGCCTGTAATGACTCACTAATCGTCGAAGATATTCACCATGCATCCATAACGATAGATGTAGCATTCTCAGAACCCGTTGCATTAAGAGAGGAAATACGAAAGGTTCGCGTCTTTAAACGTGGTAATTACGAACTTATAAATTTTCTTCTTAATTAAGTAAACTGGCACGACTTCTCTCAGTTGGTGATATAAATTCAGCTTTACTAAATTTTTACTCACAAATAAACCAACTTATAGATGCTCACATTCCGCAAAAATCGAGTATAAACTCAAAATATCCTCCATGGTATAACTCAGCTCTTATAAAGTTAACGAAGGAAAAATACAACTATTTCAAAAAGTTCAAAATTTACAAAAATCAATCTGACTACTCCATTTTCTCTCTCTTAAGATCACGCCATAAAAAACTACAACGAGAATGTCACAATCAATACCTAATTAATGTTGAACACAAAATATCCTCTGATCCAAAAAATCTTTGGAATTATGTTAAATTAAACTCCAAATCACAGGGTGTGCCAAACACTGTATTCCTAAGGGATGAAAAAGCTGAGAACGGATCTGAGATTGTTAACTTATTCTCCAAATATTTCAGTTCTGTCTACACCAACGACATTCAAACTTCTGAAAATATGCCAGACAACTACAACATTCATAATTCTTCCACTATTCATTGTATTGAAGTTGACGAACGTCTGGTGCAGACATATCTGGAAAATTTAAAACTAAATAAAGGCGCAGGCCCAGATCAAATTCCCTCCTTCTTCATCCTGAAATGCGCAAGCAGTCTCTCTAAGCCGTGAATCACGACATACTATTACGCAAGCTTATGCAAATCGGAGTCCACGGTGATCTTCTCAGATGGCTCTCATCTTATGTATCAAATCGTAGTCAAGTCGTAGTTGTGGGTGGCTTTAAATCGGACTGGGTAACCGTCCCATCAGGTGTGCCTCAAGGATCTCTATTGGGACCGTTACTATTTAACATTTACATCAATGATATAGGCCAATGCTTCAAATACTCCAAAACATTACTTTACGCAGATGATATGAAGGTTTTTTATCCTATCAGATGTACTGCTGACTGTCAAAAAATGCAAGAGGACCTAAACCGTCTTAATATTTACTGTACACAGCATAACCTTAAAATTAATGTTAAAAAGTGTTTCATTGGGAATTTCACACGAAATAAAAATATCATTATCAATGAATATAATCTGAACGGCTCAATATTAATCAACAAAAAAGAAATCAAAGATTTGGGAGTGACATTGGACTCTAAGCTAATTTTTGATATTCAAATAGACTTAGTGACATCAAAAGCCTCTAAAATGTTAGGATTCATTCTTAGGACATGTAAAAAATTCAATAACCTTAGAACAATGAAAATCCTATATTTTGCTTATGTCCGCAGCTTACTAGAATATGCGTCACAAGTTTGGAACCCGCAATACATATCGTATGTGGAAATTCTAGAACGTATTCAAAATCGTTTTCTACGATACTTGGATTTCCGCAGCTACCGCCCACATCTAAGTCACCAAGATTCAGCAGCGTACTTCAATATACCATCATTAGAAGTTCGAAGAAGCTCGGCCGATGTACTTTTTCTTCAAAAAATAGCCAGGTCCGTTGTTGATTGCCCAGAACTCCTAGAACGAATTCAGATACGAGTTCCTAACAGACGAACCAGATAAAACATGATTTTTAGCCTCCCCCAATGCAACACTAATTCTAAGCAGAATTCTTTCATCTATCGTGCGTCCAACACTTTTAACACACACTATTCACAATTTGACATATTTAACTCTGCACCACACTCCTTAAAATCCCACAGACACTCTCTCGATACCTTACAATAACTACAGATACCATCTAATACAACCACCACTTTATTAACTTCCTTTATACATACCTCAACCTAACCGATCCCTCCTCATCCTACCCCCTCCCTATTGCCCCCTAAATAACTTGTTTCTTGAAATGTAATTTTCATTAGTAAATATCTCGGAATCACACTCAGATACACTTGTATATAATACCTATGTGGAAACCTGTAAATGGTTTATTTACTGAAACTAAATTATTATTATGCTGTTATTGATGTAAACTGTTGGTATCCCAAATAAAATAAAATAAAAATAAAATAAGATATTACCAAAGTAGGTGGTATAAAATTTCAAAAAATAAAAAAGTTTTTTTCCATAAAACAAAATTCTACACCGATAATTTTTCTCCATACAGACAAATATTAACTATAAAGTCATTCAAATATTAAAAAGAGTTATTCATCTTTTAAATTGTACAATCGTGTAGATTGTAAAATTATTTATTGTAGATAGAATTGTAGAATTATCTCCCCAAGTTACTGCACTTACTTTCGTTAAAATGATATTCATAATTAAGGGAAAATTTAACCAATTTAAAATAAATCTGTTTGCTAATATATACGTACGTTTCAGTCAAATATGGGAAAACAGAAGTCAAAATGAGTTTTATCCCGAACAAAATGACGGCAACAAGGAAAATGCTTAACGGAATTGAGACGGTACTACATAAATAAACACTTAAAAGTAAATTTTTGGGCTAAATTTTCTACAGAACATAATTGTAAAATGTCAGCTTAATTAATTTTATAAATCTATAAATATGTAGGTATATACATGTACACGCACTCGATAAACTTCCAGCGATTCCTGAGTTTATTCAATTTGGAGTATAAGAAGTACATTCATTTTGGTTTCCGATGACATATTTTTTCCACTTCAAAAGAAAAACAGAGCATTGGACGGTGAAGGTTTTTTGATATCGAAATACTGACATAAAATTTTACCCATTAAATCCCACCTATGTATTGTAAATTCCTCTCGTCCTACAATGAGTTATGTAACTCAACGGGATTGCTCTAGCAAGAAATAAAATCTAAAATCTGAAATGTAAGAAAACTTTAATGTACAAACTATTTTCTATGTAAAAGTTTTATTAGTAAAAATATTATATTTTTCTATTTTTGTACTGTTTCGTATGTGAAACTTATAATTTTGATATCAAAATACCAATGTAAAATTGTACCTATCAACTCCCACCTATGTATTGTAAGTTCCTTCCGTCCTACAATGAGTTTTTTAACTCATCGGGATTGTTCTATCAAGAAAAAAAATAATAACCAAAAAAGGATTTGTGATTTATGTTTATTTGGGATACCTTACATACTGCAGATGATTATATACTGTATGTAGATACCACGATTTTCAAAACACCATGCAAATTATGCAATTCATTACTAATGCCAACAATAATGAAAATTATTATTATCATTTCAAATTTATAATTATAAAACTTGTCCGTGTGAAATCAAACCATGTCACACTGTGCAAAATTTTGACCAACGCGGGGCGTAAACGAAATGTTTTGGGCTATAGCCGCGCCCACTAGAAACGCCCATAACTGATATTATTTTGACATCTTATGTCGTCTTAATATTTAATAACGCCTATATATCGGCACTGAAAACGAAACTGAAAAAATTAATCCGTAAAAAACATTTTTGTTTGGTTTTCAATTTTCAACCTGGTTGCGCCATCTCTTGGGCCGGCTAGTAGCCAATTAAAACATAATGGTTTGACTGAGAATTGAACCATCCTCCCCAGGGACTCATCTGGCTCTTAAACTGCTGCCATCTTTTAAGAAGTCTTTTAAAACTGCTGAATTTTTTAAAATATAATGTTATACAAGTTCAGAAAAACTGCATGTGTGTGCATGTGTGCCACCAAAATTGATGCTCTATTTACCGATTTTCCGCTCGATCGGATGTCGGGAAATGAGTCAAATTCCACTCCCAGGATTCAATTTCATTCATTCGTTTATTTGGTGCGTTAATTAATTAATACATTAAATAAATAATAGATAAAATTCATAAATTTATTCAACCAACCAAGAGAACAAAATCGAAATTTAAATAGATATATTTAAAAATACAGGTTCTGGCTCTGCTATAAAAGTAGAGAATTATAACGAATAAATAAAATTGAATCTGGAGATTCAATTTCATTTTATTGTACCCAAATTTGTTCGTTTGGTTGGTTGAATAAATTCATAAATTTATTCAACCAACCAAGAGAACAATTTTTTACAATAAAATACAGGTTCTGGCTCTGCTATAAAAGTAGAGAATATTTGGGTACAAAAATTGCTAATAAAACAACATTAAATATTAAGTCCATATTCAGACAGGAGAAAACTATCAAGCTGGAGTCTTATTCTAGCCATGGACACAAGGACAAAAAGGACTAAAAATTAAAATAAATCCCACTCTATAATACAACGATTCAGAATCAAAAGATATTAAAAATGCCTTTAACCGCGTTTAGTAACTTCCCGACCTTCCTCTGCCCTATCTCCTTCTCATCCCACCTTATTTAGCAAGACAGCGGATGAGGGTTTTTTTCAAAATTCAAATATCTTGAAAGTTGATAAAGGCAATAAAACAAGGATTTTATTGTAAAAATTTGTAAGATAAAAATATAAATACAAGTAGCTTAGCAGACTTTGGTACGTAAAATTTAAGCGTTGAAAAACGTTCCTCAATTGGGGTTTTCATAATATCACTAACTCTGGACAGTTTCAACGCTTTGGGGTATTCAAATAAAAAAAATCAATACTGTCAATACCCATAGTGATATAAAATGTCAGGTTAAGTGAGTTATGTTAGGTTCGATAGGTTATGCAAATTATAAAATTACTTTGGAATTGTAGTAAAATACTATAAATAAGATTTAACTGAAAACCAGCGGACTTACGCCAGAAATGTTTTCTAATCGCGCAGCAACAATGTTATGTGTCTTGCAGATATAAGGCGCGATTGGAATTTAATTTAATTTTTTTTTCATTTACTACAGGAATACAAATATACGTTTGAAAAATGTTTTTTTTGTCGAACTAGAAGATAATCCCGTTTTAAGACAAGCAAAATTTAAATAAATTGACACACATGTTTTGTACGACTAAAGATAAAAAAGAGAAGAAAAGAAAAGAAATATAAGAAAAGGAGAGAATGAAAAAACAACAATTAAAATAGATTAAAACCTAAAGAATTGATATTTGAAAACCAAACTTATAAAAATAATGATAATTAAATAAGAGATTACACGCACTCAATAATAAAGGGTTACCCACTATATAGAATTACAATCTAAAGAGAAAAATGTTTATGGAGTAGAAAAATTTTCGCAAAATTTTCAGTCATGATAATTTTTTTTTTCTTTAAGTTTCTTTATTCATTGAATTGTTTATTACATGCATTGAGGATTTTTCGACCACCATGCTAGGCACATGCACGTGTTATGGTGGTCGATTATTTCCCTATTCCTAAAATATAAAGATTGGTAACTGTTGGTTGCATTGAGTATTATATACATATTTAGAAGAACAAAAGAACAAAAAATATCAAAATGAGTCTTACACACAGATATTGTAAGAGGAAATACACAAAAGGAAATAGTAATCAGACATGGAAACATAAAATTTGAAATTCAGTTTTTTAATTTTCATTTTTTTTTGTTATATGCTGGTACCTACATTATTATTATTCATTCTCTTGCTTTTAAGTAGTCATTTTGTAGGTGCATTGTGTCAAAATTGGAGGTGTGAGAATTAGGTCTTTACACAGCATGCTTCCTTGATGATATGATACATTAAAAGTAATGCAGTGCAGTTATTCTTGATTAAGCGTACGTTTATTTCTTGCAATAATTTGATATTATTTATATTTTCATGCGAGTAAGGTAGAGTAGACAGTGCTTATGTGCCTATATAGACGGCACTCCCCTGCTACTACCTATCAGTAAAAACCATCTGGCTGTAAAATAAATTAAACAAAGTTGTTAAAAAAAAACACAAAACAATAATTATTGATTGATTGGTTTATTCGTATACTACTTACCTACCGACTACCGCCCTACCGTACAAACAAAACACAAATATATCAAAACCCACCTTCATCAAATTTTGCAATAGAGTTACGGTATATTATGGAACTTGAGTTGTACAAAAGATAGACGCAAGTTTTG